>CATKUM010000016.1:0-1406666 GCA_949786405.1 Onychomys arenicola | reverse complement strand
ATTTGGGGCTCAAATGATTTTTCGCAGTTCACGAACCCAGCGCGATTCTCACTATTAACTAAAGAGCATTTATGTAAGAGGAGCTGTGGTTTGTATCAGTTTCATATGCAGAGTTGAAATACATATCGTCCGCATGAGTAGGAAACACAGTTCTTTTTTTCAAGGCACGCTCATGGTTCTTGTTTCATTTTAGATTCTGGAAAGAAGAGCTTGCTTCTTGCAATAAAACGGAGTGTGTTACAGGGATGAGAACTCTTGTCTGAATTTCCCTTCAGAAACTGAATTAAACTCCATGATCTGTGTCTTCCTTCAAGAAAGAGTTCATTTCTGGTAAACCCAGTGAATTTTCAGCTCAAATGACTTTACACAGTTGTAGAACCCAACGCGATAATCACTCTTAACTAAAGAGCATTTATGTAAGAGGAGCTGTTGTCTGTATCATTTCATAAGCAGAGTTGAACTACAATTGGTCCGTATCAGTAGGAAACACAGTTCATTTTTTCTGGGCATGCTCATTGTACTTACTCTTCTGGAGACGCTGGAAAGAAGAGGATGATTCTTTCCTTACAACAGAGTGTTTTTTAGGGATGTTAACTCTGGTCTGAATTTGCCTTCAGAAACAGAGTTAAACCCCAGGGTCAGTGTCTTCCTACAAGGAAGAGTTCATTTCTGGTAAACCACGTGAATTTGGGGCTCAAATGATATTTCGCAGTTCACGAACCCAACATAATTCTCACTATTAACTAAAGAGAATTTATGAAAGAGGAGCTGTGGTTTGTATCAGTTTCATAAGGAGAGTTGAAATACATATCGTCCGTATGAGTAGGAAACACAGTTCTTTTTTTCAGGGCATGATCATGGTTCTTGTTGCATTTTAGATACTGGAAAGAAGAGCTTGCTTCTTGCAATAAAACAGAGTGTGTTACAGGGATGAGAACTCTGGTCTGAATTTCCCTTCAGAAACTGAATTAAACCCCATGATCTGTGTCATCCTGCAAGAAAGAGTTCATTTCTGGTAAACCCAGTGAATTTTCAGCTCAAATGACTTTACACAGTTGTAGAACCCAACGCGATAATCACTCTTAACTAAAGAGCATTTATGTAAGAGGAGCTGTTGTCTGTATCATTTCATAAGCAGAGTTGAACTACAATTGGTCCGTATCAGTAGGAAACACGGTTCTTTTTTTCTGGGCATGTTCATGGTTCTTACTCTTTTGGAGACGCTGCAAAGAAGAGTTTGATTCTTGCATTAAAACAAATTTTTTTTCAGGGTTGCGAATTCTAGTCTGAATTTCCCTTCAGAAACGGAGTTAAATCCCAGGATCTGTGTCTTCCTACAAGAAAGAGTTCATTTCAGGTAAACCCAGTGAATTTTGGGCTCAAATGGTTTGTCACAGTTCACGAACCCAAGGCGATTCTCACTATTAACTAAAGAATATTTATGTAAGTAGAGCTGTGGTTTGAATCAGTTTCATAAGCAGAGTTGAACTACATATGGTCTGTATGAGTAGGAAACACACTTCTTTTTTTCTGGAAATGCTCATGTTTCTTACTGTATTGGAGACGCTGGAAGAAGAGGATGATTCTTGCCTTAAAACAGAATTTTTTTTACGGATGAGAACTCTGGTCTCAATTTGCCTTCAGAAACGGAGTTAAACTCCAGGATCTCTGTCTTCCTACAAGCAAGAGTTCATTTCTGGTTACCCCAGTGAATTTTGGGCTCAAATGATTTTTCGCAGTTCACGAACCCAACGCGATTCTAACTATTAACCAAAGAGCATTTATGTAAGAGGAGCTGTGGTTTCTATCAGTTTCATAAGCAGAGTTGAACTACATATGGTCCGTATGAGTAGGAAACACAGTTCTTTTTTTCAGGGCATGCTCATGGTTCTTGTTGCATTTTAGATACTGGAAAGAAGAGCTTGCTTCTTGCATTAAAACACAGTGTTTTTCAGGGATGAGAACTCTGGTCTGAATTTGCCTTCAGAAACAGAGTTAAATCCCAGGGTCAGTGTCTCCCTACAGCAAGTGTTCATTTCTGGTAAACACAGTGAATTTGGGGCTCAAATGATTTTTGGCAGTTCACGAACCCTACATGATTCTCACTATTAACTAAAGAGGATTTATGTAAGAGGAGCTGTGGTTTGAATGAGTTTCATAAGCAGAGTTGAACTACATATGGTCTTCATGAGTAGGAAACACACTTCTTCTTTTCTGGGAATGCTAATGTTTCTTACTGTATTGGAGATGCTGGAAAGAAGAGGATGATTCTTGTCTTACAACAGAGTGTTTTTTAGGGATGTTAACTCTGGTCTGAATTTGCCTTCAGAAACAGAGTTAAACCCCAGGGTCAAGTCTTCCTACAAGCAAGAGATCATTTGTGGAAAACCAGGTGAATTTGGGGCTCAAATGATTTTTCGCAGTTCACGAACCCAGCGCGATTCTCACTATTAACTAAAGAGCATTTATGTAAGAGGAGCTGTGGTTTGTATCAGTTTCATATGCAGAGTTGAAATACATATCGTCCGCATGAGTAGGAAACACAGTTCTTTTTTTCAAGGCACGCTCATGGTTCTTGTTTCATTTTAGATTCTGGAAAGAAGAGCTTGCTTCTTGCAATAAAACGGAGTGTGTTACAGGGATGAGAACTCTTGTCTGAATTTCCCTTCAGAAACTGAATTAAACTCCATGATCTGTGTCTTCCTTCAAGAAAGAGTTCATTTCTGGTAAACCCAGTGAATTTTCAGCTCAAATGACTTTACACAGTTGTAGAACCCAACGCGATAATCACTCTTAACTAAAGAGCATTTATGTAAGAGGAGCTGTTGTCTGTATCATTTCATAAGCAGAGTTGAACTACAATTGGTCCGTATCAGTAGGAAACACAGTTCATTTTTTCTGGGCATGCTCATTGTACTTACTCTTCTGGAGACGCTGGAAAGAAGAGGATGATTCTTTCCTTACAACAGAGTGTTTTTTAGGGATGTTAACTCTGGTCTGAATTTGCCTTCAGAAACAGAGTTAAACCCCAGGGTCAGTGTCTTCCTACAAGGAAGAGTTCATTTCTGGTAAACCACGTGAATTTGGGGCTCAAATGATATTTCGCAGTTCACGAACCCAACATAATTCTCACTATTAACTAAAGAGAATTTATGAAAGAGGAGCTGTGGTTTGTATCAGTTTCATAAGGAGAGTTGAAATACATATCGTCCGTATGAGTAGGAAACACAGTTCTTTTTTTCAGGGCATGATCATGGTTCTTGTTGCATTTTAGATACTGGAAAGAAGAGCTTGCTTCTTGCAATAAAACAGAGTGTGTTACAGGGATGAGAACTCTGGTCTGAATTTCCCTTCAGAAACTGAATTAAACCCCATGATCTGTGTCATCCTGCAAGAAAGAGTTCATTTCTGGTAAACCCAGTGAATTTTCAGCTCAAATGACTTTACACAGTTGTAGAACCCAACGCGATAATCACTCTTAACTAAAGAGCATTTATGTAAGAGGAGCTGTTGTCTGTATCATTTCATAAGCAGAGTTGAACTACAATTGGTCCGTATCAGTAGGAAACACGGTTCTTTTTTTCTGGGCATGTTCATGGTTCTTACTCTTTTGGAGACGCTGCAAAGAAGAGTTTGATTCTTGCATTAAAACAAATTTTTTTTCAGGGTTGCGAATTCTAGTCTGAATTTCCCTTCAGAAACGGAGTTAAATCCCAGGATCTGTGTCTTCCTACAAGAAAGAGTTCATTTCAGGTAAACCCAGTGAATTTTGGGCTCAAATGGTTTGTCACAGTTCACGAACCCAAGGCGATTCTCACTATTAACTAAAGAATATTTATGTAAGTAGAGCTGTGGTTTGAATCAGTTTCATAAGCAGAGTTGAACTACATATGGTCTGTATGAGTAGGAAACACACTTCTTTTTTTCTGGAAATGCTCATGTTTCTTACTGTATTGGAGACGCTGGAAGAAGAGGATGATTCTTGCCTTAAAACAGAATTTTTTTTACGGATGAGAACTCTGGTCTCAATTTGCCTTCAGAAACGGAGTTAAACTCCAGGATCTCTGTCTTCCTACAAGCAAGAGTTCATTTCTGGTTACCCCAGTGAATTTTGGGCTCAAATGATTTTTCGCAGTTCACGAACCCAACGCGATTCTAACTATTAACCAAAGAGCATTTATGTAAGAGGAGCTGTGGTTTCTATCAGTTTCATAAGCAGAGTTGAACTACATATGGTCCGTATGAGTAGGAAACACAGTTCTTTTTTTCAGGGCAAGCTCATGGATGTTGCACTATTTAGGACTCTGGAAAGAAGAGCTTGCTTCTTGCATTAAAACAGAGTGTGTTTAAGGGATGAGAACTCTGGTCTGAATTTGCCTTCAGAAACAGAGTTAAACCCCAGGTTCAGTGTCTTCCTACAAGCAAGAGATCATTTCTGGAAAACCAGGTGAATTTGGGGCTCAAATGATTTTTCGCAGTTCACGAACCCAGCGCGATTCTCACTATTAACTAAAGAGCCTTTATGTAAGATGAGCTGTGGTTTGTATCAGTTTCATATGCAGAGCTGAAATACATATCGTCCCCATGAATAGGAAACACAGTTCTTCTTTTCAAGACATCCTCATGGTTCTTGTTTCATTTTAGATTCTGGAAAGAAGAGCTTGCTTCTTGCAATAAAACGGAGTGTGTTACAGGGATGAGAACTCTTGTCTGAATTTCCCTTCAGAAACTGAATTAAACTCCATGATCTGTGTCTTCCTTCAAGAAAGAGTTCATTTCTGGTAAACCCAGTGAATTTTCTGCTCAAATGACTTTACACAGTTGTAGAACCCAACGCGATAATCACTATTAACTAAAGAGCATTTATGTAAGAGGAGCTGTGGTCTGTATCATTTCAGAAGCAGAGTTGAACTACAATTGGTCGGTATCAGTAGGAAACACAGTTCATTTTTTCTGGGCATGCTCATTGTACTTACTCTTTTGGAGACACTGGAAAGAAGAGGAAGATTCTTGCCTTATGACAGAGTTTTGTTTTTCAGGGATGAGAACTGTGCTCTGAATTTGCCTTCAGAAACGGAGTTAAAACCCAGGATCTGTGACTTCCTACAAGCAAGAGTTCATTTCTGGTAAACCACGTGAATTTGGGGCTCAAATGATATTTCGCAGTTCACGAACCCAACATGATTCTCACTATTAACTAAAGTACATTTATGTAAGAGGAGCTGTGGTTTGTATCAGTTTCATAAGCAGAGTTGAAATATATATCGTCCATACGAGTAGGAAACACAGTTCTTTTTTTCAGGGCATGCTCGTGTTTCTTGCTGTATTTTAGACTCTGGAAAGCAGAGCTTGCTTCTTGCGATAACACAGAGTGTATTACAGGGATGAGAACTCTGCTCTGAATTTCCCTTCAGAAACAGATTTATACCCCAGTATCTGTGTCTTCCTACAAGCAAGAGTTCTTTTTTGGTAAACCGTGGGAATTTTGGGCTCAAATGATTTTTCGCACTTCACGAACCCAATTCTATTCTCACTATTAACTAAAGAGCATTTATGTAAGTGGTGCTGTGGTTTGCATCAGTTTCATAAGCAGAGTTGAACTATATATGGTCCGTATGAGTAGGAAAGACAGTTCTTTTTTTCAGGGCATGCTCATGGTTCTTGCTGTATTGGAGAAGCCGGAAAGGAGAGCTTGCTTCTTGCATTAAAACAGAGTGTTTTTCAGGGATGAGAACTCTGGTCTGAATTTGCCTTCAGAAACGGAGTTAAACCCCATGATCTGTGTCTTCCTACAAGCAAGAGTTCATTTCTGGTAAACCAAGTGAATTTTCAGCTCAAATGACTTTACACAGTTCTAGAACCCAACGCGATAATCACTATTAACTAAAGAGCATATATGTAAGAGGACCTGTGGTCTGTATCATTTCATAAGCAGAGTTGAACTACACTTGGTCCGTATCAGTAGGAAACACAGTTCTTTTTTTCTGGGAATGCTCATGTTTCTTACTGTTTGGGAGAAGCTGGAAGAAGAGGATGATTCTTGCCTTAAAACAGAATTTTTTTCACGGATGAGAACTCTGGTCTCAATTTGCCTTCAGAAACGGAGTTAAACCCCAGGATCTCTGTCTTCTTACAAGCAAGAGTTCATTTCTGGTTACCCCAGTGAATTTTGGGCTCAAATGATTTTTCGCAGTTCACGAAACCAACGCGATTCTAACTATTAACCAAAGAGCATTTATGTAAGAGGAGCTGTGGTTTCTATCAGTTTCATAAGCAGAGTTGAACTACATATGGTCCGTATGAGTAGGAAACACAGTTCTTTTTTTCAGGGCATGCTCATGGTTCTTGTTGCATTTTAGATACTGGAAAGAAGAGCTTGCTTCTTGCATTAAAACACAGTGTTTTTCAGGGATGAGAACTCTGGTCTGAATTTGCCTTCAGAAACAGAGTTAAATCCCAGGGTCAGTGTCTCCCTACAGCAAGTGTTCATTTCTGGTAAACACAGTGAATTTGGGGCTCAAATGATTTTTGGCAGTTCACGAACCCTACATGATTCTCACTATTAACTAAAGAGGATTTATGTAAGAGGAGCTGTGGTTTGAATGAGTTTCATAAGCAGAGTTGAACTACATATGGTCTTCATGAGTAGGAAACACACTTCTTCTTTTCTGGGAATGCTAATGTTTCTTACTGTATTGGAGATGCTGGAAAGAAGAGGATGATTCTTGTCTTACAACAGAGTGTTTTTTAGGGATGTTAACTCTGGTCTGAATTTGCCTTCAGAAACAGAGTTAAACCCCAGGGTCAAGTCTTCCTACAAGCAAGAGATCATTTCTGGAAAACCAGGTGAATTTGGGGCTCAAATGATTTTTCGCAGTTCACGAACCCAGCGCGATTCTCACTATTAACTAAAGAGCATTTATGTAAGAGGAGCTGTGGTTTGTATCAGTTTCATATGCAGAGTTGAAATACATATCGTCCGCATGAGTAGGAAACACAGTTCTTTTTTTCAAGGCACGCTCATGGTTCTTGTTTCATTTTAGATTCTGGAAAGAAGAGCTTGCTTCTTGCAATAAAACGGAGTGTGTTACAGGGATGAGAACTCTTGTCTGAATTTCCCTTCAGAAACTGAATTAAACTCCATGATCTGTGTCTTCCTTCAAGAAAGAGTTCATTTCTGGTAAACCCAGTGAATTTTCAGCTCAAATGACTTTACACAGTTGTAGAACCCAACGCGATAATCACTCTTAACTAAAGAGCATTTATGTAAGAGGAGCTGTTGTCTGTATCATTTCATAAGCAGAGTTGAACTACAATTGGTCCGTATCAGTAGGAAACACAGTTCTTTTTTTCTGGGCATGCTCATTGTACTTACTCTTCTGGAGACGCTGGAAAGAAGAGGATGATTCTTTCCTTACAACAGAGTGTTTTTTAGGGATGTTAACTCTGGTCTGAATTTGCCTTCAGAAACAGAGTTAAACCCCAGGGTCAGTGTCTTCCTACAAGGAAGAGTTCATTTCTGGTAAACCACGTGAATTTGGGGCTCAAATGATATTTCACAGTTCACGAACCCAACATAATTCTCACTATTAACTAAAGAGAATTTATGAAAGAGGAGCTGTGGTTTGTATCAGTTTCATAAGGAGAGTTGAAATACATATCGTCCGTATGAGTAGGAAACACAGTTCTTTTTTTCAGGGCATGATCATGGTTCTTGTTGCATTTTAGATACTGGAAAGAAGAGCTTGCTTCTTGCAATAAAACAGAGTGTGTTACAGGGATGAGAACTCTGGTCTGAATTTCCCTTCAGAAACTGAATTAAACCCCATGATCTGTGTCATCCTCCAAGAAAGAGTTCATTTCTGGTAAACCCAGTGAATTTTCAGCTCAAATGACTTTACACAGTTGTAGAACCCAACGCGATAATCACTCTTAACTAAAGAGCATTTATGTAAGAGGAGCTGTTGTCTGTATCATTTCATAAGCAGAGTTGAACTACAATTGGTCCGTATCAGTAGGAAACACAGTTCTTTTTTTCTGGGCATGTTCATGGTTCTTACTCTTTTGGAGACGCTGCAAAGAAGAGTTTGATTCTTGCATTAAAACAAATTTTTTTTCAGTGTTGCGAATTCTAGTCTGAATTTCCCTTCAGAAACGGAGTTAAATCCCAGGATCTGTGTCTTCCTACAAGAAAGAGTTCATTTCAGGTAAACCCAGTGAATTTTGGGCTCAAATGGTTTGTCACAGTTCACGAACCCAAGGCGATTCTCACTATTAACTAAAGAATATTTATGTAAGTAGAGCTGTGGTTTGAATCAGTTTCATAAGCAGAGTTGAACTACATATGGTCTGTATGAGTAGGAAACACACTTCTTTTTTTCTGGAAATGCTCATGTTTCTTACTGTATTGGAGACGCTGGAAGAAGAGGATGATTCTTGCCTTAAAACAGAATTTTTTTTACGGATGAGAACTCTGCTCTCAATTTGCCTTCAGAAACGGAGTTAAACTCCAGGATCTCTGTCTTCCTACAAGCAAGAGTTCATTTCTGGTTACCCCAGTGAATTTTGGGCTCAAATGATTTTTCGCAGTTCACGAACCCAACGCGATTCTAACTATTAACCAAAGAGCATTTATGTAAGAGGAGCTGTGGTTTCTATCAGTTTCATAAGCAGAGTTGAACTACATATGGTCCGTATGAGTAGGAAACAGAGTTCTTTTTTTCAGGGCAAGCTCATGGATGTTGCACTATTTAGGACTCTGGAAAGAAGAGCTTGCTTCTTGCATTAAAACAGAGTGTGTTTAAGGGATGAGAACTCTGGTCTGAATTTGCCTTCAGAAACAGAGTTAAACCCCAGGTTCAGTGTCTTCCTACAAGCAAGAGATCATTTCTGGAAAACCAGGTGAATTTGGGGCTCAAATGATTTTTCGCAGTTCACGAACCCAGCGCGATTCTCACTATTAACTAAAGAGCCTTTATGTAAGATGAGCTGTGGTTTGTATCAGTTTCATATGCAGAGCTGAAATACATATCGTCCCCATGAATAGGAAACACAGTTCTTCTTTTCAAGGCATCCTCATGGTTCTTGTTTCATTTTAGATTCTGGAAAGAAGAGCTTGCTTCTTGCAATAAAACGGAGTGTGTTACAGGGATGAGAACTCTTGTCTGAATTTCCCTTCAGAAACTGAATTAAACTCCATGATCTGTGTCTTCCTTCAAGAAAGAGTTCATTTCTGGTAAACCCAGTGAATTTTCTGCTCAAATGACTTTACACAGTTGTAGAACCCAACGCGATAATCACTATTAACTAAAGAGCATTTATGTAAGAGGAGCTGTGGTCTGTATCATTTCAGAAGCAGAGTTGAACTACAATTGGTCGTTATCAGTAGGAAACACAGTTCATTTTTTCTGGGCATGCTCATTGTACTTACTCTTTTGGAGACACTGGAAAGAAGAGGAAGATTCTTGCCTTATGACAGAGTTTTGTTTTTCAGGGATGAGAACTGTGCTCTGAATTTGCCTTCAGAAACGGAGTTAAAACCCAGGATCTGTGACTTCCTACAAGCAAGAGTTCATTTCTGGTAAACCACGTGAATTTGGGGCTCAAATGATATTTCGCAGTTCACGAACCCAACATGATTCTCACTATTAACTAAAGTACATTTATGTAAGAGGAGCTATGGTTTGTATCAGTTTCATAAGCAGAGTTGAAATATATATCGTCCATACGAGTAGGAAACACAGTTCTTTTTTTCAGGGCATGCTCGTGTTTCTTGCTGTATTTTAGACTCTGGAAAGCAGAGCTTGCTTCTTGCGATAACACAGAGTGTATTACAGGGATGAGAACTCTGCTCTGAATTTCCCTTCAGAAACAGATTTATACCCCAGTATCTGTGTCTTCCTACAAGCAAGAGTTCTTTTTTGGTAAACCGTGGGAATTTTGGGCTCAAATGATTTTTCGCACTTCACGAACCCAATTCTATTCTCACTATTAACTAAAGAGCATTTATGTAAGTGGTGCTGTGGTTTGTATCAGTTTCATAAGCAGAGTTGAACTATATATGGTCCGTATGAGTAGGAAAGACAGTTCTTTTTTTCAGGGCATGCTCATGGTTCTTGCTGTATTGGAGAAGCCGGAAAGAAGAGCTTGCTTCTTGCATTAAAACACAGTGTTTTTCAGGGATGAGAACTCTGGTCTGAATTTGCCTTCAGAAACAGAGTTAAATCCCAGGGTCAGTGTCTCCCTACAGCAAGTGTTCATTTCTGGTAAACACAGTGAATTTGGGGCTCAAATGATTTTTGGCAGTTCACGAACCCTACATGATTCTCACTATTAACTAAAGAGGATTTATGTAAGAGGAGCTGTGGTTTGAATGAGTTTCATAAGCAGAGTTGAACTACATATGGTCTACATGAGTAGGAAACACACTTCTTCTTTTCTGGGAATGCTAATGTTTCTTACTGTATTGGAGATGCTGGAAAGAAGAGGATGATTATTGTCTTACAACAGAGTGTTTTTTAGGGATGTTAACTCTGGTCTGAATTTGCCTTCAGAAACAGAGTTAAACCCCAGGGTCAAGTCTTCCTACAAGCAAGAGATCATTTCTGGAAAACCAGGTGAATTTGGGGCTCAAATGATTTTTCGCAGTTCACGAACCCAGCACGATTCTCACTATTAACTAAAGAGCATTTATGTAAGAGGAGCTGTGGTTTGTATCAGTTTCATATGCAGAGTTGAAATACATATCGTCCGCATGAGTAGGAAACACAGTTCTTTTTTTCAAGGCACGCTCATGGTTCTTGTTTCATTTTAGATTCTGGAAAGAAGACCTTGCTTCTTGCAATAAAACGGAGTGTGTTACAGGGATGAGAACTCTTGTCTGAATTTCCCTTCAGAAACTGAATTAAACTCCATGATCTGTGTCTTCCTTCAAGAAAGAGTTCATTTCTGGTAAACCCAGTGAATTTTCAGCTCAAATGACTTTACACAGTTGTAGAACCCAACGCGATAATCACTCTTAACTAAAGAGCATTTATGTAAGAGGAGCTGTTGTCTGTATCATTTCATAAGCAGAGTTGAACTACAATTGGTCCGTATCAGTAGGAAACACAGTTCTTTTTTTCTGGGCATGCTCATTGTACTTACTCTTCTGGAGACGCTGGAAAGAAGAGGATGATTCTTTCCTTACAACAGAGTGTTTTTTAGGGATGTTAACTCTGGTCTGAATTTGCCTTCAGAAACAGAGTTAAACCCCAGGGTCAGTGTCTTCCTACAAGGAAGAGTTCATTTCTGGTAAACCACGTGAATTTGGGGCTCAAATGATATTTCGCAGTTCACGAACCCAACATAATTCTCACTATTAACTAAAGAGAATTTATGAAAGAGGAGCTGTGGTTTGTATCAGTTTCATAAGGAGAGTTGAAATACATATCGTTCGTATGAGTAGGAAACACAGTTCTTTTTTTCAGGGCATGATCATGGTTCTTGTTGCATTTTAGATACTGGAAAGAAGAGCTTGCTTCTTGCAATAAAACAGAGTGTGTTACAGGGATGAGAACTCTGGTCTGAATTTCCCTTCAGAAACTGAATTAAACCCCATGATCTGTGTCATCCTCCAAGAAAGAGTTCATTTCTGGTAAACCCAGTGAATTTTCAGCTCAAATGACTTTACACAGTTGTAGAACCCAACGCGATAATCACTCTTAACTAAAGAGCATTTATGTAAGAGGAGCTGTTGTCTGTATCATTTCATAAGCAGAGTTGAACTACAATTGGTCCGTATCAGTAGGAAACACAGTTCTTTTTTTCTGGGCATGTTCATGGTTCTTACTCTTTTGGAGACGCTGCAAAGAAGAGTTTGATTCTTGCATTAAAACAAATTTTTTTTCAGGGTTGCGAATTCTAGTCTGAATTTCCCTTCAGAAACGGAGTTAAATCCCAGGATCTGTGTCTTCCTACAAGAAAGAGTTCATTTCAGGTAAACCCAGTGAATTTTGGGCTCAAATGGTTTGTCACAGTTCACGAACCCAAGGCGATTCTCACTATTAACTAAAGAATATTTATGTAAGTAGAGCTGTGGTTTGAATCAGTTTCATAAGCAGAGTTGAACTACATATGGTCTGTATGAGTAGGAAACACACTTCTTTTTTTCTGGAAATGCTCATGTTTCTTACTGTATTGGAGACGCTGGAAGAAGAGGATGATTCTTGCCTTAAAACAGAATTTTTTTTACGGATGAGAACTCTGCTCTCAATTTGCCTTCAGAAACGGAGTTAAACTCCAGGATCTCTGTCTTCCTACAAGCAAGAGTTCATTTCTGGATACCCCAGGGAATTTTGGGCTCAAATGATTTTTCGCAGTTCACGAACCCAACGCCATTCTAACTATTAACCAAAGAGCATTTATGTAAGAGGAGCTGTGGTTTCTATCAGTTTCATAAGCAGAGTTGAACTACATATGGTCCGTATGAGTAGGAAACAGAGTTCTTTTTTTCAGGGCAAGCTCATGGATGTTGCACTATTTAGGACTCTGGAAAGAAGAGCTTGCTTCTTGCATTAAAACAGAGTGTGTTTAAGGGATGAGAACTCTGGTCTGAATTTGCCTTCAGAAACAGAGTTAAACCCCAGGTTCAGTGTCTTCCTACAAGCAAGAGATCATTTCTGGAAAACCAGGTGAATTTGGGGCTCAAATGATTTTTCGCAGTTCACGAACCCAGCGCGATTCTCACTATTAACTAAAGAGCCTTTATGTAAGATGAGCTGTGGTTTGTATCAGTTTCATATGCAGAGCTGAAATACATATCGTCCCCATGAATAGGAAACACAGTTCTTCTTTTCAAGACATCCTCATGGTTCTTGTTTCATTTTAGATTCTGGAAAGAAGAGCTTGCTTCTTGCAATAAAACGGAGTGTGTTACAGGGATGAGAACTCTTGTCTGAATTTCCCTTCAGAAACTGAATTAAACTCCATGATCTGTGTCTTCCTTCAAGAAAGAGTTCATTTCTGGTAAACCCAGTGAATTTTCTGCTCAAATGACTTTACACAGTTGTAGAACCCAACGCGATAATCACTATTAACTAAAGAGCATTTATGTAAGAGGAGCTGTGGTCTGTATCATTTCAGAAGCAGAGTTGAACTACAATTGGTCGGTATCAGTAGGAAACACAGTTCATTTTTTCTGGGCATGCTCATTGTACTTACTCTTTTGGAGACACTGGAAAGAATAGGAAGATTCTTGCCTTATGACAGAGTTTTGTTTTTCAGGGATGAGAACTGTGCTCTGAATTTGCCTTCAGAAACGGAGTTAAAACCCAGGATCTGTGACTTCCTACAAGCAAGAGTTCATTTCTGGTAAACCACGTGAATTTGGGGCTCAAATGATATTTCGCAGTTCACGAACCCAACATGATTCTCACTATTAACTAAAGTACATTTATGTAAGAGGAGCTGTGGTTTGTATCAGTTTCATAAGCAGAGTTGAAATATATATCGTCCATACGAGTAGGAAACACAGTTCTTTTTTTCAGGGCATGCTCGTGTTTCTTGCTGTATTTTAGACTCTGGAAAGCAGAGCTTGCTTCTTGCGATAACACAGAGTGTATTACAGGGATGAGAACTCTGCTCTGAATTTCCCTTCAGAAACAGATTTATACCCCAGTATCTGTGTCTTCCTACAAGCAAGAGTTCTTTTTTGGTAAACCGTGGGAATTTTGGGCTCAAATGATTTTTCGCACTTCACGAACCCAATTCTATTCTCACTATTAACTAAAGAGCATTTATGTAAGTGGTGCTGTGGTTTGCATCAGTTTCATAAGCAGAGTTGAACTATATATGGTCCGTATGAGTAGGAAAGACAGTTCTTTTTTTCAGGGCATGCTCATGGTTCTTGCTGTATTGGAGAAGCCGGAAAGGAGAGCTTGCTTCTTGCATTAAAACAGAGTGTTTTTCAGGGATGAGAACTCTGGTCTGAATTTGCCTTCAGAAACGGAGTTAAACCCCATGATCTGTGTCTTCCTACAAGCAAGAGTTCATTTCTGGTAAACCAAGTGAATTTTCAGCTCAAATGACTTTACACAGTTCTAGAACCCAACGCGATAATCACTATTAACTAAAGAGCATATATGTAAGAGGACCTGTGGTCTGTATCATTTCATAAGCAGAGTTGAACTACACTTGGTCCGTATCAGTAGGAAACACAGTTCTTTTTTTCTGGGAATGCTCATGTTTCTTACTGTTTGGGAGAAGCTGGAAGAAGAGGATGATTCTTGCCTTAAAACAGAATTTTTTTCACGGATGAGAACTCTGGTCTCAATTTGCCTTCAGAAACGGAGTTAAACCCCAGGATCTCTGTCTTCTTACAAGCAAGAGTTCATTTCTGGTTACCCCAGTGAATTTTGGGCTCAAATGATTTTTCGCAGTTCACGAAACCAACGCGATTCTAACTATTAACCAAAGAGCATTTATGTAAGAGGAGCTGTGGTTTCTATCAGTTTCATAAGCAGAGTTGAACTACATATGGTCCGTATGAGTAGGAAACACAGTTCTTTTTTTCAGGGCATGCTCATGGTTCTTGTTGCATTTTAGATACTGGAAAGAAGAGCTTGCTTCTTGCATTAAAACACAGTGTTTTTCAGGGATGAGAACTCTGGTCTGAATTTGCCTTCAGAAACAGAGTTAAATCCCAGGGTCAGTGTCTCCCTACAGCAAGTGTTCATTTCTGGTAAACACAGTGAATTTGGGGCTCAAATGATTTTTGGCAGTTCACGAACCCTACATGATTCTCACTATTAACTAAAGAGGATTTATGTAAGAGGAGCTGTGGTTTGAATGAGTTTCATAAGCAGAGTTGAACTACATATGGTCTTCATGAGTAGGAAACACACTTCTTCTTTTCTGGGAATGCTAATGTTTCTTACTGTATTGGAGATGCTGGAAAGAAGAGGATGATTCTTGTCTTACAACAGAGTGTTTTTTAGGGATGTTAACTCTGGTCTGAATTTGCCTTCAGAAACAGAGTTAAACCCCAGGGTCAAGTCTTCCTACAAGCAAGAGATCATTTCTGGAAAACCAGGTGAATTTGGGGCTCAAATGATTTTTCGCAGTTCACGAACCCAGCGCGATTCTCACTATTAACTAAAGAGCATTTATGTAAGAGGAGCTGTGGTTTGTATCAGTTTCATATGCAGAGTTGAAATACATATCGTCCGCATGAGTAGGAAACACAGTTCTTTTTTTCAAGGCACGCTCATGGTTCTTGTTTCATTTTAGATTCTGGAAAGAAGAGCTTGCTTCTTGCAATAAAACGGAGTGTGTTACAGGGATGAGAACTCTTGTCTGAATTTCCCTTCAGAAACTGAATTAAACTCCATGATCTGTGTCTTCCTTCAAGAAAGAGTTCATTTCTGGTAAACCCAGTGAATTTTCAGCTCAAATGACTTTACACAGTTGTAGAACCCAACGCGATAATCACTCTTAACTAAAGAGCATTTATGTAAGAGGAGCTGTTGTCTGTATCATTTCATAAGCAGAGTTGAACTACAATTGGTCCGTATCAGTAGGAAACACAGTTCTTTTTTTCTGGGCATGCTCATTGTACTTACTCTTCTGGAGACGCTGGAAAGAAGAGGATGATTCTTTCCTTACAACAGAGTGTTTTTTAGGGATGTTAACTCTGGTCTGAATTTGCCTTCAGAAACAGAGTTAAACCCCAGGGTCAGTGTCTTCCTACAAGGAAGAGTTCATTTCTGGTAAACCACGTGAATTTGGGGCTCAAATGATATTTCGCAGTTCACGAACCCAACATAATTCTCACTATTAACTAAAGAGAATTTATGAAAGAGGAGCTGTGGTTTGTATCAGTTTCATAAGGAGAGTTGAAATACATATCGTCCGTATGAGTAGGAAACACAGTTCTTTTTTTCAGGGCATGATCATGGTTCTTGTTGCATTTTAGATACTGGAAAGAAGAGCTTGCTTCTTGCAATAAAACAGAGTGTGTTACAGGGATGAGAACTCTGGTCTGAATTTCCCTTCAGAAACTGAATTAAACCCCATGATCTGTGTCATCCTCCAAGAAAGAGTTCATTTCTGGTAAACCCAGTGAATTTTCAGCTCAAATGACTTTACACAGTTGTAGAACCCAACGCGATAATCACTCTTAACTAAAGAGCATTTATGTAAGAGGAGCTGTTGTCTGTATCATTTCATAAGCAGAGTTGAACTACAATTGGTCCGTATCAGTAGGAAACACAGTTCTTTTTTTCTGGGCATGTTCATGGTTCTTACTCTTTTGGAGACGCTGCAAAGAAGAGTTTGATTCTTGCATTAAAACAAATTTTTTTTCAGTGTTGCGAATTCTAGTCTGAATTTCCCTTCAGAAACGGAGTGAAATCCCAGGATCTGTGTCTTCCTACAAGAAAGAGTTCATTTCAGGTAAACCCAGTGAATTTTGGGCTCAAATGGTTTGTCACAGTTCACGAACCCAAGGCGATTCTCACTATTAACTAAAGAATATTTATGTAAGTAGAGCTGTGGTTTGAATCAGTTTCATAAGCAGAGTTGAACTACATATGGTCTGTATGAGTAGGAAACACACTTCTTTTTTTCTGGAAATGCTCATGTTTCTTACTGTATTGGAGACGCTGGAAGAAGAGGATGATTCTTGCCTTAAAACAGAATTTTTTTTACGGATGAGAACTCTGCTCTCAATTTGCCTTCAGAAACGGAGTTAAACTCCAGGATCTCTGTCTTCCTACAAGCAAGAGTTCATTTCTGGTTACCCCAGTGAATTTTGGGCTCAAATGATTTTTCGCAGTTCACGAACCCAACGCGATTCTAACTATTAACCAAAGAGCATTTATGTAAGAGGAGCTGTGGTTTCTATCAGTTTCATAAGCAGAGTTGAACTACATATGGTCCGTATGAGTAGGAAACACAGTTCTTTTTTTCAGGGCAAGCTCATGGATGTTGCACTATTTAGGACTCTGGAAAGAAGAGCTTGCTTCTTGCATTAAAACAGAGTGTGTTTAAGGGATGAGAACTCTGGTCTGAATTTGCCTTCAGAAACAGAGTTAAACCCCAGGTTCAGTGTCTTCCTACAAGCAAGAGATCATTTCTGGAAAACCAGGTGAATTTGGGGCTCAAATGATTTTTCGCAGTTCACGAACCCAGCGCGATTCTCACTATTAACTAAAGAGCCTTTATGTAAGATGAGCTGTGGTTTGTATCAGTTTCATATGCAGAGCTGAAATACATATCGTCCCCATGAATAGGAAACACAGTTCTTCTTTTCAAGGCATCCTCATGGTTCTTGTTTCATTTTAGATTCTGGAAAGAAGAGCTTGCTTCTTGCAATAAAACGGAGTGTGTTACAGGGATGAGAACTCTTGTCTGAATTTCCCTTCAGAAACTGAATTAAACTCCATGATCTGTGTCTTCCTTCAAGAAAGAGTTCATTTCTGGTAAACCCAGTGAATTTTCTGCTCAAATGACTTTACACAGTTGTAGAACCCAACGCGATAATCACTATTAACTAAAGAGCATTTATGTAAGAGGAGCTGTGGTCTGTATCATTTCAGAAGCAGAGTTGAACTACAATTGGTCGTTATCAGTAGGAAACACAGTTCATTTTTTCTGGGCATGCTCATTGTACTTACTCTTTTGGAGACACTGGAAAGAAGAGGAAGATTCTTGCCTTATGACAGAGTTTTGTTTTTCAGGGATGAGAACTGTGCTCTGAATTTGCCTTCAGAAACGGAGTTAAAACCCAGGATCTGTGACTTCCTACAAGCAAGAGTTCATTTCTGGTAAACCACGTGAATTTGGGGCTCAAATGATATTTCGCAGTTCACGAACCCAACATGATTCTCACTATTAACTAAAGTACATTTATGTAAGAGGAGCTGTGGTTTGTATCAGTTTCATAAGCAGAGTTGAAATATATATTGTCCATACGAGTAGGAAACACAGTTCTTTTTTTCAGGGCATGCTCGTGTTTCTTGCTGTATTTTAGACTCTGGAAAGCAGAGCTTGCTTCTTGCGATAACACAGAGTGTATTACAGGGATGAGAACTCTGCTCTGAATTTCCCTTCAGAAACAGATTTATACCCCAGTATCTGTGTCTTCCTACAAGCAAGAGTTCTTTTTTGGTAAACCGTGGGAATTTTGGGCTCAAATGATTTTTCGCACTTCACGAACCCAATTCTATTCTCACTATTAACTAAAGAGCATTTATGTAAGTGGTGCTGTGGTTTGTATCAGTTTCATAAGCAGAGTTGAACTATATATGGTCCGTATGAGTAGGAAAGACAGTTCTTTTTTTCAGGGCATGCTCATGGTTCTTGCTGTATTGGAGAAGCCGGAAAGAAGAGCTTGCTTCTTGCATTAAAACACAGTGTTTTTCAGGGATGAGAACTCTGGTCTGAATTTGCCTTCAGAAACAGAGTTAAATCCCAGGGTCAGTGTCTCCCTACAGCAAGTGTTCATTTCTGGTAAACACAGTGAATTTGGGGCTCAAATGATTTTTGGCAGTTCACGAACCCTACATGATTCTCACTATTAACTAAAGAGGATTTATGTAAGAGGAGCTGTGGTTTGAATGAGTTTCATAAGCAGAGTTGAACTACATATGGTCTACATGAGTAGGAAACACACTTCTTCTTTTCTGGGAATGCTAATGTTTCTTACTGTATTGGAGATGCTGGAAAGAAGAGGATGATTATTGTCTTACAACAGAGTGTTTTTTAGGGATGTTAACTCTGGTCTGAATTTGCCTTCAGAAACAGAGTTAAACCCCAGGGTCAAGTCTTCCTACAAGCAAGAGATCATTTCTGGAAAACCAGGTGAATTTGGGGCTCAAATGATTTTTCGCAGTTCACGAACCCAGCACGATTCTCACTATTAACTAAAGAGCATTTATGTAAGAGGAGCTGTGGTTTGTATCAGTTTCATATGCAGAGTTGAAATACATATCGTCCGCATGAGTAGGAAACACAGTTCTTTTTTTCAAGGCACGCTCATGGTTCTTGTTTCATTTTAGATTCTGGAAAGAAGAGCTTGCTTCTTGCAATAAAACGGAGTGTGTTACAGGGATGAGAACTCTTGTCTGAATTTCCCTTCAGAAACTGAATTAAACTCCATGATCTGTGTCTTCCTTCAAGAAAGAGTTCATTTCTGGTAAACCCAGTGAATTTTCAGCTCAAATGACTTTACACAGTTGTAGAACCCAACGCGATAATCACTCTTAACTAAAGAGCATTTATGTAAGAGGAGCTGTTGTCTGTATCATTTCATAAGCAGAGTTGAAGTACAATTGGTCCGTATCAGTAGGAAACACAGTTCTTTTTTTCTGGGCATGTTCATGGTTCTTACTCTTTTGGAGACGCTGCAAAGAAGAGTTTGATTCTTGCATTAAAACAAATTTTTTTTCAGTGTTGCGAATTCTAGTCTGAATTTCCCTTCAGAAACGGAGTTAAATCCCAGGATCTGTGTCTTCCTACAAGAAAGAGTTCATTTCAGGTAAACCCAGTGAATTTTGGGCTCAAATGGTTTGTCACAGTTCACGAACCCAAGGCGATTCTCACTATTAACTAAAGAATATTTATGTAAGTAGAGCTGTGGTTTGAATCAGTTTCATAAGCAGAGTTGAACTACATATGGTCTGTATGAGTAGGAAACACACTTCTTTTTTTCTGGAAATGCTCATGTTTCTTACTGTATTGGAGACGCTGGAAGAAGAGGATGATTCTTGCCTTAAAACAGAATTTTTTTTACGGATGAGAACTCTGCTCTCAATTTGCCTTCAGAAACGGAGTTAAACTCCAGGATCTCTGTCTTCCTACAAGCAAGAGTTCATTTCTGGTTACCCCAGTGAATTTTGGGCTCAAATGATTTTTCGCAGTTCACGAACCCAACGCGATTCTAACTATTAACCAAAGAGCATTTATGTAAGAGGAGCTGTGGTTTCTATCAGTTTCATAAGCAGAGTTGAACTACATATGGTCCGTATGAGTAGGAAACACAGTTCTTTTTTTCAGGGCAAGCTCATGGTTGTTGCACTATTTAGGACTCTGGAAAGAAGAGCTTGCTTCTTGCATTAAAACAGAGTGTGTTTAAGGGATGAGAACTCTGGTCTGAATTTGCCTTCAGAAACAGAGTTAAACCCCAGGTTCAGTGTCTTCCTACAAGCAAGAGATCATTTCTGGAAAACCAGGTGAATTTGGGGCTCAAATGATTTTTCGCAGTTCACGAACCCAGCGCGATTCTCACTATTAACTAAAGAGCCTTTATGTAAGATGAGCTGTGGTTTGTATCAGTTTCATATGCAGAGCTGAAATACATATCGTCCCCATGAATAGGAAACACAGTTCTTCTTTTCAAGGCATCCTCATGGTTCTTGTTTCATTTTAGATTCTGGAAAGAAGAGCTTGCTTCTTGCAATAAAACGGAGTGTGTTACAGGGATGAGAACTCTTGTCTGAATTTCCCTTCAGAAACTGAATTAAACTCCATGATCTGTGTCTTCCTTCAAGAAAGAGTTCATTTCTGGTAAACCCAGTGAATTTTCTGCTCAAATGACTTTACACAGTTGTAGAACCCAACGCGATAATCACTATTAACTAAAGAGCATTTATGTAAGAGGAGCTGTGGTCTGTATCATTTCAGAAGCAGAGTTGAACTACAATTGGTCGGTATCAGTAGGAAACACAGTTCATTTTTTCTGGGCATGCTCATTGTACTTACTCTTTTGGAGACACTGGAAAGAAGAGGAAGATTCTTGCCTTATGACAGAGTTTTGTTTTTCAGGGATGAGAACTGTGCTCTGAATTTGCCTTCAGAAACGGAGTTAAAACCCAGGATCTGTGACTTCCTACAAGCAAGAGTTCATTTCTGGTAAACCACGTGAATTTGGGGCTCAAATGATATTTCGCAGTTCACGAACCCAACATGATTCTCACTATTAACTAAAGTACATTTATGTAAGAGGATCTGTGGTTTGTATCAGTTTCATAAGCAGAGTTGAAATATATATCGTCCATACGAGTAGGAAACACAGTTCTTTTTTTCAGGGCATGCTCGTGTTTCTTGCTGTATTTTAGACTCTGGAAAGCAGAGCTTGCTTCTTGCGATAACACAGAGTGTATTACAGGGATGAGAACTCTGCTCTGAATTTCCCTTCAGAAACAGATTTATACCCCAGTATCTGTGTCTTCCTACAAGCAAGAGTTCTTTTTTGGTAAACCGTGGGAATTTTGGGCTCAAATGATTTTTCGCACTTCACGAACCCAATTCTATTCTCACTATTAACTAAAGAGCATTTATGTAAGTGGTGCTGTGGTTTGTATCAGTTTCATAAGCAGAGTTGAACTATATATGGTCCGTATGAGTAGGAAAGACAGTTCTTTTTTTCAGGGCATGCTCATGGTTCTTGCTGTATTGGAGAAGCCGGAAAGAAGAGCTTGCTTCTTGCATTAAAACACAGTGTTTTTCAGGGATGAGAACTCTGGTCTGAATTTGCCTTCAGAAACAGAGTTAAATCCCAGGGTCAGTGTCTCCCTACAGCAAGTGTTCATTTCTGGTAAACACAGTGAATTTGGGGCTCAAATGATTTTTGGCAGTTCACGAACCCTACATGATTCTCACTATTAACTAAAGAGGATTTATGTAAGAGGAGCTGTGGTTTGAATGAGTTTCATAAGCAGAGTTGAACTACATATGGTCTTCATGAGTAGGAAACACACTTCTTCTTTTCTGGGAATGCTAATGTTTCTTACTGTATTGGAGATGCTGGAAAGAAGAGGATGATTCTTGTCTTACAACAGAGTGTTTTTTAGGGATGTTAACTCTGGTCTGAATTTGCCTTCAGAAACAGAGTTAAACCCCAGGGTCAAGTCTTCCTACAAGCAAGAGATCATTTCTGGAAAACCAGGTGAATTTGGGGCTCAAATGATTTTTCGCAGTTCACGAACCCAGCGTGATTCTCACTATTAACTAAAGAGCATTTATGTAAGAGGAGCTGTGGTTTGTATCAGTTTCATAAGCAGAGTTGAAATACATATCGTCCTTATGAGTAGGAAACACAGTTCTTTTTTTCAGGGCATGCTCATGGTTCTTGTTGCATTTTTGATACTGGAAAGAAGAGCTTGCTTCTTGCAATAAAACAGAGTGTGTTACAGGATTGAGAACTCTGGTCTGAATTTCCCTTCAGAAACTGAATTAAACCCCATGATCTGTGTCATTCTACAAGAAAGAGTTCATTTCTGGTAAACCCAGTGAATTTTCAGCTCAAATGACTTTACACAGTTGTGGAACCCAACGCGATAATCACTCTTAACTAAAGAGCATTTATGTAAGAGGAGCAGTGGTCTGTATCATTTCAGAAGCAGAGTTGAACTACAATTGGTCCGTATCAGTAGGAAATACAGTTCTTTTTTTCTGGGCATGCTCATGGTTCTTGCTGTATTTTAGACTCTGGAAAGAAGAGCTTGCTTCTGGCATTAAAACAGAGTGTGTTTCAGGGATGAGAACTATGGTCTGAATTTCCCTTCAGAAACAGAGTTAAATCCCAGTGTCAGTGTCTCCCTACAGCGAGAGTTCATTTCTGGTAAACACGGTGAATTTGGGGCAAAAATGATTTTTGGCAGTTCACGAACCCAACAAGATTCTCACTATTAACTAAAGTACATTTATGTAAGAGGAGCTGTGGTTTGTATCAGTTTCATAAGAAGAGTTGAAATACACATCGTCCATATGAGTAGGAAAGACAGTTCTTTTTTTCAGGGCATGCTCATGGTTCTTGCTGTATTGGAGAAGCCGGAAAGGAGAGCTTGCTTCTTGCATTAAAACAGAGTGTTTTTCAGGGATGAGAACTCTGGTCTGAATTTGCCTTCAGAAACGGAGTTAAACCCGATGATCTGTGTCTTCCTACAAGCAAGAGTTCATTTCTGGTAAACCAAGTGAATTTTCAGCTCAAATGACTTTACACAGTTCTAGAACCCAACGCGATAATCACTATTAACTAAAGAGCATATATGTAAGAGGACCTGTGGTCTGTATCATTTCATAAGCAGAGTTGAACTACGCTTGGTCCGTATCAGTAGGAAACACAGTTCTTTTTTTCTGGGAATGCTCATGTTTCTTACTGTTTGGGAGAAGCTGGAAGAAGAGGATGATTCTTGCCTTAAAACAGAATTTTTTTCACGGATGAGAACTCTGGTCTCAATTTGCCTTCAGAAACGGAGTTAAACCCCAGGATCTCTGTCTTCTTACAAGCAAGAGTTCATTTCTGGTTACCCCAGTGAATTTTGGGCTCAAATGATTTTTCGCAGTTCACGAAACCAACGCGATTCTAACTATTAACCAAAGAGCATTTATGTAAGAGGAGCTGTGGTTTCTATCAGTTTCATAAGCAGAGTTGAACTACATATGGTCCGTATGAGTAGGAAACACAGTTCTTTTTTTCAGGGCATGCTCATGGTTCTTGTTGCATTTTAGATACTGGATAGAAGAGCTTGCTTCTTGCATTAAAACACAGTGTTTTTCAGGATTGAGAACTCTGGTCTGAATTTGCCTTCAGAAACAGAGTTAAATCCCAGGGTCAGTGTCTCCCTACAGCAAGTGTTCATTTCTGGTAAACACAGTGAATTTGGGGCTCAAATGATTTTTGGCAGTTCACGAACCCTACATGATTCTCACTATTAACTAAAGAGGATTTATGTAAGAGGAGCTGTGGTTTGAATGAGTTTCATAAGCAGAGTTGAACTACATATGGTCTTCATGAGTAGGAAACACACTTCTTCTTTTCTGGGAATGCTAATGTTTCTTACTGTATTGGAGATGCTGGAAAGAAGAGGATGATTCTTGTCTTACAACAGAGTGTTTTTTAGGGATGTTAACTCTGGTCTGAATTTGCCTTCAGAAACAGAGTTAAACCCCAGGGTCAAGTCTTCCTACAAGCAAGAGATCATTTCTGGAAAACCAGGTGAATTTGGGGCTCAAATGATTTTTCGCAGTTCACGAACCCAGCGCGATTCTCACTATTAACTAAAGAGCATTTATGTAAGAGGAGCTGTGGTTTGTATCAGTTTCATATGCAGAGTTGAAATACATATCGTCCGCATGAGTAGGAAACACAGTTCTTTTTTTCAAGGCACGCTCATGGTTCTTGTTTCATTTTAGATTCTGGAAAGAAGAGCTTGCTTCTTGCAATAAAACGGAGTGTGTTACAGGGATGAGAACTCTTGTCTGAATTTCCCTTCAGAAACTGAATTAAACTCCATGATCTGTGTCTTCCTTCAAGAAAGAGGTCATTTCTGGTAAACCCAGTGAATTTTCAGCTCAAATGACTTTACACAGTTGTAGAACCCAACGCGATAATCACTCTTAACTAAAGAGCATTTATGTAAGAGGAGCTGTGGTTTGTATCAGTTTCATAAGCAGAGTTGAAATACATATCGTCCTTATGAGTAGGAAACACAGTTCTTTTTTTCAGGGCATGCTCATGGTTCTTGTTGCATTTTTGATACTGGAAAGAAGAGCTTGCTTCTTGCAATAAAACAGAGTGTGTTACAGGATTGAGAACTCTGGTCTGAATTTCCCTTCAGAAACTGAATTAAACCCCATGATCTGTGTCATCCTACAAGAAAGAGTTCATTTCTGGTAAACCCAGTGAATTTTCAGCTCAAATGACTTTACACAGTTGTGGAACCCAACGCGATAATCACTCTTAACTAAAGAGCATTTATGTAAGAGGAGCAGTGGTCTGTATCATTTCAGAAGCAGAGTTGAACTACAATTGGTCCGTATCAGTAGGAAACACAGTTCTTTTTTTCTGGGCATGCTCATGGTTCTTGCTGTATTTTAGACTCTGGAAAGAAGAGCTTGCTTCTGGCATTAAAACAGAGTGTGTTTCAGGGATGAGAACTATGGTCTGAATTTCCCTTCAGAAACAGAGTTAAATCCCAGTGTCAGTGTCTCCCTACAGCGAGAGTTCATTTCTGGTAAACACGGTGAATTTGGGGCAAAAATGATTTTTGGCAGTTCACGAACCCAACAAGATTCTCACTATTAACTAAAGTACATTTATGTAAGAGGAGCTGTGGTTTGTATCAGTTTCATAAGAAGAGTTGAAATACACATCGTCCATATGAGTAGGAAAGACAGTTCTTTTTTTCAGGGCATGCTCATGGTTCTTGCTGTATTGGAGAAGCCAGAAAGGAGAGCTTGCTTCTTGCATTAAAACAGAGTGTTTTTCAGGGATGAGAACTCTGGTCTGAATTTGCCTTCAGAAACGGAGTTAAACCCCATGATCTGTGTCTTCCTACAAGCAAGAGTTCATTTCTGGTAAACCAAGTGAATTTTCAGCTCAAATGACTTTACACAGTTCTAGAACCCAACGCGATAATCACTATTAACTAAAGAGCATATATGTAAGAGGACCTGTGGTCTGTATCATTTCATAAGCAGAGTTGAACTACACTTGGTCCGTATCAGTAGGAAACACAGTTCTTTTTTTCTGGGAATGCTCATGTTTCTTACTGTTTGGGAGAAGCTGGAAGAAGAGGATGATTCTTGCCTTAAAACAGAATTTTTTTCACGGATGAGAACTCTGGTCTCAATTTGCCTTCAGAAACGGAGTTAAACCCCAGGATCTCTGTCTTCTTACAAGCAAGAGTTCATTTCTGGTTACCCCAGTGAATTTTGGGCTCAAAAGATTTTTCGCAGTTCACGAAACCAACGCGATTCTAACTATTAACCAAAGAGCATTTATGTAAGAGGAGCTGTGGTTTCTATCAGTTTCATAAGCAGAGTTGAACTACATATGGTCCGTATGAGTAGGAAACACAGTTCTTTTTTTCAGGGCATGCTCATGGTTCTTGTTGCATTTTAGATACTGGATAGAAGAGCTTGCTTCTTGCATTAAAACACAGTGTTTTTCAGGATTGAGAACTCTGGTCTGAATTTGCCTTCAGAAACAGAGTTAAATCCCAGGGTCAGTGTCTCCCTACAGCAAGTGTTCATTTCTGGTAAACACAGTGAATTTGGGGCTCAAATGATTTTTGGCAGTTCACGAACCCTACATGATTCTCACTATTAACTAAAGAGGATTTATGTAAGAGGAGCTGTGGTTTGAATGAGTTTCATAAGCAGAGTTGAACTACATATGGTCTTCATGAGTAGGAAACACACTTCTTCTTTTCTGGGAATGCTAATGTTTCTTACTGTATTGGAGATGCTGGAAAGAAGAGGATGATTCTTGTCTTACAACAGAGTGTTTTTTAGGGATGTTAACTCTGGTCTGAATTTGCCTTCAGAAACAGAGTTAAACCCCAGGGTCAAGTCTTCCTACAAGCAAGAGATCATTTCTGGAAAACCAGGTGAATTTGGGGCTCAAATGATTTTTCGCAGTTCACGAACCCAGCGCGATTCTCACTATTAACTAAAGAGCATTTATGTAAGAGGAGCTGTGGTTTGTATCAGTTTCATATGCAGAGTTGAAATACATATCGTCCGCATGAGTAGGAAACACAGTTCTTTTTTTCAAGGCACGCTCATGGTTCTTGTTTCATTTTAGATTCTGGAAAGAAGAGCTTGCTTCTTGCAATAAAACGGAGTGTGTTACAGGGATGAGAACTCTTGTCTGAATTTCCCTTCAGAAACTGAATTAAACTCCATGATCTGTGTCTTCCTTCAAGAAAGAGTTCATTTCTGGTAAACCCAGTGAATTTTCAGCTCAAATGACTTTACACAGTTGTAGAACCCAACGCGATAATCACTATTAACTAAAGAGCATTTATGTAAGAGGAGCTGTTGTCTGTATCATTTCAGAAGCAGAGTTGAACTACAATTGGTCCGTATCAGTAGGAAACACAGTTCTTTTTTTTTGGGCATGTTCATGGTTCTTACTCTTTTGGAGACGCTGCAAAGAAGAGTTTGATTCTTGCATTAAAACAAATTTTTTTTTCAGGGTTGCGAATTCTAGTCTGAATTTCCCTTCAGAAACGGAGTTAAATCCCAGGATCTGTGTCTTCCTACAAGAAAGAGTTCATTTCAGGTAAACCCAGTGAATTTTGGGCTCAAATGGTTTGTCACAGTTCACGATCCCAAGGCGATTCTCACTATTAACTAAAGAATATTTATGTAAGTAGAGCTGTGGTTTGAATCAGTTTCATAAGCAGAGTTGAACTACATATGGTCTGTATGAGTAAGAAACACACTTCTTTTTTTCTGGAAATTCTCATGTTTCTTACTGTATTGGAGACGCTGGAAGAAGAGGATGATTCTTGCCTTAAAACAGAATTTTTTTTACGGATGAGAACTCTGGTCTAAATTTGCCTTCAGAAACGGAGTTAAACTCCAGGATCTCTGTCTTCCTACAAGCAAGAGTTCATTTCTGGTTACCCCAGTGAATTTTGGGCTCAAATGATTTTTCTCAGTTCACGAACCCAACGCGATTCTAACTATTAACCAAAGAGCATTTATGTAAGAGGAGCTGTGGTTTCTATCAGTTTCATAAGCAGAGTTGAACTACATATGGTCCGTATGATTAGGAAACACAGTTCTTTTTTTCACGGCAAGCTCATGGTTGTTGCACTATTTAGGACTCTGGAAAGAAGAGCTTGCTTCTTGCATTAAAACAGAGTGTGTTTAAGGGATGAGAACTCTGGTCTGAATTTGCCTTCAGAAACAGAGTTAAACCCCAGGTTCAGTGTCTTCCTATAAGCAAGAGATCATTTCTGGAAAACCAGGTGAATTTGGGGCTCAAATGATTTTTCGCAGTTCACGAACCCAGCGCGATTCTCACTATTAACTAAAGAGCCTTTATGTAAGATGAGCTGTGGATTGTATCAGTTTCATATGCAGAGCTGAAATACATATCGTCCGCATGAATAGGAAACACAGTTCTTTTTTTCAAGGCATCCTCATGGTTCTTGTTTCATTTTAGATTCTGGAAAGAAGAGCTTGCTTCTTGCAATAAAACCGAGTGTGTTACAGGGATGAGAACTCTTGTCTGAATTTCCCTTCAGAAACTGAATTAAACTCCATGATCTGTGTCTTCCTTCAAGAAAGAGTTCATTTCTGGTAAACCCAGTGAATTTTCTGCTCAAATGACTTTACACAGTTGTAGAACCCAACGTGATAATCACTATTAACTAAAGAGCATTTATGTAAGAGGAGCTGTGGTCTGTATCATTTCAGAAGCAGAGTTGAACTACAATTGGTCCGTATCAGTAGGAAACACAGTTCTTTTTTTCTGGGCATGCTCATTGTACTTACTCTTCTGGAGACGCTGGAAAGAAGAGGATGATTCTTTCCTTACAACAGAGTGTTTTTTAGGGATGTTAACTCTGGTCTGAATTTGCCTTCAGAAGCAGAGTTAAACCCCAGGGTCAAGTCTTCCTACAAGCAAGAGATCATTTCTGGAAAACCAGGTGAATTTGGGGCTCAAATGATTTTTCGCAGTTCACGAACCCAGCGCGATTCTCACTATTAACTAAAGAGCATTTATGTAAGAGGAGCTGTGGTTTGTATCAGTTTCATAAGCAGAGTTGAAATACATATCGTCCTTATGAGTAGGAAACACAGTTCTTTTTTTCAGGGCATGCTCATGGTTCTTGTTGCATTTTTGATACTGGAAAGAAGAGCTTGCTTCTTGCAATAAAACAGAGTGTGTTACAGGATTGAGAACTCTGGTCTGAATTTCCCTTCAGAAACTGAATTAAACCCCATGATCTGTGTCATCCTACAAGAAAGAGTTCATTTCTGGTAAACCCAGTGAATTTTCAGCTCAAATGACTTTACACAGTTGTGGAACCCAACGCGATAATCACTCTTAACTAAAGAGCATTTATGTAAGAGGAGCAGTGGTCTGTATCATTTCAGAAGCAGAGTTGAACTACAATTGGTCCGTATCAGTAGGAAACACAGTTCTTTTTTTCTGGGCATGCTCATGGTTCTTGCTGTATTTTAGACTCTGGAAAGAAGAGCTTGCTTCTGGCATTAAAACAGAGTGTGTTTCAGGGATGAGAACTATGGTCTGAATTTCCCTTCAGAAACAGAGTTAAATCCCAGTGTCAGTGTCTCCCTACAGCGAGAGTTCATTTCTGGTAAACACGGTGAATTTGGGGCAAAAATGATTTTTGGCAGTTCACGAACCCAACAAGATTCTCACTATTAACTAAAGTACATTTATGTAAGAGGAGCTGTGGTTTGTATCAGTTTCATAAGAAGAGTTGAAATACACATCGTCCATATGAGTAGGAAAGACAGTTCTTTTTTTCAGGGCATGCTCATGGTTCTTGCTGTATTGGAGAAGCCGGAAAGGAGAGCTTGCTTCTTGCATTAAAACAGAGTGTTTTTCAGGGATGAGAACTCTGGTCTGAATTTGCCTTCAGAAACGGAGTTAAACCCCATGATCTGTGTCTTCCTACAAGCAAGAGTTCATTTCTGGTAAACCAAGTGAATTTTCAGCTCAAATGACTTTACACAGTTCTAGAACCCAACGCGATAATCACTATTAACTAAAGAGCATATATGTAAGAGGACCTGTGGTCTGTATCATTTCATAAGCAGAGTTGAACTACGCTTGGTCCGTATCAGTAGGAAACACAGTTCTTTTTTTCTGGGAATGCTCATGTTTCTTACTGTTTGGGAGAAGCTGGAAGAAGAGGATGATTCTTGCCTTAAAACAGAATTTTTTTCACGGATGAGAACTCTGGTCTCAATTTGCCTTCAGAAACGGAGTTAAACCCCAGGATCTCTGTCTTCCTACAAGCAAGAGTTCATTTCTGGTAAACCAAGTGAATTTTCAGCTCAAATGACTTTACACAGTTCTAGAACCCAACGCGATAATCACTATTAACTAAAGAGCATATATGTAAGAGGACCTGTGGTCTGTATCATTTCATAAGCAGAGTTGAACTACGCTTGGTCCGTATCAGTAGGAAACACAGTTCTTTTTTTCTGGGAATGCTCATGTTTCTTACTGTTTGGGAGAAGCTGGAAGAAGAGGATGATTCTTGCCTTAAAACAGAATTTTTTTCACGGATGAGAACTCTGGTCTCAATTTGCCTTCAGAAACGGAGTTAAACCCCAGGATCTCTGTCTTCTTACAAGCAAGAGTTCATTTCTGGTTACCCCAGTGAATTTTGGGCTCAAATGATTTTTCGCAGTTCACGAAACCAACGCGATTCTAACTATTAACCAAAGAGCATTTATGTAAGAGGAGCTGTGGTTTCTATCAGTTTCATAAGCAGAGTTGAACTACATATGGTCCGTATGAGTAGGAAACACAGTTCTTTTTTTCAGGGCATGCTCATGGTTCTTGTTGCATTTTAGATACTGGATAGAAGAGCTTGCTTCTTGCATTAAAACACAGTGTTTTTCAGGGATGAGAACTCTGGTCTGAATTTGCCTTCAGAAACAGAGTTAAATCCCAGGGTCAGTGTCTCCCTACAGCAAGTGTTCATTTCTGGTAAACACAGTGAATTTGGGGCTCAAATGATTTTTGGCAGTTCACGAACCCTACATGATTCTCACTATTAACTAAAGAGGATTTATGTAAGAGGAGCTGTGGTTTGAATGAGTTTCATAAGCAGAGTTGAACTACATATGGTCTTCATGAGTAGGAAACACACTTCTTCTTTTCTGGGAATGCTAATGTTTCTTACTGTATTGGAGATGCTGGAAAGAAGAGGATGATTCTTGTCTTACAACAGAGTGTTTTTTAGGGATGTTAACTCTGGTCTGAATTTGCCTTCAGAAACAGAGTTAAACCCCAGGGTCAAGTCTTCCTACAAGCAAGAGATCATTTCTGGAAAACCAGGTGAATTTGGGGCTCAAATGATTTTTCGCAGTTCACGAACCCAGCGCGATTCTCACTATTAACTAAAGAGCATTTATGTAAGAGGAGCTGTGGTTTGTATCAGTTTCATATGCAGAGTTGAAATACATATCGTCCGCATGAGTAGGAAACACAGTTCTTTTTTTCAAGGCACGCTCATGGTTCTTGTTTCATTTTAGATTCTGGAAAGAAGAGCTTGCTTCTTGCAATAAAACGGAGTGTGTTACAGGGATGAGAACTCTTGTCTGAATTTCCCTTCAGAAACTGAATTAAACTCCATGATCTGTGTCTTCCTTCAAGAAAGAGTTCATTTCTGGTAAACCCAGTGAATTTTCAGCTCAAATGACTTTACACAGTTGTAGAACCCAACGCGATAATCACTCTTAACTAAAGAGCATTTATGTAAGAGGAGCTGTTGTCTGTATCATTTCATAAGCAGAGTTGAACTACAATTGGTCCGTATCAGTAGGAAACACAGTTCTTTTTTTCTGGGCATGCTCATTGTACTTACTCTTCTGGAGACGCTGGAAAGAAGAGGATGATTCTTTCCTTACAACAGAGTGTTTTTTAGGGATGTTAACTCTGGTCTGAATTTGCCTTCAGAAGCAGAGTTAAACCCCAGGGTCAAGTCTTCCTACAAGCAAGAGATCATTTCTGGAAAACCAGGTGAATTTGGGGCTCAAATGATTTTTCGCAGTTCACGAACCCAGCGCGATTCTCACTATTAACTAAAGAGCATTTATGTAAGAGGAGCTGTGGTTTGTATCAGTTTCATAAGCAGAGTTGAAATACATATCGTCCTTATGAGTAGGAAACACAGTTCTTTTTTTCAGGGCATGCTCATGGTTCTTGTTGCATTTTTGATACTGGAAAGAAGAGCTTGCTTCTTGCAATAAAACAGAGTGTGTTACTGGATTGAGAACTCTGGTCTGAATTTCCCTTCAGAAACTGAATTAAACCCCATGATCTGTGTCATCCTACAAGAAAGAGTTCATTTCTGGTAAACCCAGTGAATTTTCAGCTCAAATGACTTTACACAGTTGTGGAACCCAACGCGATAATCACTCTTAACTAAAGAGCATTTATGTAAGAGGAGCAGTGGTCTGTATCATTTCAGAAGCAGAGTTGAACTACAATTGGTCCGTATCAGTAGGAAACACAGTTCTTTTTTTCTGGGCATGCTCATGGTTCTTGCTGTATTTTAGACTCTGGAAAGAAGAGCTTGCTTCTGGCATTAAAACAGAGTGTGTTTCAGGGATGAGAACTATGGTCTGAATTTCCCTTCAGAAACAGAGTTAAATCCCAGTGTCAGTGTCTCCCTACAGCGAGAGTTCATTTCTGGTAAACACGGTGAATTTGGGGCAAAAATGATTTTTGGCAGTTCACGAACCCAACAAGATTCTCACTATTAACTAAAGTACATTTATGTAAGAGGAGCTGTGGTTTGTATCAGTTTCATAAGAAGAGTTGAAATACACATCGTCCATATGAGTAGGAAAGACAGTTCTTTTTTTCAGGGCATGCTCATGGTTCTTGCTGTATTGGAGAAGCCGGAAAGGAGAGCTTGCTTCTTGCATTAAAACAGAGTGTTTTTCAGGGATGAGAACTCTGGTCTGAATTTGCCTTCAGAAACGGAGTTAAACCCCATGATCTGTGTCTTCCTACAAGCAAGAGTTCATTTCTGGTAAACCAAGTGAATTTTCAGCTCAAATGACTTTACACAGTTCTAGAACCCAACGCGATAATCACTATTAACTAAAGAGCATATATGTAAGAGGACCTGTGGTCTGTATCATTTCATAAGCAGAGTTGAACTACGCTTGGTCTGTATCAGTAGGAAACACAGTTCTTTTTTTCTGGGAATGCTCATGTTTCTTACTGTTTGGGAGAAGCTGGAAGAAGAGGATGATTCTTGCCTTAAAACAGAATTTTTTTCACGGATGAGAACTCTGGTCTCAATTTGCCTTCAGAAACGGAGTTAAACCCCAGGATCTGTGTCTTCCTACAAGCAAGAGTTCATTTCTGGTAAACCAAGTGAATTTTCAGCTCAAATGACTTTACACAGTTCTAGAACCCAACGCGATAATCACTATTAACTAAAGAGCATATATGTAAGAGGACCTGTGGTCTGTATCATTTCATAAGCAGTGTTGAACTACGCTTGGTCCGTATCAGTAGGAAACACAGTTCTTTTTTTCTGGGAATGCTCATGTTTCTTACTGTTTGGGAGAAGCTGGAAGAAGAGGATGATTCTTGCCTTAAAACAGAATTTTTTTCACGGATGAGAACTCTGGTCTCAATTTGCCTTCAGAAACGGAGTTAAACCCCAGGATCTCTGTCTTCTTACAAGCAAGAGTTCATTTCTGGTTACCCCAGTGAATTTTGGGCTCAAATGATTTTTCGCAGTTCACGAAACCAACGCGATTCTAACTATTAACCAAAGAGCATTTATGTAAGAGGAGCTGTGGTTTCTATCAGTTTCATAAGCAGAGTTGAACTACATATGGTCCGTATGAGTAGGAAACACAGTTCTTTTTTTCAGGGCATGCTCATGGTTCTTGTTGCATTTTAGATACTGGATAGAAGAGCTTGCTTCTTGCATTAAAACACAGTGTTTTTCAGGGATGAGAACTCTGGTCTGAATTTGCCTTCAGAAACAGAGTTAAATCCCAGGGTCAGTGTCTCCCTACAGCAAGTGTTCATTTCTGGTAAACACAGTGAATTTGGGGCTCAAATGATTTTTGGCAGTTCACGAACCCTACATGATTCTCACTATTAACTAAAGAGGATTTATGTAAGAGGAGCTGTGGTTTGAATGAGTTTCATAAGCAGAGTTGAACTACATATGGTCTTCATGAGTAGGAAACACACTTCTTCTTTTCTGGGAATGCTAATGTTTCTTACTGTATTGGAGATGCTGGAAAGAAGAGGATGATTCTTGTCTTACAACAGAGTGTTTTTTAGGGATGTTAACTCTGGTCTGAATTTGCCTTCAGAAACAGAGTTAAACCCCAGGGTCAAGTCTTCCTACAAGCAAGAGATCATTTCTGGAAAACCAGGTGAATTTGGGGCTCAAATGATTTTTCGCAGTTCACGAACCCAGCGCGATTCTCACTATTAACTAAAGAGCATTTATGTAAGAGGAGCTGTGGTTTGTATCAGTTTCATATGCAGAGTTGAAATACATATCGTCCGCATGAGTAGGAAACACAGTTCTTTTTTTCAAGGCACGCTCATGGTTCTTGTTTCATTTTAGATTCTGGAAAGAAGAGCTTGCTTCTTGCAATAAAACGGAGTGTGTTACAGGGATGAGAACTCTTGTCTGAATTTCCCTTCAGAAACTGAATTAAACTCCATGATCTGTGTCTTCCTTCAAGAAAGAGTTCATTTCTGGTAAACCCAGTGAATTTTCAGCTCAAATGACTTTACACAGTTGTAGAACCCAACGCGATAATCACTCTTAACTAAAGAGCATTTATGTAAGAGGAGCTGTTGTCTGTATCATTTCATAAGCAGAGTTGAACTACAATTGGTCCGTATCAGTAGGAAACACAGTTCTTTTTTTCTGGGCATGCTCATTGTACTTACTCTTCTGGAGACGCTGGAAAGAAGAGGATGATTCTTTCCTTACAACAGAGTGTTTTTTAGGGATGTTAACTCTGGTCTGAATTTGCCTTCAGAAGCAGAGTTAAACCCCAGGGTCAAGTCTTCCTACAAGCAAGAGATCATTTCTGGAAAACCAGGTGAATTTGGGGCTCAAATGATTTTTCGCAGTTCACGAACCCAGCGCGATTCTCACTATTAACTAAAGAGCATTTATGTAAGAGGAGCTGTGGTTTGTATCAGTTTCATAAGCAGAGTTGAAATACATATCGTCCTTATGAGTAGGAAACACAGTTCTTTTTTTCAGGGCATGCTCATGGTTCTTGTTGCATTTTTGATACTGGAAAGAAGAGCTTGCTTCTTGCAATAAAACAGAGTGTGTTACTGGATTGAGAACTCTGGTCTGAATTTCCCTTCAGAAACTGAATTAAACCCCATGATCTGTGTCATCCTACAAGAAAGAGTTCATTTCTGGTAAACCCAGTGAATTTTCAGCTCAAATGACTTTACACAGTTGTGGAACCCAACGCGATAATCACTCTTAACTAAAGAGCATTTATGTAAGAGGAGCAGTGGTCTGTATCATTTCAGAAGCAGAGTTGAACTACAATTGGTCCGTATCAGTAGGAAACACAGTTCTTTTTTTCTGGGCATGCTCATGGTTCTTGCTGTATTTTAGACTCTGGAAAGAAGAGCTTGCTTCTGGCATTAAAACAGAGTGTGTTTCAGGGATGAGAACTATGGTCTGAATTTCCCTTCAGAAACAGAGTTAAATCCCAGTGTCAGTGTCTCCCTACAGCGAGAGTTCATTTCTGGTAAACACGGTGAATTTGGGGCAAAAATGATTTTTGGCAGTTCACGAACCCAACAAGATTCTCACTATTAACTAAAGTACATTTATGTAAGAGGAGCTGTGGTTTGTATCAGTTTCATAAGAAGAGTTGAAATACACATCGTCCATATGAGTAGGAAAGACAGTTCTTTTTTTCAGGGCATGCTCATGGTTCTTGCTGTATTGGAGAAGCCGGAAAGGAGAGCTTGCTTCTTGCATTAAAACAGAGTGTTTTTCAGGGATGAGAACTCTGGTCTGAATTTGCCTTCAGAAACGGAGTTAAACCCCATGATCTGTGTCTTCCTACAAGCAAGAGTTCATTTCTGGTAAACCAAGTGAATTTTCAGCTCAAATGACTTTACACAGTTCTAGAACCCAACGCGATAATCACTATTAACTAAAGAGCATATATGTAAGAGGACCTGTGGTCTGTATCATTTCATAAGCAGAGTTGAACTACACTTGGTCCGTATCAGTAGGAAACACAGTTCTTTTTTTCTGGGAATGCTCATGTTTCTTACTGTTTGGGAGAAGCTGGAAGAAGAGGATGATTCTTGCCTTAAAACAGAATTTTTTTCACGGATGAGAACTCTGGTCTCAATTTGCCTTCAGAAACGGAGTTAAACCCCAGGATCTCTGTCTTCTTACAAGCAAGAGTTCATTTCTGGTTACCCCAGTGAATTTTGGGCTCAAATGATTTTTCGCAGTTCACGAAACCAACGCGATTCTAACTATTAACCAAAGAGCATTTATGTAAGAGGAGCTGTGGTTTCTATCAGTTTCATAAGCAGAGTTGAACTACATATGGTCCGTATGAGTAGGAAACACAGTTCTTTTTTTCAGGGCATGCTCATGGTTCTTGTTGCATTTTAGATACTGGATAGAAGAGCTTGCTTCTTGCATTAAAACACAGTGTTTTTCAGGGATGAGAACTCTGGTCTGAATTTGCCTTCAGAAACAGAGTTAAATCCCAGGGTCAGTGTCTCCCTACAGCAAGTGTTCATTTCTGGTAAACACAGTGAATTTGGGGCTCAAATGATTTTTGGCAGTTCACGAACTCTACATGATTCTCACTATTAACTAAAGAGGATTTATGTAAGAGGAGCTGTGGTTTGAATGAGTTTCATAAGCAGAGTTGAACTACATATGGTCTTCATGAGTAGGAAACACACTTCTTCTTTTCTGGGAATGCTAATGTTTCTTACTGTATTGGAGATGCTGGAAAGAAGAGGATGATTCTTGTCTTACAACAGAGTGTTTTTTAGGGATGTTAACTCTGGTCTGAATTTGCCTTCAGAAACAGAGTTAAACCCCAGGGTCAAGTCTTCCTACAAGCAAGAGATCATTTCTGGAAAACCAGGTGAATTTGGGGCTCAAATGATTTTTCGCAGTTCACGAACCCAGCGCGATTCTCACTATTAACTAAAGAGCATTTATGTAAGAGGAGCTGTGGTTTGTATCAGTTTCATATGCAGAGTTGAAATACATATCGTCCGCATGAGTAGGAAACACAGTTCTTTTTTTCAAGGCACGCTCATGGTTCTTGTTTCATTTTAGATTCTGGAAAGAAGAGCTTGCTTCTTGCAATAAAACGGAGTGTGTTACAGGGATGAGAACTCTTGCCTGAATTTCCCTTCAGAAACTGAATTAAACTCCATGATCTGTGTCTTCCTTCAAGAAAGAGTTCATTTCTGGAAAACCCAGTGAATTTTCAGCTCAAATGACTTTACACAGTTGTAGAACCCAACGCGATAATCACTATTAACTAAAGAGCATTTATGTAAGAGGAGCTGTTGTCTGTATCATTTCAGAAGCAGAGTTGAACTACAATTGGTCCGTATCAGTAGGAAACACAGTTCTTTTTTTCTGGGCATGTTCATGGTTCTTACTCTTTTGGAGACGCTGCAAAGAAGAGTTTGATTCTTGCATTAAAACAAATTTTTTTTTCAGGGTTGCGAATTCTAGTCTGAATTTCCCTTCAGAAACGGAGTTAAATCCCAGGATCTGTGTCTTCCTACAAGAAAGAGTTCATTTCAGGTAAACCCAGTGAATTTTGGGCTCAAATGGTTTGTCACAGTTCACGATCCCAAGGCGATTCTCACTATTAACTAAAGAATATTTATGTAAGTAGAGCTGTGGTTTGAATCAGTTTCATAAGCAGAGTTGAACTACATATGGTCTGTATGAGTAGGAAACACACTTCTTTTTTTCTGGAAATTCTCATGTTTCTTACTGTATTGGAGATGCTGGAAGAAGAGGATGATTCTTGCCTTAAAACAGAATTTTTTTTACGGATGAGAACTCTGGTCTCAATTTGCCTTCAGAAACGGAGTTAAACTCCAGGATCTCTGTCTTCCTACAAGCAAGAGTTCATTTCTGGTTACCCCAGTGAATTTTGGGCTCAAATGATTTTTCGCAGTTCACGAACCCAACGCGATTCTAACTATTAACCAAAGAGCATTTATGTAAGAGGAGCTGTGGTTTCTATCAGTTTCATAAGCAGAGTTGAACTACATATGGTCCGCATGAGTAGGAAACACAGTTCTTTTTTTCACGGCAAGCTCATGGTTGTTGCACTATTTAGGACTCTGGAAAGAAGAGCTTGCTTCTTGCATTAAAACAGAGTGTGTTTAAGGGATGAGAACTCTGGTCTGAATTTGCCTTCAGAAACAGAGTTAAACCCCAGGTTCAGTGTCTTCCTACAAGCAAGAGATCATTTCTGGAAAACCAGGTGAATTTGGGGCTCAAATGATTTTTCGCAGTTCACGAACCCAGCGCGATTCTCACTATTAACTAAAGAGCCTTTATGTAAGATGAGCTGTGGATTGTATCAGTTTCATATGCAGAGCTGAAATACATATCGTCCGCATGAATAGGAAACACAGTTCTTTTTTTCAAGGCATCCTCATGGTTCTTGTTTCATTTTAGATTCTGGAAAGAAGAGCTTGCTTCTTGCAATAAAACCGAGTGTGTTACAGGGATGAGAACTCTTGTCTGAATTTCCCTTCAGAAACTGAATTAAACTCCATGATCTGTGTCTTCCTTCAAGAAAGAGTTCATTTCTGGTAAACCCAGTGAATTTTCTGCTCAAATGACTTTACACAGTTGTAGAACCCAACGCGATAATCACTATTAACTAAAGAGCATTTATGTAAGAGGAGCTGTGGTCTGTATCATTTCAGAAGCAGAGTTGAACTACAATTGGTCGGTATCAGTAGGAAACACAGTTCATTTTTTCTGGGCATGCTCATTGTACTTACTCTTTTGGAGACACTGGAAAGAAGAGGAAGATTCTTGCCTTATGACAGAGTTTTGTTTTTCAGGGATGAGAACTGTGCTCTGAATTTGCCTTCAGAAACGGAGTTAAAACCCAGGATCTGTGACTTCCTACAAGCAAGAGTTCATTTCTGGTAAACCACGTGAATTTGGGGCTCAAATGATATTTCGCAGTTCACGAACCCAACATGATTCTCACTATTAACTAAAGTACATTTATGTAAGAGGAGCTGTGGTTTGTATCAGTTTCATAAGCAGAGTTGAAATATATATCGTCCATACGAGTAGGAAACACAGTTCTTTTTTTCAGGGCATGCTTGTGTTTCTTGCTGTATTTTAGACTCTGGAAAGCAGAGCTTGCTTCTTGCGATAACACAGAGTGTATTACAGGGATGAGAACCCTGCTCTGAATTTCCCTTCAGAAACAGATTTATACCCCAGTATCTGTGTCTTCCTACAAGCAAGAGTTCTTTTTTGGTAAACCGTGGGAATTTTGGGCTCAAATGATTTTTCGCACTTCACGAACCCAATGCTATTCTCACTATTAACTAAAGAGCATTTATGTAAGTGGTGCTGTGGTTTGTATCAGTTTCATAAGCAGAGTTGAACTATATATGGTCCGTATGAGTAGGAAAGACAGTTCTTTTTTTCAGGGCATGCTCATGGTTCTTGCTGTATTGGAGAAGCCGGAAAGAAGAGCTTGCTTCTTGCATTAAAACACAGTGTTTCTCAGGGATGAGAACTCTGGTCTGAATTTGCCTTCAGAAACAGAGTTAAATCCCAGGGTCAGTGTCTCCCTACAGCAAGTGTTCATTTCTGGTAAACACAGTGAATTTGGGGCTCAAATATTTTTGGCAGTTCACGAACCCTACATGATTCTCACTATTAACTAAAGAGCATTTATGTAAGAGGAGCTGTGGTTTTTATCAGTCTCATAATCAGAGTTGAACTACATATGGTCCGTATGAATAGGAAACGCAGTTCTTTTTTTAGGCCATGCTCATGGTTCTTGCTGTATTTTAGACTCTGGAAAGAAGAGCTTGCTTCTTCATTAAAACAGAGTGTGTTTCAGGGATGAGAACTCTGGTCTGAATTTACCTTCAGAAACAGATTTATACCCCAGTATCTGTGTCTTCCTACAAGCAAGATTTCATTTCTGGTAAACCACGTGAATTTGGGGCTCAAATGATTTTTCGCAGTTCATGAACCCAACATGATTCTCACTATTAATTAAGGAGCATTTATGTAAGAGGAGCTGTGGTTTGTATCAGTTTCATAAGCAGAGTTGAAATACATATCGTCCGTATGAGTAGGAAACACAGTTCTTTTTTTCAAAGCATGCTCATTGTTCTTGCTGTATTTTAGAATCTGGAAAGAAGAGCTTGCTCCTTCGTTAAAAGAGAGTGTGTTTCAGGGTTGCGAATTCTGGTCTGAATTTCCCTTCAGAAACGGAGTTAAATCCCAGGATCTGTGTCTTCCTACAAGCAAGAGTTCATTTCAGGTAAACCCAGTGAATTTTGGGCTCAAATGTTTTTTCACAGTTCACGAACCCAACGCGATTCTCACTATTAACTAAAGAGGATTTATGTAAGAGGAGCTGTGGTTTGAATGAGTTTCATAAGCAGAGTTGAACTACATATGGTCTTCATGAGTAGGAAACACACTTCTTCTTTTCTGGGAAAGCTAATGTTTCTTACTGTATTGGAGATGCTGGAAAGAAGAGGATGATTCTTGTCTTACAACAGAGTGTTTTTTAGGGATGTTAACTCTGGTCTGAATTTGCCTTCAGAAACAGAGTTAAAACCCAGGATCTGTGTCTTCCTACAAGCAAGAGTTCATTTCTGGTAAACCACGTGAATTTGGGGCTCAAATGATATTTCGCAGTTCACGAACCCAACATGATTCTCACTATTAACTAAAGAGCATTTATGTAAGAGGAGCTGTGGTTTGTATCAGCTTCATAAGCAGAGTTGAACTACACATGGTCTGTATGACTAGGAAACACAGTTCTTTTTTTCTGGGCATGCGCATGGTTCTTGCTGTATTTTAGACTCTGGAAAGAAGAGCTTGCTTCTTGCATTAAAACAGAGTGTGTTTCAGGGATGAGAACACTGGTCGGAATTTCCCTTCAGAAACGGAGTTAAAACCCCATGATGTGTGTCTTCCTACAAGCAAGAGTTCATTTCTGGTTACCACAGTGAATTTTGGGCTCAAATGATTTTTCGCAGTTCACTAACCCAATGCGATTCTAACTATTAACCAAAGAGCATTTATGTAAGAGGAGCTGTGGTTTCTATCAGTTTCATAAGCAGAGTTGAAATACATATCGTCCGCATGAGTAGGAAACACAGTTCTTTTTTTCAGGGCATGCTCGTGTTTCTTGCTGTATTTTAGACTCTGGAAAGCAGAGCTTGCTTCTTGCGATAACACAGAGTGTATTACAGGGATGAGAACTCTGCTCTGAATTTCCCTTCAGAAACAGATTTATACCCCAGTATCTGTGTCTTCCTACAAGCAAGAGTTCTTTTTTGGTAAACCGTGGGAATTTTGGGCTCAAATGATTTTTCGCACTTCACGAACCCAATGCTATTCTCACTATTAACTAAAGAGCATTTATGTAAGTGGTGCTGTGGTTTGTATCAGTTTCATAAGCAGAGTTGAACTATATATGGTCCGTATGAGTAGGAAAGACAGTTCTTTTTTTCAGGGCATGCTCATGGTTCTTGCTGTATTGGAGAAGCCAGAAAGAAGAGCTTGCTTCTTGCATTAAAACACAGTGTTTCTCAGGGATGAGAACTCTGGTCTGAATTTGCCTTCAGAAACAGAGTTAAATCCCAGGGTCAGTGTCTCCCTACAGCAAGTGTTCATTTCTGGTAAACACAGTGAATTTGGGGCTCAAATGATTTTTGGCAGTTCACGAACCCTACATGATTCTCACTATTAACTAAAGAGGATTTATGTAAGAGGAGCTGTGGTTTGAATGAGTTTCATAAGCAGAGTTGAACTACATATGGTCTTCATGAGTAGGAAACACACTTCTTCTTTTCTGGGAATGCTAATGTTTCTTACTGTATTGGAGATGCTGGAAAGAAGAGGATGATTCTTGTCTTACAACAGAGTGTTTTTTAGGGATGTTAACTCTGGTCTGAATTTGCCTTCAGAAACAGAGTTAAACCCCAGGTTCAGTGTCTTCCTAAAAGCAAGAGATCATTTCTGGAAAACCAGGTGAATTTGGGGCTCAAATGATTTTTCGCAGTTCACGAACCCAGCGCGATTCTCACTATTAACTAAAGAGCCTTTATGTAAGATGAGCTGTGGTTTGTATCAGTTTCATATGCAGAGCTGAAATACATATCGTCCCCATGAATAGGAAACACAGTTCTTTTTTTCAGGGCATGCTCGTGTTTCTTGCTGTATTTTAGACTCTGGAAAGAAGAGCTTGCTTCTTGCAATAAAACGGAGTGTGTTACAGGGATGAGAACTCTTGTCTGAATTTCCCTTCAGAAACTGAATTAAACTCCATGATCTGTGTCTTCCTTCAAGAAAGAGTTCATTTCTGGTAAACCCAGTGAATTTTCTGCTCAAATGACTTTACACAGTTGTAGAACCCAACACGATAATCACTATTAACTAAAGAGCATTTATGTAAGAGGAGCTGTGGTCTGTATCATTTCAGAAGCAGAGTTGAACTACAATTGGTCGGTATCAGTAGGAAACACAGTTCATTTTTTCTGGGCATGCTCATTGTACTTACTCTTTTGGAGACACTGGAAAGAAGAGGAAGATTCTTGCCTTATGACAGAGTTTTGTTTTTCAGGGATGAGAACTGTGCTCTGAATTTGCCTTCAGAAACGGAGTTAAAACCCAGGATCTATGACTTCCTACAAGCAAGAGTTCATTTCTGGTAAACAACGTGAATTTTGGGCTCAAATGATATTTCGCAGTTCACGAACCCAACATGATTCTCACTATTAACTAAAGAGCATTTATGAAAGAGGAGCTGTGGTTTGTATCAGTTTCATAAGCAGAGTTGAAATACATATCGTCCGCATGAGTAGGAAACACAGTTCTTTTTTTCAGGGCATGCTCATGGTTCTTGTTGCATTTTAGATACTGGAAAGAAGAGCTTGCTTCTTGCAATAAAACCGAGTGTGTTACAGGGATGAGAACTCTTGTCTGAATTTCCCTTCAGAAACTGAATTAAACTCCATGATCTGTGTCTTCCTTCAAGAAAGAGTTCATTTCTGGTAAACCCAGTGAATTTTCTGCTCAAATGACTTTACACAGTTGTAGAACCCAACGCGATAATCACTATTAACTAAAGAGCATTTATGTAAGAGGAGCTGTGGTCTGTATCATTTCAGAAGCAGAGTTGAACTACAATTGGTCGGTATCAGTAGGAAACACAGTTCATTTTTTCTGGGCATGCTCATTGTACTTACTCTTTTGGAGACACTGGAAAGAAGAGGAAGATTCTTGCCTTATGACAGAGTTTTGTTTTTCAGGGATGAGAACTGTGCTCTGAATTTGCCTTCAGAAACGTAGTTAATACCCAGGATCTGTGACTTCCTACAAGCAAGAGTTCATTTCTGGTAAACCACGTGAATTTGGGGCTCAAATGATATTTCACAGTTCACGAACCCAACATGATTCTCACTATTAACTAAAGTACATTTATGTAAGAGGAGCTGTGGTTTGTATCAGTTTCATAAGCAGAGTTGAAATATATATCGTCCATACGAGTAGGAAACACAGTTCTTTTTTTCAGGGCATGCTTGTGTTTCTTGCTGTATTTTAGACTCTGGAAAGCAGAGCTTGCTTCTTGCGATAACACAGAGTGTATTACAGGGATGAGAACCCTGCTCTGAATTTCCCTTCAGAAACAGATTTATACCCCAGTATCTGTGTCTTCCTACAAGCAAGAGTTCTTTTTTGGTAAACCGTGGGAATTTTGGGCTCAAATGATTTTTCGCACTTCACGAACCCAATGCTATTCTCACTATTAACTAAAGAGCATTTATGTAAGTGGTGCTGTGGTTTGTATCAGTTTCATAAGCAGAGTTGAACTATATATGGTCCGTATGAGTAGGAAAGACAGTTCTTTTTTTCAGGGCATGCTCATGGTTCTTGCTGTATTGGAGAAGCCGGAAAGAAGAGCTTGCTTCTTGCATTAAAACACAGTGTTTCTCAGGGATGAGAACTCTGGTCTGAATTTGCCTTCAGAAACAGAGTTAAATCCCAGGGTCAGTGTCTCCCTACAGCAAGTGTTCATTTCTGGTAAACACAGTGAATTTGGGGCTCAAATGATTTTTGGCAGTTCACGAACCCTACATGATTCTCACTATTAACTAAAGAGCATTTATGTAAGAGGAGCTGTGGTTTTTATCAGTCTCATAATCAGAGTTGAACTACATATGGTCCGTATGAATAGGAAACGCAGTTCTTTTTTTAGGCCATGCTCATGGTTCTTGCTGTATTTTAGACTCTGGAAAGAAGAGCTTGCTTCTTCATTAAAACAGAGTGTGTTTCAGGGATGAGAACTCTGGTCTGAATTTACCTTCAGAAACAGATTTATACCCCAGTATCTGTGTCTTCCTACAAGCAAGATTTCATTTCTGGTAAACCACGTGAATTTGGGGCTCAAATGATTTTTCGCAGTTCATGAACCCAACATGATTCTCACTATTAATTAAGGAGCATTTATGTAAGAGGAGCTGTGGTTTGTATCAGTTTCATAAGCAGAGTTGAAATACATATCGTCCGTATGAGTAGGAAACACAGTTCTTTTTTTCAAAGCATGCTCATTGTTCTTGCTGTATTTTAGAATCTGGAAAGAAGAGCTTGCTCCTTCGTTAAAAGAGAGTGTGTTTCAGGGTTGCGAATTCTGGTCTGAATTTCCCTTCAGAAACGGAGTTAAATCCCAGGATCTGTGTCTTCCTACAAGCAAGAGTTCATTTCAGGTAAACCCAGTGAATTTTGGGCTCAAATGTTTTTTCACAGTTCACGAACCCAACGCGATTCTCACTATTAACTAAAGAGGATTTATGTAAGAGGAGCTGTGGTTTGAATGAGTTTCATAAGCAGAGTTGAACTACATATGGTCTTCATGAGTAGGAAACACACTTCTTCTTTTCTGGGAAAGCTAATGTTTCTTACTGTATTGGAGATGCTGGAAAGAAGAGGATGATTCTTGTCTTACAACAGAGTGTTTTTTAGGGATGTTAACTCTGGTCTGAATTTGCCTTCAGAAACAGAGTTAAAACCCAGGATCTGTGTCTTCCTACAAGCAAGAGTTCATTTCTGGTAAACCACGTGAATTTGGGGCTCAAATGATATTTCGCAGTTCACGAACCCAACATGATTCTCACTATTAACTAAAGAGCATTTATGTAAGAGGAGCTGTGGTTTGTATCAGCTTCATAAGCAGAGTTGAACTACACATGGTCTGTATGACTAGGAAACACAGTTCTTTTTTTCTGGGCATGCGCATGGTTCTTGCTGTATTTTAGACTCTGGAAAGAAGAGCTTGTTTCTTGCATTAAAACAGAGTGTGTTTCAGGGATGAGAACACTGGTCGGAATTTCCCTTCAGAAACGGAGTTAAAACCCCATGATGTGTGTCTTCCTACAAGCAAGAGTTCATTTCTGGTTACCACAGTGAATTTTGGGCTCAAATGATTTTTCGCAGTTCACTAACCCAATGCGATTCTAACTATTAACCAAAGAGCATTTATGTAAGAGGAGCTGTGGTTTCTATCAGTTTCATAAGCAGAGTTGAAATACATATCGTCCGCATGAGTAGGAAACACAGTTCTTTTTTTCAGGGCATGCTCGTGTTTCTTGCTGTATTTTAGACTCTGGAAAGCAGAGCTTGCTTCTTGCGATAACACAGAGTGTATTACAGGGATGAGAACTCTGCTCTGAATTTCCCTTCAGAAACAGATTTATACCCCAGTATCTGTGTCTTCCTACAAGCAAGAGTTCTTTTTTGGTAAACCGTGGGAATTTTGGGCTCAAATGATTTTTCGCACTTCACGAACCCAATGCTATTCTCACTATTAACTAAAGAGCATTTATGTAAGTGGTGCTGTGGTTTGTATCAGTTTCATAAGCAGAGTTGAACTATATATGGTCCGTATGAGTAGGAAAGACAGTTCTTTTTTTCAGGGCATGCTCATGGTTCTTGCTGTATTGGAGAAGCCGGAAAGAAGAGCTTGCTTCTTGCATTAAAACACAGTGTTTCTCAGGGATGAGAACTCTGGTCTGAATTTGCCTTCAGAAACAGAGTTAAATCCCAGGGTCAGTGTCTCCCTACAGCAAGTGTTCATTTCTGGTAAACACAGTGAATTTGGGGCTCAAATGATTTTTGGCAGTTCACGAACCCTACATGATTCTCACTATTAACTAAAGAGGATTTATGTAAGAGGAGCTGTGGTTTGAATGAGTTTCATAAGCAGAGTTGAACTACATATGGTCTTCATGAGTAGGAAACACACTTCTTCTTTTCTGGGAATGCTAATGTTTCTTACTGTATTGGAGATGCTGGAAAGAAGAGGATGATTCTTGTCTTACAACAGAGTGTTTTTTAGGGATGTTAACTCTGGTCTGAATTTGCCTTCAGAAACAGAGTTAAACCCCAGGTTCAGTGTCTTCCTACAAGCAAGAGATCATTTCTGGAAAACCAGGTGAATTTGGGGCTCAAATGATTTTTCGCAGTTCACGAACCCAGCGCGATTCTCACTATTAACTAAAGAGCCTTTATGTAAGATGAGCTGTGGTTTGTATCAGTTTCATATGCAGAGCTGAAATACATATCGTCCCCATGAATAGGAAACACAGTTCTTTTTTTCAGGGCATGCTCGTGTTTCTTGCTGTATTTTAGACTCTGGAAAGAAGAGCTTGCTTCTTGCAATAAAACGGAGTGTGTTACAGGGATGAGAACTCTTGTCTGAATTTCCCTTCAGAAACTGAATTAAACTCCATGATCTGTGTCTTCCTTCAAGAAAGAGTTCATTTCTGGTAAACCCAGTGAATTTTCTGCTCAAATGACTTTACACAGTTGTAGAACCCAACACGATAATCACTATTAACTAAAGAGCATTTATGTAAGAGGAGCTGTGGTCTGTATCATTTCAGAAGCAGAGTTGAACTACAATTGGTCGGTATCAGTAGGAAACACAGTTCATTTTTTCTGGGCATGCTCATTGTACTTACTCTTTTGGAGACACTGGAAAGAAGAGGAAGATTCTTGCCTTATGACAGAGTTTTGTTTTTCAGGGATGAGAACTCTGGTCTGAATTTGCCTTCAGAAACAGAGTTAAAACCCAGGGTCAGTGTCTTCCTACAAGGAAGAGTTCATTTCTGGTAAACCACGTGAATTTGGGGCTCAAATGATATTTCGCAGTTCACGAACCCAACATAATTCTCACTATTAACTAAAGAGAATTTATGAAAGAGGAGCTGTGGTTTGTATCAGTTTCATAAGGAGAGTTGAAATACCTATCGTCCGTATGAGTAGGAAACACAGTTCTTTTTTTCAGGGCATGATCATGGTTCTTGTTGCATTTTAGATACTGGAAAGAAGAGCTTGCTTCTTGCAATAAAACAGAGTGTGTTACAGGGATGAGAACTCTGGTCTGAATTTCCCTTCAGAAACTGAATTAAACCCCATGATCTGTGTCATCCTCCAAGAAAGAGTTCATTTCTGGTAAACCCAGTGAATTTTCAGCTCAAATGACTTTACACAGTTGTAGAACCCAACGCGATAATCACTATTAACTAAAGAGCATTTATGTAAGAGGAGCTGTTGTCTGTATCATTTCATAAGCAGAGTTGAACTACAATTTGTCCGTATCAGTAGGAAACACAGTTCTTTTTTTCTGGGCATGTTCATGGTTCTTACTCTTTTGGAGACGCTGCAAAGAAGAGTTTGATTCTTGCATTAAAACAAATTTTTTTTTCAGGGTTGCGAATTCTAGTCTGAATTTCCCTTCAGAAACGGAGTTAAATCCCAGGATCTGTGTCTTCCTACAAGAAAGAGTTCATTTCAGGTAAACCCAGTGAATTTTGGGCTCAAATGGTTTGTCACAGTTCACGATCCCAAGGCGATTCTCACTATTAACTAAAGAATATTTATGTAAGTAGAGCTGTGGTTTGAATCAGTTTCATAAGCAGAGTTGAACTACATATGGTCTGTATGAGTAGGAAACACACTTCTTTTTTTCTGGAAATTCTCATGTTTCTTACTGTATTGGAGATGCTGGAAGAAGAGGATGATTCTTGCCTTAAAACAGAATTTTTTTTACGGATGAGAACTCTGGTCTCAATTTGCCTTCAGAAACGGAGTTAAACTCCAGGATCTCTGTCTTCCTACAAGCAAGAGTTCATTTTTGGTTACCCCAGTGAATTTTGGGCTCAAATGATTTTTCGCAGTTCACGAACCCAACGCGATTCTAACTATTAACCAAAGAGCATTTATGTAAGAGGAGTTGTGGTTTCTATCAGTTTCATAAGCAGAGTTGAACTACATATGGTCCGTATGAGTAGGAAACACAGTTCTTTTTTTCAGGGCAAGCTCATGGTTGTTGCACTATTTAGGACTCTGGAAAGAAGAGCTTGCTTCTTGCATTAAAACAGAGTGTGTTTAAGGGATGAGAACTCTGGTCTGAATTTGCCTTCAGAAACAGAGTTAAACCCCAGGTTCAGTGTCTTCCTACAAGCAAGAGATCATTTCTGGAAAACCAGGTGAATTTGGGGCTCAAATGATTTTTCGCAGTTCACGAACCCAGCGCGATTCTCACTATTAACTAAAGAGCCTTTATGTAAGATGAGCTGTGGATTGTATCAGTTTCATATGCAGAGCTGAAATACATATCGTCCGCATGAAGAGGAAACACAGTTCTTTTTTTCAAGGCATCCTCATGGTTCTTGTTTCATTTTAGATTCTGGAAAGAAGAGCTTGCTTCTTGCAATAAAACGGAGTGTGTTACAGGGATGAGAACTCTGGTCTGAATTTCCCTTCAGAAACTGAATTAAACTCCATGATCTGTGTCTTCCTTCAAGAAAGAGTTCATTTCTGGTAAACCCAGTGAATTTTCAGCTCAAATGACTTTACACAGTTGTAGAACCCAACGCGATAATCACTATTAACTAAAGAGCATTTATGTAAGAGGAGCTGTTGTCTGTATCATTTCAGAAGCAGAGTTGAACTACAATTGGTCGGTATCAGTAGGAAACACAGTTCATTTTTTCTGGGCATGCTCATTGTACTTACTCTTTTGGAGACACTGGAAAGAAGAGGAAGATTCTTGCCTTATGACAGAGTTTTGTTTTTCAGGGATGAGAACTGTGCTCTGAATTTGCCTTCAGAAACGGAGTTAAAACCCAGGATCTGTGACTTCCTACAAGCAAGAGTTCATTTCTGGTAAACCACGTGAATTTGGGCCTCAAATGATATTTCGCAGTTCACGAACCCAACATGATTCTCACTATTAACTAAAGTACATTTATGTAAGAGGAGCTATGGTTTGTATCAGTTTCATACGCAGAGTTGAAATATATATCGTCCATACGAGTAGGAAACACAGTTCTTTTTTTCAGGGCATGCTCATGGTTCTTGCTGTATTGGAGAAGCCGGAAAGAAGAGCTTGCTTCTTGCATTAAAACACAGTGTTTCTCAGGGATGAGAACTCTGGTCTGAATTTGCCTTCAGAAACAGAGTTAAATCCCAGGGTCAGTGTCTCCCTACAGCAAGTGTTCATTTCTGGTAAACACAGTGAATTTGGGGCTCAAATGATTTTTGGCAGTTCACGAACCCTACATGATTCTCACTATTAACTAAAGAGCATTTATGTAAGAGGAGCTGTGGTTTTTATCAGTTTCATAATCAGAGTTGAACTACATATGGTCCGTATGAATAGGAAACGCAGTTCTTTTTTTAGGCCATGCTCATGGTTCTTGCTGTATTTTAGACTCTGGAAAGAAGAGCTTGCTTCTTCATTAAAACAGAGTGTTTTTCAGGGATGAGAACTCTGGTCTGAATTTACCTTCAGAAACAGATTTATACCCCAGTATCTGTGTCTTCCTACAAGCAAGATTTCATTTCTGGTAAACCACGTGAATTTGGGGCTCAAATGATTTTTCGCAGTTCATGAACCCAACATGATTCTCACTATTAATTAAGGAGCATTTATGTAAGAGGAGCTGTGGTTTGTATCAGTTTCAGAAGCAGAGTTGAAATACATATGGTCCGTATGAGTAGGAAACACAGTTCTTTTTTTCAAAGCATGCTCATTGTTCTTGCTGTATTTTAGAATCTGGAAAGAAGAGCTTGCTCCTTCGTTAAAAGAGAGTGTGTTTCAGGGTTGAGAATTCTGGTCTGAATTTCCCTTCAGAAACGGAGTTAAATCCCAGGATCTGTGTCTTCCTACAAGCAAGAGTTCATTTCAGGTAAACCCAGTGAATTTTGGGCTCAAATGTTTTTTCACAGTTCACGAACCCAACGCGATTCTCACTATTAACTAAAGAGGATTTATGTAAGAGGAGCTGTGGTTTGAATGAGTTTCATAAGCAGAGTTGAACTACATATGGTCTTCATGAGTAGGAAACACACTTCTTCTTTTCTGGGAATGCTAATGTTTCTTACTGTATTGGAGATACTGGAAAGAAGAGGATGATTCTTGTCTTACAACAGAGTGTTTTTTAGGGATGTTAACTCTGGTCTGAATTTGCCTTCAGAAACAGAGTTAAACCCCAGGGTCAGTGTCTTCCTACAAGCAAGAGTTCATTTTTGGTAAACCACATGAATTTGGGGCTCAAATGATATTTCGCAGTTCACGAACCCAACATAATTCTCACTATTAACTAAAGAGCATTTATGTAAGAGGAGCTGTGGTTTGTATCAGCTTTATAAGCAGAGTTGAACTACACATGGTCTGTATGACTAGGAAACACAGTTCTTTTTTTCTGGGCATGCTCATGGTTCTTGCTGTATTTTAGACTCTGGAAAGAAGAGCTTGCCTCTTGCATTAAAACAGAGTGTGTTTCAGGGATGAGAACACTGGTCGGAATTTCCCTTCAGAAACGGAGTTAAAACCCCATGATGTGTGTCTTCCTACAAGCAAGAGTTCATTTCTGGTTACCCCAGTGAATTTTGGGCTCAAATGATTTTTCGCAGTTCACGAACCCAACGCGATTCTAACTATTAACCAAAGAGCATTTATGTAAGAGGAGCTGTGGTTTCTATCAGTTTCATAAGCAGAGTTGAACTACATATGGTCTGTATGAGTAGGAAACACAGTTCTTTTTTTCACGGCAAGCTCATGGTTGTTGCACTATTTAGGACTCTGGAAAGAAGAGCTTGCTTCTTGCATTAAAACAGAGTGTGTTTAAGGGATGAGAACTCTGGTCTGAATTTGCCTTCAGAAACAGAGTTAAACCCCAGGTTCAGTGTCTTCCTACAAGCAAGAGATCATTTCTGGAAAACCAGGTGAATTTGGGGCTCAAATGATTTTTCGCAGTTCACGAACCCAGCGCGATTCTCACTATTAACTAAAGAGCCTTTATGTAAGATGAGCTGTGGATTGTATCAGTTTCATATGCAGAGCTGAAATACATATCGTCCGCATGAATAGGAAACACAGTTCTTTTTTTCAAGGCACGCTCATGGTTCTTGTTTCATTTTAGATTCTGGAAAGAAGAGCTTGCTTCTTGCAATAAAACCGAGTGTGTTACAGGGATGAGAACTCTTGTCTGAATTTCCCTTCAGAAACTGAATTAAACTCCATGATCTGTGTCTTCCTTCAAGAAAGAGTTCATTTCTGGTAAACCCAGTGAATTTTCTGCTCAAATGACTTTACACAGTTGTAGAACCCAACGCGATAATCACTATTAACTAAAGAGCATTTATGTAAGAGGAGCTGTGGTCTGTATCATTTCAGAAGCAGAGTTGAACTACAATTGGTCGGTATCAGTAGGAAACACAGTTCATCTTTTCTGGGCATGCTCATTGTACTTACTCTTTTGGAGACACTGGAAAGAAGAGGAAGATTCTTGCCTTATGACAGAGTTTTGTTTTTCAGGGATGAGAACTGTGCTCTGAATTTCCCTTCAGAAACAGATTTATACCCCAGTATCTGTGTCTTCCTACAAGCAAGAGTTCTTTTTTGGTAAACCGTGGGAATTTTGGGCTCAAATGATTTTTCGCACTTCACGAACCCAATGCTATTCTCACTATTAACTAAAGAGCATTTATGTAAGTGGTGCTGTGGTTTGTATCAGTTTCATAAGCAGAGTTGAACTATATATGGTTCGTATGAGTAGGAAAGACAGTTCTTTTTTTCATGGCATGCTCATGGTTCTTGCTGTATTGGAGAAGCCGGAAAGAAGAGCTTGCTTCTTGCATTAAAACACAGTGTTTCTCAGGGATGAGAACTCTGGTCTGAATTTGCCTTCAGAAACAGAGTTAAATCCCAGGGTCAGTGTCTCCCTACAGCAAGTGTTCATTTCTGGTAAACACAGTGAATTTGGGGCTCAAATGATTTTTGGCAGTTCACGAACCCTACATGATTCTCACTATTAACTAAAGAGCATTTATGTAAGAGGAGCTGTGGTTTTTATCAGTCTCATAATCAGAGTTGAACTACATATGGTCCGTATGAATAGGAAACGCAGTTCTTTTTTTAGGCCATGCTCATGGTTCTTGCTGTATTTTAGACTCTGGAAAGAAGAGCTTGCTTCTTCATTAAAACAGAGTGTGTTTCAGGGATGAGAACTCTGGTCTGAATTTACCTTCAGAAACAGATTTATACCCCAGTATCTGTGTCTTCCTACAAGCAAGATTTTATTTCTGGTAAACCACGTGAATTTGGGGCTCAAATGATTTTTCGCAGTTCATGAACCCAACATGATTCTCACTATTAATTAAGGAGCATTTATGTAAGAGGAGCTGTGGTTTGTATCAGTTTCATAAGCAGAGTTGAAATACATATCGTCCGTATGAGTAGGAAACACAGTTCTTTTTTTCAAAGCATGCTCATTGTTCTTGCTGTATTTTAGAATCTGGAAAGAAGAGCTTGCTCCTTCGTTAAAAGAGAGTGTGTTTCAGGGTTGAGAATTCTGGTCTGAATTTCCCTTCAGAAACGGAGTTAAATCCCAGGATCTGTGTCTTCCTACAAGAAAGAGTTCATTTCAGGTAAACCCAGTGAATTTTAGGCTCAAATATTTTTTCACAGTTCACGAACCCAACGCGATTCTCACTATTAACTAAAGAGGATTTATGTAAGAGGAGCTGTGGTTTGAATGAGTTTCATAAGAAGAGTTGAACTACATATGGTCTTCATGAGTAGGAAACACACTTCTTCTTTTCTGGGAATGCTAATGTTTCTTACTGTATTGGAGATGCTGGAAAGAAGAGGATGATTCTTGTCTTACAGCAGAGTGTTTTTTAGGGATGTTAACTCTGGTCTGAATTTGCCTTCAGAAACAGAGTTAAACCCCAGGGTCAAGTCTTCCTACAAGCAAGAGATCATTTCTGGAAAACCAGGTGAATTTGGTGCTCAAATGATTTTTCGCAGTTCACGAACCCAGCGCAATTCTCACTATTAACTAAAGAGCATTTATGTAAGAGGAGCTGTGGTTTGTATCAGTTTCATATGCAGAGTTGAAATACATATCGTCCTCATGAGTAGGAAACACAGTTCTTTTTTTCAAGTCACGCTCATAGTTCTTGTTTCATTTTAGATTCTGGAAATAGGAGCTTGCGTCTTGCAATAAAACGGAGTGTGTTACAGGGATGAGAACTCTTGTCTGAATTTCCCTTCAAAACTGAATTAAACTCCATGATCTGTGTCTTCCTTCAAGAAAGAGTTCATTTCTGGTAAACCCAGTGAATTTTCAGCTCAAATGACTTTACACAGTTGTAGAACCCAACGCGATAATCACTATTAACTAAAGAGCATTTATGTAAGAGGAGCTGTTGTCTGTATCATTTCATAAGCAGAGTTGAACTACAATTGGTCCGTATCAGTAGGAAACACAGTTCTTTTTTTCTGGGCATGCTCATTTTACTTACTCTTCTGGAGACACTGGAAAGAAGAGAATGATTCTTGCCTTATGACAGAGTTTTGTTTTTCAGGGATGAGAACTCTGCTCTGAATTTGCCTTCAGAAACAGAGTTAAAACCCAGGATCTGTGTCTTCCTACAAGCAAGAGTTCATTTCTGGTAAACCACGTGAATTTGGGGCTCAAATGATATTTTGCAGTTCACGAACCCAACATGATTCTCACTATTAACTAAAGAGCATTTATGTAAGAGGAGCTGTGGTTTGTATCAGCTTCATAAGCAGAGTTGAACTACACATGGGCTGTATGACTAGGAAACACAGTTCTTTTTTTCTGGGCATGCGCATGGTTCTTGCTGTATTTTAGACTCTGGAAAGAAGAGCTTGCTTCTTGCATTAAAACAGAGTGTGTTTCAGGGATGAGAACACTGGTCGGAATTTCCCTTCAGAAACGGAGTTAAAACCCCATGATGTGTGTCTTCCTACAAGCAAGAGTTCATTTCTGGTTACCCCAGTGAATTTTGGGCTCAAATGATTTTTCGCAGTTCACGAACCCAATGCGATTCTAACTATTAACCAAAGAGCATTTATGTAAGAGGAGCTGTGGTTTCTATCAGTTTCATAAGCAGAGTTGAACTACATATGGTCCGTATGAGTAGGAAACACAGTTCTTTTTTTCAGGGCAAGCTCATGGTTGTTGCACTATTTAGGACTCTGGAAAGAAGAGCTTGCTTCTTGCATTAAAACAGAGTGTGTTTAAGGGATGAGAACTCTGGTCTGAATTTGCCTTCAGAAACAGAGTTAAACCCCAGGTTCAGTGTCTTCCTACAAGCAAGAGATCATTTCTGGAAAACCAGGTGAATTTGGGGCTCAAATGATTTTTCGCAGTTCACGAACCCAGCGCGATTCTCACTATTAACTAAAGAGCCTTTATGTAAGATGAGCTGTGGATTGTATCAGTTTCATATGCAGAGCTGAAATACATATCGTCCGCATGAATAGGAAACACAGTTCTTTTTTTCAAGGCATCCTCATGGTTCTTGTTTCATTTTAGATTCTGGAAAGAAGAGCTTGCTTCTTGCAATAAAACGGAGTGTGTTACAGGGATGAGAACTCTTGTCTGAATTTCCCTTCAGAAACTGAATTAAACTCCATGATCTGTGTCTTCCTTCAAGAAAGAGTTCATTTCTGGTAAACCCAGTGAATTTTCTGCTCAAATGACTTTACACAGTTGTAGAACCCAACGCGATAATCACTATTAACTAAAGAGCATTCATGTAAGAGGAGCTGTGGTCTGTATCATTTCAGAAGCAGAGTTGAACTACAATTGGTCGGTATCAGTAGGAAACACAGTTCATTTTTTCTGGGCATGCTCATTGTACTTACTCTTTTGGAGACACTGGAAAGAAGAGGAAGATTCTTGCCTTATGACAGAGTTTTGTTTTTCAAGGATGAGAACTGTGCTCTGAATTTGCCTTCAGAAACGGAGTTAAAACCCAGGATCTGTGACTTCCTACAAGCAAGAGTTCATTTCTGGTAAACCACGTGAATTTGGGCCTCAAATGATATTTCGCAATTCACTATCCCAACATGATTCTCACTATTAACTAAAGTACATTTATGTAAGAGGAGCTGTGGTTTGTATCAGTTTCATAAGCAGAGTTGAAATATATATCGTCCATACGAGTAGGAAACACAGTTCTTTTTTTCAGGGCATGCTCGTGTTTCTTGCTGTATTTTAGACTCTGGAAAGCAGAGCTTGCTTCTTGCGATAACACAGAGTGTATTACAGGGATGAGAACTCTGCTCTGAATTTCCCTTCAGAAACAGATTTATACCCCAGTATCTGTGTCTTCCTACAAGCAAGAGTTCTTTTTTGGTAAACCGTGGGAATTTTGGGCTCAAATGATTTTTCGCACTTCACAATCCCAATGCTATTCTCACTATTAACTAAAGAGCATTTATGTAAGTGGTGCTGTGCTTTGTATCAGTTTCATAAGCAGAGTTGAACTATATATGGTCCGTATGAGTAGGAAAGACAGTTCTTTTTTTCAGGGCATGCTCATGGTTCTTGCTGTATTGGAGAAGCCGGAAAGAAGAGCTTGCTTCTTGCATTAAAACACAGTGTTTTTCAGGGATGAGAACTCTGGTCTGAATTTGCCTTCAGAAACAGAGTTAAATCCCAGGGTCAGTGTCTCCCTACAGCAAGTGTTCATTTCTGGTAAACACGGTGAATTTGGGGCTCAAATGATTTTTGGCAGTTCACGAACCCTACATGATTCTCACTATTAACTAAAGAGCATTTATGTAAGAGGAGCTGTGGTTTTTATCAGTCTCATAATCAGAGTTGAACTACATATGGTCCGTATGAATAGGAAACGCAGTTCTTTTTTTAGGCCATGCTCATGGTTCTTGCTGTATTTTAGACTCTGGAAAGAAGAGCTTGCTTCTTCATTAAAACAGAGTGTGTTTCAGGGATGAGAACTCTGGTCTGAATTTACCTTCAGAAACAGATTTATACCCCAGTATCTGTGTCTTCCTACAAGCAAGATTTCATTTCTGGTAAACCACGTGAATTTGGGGCTCAAATGATTTTTCGCAGTTCATGAACCCAACATGATTCTCACTATTAATTAAGGAGCATTTATGTAAGAGGAGCTGTGGTTTGTATCAGTTTCATAAGCAGAGTTGAAATACATATCGTCCGTATGAGTAGGAAACACAGTTCTTTTTTTCAAAGCATGCTCATTGTTCTTGCTGTATTTTAGAATCTGGAAAGAAGAGCTTGCTCCTTCGTTAAAAGAGAGTGTGTTTCAGGGTTGCGAATTCTGGTCTGAATTTCCCTTCAGAAACGGAGTTAAATCCCAGGATCTGTGTCTTCCTACAAGAAAGAGTTCATTTCAGGTAAACCCAATGAATTTTAGGCTCAAATGTTTTTTCACAGTTCACGAACCCAACGCGATTCTCACTATTAACTAAAGAGGATTTATGTAAGAGGAGCTGTGGTTTGAATGAGTTTCATAAGCAGAGTTGAACTACATATGGTCTTCATGAGTAGGAAACACACTGCTTTTTTTCTGGGAATGCTAATGTTTCTTACTGTATTGGAGATGCTGGAAAGAAGAGGATGATTCTTGTCTTACAACAGAGTGTTTTTTAGGGATGTTAACTCTGGTCTGAATTTGCCTTCAGAAACAGATTTAAAACCCAGGATCTGTGACTTCCTACAAGCAAGAGTTCATTTCTGGTAAACCACGTGAATTTGGGGCTCAAATGATATTTCGCAGTTCACGAACCCAACATGATTCTCACTATTAACTAAAGTACATTTATGTAAGAGGAGCTGTGGTTTGTATCAGTTTCATAAGCAGAGTTGAAATATATATCGTCCATACGAGTAGGAAACACAGTTCTTTTTTTCAGGGCATGCTCGTGTTTCTTGCTGTATTTTAGACTCTGGAAAGCAGAGCTTGCTTCTTGCGATAACACAGAGTGTATTACAGGGATGAGAACTCTGCTCTGAATTTCCCTTCAGAAACAGATTTATACCCCAGTATCTGTGTCTTCCTACAAGCAAGAGTTCTTTTTTGGTAAACCGTGGGAATTTTGGGCTCAAATGATTTTTCGCACTTCACAATCCCAATGCTATTCTCACTATTAACTAAAGAGCATTTATGTAAGTGGTGCTGTGCTTTGTATCAGTTTCATAAGCAGAGTTGAACTATATATGGTCCGTATGAGTAGGAAAGACAGTTCTTTTTTTCAGGGCATGCTCATGGTTCTTGCTGTATTGGAGAAGCCGGAAAGAAGAGCTTGCTTCTTGCATTAAAACACAGTGTTTTTCAGGGATGAGAACTCTGGTCTGAATTTGCCTTCAGAAACAGAGTTAAATCCCAGGGTCAGTGTCTCCCTACAGCAAGTGTTCATTTCTGGTAAACACGGTGAATTTGGGGCTCAAATGATTTTTGGCAGTTCACGAACCCTACATGATTCTCACTATTAACTAAAGAGCATTTATGTAAGAGGAGCTGTGGTTTTTATCAGTCTCATAATCAGAGTTGAACTACATATGGTCCGTATGAATAGGAAACGCAGTTCTTTTTTTAGGCCATGCTCATGGTTCTTGCTGTATTTTAGACTCTGGAAAGAAGAGCTTGCTTCTTCATTAAAACAGAGTGTGTTTCAGGGATGAGAACTCTGGTCTGAATTTACCTTCAGAAACAGATTTATACCCCAGTATCTGTGTCTTCCTACAAGCAAGATTTCATTTCTGGTAAACCACGTGAATTTGGGGCTCAAATGATTTTTCGCAGTTCATGAACCCAACATGATTCTCACTATTAATTAAGGAGCATTTATGTAAGAGGAGCTGTGGTTTGTATCAGTTTCATAAGCAGAGTTGAAATACATATCGTCCGTATGAGTAGGAAACACAGTTCTTTTTTTCAAAGCATGCTCATTGTTCTTGCTGTATTTTAGAATCTGGAAAGAAGAGCTTGCTCCTTCGTTAAAAGAGAGTGTGTTTCAGGGTTGCGAATTCTGGTCTGAATTTCCCTTCAGAAACGGAGTTAAATCCCAGGATCTGTGTCTTCCTACAAGAAAGAGTTCATTTCAGGTAAACCCAATGAATTTTAGGCTCAAATGTTTTTTCACAGTTCACGAACCCAACGCGATTCTCACTATTAACTAAAGAGGATTTATGTAAGAGGAGCTGTGGTTTGAATGAGTTTCATAAGCAGAGTTGAACTACATATGGTCTTCATGAGTAGGAAACACACTGCTTTTTTTCTGGGAATGCTAATGTTTCTTACTGTATTGGAGATGCTGGAAAGAAGAGGATGATTCTTGTCTTACAACAGAGTGTTTTTTAGGGATGTTAACTCTGGTCTGAATTTGCCTTCAGAAACAGATTTAAAACCCAGGATCTGTGACTTCCTACAAGCAAGAGTTCATTTCTGGTAAACCACGTGAATTTGGGGCTCAAATGATATTTCGCAGTTCACGAACCCAACATGATTCTCACTATTAACTAAAGTACATTTATGTAAGAGGAGCTGTGGTTTGTATCAGTTTCATAAGCAGAGTTGAAATATATATCGTCCATACGAGTAGGAAACACAGTTCTTTTTTTCAGGGCATGCTCGTGTTTCTTGCTGTATTTTAGACTCTGGAAAGCAGAGCTTGCTTCTTGCGATAACACAGAGTGTATTACAGGGATGAGAACTCTGCTCTGAATTTCCCTTCAGAAACAGATTTATACCCCAGTATCTGTGTCTTCCTACAAGAAAGAGTTCTTTTTTGGTAAACCGTGGGAATTTTGGGCTCAAATGATTTTTCGCACTTCACGAACCCAATGCTATTCTCACTATTAACTAAAGAGCATTTATGTAAGTGGTGCTGTGCTTTGTATCAGTTTCATAAGCAGAGTTGAACTATATATGGTCCGTATGAGTAGGAAAGACAGTTCTTTTTTTCAGGGCATGCTCATGGTTCTTGCTGTATTGGAGAAGCCGGAAAGAAGAGCTTGCTTCTTGCATTAAAACACAGTGTTTCTCAGGGATGAGAACTCTGGTCTGAATTTGCCTTCAGAAACAGAGTTAAATCCCAGGGTCAGTGTCTCCCTACAGCAAGTGTTCATTTCTGGTAAACACAGTGAATTTGGGGCTCAAATGATTTTTGGCAGTTCACGAACCCTACATGATTCTCACTATTAACTAAAGAGCATTTATGTAAGAGGAGCTGTGGTTTTTATCAGTCTCATAATCAGAGTTGAACTACATATGGTCCGTATGAATAGGAAACGCAGTTCTTTTTTTAGGCCATGCTCATGGTTCTTGCTGTATTTTAGACTCTGGAAAGAAGAGCTTGCTTCTTCATTAAAACAGAGTGTGTTTCAGGGATGAGAACTCTGGTCTGAATTTACCTTCAGAAACAGATTTATACCCCAGTATCTGTGTCTTCCTACAAGCAAGATTTTATTTCTGGTAAACCACGTGAATTTGGGGCTCAAATGATTTTTCGCAGTTCATGAACCCAACATGATTCTCACTATTAATTAAGGAGCATTTATGTAAGAGGAGCTGTGGTTTGTATCAGTTTCATAAGCAGAGTTGAAATACATATCGTCCGTATGAGTAGGAAACACAGTTCTTTTTTTCAAAGCATGCTCATTGTTCTTGCTGTATTTTAGAATCTGGAAAGAAGAGCTTGCTCCTTCGTTAAAAGAGAGTGTGTTTCAGGGTTGCGAATTCTGGTCTGAATTTCCCTTCAGAAACGGAGTTAAATCCCAGGATCTGTGTCTTCCTACAAGAAAGAGTTCATTTCAGGTAAACCCAGTGAATTTTAGGCTCAAATATTTTTTCACAGTTCACGAACCCAACGCGATTCTCACTATTAACTAAAGAGGATTTATGTAAGAGGAGCTGTGGTTTGAATGAGTTTCATAAGCAGAGTTGAACTACATATGGTCTTCATGAGTAGGAAACACACTTCTTCTTTTCTGGGAATGCTAATGTTTCTTACTGTATTGGAGATGCTGGAAAGAAGAGGATGATTCTTGTCTTACAACAGAGTGTTTTTTAGGGATGTTAACTCTGGTCTGAATTTGCCTTCAGAAACAGAGTTAAACCCCAGGGTCAAGTCTTCCTACAAGCAAGAGATCATTTCTGGAAAACCAGGTGAATTTGGGGCTCAAATGATTTTTCGCAGTTCACGAACCCAGCGCAATTCTCACTATTAACTAAAGAGCATTTATGTAAGAGGAGCTGTGGTTTGTATCAGTTTCATATGCAGAGTTGAAATACATATCGTCCTCATGAGTAGGAAACACAGTTCTTTTTTTCAAGTCACGCTCATAGTTCTTGTTTCATTTTAGATTCTGGAAATAGGAGCTTGCGTCTTGCAATAAAACGGAGTGTGTTACAGGGATGAGAACTCTTGTCTGAATTTCCCTTCAAAACTGAATTAAACTCCATGATCTGTGTCTTCCTTCAAGAAAGAGTTCATTTCTGGTAAACCCAGTGAATTTTCAGCTCAAATGACATTACACAGTTGTAGAACCCAACGCGATAATCACTATTAACTAAAGAGCATTTATGTAAGAGGAGCTGTTGTCTGTATCATTTCATAAGCAGAGTTGAACTACAATTGGTCCGTATCAGTAGGAAACACAGTTCTTTTTTTCTGGGCATGCTCATTTTACTTACTCTTCTGGAGACACTGGAAAGAAGAGAATGATTCTTGCCTTATGACAGAGTTTTGTTTTTCAGGGATGAGAACTCTGCTCTGAATTTGCCTTCAGAAACAGAGTTAAAACCCAGGATCTGTGTCTTCCTACAAGCAAGAGTTCATTTCTGGTAAACCACGTGAATTTGGGGCTCAAATGATATTTTGCAGTTCACGAACCCAACATGATTCTCACTATTAACTAAAGAGCATTTATGTAAGAGGAGCTGTGGTTTGTATCAGCTTCATAAGCAGAGTTGAACTACACATGGGCTGTATGACTAGGAAACACAGTTCTTTTTTTCTGGGCATGCGCATGGTTCTTGCTGTATTTTAGACTCTGGAAAGAAGAGCTTGCTTCTTGCATTAAAACAGAGTGTGTTTCAGGGATGAGAACACTGGTCGGAATTTCCCTTCAGAAACGGAGTTAAAACCCCATGATGTGTGTCTTCCTACAAGCAAGAGTTCATTTCTGGTTACCCCAGTGAATTTTGGGCTCAAATGATTTTTCGCAGTTCACGAACCCAATGCGATTCTAACTATTAACCAAAGAGCATTTATGTAAGAGGAGCTGTGGTTTCTATCAGTTTCATAAGCAGAGTTGAACTACATATGGTCCGTATGAGTAGGAAACACAGTTCTTTTTTTCAGGGCAAGCTCATGGTTGTTGCACTATTTAGGACTCTGGAAAGAAGAGCTTGCTTCTTGCATTAAAACAGAGTGTGTTTAAGGGATGAGAACTCTGGTCTGAATTTGCCTTCAGAAACAGAGTTAAACCCCAGGTTCAGTGTCTTCCTACAAGCAAGAGATCATTTCTGGAAAACCAGGTGAATTTGGGGCTCAAATGATTTTTCGCAGTTCACGAACCCAGCGCGATTCTCACTATTAACTAAAGAGCCTTTATGTAAGATGAGCTGTGGATTGTATCAGTTTCATATGCAGAGCTGAAATACATATCGTCCGCATGAATAGGAAACACAGTTCTTTTTTTCAAGGCATCCTCATGGTTCTTGTTTCATTTTAGATTCTGGAAAGAAGAGCTTGCTTCTTGCAATAAAACGGAGTGTGTTACAGGGATGAGAACTCTTGTCTGAATTTCCCTTCAGAAACTGAATTAAACTCCATGATCTGTGTCTTCCTTCAAGAAAGAGTTCATTTCTGGTAAACCCAGTGAATTTTCTGCTCAAATGACTTTACACAGTTGTAGAACCCAACGCGATAATCACTATTAACTAAAGAGCATTCATGTAAGAGGAGCTGTGGTCTGTATCATTTCAGAAGCAGAGTTGAACTACAATTGGTCGGTATCAGTAGGAAACACAGTTCATTTTTTCTGGGCATGCTCATTGTACTTACTCTTTTGGAGACACTGGAAAGAAGAGGAAGATTCTTGCCTTATGACAGAGTTTTGTTTTTCAAGGATGAGAACTGTGCTCTGAATTTGCCTTCAGAAACGGAGTTAAAACCCAGGATCTGTGACTTCCTACAAGCAAGAGTTCATTTCTGGTAAACCACGTGAATTTGGGCCTCAAATGATATTTCGCAGTTCACTATCCCAACATGATTCTCACTATTAACTAAAGTACATTTATGTAAGAGGAGCTGTGGTTTGTATCAGTTTCATAAGCAGAGTTGAAATATATATCGTCCATACGAGTAGGAAACACAGTTCTTTTTTTCAGGGCATGCTCGTGTTTCTTGCTGTATTTTAGACTCTGGAAAGCAGAGCTTGCTTCTTGCGATAACACAGAGTGTATTACAGGGATGAGAACTCTGCTCTGAATTTCCCTTCAGAAACAGATTTATACCCCAGTATCTGTGTCTTCCTACAAGCAAGAGTTCTTTTTTGGTAAACCGTGGGAATTTTGGGCTCAAATGATTTTTCGCACTTCACAATCCCAATGCTATTCTCACTATTAACTAAAGAGCATTTATGTAAGTGGTGCTGTGCTTTGTATCAGTTTCATAAGCAGAGTTGAACTATATATGGTCCGTATGAGTAGGAAAGACAGTTCTTTTTTTCAGGGCATGCTCATGGTTCTTGCTGTATTGGAGAAGCCGGAAAGAAGAGCTTGCTTCTTGCATTAAAACACAGTGTTTTTCAGGGATGAGAACTCTGGTCTGAATTTGCCTTCAGAAACAGAGTTAAATCCCAGGGTCAGTGTCTCCCTACAGCAAGTGTTCATTTCTGGTAAACACGGTGAATTTGGGGCTCAAATGATTTTTGGCAGTTCACGAACCCTACATGATTCTCACTATTAACTAAAGAGCATTTATGTAAGAGGAGCTGTGGTTTTTATCAGTCTCATAATCAGAGTTGAACTACATATGGTCCGTATGAATAGGAAAGGCAGTTCTTTTTTTAGGCCATGCTCATGGTTCTTGCTGTATTTTAGACTCTGGAAAGAAGAGCTTGCTTCTTCATTAAAACAGAGTGTGTTTCAGGGATGAGAACTCTGGTCTGAATTTACCTTCAGAAACAGATTTATACCCCAGTATCTGTGTCTTCCTACAAGCAAGATTTCATTTCTGGTAAACCACGTGAATTTGGGGCTCAAATGATTTTTCGCAGTTCATGAACCCAACATGATTCTCACTATTAATTAAGGAGCATTTATGTAAGAGGAGCTGTGGTTTGTATCAGTTTCATAAGCAGAGTTGAAATACATATCGTCCGTATGAGTAGGAAACACAGTTCTTTTTTTCAAAGCATGCTCATTGTTCTTGCTGTATTTTAGAATCTGGAAAGAAGAGCTTGCTCCTTCGTTAAAAGAGAGTGTGTTTCAGGGTTGCGAATTCTGGTCTGAATTTCCCTTCAGAAACGGAGTTAAATCCCAGGATCTGTGTCTTCCTACAAGAAAGAGTTCATTTCAGGTAAACCCAATGAATTTTAGGCACAAATGTTTTTTCACAGTTCACGAACCCAACGCGATTCTCACTATTAACTAAAGAGGATTTATGTAAGAGGAGCTGTGGTTTGAATGAGTTTCATAAGCAGAGTTGAACTACATATGGTCTTCATGAGTAGGAAACACACTGCTTTTTTTCTGGGAATGCTAATGTTTCTTACTGTATTGGAGATGCTGGAAAGAAGAGGATGATTCTTGTCTTACAACAGAGTGTTTTTTAGGGATGTTAACTCTGGTCTGAATTTGCCTTCAGAAACAGATTTAAAACCCAGGATCTGTGACTTCCTACAAGCAAGAGTTCATTTCTGGTAAACCACGTGAATTTGGGGCTCAAATGATATTTCGCAGTTCACGAACCCAACATGATTCTCACTATTAACTAAAGTACATTTATGTAAGAGGAGCTGTGGTTTGTATCAGTTTCATAAGCAGAGTTGAAATATATATCGTCCATACGAGTAGGAAACACAGTTCTTTTTTTCAGGGCATGCTCGTGTTTCTTGCTGTATTTTAGACTCTGGAAAGCAGAGCTTGCTTCTTGCGATAACACAGAGTGTATTACAGGGATGAGAACTCTGCTCTGAATTTCCCTTCAGAAACAGATTTATACCCCAGTATCTGTGTCTTCCTACAAGCAAGAGTTCTTTTTTGGTAAACCGTGGGAATTTTGGGCTCAAATGATTTTTCGCACTTCACGAACCCAATGCTATTCTCACTATTAACTAAAGAGCATTTATGTAAGTGGTGCTGTGGTTTGTATCAGTTTCATAAGCAGAGTTGAACTATATATGGTCCGTATGAGTAGGAAAGACAGTTCTTTTTTTCAGGGCATGCTCATGGTTCTTGCTGTATTGGAGAAGCCGGAAAGAAGAGCTTGCTTCTTGCATTAAAACACAGTGTTTTTCAGGGATGAGAACTCTGGTCTGAATTTGCCTTCAGAAACAGAGTTAAATCCCAGGGTCAGTGTCTCCCTACAGCAAGTGTTCATTTCTGGTAAACACGGTGAATTTGGGGCTCAAATGATTTTTGGCAGTTCACGAACCCTACATGATTCTCACTATTAACTAAAGAGCATTTATGTAAGAGGAGCTGTGGTTTTTATCAGTCTCATAATCAGAGTTGAACTACATATGGTCCGTATGAATAGGAAACGCAGTTCTTTTTTTAGGCCATGCTCATGGTTCTTGCTGTATTTTAGACTCTGGAAAGAAGAGCTTGCTTCTTCATTAAAACAGAGTGTGTTTCAGGGATGAGAACTCTGGTCTGAATTTACCTTCAGAAACAGATTTATACCCCAGTATCTGTGTCTTCCTACAAGCAAGATTTCATTTCTGGTAAACCACGTGAATTTGGGGCTCAAATGATTTTTCGCAGTTCATGAACCCAACATGATTCTCACTATTAATTAAGGAGCATTTATGTAAGAGGAGCTGTGGTTTGTATCAGTTTCATAAGCAGAGTTGAAATACATATCGTCCGTATGAGTAGGAAACACAGTTCTTTTTTTCAAAGCATGCTCATTGTTCTTGCTGTATTTTAGAATCTGGAAAGAAGAGCTTGCTCCTTCGTTAAAAGAGAGTGTGTTTCAGGGTTGCGAATTCTGGTCTGAATTTCCCTTCAGAAACGCAGTTAAATCCCAGGATCTGTGTCTTCCTACAAGAAAGAGTTCATTTCAGGTAAACCCAGTGAATTTTGGGCTCAAATGTTTTTTCACAGTTCACGAACCCAACGCGATTCTCACTATTAACTAAAGAGGATTTATGTAAGAGGAGCTGTGGTTTGAATGAGTTTCATAAGCAGAGTTGAACTACATATGGTCTTCATGAGTAGGAAACACACTTCTTCTTTTCTGGGAATGCTAATGTTTCTTACTGTATTGGAGATGCTGGAAAGAAGAGGATGATTCTTGTCTTACAACAGAGTGTTTTTTAGGGATGTTAACTCTGGTCTGAATTTGCCTTCAGAAACAGAGTTAAACCCCAGGGTCAAGTCTTCCTACAAGCAAGAGATCATTTCTGGAAAACCAGGTGAATTTGGTGCTCAAATGATTTTTCGCAGTTCACGAACCCAGCGCGATTCTCACTATTAACTAAAGAGCATTTATGTAAGAGGAGCTGTGGTTTGTATCAGTTTCATATGCAGAGTTGAAATACATATCGTCCGCATGAGTAGGAAACACAGTTCTTTTTTTCAAGGCACGCTCATGGTTCTTGTTTCATTTTAGATTCTGGAAAGAGGAGCTTGCTTCTTGCAATAAAACGGAGTGTGTTACAGGGATGAGAACTCTTGTCTGAATTTCCCTTCAGAAACTGAATTAAACTCCATGATCTGTGTCTTCCTTCAAGAAAGAGTTCATTTCTGGTAAACCCAGTGAATTTTCAGCTCAAATGACTTTACACAGTTGTAGAACCAAACGCGATAATCACTATTAACTAAAGAGCATTTATGTAAGAGGAGCTGTTGTCTGTATCATTTCATAAGCAGAGTTGAACTACAATTGGTCCGTATCAGTAGGAAACACAGTTCTTTTTTTCTGGGCATGCTCATTTTACTTACTGTTCTGGAGACACTGGAAAGAAGAGAATGATTCTTGCCTTATGACAGAGTTTTGTTTTTCAGGGATGAGAACTCTGGTCTGAATTTGCCTTCAGAAACAGAGATAAAACCCAGGATCTGTGTCTTCCTACAAGCAAGAGTTCATTTCTGGTAAACCACGTTTATTTGGGGCTCAAATGATATTTCGCAGTTCACGAACCCAACATGATTCTCACTATTAACTAAAGAGCATTTATGTAAGAGGAGCTGTGGTTTGTATCAGCTTCATAAGCAGAGTTGAACTTCACATGGTCTGTATGACTAGGAAACACAGTTCTTTTTTTCTGGGCATGCTCGTGGTTCTTGCTGTATTTTAGACTCTGGAAAGAAGAGCTTGCTTCTTGCATTAAAACAGAGTGTGTTTCAGGGATGAGAACACTGGTCGGAATTTCCCTTCAGAAACGGAGTTAAAACCCCATGATGTGTGTTTTCCTACAATCAAGAGTTCATTTCTGGTTACCCCAGTGAATTTTGGGCTCAAATGATTTTTCGCAGTTCACGAACCCAACGCGATTCTAACTATTAACCAAAGAGCATTTATGTAAGAGGAGCTGTGGTTTCTATCAGTTTCATAAGCAGAGTTGAACTACATATGGTCCGTATGAGTAGGAAACACAGTTCTTTTTTTCAGGGCAAGCTCATGGTTGTTGCACTATTTAGGACTCTGGAAAGAAGAGCTTGCTTCTTGCATTAAAACAGAGTGTGTTTAAGGGATGAGAACTCTGGTCTGAATTTGCCTTCAGAAACAGAGTTAAACCCCAGGTTCAGTGTCTTCCTACAAGCAAGAGATCATTTCTGGAAAACCAGGTGAATTTGGAGCTCAAATGATTTTTCGCAGTTCACGAACCCAGCGCGATTCTCACTATTAACTAAAGAGCCTTTATGTAAGATGAGCTGTGGTTTGTATCAGTTTCATATGCAGAGCTGAAATACATATCGTCCGCATGAATAGGAAACACAGTTCTTTTTTTCAAGGCATCCTCATGGTTCTTGTTTCATTTTAGATTCTGGAAAGAAGAGCTTGCTTCTTGCAATAAAACGGAGTGTGTTACAGGGATGAGAACTCTTGTCTGAATTTCCCTTCAGAAACTGAATTAAACTCCATGATCTGTGTCTTCCTTCAAGAAAGAGTTCATTTCTGGTAAACCCAGTGAATTTTCTGCTCAAAGGACTTTACACAGTTGTAGAACCCAACGCGATAATCACTCTTAACTAAAGAGCATTTATGTAAGAGGAGCTGTGCTCTGTATCATTTCAGAAGCAGAGTTGAACTACAATTGGTCGGTATCAGTAGGAAACACAGTTCATTTTTTCTGGGCATGCTCATTGTACTTACTCTTTTGGAGACACTGGAAAGAAGAGGAAGATTCTTGCCTTATGACAGAGTTTTGTTTTTCAGGGATGAGAACTGTGCTCTGAATTTGCCTTCAGAAACGGAGTTAAAACCCAGGATCTGTGACTTCCTACAAGCAAGAGTTCATTTCTGGTAAACCACGTGAATTTGGGCCTCAAATGATATTTCGCAGTTCACTATCCCAACATGATTCTCACTATTAACTAAAGTACATTTATGTAAGAGGAGCTGTGGTTTGTATCAGTTTCATAAGCAGAGTTGAAATATATATCGTCCATACGAGTAGGAAACACAGTTCTTTTTTTCAGGGCATGCTCGTGTTTCTTGCTGTATTTTAGACTCTGGAAAGCAGAGCTTGCTTCTTGCGATAACACAGAGTGTATTACAGGGATGAGAACTCTGCTCTGAATTTCCCTTCAGAAACAGATTTATACCCCAGTATCTGTGTCTTCCTACAAGCAAGAGTTCTTTTTTGGTAAACCGTGGGAATTTTGGGCTCAAATGATTTTTCGCACTTCATGAACCCAATGCTATTCTCACTATTAACTAAAGAGCATTTATGTAAGTGGTGCTGTGGTTTGTATCAGTTTCATAAGCAGAGTTGAACTATATATGGTCCGTATGAGTAGGAAAGACAGTTCTTTTTTTCAGGGCATGCTCATGGTTCTTGCTGTATTGGAGAAGCCGGAAAGAAGAGCTTGCTTCTTGCATTAAAACACATTGTTTTTCAGGGATGAGAACTCTGGTCTGAATTTGCCTTCAGAAACAGAGTTAAATCCCAGGGTCAGTGTCTCCCTACAGCAAGTGTTCATTTCTGGTAAACACGGTGAATTTGGGGCTCAAATGATTTTTGGCAGTTCACGAACCCTACATGATTCTCACTATTAACTAAAGAGCATTTATGTAAGAGGAGCTGTGGTTTTTATCAGTTTCATAAGCAGAGTTGAAATACATATCGTCTCTATGAGTAGGAAACACAGTTCTTTTTTTCAGGGCATGCTCATGGTTCTTGCTGTATTTTAGACTCTGGAAAGAAGAGCTTGCTTCTTCATTAAAAAAGAGTGTGTTTCAGGGATGAGAACTCTGGTCTGAATTTACCTTCAGAAACAGATTTATACCCCAGTATCTGTGTCTTCCTACAAGCAAGATTTCATTTCTGGTAAACCACGTGAATTTGGGGCTCAAATGATTTTTCGCAGTTCATGAACCCAACATGATTCTCACTATTAATTAAGGAGCATTTATGTAAGAGGAGCTGTGGTTTGTATCAGTTTCATAAGCAGAGTTGAAATACATATCGTCCGTATGAGTAGGAAACACAGTTCTTTTTTTCAAAGCATGCTCATTGTTCTTGCTGTATTTTAGAATCTGGAAAGAAGAGCTTGCTCCTTCGTTAAAAGAGAGTGTGTTTCAGGGTTGCGAATTCTGGTCTGAATTTCCCTTCAGAAACGGAGTTAAATCCCAGGATCTGTGTCTTCCTACAAGAAAGAGTTCATTTCAGGTAAACCCAGTGAATTTTGGGCTCAAATGTTTTTTCACAGTTCACGAACCCAACGCGATTCTCACTATTAACTAAAGAGGATTTATGTAAGAGGAGCTGTGGTTTGAATGAGTTTCATAAGCAGAGTTGAACTACATATGGTCTTCATGAGTAGGAAACACACTTCTTTTTTTCTGGGAATGCTAATGTTTCTTACTGTATTGGAGATGCTGGAAAGAAGAGGATGATTCTTGTCTTACAACAGAGTGTTTTTTAGGGATGTTAACTTTGGTCTGAATTTGCCTTCAGAAACAGAGTTAAACCCCAGGGTCAGTGTCTTCCTACAAGCAAGAGTTCATTTCTGGTAAACCACGTGAATTTGGGGCTCAAATGATATTTCGCAGTTCACGAACCCAACATAATTCTCACTATTAACTAAAGAGCATTTATGAAAGAGGAGCTGTGGTTTGTATCAGTTTCATAAGCAGAGTTGAAATACATATCGTCCGTATGAGTAGGAAACACAGTTCTTTTTTTCAGGGCATGATCATGGTTCTTGTTGCATTTTAGATACTGGAAAGAAGAGCTTGCTTCTTGCAATAAAACAGAGTGTGTTACAGGGATGAGAACTCTGGTCTGAATTTCCCTTCAGAAACTGAATTAAACCCCATGATCTGTGTCATCCTTCAAGAAAGAGTTCATTTCTGGTAAACCCAGTGAATTTTCAGCTCAAATGACTTTACACAGTTGTAGAACCCAACGCGATAATCACTCTTAACTAAAGAGCATTTATGTAAGAGGAGCTGTTGTCTGTATCATTTCAGAAGCAGAGTTGAACTACAATTGGTCCGTATAAGTAGGAAACACAGTTCTTTTTTTCTGGGCATGTTCATGGTTCTTACTCTTTTGGAGACACTGCAAAGAAGAGTTTGATTCTTGCATTAAAACAAATTTTTTTTCAGGGTTGCGAATTCTAGTCTGAATTTCCCTTCAGAAACGGAGTTAAATCCCAGGATCTGTGTCTTCCTACAAGAAAGAGTTCATTTCAGGTAAACCCAGTGAATTTTGGGCTCAAATGGTTTGTCACAGTTCACGAACCCAAGGCGATTCTCACTATTAACTAAAGAATATTTATGAAGGTAGAGCTGTGGTTTGAATCAGTTTCATAAGCAGAGTTGAACTACATATGGTCTGTATGAGTAGGAAACACACTTCTTTTTTTCTGGAAATGCTCATGTTTCTTACTGTATTGGAGACGCTGGAAGAAGAGGATGATTCTTGCCTTAAAACAGAATTTTTTTTACGGATGAGAACTCTGGTCTCAATTTGCCTTCAGAAACGGAGTTAAACTCCAGGATCTCTGTCTTCCTACAAGCAAGAGTTCATTTCTGGTTACCCCAGTGAATTTTGGGCTCAAATGATTTTTCGCAGTTCACGAACCCAACGCGATTCTAACTATTAACCAAAGAGCATTTATGTAAGAGGAGCTGTGGTTTCTATCAGTTTCATAAGCAGAGTTGAACTACATATGGTCCGTATGAGTAGGAAACACAGTTCTTTTTTTCAGGGCAAGCTCATGGTTGTTGCACTATTTAGGACTCTGGAAAGAAGAGCTTGCTTCTTGCATTAAAACAGAGTGTGTTTAAGGGATGAGAACTCTGGTCTGAATTTGCCTTCAGAAACAGAGTTAAACCCCAGGTTCAGTGTCTTCCTACAAGCAAGAGATCATTTCTGGAAAACCAGGTGAATTTGGAGCTCAAATGATTTTTCGCAGTTCACGAACCCAGCGCGATTCTCACTATAAACTAAAGAGCCTTTATGTAAGATGAGCTGTGGTTTGTATCAGTTTCATATGCAGAGCTGAAATACATATCGTCCGCATGAATAGGAAACACAGTTCTTTTTTTCAAGGCATCCTCATGGTTCTTGTTTCATTTTAGATTCTGGAAAGAAGAGCTTGCTTCTTGCAATAAAACGGAGTGTGTTACAGGGATGAGAACTCTTGTCTGAATTTCCCTTCAGAAACTGAATTAAACTCCATGATCTGTGTCTTCCTTCAAGAAAGAGTTCATTTCTGGTAAACCCAGTGAATTTTCTGCTCAAAGGACTTTACACAGTTGTAGAACCCAACGCGATAATCACTATTAACTAAAGAGCATTTATGTAAGAGGAGCTGTTGTCTGTATCATTTCATAAGCAGAGTTGAACTACAATTGGTCCGTATCAGTAGGAAACACAGTTCTTTTTTTCTGGGCATGCTCATTGTACTTACTCTTCTGGAGACGCTGGAAAGAAGAGGATGATTCTTTCCTTACAACAGAGCGTTTTTTAGGGATGTTAACTCTGGTCTGAATTTGCCTTCAGAAACAGAGTTAAACCCCAGGGTCAGTGTCTTCCTACAAGCAAGAGTTCATTTCTGGTAAACCCAGTGAAGTTTGGTATCAAAAGATTTGTCGCAGTTCAGGAACCCAACGCAATTCTCACTATTAACTAAAGAGCCTTTATGTAATAGGAGCTGTGGTTTGTATCAGTTTCATAAGCAGAGTTGAACTACACATGGTCTGTATGAGTAGGAAACACAGTTCTTTTTTTCTGGGCATGCTCATGGTTCTTGATGTATTTTAGACTCTGGAAAGAAGAGCTTGCTTCTTGCACTAAACAGAGTGTGTTTCATGGATGAGAACTCTGGTTTGAATTTACCTTCAGAAACAGATTTATACCCCAGTATCTGTGTCTTCCTACAAGCAAGAGTTCTTCTTTGGTAAACCGTGGGAATTTTGGGCTCAAATGATTTTATGCAGTTCACGAACCCAACAATATTCTCACTATTAACTAAAGAGCATTTATGTAAGAGGAGATGTGGTTTGTATCAGTTTCATATTCAGAGTTGAACTACATATGGTCCGTATGAATAGGAAACACAGTTCTTTTTTCCTTGGCATGCTCAGGGTTCTTACTCTTTTGGAGACACTGGAAAGAGGAGGATGATTCTTGCCTTACAACAGAGAGTTTTTTAGGGATGTTAATTCTGGTCTGAATTTGCCTTTAGAAACAGAGTTAAACCCCAGGGTCAGTGTCTTCCTACAAGCAAGAATTCATTTCTGGTAAACCACGTGAATTTCTGGCTCAAATGATTTTTCGCAGTTCACGAACCCAACGTGATTCTCACTATTAACGAAAGAGCATTTATGTAAGAGGAGCTGTGGTTTGTATCAGTTTCATAAGCAGAGTTGAAATACATATCGTCCGTATGAGTAGGAAACACAGTTCTTTTGTTCAAGGCATGCTCATGATTCTTGTTGCATTTTAGATTCTGGAAAGAAGGGCTTGCTTCTTGCACTAAAACAGAGTGTGTTACAGGGATGAGAACTCTGGTCTGAATTCCCCTTCAGAAACTGAATTAAACCCCATGATCTGTGTCTTCCTTCAAGAAAGAGTTCATTTCTGGTAAACCCAGTGAATTTTCAGCTCAAATGACTTTACACAGTTCTAGAACCCAACGCGATAATCACTATTAACTAAAGAGCATTTATGTAAGAGGAGCTGTGGTCTATATCATTTCATAAGCAGAGTTGAACTACAATTGGTCCGTATGAGTAGGAAACACAGTTCTTTTTTTCTGGGCATGCTCATGGTTCTTACTCTTTTGGAGACGCTGGAAAGAAGAGGATGATTCTTCCTTAAAACAGAGTGTTTTTTACGGATGTTAACTCTAGTCTGAATTTTCCTTCAGAAACAGAGTTAAACCCCAGGGTCAGTGTCTTCCTACAAGCAAGAGTTCATTTCTGGTAAACCCAGTGAATTTTGGGCTCAAATGGTTTTTCACAGTTCACGAACCCAACGCGATTCTCACTATTAACTAAAGAGGATTTATGTAAGAGGAGCTGTGGTTAGAATCAGTTTCATAAGCAGAGTTGAACTACACATGGTCTGCATGAGTTGGAAACACAGTTCCTTTTTTCCTGGGCATGCCCATGGTTCTTGCTGTATTTTAGACTCTGGAAAGAAGAGCTTGCTTCTTGCATTAAAACAGAGTGTGTTTCAGGGATGAGAACTCTGGTCTGAATTTGCCTTCAGAAACAGAGTTAAACCCCAGGGTCAGTGTCTCCCTACAGCAAGAGTTCATTTCTGGTAAACAAGGTGAATTTGGGGCTCAAATGATTTTTGGCAGTTCACTAACCCAACATGATTCTCACTATTAACTAAAATACATTTATGTAAGAGGAGCTGTGGTTTGTATCAGTTTCATAAGCAGAGTTGAAATATATATCGTCCATATGAGTAGGAAACACAGTTCTTTTTTTCATGGCCTCCTCGTGTTTCTTGCTGTATTTTAGACTCTGGAAAGAAGAGCTTGCTTCTTGCGATAACACAGAGTGTGTTACAGGGATGAGAACTCTGCTCTGAATTTCCCTTCAGAAACAGATTTATACCCCAGTATCTGTGTCTTCCTACAAGCAAGAGTTCTTTTTTGGTAAACCGTGGGAATTTTGGGCTCAAATGATTTTTCGCAGTTCAGGAACCCAACGCTATTCTCACTATTAACTAAAGAGCATTTATGTAAGTGGTGCTGTGGTTTGTATCAGTTTTATAAGCAGAGTTGAACTACATATGGTCCGTATGAGTAGGAAACACAGTTCTTTTTTTCAGGGCATGCTCATGGTTCTTGCTGTATTGGAGAAGCCGGAAAGAAGAGCTTGCTTCTTGCATTAAAATACAGTGTTTTTCAGGGATGAGAACTCTGGTCTGAATTTGCCTTCAGAAACAGGGTTAAACCCCAGGGTCAGTGTCTCCCTACAGCAAGAGTTCATTTCTGGAAAACACGGTGAATTTGGGGCTCAAATGATTTTTGGCAGTTCACGAACCCTACATGATTCTCACCATTAACTAAAGTACATTTATGTAGGAGGAGCTGTGGTTTGTATCAGTTTCATAATCAGAGTTGAACTACATATGGTCTTCATGAGTAGGAAACACAGTTCTTTTTTTCTGGGAATGCTCATGTTTCTTACTGTATTGGAGACGCTGGAAGATGAGGATGATTCTTGCCTTAAAACAGAATTTTTTTCATGGATGAGAACTCTGGTCTCAATTTGCCTTCAGAAACGGAGTTAAACTCCAGGATCAGTGTCTTCCTACAAGCAAGAGTTCATTTCTGGTAAACCCAGTGAAGTTTGGGATCAAAAGATTTGTCGCAGTTCAGGAACCCAACCCAATTCTCACTATTAACTAAAGAGCATTTATGTAACAGGAGCTGTGGTTTGTATCAGTTTCATAAGCAGAGTTGAACTACACATGGTCTGTATGAGTAGGAAACACAGTTCTTTTTTTCTGGGCATGCTCATGGTTCTTGCTGTATTTTAGACTCTCGAAAGAAGAGCTTGCTTCTTGCACTAAACAGAGTGTGTTTCATGGATGAGAACTCTGGTCTGAATTTCCCTTCACAAACGGAGTTAAACCCCAGTATCTGTGTCTTCCTACAAGCAAGAGTTCTTTTTTTGTAAACCATGGGAATTTTGGGCTCAAATGATTTTTCGCAGTTCACGAACCCAACGCTATTCTCACTATTAACTAAAGAGCATTTATGTAAGAAGAGCTGTGGTTTGTATCAGTTTCATATTCAGAGTTGAACTACATATGGTCCGTATGAATAGGAAACACAGTTCTTTTTTCCTGGGCATGCTCATGGTTCTTACTCTTTTGGAGACACTGGAAAGAGGAGGATGATTCTTGCCTTACAACAGAGTGTTTTTTAGGGATGTTAATTGTGGTCTGAATTTGCCTTTAGAAACATAGTTAAACCCCAGGGTCAGTGTCTTCCTACAAGCAAGAATTCATTTCTGGTAAACCACGTGAATTTCAGGCTCAAATGATTTTTCGCAGTTCACGAACCCAACGTGATTCTCACTATTAACTAAAGAGCATTTATGTAAGAGGAGCTGTGGTTTGTATCAGTTTCATAAGCAGAGTTGAAATACATATCGTCCGTATGAGTAGGAAACACAGTTCTTTTGTTCAAGGCATGCTCATTGTTCTTGTTGCATTTTAGATTCTGGAAAGAAGGGCTAACTTCTTGCAATAAAACAGAGTGTGTTACAGGGATGAGATCTCTGTTCTGAATTCCCCTTCAGAAACTGAATTAAACCCCATGATCTGTGTCTTCCTTCAAGAAAGAGTTCATTTCTGGTAAACCCAGTGAATTTTCAGCTCAAATGACTTTACACAGTTGTAGAACCCAACGCGATAATCACTATTAACTAAAGAGCATTTATGTAAGAGGAGCTGTGGTCTGTTTCATTTCAGAAGCAGAGTTGAACTACAATTGGTCCGTATCAGTAGGAAACACAGTTCTTCTTTTCTGGGCATGCTCAATGTACTTACTCTTTTGGAGAAACTGAAAGAAGAGGATGATTCTTGCCTTATGACAGAGTTTTGTTTTTCAGGGATGAGAACTCTGGTCTCAATTTGCCTTCAGAAACGGAGTAAAACCCAGTATCAGTGTCTTCCTACAAGCAAGAGTTCATTTCTGGTAAACCCAGTGAATTTTGGGCTCAAATGATTTTTCGCAGTTCACGAACCAACATGAATTTCACTATTAATTAAAGAGCATTTATGTAATAGGAGCTGTGGTTTGAATCAGTTTCATAAGCAGAGTTGAACTACATATGGTCCGTATGAGTAGGAAAGAACAGTTTTTTTTTTTTTTTTCAGGGCATGCTCATGGTTCTTGCTGTATTGGAAACGCTGGAAAGAAGAGCTTGCTTCTTGCATTAAAACAGAGTGTGTTTCATGGATGAGAAATCTGGTCTGAATTTCCCTTCACAAACGGAGTTAAACCCCATGATCTGTGTCTTCCTACAAGCAAGAGTTCATTTCTGGTAAACGAAGTGAATTTTCAGCTCAAATGACTTCACACAGTTCTAGACCCCAACATGATAATCACTAGTAACTAAAGAGCATTTATGTAAGAGGAGCTGTGGTCTGTATCATTTCAGAAGCAGAGTTGATCTACATATGGTCTGTATGAGTAGGAAACACAGTTCTTTTTTTCTGGGCATGCTCATGGTTCTTGCTGTATTTTAGACTCTAGAAAGAAGAGCTTGCTTCTTCGTTAAAACAGACTGTGTTTCAGGGATGAGAACTCTGGTCTGAATTTCCCTTCCGAAACGGAGTTAAACCCCAGGATCTATGTCTTCCTACAAGCAAGAGTTCTTTTCTGGTAAACCCAGTGAATTTTGGGCTGAAATGATTTTTCGCAGTTCACGAACCCAACATGATTCTCACTATTAACTAAAGAGAATTTATGTAAGAGGCGCTGTGGTTTGTATCAGTTTCATAATCAGAGTTGAACTACATATGGTCCGTATGGATAGGAAACACTGCTCTTTTTTTCAGGCCATGCTCATGGTTCTTGCTGTATTTTAGACTCTGGAAAGAAGAGCTTGCTTCTTCGTTAAATCAGAATGTGTTTCAGGGATGAGAACTCTGGTCTGAATTTACCTTCAAAAACGGAGTTATACCCCATGATCTGTGTCTTCCTAAAAGCAAGAGTTCATTTCTGGTAAACCAAGGAATTTTTCAGCTCAAATGACTTTACACAGTTCTAGAACCGAACGCGATAAACACTATTAACTTAAGAGCATTTATGTAAGAGGAGCTGTGGTTAGAATCAGTTTCATAAGCAGAGTTTAACTACATATGGTCTGTATGAGTAGGAAACACAGTTCTTTTTTTCTGGGAATGCTCATGTTTCTTACTGTATTTGAGACGCTGGATAGAAGAGCTTGCTTCTTGTGTTAAAACAGTGTGTGTTTCAGGGATGAGAATTCTGGTCTGAATTTCGCTTCAGAAACAGATTTATACCCCAGTGTCTTTGTCTAACTATAAAAAAGAGTTCTTTTTTGGTAAACCGTGGGAATTTTGGGCTCAAATGATTTTTCGCAGTTCACGAACCCAACGCTATTCTCACTATTAACTAAGGAGCATTTATGTAAGAGGAGGTGTGGTGTGTATCAGTTTCATATTCAGAGTTGAACTACATATGGTCCGTATGAATAGGAAACACAGTTCTTTTTTTCTTGGCATGCTCATGGTTTTTACTATGTGGGAGATGCTGGAAAGAAGAGGATGATTCTTGCCTTAAAACCGAGTTTTTTTCAGGGTTGCGAACTCTGGTCTGAATTTGCCTTCAGAAACGGAGTTAAACCCCAGGATCTGTGTCTTCTTACAAGCAATAGTTCATTTCTGGTAAACCCAGTGAATTTTGGGCTGAAATGATTTTTTGCACATCATGAACCCAACACGATTCTCACTATTAACAAAAGAGCATTTATGTAAGTGGACCTGTGGTTTGTATCAGTTTCATAAGCAGAGATGAATTACATATGGTCTGTATGTGTAGGAAACACAGTTCTTTTTTTCTGGGCATGCTCATGGTTCTTGCTGTATTTAAGACTCTAGAAAGAAGAGCTTGCTTCTTGCATTAAAACAGAGTGTGTTTCAGGGATGAGAACTATGGTCTGAATTTGCCTTCAGAAACAGAGTTAAACCCCAGGGTCAGTGTCTCCCTACAGCAAGAGTTCATTTCTGGTAAACACGGTGAATTTGGGGCTCAAATGATTTTGGGCAGTTCACGAACCCAACAAGATTCTCACTATTAACTAAAGTACATTTATGTAAGAGGAGCTGTGGTTTGTATCAGTTTCATAAGCAGAGTTGAAATATACATCATCCATATGAGTAGGAAACACAGTTCTTTTTTTCGGGGCATGCTCATATTTCTTGCTGTATTTTAGACTCTGGAAAGCAGAGCTTGCTTCTTGCGATAACACAGAGTGTTTTCAGGGATGAGAACTCTGCTCTGAATTTTCCTTCAGAAACAGAGTTAAACCCCATGATCTGTTTCCTCCTACAAGCAAGAGATCATTTCTGTTAAACTCAGTGAATTTTTATGCTCAAATGATTTTTCACAGTTCAGGAAACCAACGCGATTCTCACTATTAACTAAAGAGCATTTATGTAAGAGGTGCTATGGTTTGTATCAGTTTCATAAGCAGAGTTGAACTACATATGGTCCGTATGAGTAGGAAAGACAGTTCTTTTTTTCAGGGCATGCTCATGGTTCTTGCTGTATTGGAGAAGCCGGAAAGAAGAGCTTGCTTCTTGCATTAAAACAGAATGTTTTGCAGGGATGAGAACTCTGGTCTGAATTTGAATTCAGAAACGGAGTCAAAACCCATGATCTGTGTCTTCCTACAAGCAAGAGTTCATTTCTGGTAAACCAAGAGAATTTTCAGCTCAAATGACTTTACACAGTTCTAGAACCCAATGCGATAATCACTATTAACTAAAGAGCATATATGTAAGAGGAGCTGTGGTCTGTATCATTTCATAAGCAGAGTTGAACTACAAATGGTCCGTATCAGTAGGAAACACAGTTCTTTTTTTCTGGGCATGCTCATGGTTCTTACTCTTTTGGAGACGCTACAAAGAAAAGTTTGATTCTTGCATTAAAACAAATTTTTTTTCAGGGTTGCGAATTCTGGTCTGAATTTCCCTTCAGAAACGGAGTTAAATCCCAGGATCTGTGTCTTCCTACAAGAAAGAGTTCATTTCAGGTAAACCCAGTGAATTTTGGGCTCAAATGGTTTTTCACAGTTCACGAACCCAACGCGATTCTCACTATTAACTAAGGAGCATTTATGTAAGAGGAGGTGTGGTGTGTATCAGTTTCATATTCAGAGTTGAACTACATATGGTCCGTATGAATAGGAAACACAGTTCTTTTTTTCTTGGCATGCTCATGGTTTTTACTATGTGGGAGATGCTGGAAAGAAGAGGATGATTCTTGCCTTAAAACCGAGTTTTTTTCAGGGTTGCGAACTCTGGTCTGAATTTGCCTTCAGAAACGGAGTTAAACCCCAGGATCTGTGTCTTCTTACAAGCAATAGTTCATTTCTGGTAAACCCAGTGAATTTTGGGCTGAAATGATTTTTTGCACATCATGAACCCAACACGATTCTCACTATTAACAAAAGAGCATTTATGTAAGTGGACCTGTGGTTTGTATCAGTTTCATAAGCAGAGATGAATTACATATGGTCTGTATGTGTAGGAAACACAGTTCTTTTTTTCTGGGCATGCTCATGGTTCTTGCTGTATTTAAGACTCTAGAAAGAAGAGCTTGCTTCTTGCATTAAAACAGAGTGTGTTTCAGGGATGAGAACTATGGTCTGAATTTGCCTTCAGAAACAGAGTTAAACCCCAGGGTCAGTGTCTCCCTACAGCAAGAGTTCATTTCTGGTAAACACGGTGAATTTGGGGCTCAAATGATTTTGGGCAGTTCACGAACCCAACAAGATTCTCACTATTAACTAAAGTACATTTATGTAAGAGGAGCTGTGGTTTGTATCAGTTTCATAAGCAGAGTTGAAATATACATCATCCATATGAGTAGGAAACACAGTTCTTTTTTTCGGGGCATGCTCATATTTCTTGCTGTATTTTAGACTCTGGAAAGCAGAGCTTGCTTCTTGCGATAACACAGAGTGTTTTCAGGGATGAGAACTCTGCTCTGAATTTTCCTTCAGAAACAGAGTTAAACCCCATGATCTGTTTCCTCCTACAAGCAAGAGATCATTTCTGTTAAACTCAGTGAATTTTTATGCTCAAATGATTTTTCACAGTTCAGGAAACCAACGCGATTCTCACTATTAACTAAAGAGCATTTATGTAAGAGGTGCTATGGTTTGTATCAGTTTCATAAGCAGAGTTGAACTACATATGGTCCGTATGAGTAGGAAAGACAGTTCTTTTTTTCAGGGCATGCTCATGGTTCTTGCTGTATTGGAGAAGCCGGAAAGAAGAGCTTGCTTCTTGCATTAAAACAGAATGTTTTGCAGGGATGAGAACTCTGGTCTGAATTTGAATTCAGAAACGGAGTCAAAACCCATGATCTGTGTCTTCCTACAAGCAAGAGTTCATTTCTGGTAAACCAAGAGAATTTTCAGCTCAAATGACTTTACACAGTTCTAGAACCCAATGCGATAATCACTATTAACTAAAGAGCATATATGTAAGAGGAGCTGTGGTCTGTATCATTTCATAAGCAGAGTTGAACTACAAATGGTCCGTATCAGTAGGAAACACAGTTCTTTTTTTCTGGGCATGCTCATGGTTCTTACTCTTTTGGAGACGCTACAAAGAAAAGTTTGATTCTTGCATTAAAACAAATTTTTTTTCAGGGTTGCGAATTCTGGTCTGAATTTCCCTTCAGAAACGGAGTTAAATCCCAGGATCTGTGTCTTCCTACAAGAAAGAGTTCATTTCAGGTAAACCCAGTGAATTTTGGGCTCAAATGGTTTTTCACAGTTCACGAACCCAACGCGATTCTCACTATTAACTAAAGAGGATTTATGTAAGAAGAGCTGTGGTTTGAATCAGTTTCATAGGCAGAGTTGAACTACATATGGTCTGCATGAGTAGGAAACACACTTCTTTTTTTCTTGGAATGCTCATGTTTCTTACTGTATTGGAGACGCTGGAAAAAGAGGATGATTCTTGCCTTAAAATAGAATTTTTTTCACGGATGAGAACTCTGGTCTCAATTTCCCTTCAGAAACGGAGTTAAACCCAGGATCAGTGTCTTCCTACAAGCAAGAGTTCATTTCTGGTAAACCCAGTGAATTTTGGGCTCAAATGATTTTTCGCAGTTCACGACCCAACATGAATTTCACTATTAATTTAAGAGCATTTATGTAATAGGAGCTGTGGTTTGAATCAGTTTCATAAGCAGAGTTGAACTACATATGGTCCGTATGAGTAGGAAAGAACAGTTTTTTTTTTCAGGGCATGCTCATGGTTCTTGCTGTATTGGAAACGCTGGAAAGAAGAGCTTGCTTCTTGCATTAAAACAGAGTGTGTTTCATGGATGAGAAATCTGGTCTGAATTTCCCTTCACAAACGGAGTTAAACACCATGATCTGTGTCTTCCTACAAGCAAGAGTTCATTTCTCGTAAACCAAGTGAATTTTCAGCTCAAATGACTTTACACAGTTCTAGACCCCAACACGATAATCACTATTAACTAAAGAGCATTTATGTAAGAGGAGCTGTGGTCTGTATCATTTCAGAAGCAGAGTTGATCTACATATGGTCTGTATGAGTAGGAAACACAGTTCTTTTTTTTCTGGGCATGCTCATGGTTCTTGCTGTATTTTAGACTCTGGAAAGAAGAGCTTGCTTCTTCGTTAAAACTGAGTGTGTTTCAGGGATGAGAACTCTGGTCTGAATTTGCCTTCAGAAACGGAGTTAAACCCCAGGATCTGTGTCTTCCTACGAGCAATAGTTCATTTCTGGTAAACCCAGTGAATTTTTAGCTGAAATGATTTTTCGCACATCATGAACCCAACACGATTCTCACTATTAACAAAAGAGCATTTATGTAAGAGGAGCTGTGGTTTGTATCAGTTTCATATGCAGAGATGAACTACATATGGTCTGTATGGGTAGGAAACACAGTTCTTTTTTTCTGGGCATACTGATGGTTCTTGCTGTATTTAAGACTCTAGAAAAAGAGCTTGCTTCTTGCATTAAAACAGAGTGTGTTTCAGGGTTGAGAACTCTGATCTGAATTTCCCTTCTGAAATGTTGTTAAACCCCTGGATCTGTATCTTCCTACAAGCAAGAGTTCATTTCTGGTTAACCCAGTGAATTTTGGGTTCAAATGATTGTTCGCAGTTCACAAACCCAACACGATTCTCACTATTAAGTAAAGAGGATTTATGTAAGAAGAGCTGTGGTTTGAATCAGTTTCATAAGCAGAGTTGAACTACATATGGTCTGCATGAGTAGGAAACACACTTCTTTTTTTCTGGGAATGCTCATGTTTCTTACTGTATTGGAGACGCTGGAAGAAGAGGATGATTCTTGTCTTACAACAGAATTTTTTTCACGGATGAGAACTCTGGTGTCAATTTGCCTTCAGAAACGGAGTTAAACCCAGGATCAGTGTCTTCCTACAAGCAAGAGTTCATTTCTGGTAAACCCAGTGAATTTCGGGCTCAAATGATTTTTCGCAGTTCACGAACCAACATGAATCTCACTATTAATTAAAGAGCATTTATGTAAAGGAGCTGTGGTTTGAATCAGTATCATAAGCAGAGTTGAACTACATATGGTCCGTATGAGTAGGAAAGAACAGTTTTTTTTTTCAGGGCATGCTCATGGTTCTTGCTGTATTGGAGAAGCCGGAAGAAGAGCTTGCTGCTTGCATTAAAACACAGTGTGTTTCATGGATGAGAAATCTGTTCTGAATTTCCCTTCACAAACGGAGTTAAACCCCATGATCTGTGTCTTCCTACAAGCAAGAGTTCATTTCTGGTAAACCAAGTGAATTTTCAGCTCAAATGACTTTACACAGTTCTAGACCCCAACACGATAATCAATATTAACTAAAGAGCATTTATGTAACAGGAGTTGTGGTCTGTATCATTTCAGAAGCAGAGGTGATCTACATATGGTCTGTATGAGTAGGAAACACAGTTCTTTTTTTTCTGGGAATGCTCATGGTTCTTGCTGTATTTTAGACTCTGGAAAGAAGAGCTTGCTTCTTCGTTAAAACAGAGTGTGTTTCAAGGATGAGAACTCTGGTCTGAATTTACCTTCAAAAACGGAGTTATACCCCATGATCTGTGTCTTCCTAAAAGCAAGAGTTCATTTCTGGTAAACCAAGGAAATTTTCAGCTCAAATGAATTTACACAGTTCTAGAACCGAACGCGATAATCACTATTAACTTAAGAGCATTTATGTAAGAGGAGCTGTGGTTAGAATCAGTTTCATAAGCAGAGTTTAACTACATATGGTCTGTATGAGTAGGAAACACAGTTCTTTTTTTCTGGGAATGATCATGTTTCTTACTGTATTTGAGACGCTGGATAGAAGAGCTTGCTTCTTGTGTTAAAACAGTGTGTGTTTCAGGGATGAGAATTCTGGTCTGAATTTCGCTTCAGAAACAGATTTATACCCCAGTATCTGTATCTTCCTATAAGCAAGAGTTCTTTTTTGGTAAACCGTGGGAATTTTGGGCTCAAATGATTTTTCGCAGTTCACAAACCCAACGCTATTCTCACTATTAACTAAAGAGCATTTATGTAAGAGGAGCTGTGGTTTGTATCAGTTTCATAAGCAGAGATGAACTACATATGGTCTGTATGGGTAGGAAACACAGTTCTTTTTTTCTTGGCAAGCTCATGGTTTTTACTATGTTGGAGATGCTGGAAAGAAGAGGATGATTCTTACCTTAAAACAGAGTTTTTTTCAGGGTTGCGAACTCTGGTCTGAATTTGCCTTCAGAACTGAGTTAAACCCCAGGATCTGTGTCTTCCTACAAGCAATAGTTCATTTCTGGTAAACCCAGTGAATTTTGGGCTGAAATGATTTTTTGCACATCACGAACCCAACACGATTCTCACTATTAACAAAAGAGCATTTATGTAAGAGGACCTGTGGTTTGTATCAGTTTCATAAGCAAAGATGAACTACATATGGTCTGTATGGGTAGGAAACACAGTTCTTTTTTTCTGGGCATGCTCATGGTTCTTGCTGTATTTAAGACTCTGGAAAGAAGAGCTTGCTTCTTGCATTAAAACAGAGTTTGTTTCAGGGATGAGAACTCTGGTCTGAATTTGCCTTCAGAAACAGAGTTAAACCCCAGGGTCAGTGTCTCCCTACAGCAAGAGTTCATTTCTGGTAAACACGGTGATTTTGGGGCTCAAATGATTTTTGGAAGTTCACGAACCCAACAAGATTCTCACTATTAACTAAAGTACTTTTATGTAAGAGGAGCTGTGGTTTGTATCAGTTTCATAAGCAGAGTTGAAATATACATCATCCATATGAGTAGGAAACACAGTTCTTTTTTTCGGGGCATGCTCATGTTTCTTGCTGTATTTTAGACTCTGGAATGCAGAGCTTGCTTCTTGCGATAACACAGAGTGTTTTTCAGGGATGAGAACTCTGCTCTGAATTTCCCTTCAGAAACAGAGTTAAACCCCATGATCTGTTTCCTCCTACAAGCAAGAGATCATTTCTGTTAAACTCAGTGAATTTTTATGCTCAAATGATTTTTCACAGTCAGGAAACCAACGCGATTCTCACTATTAACTAAAGAGCATTTATGTAAGAAGTGCTATGGTTTGTATCAGTTTCATAAGCAGAGTTGAACTACATATGGTCCGTATGAGTAGGAAAGACAGTTCTTTTTTTCAGGGCATGCTCATTGTTCTTGCTGTATTGGCGAAGCCGGAAAGAAGAGCTTGCTTCTTGCATTAAAACAGAATGTTTTGCAGGGATGAGAACTCTGGTCTGAATTTGAATTCAGAAACGGAGTTAAACCCCATGATCTGTGTCTTCCTACAAGCAAGTGTTCATTTCTGGTAAACCAAGAGAATTTTCAGCTCAAATGACTTTACACAGTTCTAGAACCCAATGCGATAATCACTATTAACTAAAGAGCATATATGTAAGAGGAGCTGTGTTCTGTATCATTTCATAAGCAGAGTTGAACTACAAATGGTCCGTATCAGTAGGAAACACAGTTCTTTTTTTCTGGGCATGCTCATGGTTCTTACTCTTTTGAGACGCTGCAAAGAAAAGTTTGATTCTTGCATTAAAACAAATTTTTTTTCAGGGTTGCGAATTCTGGTCTGAATTTCCCTTCAGAAACGGAGTTAAATCCCAGGATCTGTGTCTTCCTACAAGAAATAGTTCATTTCAGGTAAACCCAGTGAATTTTGGGCTCAAATGGTTTTTCACAGTTCACGAACCCAACGCGATTCTCACTATTAACTAAAGAGGATTTATGTAAGAAGAGTTGTGGTTTGAATCAGTTTCATAGCAGAGTTGAACTACATATGGTCTGTATGAGTAGGAAACACAGTTCTCTTTTGCTGGGCATGTTCATGGTTCTTGCTGTATTTTAGAATCTGGAAAGAAGAGCTTGCTTCTTGCATTAAAACAGGGTGTGTTTCATGGATGAGAACTTGGTCTGAATTTCCCTTCACAAACGGAGTTAAACCCCAGTATCTGTGTCTTCCTACCTTCAAGAGTTCATTTCTGGCAAACCAAGTGAATTTTCGGCTCAAATGGTTTTACAAAGTTCTAGAACCCAACCGATTATCACTATTAACTAAAGAGCATTTATGTAAGAGGAGCTGTAGTCTGTATCATTTCATAAGCAGAGTTGAACTACATATGGTCTGTATGAATAGGAAACGCAGTTCTTTTTTTCTGGGCATGCTCATGGTTCTTGCTGTATTGAAGAAGATGGATTGAAGAGGATGATTCTTGCCTTAAAACCGAGTTTTTTTCAGGGTTGAGAATTGTGGTTGAATTTATCTTCAGAAATGGAGTTAAACCCCAGGATCTGTGTCTTCCTACTAGCAAGAGTTCATTTCAGGGAAACCCATTGAATTTTGTGCGCAAATGTTTTTTCCCAGTACAGAAACCCAACGCGATTCTCACTATTAACTAAAGTGGTATCATGTAAGAGGAGCTGTGGTTTGAATCAGTTTCATAAGCAGAGTTTAACTACATATGGTCTCTATGAGTAGGAAACACAGTTCTTTTTTTCTGGGAATGCTCTTGTTTCTTACTGTATTTGAGACGCTGGATAGAAGAGCTTGCTTCTTGTGTTAAAACAGTGTGTGTTTCAGGGATGAGAATTCTGGTCTGAATTTCGCTTCAGAAACAGAGTTAAACCCCAGGATCTGTGTCTTCCTACAAGCAAGAGTTCATTTCTGGAAATCCCAGTGAACTTTGGGCTCAAATGATTTTTTCGCAGTTCACGAACCCAACGCGATTCTCACTGTTAACTAAAGAGGATTTATGTTAAAGGAGCTGTGGTTTGTATCAGTTTCATAACCAGAGTTGATCTACATATGGTCTGTATGAGTAGGAAACACAGTTCTTTTTTTCTTGGCATGCTCATGGTTCTTACTATATTGGTGACACTGGAAAGAAGAGTATGATTCATGCCTTAAAATAGAGTTTTTTTCAGGGTTGAGAACTCTGGTCTGAATTTCTCTTCAGAAACGGAGTTAAACCCCATGATCTGTGTCTTCCTACAAGCAAGAGTTCATTTCTGGTATACACAGTGAATTTTGGGCTCAAATGATATTTTGCAGTTCACGAAACCAACTTGATTCTGACTATTAACTAAAGAGCATTTATGTAAGAGGATCTGTGGTTTGTATCAGTTTCATAAGCAGGGTTGAACTACTTATGGTCCGTATGAGTAGGAAACACAGTTCTTTTTTTCAGGGCATGCTCATGGTTCTTGCTGTATTTTAGACTCTGGAAAGAAGAGCTTCCTTCTTGCATTAAAACAGAGTGTGTTTCAGAGATGAGAACTCTGTTCTGAATTTCCCTTCGGAAACGGAGTTAAATGCCAGGATCTGTGTTGTCCCTCAAGTAGGAGTCCATTTCTGGTAATCAAACTGAATTTTGGGCTCAAATGATTTTACACAGTACACCAACAGAACATGATTCTCACTATAAAATAAAGAGACTTTATGTAAGAGGAGCTGTAGTGTGTATCAGTTTCATAAGCAGAGTTGAACTACATATGGTCCGTATGAGTAGGAAACACCGTTCTTTTTTTCTGGGCATGATCATGGTTCTTCCTGTATTGGTGACGCTGGAAAGAAGAGGATGCTTCTTGTCTTAAAACAGAGTGTGTCAGGGATGAGAATTCTCGTCTGAATTTCCCTTCAGAAACGGAGTTAAACCCCAGGATCAGTGTCTTCCTACAAGCAAGAGTTAATTTCTCGTAAACCCAGTGAGTTTTGGGCTCAAATGATTTTTCGCAGTTCACCAACCCAACATGATTCTCACTATTAACTAAAGAGCATTTATGTAAGAGGAGCTGTGGTCTCTTTCAGTTTCATAAGCAGAGTTGAACTACATATGGTCCGTATGAGTAGGAAACAGAGTTCTTTTTTTCCGGGCATGCTCATGCTTCTTACTGTATTGGAGACCCTGGAAAGGAGAGGATGATTCATGCCTTAAAACAGAGTGTTTTTCAGGGATGAGAATTCTGGTCTGAAAATCCCTTCAGAAACGGAGTTAAACCCCATGATCTGTTTCTTACTACAATCAAGAGTTCATTTCTGGTAAACCAGGTGAATTTTGGGCTCAAATTATTTTTCGCAGTTCACGAAGCCAACGCAATTCTCACTATTAACTAAAGAGCATTTATGTAAGAGGAGCTGGGGTTTGTATCAGTTTCATAATCAGAGTTCAACTACATATGCACCATATGAGTAGGAATCCCAGTTCTTTTTTTCTGGGCTTGCTCATGGTTCTTGCTGTATTGGAGATGCTGGAAAGAAGAGCTTGCTTCTTGCGTGAAAACAGAGTGAGTTTCATGGATGAGAACACTGGTCTGAATTTACCTTCAGAAACAAATGTAAACCACAGGATCTGTGTCTTCCTACAAGCAAGAGTTCATTTCTGTTAAACCAAGTGATTTTGGGCTCAAATGATTTTTCGCAGTTCAGAAACCCATCGCGATTCTCACTATTAACTAAAGAGCATTTATGTAAGAGGAGCTGTGGTTTGTATCAGTTTCATAAGCAGAGTTGAACTGCACATGGGGTGTAAGAGGAGGAAACACAGTTATTTTTTTCTGGGCATTCTCATGATTTTTCCTGTATTGGAGATGCAAGAAAGAAGAGGATGCTTCTTGCGTTAAAACAGGATGTGTTTCATGGATGAGAACACTGGTCTGAATTTCCCTTCAGAATCTGAGTTAAACCCGAGGATCTGTGTCTTCCTACAAGCAAGAGTTCATTTCTGGTAAACCCAGTGAATTTTGGGCTCAAATGATTTTTCCAAGTTCACCAACCTATGGCGATTTTCTCTATTAACTAAAGAGCATTTATTTAAGAGGTGCTGTGGTTTGTATCAGTTTCAGAAGCTGAGTTGATTTACATAAGGTCTGTATGAGTGGGAAGCACAGTTCTTTTTTGAGGGAATGCTCATGGTTCTTGCTGTATGGAGACCCTGGAAAGAAGAGCTTGCTTCTGGCATTAAAACAGAGTGTGTTTCATGGATGAGAACTCTGGACTGAATTTCCCTTCAGAAACGGAGTTGAACCCCAGGATCTGTGTCTTCCTACAAGCAAGAGTTCATTTCTGGTAAAACGAGTATATTTTCGGCTAAAATGATTTTACACAGTTCTAGAACACAACGCGATTTTCACTATTAACTAAAGAGCATTTATGTAAGAGGAGCTGTGGTTTGTTTCAGTTTCATAAGCAGAGTTCAACTACATATGGTCCGTATTAGTAGGAAACACAGTTCTTTTTTTCTGGGCATGCTCATGGTTAATGCTGTATTGGAGACGCTGGAAAGAAGAGCTTGCTTCTTGCATTAAAACAGGCTGTTTTTCATGGGTGAGAACTCTGGACTGAATTTCCCTTCACAAACGGAGTTAAACCCCAGGGTCAGTGTCTTCCTACAAGCAAGAGTTCATGTCTGGTATACCCAGTGAGTTTTGGGCTCAAATGATTTTTCGCAGTTTACCAACCCAATATGATTCTCACTATTAACTAAAGAGCATTTATGGAAGCGGAGCTGTGGTTTGTATCAGTTTCATGAGCAGAGGTGAACCACATATAGTCCGTATGAGTAGGAAACCCAGTTCTTTTTTTCCGGGCATGCTCATGGTTCTTGCTGTATGGGAGACGCTGGAAAGAAGAGCTTGCTTCTTGCGTTAAAACAGAGTGTGTTTCATGCATGAGAACTCTGGTCTGAATTTCCCTTCAGAAACGGAGTTAACCCCATGATCTGTGTCTTCCTACAAGCAAGAGTTCATTTCTGGTAAACCAAGTGAATTTTTGGCTCAAATGATTTTACACAGTTCTAGAACCCAACGCTATTCTCACTATTAACTAAAGAGCATTTATGTAAGAGGAGGTGTGGTTTGCATCAGTTTCATAAGCAGACTTGAACTACATATGGTCCATATGAATAGGGAACACAGTTCTTTTTTTCAGACCATGCTCATTGTTTTTGCTGTATTTTAGAATCTGGAAAGAAGAACTTTCTTCTTCGTTGAAACAGATTGTGTTTCAGGGATGAGAACACTGGTCTGAAAATCCCTTCAGAAACGGAGTTATACCCCAGGATCTGTGTCTTCCTACAAGCAAGATTTCATTTCTGGTTAACCGATTGAATTTTGGGCTCAAATGATTTATTGCAGTTCACGAACCCAATGCTATTCTCACTATTAACTAAAGAGCATTTATGTAAGAGGAGCTGTGGTCTCTTTCAGTTTCATAAGCAGAGTTGAACTACATATGGTCCGTATGAGTAGGAAACACAGTTCTTTTATTCCTGGCATGCTCATGCTTCTTACTGTATTGGAGACCCTGGAAAGGAGAGGATGATTCATGCCTTAAAACAGAGTGTTTTTCAGGGATGAGAATTCTGGTCTGAATTTCCCTTCAGAAACGGAGTTAAACCCCAGGATCTGTGACTTCCTACAAGCAAGTGTTCATTTCTGATAAACCCAGTGAATTTTGGGCTCAAATGATATTTCGCAGTTCACGAAACCAACATGATTATGACTATTAACTAAAGAGCATTTATGTAAGAGGAGCTGTGGTTTGTATCAGTTTCGTTAGCAAAGTTGCACTACATATGGTCCATATGAGTAGGAAACACAGTTCTTTTTTCTGGGCATGCTCATAGTTCTTGCTGTATTGGAAACGCTGGAAAGAAGTGTTTGCTACTTGCGTTAAAACAGAGTGTGTTTCATGGATGAGAACTCTGGTCTGAATTTCCCTTCAGAAATGGAGTTAAACCCCAGGATCTGTGTCTTCCTACAAGCAAGAGTTCATTTCTGGTAAACCTAGTAAATTTTGGGCTCAAATGATTTTTTGCAGTTCACGAGGCAACGCTATTCTCACTATTAACTAAAGAGGATTTATGTAAGAGGAGGTGTGGTTTGTATCAGTTACATAAGCAGAGTTGAACTACATATGGTCCGTATGAGTAGGAAACACTGTTCTTTTTTTCAGGCCATGCTCATGGTTCTTGCTGTAACTTAGATTCTGGAAAGAAGAGCTTGCTTCTACTTTAAAACAGAGTGTGTTTCACGGATGAGAACTCTGGTCTGAATTACCTTCAGAAACGCAGTTAAACCACAGGATCTGTGTTTTCCTATAATCAGGAATTCATTTCTGGTTAGCAAAGTGAATTTTGGGCTCAAAAGTTTTTACACAGTACACCAACAGAACATGATTCTCACTATTAACTAACAGACTTTATGTAAGAGACGCTATGGTTTGTATCAGTTTCATAAGCAGAGTGGAATTCCATATGGTCCGTATGAGTAGGAAACACATTTCTTTTTTTCAGGGCATCCTCATGGTTCTTGCTGTATTTTAGACTCTGGAAAGAAGAGCTTGCTTCTAGCCTTAACACAGTTTGTTTTTCAGGGATGAGAACTCTGGTCTGAATTTCCCTTCAGTAATGGAGTTAAACCACTGGATCTTTGTCTTCCTACAAGCAAGAGTTCATTTCTGGTATACCCAGTGAATTTTGGGCTCAAATGATTGTTCCCAGTTCATGAACCCTATGCTATTCTCATTAATAACTAAAGAGGATTTATGTAAGTGGAGGTGTGGTGTGTATCAGTTTCATAAGCAGAGTTCAACTACATATGGTCTGTATGAATAGGAAACACAGTTCTTTTTTTCAGACCATGCTCATGGTTCTTGCTGTATTTTAGATTCTGGAAAGAAGAGCTTGCTGCTTTTGTTAAAACAGAGTGTGTTTCAGGGATGAGGACTCTGGGCTGAATTTCCCTTCAGAAACGGAGTTAAACCCCAATATCTGTGTATTCCTACAAGCAATAGATCATTTCTGTTAAACCAGGTGAATTTTGGGCTCAAATGATTTTTCGCAGTTCACCAACCCAAACCGATTCTCACTATTAACTAAAGAGCATTTATGTAAGCGGAGCTGTGGTCTGTATCATTTCATAAGCAGAGTTGAACTACATATGGTACGTATGAGTAGGAAACACAGTTCATTTTTTCTGGGAATGATCATGCTTCTTACTGTATTGGAGCCGCTGGAAAGAAGAGGATGATTCTTGCCTTAAAACAGAGTGTTTTTCACAGATAAGAACTCTGGTCTGAATTTCCCTTCAGAAACTGAGTTAAACCCAAGGATCTGTGACTTCCTATAAGCAAGAGTTCATTTCTGGTATACCCAGTGAATTTTGGGCTCAAATGATTTTTCGCAGTTCACGAACCCTATGCTATTATCACTATTAACTAAAGAGGATTTATGTAAGAGGAGCTCTGGTTTGTATCAGGTTCATAAGCAGAGTTGAACTATATATGGTCCGTATGAGTAGGAAACACAGTTCTTTTTTCAGGACATGCTAATTGTTCTTGCTGTATTGGAGACGCTGGAAAGAAGACCTTGCTTCTTGCATTAAAACAGGCTGTGTTTCATGGGTGAGAACTCTGGTCTGAATTTCCCTTCACAAACGGAGTTAAACCCCAGGATCTGTGTTGTCCCTAAAGCAGGAGTTCATTTCTGGTAAACAAAGTGAATTTTGGGCTCAAATGACTTTACACAGTACACCAACAGAACATGATTCTCACTATTAACTAAAGAGTCTTTAAGTAAGAGGAGATGTTGTTTGTATCAGTTTCATAAGCAGAGTTGAACTACATATGATCTGTATGATTAGGAAACACAGTTCTTTTTTTCCTGGCATGCTCATGCTTCTTACTGTATTGGAGACCCTGGAAAGGAGAGGATGATTCATGCCTTAAAACAGAGTGTTTCTCAGGGATGAGAATTCTGGTCTGAATTTCCCTTCAGAAACGGAGATAAACCCCAGAATCTGTGTCTTCCTACAAACCAGAGTTCATTTCTGGTAAACCCAGTGAATTTAGGGCTCAAATGATTTTTCGCAGTTCACGAACCAAACGCTATTCTCACTATTAACTAAAGAGCATTTATGTAAGAGAAGCTGTGGTCTTTATCAGTTTCATAAGCAGAGTTGAACTACATATGTTCCGTATGGGTAGGAAACACAGTTCTTTTTCTCCTGGCATGCTCATGCTTCTTACTGTATTGGAGACCCTGGAAAGTAGAGGATGATTCATGCCTTAAAACAGAGTGTTTTTCAGGGATGAGAATTCTGGTCTGAATTTCCCTTCAGTACGGAGTTAAACCCCAGTATCTGTGTCTTCCTACAAGCAAGAGTTCATTTCGGGTAAACCCAGTGAATTTTGGGCTCAAATGATATTTCGCTGTTCACGAATACAACATGATTCTGACTATTAACTAAAGAGCATTTATGTAAGAGGAGCTGTGGTTTGTATCAGTTTCATAAGCAGAGTTGAACTACATATGGTCTGTATGAGTAGGAAACACAGTTCTTTTTTTCAGGGCATGCTCATGGTTCTTGCTGTATTTTAGACTCTGGAAAGAAGAGCTAGCTTCTTGCATTAAAACAGAGTGTGTTTCAGGGATGAGAACTCTGTTCTGAATTTCCCTTCAGAAACGGAGTTAAACCCCAGGATCTGTGTTGTCCCTCAAGCAGGAGGTCATTTCTGGTAAACAAAGTGAATTTTGGGCTCAAATGATTTTTCACAGTACACCAACAGAACATGATTCTCACTATTAACTAAAGAGCATTTAAGTAAGCAGAGCTTTGGTTTGTATCAGTTTCCAAAGCAGAGTTGACCTTCATATGGTCCGTATGTGTAGGACACAGTTTATTTTTTTTTTTTGGCATGCTCATGTTTCTTACTGTTTTTGAGACCCTGGAAAGAAGAGAATGATTCATGCCTTAAAATAGAGTGTTTTTCAGGGGTGAGAATTCTGGTCTGAATTTTGATTCAGAAACGGAGTTAAACCCCAGGATCTTTGTCTTCCTGCAAGCAAGAGTTCATTTCTGGTAAAACCAGTGAATTTTCAGCTCAAATGATTTTTCGCAGTTCACAAACCCGAAGCTATTCTCACTAATAACTAAAGAGGATTTATGTAGAGGAGCTGTGGTTTGTATCAGTTTCATAGGCAGAGTTGAACTACATATGGTCTATATGAGTAGGAAACACAGTTCTTTTTTCTTGGCATGCTTATGGTTCTTACTGTATTGGAGACCCTGGAACGAAGTGCTTGCTTCTTGCGTTAAAACAGAGTGTGTGTCAGGGATGAGAACTCTGGTCTGAATTTCCCTTCAGAAATGGAGTTAAACCCCAGGATCTGTGTTGTCCTACAAGCAGGATATCATTTCTGGTAAACGCAGTGAATTTTGGGCTCAAAAGATTTTACACAGTACACCAACAGAACATGATTCTCACTATTAACAAAAGATACTTTATGTAAGAAGAGCTGTGGTTTGTATCAGTTTCGTAAGCAGATTTGAACTCCAAATGGTCCGTATGAGTAGGAAACACATTTCTTTTTTTCAGGGCATGCTCTTGGTTCTTGCTGTATTTTAGAATCTGGACAGTAGTGCTTTCTTCTTGCGTTAAAGCAGATTGTGTTTCAGTGATGAGAACGCTGGTCTGAATTTCCCTTCAGAAACGGAGTTAAACCCCAGGATCTGTGTCTTCCTACAAGCAAGAGTTCATTTCTGGTAAACCCAGTGAATTTTGGGCTCAAATGATTTTCCCATTTCACTATCCCAACGCGATTCTCAATATTAACTGAAGAGCATTTATGTAAGCAGAGCTGTTGTTTGTATCAGTTTCATAAGCAGAGTTGAACTATATATTGACTGTGGGAGAAGGAAACACAGTTCTTTTTTTCTGGGCATGCTCATGTTTCTTACAATATTGGAGACCTTGGAAAGAAGAGGATGATTCTTTCCTTAAAACAGAGTGTTTTTCAGGGATGAGAACTCTGGTCTGAATTTGCGTTCAGAAACGGAGTTAAACCCCAGGATCAGTGTCTTCCTACAAGCAAGAGTTCAGTTCTGGTAAACCCAGTGAATTTTGGGCTCAAATGATTTTTCGCATTTCACGCACCATATGTTATTCTCACTACTAACTAAAGAGGATTTATGTAAGAGGAGCTGTGGTTTGTATCAGTTTAATAAGCAGAGTTGAACTACATAAGGTCTGTAGGAGAAGGAAACACAGTTCTTTTTTTCTGTGCATGCTCATGGTTCTTGCTGTATTGGAGACGCTGGAATGAAGTGCTTGCTTCCTGCCTTAAAACAGAGTGTTTTTCAGGGTTGAGAATTCTGGTCTGAATTTGTCTTCAGAAACGGAGTTAAACCCCAGGATCTGTGTCTTCCTACAATAAGAGTGCATTTCTGGTAAACCGAGTGAATTTTTGGCTCAAATGATTTTTCGCAGTTCACGAACCCTACGCATTTCTCACTATTAACTAAAGAGGATTTATGTAAGAGGAGGTGTGGTTTTTATCAGTTTCATAAGCAGAGTTGAACTACATATTTTCCGTCTGAGTAGGAAACACAGTTTTATTTTTCAGGCATGCTCTTGGTTCTTGCTGTATTTTAGACCTTAGAATGAAGAGCTTGCTTCTTGCTTTAAAACAGAGTGTGTTTCAGGGATGAGAATGCTGGTCTGAATTTGTCTTCAGAAAGGGAGTTAAACCCCAGGATCTTTGTCTTCCTACAAGCAAGAGTTCATTTCTGGTAAACCAAGTGAATTTTTGGCTCAAATGATTTTCCACAATTCTAGAACACAACGCGATTATCACTATTAATTAATGAGCATTTATGTAAGAGTAGCTGTGTTGTGTATCAGTTTCATAAGCAGATTTGAACTACATATCGTCCCTATGAGTAGGAAACACCGTTCTTTTTTCTTGTCATGCTTATGGTTCTTACTGTATTGAAGACCCTGGAAAGAAGAGGATGCTCCTTGTCTTAAAATAGAGTGTGTTTAAGGGATGAGAACTCTGGTCTGAATTTCCCTTCAGAAATGGAGTTAAACCCCAGGATCTGTGTCTTCCTACAAGCAAGAGTTCATTTCTGGTTACCCCAGTGAATTTTGGGCTCAAATGATTTTTCCCATTTCACTATACCAACGCGATTCTCAATATTAACTGAAGAGCATTTATGTAAGCAGAGCTGTTGTTTGTATCAGTTTCATAAGCAGAGTTGAACTCGATATGGTCCGTATGAGTCAGAAACACATTTCTTTTTTTCAGGGCATGCTCATGGTTCTTGCTGTATTTTAGACTCTGGAAAGAAGTGCTTTCTACTTGCGTTAAAACAGAGTGTGTTTCAGGGATGAGAACTCTGGTCTGAATTTCCCTTCAGAAAGGGAGTTAAACCCCAGGATCTGTGTCTTCCTACAAGCAAGAGTTCATTTCTGGTAAACCAAGTGAATTTTTGGCTCAAATGATTTTCCACAGTTCTAGAACACAACGCGATTATCACTATTAATTAATGAGCATTTATGTAAGAGTAGCTGTGTTGTGTATCAGTTTCATAAGCAGAGTTGAACTACATATCGTCCCAATGAGTAGGAAACACCGTTCTTTTTTCTTGTCATGCTTATGGTTCTTACTGTATTGAAGACCCAGGAAAGAAGAGGATGCTTCTTGTCTTAAAATAGAATGTGTTTCAGGGATAAGAACTCTGGTCTGAATTTCCCTTCAGAAATGGAGTTAAACACCAGGATCTGTGTCTTCCTACAAGCAAGAGTTCATTTCTGGTTACCCCAGTGAATTTTGGGCTCAAATGATTTTTCGCAGTTCACGAACCCACCGCGATTCCCACTATTAACTAAACAGCATTTATGTATGCGGAGCTGTGGTTTGTATCAGTTTCATAAGCAGAGTTGAACTACATATGGTCCGTATGAGTAGAAAACACATTTCTTTTTTTCAGGGCATGCTCATGGTTCTTGCTGTATTTTAGAATCTGGAAAGAAGAGCTTGCTTCTTGCGTTAAAGCAGATTGTGTTTCAGGGATGAGAACGCTGGTCTGAATTTCCCTTCACAAATGGAGTTAAACCCCAGGATCTGTGTTGATCTACAAGCAGGAGATCATTTCTGGTAAACAAAGTGAATTTTGGGCTCAAAAGATTTTACACAGTACACCAACAGAACATGATTCTCATTATTAACTAATGAGACTTTATGTAAGAGGAGCTGTGGTTTGTATCAGTTTCATAAGCAGAGTTAAACTTCATATGGTCCGTATGAATAGGAAACACAGTTCTTTTTTTCAGGGCATGCTCAATGTTCTTGCTGTATTTTAGATTCTGGAAAGAAGAGCTTGCTTAATGTATTAAAACAGAGTGTGTTTCATGGATGAGAACACTGGTCTGAATTTCCCTTCAGAAACGGAGTTAAACCCCAAGATCTGTGCCTTCCTACAAGCAAGAGTTCATATCTGGTAAACCCAGTGAATTTCGGGCTCAAATGATTTTCGCAGTTCACAAACCCTAAGCTATTCTCACTATTAACTGAAGAACATTTATGTAAGAGTAGCTATGGTTTGTATCAGTTTCATAAGCAGAGTTGAACTATATATTGACTGTAGGAGAAGGAAACACAGTTCTTTTTTTCTGGGCATGCTCATGTTTCTTACAATATTGGAGACCTTGGAAAGAAGAGGATGATTCTTTCCTTAAAACAGAGTGTTTTTCAGGGATGGAACTCTGGTCTGAATTTGCGTTCAGAAACGGAGTTAAACCCCAGGATCAGTGTCTTCCTACAAGCAAGAGTTCAGTTCTGGTAAACCCAGTGAATTTTGGGCTCAAATGATTTTTCGCATTTCACGCACCATATGTTATTCTCACTACTAACTAAAGAGGATTTATGTAAGAGTAGCTGTGGTTTGTATCAGTTTAATAAGCAGAGTTGAACTACATAAGGTCTGTAGGAGAAGGAAACACAGTTCTTTTTTTCTGTGCATGCTCATGGTTCTTGCTGTATTGGAGACGCTGAAATGAAGTGCTTGCTTCCTGCCTTAAAACAGAGTGTTTTTCAGGGTTGAGAATTCTGGTCTGTATTTGTCTTCAGAAACGGAGTTAAACCCCAGGATCTGTGTCTTCCTACAATAAGAGTGCATTTCTGGTAAACCGAGTGAATTTTTGGCTCAAATGATTTTTCCCAGTTCACGAACCCTACGCATTTCTCCCTATTAACTAAAGAGGATTTATGTAAGAGGAGCTGTGGTTTTTATCAGTTTCATAAGCAGAGTTGAGCTACATATTTTCCGTCTGAGTAGGAAACACAGTTTTATTTTTCAGGCATGCTCTTTGTTCTTGCTGTATTTTAGACCTTAGAATGAAGAGCTTGCTTCTTGCTTTAAAACAGAGTGTGTTTCAGGGATGAGAACTCTGGTCTGAATTTGTCTTCAGAAAGGGAGTTAAACCCCAGGATCTGTGTCTTCCTACAAGCAAGAGTTCATTTCTGGTAAACCAAGTGAATTTTTGGCTCAAATGATTTTCCACAATTCTAGAACACAACGCGATTATCACTATTAATTAATGAGCATTTATGTAAGAGTAGCTGTGTTGTGTATCAGTTTCATAAGCAGATTTGAACTACATATCGTCCCTATGAGTAGGAAACACCGTTCTTTTTTCTTGTCATGCTTATGGTTCTTACTGTATTGAAGACCCTGGAAAGAAGAGGATGCTCCTTGTCTTAAAATAGAGTGTGTTTAAGGGATGAGAACTCTGGTCTGAATTTCCCTTCAGAAATGGATTTAAACTCCAGGATCTGTGTCTTCCTACAAGCAAGAGTTCATTTCTGGTAAACCCAGTGAATTTTGGGCTGAAATGATTTTTTGCACATCACGAACCCAACACGATTCTCACTATTAACAAAAGAGCATTTATGTAAGAGGACCTGTGGTTTGTATCAGTTTCATAAGCAGAGTTGAACTACATATGGTCCGTATGAGTAGAAAACACATTTCTTTTTTTCAGGGCATGCTCATGGTTCTTGCTGTATTTTAGAATCTGGAAAGAAGAGCTTGCTTCTTGCGTTAAAGCAGATTGTGTTTCAGGGATGAGAACACTGGTCTGTATTTCCCTTCACAAACGGAGTTAAACCCCAGGATCTGTGTTGATCTACAAGCAGGAGATCATTTCTGGTAAACAAAGTGAATTTTGGGCTCAAAGGAATTTACACAGTACACCAACAGAACATGATTCTCACTATTAACTAATGAGACTTTATGTAAGAGGAGCTGTGGTTTGTATCAGTTTCATAAGCAGAGTTGAACTACATATGGTCCGTATGAATAGGAAACACAGTTCTTTTTTTCAGGGCATGCTCAATGTTCTTGCTGTATTTTAGATTCTGGAAAGAAGAGCTTGCTTAATGTATTAAAACAGAGTGTGTTTCATGGATGAGAACACTGGTCTTAATTTCCCTTCAGAAACGGAGTTAAACCCCAAGATCTGTGCCTTCCTACAAGCAAGAGTTCATATCTGGTAAACCCAGTGAATTTTGGGCTCAAATGATTTTTCGCAGTTCACAAACCCTAAGCTATTCTCACTATTAACTGAAGAACATTTATGTAAGAGGAGCTATGGTTTGTATCAGTTTCATAAGCAGAGTTGAACTATATATTGAGTGTAGGAGAAGGAAACACAGTTCTTTTTTTCTGGACATGCTCATGTTTCTTACAATATTGGAGACCTTGGAAAGAAGAGGATGATTCTTGCCTTAAAACAGAGTGTTTTTCAGGGTTGAGAATTCTGGTCTGAATTTGTCTTCAGAAACGGAGTTAAACCCCAGGATCTGTGTCTTCCTACAATAAGTGTGCATTTCTGGTAAACCGAGTGAATTTTTGCCTCAAATGATTTTTCACAGTTCAAAAACCCTACGCATTTCTCACTATTAACTAAAGAGGATTTATGTAAGAGGAGCTGTGGTTTTTATCAGTTTCATAAGCAGAGTTGAACTACATATTTTCCGTCTGAGTAGGAAACACAGTTTTATTTTTCAGGCATGCTCTTAGTTCTTGCTGTATTTTAGACCTTAGAATGAAGAGCTTGCTTCTTGCTTTAAAACAGAGTGTGTTTCAGGGATGAGAACTCTGGTCTGAATTTGTCTTCAGAAAGGGAGTTAAACCCCAGGATCTGTGTCTTCCTACAAGCAAGAGTTCATTTCTGGTAAACCAAGTGAATTTTTGGCTCAAATGATTTTCCACAATTCTAGAAATCAACGCGATTATCACTATTAATTAATGAGCATTTATGTAAGAGTAGCTGTGTTGTGTATCAGTTTCATAAGCAGATTTGAACTACATATCGTCCCTATGAGTAGGAAACACCGTTCTTTTTTCTTGTCATGCTTATGGTTCTTACTGTATTGAAGACCCTGGAAAGAAGAGGATGCTCCTTGTCTTAAAATAGAGTGTGTTTAAGGGATGAGAACTCTGGTCTGAATTTCCCTTCAGAAATGGAGTTAAACCCCAGGATCTGTGTCTTCCTACAAGCAAGAGTTCATTTCTGGTTACCCCAGTGAATTTTGGGCTCAAATGATTTTTCGCAGTTCACGAACCCAACGCGATTGTCACTAGTAAGTAAAAAGCATTTTTGTATGCGGAGCTGTGGTTTGTATCAGTTTCATAAGCAGAGTTGAACTACATATGGTCCGTATGAGTAGAAAACACATTTCTTTTTTTCAGGGCATGCACATGGTTCTTGCTGTATTTTAGAATCTGGAAAGAAGAGCTTGCTTCTTGCGTTAAAGCAGATTGTGTTTCAGGGATGAGAATGCTGGTCTGAATTTCCCTTCACAAACGGAGTTACACCCCAGGATCTGTATTGATCTACAAGCAGGAGATCATTTCTGGTAAACAAAGTGAATTTTGGGCTCAAAGGAATTTACACAGTACACCAACAGAACATGATTCTCACTATTAACTAATGAGACTTTATGTAAGAGGAGCTGTGGTTTGTATCAGTTTCATAAGCAGAGTTGAACTACATATGGTCCGTATGAATAGGAAACACAGTTCTTTTTTCAGGGCATGCTCAATGTTCTTGCTGTATTTTAGATTCTGGAAAGAAGAGCTTGCTTAACGTATTAAAACAGAGTGTGTTTCATGGATGAGAACACTGGTCTGAATTTCCCTTCAGAAACGGAGTTAAACCCCAAGATCTGTGCCTTCCTACAAGCAAGAGTTCATATCTGGTAAACCCAGTGAATTTTGGGCTCAAATGATTTTTCGCAGATCACAAACCCTAAGCTATTCTCACTATTAACTGAAGAACATTTATGTAAGAGGAGCTATGGTTTGTATCAGTTTCATAAGCAGAGTTGAACTATATATTGACTGTAGGAGAAGGAAACACAGTTCTTTTTTTCTGGACATGGTCATGTTTCTTACAATATTGGAGACCTTGGAAAGAAGAGGATGATTCTTGCCTTAAAACAGAGTGTTTTTCAGGGTTGAGAACTCTGGTCTGAATTTGCGTTCAGAAACGGAGTTAAACCCCAGGATCAGTGTCTTCCTACAAGCAAGAGTTCAGTTCTGGTAAACCCAGTGAATTTTGGGCTCAAATGATTTTTCGCATTTCAAGAAACATATGTTATTCTCACTACTAACTAAAGAGGATTTATGTAAGAGGAGCTGTGGTTTGTATCAGTTTCATAAGCAGAGTTGAACTACATATGGTCTGTAGGAGAAGGAAACACAGTTCATTTTTTCTGGACATGCTCATGTTTCTTACAATATTGGAGACCTTGGAAAGAAGAGGATGATTCTTTCCTTAAAACAGAGTGTTTTTCAGGGATGAGAACTCTGGTCTGAATTTGCGTTCAGAAACGGAGTTAAACCCCAGGATCAGTGTCTTCCTACAAGTAAGAGTTCATTTCTGGTAAACCCAGTGATTTTTGGGCTCAAATGACTTTTCGCAGTTCAGGAACCATACGCTATTCTCACTATTAACTAAAGAGCATTCATGTAAGAGGAGGTGTGGTCTGTATCAGTTTCATAAGCAGAGTTGAACTACATATGGTCCGTATGAATAGGAAACAGAGTTCAATTTTTCAGGCCATGCTCATGGTTAATGCTGTATTTTAGACTCTGGAAAGAAGAGCGTGCTTCTTCGTTTAAACAGAGTGTGTTTCAGGGATGAGAACTGTGGTCTGAATTTCCCTGCAGAAAAGGAGTTAAACCCCAGGATCTGTGTCTTCCTACAAGCAAGAGTACATTTCTTAAACCCAGTGAATTTTGGGCTCAAATGATTTTTCGCAGGTAAAGAACCCTACGCTATTCTCACTATTAACCAATGAGGATATATGTAAGAGCAGCTGTGTTTTGGATCAGTTTCGTAAGCAGAGTTGAACTACATATGGTCTGTATGAGTAGGAAACACAGTTCTTTTTTTCTGGGAATGCTCATTTTTCTTACTGTATTTGAGATGCTGGATAGAAGAGCTTGCTTCTTGTGTTAAAACAGTGTGTGTTTCAGGGATGAGAACTCTGGTCTGAATTACCTTCAGAAACGGAGTTAAACCCCAGGATCTGTGTTGTCCTACAAGCAGGAGATCATTTCTGGTAAACAAAGTGAATTTTGGGCTCAAAAGTTTTTACACAGTACACCAACAGAACATGATTCTCACTATTAACAAAAGAGACTTTATGTAGGAGGAGCTCTGGTTTGTATCAGTTTCGTAAGCAGAGTTGAACTCCATATGGGGTGTAAGAGGAGGAAACACAGTTATTTTTTTCTGGGCATTCTCATGATTTTTCCTGTATTGGAGATGCAAGAAAGAAGAGGATGCTTCTTGCGTTAAAACAGGATGTGTTTCATGGATGAGAACACTGGTCTGATTTTCCCTTCAGAATCGGAGTTAAACCCGAGGATCTGTGTCTTCCTACAAGCAAGAGTTCATTTCTGGTAAACCCAGTGAATTTTGGGCTCAAATGATTTTTCCAAGTTCACCAACCTATGGCGATTTTCTCTATTAACTAAAGAGCATTTATTTAAGAGGTGCTGTGGTTTGTATCAGTTTCAGAAGCTGAGTTGATTTACATATGGTCTGTATGAGTGGGAAGCACAGTTCTTTTTTGAGGGAATGCTCATGGTTCTTGCTGTATGGAGACCCTGGAAAGAAGAGCTTGCTTCTGGCATTAAAACAGAGTGTGTTTCATGGATGAGAACTGTGGTCTGAATTTCCCTTCAGAAACGGAGTTGAACCCCAGGATCTGTGTCTTCCTACAAGCAAGATTTCATTTCTGGTAAAACGAGTATATTTTCGGCTAAAAAGATTTTACACAGTTCTAGAACACAACGCGATTATCGCTATTAACTAAAGAGCATTTATGTAAGAGGAGCTGTGGTTTGTTTCAGTTTCATAAGCAGAGTTCAACTACATATGGTCCGTATTAGTAGGAAACACAGTTCTTTTTTTCTGGGCATGCTCATGGTTCATGCTGTATTGGAGACGCTGGAAAGAAGACCTTGCTTCTTGCATTAAAACAGGCTGTATTTCATGGGTGAGAACTCTGGTCTGAATTTGCCTTCACAAACGGAGTTAAACCCCAGGATCAGTGTCTTCCTACAAGCAAGAGTTCATTTCTGGTATACCCATTGAGTTTTGGGTTCAAATGATTTTTCGCAGTTCACCAACCCAACATGATTCTCACTATTAACTAAAGAGCATTTATGGAAGCAGAGCTGTGGTTTGTATCAGTTTCATGAGCAGAGTTGAAACACATATAGTCCGTATGAGTAGGAAACCCAGTTCTTTTTTTCCGGGCATGCTCATGGTTCTTGCAGTATGGGAGACGCTGGAAAGAAGAGCTTGCTTCTTGCGTTAAAACAGAGTGTGTTTCATGCATGAGAACTCTGGTCTGAATTTCCCTTCTGAAACGGAGTTAACCCCATGATCTGTGTCTTCCTACAAGCAAGAGTTCATTTCTGGTTAACCGATTGAATTTTGGGCTCAAATGATTTATTGCAGTTCACGAACCCAACGCTATTCTCACTATTAACTATAGAGCATTTATGTAAGAGGAGCTGTGGTCTCTTTCAGTTTCATAAGCAGAGTTGAACTACATATGGTCCGTATGAGTAGGAAACACAGTTCTTTTTTTCCTGGCATGCTCATGCTTCTTACTGTATTGGAGACCCTGGAAAGGAGAGGATGATTCATGACTTAAAACAGAGTGTTTTTCAGGGATGAGAATTCTGGTCTGAATTTCCCTTCAAAAACGGAGTTAAACCCCAGGATCTGCGTCTTCCTACAAGCAAGAGTTCATTTCTGGTAAACCCAGTGAATTTTGGGCTCAAATGATATTTCGCAGTTCACGAACCCAACATGATTCTGACTATTAACTAAAGAGCATTTATGTAAGAGGAGCTGTGATTTGTATCAGTTTCATAAGCAGAGTTGAAGTACATATGGTCCGTATCAGTTTGGAATCACAGTTCTTTTTTTCTGGGCATGATCATGGTTCTTGCTGTATTAGTGACGCTGGAAAGAAGAGGATGCTTCTTGTCTTAAAACACAGTGTGTTTCAGGGATGAGAACTCTGGTCTGAATTTCCCTTAGAAATGGAGTTAAACCCCAGGATCTGTGTCTTCCTACAAGCAAGAGTTCATTTCTGGTATACCCAGTGAATTTTGCGCTCAAATGATTGTTTGCAGTTCATGAACCCTATTCTATTCTCACTAATAACTAAAGAGGATTTATGTAAGAGGAGCTAAGGTTGGTATCAGTTTCATAAGCAGAGTTGAACTACATATGTTCCGTCTGAGTAGGAAGCGCAGTTCTTTTTTCTGGGCATGCTCATAGTTCTTGCTGTATTGGAAACGATGGAAAGAAGAGCTTGCTTCTTGCGTTAAAACAGAGTGTGTTTCATGGATGAGAACTCTGGTCTGAATTTCCCCTCAGAAATGGAGTTAAACCCCATGATCTTTGTCTTCCTACAAGCAAGAGTTCATTTCTGGTAAACCCAGTGAATTTTGGGCTCAAATGATTTTTTGCAGTTCACAAGGCAACGCTATTCTCACTATTAACTAAAGAGGATTTATGTAAGAGGAGGTGTGGTTTGTATCAGTTTCATAAGCAGAGTTGAACTACATATGGTCCGTATGAGTAGGAAACACAGTTCGTTTTTTTCAGGGCATGCTCATGGTTCTTGCTGTATTTTAGACTCTGGAAAGAAGAGCTTGCTTCTAGCCTTAAAACAGATTGTTTTTCAGGGATGAGAACTCTGGTCTGAATATCCCTTCAGTAACGGAGTTAAACCACAGGGTCTTTGTCTTCCTACAAGCAAGAGTTCATTTCTGGTATACCCAGTGAATTTTGGGCTCAAATGATTGTTCCCAGTTCACGAACCCTATGCTATTCTCATTAATAACTAAAGAGGATTTATGTAAGTGGAGGTGTGGTGTGTATCAGTTTCATAAGCAGAGTTCAACTACATATGGTCCGTATGAATAGGAAACACAGTTCTTTTTTTCAGACCATGTTCATGGTTCTTGGTGTATTTTAGAATCTGGAAAGAAGAGCTTGCTTCTTGCGTTAAAACAGAGTGTGTTTCATGGATGAGAACTCTGGTCTGAATTTCCCCTCAGAAATGGAGTTAAACCCCATGATCTTTGTCTTCCTACAAGCAAGAGTTCATTTCTGGTAAACCCAGTGAATTTTGGGCTCAAATGATTTTTTGCAGTTCACAAGGCAACGCTATTCTCACTATTAACTAAAGAGGATTTATGTAAGAGGAGGTGTGGTTTGTATCAGTTTCATAAGCAGAGTTGAACTACATATGGTCCGTATGAGTAGGAAACACAGTTCTTTTTTTTCAGGGCATGCTCATGGTTCTTGCTGTATTTTAGACTCTGGAAAGAAGAGCTTGCTTCTAGCCTTAAAACAGATTGTTTTTCAGGGATGAGAACTCTGGTCTGAATTTCCCTTCAATAACGGAGTTAAACCACAGGGTCTTTGTCTTCCTACAAGCAAGAGTTCATTTCTGGTATACCCAGTGAATTTTGGGCTCAAATGATTGTTCCCAGTTCATGAACCCTATGCTATTCTCATTAATAACTAAAGAGGATTTATGTAAGAGGAGGTGTGGTGTGTATCAGTTTCATAAGCAGAGTTCAACTACATATGGTCCGTATGAATAGGAAACACAGTTCTTTTTTTCAGACCATGTTCATGGTTCTTGCTGTATTTTAGAATCTGGAAAGAAGAGCTTGCTGCTTTTGTTAAAACAGAGTGTGTTTCAGGGATGAGGACTCTGGGCTGAATTTCCCTTCAGAAACGGAGTTAAACCCCAAGATCTGTGTATTCCTACAAGCAATAGTTCATTTCTGTTAAACCAAGTGAATTTTGGGCTCAAATGATTTTTCGCAGTTCACCAACCCAAACCGATTCTCACTATTAACTAAAGAGCATTTATGTAAGCGGAGCTGTGGTCTGTATCATTTCATAAGCAGAGTTGAACTACATATGGTACGTATGAGTAGGAAACACAGTTCTTTTTTTCTGGGAATGATCATGCTTCTTACTGTATTGGAGCCGCTGGAAAGAAGAGGATGATTCTTGCCTTAAAACAGAGTGTTTTTCAGAGATAAGAACTCTGGTCTGAATTTCCCTTCAGAAACTGAGTTAAACCCAAGGATCTGTGACTTCCTATAAGCAAGAGTTCATTTTTGGTATACCCAGTGAATTTTGGGCTCAAATGATTTTTCGCTGTTCACGAACCCTATTCTATTCTCACTATTAACTAAAGAGGATTTATGTAAGAGGAGCTCTGGTTTGTATCAGTTTCATGAGCAGAGTTGAACTATATATGGTCCGTATGAGTAGGAAACACAGTTCTTTTTTCAGGACATGCTCATTGTTCTTGCTGTATTGGAGACGCTGGAAAGAAGACCTTGCTTCTTGCATTAAAACAGGCTGTGTTTCATGGGTGAGAACTCTGGTCTGAATTTCCCTTCACAAACGGAGTTAAACCCCAGGATCAGTTTCTTCCTACAAGCAAGAGTTAATTTCTCGTAAACCCAGTGATTTTGGGGCTCAAATGATTTTTCGCAGTCCACCAACCCAACATGATTCTCACTATTAACTAAAGAGCATTTATGTAATCGGAGCTCTGGTTTGTATCAGTTTCATGAGCAGAGTTGAAGTATATATAGTCCGTATGATTAGGAAACACAGTTCTTTTTTTCCGGGCATGCTCATGGTACTGGCTGTATTTTAGACTATGGAAAGAAGAGCTTGCTTCTTGCGTTAAAACAGAGTGTGTTTCATGGATGAGAACTCTGGTCTGAATTTCCATTCAGAAACGGAGTTAAACCCCATGATCAGTGTCTTCCTACAAGTAAGAGTTCATTTCTGGTAAACCCAGTGATTTTTGGGCTCAAATGACTTTTCGCAGTTCAGGAACCATACGCTATTCTCACTATTAACTAAAGAGCATTCATGTAAGAGGAGGTGTGGTCTGTATCAGTTTCATAAGCAGAGTTGAACTACATATGGTCCGTATGAATAGGAAACAGAGTTCAATTTTTCAGGCCATGCTCATGGTTAATGCTGTATTTTAGACTCTGGAAAGAAGAGCGTGCTTCTTCGTTTAAACAGAGTGTGTTTCAGGGATGAGAACTGTGGTCTGAATTTCCCTGCAGAAAAGGAGTTAAACCCCAGGATCTGTGTCTTCCTACAAGCAAGAGTACATTTCTTAAACCCAGTGAATTTTGGGCTCAAATGATTTTTCGCAGGTAAAGAACCCTACGCTATTCTCACTATTAACCAATGAGGATATATGTAAGAGCAGCTGTGTTTTGGATCAGTTTCGTAAGCAGAGTTGAACTACATATGGTCTGTATGAGTAGGAAACACAGTTCTTTTTTTCTGGGAATGCTCATTTTTCTTACTGTATTTGAGATGCTGGATAGAAGAGCTTGCTTCTTGTGTTAAAACAGTGTGTGTTTCAGGGATGAGAACTCTGGTCTGAATTACCTTCAGAAACGGAGTTAAACCCCAGGATCTGTGTTGTCCTACAAGCAGGAGATCATTTCTGGTAAACAAAGTGAATTTTGGGCTCAAAAGTTTTTACACAGTACACCAACAGAACATGATTCTCACTATTAACAAAAGAGACTTTATGTAGGAGGAGCTCTGGTTTGTATCAGTTTCGTAAGCAGAGTTGAACTCCATATGGGGTGTAAGAGGAGGAAACACAGTTATTTTTTTCTGGGCATTCTCATGATTTTTCCTGTATTGGAGATGCAAGAAAGAAGAGGATGCTTCTTGCGTTAAAACAGGATGTGTTTCATGGATGAGAACACTGGTCTGATTTTCCCTTCAGAATCGGAGTTAAACCCGAGGATCTGTGTCTTCCTACAAGCAAGAGTTCATTTCTGGTAAACCCAGTGAATTTTGGGCTCAAATGATTTTTCCAAGTTCACCAACCTATGGCGATTTTCTCTATTAACTAAAGAGCATTTATTTAAGAGGTGCTGTGGTTTGTATCAGTTTCAGAAGCTGAGTTGATTTACATATGGTCTGTATGAGTGGGAAGCACAGTTCTTTTTTGAGGGAATGCTCATGGTTCTTGCTGTATGGAGACCCTGGAAAGAAGAGCTTGCTTCTGGCATTAAAACAGAGTGTGTTTCATGGATGAGAACTGTGGTCTGAATTTCCCTTCAGAAACGGAGTTGAACCCCAGGATCTGTGTCTTCCTACAAGCAAGATTTCATTTCTGGTAAAACGAGTATATTTTCGGCTAAAAAGATTTTACACAGTTCTAGAACACAACGCGATTATCGCTATTAACTAAAGAGCATTTATGTAAGAGGAGCTGTGGTTTGTTTCAGTTTCATAAGCAGAGTTCAACTACATATGGTCCGTATTAGTAGGAAACACAGTTCTTTTTTTCTGGGCATGCTCATGGTTCATGCTGTATTGGAGACGCTGGAAAGAAGACCTTGCTTCTTGCATTAAAACAGGCTGTATTTCATGGGTGAGAACTCTGGTCTGAATTTGCCTTCACAAACGGAGTTAAACCCCAGGATCAGTGTCTTCCTACAAGCAAGAGTTCATTTCTGGTATACCCATTGAGTTTTGGGTTCAAATGATTTTTCGCAGTTCACCAACCCAACATGATTCTCACTATTAACTAAAGAGCATTTATGGAAGCAGAGCTGTGGTTTGTATCAGTTTCATGAGCAGAGTTGAAACACATATAGTCCGTATGAGTAGGAAACCCAGTTCTTTTTTTCCGGGCATGCTCATGGTTCTTGCAGTATGGGAGACGCTGGAAAGAAGAGCTTGCTTCTTGCGTTAAAACAGAGTGTGTTTCATGCATGAGAACTCTGGTCTGAATTTCCCTTCTGAAACGGAGTTAACCCCATGATCTGTGTCTTCCTACAAGCAAGAGTTCATTTCTGGTTAACCGATTGAATTTTGGGCTCAAATGATTTATTGCAGTTCACGAACCCAACGCTATTCTCACTATTAACTATAGAGCATTTATGTAAGAGGAGCTGTGGTCTCTTTCAGTTTCATAAGCAGAGTTGAACTACATATGGTCCGTATGAGTAGGAAACACAGTTCTTTTTTTCCTGGCATGCTCATGCTTCTTACTGTATTGGAGACCCTGGAAAGGAGAGGATGATTCATGACTTAAAACAGAGTGTTTTTCAGGGATGAGAATTCTGGTCTGAATTTCCCTTCAAAAACGGAGTTAAACCCCAGGATCTGCGTCTTCCTACAAGCAAGAGTTCATTTCTGGTAAACCCAGTGAATTTTGGGCTCAAATGATATTTCGCAGTTCACGAACCCAACATGATTCTGACTATTAACTAAAGAGCATTTATGTAAGAGGAGCTGTGATTTGTATCAGTTTCATAAGCAGAGTTGAAGTACATATGGTCCGTATCAGTTTGGAATCACAGTTCTTTTTTTCTGGGCATGATCATGGTTCTTGCTGTATTAGTGACGCTGGAAAGAAGAGGATGCTTCTTGTCTTAAAACACAGTGTGTTTCAGGGATGAGAACTCTGGTCTGAATTTCCCTTAGAAATGGAGTTAAACCCCAGGATCTGTGTCTTCCTACAAGCAAGAGTTCATTTCTGGTATACCCAGTGAATTTTGCGCTCAAATGATTGTTTGCAGTTCATGAACCCTATTCTATTCTCACTAATAACTAAAGAGGATTTATGTAAGAGGAGCTAAGGTTGGTATCAGTTTCATAAGCAGAGTTGAACTACATATGTTCCGTCTGAGTAGGAAGCGCAGTTCTTTTTTCTGGGCATGCTCATAGTTCTTGCTGTATTGGAAACGATGGAAAGAAGAGCTTGCTTCTTGCGTTAAAACAGAGTGTGTTTCATGGATGAGAACTCTGGTCTGAATTTCCCCTCAGAAATGGAGTTAAACCCCATGATCTTTGTCTTCCTACAAGCAAGAGTTCATTTCTGGTAAACCCAGTGAATTTTGGGCTCAAATGATTTTTTGCAGTTCACAAGGCAACGCTATTCTCACTATTAACTAAAGAGGATTTATGTAAGAGGAGGTGTGGTTTGTATCAGTTTCATAAGCAGAGTTGAACTACATATGGTCCGTATGAGTAGGAAACACAGTTCGTTTTTTTCAGGGCATGCTCATGGTTCTTGCTGTATTTTAGACTCTGGAAAGAAGAGCTTGCTTCTAGCCTTAAAACAGATTGTTTTTCAGGGATGAGAACTCTGGTCTGAATATCCCTTCAGTAACGGAGTTAAACCACAGGGTCTTTGTCTTCCTACAAGCAAGAGTTCATTTCTGGTATACCCAGTGAATTTTGGGCTCAAATGATTGTTCCCAGTTCACGAACCCTATGCTATTCTCATTAATAACTAAAGAGGATTTATGTAAGTGGAGGTGTGGTGTGTATCAGTTTCATAAGCAGAGTTCAACTACATATGGTCCGTATGAATAGGAAACACAGTTCTTTTTTTCAGACCATGTTCATGGTTCTTGGTGTATTTTAGAATCTGGAAAGAAGAGCTTGCTTCTTGCGTTAAAACAGAGTGTGTTTCATGGATGAGAACTCTGGTCTGAATTTCCCCTCAGAAATGGAGTTAAACCCCATGATCTTTGTCTTCCTACAAGCAAGAGTTCATTTCTGGTAAACCCAGTGAATTTTGGGCTCAAATGATTTTTTGCAGTTCACAAGGCAACGCTATTCTCACTATTAACTAAAGAGGATTTATGTAAGAGGAGGTGTGGTTTGTATCAGTTTCATAAGCAGAGTTGAACTACATATGGTCCGTATGAGTAGGAAACACAGTTCTTTTTTTTCAGGGCATGCTCATGGTTCTTGCTGTATTTTAGACTCTGGAAAGAAGAGCTTGCTTCTAGCCTTAAAACAGATTGTTTTTCAGGGATGAGAACTCTGGTCTGAATTTCCCTTCAATAACGGAGTTAAACCACAGGGTCTTTGTCTTCCTACAAGCAAGAGTTCATTTCTGGTATACCCAGTGAATTTTGGGCTCAAATGATTGTTCCCAGTTCATGAACCCTATGCTATTCTCATTAATAACTAAAGAGGATTTATGTAAGAGGAGGTGTGGTGTGTATCAGTTTCATAAGCAGAGTTCAACTACATATGGTCCGTATGAATAGGAAACACAGTTCTTTTTTTCAGACCATGTTCATGGTTCTTGCTGTATTTTAGAATCTGGAAAGAAGAGCTTGCTGCTTTTGTTAAAACAGAGTGTGTTTCAGGCATGAGGACTCTGGGCTGAATTTCCCTTCAGAAACGGAGTTAAACCCCAAGATCTGTGTATTCCTACAAGCAATAGTTCATTTCTGTTAAACCAAGTGAATTTTGGGCTCAAATGATTTTTCGCAGTTCACCAACCCAAACCGATTCTCACTATTAACTAAAGAGCATTTATGTAAGCGGAGCTGTGGTCTGTATCATTTCATAAGCAGAGTTGAACTACATATGGTACGTATGAGTAGGAAACACAGTTCTTTTTTTCTGGGAATGATCATGCTTCTTACTGTATTGGAGCCGCTGGAAAGAAGAGGATGATTCTTGCCTTAAAACAGAGTGTTTTTCAGAGATAAGAACTCTGGTCTGAATTTCCCTTCAGAAACTGAGTTAAACCCAAGGATCTGTGACTTCCTATAAGCAAGAGTTCATTTTTGGTATACCCAGTGAATTTTGGGCTCAAATGATTTTTCGCTGTTCACGAACCCTATTCTATTCTCACTATTAACTAAAGAGGATTTATGTAAGAGGAGCTCTGGTTTGTATCAGTTTCATGAGCAGAGTTGAACTATATATGGTCCGTATGAGTAGGAAACACAGTTCTTTTTTCAGGACATGCTCATTGTTCTTGCTGTATTGGAGACGCTGGAAAGAAGACCTTGCTTCTTGCATTAAAACAGGCTGTGTTTCATGGGTGAGAACTCTGGTCTGAATTTCCCTTCACAAACGGAGTTAAACCCCAGGATCAGTTTCTTCCTACAAGCAAGAGTTAATTTCTCGTAAACCCAGTGATTTTGGGGCTCAAATGATTTTTCGCAGTCCACCAACCCAACATGATTCTCACTATTAACTAAAGAGCATTTATGTAATCGGAGCTCTGGTTTGTATCAGTTTCATGAGCAGAGTTGAAGTATATATAGTCCGTATGATTAGGAAACACAGTTCTTTTTTTCCGGGCATGCTCATGGTACTGGCTGTATTTTAGACTATGGAAAGAAGAGCTTGCTTCTTGCGTTAAAACAGAGTGTGTTTCATGGATGAGAACTCTGGTCTGAATTTCCATTCAGAAACGGAGTTAAACCCCATGATCTGTGTCTTCCTACAAGCAAGAGTTCATTTCTTGTAAACACAGTGAATTTTGGGCTCAAAATATTTTTCGCAGTTCACAAAGCCAACGCTATTTTCACTATTAACTAAAGAGCACTTATGTAAGAGGAGGAGTGGTCTTTATCAGTTTCATAAGCAGAGATGAACTACATATGGTCCGTATGAGTAGGAAACTCAGTTCTTTTTTCCTGGCATGCTCATGCTTCTTACTGTATTGGAGACCCTGGAATGGAGAGGATGATTCATGCCTTAAAACAGAGTGTGTTTCATGCATGAGAACTCTGGTCTGAATTTCCCTTCAGATACGGAGTTAAGCCCATGATCTGTGTCTTCCTACAAGCAAGACTTCATTTCTGGTTAACCGATTGAATTTTGGGCTCAAATGATTTATTGCAGTTCACGAACCCAACGCTATTCTCACTATTAACTAAAGAGCATTTATGTAAGAGGAGCTGTGGTCTCTTTCAGTTTCATAAGCAGAGTTGAACTACATATGGTCCGTATGAGTAAGAAACACAGTTCTTTTTTTCCTGGCATACTCATGCTTCTTATTGTATTGGAGACCCTGGAAAGGAGAGGATGATTCATGCCTTAAAACAGAGTGTTTTTCAGGGATGAGAATTCTGGTCTGAATTTCCCTTCAGAAACGGAGTTAAACCCCAGGATCTGCGTCTTCCTACAAGCAAGAGTTCATTTCTGGTAAACCCAGTGAATTTGGGCTCAAATGATATTTCGCAGTTCACGAACCCAACATGATTCTGACTATTAACTAAAGAGCATTTATGTAAGAGGAGCTGTGGTTTGTATCAGTTTCATAAGCAGAGTTGAACTACATATAGTCTGTAGGAGAAGGAAACACAGTTCTTTATTTCTGTGCATGCTCTTGGTTCTTGCTGTATTGGAGACGCTGGAAAGAAGAGCTTGCTTCCTGCCTTAAAACAGAGTGTTTTGCTTCTTGCGTAAAAACATAGTGTGTTTCAGGGATGAGAACTCTGGTCTGACTTTGTCTTCAGAAAAGGAGTTAAACCCCAGGATCAGTGTCTTCCTACAAGTAAGAGTTCATTTCTGGTAAACCCAGTGATTTTTGGGCTCAAATGAATTTTCGCAGTTCAGGAACCCTATGCTATTCTCACTATTAACTAAGAGCATTTATGTAAGAGGTGGTGTGGTCTGTATCAGTTTCATAAGCAGAGTTGAACTACATATGGTCCGTATGAATAGGAAACAGAGTTCAATTTTTCAGGCCATGCTCATGGTTAATGCTGTATTTTAGACTCTGGAAAGAAGAGCGTGCTTCTTCGTTTAAACAGAGTGTGATTCAGGGATGAGAACTGTGGTCTGAATTTCCCTGCAGAAAAGGAGTTAAACACCAGGATCTGTGTCTTCCTATAAGCAAGAGTACATTTCTAGTAAACCCAGTGCATTTTGGGCTCAAATGATTTTTTGCAGGTAATGAACCCTACGCTATTCTCACTATTAACCAATGAGGATATATGTAAGACCAGCTGTGTTTTGGATCAGTTTCGTAAGCAGAGTTGAACTACATATGGTCTGTATGAGTAGGAAACACAGTTCTTTTTTTCTAGGCATGCTCATTTTTCTTACTATATTGGAGAAGCTGGAAAGAAGAGGATGAATCTTGCCCTTAAACAGAGTGTTTTTCAGGGATGAGAACTCTGGTCTGAATTTCCCTGCAGTAACGGAGTTAAGCCCCAGGATCTGTGTCTTCCTACAATAAGAGTGCATTTCTGGTAAACCCAGTGAATTTTGTGCTCAAATGATTTTTCGCAGTTCACGAACCCTACGCTATTCTCACTATTAACTGAAGAGCATTTATTTAAGAGGAGCTGTGGTTTGTATCAGTTTCATAAGCAGAGTTGAACTACATATTTTCTGTATGAGTCAGAAACACAGTTCTATTTTCTATGCATGCTCCTGTTTCTTACTATATTGGAGACGCTGGAAAGAAGAGGATGATTCTTGCCTTAAAACAGAGTGTTTTTCAGGGATGAGAACTCTGGTCTGAATTTGTCTTCAGAAAAGGAGTTAAACCCCAGGATCAGTGTCTTCCTACAAGAAAGAGTTCAGTTCTGGTAAACACAGTGATTTTTGGGCTCAAATGATTTTTTGCAGTTCAGTAACCCTACGCTATTCTCACTATTAACTAAAGAGCATTTATGTAAGAGGAGGTGTGGTCTGTATCAGTTTCATAAGCAGAGTTGAACTACATATGGTCCTTATGATTAGGAAACAGAATTCTTTTTTCCAGGCCATGCTCATGGTTATTGCTGTATTTTAGACTCTGGAAAGAAGAGCGTGCTTCATCGTTTAAATAGAGAGTGTTTCAGGGATGAGAACTCTGGTCTCAATTTCCCTGCAGAAAAGGAGTTAAATCCCAGGATCTGTGTCTTCCTACAAGCAAGAGTTCATTTCTGGTAAACCCAGTGAATTTTGTTCTCAAATGATTTTTCCCAGTTCACGAACCCTATGCTGTTCACACTATTAACTAAAGAGGATTTATGTAAGAGGAGCTGTGGTTTGTATCAGTTTCATAAGCAGAGTTGAACTACATATGGTCTGTTGGAGAAGTAAACACAGTTCTTTTTTCTGGGCATGCTCATGTTTCTTAGTATATTGGAGACACTGGAAAGAATAGGATGATTCTTGCCTTAAAACAGAGTGTTTTTCAGGGATGAGACCTCTGGTCTCACTTTGTCTTCAGAAAAGGAGTTAAACCCCAGGATCAGTGTCTTCCTACAAGTAAGAGTTCATTTCTGGTAAACCCAGTGTTTTTTGGGCTCAAATGATTTTTCGCAGTCCACCAACCCAACATGATTCTCACTATTAACTAAAGAGCATTTATGTAATCGGAGCTCTGGTTTGTATCAGTTTCATGAGCAGAGTTGAAGTATATATAGTCCGTATGATTAGGAAACACAGTTCTTTTTTTCCGGGCATGCTCATGGTACTGGCTGTATTTTAGACTATGGAAAGAAGAGCTTGCTTCTTGCGTTAAAACAGAGTGTGTTTCATGGATGAGAACTCTGGTCTGAATTTCCATTCAGAAACGGAGTTAAACCCCATGATCTGTGTCTTCCTACAAGCAAGAGTTCATTTCTTGTAAACACAGTGAATTTTGGGCTCAAAATATTTTTCGCAGTTCACAAAGCCAACGCTATTTTCACTATTAACTAAAGAGCACTTATGTAAGAGGAGGAGTGGTCTTTATCAGTTTCATAAGCAGAGATGAACTACATATGGTCCGTATGAGTAGGAAACTCAGTTCTTTTTTCCTGGCATGCTCATGCTTCTTACTGTATTGGAGACCCTGGAATGGAGAGGATGATTCATGCCTTAAAACAGAGTGTGTTTCATGCATGAGAACTCTGGTCTGAATTTCCCTTCAGATACGGAGTTAAGCCCATGATCTGTGTCTTCCTACAAGCAAGAGTTTATTTCTGGTTAACCGATTGAATTTTGGGCTCAAATGATTTATTGCAGTTCACGAACCCAACGCTATTCTCACTATTAACTAAAGAGCATTTATGTAAGAGGAGCTGTGGTCTCTTTCAGTTTCATAAGCAGAGTTGAACTACATATGGTCCGTATGAGTAAGAAACACAGTTCTTTTTTTCCTGGCATACTCATGCTTCTTATTGTATTGGAGACCCTGGAAAGGAGAGGATGATTCATGCCTTAAAACAGAGTGTTTTTCAGGGATGAGAATTCTGGTCTGAATTTCCCTTCAGAAACGGAGTTAAACCCCAGGATCTGCGTCTTCCTACAAGCAAGAGTTCATTTCTGGTAAACCCAGTGAATTTGGGCTCAAATGATATTTCGCAGTTCACGAACCCAACATGATTCTGACTATTAACTAAAGAGCATTTATGTAAGAGGAGCTGTGGTTTGTATCAGTTTCATAAGCAGAGTTGAACTACATATAGTCTGTAGGAGAAGGAAACACAGTTCTTTATTTCTGTGCATGCTCTTGGTTCTTGCTGTATTGGAGACGCTGGAAAGAAGAGCTTGCTTCCTGCCTTAAAACAGAGTGTTTTGCTTCTTGCGTAAAAACAGAGTGTGTTTCAGGGATGAGAACTCTGGTCTGACTTTGTCTTCAGAAAAGGAGTTAAACCCCAGGATCAGTGTCTTCCTACAAGTAAGAGTTCATTTCTGGTAAACCCAGTGATTTTTGGGCTCAAATGACTTTTCGCAGTTCAGGAACCCTATGCTATTCTCACTATTAACTAAGAGCATTTATGTAAGAGGTGGTGTGGTCTGTATCAGTTTCATAAGCAGAGTTGAACTACATATGGTCCGTATGAATAGGAAACAGAGTTCAATTTTTCAGGCCATGCTCATGGTTAATGCTGTATTTTAGACTCTGGAAAGAAGAGCGTGCTTCTTCGTTTAAACAGAGTGTGTTTCAGGGATGAGAACTGTGGTCTGAATTTCCCTGCAGAAAAGGAGTTAAACACCAGGATCTGTGTCTTCCTATAAGCAAGAGTACATTTCTAGTAAACCCAGTGCATTTTGGGCTCAAATGATTTTTTGCAGGTAATGAACCCTACGCTATTCTCACTATTAACCAATGAGGATATATGTAAGACCAGCTGTGTTTTGGATCAGTTTCGTAAGCAGAGTTGAACTACATATGGTCTGTATGAGTAGGAAACACAGTTCTTTTTTTCTAGGCATGCTCATTTTTCTTACTATATTGGAGAAGCTGGAAAGAAGAGGATGAATCTTGCCCTTAAACAGAGTGTTTTTCAGGGATGAGAACTCTGGTCTGAATTTCCCTGCAGTAACGGAGTTAAGCCCCAGGATCTGTGTCTTCCTACAATAAGAGTGCATTTCTGGTAAACCCAGTGAATTTTGTGCTCAAATGATTTTTCGCAGTTCACGAACCCTACGCTATTCTCACTATTAACTGAAGAGCATTTATTTAAGAGGAGCTGTGGTTTGTATCAGTTTCATAAGCAGAGTTGAACTACATATTTTCTGTATGAGTCGGAAACACAGTTCTATTTTCTATGCATGCTCCTGTTTCTTACTATATTGGAGACGCTGGAAAGAAGAGGATGATTCTTGCCTTAAAACAGAGTGTTTTTCAGGGATGAGAACTCTGAATTTGTCTTCAGAAAAGGAGTTAAACCCCAGGATCAGTGTCTTCCTACAAGAAAGAGTTCAGTTCTGGTAAACACAGTGATTTTTGGGCTCAAATGATTTTTTGCAGTTCAGTAACCCTATGCTATTCTCACTATTAACTAAAGAGCATTTATGTAAGAGGAGGTGTGGTCTGTATCAGTTTCATAAGCAGAGTTGAACTACATATGGTCCTTATGATTAGGAAACAGAATTCTTTTTTCCAGGCCATGCTCATGGTTATTGCTGTATTTTAGACTCTGGAAAGAAGAGCGTGCTTCATCGTTTAAATAGAGAGTGTTTCAGGGATGAGAACTCTGGTCTCAATTTCCCTGCAGAAAAGGAGTTAAATCCCAGGATCTGTGTCTTCCTACAAGCAAGAGTTCATTTCTGGTAAACCCAGTGAATTTTGTTCTCAAATGATTTTTCCCAGTTCACGAACCCTATGCTGTTCACACTATTAACTAAAGAGGATTTATGTAAGAGGAGCTGTGGTTTGTATCAGTTTCATAAGCAGAGTTGAACTACATATGGTCTGTTGGAGAAGTAAACACAGTTCTTTTTTCTGGGCATGCTCATGTTTCTTAGTATATTGGAGACACTGGAAAGAATAGGATGATTCTTGCCTTAAAACAGAGTGTTTTTCAGGGATGAGACCTCTGGTCTCACTTTGTCTTCAGAAAAGGAGTTAAACCCCAGGATCAGTGTCTTCCTACAAGTAAGAGTTCATTTCTGGTAAACCCAGTGTTTTTTGGGCTCAAATGATTTTTCGCAGTCCACCAACCCAACATGATTCTCACTATTAACTAAAGAGCATTTATGTAATCGGAGCTCTGGTTTGTATCAGTTTCATGAGCAGAGTTGAAGTATATATAGTCCGTATGATTAGGAAACACAGTTCTTTTTTTCCGGGCATGCTCATGGTACTGGCTGTATTTTAGACTATGGAAAGAAGAGCTTGCTTCTTGCGTTAAAACAGAGTGTGTTTCATGGATGAGAACTCTGGTCTGAATTTCCATTCAGAAACGGAGTTAAACCCCATGATCTGTGTCTTCCTACAAGCAAGAGTTCATTTCTTGTAAACACAGTGAATTTTGGGCTCAAAATATTTTTCGCAGTTCACAAAGCCAACGCTATTTTCACTATTAACTAAAGAGCACTTATGTAAGAGGAGGAGTGGTCTTTATCAGTTTCATAAGCAGAGATGAACTACATATGGTCCGTATGAGTAGGAAACTCAGTTCTTTTTTCCTGGCATGCTCATGCTTCTTACTGTATTGGAGACCCTGGAATGGAGAGGATGATTCATGCCTTAAAACAGAGTGTGTTTCATGCATGAGAACTCTGGTCTGAATTTCCCTTCAGATACGGAGTTAAGCCCATGATCTGTGTCTTCCTACAAGCAAGAGTTTATTTCTGGTTAACCGATTGAATTTTGGGCTCAAATGATTTATTGCAGTTCACGAACCCAACGCTATTCTCACTATTAACTAAAGAGCATTTATGTAAGAGGAGCTGTGGTCTCTTTCAGTTTCATAAGCAGAGTTGAACTACATATGGTCCGTATGAGTAAGAAACACAGTTCTTTTTTTCCTGGCATACTCATGCTTCTTATTGTATTGGAGACCCTGGAAAGGAGAGGATGATTCATGCCTTAAAACAGAGTGTTTTTCAGGGATGAGAATTCTGGTCTGAATTTCCCTTCAGAAACGGAGTTAAACCCCAGGATCTGCGTCTTCCTACAAGCAAGAGTTCATTTCTGGTAAACCCAGTGAATTTGGGCTCAAATGATATTTCGCAGTTCACGAACCCAACATGATTCTGACTATTAACTAAAGAGCATTTATGTAAGAGGAGCTGTGGTTTGTATCAGTTTCATAAGCAGAGTTGAACTACATATAGTCTGTAGGAGAAGGAAACACAGTTCTTTATTTCTGTGCATGCTCTTGGTTCTTGCTGTATTGGAGACGCTGGAAAGAAGAGCTTGCTTCCTGCCTTAAAACAGAGTGTTTTGCTTCTTGCGTAAAAACAGAGTGTGTTTCAGGGATGAGAACTCTGGTCTGACTTTGTCTTCAGAAAAGGAGTTAAACCCCAGGATCAGTGTCTTCCTACAAGTAAGAGTTCATTTCTGGTAAACCCAGTGATTTTTGGGCTCAAATGACTTTTCGCAGTTCAGGAACCCTATGCTATTCTCACTATTAACTAAGAGCATTTATGTAAGAGGTGGTGTGGTCTGTATCAGTTTCATAAGCAGAGTTGAACTACATATGGTCCGTATGAATAGGAAACAGAGTTCAATTTTTCAGGCCATGCTCATGGTTAATGCTGTATTTTAGACTCTGGAAAGAAGAGCGTGCTTCTTCGTTTAAACAGAGTGTGTTTCAGGGATGAGAACTGTGGTCTGAATTTCCCTGCAGAAAAGGAGTTAAACACCAGGATCTGTGTCTTCCTATAAGCAAGAGTACATTTCTAGTAAACCCAGTGCATTTTGGGCTCAAATGATTTTTTGCAGGTAATGAACCCTACGCTATTCTCACTATTAACCAATGAGGATATATGTAAGACCAGCTGTGTTTTGGATCAGTTTCGTAAGCAGAGTTGAACTACATATGGTCTGTATGAGTAGGAAACACAGTTCTTTTTTTCTAGGCATGCTCATTTTTCTTACTATATTGGAGAAGCTGGAAAGAAGAGGATGAATCTTGCCCTTAAACAGAGTGTTTTTCAGGGATGAGAACTCTGGTCTGAATTTCCCTGCAGTAACGGAGTTAAGCCCCAGGATCTGTGTCTTCCTACAATAAGAGTGCATTTCTGGTAAACCCAGTGAATTTTGTGCTCAAATGATTTTTCGCAGTTCACGAACCCTACGCTATTCTCACTATTAACTGAAGAGCATTTATTTAAGAGGAGCTGTGGTTTGTATCAGTTTCATAAGCAGAGTTGAACTACATATTTTCTGTATGAGTCGGAAACACAGTTCTATTTTCTATTCATGCTCCTGTTTCTTACTATATTGGAGACGCTGGAAAGAAGAGGATGATTCTTGCCTTAAAACAGAGTGTTTTTCAGGGATGAGAACTCTGGTCTGAATTTTCCTTCAGAAACGGAGTTAAAACCAAGGATCAGTTTCTTCCTACAAGCAAGAGTTCATTTCTGGTTACCCAGTGAATTTTGGGCACAAATGATTTTTTGCAGTTCACGAACCCAACGCGATTCTCAGTATTAACTAAAGAGCATTTATGTAAGAGTAGCTGTAGTTTGTATCAGTTTCATAAGCAGAGTTGAACTACATTTGGTCCGTATGAGTAGGAAACACAGATCTTTTTTTCTGCGCATGATCATGGTTCTTGCTGTATTGGAGACGCTGGAAAGAAGACCTTGCTTCCTGCCTTAAAACAGAGTGTTTTTCAGGGTTGAGAAGTATGGTCTGAATTTGTCTTCAGAAAAGGAGTTAAACCCCAGGATCAGTGTCTTCCTACAAGAAAGAGTTCAGTTCTGGTAAACCCAGTGATTTTTGGGCTCAAATGATTTTTTGCAGTTCAGTAACCCTACGCTATTCTCACTATTAACTAAAGAGCATTTATGTAAGAGGAGGTGTGGTCTGTATCAGTTTCATAAGCAGAGTTGAACTACATATGGTCCCTATGAGTAGGAAACACCGTTCTTTTTTCTTGGCATGCTTATGGTTCTTACTGTATTGAAGACCCTGGAAAGAAGAGGATGCTTCTTGTCTTAAAATAGAGTGTGTTTCAGGGATGAGAACTCTGGTCTGAATTTCCGTTCAGAAACAGAGTTAAACCCCAGGATCTGTGTCTTCCTACCAGCAAGAGTTCATTTCTGGTAAACCCAGTGAATTTTGGGCTCAAATGATTTTTTGCAGTTCACGAACCCAACACTATTCTCACTATTAACTAAAGAGGATTTATGTAAGAGGAGTTGTGGTTTGTATCAGTTTCATAAGCAGAGTTGAACTACATATGGTCCGTATGAGTAGGAAACACAGTTCTTTTTTTCAGGCCATTCTCATGGTTCTTGCTGTAACTTAGAATCTGGAAAGAAGAGCATGCTTCTTGTGTTAAAACAGAGTGTGTTTCAGGGATGAGAACTCTGCTCAGAATTTCCCATCAGAAACAGAGTTAATCCCAAGGATCAGTGTTGTCCTACAAGCAGGAGAGCATTTCTGTTAAACAAAGTGAATTTTGGCCTCAAAAGATTTTACACTGTACACCAACAGAACATGATTCTCACTATTAACTAAAGAGCATTTATGTAAGAGGAGCTGTGGTTTGTATCAGTTTCATAAGCAGAGTTGAACTACATATGGTCCGTATGAGTAGGAAACACAGTTCTTTTTTTCTGGGCATGATCATGGTTCTTGCTGTATTGGTAACGCTGGAAAGAAGAGGATGCTTCTTGTCTTAAAACAGAGTGTGTTTAAGGGATGAGAACTCTGGTCTGAATTTCCCTTCAGAAACGGAGTTAAACCCCATGATCTGTGTGTCCCTACAAGCAAGAATTCATTTATGGTTACCCCAGTGAATTTTGGGCTCAAATGATTTTTCGCAGTTCATGATCCCAACGCGATTCTCACTATTAACTAAAGAGCATTTATGTAAGCAGAGCTGTGGTTTGTATCAGTTTCATACGCAGAGTTGAACTCCATATGGTCTGTATGAGTAGGAAACACATTTCTTTTTTTCAGGGCATGCTCATGGTTCTTGGTGTATTTTAGAATCTGGAAAAAAGAGCTTGCTTCTTGCCTTAAAGCAGATTTTGTTTCAGGGATGAGAACGCTGGTCTCAATTTCTCTTCACAAACGGAGTTAAACCCCAGGATCTGTGTCTTCCTACAAGCAAGAGTTCATTTCTGGTTACCCCAGTGAATTTTGGGCTCAAATGATTTTTCGCAGTTCACGAATCCAACGCGATTCTCACTATTAACTAAACAGCATTTATGTATGCGGAGCTGTGGTTTGTATCAGTTTCATAAGCAGAGTTGAACTACATATGGTCCGTATGAGTAGAAAACACATTTCTTTTTTTCAGGGCATGCTCATGGTTCTTGCTGTATTTTAGAATCTGGAAAGAATAGCTTGCTTCTTGCCTTAAAGCAGATTGTGTTTCAGGGATGAGAACGCTGGTCTGAATTTCCCTTCACAAACGGAGTTAAACCCCAGGATCTATGTTGTCCTACAAGCAGGGGATCATTTCTGGCAAACAAATTGAATTTTGGGCTCAAAAGATTTTACACAGTACACCAACAGAACATGATTCTCACTATTAACTAATGAGTCTTTATGTAAGAGGAGCTGTGGTTTGTATCAGTTTCATAAGCAGAGTTGAACTACATATGGTCCATATGAATAGGAAACACAGTTCTTTTTTTCTGGGCATGATCATGGTTCTTGCTGTATTGGTGACGCTGGAAAGAAGAGGATGCTTCTTGTCTTAAAACAGAGGGTGTTTCGGGGATGAGAACTCTGGTCTGAATTTCCCTTCAGAAACGGAGTTAAACCCCAGGATCTGTGTCTTCCTACCACCAAGAGTTCATTTATGGATACCCCAGTGAATCTTTTGCTCAAATGATTTTTCCCAGTTCACGATCCCAACGGGATTCTCAATATTAACTGAAGAGCATTTATGTAAGCAGAGCTGTTGTTTGTATCAGTTTCATAAGCAGAGTTGAACTCCATATGGTCCGTATGAGTAGGAAACACAGTTCTTTTTTTCTGGGCATGATCATGGTTCTTGCTGTATTGGTAACGCTGGAAAGAAGAGGATGCTTCTTGTCTTAAAACAGAGGGTGTTTCGGGGATGAGAACTCTGGTCTGAATTTCCCTTCAGAAACAGAGTTAAACCCCAGGATCTGTGTCTTCCTACCAGCAAGAGTTCATTTCTGGTAAACCCAGTGAATTTTGGGCTCAAATGATTTTTTGCAGTTCACGAACCCAACACTATTCTCACTATTAACTAAAGAGGATTTATGTAAGAGGAGTTGTGGTTTGTATCAGTTTCATAAGCAGAGTTGAACTACATATGGTCCGTATGAGTAGGAAACACAGTTCTTTTTTTCAGGCCATTCTCATGGTTCTTGCTGTAACTTAGAATCTGGAAAGAAGAGCATGCTTCTTGTGTTAAAACAGAGTGTGTTTCAGGGATGAGAACTCTGCTCAGAATTTCCCATCAGAAACAGAGTTAATCCCAAGGATCAGTGTTGTCCTACAAGCAGGAGAGCATTTCTGTTAAACAAAGTGAATTTTGGCCTCAAAAGATTTTACACTGTACACCAACAGAACATGATTCTCACTATTAACTAAAGAGCATTTATGTAAGAGGAGCTGTGGTTTGTATCAGTTTCATAAGCAGAGTTGAACTACATATGGTCCGTATGAGTAGGAAACACAGTTCTTTTTTTCTGGGCATGATCATGGTTCTTGCTGTATTGGTAACGCTGGAAAGAAGAGGATGCTTCTTGTCTTAAAACAGAGTGTGTTTAAGGGATGAGAACTCTGGTCTGAATTTCCCTTCAGAAACGGAGTTAAACCCCATGATCTGTGTGTCCCTACAAGCAAGAATTCATTTATGGTTACCCCAGTGAATTTTGGGCTCAAATGATTTTTCGCAGTTCATGATCCCAACGCGATTCTCACTATTAACTAAAGAGCATTTATGTAAGCAGAGCTGTGGTTTGTATCAGTTTCATACGCAGAGTTGAACTCCATATGGTCTGTATGAGTAGGAAACACATTTCTTTTTTTCAGGGCATGCTCATGGTTCTTGGTGTATTTTAGAATCTGGAAAAAAGAGCTTGCTTCTTGCCTTAAAGCAGATTTTGTTTCAGGGATGAGAACGCTGGTCTCAATTTCTCTTCACAAACGGAGTTAAACCCCAGGATCTGTGTCTTCCTACAAGCAAGAGTTCATTTCTGGTTACCCCAGTGAATTTTGGGCTCAAATGATTTTTCGCAGTTCACGAATCCAACGCGATTCTCACTATTAACTAAACAGCATTTATGTATGCGGAGCTGTGGTTTGTATCAGTTTCATAAGCAGAGTTGAACTACATATGGTCCGTATGAGTAGAAAACACATTTCTTTTTTTCAGGGCATGCTCATGGTTCTTGCTGTATTTTAGAATCTGGAAAGAATAGCTTGCTTCTTGCCTTAAAGCAGATTGTGTTTCAGGGATGAGAACGCTGGTCTGAATTTCCCTTCACAAACGGAGTTAAACCCCAGGATCTATGTTGTCCTACAAGCAGGGGATCATTTCTGGCAAACAAATTGAATTTTGGGCTCAAAAGATTTTACACAGTACACCAACAGAACATGATTCTCACTATTAACTAATGAGTCTTTATGTAAGAGGAGCTGTGGTTTGTATCAGTTTCATAAGCAGAGTTGAACTACATATGGTCCATATGAATAGGAAACACAGTTCTTTTTTTCTGGGCATGATCATGGTTCTTGCTGTATTGGTGACGCTGGAAAGAAGAGGATGCTTCTTGTCTTAAAACAGAGGGTGTTTCGGGGATGAGAACTCTGGTCTGAATTTCCCTTCAGAAACGGAGTTAAACCCCAGGATCTGTGTCTTCCTACCACCAAGAGTTCATTTATGGATACCCCAGTGAATCTTTTGCTCAAATGATTTTTCCCAGTTCACGATCCCAACGGGATTCTCAATATTAACTGAAGAGCATTTATGTAAGCAGAGCTGTTGTTTGTATCAGTTTCATAAGCAGAGTTGAACTCCATATGGTCCGTATGAGTCGGAAACACATTTCTTTTTTTCAGGGCATGCTCATGGTTCTTGCTGTATTTTAGACTCTGGAAAGAAGAGCTTTCTACTTGCGTTAAAACAAAGTGTGTTTCAGGGATGAGAACTCTGGTCTGAATTTCCCTTCAGAAAGGGAGTTAAACCCCAGGATCTGTGTCTTCCTACAAGCAAGAGTTCATTTCTGGTAAACCAAGTGAATTTTTGGCTCAAATGATTTTCCACAGTTCTAGAACACAACGCGATTATCACTATTAATTAATGAGCATTTATGTAAGAGTAGCTGTGTTGTGTATCAGTTTCATAAGCAGAGTTGAACTACATATCGTCCCTATGAGTAGGAAACACCGTTCTTTTTTCTTGTCATGCTTATGGTTCTTACTGTATTGAAGACCCAGGAAAGAAGAGGATGCTTCTTGTCTTAAAACAGAGTGTGTTTCAGGGATGAGAACTCTTGTCTGAATTTCCCTTCAGAAAGGGAGTTAAACCCCAGTATCTGTGTCTTCCTACAAGCAAGAGTTCATTTCTGGTAAACCAAGTGAATTTTTGGCTCAAATGATTTTCCACAGTTCTAGAACACAACGCGATTATCACTATTAATTAATGAGCATTTATGTAAGAGTAGCTGTGTTGTGCATCAGTTTCATAAGCAGATTTGAACTATATATCGTCCCTATGAGTAGGAAACACCGTTCTTTTTTCTTGTCATGCTTATGGTTCTTACTGTATTGAAGACCCAGGAAAGAAGAGGATGCTTCTTGTCTTAAAATAGAATGTGTTTCAGGGATAAGAACTCTGGTCTGAATTTCCCTTCAGAAATGGAGTTAAACACCAGGATCTGTGTCTTCCTACAAGCAAGAGTTCATTTCTGGTTACCCCAGTGAATTTTGGGCTCAAATGATTTTTCGCAGTTCACGAACCCACCGCGATTCTCACTATTAACTAAACAGCATTTATGTATGCGGAGCTGTGGTTTGTATCAGTTTCATAAGCAGAGTTGAACTACATATGGTCCGTATGAGTAGAAAACACATTTCTTTTTTTCAGGGCATGCTCATGGTTCTTGCTGTATTTTAGAATCTGGAAAGAAGAGCTTGCTTCTTGCGTTAAAGCAGATTGTGTTTCAGGGATGAGAACGCTGGTCTGAATTTCCCTTCACAAACGGAGTTAAACCCCAGGATCTGTGTTGATCTACAAGCAGGAGATCATTTCTGGTAAACAAAGTGAATTTTGGGCTCAAAAGATTTTACACAGTACACCAACAGAACATGATTCTCATTATTAACTAATGAGACTTTATGTAAGAGGACCTGTGGTTTGTATCAGTTTCATAAGCAGAGTTGAACTACATATGGTCCGTATGAATAGGAAACACAGTTCTTTTTTTCAGGGCATGCTCAATGTTCTTGCTGTATTTTAGATTCTGGAAAGAAGAGCTTGCTTAATGTATTAAAACAGAGTGTGTTTCATGGATGAGAACACTGGTCTTAATTTCCCTTCAGAAACGGAGTTAAACCCCAAGATCTGTGCCTTCCTACAAGCAAGAGTTCATATCTGGTAAACCCAGTGAATTTCGGGCTCAAATGATTTTCGCAGTTCACAAACCATAAGCTATTCTCACTATTAACTGAAGAACATTTATGTAAGAGTAGCTATGGTTTGTATCAGTTTCATAAGCAGAGTTGAACTATATATTGACTGTAGGAGAAGGAAACACAGTTCTTTTTTTCTGGGCATGCTCATGTTTCTTACAATATTGGAGACCTTGGAAAGAAGAGGATGATTCTTTCCTTAAAACAGAGTGTTTTTCAGGGATGAGAACTCTGGTCTGAATTTGCGTTCAGAAACGGAGTTAAACCCCAGGATCAGTGTCTTCCTACAAGCAAGAGTTCAGTTCTGGTAAACCCAGTGAATTTTGGGCTCAAATGATTTTTCGCATTTCACGCACCATATGTTATTCTCACTACTAACTAAAGAGGATTTATGTAAGAGGAGCTGTGGTTTGTATCAGTTTAATAAGCAGAGTTGAACTACATAAGGTCTGTAGGAGAAGGAAACACAGTTCTTTTTTTCTGTGCATGCTCATGGTTCTTGCTGTATTGGAGACGCTGGAATGAAGTGCTTGATTCCTGCCTTAAAACAGAGTGTTTTTCAGGGTTGAGAATTCTGGTCTGAATTTGTCTTCAGAAACGGAGTTAAACCCCAGGATCTGTGTCTTCCTACAATAAGAGTGCATTTCTGGTAAACCGAGTGAATTTTTGGCTCAAATGATTTTTCGCAGTTCACGAACCCTACGCATTTCTCACTATTAACTAAAGAGGATTTATGTAAGAGGAGCTGTGGTTTTTATCAGTTTCATAAGCAGAGTTGAACTACATATTTTCCGTCTGAGTAGGAAACACAGTTTTATTTTTCAGGCATGCTCTTAGTTCTTGCTGTATTTTGGACCTGAGAATGAAGAGCTTGCATCTTGCTTTAAAACAGAGTGTGTTTCAGGGATGAGAACTCTGGTCTGAATTTGTCTTCAGAAAGGGAGTTAAAGCCCAGGATCTGTGTCTTCCTACAAGCAAGAGTACATTTCTGGCAAACCAAGTGAATTTTTGGCTCAAATGATTTTCCACAATTCTAGAACACAACGCGATTATCACTATTAATTAATGAGCATTTATGTAAGAGTAGCTGTGTTGTGTATCAGTTTCATAAGCAGATTTGAACTACATATCGTCCCTATGAGTAGGAAACACCGTTCTTTTTTCTTGTCATGCTTATGGTTCTTACTGTATTGAAGACCCTGGAAAGAAGAGGATGCTCCTTGACTTAAAATAGAGTGTGTTTAAGGGATGAGAACTCTGGTCTGAATTTCCCTTCAGAAATGGAGTTAAACCCCAGGATCTGTGTCTTCCTACAAGCAAGAGTTCATTTCTGGTTACCCCAGTGAATTTTGGGCTCAAATGATTTTTCGCAGTTCACGAACCCAACGCGATTGTCACTAGTAACTAAACAGCATTTTTGTATGCGGAGCTGTGGTTTGTATCAGTTTCATAAGCAGAGTTGAACTACATATGGTCCGTATGAGTAGAAAACACGTTTCTTTTTTTCAGGGCATGCTCATGGTTCTTGCTGTATTTTAGAATCTGGAAAGAAGAGCTTGCTTCTTGCGTTAAAGCAGATTGTGTTTCAGGGATGAGAACGCTGGTCTGAATTTCCCTTCACAAACGGAGTTAAACCCCAGGATCTGTGTTGATCTACAAGCAGGAGATCATTTCTGGTAAACAAAGTGAATTTTGGGCTCAAAGGAATTTACACAGTACACCAACAGAACATGATTCTCACTATTAACTAATGAGACTTTATGTAAGAGGAGCTGTGGTTTGTATCAGTTTCATAAGCAGAGTTGAACTACATATGGTCCGTATGAATAGGAAACACAGTTCTTTTTTCAGGGCATGCTCAATGTTCTTGCTGTATTTTAGATTCTGGAAAGAAGAGCTTGCTTAATGTATTAAAACAGAGTGTGTTTCATGGATGAGAACACTGGTCTGAATTTCCCTTCAGAAACGGAGTTAAACCCCAAGATCTGTGCCTTCCTACAAGCAAGAGTTCAGTTCTGGTAAACCCAGTGAATTTTGTGCTCAAATGATTTTTCGCAGTTCACAAACCCTAAGCTATTCTCACTATTAACTGAAGAACATTTATGTAAGAGGAGCTATGGTTTGTATCAGTTTCATAAGCAGAGTTGAACTACATATGGTCTGTAGGAGAAGGAAACACAGTTCATTTTTTCTGGACATGCTCATGTTTCTTACAATATTGGAGACCTTGGTAAGAAGAGGATGATTCTTGCCTTAAAACAGAGTGTTTTTCAGGGATGAGAACTCTGGTCTGAATTTGCGTTCAGAAACGGAGTTAAACCCCAGGATCAGTGTCTTCCTACAAGTAAGAGTTCATTTCTGGTAAACCCAGTGATTTTTGGGCTCAAATGACTTTTCGCCGTTCAGGAACCATACGCTATTCTCACTATTAACTAAAGAGCATTTATGTAAGAGGAGGTGTGGTCTGTATCAGTTTCATAAGCAGAGTTGAACTACATATGGTCCGTATGAATAGGAAACAGAGTTCAATTTTTCAGGCCATGCTCATGGTTAATGCTGTATTTTAGACTCTGGAAAGAAGAGCGTGCTTCTTCGTTTAAACAGAGTGTGTTTCAGGGATGAGAACTGTGGTCTGAATTTCCCTGCAGAAAAGGAGTTAAACCCCAGGATCTGTGTCTTCCTACAAGCAAGAGTACATTTCTTAAACCCAGTGAATTTTGGGCTCAAATGATTTTTCGCAGGTAATGAACCCTACGCCATTCTCACTATTAACTGAAGAACATTTATTTAAGAGGAGCTGGGGTTTGTATCAGTTTCATAAGCAGAGTTGAACTACATATGGTCCGTATGATTTGGAAACACAGTTCTTTTTTTCTGGGCATGCTCATGGTTCTTGCTGTATTTTAGACTATGGAAAGAAGAGCATGCCTCTTCGTTAAAACAGAGTGTGTTTCAAGGATGAGAACTCTAGTCTGAATTTCCCTGCAGTAACGGAGTTAAGCCCCAGGATCTGTGTCTTCCTACAATAAGAGTGCATTTCTGGTAAACCCAGTGAATTTTGTGCTCAAATGATTTTTCGCAGTTCATGAACCCTACGCTATTCTCACTATTAACTGAAGAGCATTTATTTAAGAGGAGCTGTGATTTGTATCAGTTTCATAAGCAGAGTTGAACTACATATTTTCTGTATGAGTCGGAAACACAGTTCTATTTTCTATGCATGCTCATGTTTCTTACTATATTGGAGACGCTGGAAAGAAGAGGATGATTCTGGCCTTAAAACAGAGTGTTTTTCAGGGATGAGAACTCTGGTCTGAATTTTCCTTCAGAAACGGAGTTAAAACCAAGGATCAGTTTCTTCCTACAAGCAAGAGTTCATTTCTGGTTACCCAGTGTATTTGGCCTCAAATGATTTTTCGCAGTTCACAAACCCAACCTGATTCTCACTATTAATTAAAAAGCATTTATGTAAGAGGAGCTGTAGTTTGTATCAGTTTCATAAGCAGAGTTGAACTACATATGGTCCGTATGAGTAGGAAACACAGTTCTTTTTTTCTGCGCATGCTCATGGTTCTTGTTGTATTGGAGACGCTGGAAAGAATAGGATGATCCTTGCCTTAAAACAGAGTATTTTTCAGGGATGAGAACTCTGGTCTGAATTTGTCTTCAGAAAAGGAGTTAAACACCAGGATCAGTGTCTTCCTACAAGAAAGAGTTCAGTTCTGGTAAACCCAGTGATATTTGGGCTCAAATGATTTTTTGCAGTTCAGTAACCCTACGCTATTCTCACTATTAACTAAAGAGCATTTATGTAAGAGGAGGTGTGGTCTGTATCAGTTTCATAAGCAGAGTTGAACTACATATGGTCCGTATGAGTAGGAAACTCAGTTCTTTTTTCCTGGCATGCTCATGCTTCTTACTGTATTGGAGACGCTGGAAAGAAGAGCTTGCTTCTTGCCTTAAAACAGAGAGTTTTTCTGGGTTGAGAATTCTGGTCTGAATTTGTCTTCAGAACCGGAGTTAAACCCCAGGATCTGTGTCTTCCTACAAGAAAGAGATCAATTCTGGTAAACCCAGTGAAATTTGGGCTCCAATGATTTTTCGCTGTTCATGAACCGAACGCTATTCTCACTATTAAAAAAAGAGCAATTATGTAAGACAAGGTGTAGTGTGTATCAGTTTCATAAGCAGATTTGAACTAAATATGGTCAGTATGATTAGGAAACACAGTTCTTTTTTTCAGGCCATGCTCAAGGTTCTTGCTGTATTTTAGACTCTGGAAAGAAGAGCTTGCTTCTTCGTTAAAACAGAGTGTGTTTCAGGGATGAGAACTCTGGTCTGAATTTCCCTGCAGTAACGGAGTTAACCCCCAGGATCTGTGTCTTCCTACAATAAGAGTGCATTTCTGGCAAACCCAGTGATTTTTGGGCTCAAATGATTTTTCGCAGTTCACGAACCCTACGCTATTCTCACTATTAACTGAAGAACATTTATGTAAGAGGAGCTGTGGATTGTATCAGTTTCATAAGCAGAGTTGAACTACATATTTTCTGTATGAGTCGGAAACACAGTTCTATTTTCTGGGCATGCTCATGTTTCTTACTATATTGGAGACGCTGGAAAGAAGAGGATGATTCTTGCCTTTAAACAGAGTGTTTTTCAGGGATGAGAACTCTGGTCTGAATTTTCCTTCAGAAACGGAGTTAAAACCAAGGATCAGTTTCTTCCTACAAGCAAGAGTTCATTTCTGGTTACCCAGTGAATTTTGGGCTCAAATTATTTTTCGCAGTTCAAGAACTCAACGCGATTCTCACTATTAACTAAAGAGCATTTATGTAAGAAGAGCTGTAGTTTGTATCAGTTTCATAAGCAGAGTTGAACTACATATGGTCCAAATGAGTAGGAAACACAGATCTTTTTTTCTTCGCATGCTCATGGTTCTTTCTGTATTGGAGATGCTGGAAAGAAGAGCTTGCTTCCTGCCTTAAAACAGAGTGTTTTTCAGGGTTGAGAATTCTGGTCTGAATTTGTCTTCAGAAACGGAGTTAAACCCCAGGATCTGTGTCTTCCTACAATAAGAGAGCATTTCTGGTAAACCCAGTGAATTTTGGGCTCAAATGATTTTTCCCAGTTCACGAACCCTATGCTATTCTCACTATTAACTAAAGAGGATTTATGTAAGAGGAGCTGTGGTTTGTATCAGTTTCATAAGCAGAGTTGAACTACATATTTTCTGTATGAGTAGGAAACACAGTTCTCTTTTGCTGGTCATGCTCATGGTTCTTGCTGTATTTTAGAATCTGGAAAGAAGAGCTTGCTTCTTGCATTAAAACAGGGTGTGTTTCATGGATGAGAACTCCGGTCTGAATTTCCCTTCACAAACGGAGTTAAATCCCAGGATCTGTGTCTTCCTACCAGCAAGAGTTCATTTCTGACAAACCAAGTGAATTTTTTGCTCAAATGACTTTACACAGTTCTAGAACCCAACGCGATTATCACTATTAACTAAAGAGCATTTATGTAAGAGGAGCTGTAGTCTGTATCATTTCATAAGCAGAGTTGAACTACATATGGTCCGTATGAGTAGGAAACACAGTTCTTTTTTTCTGGGCATGCTCATGGTTCTTGCTGTTTTGGAGACGCTGGATAGAAAAGGATGATTCTTGACTTAAAACAGAGTTTTTTTCAGGGTTCAGAATTCTGGTTGAATTTACCTTCAGAAATGGAGTTAAACCCCACGATCTGTGTCTTCCTACTAGCATGAGTTCATTTCAGTAAAACCCAGTGAATTTTGTGCTCAAATGTTTTTTCCCAGTACAGAAACCCAACGCAATTCTCACTATTAACTAAAGAGGAGTTATGTAAGAGGAGCTGTGGTTTGAATCAGTTTCATAAGCAGAGTTTAACTACATATGGTCCGTATGAGTAGGAAACACAGTTCATTTTTTCTGGGAATGCTCATGTTTCTTACTGTATTTGAGACGCTGGATAGAAGAGCTTGCTCCTTGTGTTAAAACAGTGTGTGTTTCAGGGATGAGAATTCTGGACTGAATTTCGCTTCAGAAATGGAGTTAAACCCCAGGATCTGTGTCTTCCTACAAGCAAGAGTTCATTTCTGGTAAACCCAGTGAACTTTGGGCTTAAATGATTTTTCGCAGTTCACGAACCCTACGCGATTCTCACTATTAACTAAAGAGCATGTATGTAACAGGAGCTGTGGTTTGTATCAGTTTCATAAGCACAGTTGAACTACATATGGTCTGTACGAGTAGGAAAAACAGGTTTTTTTTCAGGGCATGCTCATATTTTTTACTATATTGGAGTCGCTGGAAAGAAGAGGATGATTCTTGCATTAAAGCAGAGTGTGTTTCAGGGATGAGAACTCTGGTCTGAATTTCCCTTCAGAAACGGAGTTAAAACCCAGGATCTGTGTCTTCCTACCAGCAAGAATTCATTTCTGTTAAACAAAGAGAATTTTCTGCTCAAATTATTTTACACAGTTCTAGTAACCAACCGTGATTATCACTATTAACTAAAGATCATGTATGTAACAGGAGCTGTGGTTTGTATCAGTTTCATAAGCAGAGTTGAACTACATATGGTCCGTATGAGTAGGAAACACAGTTCTTTTTTTCAGGGAATGCTCATTGTTCTTGCTGTATTGGAGACTCTGGAAAGAAGAGCTTGCTTCTTGCATTAAAACAGGGTGTGTTTCATGGATGAGAACTCTGGTCTGAATTTCCCTTCACAAACGGAGTTAAACCCCAGTATCTGTGTCTTCCTACCAGCAAGAGTTCATTTCTGGCAAACCAAGTGAATTTTCGGCTCAAATGATTTTACAAAGTCCTAGAACCCAACCGATTATCACTATTAACTAAAGAGCATTTATGTAAGAGGAGCTGTAGTCTGTATCATTTCATAAGCAGAGTTGAACTACATATGGTCCGTATGAATAGGAAACACAGTTCTTTTTTTCTGGGCATGCTCATGGTTCTTGCTGTATTGAAGAAGATTGATTGAAGAGGATGATTCTTGCCTTAAAACAGAGTTTTTTTCAGGGTTGAGAATTGTGGTTGAATTTATCTTCAGAAATGGAGTTAAACCCCAGGATCTGTGTCTTCCTACTAGCAAGAGTTCATTTCAGGAAAACCCAGTGAATTTTGTGCGCAAATGTTTTTTCCCAGTACAGAAACCCAACGCGATTCTCACTATTAACTAAAGTGGTATTATGTAAGAGGAGCTGTGGTTTGAATCAGTTTCATAAGCAGAGTTTAACTACATATGGTCTCTATGAGTAGGAAACACAGTTCTTTTTTTCTGGGAATGCTCTTGTTTCTTACTGTATTTGAGATGCTGGATAGAAGAGCTTGCTTCTTGTGTTAAAACAGTGTGTGTTTCAGGGATGAGAACTCTGGTCTGAATTACCTTCAGAAACGGAGTTAAACCCCAGGATCTGTGTTGTCCTACAAGCAGGAGATCATTTCTGGTAAACAAAGTGAATTTTGGGCTCAAAAGTTTTTACACAGTACACCAACAGAACATGATTCTCACTATTAACAAAAGAGACTTTATGTAGGAGGAGCTCTGGTTTGTATCAGTTTCGTAAGCAGAGTTGAACTCCATATGGTCCGTAAGTGTAGGAAATACATTTCTTTTTTTCAGGGCATGCTCATGGTTCTTGCTGTATTTTAGACTCTGGAAAGAAGAGCTTGCTTCTTGTGTTAAAACAGGTTGTTTTTCAGGGATGAGAACTCTGGTCTGAATTTCCCTTCAGTAACGGAGTTAAACCCCATGATCTGTGTCTTACTACAAGAGTTCATTTCTTGTAAACCAGGTGAATTTTGGGCTCAAATTATTTTTCGCAGTTCACGAAGCCAACGCAATTCTCACTATTAACTAAAGAGCATTTATGTAAGAGGAGCTGGGGTTTGTATCAGTTTCATAATCAGAGTTCAACTACATATGCACCATATGAGTAGGACACTCAGTTCTTTTTTTCTGGGCTTGCTCATGATTCTTGCTGTATTGGAGATGCTGGAAAGAAGAGCTTGCTTCTTGCGTGAAAACAGAGTGAGTTTCATGGATGAGAACACTGGTCTGTATTTACCTCCAGAAAAAAAGATAAACCACAGGATCTGTGTCTTCCTACAAGCAAGAGTTCATTTCTGTTAAACCAAGTGATTTTGGGCTCAAATGATTTTTCGCAGTTCAGAAACCCATCGCGATTCTCACTATTAACTAAAGAGCATTTATGTAAGAGGAGCTGTGGTTTGTATCAGTTTCATAAGCAGAGTTGAACTGCATATGGGGTGTAAGAGGAGGAAACACAGTTATTTTTTCTGGGCATTCTCATGATTTTTCCTGTATTGGAGATGCAAGAAAGAAGAGGATGCTTCTTGCGTTAAAACAGGATGTGTTTCATGGATGAGAACACTGGTCTGATTTTCCCTTCAGAATCGGAGTTAAACCCGAGGATCTGTGTCTTCCTACAAGCAAGAGTTCATTTCTGGTAAACCCAGTGAATTTTGGGCTCAAATGATTTTTCCAAGTTCACCAACCTATGGCGATTTTCTCTATTAACTAAAGTGCATTTATTTAAGAGGTGCTGTGGTTTGTATCAGTTTCAGAAGCTGAGTTGATTTACATATGGTCTGTATGAGTGGGAAGCACAGTTCTTTTTTGAGGGAATGCTCATGGTTCTTGCTGTATGGAGACCCTGGAAAGAAGAGCTTGCTTCTGGCATTAAACAGAGTGTGTTTCATGGATGAGAACTGTGGTCTGAATTTCCCTTCAGAAACGGAGTTGAACCCCAGGATCTGTGTCTTCCTACAAGCAATATTTCATTTCTGGTAAAACGAGTATATTTTCGGCTAAAATGATTTTACACAGTTCTAGAACACAACGCGATTATCACTATTAACTAAAGAGCATTAATGTAAGAGGAGCTGTGGTTTTTTTCAGTTTCATAAGCAGAGTTCAACTACATATGGTCCGTATTAGTAGGAAACACAGTTCTTTTTTTCTGGGCATGCTCATGGTTCATGCTGTATTGGAGATGCTGGAAAGAAGACCTTGCTTCTTGCATTAAAACAGGCTGTGTTTCATGGGTGAGAACTCTGGTCTGAATTTGCCTTCACAAACGGAGTTAAACCCCAGGATCAGTGTCTTCCTACAAGCAAGAGTTCATTTCTGGTATACCCATTGAGTTTTGGGTTCAAATGATTTTTCGCAGTTCACCAACCCAACATGATTCTCACTATTAACTAAAGAGCATTTATGGAAGCAGAGCTGTGGTTTGTATCAGTTACATGAGCAGAGTTGAACGACATATAGTCCGTATGAGTAGGAAACCCAGTTCTTTTTTTCCGGGCATGCTCATGGTCCTTGCTGTATGGGAGACGCTGGAAAGAAGAGCTTGCTTCTTGCGTTAAAACAGAGTGTGTTTCATGCATGAGAACTCTGGTCTGAATTTCCCTTCTGAAACGGAGTTAACCCCATGATCTGTGTCTTCCTACAAGCAAGAGTTCATTTCTGGTTAACCGATTGAATTTTGGGCTCAAATGATTTATTGCAGTTCACGAACCCAACGCTATTCTCACTATTAACTAAAGAGCATTTATGTAAGAGGAGCTGTGGTCTCTTTCAGTTTCATAAGCAGAGTTGAACTACATATGGTCCGTATGAGTAGGAAACACAGTTCTTTTTTTCCTGGCATGCTCATGCTTCTTACTGTATTGGAGACCCTGGAAAGGAGAGGATGATTCATGACTTAAAACAGAGTGTTTTTCAGGGATGAGAATTCTGGTCTGAATTTCCCTTCAGAAACGGAGTTAAACCCCAGGATCTGCGTCTTCCTACAAGCAAGAGTTCATTTCTGGTAAACCCAGTGAATTTGGGGCTCAAATGATATTTCGCTGTTCACGAACCCAACATGATTCTGACTATTAACTAAAGAGCATTTATGTAAGAGGAGCTGTGATTTGTATCAGTTTCATAAGCAGAGTTGAACTACATATGGTCCGTATCAGTTTGGAATCACAGTTCTTTTTTTCTGGGCATGATCATGGTTCTTGCTGTATTAGTGACGCTGGAAAGAAGAGGATGCTTCTTGTCTTAAAACACAATGTGTTTCAGGGATGAGAACTCTGGTCTGAATTTCCCTTCAGAAATGGAGTTAAATCCCAGGATCTGTGTCTTCCTACAAGCAAGAGTTCATTTCTGGTATACCCAGTGAATTTTGCGCTCAAATGATTGTTTGCAGTTCATGAACCCTATTCTATTTTCACTAATAACTAAAGAGGATTTATGTAAGTGGAGCTATGGTTGGTATCAGTTTCATAAGCAGAGTTGAACTACATATGTTCCGTATGAGTAGGAAGCACAGTTCTTTTTTCTGGGCATGCTCATAGTTCTTGCTGTATGGGAAACGATGGAAAAAAGAGCTTGCTTCTTGCGTTAAAACAGAGTGTGTTTCATGGATTAGAACTCTGGTCTGAATTTCCCCTCAGAAATGGAGTTAAACCCCATGATCTTTGTCTTCCTACAAGCAAGAGTTCATTTCTGGTAAACCCAGTGAATTTTGGGCTCAAATGATTTTTTGCAGTTCACAAGGCAACGCTATTCTCACTATTAACTAAAGAGGATTTATGTAAGAGGAGGTGTGGTTTGTATCAGTTTCATAAGCAGAGTTGAACTACATATGGTCCGTATGAGTAGGAAACACAGTTCTTTTTTTTTCAGGGCATGCTCATGGTTCTTGCTGTATTTTAGACTCTGGAAAGAAGAGCTTGCTTCTAGCCTTAAAACAGATTGTTTTTCAGGGATGAGAACTCTGGTCTGAATTTCCCTTCAGTAACGGAGTTAAACCACAGGATCTTTGTCTTCCTACAAGCAAGAGTTCATTTCTGGTATACCCAGTGAATTTTGGGCTCAAATGATTGTTCCCAGTTCACGAACCCTATGCTATTCTCATTAATAACTAAAGAGGATTTATGTAAGAGGAGGTGTGGTGTGTATCAGTTTCATAAGCAGAGTTCAACTACATAAAGTCCGTATGAATAGGAAACACAGTTCTTTTTTTCAGACCATGCTCATGGTTCTTGCTGTATTTTAGAATCTGGAAAGAAGAGCTTGCTGCTTTTGTTAAAACAGAGTGTGTTTCAGGGATGAGGACTCTGGGCTGAATTTCCCTTCAGAAACGGAGTTAAACCCCAAGATCTGTTTATTCCTACAAGCAATAGTTCATTTCTGTTAAACCAAGTGAATTTTGGGCTCAAATGATTTTTCGCAGTTCACCAACCCAAACCGATTCTCACTATTAACTAAAGAGCATTTATGTAAGCGGAGCTGTGGTCTGTATCATTTCATAAGCAGAGTTGAACTACATATGGTACGTATGAGTAGGAAACACAGTTCTTTTTTTCTGGGAATGATCATGCTTCTTACTGTATTGGAGCCGCTGGAAAGAAGAGGATGATTCTTGCCTTAAAACAGAGTGTTTTTCAGAGATAAGAACTCTGGTCTGAATTTCCCTTCAGAAACTGAGTTAAACCCAAGGATCTGTGACTTCCTATAAGCAAGAGTTCATTTCTGGTATACCCAGTGAATTTTGGGCTCAAATGATTTTTCGCTGTTCACGAACCCTATTCTATTGTCACTATTAACTAAAGAGGATTTATGTAAGAGGAGCTCTGGTTTGTATCAGTTTCATGAGCAGATTTGAAGTATATATAGTCCGTATGATTAGGAAACACAGTTCTTTTTTTCCGGGCATGCTCATGGTTCTGGCTGTATTTTAGACTATGGAAAGAAGAGCTTGCTTCTTGCATTAAAACAGAGTGTGTTTCATGGATGAGAACTCTGGTCTGAATTTCCATTCAGAAACGGAGTTAAACCCCATGATCTGTGTCTTCCTACAAGCAAGAGTTCATTTCTTGTAAACACAGTGAATTTTGGGCTCAAAATATTTTTCGCAGTTCACAAAGCCAACGCTATTTTCACTTTTAACTAAAGAGCACTTATGTAAGAGGAGGAGTGGTTTTTATCAGTTTCATAAGCAGAGATGAACTACATATGGTCCGTATGAGTAGGAAACTCAGTTCTTTTTTCCTGGCATGCTCATGCTTCTTACTGTATTGGAGACCCTGGAATGGAGAGGATGATTCATGCCTTAAAACAGAGTGTGTTTCATGCATGAGAACTCTGGTCTGAATTTCCCTTCAGATACGGAGTTAACCCCATGATCTGTGTCTTCCTACAAGCAAGAGTTCATTTCTGGTTAACCGATTGAATTTTGGGCTCAAATGATTTATTGCAGTTCACGAACCCAACGCTATTCTCACTATTAACTAAAGAGCATTTATGTAAGAGGAGCTGTGCTCTCTTTCAGTTTCATAAGCAGAGTTGAACTACATATGGTCCGTATGAGTAAGAAACACAGTTCTTTTTTTCCTGGCATGCTCATGCTTCTTATTGTATTGGAGACCCTGGAAAGGAGAGGATGATTCATGCCTTAAAACAGAGTGTTTTTCAGGGATGAGAATTCTGGTCTGAATTTCCCTTCAGAAACGGAGTTAAACCCCAGGATCTGCGTCTTCCTACAAGCAAGAGTTCATTTCTGGTAAACCCAGTGAATTTGGGCTCAAATGATATTTCGCAGTTCACGAACCCAACATGATTCTGACTATTAACTAAAGAGCATTTATGTAAGAGGAGCTGTGGTTTGTATCAGTTTCATAAGCAGAGTTGAACTACATATGGTCTGTAGGAGAAGGAAACACAGTTCTTTATTTCTGTGCATGCTCTTGGTTCTTGCTGTATTGGAGACGCTGGAAAGAAGAGCTTGATTCCTGCCTTAAAACAGAGTGTTTTACTTCTTGTGTAAAAACAGAGTGTGTTTCAGGGATGAGAACTCTGGTCTGACTTTGTCTTCAGAAAAGGAGTTAAACCCCAGGATCAGTGTCTTCCTACAAGTAAGAGTTCATTTCTGGTAAACCCAGTGATTTTTGGGCTCAAATGAATTTTCACAGTTCAGGAACCCTACGCTATTCTCACTATTAACTAAGAGCATTTATGTAAGAGGTGGTGTGGTCTGTATCAGTTTCATAAGCAGAGTTGAACTACATATGGTCCGTATGAATAGGAAACAGAGTTCAATTTTTCAGGCCATGCTCATGGTTAATGCTGTATTTTAGACTCTGGAAAGAAGAGCGTGCTTCTTCGTTTAAACAGAGTTTGTTTCAGGGATGAGAACTGTGGTCTGAATTTCCCTGCAGAAAAGGAGTTAAACCCCAGGATCTGTGTCTTCCTACAAGCAAGAGTACATTTCTAGTAAACCCAGTGAATTTTGGGCTCAAATGATTTTTTGCAGGTAATGAACCCTACGCTATTCTCACTATTAACCAATGAGGATATATGTAAGACCAGCTGTGTTTTGGATCAGTTTCGTAAGCAGAGTTGAACTACATATGGTCTGTATGAGTAGGAAACACAGTTCTTTTTTTCTAGGCATGCTCATTTTTCTTACTATATTGGAGAAGCTGGAAAGAAGAGGATGAATCTTGCCCTTAAACAGAGTGTTTTTCAGGGATGAGAACTCTGGTCTGAATTTCCCTGCAGTAACGGAGTTAAGCCCCAGGATCTGTGTCTTCCTACAATAAGAGTGCATTTCTGGTAAACCCAGTGAATTTTGTGCTCAAATGATTTTTCGCAGTTCACGAACCCTACGCTATTCTCACTATTAACTGAAGAGCATTTATTTAAGAGGAGCTGTGGTTTGTATCAGTTTCATAAGCAGAGTTGAACTACATATTTTCTGTATGAGTCGGAAACACAGTTCTATTTTCTATGCATGCTCCTGTTTCTTACTATATTGGAGACGCTGGAAAGAAGAGGATGATTCTTGCCTTAAAACAGAGTGTTTTTCAGGGATGAGAACTCTGGTCTGAATTTTCCTTCAGAAACGGAGTTAAAACCAAGGATCAGTTTCTTCCTACAAGCAAGAGTTCATTTCTGGTTACCCAGTGAATTTTGGGCACAAATGATTTTTTGCAGTTCACGAACCCAAGGCGATTCTCAGTATTAACTAAAGAGCATTTATGTAAGAGGAGCTGTAGTTTGTATCAGTTTCATAAGCAGAGTTGAACTACATTTGGTCCGTATGAGTAGGAAACACAGATCTTTTTTTCTGCGCATGATCATGGTTCTTGCTGTATTGGAGACGCTGGAAAGAAGAGCTTGCTTCCTGCCTTAAAACAGAGTGTTTTTCAGGGTTGAGAACTATGGTCTGAATTTGTCTTCAGAAAAGGAGTTAAACCCCAGGATCAGTGTCTTCCTACAAGAAAGAGTTCAGTTCTGGTAAACACAGTGATTTTTGGGCTCAAATGATTTTTTGCATTTCAGTAACCCTACGCTATTCTCACTATTAACTAAAGAGCATTTATGTAAGAGGAGGTGTGGTCTGTATCAGTTTCATAAGCAGAGTTGAACTACATATGGTCCGTATGATTAGGAAACAGAATTCTTTTTTCCATGCCATGCTCATGGTTATTGCTGTATTTTAGACTCTGGAAAGAAGAGCGTGCTTCATCGTTTAAATAGAGTGTGTTTCAGGGATGAGAACTCTGGTCTCAATTTCCCTGCAGAAAAGGACTTAAACCCCAGGATCTGTGTCTTCCTACAAGCAAGAGTTCATTTCTGGTAAACCCAGTGAGTTTTGTTCTCAAATGATTTTTCCCAATTCACGAACCCTATGCTATTCACACTATTAACTAAAGAGGATTTATGTAAGAGGAGCTGTGGTTTGTATCAGTTTCATAAGCAGAGTTGAACTACATATGGTCTGTTGGAGAAGTAAACACAGTTCTTTTTTCTGGGCATGCTCATGTTTCTTAGTATATTGGAGACGCTGGAAAGAATAGGATGATTCTTGCCTTAAAACAGAGTGTTTTTCAGGGATGAGACCTCTGGTCTCACTTTGTCTTCAGAAAAGGAGTTAAACCCCAGGATCAGTGTCTTCCTACAAGTAAGAGTTCATTTCTGGTAAACCCAGTGTTTTTTGGGCTCAAATGATTTTTCACAGTTAACGGACCCTACGCAATTCTCACTATTAAATAAAGAGCATTTATGTAAGAGGAGCTGTAGTTTGTATCAGTTTCATAAGCAGAGTTGAACTACATATGGTCCATATGAGTAGGAAACACAGTTCTTTTTTTCTGCGCATGCTCATGGTTCTTGCTGTATTGGAGACGCTGGAAAGACTAGGATGATACTTGCCTTAAAACAGAGTATTTTTCAGGGATGAGAACTCTGGTCTGAATTTGTCCAGAAAAGGATTTAAACCCCAGGATCAGTGTCTTCCTACAAGAAAGAGTTCAGTTCTGGTAAACCCAGTGATTTTTGGGCTCAAATGATTTTTTGCAGTTCAGTAACCCTACGCTATTCTCACTATTAACTAAAGAGCATTTATGTAAGAGGAGGTGTGGTCTGTATCAGTTTCATAAGCAGAGTTGAACTACATATGGTCCCTATGAGTAGGAAACACCGTTCTTTTTTCTTGGCATGCTTATGGTTCTTACTGTATTGAAGACCCTGGAAAGAAGAGGATGCTTCTTGTCTTAAAATAGAGTGTGTTTCAGGGATGAGAACTCTGGTCTGAATTTCCGTTCAGAAACAGAGTTAAACCCCAGGATCTGTGTCTTCCTAGAAGCGAGCGTTCATTTCTGGTAAACCCAGTGAATTTTGGGCTCAAATGATTTTTTGCAGTTCACGAACCCAACACTATTCTCACTATTAACTAAAGAGGATTTATGTAAGAGGAGTTGTGGTTTGTATCAGTTTCATAAGCAGAGTTGAACTACATATGGTCCGTATGAGTAGGAAACACAGTTCTTTTTTTCAGGCCATTCTCATGGTTCTTGCTGTAACTTAGAATCTGGAAAGAAGATCTTGCTTCTTCTTTAAAACAGAGTGAGTTTCAGGTGTGAGAACTCTGGTCTGAATTTCCCTTCAGAAACGGAGTTAAACCCCAGGATCTGTGTGTTCCTACAAGCAAGAGTTCATTTATGGTAAACCCAGTGAATTTTTGGCTCAAATGATTTTTCGCAGTTCACAAAACCAACGCTATTCTCACTATTAACTAAAGAGGATTTATGAAAGAGGACCTGTGGTTTGTATCAGTTTCTTAAGCAGAGTTGAACTCCATATGGTCCGTATGAGTAGGAAACACAGTTCTTTTTTCTTGGCATGCTTAGGGTTCTTATTGTATTGGAGACCCTGGAAAGAAGAGCATGCTTCTTGTGTTAAAACAGAGTGTGTTTCAGGGATGAGAACTCTGGTCAGAATTTCCCTTCAGAAACAGAGTTAATCCCAAGGATCAGTGTTGTCCGACAAGCAGGGGAGCATTTCTGTTAAACAAAGTGAATTTTGGCCTCAAAAGATTTTACACAGTACACCAAGAGAACATGATTCTCACTATTAACTAATGAGACTTTATGTAAGAGGAGCTGTGGTTTGTATCAGTTTCATAAGCAGAGTTGAACTACATATGGTCCGTATGAATAGGAAACAGAGTTCAATTTTTCTGGGCATGATCATGGTTCTTGCTGTATTGGTGACGCTGGAAAGAAGAGGATGCTTCTTTTCTTAAAACAGAGGGTGTTTCGGGGATGAGAACTCTGGTCTCAATTTTCCTTCAGAAACAGAGTTAAACTCCAGGATCAGTGTGTCCCTACAAGCAAGAATTCATTTATGGTTACCCCAGTGAATTTTGGGCTCAAATGATTTTTCGCAGTTCACGATCCCAACGCGATTCTCACTATTAACTAAAGAGCATTTATGTAAGCAGAGCTGTGGTTTGTATCAGTTTCATACGCAGAGTTGAACTCCATATGGTCTGTATGAGTAGGAAACACATTTCTTTTTTTCAGGGCATGCTCATGGTTCTTGGTGTATTTTAGTATCTGGAAAAAAGAGCTTGCTTCTTGCACTAAAGCAGATTTTGTTTCAGGGATGAGAACGCTGGTCTCAATTTCCCTTCACAAACGGAGTTAAACCCCAGGATCTGTGTCTTCCTACAAGCAAGAGTTCATTTCTGGTTACCCCAGTGAATTTTGGGCTCAAATGATTTTTCGCAGTTCACGAATCCAACGCGATTCTCACTATTAACTAAACAGCATTTATGTATGTGGTGCTGTGGTTTGTATCAGTTTCATAAGCAGAGTTGAACTACATATGGTCCGTATGAGTAGAAAACACATTTCTTTTTTTCAGGGCATGCTCATGGTTCTTGTTGTATTTTAGAATCTGGAAAGAATAGCTTGCTTCTTGCGTTAAAGCAGATTGTGTTTCAGGGATGAGAACGCTGGTCTGAATTTCCCATCACAAACGGAGTTAAACCCCAGGATCTGTGTTGTCCTACAAGCAGGGGATCATTTCTGGTAAACAAATTGAATTTTGGGCTCAAAAGATTTTACACAGTACACCAACAGAACATGATTCTCACTATTAACTAATGAGACTTTATGTAAGAGGAGCTGTGGTTTGTATCAGTTTCATAAGCAGAGTTGAACTACATATGGTCCGTATGAATAGGAAACACAGTTCTTTTTTTCTGGGCATGATCATGGTTCTTGCTGTATTGGTGACGCTGGAAAGAAGAGGATGCTTCTTTTCTTAAAACAGAGGGTGTTTCGGGGATGAGAACTCTGGTCTGAATTTTCCTTCAGAAACGGAGTTAAACCCCAGGATCTGTGTCTTCCTACCACCAAGAGTTCATTTATGGATACCCCAGTGAATCTTTTGCTCAAATTATTTTTCCCAGTTCAAGATCCGAACACGATTCTCACTATTAACAAAAGAGCATTTATGTAAGCAGAGCTGTGGTTTGTATCAGTTTCATAAACAGAGTTGAACTACATATGGTCCATATGAGTAGGAAACACAGTTATTATTTTTTTTTTTGGCATGATCATGATTCTTACTGTTTTGGAGACCCTGGAAAGAAGAGGATGATTCATGCCTTAAGACAGCGTGTTTTTCAGGGATGAGAACTCTGGTCTGAATTTCCCTTCAGAAATGGAGTTAAACCCCAGGATCTGTGTCTTCCTACAAGCAAGAATTCATTTATGGTTACCCCAGTGAATTTTGGGCTCAAATGATTTTTCCCAGTTCACGATCCCAACGCGATTCTCAATATTAACTGAAGAGCATTTATGTAAGCAGAGCTGTTGTTTGTATCAGTTTCATAAGCAGAGTTGAACTCCATATGGTTCGTATGAGTCAGAAACACATTTCTTTTTTTCAGGGCATGCTCATGGTTCTTGCTGTATTTTAGACTCTGGAAAGAAGAGCTTTCTACTTGCGTTAAAACAGAGTGTGTTTCAGGGATGAGAACTCTGGTCTGAATTTCCCTTCAGAAAGGGAGTTAAACCCCAGGATCTGTGTCTTCCTACAAGCAAGAGTTCATTTCTGGTAAACCAAGTGAATTTTTGGCTCAAATGATTTTCCACAGTTCTAGAACACAACTCGATTATCACTATTAATTAATGAGCATTTATGTAAGAGTAGCTGTGTTGTGTATCAGTTTCATAAGCAGATTTGAACTACATATCGTCCCTGTGAGTAGGAAACACCGTTCTTTTTTCTTGTCATGCTTATGGTTCTTACTGTATTGAAGACCAAGGAAAGAAGAGGATGCTTCTTGTCTTAAAATAGAATGTGTTTCAGGGATAAGAACTCTGGTCTGAATTTCCCTTCAGAAATGGAGTTAAACACCAGGATCTGTGTCTTCCTACAAGCAAGAGTTCATTTCTGGTTACCCCAGTGAATTTTGGGCTCAAATGATTTTTCGCAGTTCACGAACCCACCGTGATTCTCACTATTAACTAAACAGCATTTATGTATGCGGAGCTGTGGTTTGTATCAGTTTCATAAGCAGAGTTGAACTACATATGGTCCGTATGAGTAGAAAACACATTTCTTTTTTTCAGGGCATGCTCATGGTTCTTGCTGTATTTTAGAATCTGGAAAGAAGAGCTTGCTTCTTGCGTTAAAGCAGATTGTGTTTCAGGGATGAGATCGCTGGTCTGAATTTCCCTTCAGAAACGGAGTTAAACCCCAGGATCTGTGTTGATCTACAAGCAGGAGATCATTTCTGGTAAACAAAGTGAATTTTGGGCTCAAAAGATTTTACACAGTACACCAACAGAACATGATTCTCATTATTAACTAATGAGACTTTATGTAAGAGGCGCTGTGGTTTGTATCAGTTTCATAAGCAGAGTTGAACTACATATGGTCCGTATGAATAGGAAACACAGTTCTTTTTTTCAGGGCATGCTCAATGTTCATGCTGTATTTTAGATTCTGGAAAGAAGAGCTTGCTTAATGTATTAAAACAGAGTGTGTTTCATGGATGAGAACACTGGTCTGAATTTCCCTTCAGAAACGGAGTTAAACCCCAAGATCTGTGCCTTCCTACAAGCAAGAGTTCATATCTGGTAAACCCAGTGAATTTCGGGCTCAAATGATTTTCGCAGTTCACAATCCCTAAACTATTCTCACTATTAACTGAAGAACATTTATGTAAGAGTAGCTATGGTTTGTATCAGTTTCATAAGCAGAGTTGAACTATATATTGACTGTAGGAGAAGGAAACACAGTTCTTTTTTTCTGGGCATGCTCATGTTTCTTACAATATTGGAGACCTTGGAAAGAAGAGGATGATTCTTTCCTTAAAACAGAGTGTTTTTCAGGGATGAGAACTCTGGTATGAATTTGCGTTCAGAAACGGAGTTAAACCCCAGGATCAGTGTCTTCCTACAAGCAAGAGTTCAGTTCTGGTAAACCCAGTGAATTTTGGGCTCAAATGATTTTTCGCATTTCACGCACCATATGTTATTCTCACTACTAACTAAAGAGGATTTATGTAAGAGGAGCTGTGGTTTGTATCAGTTTAATAAGCAGAGTTGAACTACATAAGGTCTGTAGGAGAAGGAAACACAGTTCTTTTTTTCTGTGCATGCTCATGGTTCTTGCTGTATTGGAGACGCTGGAATGAAGTGCTTGCTTCCTGCCTTAAACAGAGTGTTTTTCAGGGTTGAGAATTCTGGTCTGAATTTGTCTTCAGAAACGGAGTTAAACCCCAGGATCTGTGTCTTCCTACAATAAGAGTGCATTTCTGGTAAACCGAGGTAATTTTTGGCTCAAATGATTTTTCGCAGTTCACGAACCCTACGCAATTCTCACTATTAACTAAAGAGGATTTATGTAAGAGGAGCTGTGGTTTTTATCAGTTTCATAAGCAGAGTTGAACTACATATTTTCCGTCTGAGTAGGAAACACAGTTTTATTTTTCAGGCATGCTCTTTGTTCTTGCTGTATTTTAGACCTTAGAATGAAGAGCTTGCTTCTTGCTTTAAAACAGAGTGTGTTTCAGGGATGAGAACTCTGGTCTGAATTTGTCTTCAGAAAGGGAGTTAAATCCCAGGATCTGTGTCTTCCTACAAGCAAGAGTTCATTTCTGGTAAACCAAGTGAATTTTTGGCTCAAATGATTTTCCACAATTCTAGAACACAACACGATTATCACTATTAATTAATGAGCATTTATGTAAGAGTAGCTGTGTTGTGTATCAGTTTCATAAGCAGATTTGAACTACATATCGTCCCTATGAGTAGGAAACACCGTTCTTTTTTCTTGTCATGCTTATGGTTCTTACTGTATTGAAGACCCTGGAAAGAAGAGGATGCTCCTTGTCTTAAAATAGAGTGTGTTTAAGGGATGAGAACTCTGGACTGAATTTCCCTTCACAAATGGAGTTAAACCCCAGGATCTGTGTCTTCCTACAAGCAAGAGTTCATTTCTGGTTACCCCAGTGAATTTTGGGCTCAAATGATTTTTCCCAGTTCACGATCCCAACGCGATTCTCAATATTAACTGAAGAGCATTTATGTAAGCAGAGCTGTTGTTTGTATCAGTTTCATAAGCAGAGTTGAACTCCATATGGTCCGTATGAGTCGGAAACACATTTCTTTTTTTCAGGGCATGATCATGGTTCTTGCTGTATTTTAGACTCTGGAAAGAAGAGCTTTCTACTTGGTTTAAAACAGAGTGTGTTTCAGGGATGAGAACTCTGGTCTGAATTTCCCTTCAGAAAGGGAGTTAAACCCCAGGTTCTGTGTCTTCCTACAAGCAAGAGTTCATTTCTGGTTACCCCAGTGAATTTTGGGCTCAAATGATTTTTCGCAGTTCACGAACCCACCGCGAATCTCACTATTAACTAAACAGCATTTATGTATGCGGAGCTGTGGTTTGTATCAGTTTCATAAGCAGAGTTGAACTACATATGGTCCGTATGAGTAGAAAACACATTTCTTTTTTTCAGGGCATGCTCATGTTTCTTGCTGTATTTTAGAATCTGGAAAGAAGAGATTGCTTCTTGCGTTAAAGCAGATTGTGTTTCAGGGATGAGAACGCTGGTCTGAATTTCCCTTCACAAACGGAGTTAAACCCCAGGATCTGTGTTGATCTACAAGCAGGAGATCATTTCTGGTAAACAAAGTGAATTTTGGGCTCAAAAGATTTTACACAGTACACCAACAGAACATGATTCTCATTATTAACTAATGAGACTTTATGTAAGAGGAGCTGTGGTTTGTATCAGTTTCATAAGCAGAGTTGAACTACATATGGTCCATATGAATAGGAAACACAGTTCTTTTTTTCAGGGCATGCTCAATGTTCGTGCTGTATTTTAGATTCTGGAAAGAAGAGCTTGCTTAATGTATTAAAACAGAGTGTGTTTCATGGATGAGAACACTGGTCTGAATTTCCCTTCAGAAACGGAGTTAAACCCCAAGATCTGTGCCTTCCTACAAGCAAGTGTTCATATCTGGTAAACCCAGTGAATTTCGGGCTCAAATGATTTTTCGCAGTTCACAAACCCTAAGCTATTCTCACTATTAACTGAAGAACATTAATGTAAGAGTAGCTATGGTTTGTATCAGTTTCATAAGCAGAGTTGAACTATATATTGACTGTAGGAGAAGGAAACACAGTTCTTTTTTTCTGGGCATGCTCATGTTTCTTACAATATTGGATGCCTTGGAAAGAAGAGGATGATTCTTTCCTTAAAACAGAGTGTTTTTCAGGGATGAGAACTCTGGTCTGAATTTGCGTTCAGAAATGGAGTTAAACCCCAGGATCAGTGTCTTCCTACAAGCAAGAGTTCAGTTCTGGTAAACCCAGTGAATTTTGGGCTCAAATGATTTTTCGCATTTCACGCACCATATGTTATTCTCACTACTAACTAAAGAGGATTTATGTAAGAGGAGCTGTGGTTTGTATCAGTTTAATAAGCAGAGTTGAACTACATAAGGTCTGTAGGAGAAGGAAACACAGTTCTTTTTTTCTGTGCATGCTCATGGTTCTTGCTGTATTGGAGACGCTGGAATGAAGTGCTTGCTTCCTGCCTTAAAACAGAGTGTTTTTCAGGGTTGAGAATTCTGGTCTGAATTTGTCTTCAGAAACGGAGTTAAACCCCAGGATCTGTGTCTTCCTACAATAAGAGTGCATTTCTGGTAAACCGAGTGAATTTTTGGCTCAAATGATTTTTCGCAGTTCACGAACCCTACGCATTTCTCACTATTAACTAAAGAGGATTTATGTAAGAGGAGCTGTGGTTTTTATCAGTTTCATAAGCAGAGTTGAACTACATATCGTCCCTATGAGTAGGAAACACCGTTCTTTTTTCTTGTCATGCTTATGGTTCTTACTGTATTGAAGACCCTGGAAAGAAGAGGATGCTCCTTGTCTTAAAATAGAGTGTGTTTAAGGGATGAGAACTCTCTTCTGAATTTCCCTTCAGAAATGGAGTTAAACCCCAGGATCTGTGTCTTCCTACAAGCAAGAGTTCATTTCTGGTTACCCCAGTGAATTTTGGGCTCAAATGATTTTTCGCAGTTCACGAACCCAACGCGATTGTCACTAGTAACTAATCAGCATTTTTGTATGCGGAGCTGTGGTTTGTATCAGTTTCATAAGCAGAGTTGAACTACATATGGTCTGTTGGAGAAGTAAACACAGTTCTTTTTTCTGGGCATGCTCATGTTTCTTAGTATATTGGAGACGCTGGAAAGAATAGGATGATTCTTGCCTTAAAACAGAGTGTTTTTCAGGGATGAGACCTCTGGTCTCACTTTGTCTTCAGAAAAGGAGTTAAACCCCAGGATCAGTGTCTTCCTACAAGTAAGAGTTCATTTCTGGTAAACCCAGTGTTTTTTGGGCTCAAATGATTTTTCACAGTTAACGGACCCTACGCAATTCTCACTATTAAATAAAGAGCATTTATGTAAGAGGAGCTGTAGTTTGTATCAGTTTCATAAGCAGAGTTGAACTACATATGGTCCATATGAGTAGGAAACACAGTTCTTTTTTTCTGCGCATGCTCATGGTTCTTGCTGTATTGGAGACGCTGGAAAGACTAGGATGATACTTGCCTTAAAACAGAGTATTTTTCAGGGATGAGAACTCTGGTCTGAATTTGTCCAGAAAAGGATTTAAACCCCAGGATCAGTGTCTTCCTACAAGAAAGAGTTCAGTTCTGGTAAACCCAGTGATTTTTGGGCTCAAATGATTTTTTGCAGTTCAGTAACCCTACGCTATTCTCACTATTAACTAAAGAGCATTTATGTAAGAGGAGGTGTGGTCTGTATCAGTTTCATAAGCAGAGTTGAACTACATATGGTCCCTATGAGTAGGAAACACCGTTCTTTTTTCTTGGCATGCTTATGGTTCTTACTGTATTGAAGACCCTGGAAAGAAGAGGATGCTTCTTGTCTTAAAATAGAGTGTGTTTCAGGGATGAGAACTCTGGTCTGAATTTCCGTTCAGAAACAGAGTTAAACCCCAGGATCTGTGTCTTCCTAGAAGCGAGCGTTCATTTCTGGTAAACCCAGTGAATTTTGGGCTCAAATGATTTTTTGCAGTTCACGAACCCAACACTATTCTCACTATTAACTAAAGAGGATTTATGTAAGAGGAGTTGTGGTTTGTATCAGTTTCATAAGCAGAGTTGAACTACATATGGTCCGTATGAGTAGGAAACACAGTTCTTTTTTTCAGGCCATTCTCATGGTTCTTGCTGTAACTTAGAATCTGGAAAGAAGATCTTGCTTCTTCTTTAAAACAGAGTGAGTTTCAGGTGTGAGAACTCTGGTCTGAATTTCCCTTCAGAAACGGAGTTAAACCCCAGGATCTGTGTGTTCCTACAAGCAAGAGTTCATTTATGGTAAACCCAGTGAATTTTTGGCTCAAATGATTTTTCGCAGTTCACAAAACCAACGCTATTCTCACTATTAACTAAAGAGGATTTATGAAAGAGGACCTGTGGTTTGTATCAGTTTCTTAAGCAGAGTTGAACTCCATATGGTCCGTATGAGTAGGAAACACAGTTCTTTTTTCTTGGCATGCTTAGGGTTCTTATTGTATTGGAGACCCTGGAAAGAAGAGCATGCTTCTTGTGTTAAAACAGAGTGTGTTTCAGGGATGAGAACTCTGGTCAGAATTTCCCTTCAGAAACAGAGTTAATCCCAAGGATCAGTGTTGTCCGACAAGCAGGGGAGCATTTCTGTTAAACAAAGTGAATTTTGGCCTCAAAAGATTTTACACAGTACACCAAGAGAACATGATTCTCACTATTAACTAATGAGACTTTATGTAAGAGGAGCTGTGGTTTGTATCAGTTTCATAAGCAGAGTTGAACTACATATGATCCGTATGAATAGGAAACAGAGTTCAATTTTTCTGGGCATGATCATGGTTCTTGCTGTATTGGTGACGCTGGAAAGAAGAGGATGCTTCTTTTCTTAAAACAGAGGGTGTTTCGGGGATGAGAACTCTGGTCTCAATTTTCCTTCAGAAACAGAGTTAAACTCCAGGATCAGTGTGTCCCTACAAGCAAGAATTCATTTATGGTTACCCCAGTGAATTTTGGGCTCAAATGATTTTTCGCAGTTCACGATCCCAACGCGATTCTCACTATTAACTAAAGAGCATTTATGTAAGCAGAGCTGTGGTTTGTATCAGTTTCATACGCAGAGTTGAACTCCATATGGTCTGTATGAGTAGGAAACACATTTCTTTTTTTCAGGGCATGCTCATGGTTCTTGGTGTATTTTAGTATCTGGAAAAAAGAGCTTGCTTCTTGCACTAAAGCAGATTTTGTTTCAGGGATGAGAACGCTGGTCTCAATTTCCCTTCACAAACGGAGTTAAACCCCAGGATCTGTGTCTTCCTACAAGCAAGAGTTCATTTCTGGTTACCCCAGTGAATTTTGGGCTCAAATGATTTTTCGCAGTTCACGAATCCAACGCGATTCTCACTATTAACTAAACAGCATTTATGTATGTGGTGCTGTGGTTTGTATCAGTTTCATAAGCAGAGTTGAACTACATATGGTCCGTATGAGTAGAAAACACATTTCTTTTTTTCAGGGCATGCTCATGGTTCTTGTTGTATTTTAGAATCTGGAAAGAATAGCTTGCTTCTTGCGTTAAAGCAGATTGTGTTTCAGGGATGAGAACGCTGGTCTGAATTTCCCATCACAAACGGAGTTAAACCCCAGGATCTGTGTTGTCCTACAAGCAGGGGATCATTTCTGGTAAACAAATTGAATTTTGGGCTCAAAAGATTTTACACAGTACACCAACAGAACATGATTCTCACTATTAACTAATGAGACTTTATGTAAGAGGAGCTGTGGTTTGTATCAGTTTCATAAGCAGAGTTGAACTACATATGGTCCGTATGAATAGGAAACACAGTTCTTTTTTTCTGGGCATGATCATGGTTCTTGCTGTATTGGTGACGCTGGAAAGAAGAGGATGCTTCTTTTCTTAAAACAGAGGGTGTTTCGGGGATGAGAACTCTGGTCTGAATTTTCCTTCAGAAACGGAGTTAAACCCCAGGATCTGTGTCTTCCTACCACCAAGAGTTCATTTATGGATACCCCAGTGAATCTTTTGCTCAAATTATTTTTCCCAGTTCAAGATCCGAACACGATTCTCACTATTAACAAAAGAGCATTTATGTAAGCAGAGCTGTGGTTTGTATCAGTTTCATAAACAGAGTTGAACTACATATGGTCCATATGAGTAGGAAACACAGTTATTATTTTTTTTTTTGGCATGATCATGATTCTTACTGTTTTGGAGACCCTGGAAAGAAGAGGATGATTCATGCCTTAAGACAGCGTGTTTTTCAGGGATGAGAACTCTGGTCTGAATTTCCCTTCAGAAATGGAGTTAAACCCCAGGATCTGTGTCTTCCTACAAGCAAGAATTCATTTATGGTTACCCCAGTGAATTTTGGGCTCAAATGATTTTTCCCAGTTCACGATCCCAACGCGATTCTCAATATTAACTGAAGAGCATTTATGTAAGCAGAGCTGTTGTTTGTATCAGTTTCATAAGCAGAGTTGAACTCCATATGGTTCGTATGAGTCAGAAACACATTTCTTTTTTTCAGGGCATGCTCATGGTTCTTGCTGTATTTTAGACTCTGGAAAGAAGAGCTTTCTACTTGCGTTAAAACAGAGTGTGTTTCAGGGATGAGAACTCTGGTCTGAATTTCCCTTCAGAAAGGGAGTTAAACCCCAGGATCTGTGTCTTCCTACAAGCAAGAGTTCATTTCTGGTAAACCAAGTGAATTTTTGGCTCAAATGATTTTCCACAGTTCTAGAACACAACTCGATTATCACTATTAATTAATGAGCATTTATGTAAGAGTAGCTGTGTTGTGTATCAGTTTCATAAGCAGATTTGAACTACATATCGTCCCTGTGAGTAGGAAACACCGTTCTTTTTTCTTGTCATGCTTATGGTTCTTACTGTATTGAAGACCAAGGAAAGAAGAGGATGCTTCTTGTCTTAAAATAGAATGTGTTTCAGGGATAAGAACTCTGGTCTGAATTTCCCTTCAGAAATGGAGTTAAACACCAGGATCTGTGTCTTCCTACAAGCAAGAGTTCATTTCTGGTTACCCCAGTGAATTTTGGGCTCAAATGATTTTTCGCAGTTCACGAACCCACCGTGATTCTCACTATTAACTAAACAGCATTTATGTATGCGGAGCTGTGGTTTGTATCAGTTTCATAAGCAGAGTTGAACTACATATGGTCCGTATGAGTAGAAAACACATTTCTTTTTTTCAGGGCATGCTCATGGTTCTTGCTGTATTTTAGAATCTGGAAAGAAGAGCTTGCTTCTTGCGTTAAAGCAGATTGTGTTTCAGGGATGAGATCGCTGGTCTGAATTTCCCTTCAGAAACGGAGTTAAACCCCAGGATCTGTGTTGATCTACAAGCAGGAGATCATTTCTGGTAAACAAAGTGAATTTTGGGCTCAAAAGATTTTACACAGTACACCAACAGAACATGATTCTCATTATTAACTAATGAGACTTTATGTAAGAGGCGCTGTGGTTTGTATCAGTTTCATAAGCAGAGTTGAACTACATATGGTCCGTATGAATAGGAAACACAGTTCTTTTTTTCAGGGCATGCTCAATGTTCGTGCTGTATTTTAGATTCTGGAAAGAAGAGCTTGCTTAATGTATTAAAACAGAGTGTGTTTCATGGATGAGAACACTGGTCTGAATTTCCCTTCAGAAACGGAGTTAAACCCCAAGATCTGTGCCTTCCTACAAGCAAGAGTTCATATCTGGTAAACCCAGTGAATTTCGGGCTCAAATGATTTTCGCAGTTCACAATCCCTAAACTATTCTCACTATTAACTGAAGAACATTTATGTAAGAGTAGCTATGGTTTGTATCAGTTTCATAAGCAGAGTTGAACTATATATTGACTGTAGGAGAAGGAAACACAGTTCTTTTTTTCTGGGCATGCTCATGTTTCTTACAATATTGGAGACCTTGGAAAGAAGAGGATGATTCTTTCCTTAAAACAGAGTGTTTTTCAGGGATGAGAACTCTGGTATGAATTTGCGTTCAGAAACGGAGTTAAACCCCAGGATCAGTGTCTTCCTACAAGCAAGAGTTCAGTTCTGGTAAACCCAGTGAATTTTGGGCTCAAATGATTTTTCGCATTTCACGCACCATATGTTATTCTCACTACTAACTAAAGAGGATTTATGTAAGAGGAGCTGTGGTTTGTATCAGTTTAATAAGCAGAGTTGAACTACATAAGGTCTGTAGGAGAAGGAAACACAGTTCTTTTTTTCTGTGCATGCTCATGGTTCTTGCTGTATTGGAGACGCTGGAATGAAGTGCTTGCTTCCTGCCTTAAACAGAGTGTTTTTCAGGGTTGAGAATTCTGGTCTGAATTTGTCTTCAGAAACGGAGTTAAACCCCAGGATCTGTGTCTTCCTACAATAAGAGTGCATTTCTGGTAAACCGAGGTAATTTTTGGCTCAAATGATTTTTCGCAGTTCACGAACCCTACGCAATTCTCACTATTAACTAAAGAGGATTTATGTAAGAGGAGCTGTGGTTTTTATCAGTTTCATAAGCAGAGTTGAACTACATATTTTCCGTCTGAGTAGGAAACACAGTTTTATTTTTCAGGCATGCTCTTTGTTCTTGCTGTATTTTAGACCTTAGAATGAAGAGCTTGCTTCTTGCTTTAAAACAGAGTGTGTTTCAGGGATGAGAACTCTGGTCTGAATTTGTCTTCAGAAAGGGAGTTAAACCCCAGGATCTGTGTCTTCCTACAAGCAAGAGTTCATTTCTGGTAAACCAAGTGAATTTTTGGCTCAAATGATTTTCCACAATTCTAGAACACAACACGATTATCACTATTAATTAATGAGCATTTATGTAAGAGTAGCTGTGTTGTGTATCAGTTTCATAAGCAGATTTGAACTACATATCGTCCCTATGAGTAGGAAACACCGTTCTTTTTTCTTGTCATGCTTATGGTTCTTACTGTATTGAAGACCCTGGAAAGAAGAGGATGCTCCTTGTCTTAAAATAGAGTGTGTTTAAGGGATGAGAACTCTGGACTGAATTTCCCTTCACAAATGGAGTTAAACCCCAGGATCTGTGTCTTCCTACAAGCAAGAGTTCATTTCTGGTTACCCCAGTGAATTTTGGGCTCAAATGATTTTTCCCAGTTCACGATCCCAACGCGATTCTCAATATTAACTGAAGAGCATTTATGTAAGCAGAGCTGTTGTTTGTATCAGTTTCATAAGCAGAGTTGAACTCCATATGGTCCGTATGAGTCGGAAACACATTTCTTTTTTTCAGGGCATGATCATGGTTCTTGCTGTATTTTAGACTCTGGAAAGAAGAGCTTTCTACTTGGTTTAAAACAGAGTGTGTTTCAGGGATGAGAACTCTGGTCTGAATTTCCCTTCAGAAAGGGAGTTAAACCCCAGGTTCTGTGTCTTCCTACAAGCAAGAGTTCATTTCTGGTTACCCCAGTGAATTTTGGGCTCAAATGATTTTTCGCAGTTCACGAACCCACCGCGAATCTCACTATTAACTAAACAGCATTTATGTATGCGGAGCTGTGGTTTGTATCAGTTTCATAAGCAGAGTTGAACTACATATGGTCCGTATGAGTAGAAAACACATTTCTTTTTTTCAGGGCATGCTCATGTTTCTTGCTGTATTTTAGAATCTGGAAAGAAGAGATTGCTTCTTGCGTTAAAGCAGATTGTGTTTCAGGGATGAGAACGCTGGTCTGAATTTCCCTTCACAAACGGAGTTAAACCCCAGGATCTGTGTTGATCTACAAGCAGGAGATCATTTCTGGTAAACAAAGTGAATTTTGGGCTCAAAAGATTTTACACAGTACACCAACAGAACATGATTCTCATTATTAACTAATGAGACTTTATGTAAGAGGAGCTGTGGTTTGTATCAGTTTCATAAGCAGAGTTGAACTACATATGGTCCATATGAATAGGAAACACAGTTCTTTTTTTCAGGGCATGCTCAATGTTCGTGCTGTATTTTAGATTCTGGAAAGAAGAGCTTGCTTAATGTATTAAAACAGAGTGTGTTTCATGGATGAGAACACTGGTCTGAATTTCCCTTCAGAAACGGAGTTAAACCCCAAGATCTGTGCCTTCCTACAAGCAAGTGTTCATATCTGGTAAACCCAGTGAATTTCGGGCTCAAATGATTTTTCGCAGTTCACAAACCCTAAGCTATTCTCACTATTAACTGAAGAACATTAATGTAAGAGTAGCTATGGTTTGTATCAGTTTCATAAGCAGAGTTGAACTATATATTGACTGTAGGAGAAGGAAACACAGTTCTTTTTTTCTGGGCATGCTCATGTTTCTTACAATATTGGATGCCTTGGAAAGAAGAGGATGATTCTTTCCTTAAAACAGAGTGTTTTTCAGGGATGAGAACTCTGGTCTGAATTTGCGTTCAGAAATGGAGTTAAACCCCAGGATCAGTGTCTTCCTACAAGCAAGAGTTCAGTTCTGGTAAACCCAGTGAATTTTGGGCTCAAATGATTTTTCGCATTTCACGCACCATATGTTATTCTCACTACTAACTAAAGAGGATTTATGTAAGAGGAGCTGTGGTTTGTATCAGTTTAATAAGCAGAGTTGAACTACATAAGGTCTGTAGGAGAAGGAAACACAGTTCTTTTTTTCTGTGCATGCTCATGGTTCTTGCTGTATTGGAGACGCTGGAATGAAGTGCTTGCTTCCTGCCTTAAAACAGAGTGTTTTTCAGGGTTGAGAATTCTGGTCTGAATTTGTCTTCAGAAACGGAGTTAAACCCCAGGATCTGTGTCTTCCTACAATAAGAGTGCATTTCTGGTAAACCGAGTGAATTTTTGGCTCAAATGATTTTTCGCAGTTCACGAACCCTACGCATTTCTCACTATTAACTAAAGAGGATTTATGTAAGAGGAGCTGTGGTTTTTATCAGTTTCATAAGCAGAGTTGAACTACATATCGTCCCTATGAGTAGGAAACACCGTTCTTTTTTCTTGTCATGCTTATGGTTCTTACTGTATTGAAGACCCTGGAAAGAAGAGGATGCTCCTTGTCTTAAAATAGAGTGTGTTTAAGGGATGAGAACTCTCTTCTGAATTTCCCTTCAGAAATGGAGTTAAACCCCAGGATCTGTGTCTTCCTACAAGCAAGAGTTCATTTCTGGTTACCCCAGTGAATTTTGGGCTCAAATGATTTTTCGCAGTTCACGAACCCAACGCGATTGTCACTAGTAACTAATCAGCATTTTTGTATGCGGAGCTGTGGTTTGTATCAGTTTCATAAGCAGAGTTGAACTACATATGGTCCGTATGAGTAGAAAACACATTTCTTTTTTTCAGGGCATGCTCATGGTTCTTGCTGTATTTTAGAATCTGGAAAGAAGAGCTTGCTTCTTGCGTTAAAGCAGATTGTGTTTCAGGGATGAGAACGCTGGTCTGAATTTCCCTTCACAAACGGAGTTAAACCCCAGGATCTGTGTTGATCTACAAGCAGGAGATCATTTCTGGTAAACAAAGTGAATTTTGGGCTCAAAGGAATTTACACAGTACACCAACAGAACATGATTCTCACTATTAACTAATGAGACTTTATGTAAGAGGAGCTGTGGTTTGTATCAGTTTCATAAGCAGAGATGAACTACATATGGTCCGTATGAATAGGAAACACAGTTCTTTTTTCAGGGCATGCTCAATGTTCTTGCTGTATTTTAGATTCTGGAAAGAAGAGCTTGCTTAATGTATTAAAACAGAGTGTGTTTCATGGATGAGAACACTGGTCTGAATTTCCCTTCAGAAACGGAGTTAAACCCCAAGATCTGTGCCTTCCTACAAGCAAGAGTTCATATCTGGTAAACCCAGTGAATTTTGGGCTCAAATGATTTTTCGCAGTTCACAAACCCTAAGCTATTCTCACTATTAACTGAAGAACATTTATGTAAGAGGAGCTATGGTTTGTATCAGTTTCATAAGCAGAGTTGAACTATATATTGACTGTAGGAGAAGGAAACACAGTTCTTTTTTTCTGGACATGCTCATGTTTCTTACAATATTGGAGACCTTGGAAAGAAGAGGATGATTCTTGCCTTAAAACAGAGTGTTTTTCAGGGATGAGAACTCTGGTCTGAATTTGCGTTCAGAAACGGAGTTTAACCCCAGGATCAGTGTCTTCCTACAAGCAAGAGATCAGTTCTGGTAAACCCAGTGAATTTTGGGCTCAAATGATTTTTCGCATTTCAAGAAACATATGTTATTCTCACTACTAACTAAAGAGGATTTATGTAAGAGGAGCTGTGGTTTGTATCAGTTTCATAAGCAGAGTTGAACTACATATTTTCCGTCTGAGTAGGAAACACAGTTTTATTTTTCAGGCATGCTCTTTGTTCTTGCTGTATTTTAGACCTTAGAATGAAGAGCTTGCTTCTTGCTTTAAAACAGAGTGTGTTTCAGGGATGAGAACTCTGGTCTGAATTTGTCTTCAAAAAGGGAGTTAAACCCCAGGATCTGTGTCTTCCTACAAGCAAGAGTTCATTTCTGGTAAACCAAGTGAATTTTTGGCTCAAATGATTTTCCACAATTCTAGAACACAACACGATTATCACTATTAATTAATGAGCATTTATGTAAGAGTAGCTGTGTTGTGTATCAGTTTCATAAGCAGATTTGAACTACATATCGTCCCTATGAGTAGGAAACACCGTTCTTTTTTCTTGTCATGCTTATGGTTCTTACTGTATTGAAGACCCTGGAAAGAAGAGGATGCTCCTTGTCTTAAAATAGAGTGTGTTTAAGGGATGAGAACTCTGGACTGAATTTCCCTTCACAAATGGAGTTAAACCCCAGGATCTGTGTCTTCCTACAAGCAAGAGTTCATTTCTGGTTACCCCAGTGAATTTTGGGCTCAAATGATTTTTCCCAGTTCACGATCCCAACGCGATTCTCAATATTAACTGAAGAGCATTTATGTAAGCAGAGCTGTTGTTTGTATCAGTTTCATAAGCAGAGTTGAACTCCATATGGTCCGTATGAGTCGGAAACACATTTCTTTTTTTCAGGGCATGATCATGGTTCTTGCTGTATTTTAGACTCTGGAAAGAAGAGCTTTCTACTTGGTTTAAAACAGAGTGTGTTTCAGGGATGAGAACTCTGGTCTGAATTTCCCTTCAGAAAGGGAGTTAAACCCCAGGTTCTGTGTCTTCCTACAAGCAAGAGTTCATTTCTGGTTACCCCAGTGAATTTTGGGCTCAAATGATTTTTCGCAGTTCACGAACCCACCGCGAATCTCACTATTAACTTAACAGCATTTATGTATGCGGAGCTGTGGTTTGTATCAGTTTCATAAGCAGAGTTGAACTACATATGGTCCGTATGAGTAGAAAACACATTTCTTTTTTTCAGGGCATGCTCATGTTTCTTGCTGTATTTTAGAATCTGGAAAGAAGAGATTGCTTCTTGCGTTAAAGCAGATTGTGTTTCAGGGATGAGAACGCTGGTCTGAATTTCCCTTCACAAACGGAGTTAAACCCCAGGATCTGTGTTGATCTACAAGCAGGAGATCATTTCTGGTAAACAAAGTGAATTTTGGGCTCAAAAGATTTTACACAGTACACCAACAGAACATGATTCTCATTATTAACTAATGAGACTTTATGTAAGAGGAGCTGTGGTTTGTATCAGTTTCATAAGCAGAGTTGAACTACATATGGTCCGTATGAATAGGAAACACAGTTCTTTTTTCAGGGCATGCTCAATGTTCTTGCTGTATTTTAGATTCTGGAAAGAAGAGCTTGCTTAATGTATTAAAACAGAGTGTGTTTCATGGATGAGAACACTGGTCTGAATTTCCCTTCAGAAACGGAGTTAAACCCCAAGATCTGTGCCTTCCTACAAGCAAGAGTTCATATCTGGTAAACCCAGTGAATTTTGGGCTCAAATGATTTTTCGCAGTTCACAAACCCTAAGCTATTCTCACTATTAACTGAAGAACATTTATGTAAGAGGAGCTATGGTTTGTATCAGTTTCATAAGCAGAGTTGAACTATATATTGACTGTAGGAGAAGGAAACACAGTTCTTTTTTTCTGGACATGCTCATGTTTCTTACAATATTGGAGACCTTGGAAAGAAGAGGATGATTCTTGCCTTAAAACAGAGTGTTTTTCAGGGATGAGAACTCTGGTCTGAATTTGCGTTCAGAAACGGAGTTTAACCCCAGGATCAGTGTCTTCCTACAAGCAAGAGATCAGTTCTGGTAAACCCAGTGAATTTTGGGCTCAAATGATTTTTCGCATTTCAAGAAACATATGTTATTCTCACTACTAACTAAAGAGGATTTATGTAAGAGGAGCTGTGGTTTGTATCAGTTTCATAAGCAGAGTTGAACTACATATGGTCTGTAGGAGAAGGAAACACAGTTCATTTTTTCTGGACATGCTCATGTTTCTTACAATATTGGAGACCTTGGAAAGAAGAGGATGATTCTTGCCTTAAAACAGAGTGTTTCTCAGGGATGAGAACTCTGGTTTGAATTTGCGTTCAGAAACTGAGTTAAACCCCAGGATCAGAGTCTTCCTACAAGGAAGAGTTCATTTCTGGTAAACCCAGTGATTTTTGGGCTCAAATGATTTTTCGCATTTCAAGAAACATATGTTATTCTCACTACTAACTAAAGAGGATTTATGTAAGAGGAGGTGTGGTCTGTATCAGTTTCATAAGCAGAGTTGAACTACATATGGTCCGTATGAATAGGAAACAGAGTTCAATTTTTCAGGCCATGCTCATGATTAATGCTGTATTTTAGACTCTGGAAAGAAGAGCGTGCTTCTTCGTTTAAACAGAGTGTGTTTCAGGGATGAGAACTCTGGTCTGAATTTCCCTGCAGAAAAGGAGTTAAACCCCAGGGTCTGTGTCTTCCTACAAGCAAGAGTACATTTCTTAAACCCAGTGAATTTTGGGCTCAAATGATTTTTCGCAGGTAATGAACCCTACGCTATTCTCACTATTAACCAATGAGGATATATGTAAGAGCAGCTGTGTTTTGGATCAGTTTCGTAAGCAGAGTTGAACTACATATGGTCTGTATGAGAAGGAAACACAGTTCTTTTTTTCTAGGCATGCTCATTTTTCTTACTATATTGGAGAAGCTGGAAAGAAGAGGATGATTCTTGCCCTAAAACAGAGTGTGTTTCAGGGATGAGAACTCTGGTCTGAATTTCCCTGCAGTAACGGAGTTAAGCCCCAGGATCTGTGTCTTCCTACAATAAGAGTGCATTTCTGGTAAACCCAGTGAATTTTGTGCTCAAATGATTTTTCGCAGTTCACGAACCCTACGCTATTCTCACTATTAACTGAAGAACATTTATTTAAGAGGAGCTGTGGTTTGTATCAGTTTCATAAGCAGAGTTGAACTACATATGGTCCGTATGATTAGGAAACAGAATTCTTTTTTCCAGGCCATGCTCATGGTTATTGCTGTATTTTAGACTCTGGAAAGAAGAGGGTGCTTCATCGTTTAAACAGAGTGTGTTTCAGGGACGAGAACTCTGGTCTGAATTTCCCTGCAGTAAAGGAGTTAAATCCCAGGATCTGTGTCTTCCTACAAGCAAGAGTACATTTCTGGTTATCCAGTGAATTTTGTTCTCAAATGATTTTTCCCAGTTCACGTACCATATGCTATTCTCACTATTAACTAAAGAGGAATTATGTAAGAGGAGCTGTGGTCTGTATCATTTCATAAGCAGAGTTGAACTACATAAGGTCCGTATGAGTAGGATACACAGTTCTTTTTTTCTGGGCATGCTCATGGTACTTGCTGTATTTTAGACCCTGGAGAAAGAGCTTGCTTCTTGCGTTATAACAGAGTGTGTTTCAGGGATGAGAACTTTGGTCTGAATTTCCCTTCCAGAACGGAGTTGAACCCCAGGATCTGTGTCTTCCTACAAGCAAGAGTTCAATTCCGGTAAACCCAGTGAATTTGGGGCTCAAATGATTTTTCGCAGTTCAGGAACCAAATGCTATTTTCCCTATTAACTAAAGAGCATTTATGTAAGAGGAGCTGATTTTGTATCAGTTTCATAAGCAGAGTTGAATTACATATGGTCCGTATGAGTAGGAAACAGTTCTTTTTTTCAGGGCATGCTCATGGTTCTTGCTTAATTTTAGACTCTGGAAAGAAGAGCTTGTTTCTTGCGTTAAAACAGAGTGTGTTTCAGGGATGAGAACTCTGGTCTGAATTTCTCTTCAGAAATGGAGTTAAACCCCAGGATCTGTGTCTTCCTACAAGCAAGTGTTCAGTTCTGGTAAACAAAGTGAATTTTGGGCTCAAATGATTTTTCACAGTTCAGCAACCCAATCCGATTCTCACTATTAACTAAAGAGCATTTATTTAAGAGGAGCTGCGGTCTGTATCATTTCATAAGCAGAGTTGAACTACATATTTTCTGTATGAGTCGGAAACACAGTTCTTTTTTTTCTGGGCATGCTCATGTTTCTTACTGTATTGGAAACGATGGAAAGAAGAGGATGATTCTTGCCTTAAAACAGAGTGTTTTTCAGGGATGAGAACTCAGGTCTGAATTTGCCTTGAGAAACGGAATTAAACCCCAGGATGAGTGTCTTCCTACAACCAAGAGTTCATTTCTGGTAAACCCAGTGATTTTTTGGCCCAAATGATTTTTCGTAGTTAAAGAACCCAACATGATTCTCACTATTAACTAAAGAGCATTTATGTAAGAGGAGCTGTGGTCTGTATCATTTCATAAGCAGAGTTGAACTACATATGGTCCGTATGTGTAGGAAACACAGTTCTTTTTTTCTGGGCATGCTCATGGTTCATAATGTATTGTAGAAGCTGGAAAGAAGAGGATGATTCTTGCCTTAAAACTGAGTGTTTTTCACGGTTGTGACTTCTGGTCTGAATTTGCCTTCATAAATGGAGATAAACCGCAGTATCTGTGTCTTAAAACAAGCAAGAGTTCAGTTCTGGTAATCCCAGTGAATTTTGGGCTCAAATGATTTTTCGCAGTTCAGGAAAGCAACGCTATTTTCACTACTAACTAAAGAGCTTTTATGTAATAGGAGCTGTGGTTTGTATCAGTTTCATAAGTAGAGTTGAATTACATATGGTCCGTCTGAGTGGGAAACACAGTTCTTTTTTTCAGGGCATGCTCATGGTTCTTGCTGTATTTTAGTCTCTGGAAAGATGAGCTTGCTTCTTGCGTTATAACAGAGTGTGTTTCAGGGATGAGAACTCTGGTCTGAAAATCCCTTCAGGAACTGAGTTAAACACAAGGATCTGTGTCTTCCTACAAGCAAGAGATCAGTTCTGGTAAACCCAGTGAATTTTGGGCTCAATTGATTTTTTCGCAGTTCAGGAACCCAACGCTATTCTTACTATTAACTAAAGATCATTTATGTAAGAGGAGCACTGGTTTGTATCAGTTTCATAAGCAGAGTTGAACTACATTGGTCCGTATTAGTTGGAACACAGTTCTTTTTTTCACGGCATGCTCATGGTTCTTGCTTTATTTTAGACTCTGGAAAGAAGAGCTTGCTTCTTTCGTTAAAACAGAGCGTGTTTCAGGGATGAGAACTCTGGTCTGAATTTCCCTTCAGAAACGGTGTTAAACCCCAGGATCTGTGTCTTCCTACAAGCAAGAGATCAGTTCTGGTAAACCCAGTGAACTTTGGGCTCAAATGATTTTTCGCAGTTCACAAACCCAACGCGATTCTCACTATTAACTAAAGAGCATTTATGTAAGAGGAGCTTTGATTTGCATCAGTTTCATGAGCAGAGTTGAACTACATATGGTCCGTATGAGCAGGAAAAACAGTTCTTTTTTTTTCTGGGCATGCTCATGTTTGTTACTATATTGGAAACGCTGGAAAGAAGAGGATGATTCTTGTCTTAAAACAGAGTGTTTTTCAGGGATGAGAACTCTGGTTTGAATTTGCCTTCACAAATGGAGTTAAACCCCAGATTCATTGTCTTACTACAAGCAAGAGTTCATTTCTGGTAAACCCAGTGAATTTTGGGCTCAAATGATTTTTTGCAGTTCACGAACCCAAGATGATTCTCACTATTAACTAAAGAGCATTTATGTAAGAGGAGCCGTGGTTTTTATCAGTTTCATAAGCAGAGTTGAACTACATATGGTCCTTATGACTAGGAAACACAGTTTTTTTTTCAGGGCATGCTCATGGTTCTTGTTGTGTTTTAGACTCTGGAAAGAAGAGCTTGCTTCTTGCGTTATAACAGAGTGTGTTTTAGGGATGAGAACTCTGGTCTGAATTTCACTTCAGAAACGGAGTTAAACCCCAGGATCTGTGTCTTTCTACAAGCAAGAGTTCAGTTCTGGTAAACCCAGTGATTTTTGGGCTCAAATGATTTTTCCCATTTCAGGAACCCTTAGCTATTCTCACTATTAACTAAAGAGCATTTATGTAAGAGGAAGTGTGGTCTGTATCAGTTTCATAAGCAGAGTTGAACTACATATGATCCGTATGAATAGGAAACACAGTTCTTTTTTTCAGGGCATGCTCATGGTTCTTGCTGTATTTTAGACACTGGAAAGAAGAGCTTGCTTCTTGCGTTATAACAGAGTGTGTTTTAGGCATGAGAACTCTGGTCTGAGTTTCCCTTCAGAAACGGAGTTAAACCCCAGGATCTGTCTTTCTACAAGCAAGAGTTCATTTCTGGTTAACCCAGTGAATTTTGGGCTCAAATGATTTTTTGCAGTTCACGAACCCAACGCGATTCTCACTATTAACTGAACAGCATTTATGTAAGAGGAGCTGTCGTTTGTATCAGTTTCATAAGCAGAGTTGAACTACATATTGTCCGTATGAGTAGGATACACAGTCCTTTTTTTCAGGGCATGCTCATGGTTCTTGCTGTATTTTAGACTCTGGAAAGAAGAGCTTGCTTCTTGCATTAAAACAGGGTGTGTTTCAGGGATGAGAACTCTGGCCTGAATTTCCCTTCAGAAACGGAGTTAAACCCCAGGATCTGTGTCTTCCTACAAGCAAGAGTTCATTTTTGGTAAACCCAGTGAATTTTGTGCTCAAATAATATTTCACATTTAAGGAACCAAACGCTATTCTGACTATTAACTAAAGAGCGTTTATGTAAGAGGAAGTGTGGTCTGTATCAGTTTGATTAGCAGAGTTGAACTACATATGGTCCGTATGAATAGGAAACACAGTTCTTTTTTTCTGGGCATGCTGATGTTTCTTACTATATTGGAGACACTGGAAAGAAGATTGAGTGTTTTTCAGGGTTGAGAACTCTGGTCTGAATTTGCCTTCAGAAAAGGAGTTAAACACCAGGATAAGTGTCTTCCTAAAAGCAAGAGTTCAGTTCTGGTAAACCCAGTGATTTTTAGGCTCAAATGATTTTTCACAGTTCAGCAACCCAATCTGATTCTCACTATTAACTAAAGAGCATTTATTTAAGAGGAGCTGCGGTCTGTATCATTTCATAAGCAGAGTTGAACTACATATGGTCCGTATGAGCAGGAAAAACAGTTCTTTTTTTCTGGGCATGCTCATGTTTGTTACTATATTGGAAATGCTGGAAAGAAGAGGATGATTCTTGCCTTAAAACAGAGTGTTTTTCAGGGATGAGAACTCTGGTTTGAATTTGCCTACACAAATGGAGTTAAACCCCAGATTCAGAGTCTTCCTACAAGCAAGAGTTCATTTCAGGTAAACCCAGTGAATTTTGGGCTCAAATGATTTTTCACAGTTCACGAACCCAAGATGATTCCCACTATTAACTAAAGAGCATTTATGTAAGAGGAGCCGTGGTTTTTATCAGTTTCATAAGCAGAGTTGAACTACATATTGTCCGTATGAGTAGGATACACAGTCCTTTTTTTCAAGGCATGCTCATGGTTCTTGCTGTATTTTAGACTCTGGAAAGAAGAGCTTGCTTCTTGTGTAAAACAGGGTGTGTTTCAGGGATGAGACCTCTGGTCTGAATTTCCCTTCAAAAACGGAGTTAACCCCCAGGATCTGTGTCTTCCTACAAGCTAGTGTTCATTTCTGAAACCCAAGTGAATTTTCGGCTCAAATGAGTTTACACAGTCATAGAACCCAACGCGATTATCACTATTAACCTAAGAGCATTTATGTAAGAGGAGCTGCGGTTTGTATCATTTCATAGGCAGAGTTGAACTACATATGGTCCGTATGAGTAGGAAACACAGTTCCTTTTTTCTGGGCATGCTCATGGTTCTTGCTGTATTTTAGACTCTGGAAAGAAGAGCTTGCTTCTTGCGTTAAAACAGAGTGTGTTTCAGGCATGAGAACTCTGGTCTGAATTTCCCTTCAGAAACGGAGTTAAACCCCAGGATCTGTGTCTTCCTAGAAGCGAGCGTTCATTTAGGTAAACCCAGTGAATTTTGTGCTCAAATGATTTTTCGCAGTTCAGGAACCCAACGCTATTCTCACTATTAACTAAAGATCATTTATGTAAGAGGAGCTGTGGTTTTTATCAGTTTCATAAGCAGAGTTGAACTACATATTGTTCTTATGAGTAGGAAACACAGTTCTTTTTTTCTGGGCATGCTCATGGTTCTGCTGTATTTTAGACTCTGGAAAGAAGAGCTTGCTTCTTGCTTTAAAACAGAGTGTGTTTCAGGGATGAGAACTCTGGGCTGAATTTCCCTTCAGAAACGGAGTTAAATCCCAGGATCTGTGTCTTCCTACAAGCGAGAGGTCATTTTTGGTAAACACAGTGAATTTTGAGCTCAAATAATTTTTCACAGTTCAGGAACCCAACGCTATAATGACTATTAACTAAAGAGCATTTATGTAAGAGGAAGTGTGGTCTGTTTCAGTTTGATTAGCAGAGTTGAACTACATATGGTCCGTATGAATAGGAAACACAGTTCTTTTTTTCTGGGCATGCTCATGTTTCTTACTATATTGGAAACGATGGAAAGAAGACGATGATTATTGTCTTAAAACAGAGTGTGTTTTAGGGATGAGAACTCTGGTCTGAATTTCCCTGCAGAAAAGGAGTTAAACCCCAGGATCTGTGTCTTCCTACAAGCAAGTGTTCATTTCTGGTAAACCAAGTGAATTTTCAGCTCAAATGAATTTACACAGTTGTAGAACCCAAAGCGATTATCACTATTAACTAAAAAGCATTTATGTAAGAGGAAGTGTGCTTTGTATCAGTTTCATTAGCAGAGTTGAACTACATATGGTACGTATGAATAGGAAATACACTTCTTTTTCTCTTGGCATGATCATGATTCTTACTATATTGGAGACGCTCGAAAGAAGAGGATGATTCTTGCCTTAATACAGAGTGTTTTTCAGGGTTGAGTATTCTGGTCCTAATTTACCGTCAGAAACGGAGTTAAACCGCAGGATCTGTGTCTTCCTATAAGCAAGAGTTCAGTTCTGGTAAAACCAGTGAATTTTGGGCTCAAATGATTTTTTGCAGTTCAGGAACCCAACGCTAATCTTACTATTAACTAAAGATCATTTATGTAAGAGGAGCTGTGGTTTGTATCAGTTTCATAAGCGGAGTTGAACTACATATGATCCGTCTGAGTAGGAAACACAGTTCTTTTTTTCAGGGCATGCTCATGGTTCTTGCTGTATTTTAGACTCTGGAAAGAAGAGCTTGCTTCTTGCGTAACAACAGAGTGTGTTTCAGGGATGAGAACTCTGGTCTGAATTTCCCTTCAGAAACGGAGTTAAACCCCAGGTTCTGTGTCTTCCTAGAAGCGAGCGTTCATTTCTGGTAAACCCAGTGAATTTTGTGCTCAAATGATTTTTCACACATCAGGAACCCAACGCTATTCTCACTATTAACTAAAGAGCATTTATGTAAGAGGAAGTGTGCTTTGTATCAGTTTCATTAGCAGAGTTGAACTACATATGGACCGTATGAATAGGAAACACAGTTCTTTTTCTCTGGGCATGATCATGATTCTTACTATATTGGAGACTCTCGAAAGAAGAGGATGATTCTTGCCTTAAAACAGAGTGTTTTTCATGGATGAGAACTCTGGTCTGAATTTGTCTTCAGGAAAGAAGTTAAACCCCAGGATAAGTGGCTTCCTTCAAGTAAGAGTTCAGTTCTGGTAAACCGAGTGAATTTTGGGCTCAAATGATTATTCGCAGTTCAGGAAGCCAAGGCTATTTTCACTATTAACTAAAGAGCATTTATGTAAGAGGAGCTTTGCTTTGTATCAGTTTCATAAGCAGAGTTGAACTACATATGGTCCTTATGAGTAGGAAACACAGTTCATTTTTTCAGAGCATGCTCATGGTTATTGCTGTATTTTAGACTCTGGAAAGAATAGCGTGCTTCTTCATTTAAACAGAGTGTGTTTCAGGGATGAGAACTCTGGTCTGAATTTCACTGCAGAAAAGGAGTTAAACTCCAGGATCTGTGTCTTCCTACAAGCAAGTGTTCATTTCTGGTAAATCAAGGGTATTTTCGGCTCAAATGAATTTACACAGTTGTAGAACCCAACGCGATTATCACTATTAACTAAAAAGCATTTATGTAAGAGGAGTTGCGGTCTGTATCATTTCATAAGCAGAGTTGAACTACATATGGTCCGTATGAGTAGGAAAAACAGTTCTTTTTTTCTGGGCATGCTCACGGTTCTTACTGTATTGGAGACGCTGGAAAGAAGAGGATGACTCTTGCCTTATAACAGAGTGTTTTTCAGGGTTGAGTATTCTGGTCCTAATTTGCCATCAAAAACGGAGTTAAACCGCAGGATCTGTGTCTTCCTACAAGCAAGAGTTCAGTTCTGGTAAAACCAGTCAATTTTTGGCTCAAATGATTTTTTGCAGTTCAGGAACCCAACGCTAATCTTACTATTAAATAAAGATTATTTATGTAAGAGGAGCTGTGGTTTGTATCAGTTTCATAAGCAGAGTTGAACTACATATGGTCTGTCTGAGTAGGAAACACAGTTCTTTTTTTCAGGGCATGCTCATGGTTCTTGCTGTATTTTAGACTCTGGAAAGAAGAGCTTGCTTCTTGCGTAAAAACAGAGTGTGTTTCAGGGATGAGAACTCTGGTCTGAATTTCCCTTCAGAAACGGAGTTAAACCCCAGGTTCTGTGTCTTCCTAGAAGCGAGCGTTCATTTCTGGTAAACCCAGTGTATTTTGTGCTCAAATGATTTTTCACACTTCAGGAACCCAATGCTATTCTCACTATTAACTAAAGAGCATTTATGTAAGAGGAAGTGTGCTTTGTATCAGTTTCATTAGCAGAGTTGAACTACATATGGTACGTATGAATAGGAAATACACTTCTTTTTCTCTTGGCATGATCATGATTCTTACTATATTGGAGACGCTGGAAAGAAGAGGATGATTCTTGCCTTAAAACAGAGTGTTTTTCAGGGATGAGAACTCTGGTCTGAATTTGTCTTCAGGAAAGGAGTTAAATCCCAGGATAAGTGGCTTCCTTCAAGTAAGAGTTCAGTTCTGGTAAACCGAGTGAATTTTGGGCTCAAATGATTTTTCGCAGTTCAGGAAGCCAACGCTATTTTCACTATTAACTAAAGAGCATTTATGTAAGAGGAGCTGTGGTTTGTATCAGTTTCATAAGCAGAGTTGAACTACATATGGTCCGTCTGAGTAGGAAACACAGTTCATTTTTTCAGGGCATGCTCATGATTATTGATGTATTTTAGACTCTGGAAAGAATAGCATGCTTCTTCGTTTAAACAGAGTGTGTTTCAGGGATGAGAACTCTGGTCTGAATTTCCCTGCAGAAAAGGAGTTAAACCCCAGGATCTGTGTCTTCCTACAAGCAAGTGTTCATTTCTGGTAAATCAAGGGTATTTTTGGCTCAAATGAATTTACACAGTTGTAGAACCCAACGCGATTATCACTATTAACTAAAGAGCATTTATGTAAGAGGAGTTGCGGTCTGTATTATTTCATTTTCAGAGTTGAACTACATATGGTCCGTATGAGTAGGAAACACAGTTCTTTTTTTCTGGTCATGCTCACGGTTCTTACTGAATTGGAGACGCTGGAAAGAAGAGGATGACTCTTGCCTTAAAACAGAGTGTTTTTCAGGGTTGAGTATTCTGGTCCTAATTTGCCGTCAGAAACGGAGTTAAACCGCAGGATCTGTGTCTTCCTACAAGCAAGAGTTCAGTTCTGGTAAGACCAGTGAATTTTGGGCTCAAATGATTTTTTGAGTTCATGAACCCAACTCTAATCTTACTATTAACTAAAGATCATTTATGTAAGAGGAGCTGTGGTTTGTATCAGTTTCATAAGCAGAGTTGAACTACATATGGTCTGTCTGAGTAGGAAACACAGTTCTTTTTTTCAGGGCATGCTCATGGTTCTTGCTGTATTGGTGATGCTGGAAAGAAGAACTTGCTTCTTGCATTAAAACAGGGTGTGTTTCATAGATGAGAACTCTGGTGTGAATTTCCCTACACAAACGGAGTTAAACACCATGATCTTTGTCTTCCTACCAGCAAGAGTTCATTTCTGGGAAACCAAGTGAATTTTCGGCTCAAAAGATATTTTGCAGTTCACGAACCCTACGCTATTCTCACTATTAACTAATGAGAATTTATGAAAGGGGAACTGCGGTCTGTATTATTTCATAAGCAGAGTTGAACTCCATATGGTCTGTCTGAGTAGGAAACACAGTTCTTTTATTCAGGGCATGCTCATGGTTCTTGCTGTATTTTAGACTCTGGAAAGAAGAGCTTGCTTCTTGCGTTATGACATAGTGTGTTTTAGGGATGAGAACTCTGGTCTGAATTTCCCTTCAGAAACGGAGTTAAACCCCAGGATCTGTGTCTTCCCACAAGCAAGAGTTCATTTCTGGTTAACCCAGTAAATTTTCTGCTCAAATGATTTTTCACACTTCAGGAACCCAACGCTATTCTCCCTATAAACTAAAGAGCATGTATGTAAGAAGAAGTGTGCTTTGTATCAGTTTCATTAGCAGAGTTGAACTACATATGGTCCGTATGAATAGGAAACACAGTTCTTTTTCTCTGGGCATGATCATGATTCTTACTATATTGGAGACGCTCGAAAGAAGAGGATGATTCTTGCCTTAAAACAGAGTGTTTTTCAGGGATGAGAACTCTGGTCTGAATTTGTCTTCAGGAAAGAAGTTAAACCCCAGGATAAATGGCTTCCTTCAAGTAAGAGTTCAGTTCTGGTAAACCGAGTGAATTTTGGGCTCAAATGATTTTTCGCAGTTCAGGAAGCCAACGCTATTTTCACTATTAACTAAAGAGCATTTATGCAAGAGGAGCTGTGGTTTGTATCAGTTTCATAAGCAGAGTTGAACTACATATGGTCCTTATGAGTAGGAAACACAGTTCATTTTTTCAAAGCATGCTCATGATTATTGATGTATTTTAGACTCTGGAAAGAATAGCGTGCTTCTTCATTTAAACAGAGTGTGTTTCAGGGATGAGAACTCTGGTCTGAATTTCCCTGCAGAAAAGGAGTTAAACCCCAGGATCTGTGTCTTCCTACAAGCAAGTGTTCATTTCTGGTAAATCAAGTGTATTTTCGGCTCAAATGAATTTACACAGTTGTAGAACCCAACGCGATTATCACTATTAACTAAACAGCATTTATGTAAGAGGAGTTGCGGTCTGTATCATTTCATTAGCAGAGTTGAACTACATATGGTCCGTATGAATAGGAAACACAGTTCTTTTTTTCTGGGCATGCTCATGTTTCTTACTATATTGGAAACGATGGAAAGAAGACGATGATTATTGTCTTAAAACAGAGTGTGTTTCAGGGATGAGAACTCTGGTCTGAATTTCCCTGCAGAAAAGGAGTTAAACCCCAGGATCTGTGTCTTCCTACAAGCAAGTGTTCATTTCTGGTAAACCAAGTGAATTTTCAGCTCAAATGAATTTACACAGTTGTAGAACCCAAAGCGATTATAACTATTAACTAAAGAGCATTTATGTAAGAGGAGCTGCAGTATGTATCATTTCATAAGCAGAGTTGAACTACATATGGTCCGTATGAGTAGGAAACACAGTTCTTATTTTCCGGGCATGCTCACGTTTCTTACTGTATTGGAGACGCTGGAAAGAAGAGGATGATTCTTGCCTTAATACAGAGTGTTTTTCAGGGTTGAGTATTCTGGTCCTAATTTACCGTCAGAAACGGAGTTAAACCGCAGGATCTGTGTCTTCCTACAAGCAAGAGTTCAGTTCTGGTAAAACCAGTGAATTTTGGGCTCAAATGATTTTTTGCAGTTCAGGAACCCAACGCTAATCTTACTATTAACTAAAGATCATTTATGTAAGAGGAGCTGTGGTTTGTATCAGTTTCATAAGCAGAGTTGAACTACATATGATCCGTCTGAGTAGGAAACACAGTTCTTTTTTTCAGGGCATGCTCATGGTTCTTGCTGTATTTTAGACTCTGGAAAGAAGAGCTTGCTTCTTGCGTAACAACAGAGTGTGTTTCAGGGATGAGAACTCTGGTTTGAATTTCCCTTCAGAAACGGAGTTAAACCCCAGGTTCTGTGTCTTCCTAGAAGCGAGCGTTCATTTCTGGTAAACCCAGTGAATTTTGTGCTCAAATGATTTTTCACACATCAGGAACCCAACGCTATTCTCACTATTAACTAAAGAGCATTTATGTAAGAGGAAGTGTGCTTTGTATCAGTTTCATTAGCAGAGTTGAACTACATATGGACCGTATGAATAGGAAACACAGTTCTTTTTCTCTGGGCATGATCATGATTCTTACTATATTGGAGACTCTCGAAAGAAGAGGATGATTCTTGCCTTAAAACAGAGTGTTTTTCAGGGATGAGAACTCTGGTCTGAATTTGTCTTCGGGAAAGAAGTTAAACCCCAGGATAAGTGGCTTCCTTCAAGTAAGAGTTCAGTTCTGGTAAACCGAGTGAATTTTGGGCTCAAATGATTATTCGCAGTTCAGGAAGCCAACGCTATTTTCACTATTAACTAAAGAGCATTTATGTAAGAGGAGCTTTGGTTTGTATCAGTTTCATAAGCAGAGTTGAACTACATATGGTCCTTATGAGTAGGAAACACAGTTCATTTTTTCAGAGCATGCTCATGGTTATTGCTGTATTTTAGACTCTGGAAAGAATAGCGTGCTTCTTCATTTAAACAGAGTGTGTTTCAGGGATGAGAACTCTGGTCTGAATTTCACTGCAGAAAAGGAGTTAAACTCCAGGATCTGTGTCTTCCTACAAGCAAGTGTTCATTTCTGGTAAATCAAGTGTATTTTCGGCTCAAATGAATTTACACAGTTGTAGAACCCAACGCGATTATCACTATTAACTAAACAGCATTTATGTAAGAGGAGTTGCGGTCTGTATCATTTCATTAGCAGAGTTGAACTACATATGGTCCGTATGAATAGGAAACACAGTTCTTTTTTTCTGGGCATGCTCATGTTTCTTACTATATTGGAAACGATGGAAAGAAGACGATGATTATTGTCTTAAAACAGAGTGTGTTTTAGGGATGAGAACTCTGGTCTGAATTTCCCTGCAGAAAAGGAGTTAAACCCCAGGATCTGTGTCTTCCTACAAGCAAGTGTTCATTTCTGGTAAACCAAGTGAATTTTCAGCTCAAATGAATTTACACAGTTGTAGAACCCAAAGCGATTATCACTATTAACTAAAAAGCATTTATGTAAGAGGAGCTGTGGTTTGTATCAGTTTCATAAGCAGAGTTGAACTACATATGGTCCGTCTGAGTAGGAAACACAGTTCTTTTTTTCAGGGCATGCTCATGGTTCTTGCTGTATTTTAGACTCTGGAAAGAAGAGCTTGCTTCTTGCGTAAAAACAGAGTGTGTTTCAGGGATGAGAACTCTGGTCTGAATTTCCCTTCAGAAACGGAGTTAAACCCCAGGTTCTGTGTCTTCCTAGAAGCGAGCGTTCATTTCTGGTAAACCCAGTGTATTTTGTGCTCAAATGATTTTTCACACTTCAGGAACCCAATGCTATTCTCACTATTAACTAAAGAGCATTTATGTAAGAGGAAGTGTGCTTTGTATCAGTTTCATTAGCAGAGTTGAACTACATATGGTACGTATGAATAGGAAATACACTTCTTTTTCTCTTGGCATGATCATGATTCTTACTATATTGGAGACGCTCGAAAGAAGAGGATGATTCTTGCCTTAAAACGGAGTGTTTTTCAGGGATGAGAACTCTGGTCTGAATTTGTCTTCAGGAAAGGAGTTAAATCCCAGGATATGTGGCTTCCTTCAAGTAAGAGTTCAGTTCTGGTAAACCGAGTGAATTTTGGGCTCAAATGATTATTCGCAGTTCAGGAAGCCAACGCTATTTTCACTATTAACTAAAGAGCATTTATGTAAGAGGAGCTGTGGTTTGTATCAGTTTCATAAGCAGAGTTGAACTACATATGGTCCGTCTGAGTAGGAAACACAGTTCATTTTTTCAGGGCATGCTCATGGTTATTGCTGTATTTTAGATTCTGGAAAGAATAGCATGCTTCTTCGTTTAAACAGAGTGTGTTTCAGAGATGAGAACTCTGGTCTGAATTTCCCTGCAGAAAAGGAGTTAAACCCCAGGATCTGTGTCTTCCTACAAGCAAGTGTTCATTTCTGGTAAATCACGGGTATTTTCGGCTCAAATGAATTTACACAGTTGTAGAACCCAACGCGGTTATCACTATTAACTAAAGAGCATTTATGTAAGAGGAGTTGCGGTCTGTATTATTTCATTTTCAGAGTTGAACTACATATGGTCCGTATGAGTAGGAAACACAGTTCTTTTTTTCTGGTCATGCTCACGGTTCTTACTGAATTGGAGACGCTCGGAAGAAGAGGATGACTCTTGCCTTAAAACAGAGTGTTTTTCAGGGTTGAGTATTCTGGTCCTAATTTGCCGTCAGAAACGGAGTTAAACCGCAGGATCTGTGTCTTCCTACAAGCAAGAGTTCAGTTCTGGTAAGACCAGTGAATTTTGGGCTCAAATGATTTTTTGAGTTCATGAACCCAACTCTAATCTTACTATTAACTAAAGATCATTTATGTAAGAGGAGCTGTGGTTTGTATCAGTTTCATAAGCAGAGTTGAACTACATATGGTCTGTCTGAGTAGGAATCACAGTTCTTTTTTTCAGGGCATGCTCATGGTTCTTGCTTTATTGGTGATGCTGGAAAGAAGAACTTGCTTCTTGCATTAAAACAGGGTGTGTTTCATAGATGAGAACTCTGGTGTGAATTTCCCTACACAAACGGAGTTAAACACCATGATCTTTGTCTTCCTACCAGCAAGAGTTCATTTCTGGGAAACCAAGTGAATTTTCAGCTCAAAAGATATTTTGCAGTTCACGAACCCTACGCTATTCTCACTATTAACTAATGAGAATTTATGAAAGAGGAACTGGGGTCTTTATTATTTCATAAGCAGAGTTGAACTACATATGGTCTGTCTGAGTAGGAAACACAGTTCTTTTATTCAGGGCATGCTCATGGTTCTTGCTGTATTTTAGACTCTGGAAAGAAGAGCTTCCTTCTTGCGTTATGACATAGTGTGTTTTAGGGATGAGAACTCTGGTCTGAATTTCCCTTCAGAAACGGAGTTAAACCCCAGGATCTGTGTCTTCCTACAAGCAAGAGTTCATTTCTGGTTAACCCAGTAAATTTTCGGCTCAAATGATTTTTCACACTTCAGGAACCCAACGCTATTCTCACTATAAACTAAAGAGCATGTATGTAAGAAGAAGTGTGCTTTGTATCAGTTTCATTAGCAGAGTTGAACTACATATGGTCCGTATGAATAGGAAACACAGTTCTTTTTCTCTGGGCATGATCATGATTCTTACTATATTGGAGACGCTCGAAAGAAGAGGATGATTCTTGCCTTAAAACAGAGTGTTTTTCAGGGATGAGGACTCTGGTCTGAATTTGTCTTCAGGAAAGAAGTTAAACCCCAGGATAAATGGCTTCCTTCAAGTAAGAGTTCAGTTCTGGTAAACCGAGTGAATTTTGGGCTCAAATGATTATTCGCAGTTCAGGAAGCCAACGCTATTTTCACTATTAACTAAAGAGCATTTATGTAAGAGAAGCTGTGGTTTGTATCAGTTTCATAAGCAGAGTTGAACTACATATGGTCCTTATGAGTAGGAAACACAGTTCATTTTTTCAGAGCATGCTCATGATTATTGATGTATTTTAGACTCTGGAAAGAATAGCGTGCTTCTTCATTTAAACAGAGTGTGTTTCAGGGATGAGAACTCTGGTCTGAATTTCCCTGCAGAAAAGGAGTTAAACCCCAGGATCTGTGTCTTCCTACAAGCAAGTGTTCATTTCTGGTAAATCAAGTGTATTTTCGGCTCAAATGAATTTACACAGTTGTAGAACCCAACGCGATTATCACTATTAACTAAACAGCATTTATGTAAGAGGAGTTGCGGTCTGTATCATTTCATTAGCAGAGTTGAACTACATATGGTCCGTATGAATAGGAAACACAGTTCTTTTTTTCTGGGCATGCTCATGTTTCTTACTATATTGGAAACGCTGGAAAGAAGAGGATGATTCTTGCCTTAAAACAGAGTGTTTTTCAGGGATGAGAACTCTGGTTTGAATTTGCCTTCACAAACGGAGTTAAACCCCAGATTCAGTGTCTTCCTACAAGCAAGAGTTCATTTCTGGTAAACCCAGTGAATTTTGGGCTCAAATGATTTTTCACAGTTCACGAACCCAAGGTGATTCTCACTATTAACTAAAGAGCATTTATGTAAGAGGAGCCGTGGTTTTTATCAGTTTCATAAGCAGAGTTGAACTACATATGGTCCTTATGAGTAGGAAACACAGTTTTTTTTTTCAGGGCATGCTCATGGTTCTTGTTGTGTTTTAGACTCTGGAAAGAAGAGCTTGCTTCTTGCGTTATAACAGAGTGTGTTTTAGGGATGAGAACTCTGGTCTGAATTTCACTTCAGAAACGGAGTTAAACCCCAGGATCTGTGTATTCCTACAAGCAAGAGTTCAGTTCTGGTAAACCCAGTGATTTTTGGGCTCAAATGATTTTTCGCATTTCAGGAACCCTTTGCTATTCTCACTATTAACTAAAGAGCATTTATGTAAGAGGAAGTGTGGTCTGTATCAGTTTCATAAGCAGAGTTGAACTACATATGATCCATATGAATAGGAAACACAGTTCTTTTTTTCAGGGCATGCTCATGGTTCTTGCTGTATTTTAGACTCTGGAAAGAAGAGCTTGCTTCTTGCGTTAAAACAGTGTGTGTTTCAGGGATGAGAACTCTGGCCTGAATTTCCGTTCAGAAACGGAGTTAAACCCCAGGATCTGTGTCTTCCTACAAGCAAGAGTTCATTTCTGGTTAACCCAGTGTATTTTCGGCTCAAATGACTTTTCGCAGTTCACGAAGCCAACGCGATTCTCAGTATTATCTAAAGAGCATTTATGTAAGAGGAGCTGTGGTTTGTATCAGTTTCATAAGCACAGTTGAACTACATATGGTCTGTCTGAGTAGGAAACACAGTTCTTTTTTTCAGGGCATGCTCATGGTTCTTGCTGTATTTTAGACTCTGGAAAGAAGAGCTTGCTTCTTGCGTAAAAACAGAGTGTGTTTCAGGGATGAGAACTCTGGTCTGAATTTCCCTTCAGAAACGGAGTTAAACCCCAGGTTCTGTGTCTTCCTAGAAGTGAGCGTTCATTTCTGGTAAACCCAGTGAATTTTGTGCTCAAATGATTTTTCACACTTCAGGAAACCAACGCTATTCTCACTATTAACTAAAGAGCATTTATGTAAGAAGAAGTGTGCTTTGTATCAGTTTCATTAGCAGGGTTGAACTACATATGGTCTGTATGAATAGGAAACACAGTTCTTTTTCTCTGGGCATGATCATGATTCTTACTATATTGGAGACGCTCGAAAGAAGAGGATGATTCTTGCCTTAAAACAGAGTGTTTTTCAGGGATGAGAACTCTGGTCTGAATTTGTCTTCAGGAAAGGAGTTAAACCCCAGGATAAGTGGCTTCCTTCAAGTAAGAGTTCAGTTCTGGTAAACAGAGTGAATTTTGGGCTCAAATGATTATTCCCAGTTCAGGAAGCCAACGCTATTTTCACTATTAACTAAAGAGCATTTATGTAAGAGGAGCTGCGGTCTGTATCATTTCATAAGCAGAGTTGAACTACATATGGTCTGTCTGAGTAGGAAACACAGTTCATTTATTCAGGGCATGCTCATGGTTCTTGCTGTATTTTAGACTCTGGAAAGAAGAGCTTCCTTCTTGCGTTATGACATAGTGTGTTTTAGGGATGAGAACTCTGGTCTGAATTTCCCTTCAGAAACGGAGTTAAACCCCAGGATCTGTGTCTTCCTACAAGCAAGAGTTCATTTCTGGTTAACCCAGTAAATTTTCGGCTCAAATGATTTTTCACACTTCAGGAACCCAACGCTATTCTCACTATAAACTAAAGAGCATGTATGTAAGAAGAAGTGTGCTTTGTATCAGTTTCATTAGCAGAGTTGAACTACATATGGTCCGTATGAATAGGAAACACAGTTCTTTTTCCCTGGGCATGATCATGATTCTTACTATATTGGAGACGCTCGAAAGAAGAGGATGATTCTTGCCTTAAAACAGAGTGTTTTTCAGGGATGAGGACTCTGGTCTGAATTTGTCTTCAGGAAAGAAGTTAAACCCCAGGATAAATGGCTTCCTTCAAGTAAGAGTTCAGTTCTGGTAAACCGAGTGAATTTTGGGCTCAAATGATTATTCGCAGTTCAGGAAGCCAACGCTATTTTCACTATTAACTAAAGAGCATTTATGTAAGAGAAGCTGTGGTTTGTATCAGTTTCATAAGCAGAGTTGAACTACATATGGTCCTTATGAGTAGGAAACACAGTTCATTTTTTCAGAGCATGCTCATGATTATTGATGTATTTTAGACTCTGGAAAGAATAGCGTGCTTCTTCATTTAAACAGAGTGTGTTTCAGGGATGAGAACTCTGGTCTGAATTTCCCTGCAGAAAAGGAGTTAAACCCCAGGATCTGTGTCTTCCTACAAGCAAGTGTTCATTTCTGGTAAATCAAGTGTATTTTCGGCTCAAATGAATTTACACAGTTGTAGAACCCAACGCGATTATCACTATTAACTAAACAGCATTTATGTAAGAGGAGTTGCGGTCTGTATCATTTCATTAGCAGAGTTGAACTACATATGGTCCGTATGAATAGGAAACACAGTTCTTTTTTTCTGGGCATGCTCATGTTTCTTACTATATTGGAAACGCTGGAAAGAAGAGGATGATTCTTGCCTTAAAACAGAGTGTTTTTCAGGGATGAGAACTCTGGTTTGAATTTGCCTTCACAAACGGAGTTAAACCCCAGATTCAGTGTCTTCCTACAAGCAAGAGTTCATTTCTGGTAAACCCAGTGAATTTTGGGCTCAAATGATTTTTCACAGTTCACGAACCCAAGGTGATTCTCACTATTAACTAAAGAGCATTTATGTAAGAGGAGCCGTGGTTTTTATCAGTTTCATAAGCAGAGTTGAACTACATATGGTCCTTATGAGTAGGAAACACAGTTTTTTTTTTCAGGGCATGCTCATGGTTCTTGTTGTGTTTTAGACTCTGGAAAGAAGAGCTTGCTTCTTGCGTTATAACAGAGTGTGTTTTAGGGATGAGAACTCTGGTCTGAATTTCACTTCAGAAACGGAGTTAAACCCCAGGATCTGTGTATTCCTACAAGCAAGAGTTCAGTTCTGGTAAACCCAGTGATTTTTGGGCTCAAATGATTTTTCGCATTTCAGGAACCCTTTGCTATTCTCACTATTAACTAAAGAGCATTTATGTAAGAGGAAGTGTGGTCTGTATCAGTTTCATAAGCAGAGTTGAACTACATATGATCCGTATGAATAGGAAACACAGTTCTTTTTTTCAGGGCATGCTCATGGTTCTTGCTGTATTTTAGACTCTGGAAAGAAGAGCTTGCTTCTTGCGTTAAAACAGTGTGTGTTTCAGGGATGAGAACTCTGGCCTGAATTTCCGTTCAGAAACGGAGTTAAACCCCAGGATCTGTGTCTTCCTACAAGCAAGAGTTCATTTCTGGTTAACCCAGTGTATTTTCGGCTCAAATGACTTTTCGCAGTTCACGAAGCCAACGCGATTCTCAGTATTATCTAAAGAGCATTTATGTAAGAGGAGCTGTGGTTTGTATCAGTTTCATAAGCACAGTTGAACTACATATGGTCTGTCTGAGTAGGAAACACAGTTCTTTTTTTCAGGGCATGCTCATGGTTCTTGCTGTATTTTAGACTCTGGAAAGAAGAGCTTGCTTCTTGCGTAAAAACAGAGTGTGTTTCAGGGATGAGAACTCTGGTCTGAATTTCCCTTCAGAAACGGAGTTAAACCCCAGGTTCTGTGTCTTCCTAGAAGTGAGCGTTCATTTCTGGTAAACCCAGTGAATTTTGTGCTCAAATGATTTTTCACACTTCAGGAAACCAACGCAATTCTCACTATTAACTAAAGAGCATTTATGTAAGAAGAAGTGTGCTTTGTATCAGTTTCATTAGCAGGGTTGAACTACATATGGTCTGTATGAATAGGAAACACAGTTCTTTTTCTCTGGGCATGATCATGATTCTTACTATATTGGAGACGCTCGAAAGAAGAGGATGATTCTTGCCTTAAAACAGAGTGTTTTTCAGGGATGAGAACTCTGGTCTGAATTTGTCTTCAGGAAAGGAGTTAAACCCCAGGATAAGTGGCTTCCTTCAAGTAAGAGTTCAGTTCTGGTAAACAGAGTGAATTTTGGGCTCAAATGATTATTCCCAGTTCAGGAAGCCAACGCTATTTTCACTATTAACTAAAGAGCATTTATGTAAGAGGAGCTGCGGTCTGTATCATTTCATAAGCAGAGTTGAACTACATATGGTCTGTCTGAGTAGGAAACACAGTTCATTTATTCAGGGCATGCTCATGGTTCTTGCTGTATTTTAGACTCTGGAAAGAAGAGCTTCCTTCTTGCGTTATGACATAGTGTGTTTTAGGGATGAGAACTCTGGTCTGAATTTCCCTTCAGAAACGGAGTTAAACCCCAGGATCTGTGTCTTCCTACAAGCAAGAGTTCATTTCTGGTTAACCCAGTAAATTTTCGGCTCAAATGATTTTTCACACTTCAGGAACCCAACGCTATTCTCACTATAAACTAAAGAGCATGTATGTAAGAAGAAGTGTGCTTTGTATCAGTTTCATTAGCAGAGTTGAACTACATATGGTCCGTATGAATAGGAAACACAGTTCTTTTTCTCTGGGCATGATCATGATTCTTACTATATTGGAGACGCTCGAAAGAAGAGGATGATTCTTGCCTTAAAACAGAGTGTTTTTCAGGGATGAGGACTCTGGTCTGAATTTGTCTTCAGGAAAGAAGTTAAACCCCAGGATAAATGGCTTCCTTCAAGTAAGAGTTCAGTTCTGGTAAACCGAGTGAATTTTGGGCTCAAATGATTATTCGCAGTTCAGGAAGCCAACGCTATTTTCACTATTAACTAAAGAGCATTTATGTAAGAGAAGCTGTGGTTTGTATCAGTTTCATAAGCAGAGTTGAACTACATATGGTCCTTATGAGTAGGAAACACAGTTCATTTTTTCAGAGCATGCTCATGATTATTGATGTATTTTAGACTCTGGAAAGAATAGCGTGCTTCTTCATTTAAACAGAGTGTGTTTCAGGGATGAGAACTCTGGTCTGAATTTCCCTGCAGAAAAGGAGTTAAACCCCAGGATCTGTGTCTTCCTACAAGCAAGTGTTCATTTCTGGTAAATCAAGTGTATTTTCGGCTCAAATGAATTTACACAGTTGTAGAACCCAACGCGATTATCACTATTAACTAAACAGCATTTATGTAAGAGGAGTTGCGGTCTGTATCATTTCATTAGCAGAGTTGAACTACATATGGTCCGTATGAATAGGAAACACAGTTCTTTTTTTCTGGGCATGCTCATGTTTCTTACTATATTGGAAACGCTGGAAAGAAGAGGATGATTCTTGCCTTAAAACAGAGTGTTTTTCAGGGATGAGAACTCTGGTTTGAATTTGCCTTCACAAACGGAGTTAAACCCCAGATTCAGTGTCTTCCTACAAGCAAGAGTTCATTTCTGGTAAACCCAGTGAATTTTGGGCTCAAATGATTTTTCACAGTTCACGAACCCAAGGTGATTCTCACTATTAACTAAAGAGCATTTATGTAAGAGGAGCCGTGGTTTTTATCAGTTTCATAAGCAGAGTTGAACTACATATGGTCCTTATGAGTAGGAAACACAGTTTTTTTTTTCAGGGCATGCTCATGGTTCTTGTTGTGTTTTAGACTCTGGAAAGAAGAGCTTGCTTCTTGCGTTATAACAGAGTGTGTTTTAGGGATGAGAACTCTGGTCTGAATTTCACTTCAGAAACGGAGTTAAACCCCAGGATCTGTGTATTCCTACAAGCAAGAGTTCAGTTCTGGTAAACCCAGTGATTTTTGGGCTCAAATGATTTTTCGCATTTCAGGAACCCTTTGCTATTCTCACTATTAACTAAAGAGCATTTATGTAAGAGGAAGTGTGGTCTGTATCAGTTTCATAAGCAGAGTTGAACTACATATGATCCATATGAATAGGAAACACAGTTCTTTTTTTCAGGGCATGCTCATGGTTCTTGCTGTATTTTAGACTCTGGAAAGAAGAGCTTGCTTCTTGCGTTAAAACAGTGTGTGTTTCAGGGATGAGAACTCTGGCCTGAATTTCCGTTCAGAAACGGAGTTAAACCCCAGGATCTGTGTCTTCCTACAAGCAAGAGTTCATTTCTGGTTAACCCAGTGTATTTTCGGCTCAAATGACTTTTCGCAGTTCACGAAGCCAACGCGATTCTCAGTATTATCTAAAGAGCATTTATGTAAGAGGAGCTGTGGTTTGTATCAGTTTCATAAGCACAGTTGAACTACATATGGTCTGTCTGAGTAGGAAACACAGTTCTTTTTTTCAGGGCATGCTCATGGTTCTTGCTGTATTTTAGACTCTGGAAAGAAGAGCTTGCTTCTTGCGTAAAAACAGAGTGTGTTTCAGGGATGAGAACTCTGGTCTGAATTTCCCTTCAGAAACGGAGTTAAACCCCAGGTTCTGTGTCTTCCTAGAAGTGAGCGTTCATTTCTGGTAAACCCAGTGAATTTTGTGCTCAAATGATTTTTCACACTTCAGGAAACCAACGCTATTCTCACTATTAACTAAAGAGCATTTATGTAAGAAGAAGTGTGCTTTGTATCAGTTTCATTAGCAGGGTTGAACTACATATGGTCTGTATGAATAGGAAACACAGTTCTTTTTCTCTGGGCATGATCATGATTCTTACTATATTGGAGACGCTCGAAAGAAGAGGATGATTCTTGCCTTAAAACAGAGTGTTTTTCAGGGATGAGAACTCTGGTCTGAATTTGTCTTCAGGAAAGGAGTTAAACCCCAGGATAAGTGGCTTCCTTCAAGTAAGAGTTCAGTTCTGGTAAACAGAGTGAATTTTGGGCTCAAATGATTATTCCCAGTTCAGGAAGCCAACGCTATTTTCACTATTAACTAAAGAGCATTTATGTAAGAGGAGCTGCGGTCTGTATCATTTCATAAGCAGAGTTGAACTACATATGGTCTGTCTGAGTAGGAAACACAGTTCATTTATTCAGGGCATGCTCATGGTTCTTGCTGTATTTTAGACTCTGGAAAGAAGAGCTTCCTTCTTGCGTTATGACATAGTGTGTTTTAGGGATGAGAACTCTGGTCTGAATTTCCCTTCAGAAACGGAGTTAAACCCCAGGATCTGTGTCTTCCTACAAGCAAGAGTTCATTTCTGGTTAACCCAGTAAATTTTCGGCTCAAATGATTTTTCACACTTCAGGAACCCAACGCTATTCTCACTATAAACTAAAGAGCATGTATGTAAGAAGAAGTGTGCTTTGTATCAGTTTCATTAGCAGAGTTGAACTACATATGGTCCGTATGAATAGGAAACACAGTTCTTTTTCTCTGGGCATGATCATGATTCTTACTATATTGGAGACGCTCGAAAGAAGAGGATGATTCTTGCCTTAAAACAGAGTGTTTTTCAGGGATGAGGACTCTGGTCTGAATTTGTCTTCAGGAAAGAAGTTAAACCCCAGGATAAATGGCTTCCTTCAAGTAAGAGTTCAGTTCTGGTAAACCGAGTGAATTTTGGGCTCAAATGATTATTCGCAGTTCAGGAAGCCAACGCTATTTTCACTATTAACTAAAGAGCATTTATGTAAGAGAAGCTGTGGTTTGTATCAGTTTCATAAGCAGAGTTGAACTACATATGGTCCTTATGAGTAGGAAACACAGTTCATTTTTTCAGAGCATGCTCATGATTATTGATGTATTTTAGACTCTGGAAAGAATAGCGTGCTTCTTCATTTAAACAGAGTGTGTTTCAGGGATGAGAACTCTGGTCTGAATTTCCCTGCAGAAAAGGAGTTAAACCCCAGGATCTGTGTCTTCCTACAAGCAAGTGTTCATTTCTGGTAAATCAAGTGTATTTTCGGCTCAAATGAATTTACACAGTTGTAGAACCCAACGCGATTATCACTATTAACTAAACAGCATTTATGTAAGAGGAGTTGCGGTCTGTATCATTTCATTAGCAGAGTTGAACTACATATGGTCCGTATGAATAGGAAACACAGTTCTTTTTTTCTGGGCATGCTCATGTTTCTTACTATATTGGAAACGCTGGAAAGAAGAGGATGATTCTTGCCTTAAAACAGAGTGTTTTTCAGGGATGAGAACTCTGGTTTGAATTTGCCTTCACAAACGGAGTTAAACCCCAGATTCAGTGTCTTCCTACAAGCAAGAGTTCATTTCTGGTAAACCCAGTGAATTTTGGGCTCAAATGATTTTTCACAGTTCACGAACCCAAGGTGATTCTCACTATTAACTAAAGAGCATTTATGTAAGAGGAGCCGTGGTTTTTATCAGTTTCATAAGCAGAGTTGAACTACATATGGTCCTTATGAGTAGGAAACACAGTTTTTTTTTTCAGGGCATGCTCATGGTTCTTGTTGTGTTTTAGACTCTGGAAAGAAGAGCTTGCTTCTTGCGTTATAACAGAGTGTGTTTTAGGGATGAGAACTCTGGTCTGAATTTCACTTCAGAAACGGAGTTAAACCCCAGGATCTGTGTATTCCTACAAGCAAGAGTTCAGTTCTGGTAAACCCAGTGATTTTTGGGCTCAAATGATTTTTCGCATTTCAGGAACCCTTTGCTATTCTCACTATTAACTAAAGAGCATTTATGTAAGAGGAAGTGTGGTCTGTATCAGTTTCATAAGCAGAGTTGAACTACATATGATCCATATGAATAGGAAACACAGTTCTTTTTTTCAGGGCATGCTCATGGTTCTTGCTGTATTTTAGACTCTGGAAAGAAGAGCTTGCTTCTTGCGTTAAAACAGTGTGTGTTTCAGGGATGAGAACTCTGGCCTGAATTTCCGTTCAGAAACGGAGTTAAACCCCAGGATCTGTGTCTTCCTACAAGCAAGAGTTCATTTCTGGTTAACCCAGTGTATTTTCGGCTCAAATGACTTTTCGCAGTTCACGAAGCCAACGCGATTCTCAGTATTATCTAAAGAGCATTTATGTAAGAGGAGCTGTGGTTTGTATCAGTTTCATAAGCACAGTTGAACTACATATGGTCTGTCTGAGTAGGAAACACAGTTCTTTTTTTCAGGGCATGCTCATGGTTCTTGCTGTATTTTAGACTCTGGAAAGAAGAGCTTGCTTCTTGCGTAAAAACAGAGTGTGTTTCAGGGATGAGAACTCTGGTCTGAATTTCCCTTCAGAAACGGAGTTAAACCCCAGGTTCTGTGTCTTCCTAGAAGTGAGCGTTCATTTCTGGTAAACCCAGTGAATTTTGTGCTCAAATGATTTTTCACACTTCAGGAAACCAACGCTATTCTCACTATTAACTAAAGAGCATTTATGTAAGAAGAAGTGTGCTTTGTATCAGTTTCATTAGCAGAGTTGAACTACATATGGTCTGTATGAATAGGAAACACAGTTCTTTTTCTCTGGGCATGATCATGATTTTTACTATATTGGAGACGCTCGAAAGAAGAGGATGATTCTTGCCTTAAAACAGAGTGTTTTTCAGGGATGAGAACTCTGGTCTGAATTTGTCTTCAGGAAAGGAGTTAAACCCCAGGATAAGTGGCTTCCTTCAAGTAAGAGTTCAGTTCTGGTAAACAGAGTGAATTTTGGGCTCAAATGATTATTCCCAGTTCAGGAAGCCAACGCTATTTTCACTATTAACTAAAGAGCATTTATGTAAGAGGAGCTGCGGTCTGTATCATTTCATAAGCAGAGTTGAACTACATATGGTCTGTCTGAGTAGGAAACACAGTTCATTTATTCAGGGCATGCTCATGGTTCTTGCTGTATTTTAGACTCTGGAAAGAAGTGCTTGCTTCTTGCGTTATGACATAGTGTGTTTTAGGGATGAGAACTCTGGTGTGAATTTCCCTTCAGAAACGGAGTTAAACCCCAGGATCTGTGTCTTCCTACAAGCAATAGTTCATTTCTGGTTAACCCAGTGAATTTTTGGCTCAAATGATTTTTCGCAGTTCACGAACCCAACTGGATTCTCAGTATTAACTAAAGAGCATTTATGTAAGAGCAGCTGTGGTTTGTATCAGTTTCATAAGCACAGTTGAACTACGTATGGTCTGTATGAGTAAGAAACACAGTTCTTTTTTTCAGGGCATGCTCATTGTTCTTGCTGTATCTTAGACTCTGGAAAGAAGAGCATGCTTCTTGCGTTATAACAGAGTGTGTTTCAGGGATGAGAACTCTGGTCTGAATTTCCCTTCAGAAACGGAGTTAAACGCCAGGATCTGTGTCTTCCTACAAGCTAGTGTTCTTTCCTGGTAACCGAAGTGAATTTTCGGCTCAAATGATTTTACACAGTTCTAGAACCCAATGTGATTATCACTATTAACCTAAGAGCATTTATGTAAGAGGAGCTGCGGTCTGTATCATTTCATAAGCAGAGTTGAACTGCATATGGTCCGTCTGAGTAGGAAACACAGTTCATTTTTTCTGGGCATGCTCATGGTTCTTGCTGTATTTTAGACTCTGTAAAGAAGAGCTTGCTTCTTGCGTTAAAACAGAGTGTGTTTCAGGGATGAGAACTCTGGTCTGAATTTCCCTTCAGAAACGGAGTTAAACGCCAGGATCTGTGTCTTCCTACAAGCTAGTGTTCTTTCCTGGTAACCGAAGTGAATTTTCGGCTCAAATGATTTTACACAGTTCTAGAACCCAATGTGATTATCACTATTAACCTAAGAGCATTTATGTAAGAGGAGCTGCGGTCTGTATCATTTCATAAGCAGAGTTGAACTGCATATGGTCCGTCTGAGTAGGAAACACAGTTCATTTTTTCTGGGCATGCTCATGGTTCTTGCTGTATTTTAGACTCTGTAAAGAAGAGCTTGCTTCTTGCGTTAAAACAGAGTGTGTTTCAGGGATGAGAACTCTGGTCTGAATTTTCCTTCAGAAACAAGGTTAAACCCCAGGATCTGTGTCTTCCTAGAAGCGAGCGTTCATTTAGGTAAACCCAGTGAATTTTGTGCTCAAATGATTTTTCGCAGTTCAGGAACCCAACGCTATTCTCACTATTAACTAAAGAGCATTTATGTAAGAAGTGTGGTTTGTATCAGTTTCATTAGCAGAGTTGAACTACATATGGTCCGAATGAATAGGAAACACAGTTCTTTTCTCTGTGCATGATCATGATTCTTACTATACTGGAGACGCTCGAAAGAAGAGGATCATTCTTGCCTTAAAACAGAGTGTTTTTCTGGGATGAGAACTCTGGTCTGAATTTGTCTTCAGGAAAGGAGTTAAACCCCAGTATAAGTGTCTTCCTACAAGCAAGAGTTCAGTTCTGGTAAACCCAGTGAATTTTGGGCTCAAATGATCATTAGCAGTTCAGGAAGCCAACGCTATTTTCACTATTAACTAAAGAGCATTTATGTAAGAGTAGCTGTCGTTTGTATCCGTTTAATAAGCAAATTTGAACTACATAAGGTCCGTCTGAGTAGGAAACACAGTTCATTTTTTCAGGTCATGCTCATGGTTCTTGCTCTATTTTAGATCCTGGAAAGAAGAGCATGCTTCTTGCGTTATAACAGAGTGTGTTTCATGGATGAGAACAGTAGACTGAATTTCTCTTCAGAAACGGAGTTAATCCCCAGGATCTGTGTCTTCCTACAAGCAAGAGTTCTTTTCTGGTAAACCCAGTGAATTTTGGGCTCAAATGATTTTTCGAAGTTCACGAATCTACGCTATACTCAGTATTAACTAAAGAGCTTTTATATAAGAGGAGCTGTGGTTTGTATCAGTTTCATAAGCAGAGTTGAACTACATATGGTCTGTATTACTCGGAAACACAGTTCTTTTTTTCTGGGCATGCTCATGTTTGTTACTATATTGGCGACCCTGGAAAGAAGAGGATGATTCTTGCCTTAAAACAGAGTGTTTTTCAGAGATGAGAACTCTGGTCTGAATATGCCTTCAGAAACTGAGTTAAACCCCGAATCAATGTCTTCCTACCAGCAAGTGTTCATTTCTGGTAAACCCAGTGAATTTGGGGCTCAAATGATTTTTTCGCAGTTCACGAACCATACGCTATTCTCACTATTAACTAAAGAGGATTTATTTAAGAGGAGCTGTGGTCTGTATCAGTTTCATAAGCAGAGTTGAACTACATATGGTGTATAGGAGAAGGAAACACAGTTCTTTTATCTGGGCATGCTCATGTTTCTTACTATATTGGAGACACTGGAAAGAAGAGGATGATTCTTGCCTTAAAACAGAGTGTTTTTAGGGATGAGAACTCTGGTCTGAATTTGTCTTCAGAAAGGAGTTAAACCCCACAATCAGTGTCTTCCCACAAGCAAGAGTTCAGTTCTGGTAAACCCAGTGATTTGGGGCTGAAATGATTTTTCGCAGTTCATGAACCCTACACTATACTCACTATTAACTAAAGAGCATTTATGTAGGAGGAGGTGTGGTCTGTATCAGTTTCATAAGAAGAGTTGAACTACATATGGTCTGTATGAATAGGAAACACAGTTCTTTTTTTCAGGACATGCTCATGGTTATTGCTGTATTTTAGACTCTGGAAAGAATAGGGTGCTTCTTCTTTTAAACAGAATGTGTTTCAGGGATGAGAACTCTGGTCTGAATTTCCCTTCAGAAACGGAGTTAAACCCCAGGATCTGTGTCTTCCTACAGGCATGTGTTCATTTCTGGTAAACAAAGTGAATTTTGGGCTCAAACGATTTTTCACAGTTGAGCAACCCAAACCGATTCTCACTATTAACTAAAGAGCATTAATGTAAGAGGAGCTGTGGTTTGTATCATATTCATAAGCAGAGTGGAACTACATATGGTCTGTTGAGTAGAAAACACAGTTCTTTTTTTCAGGGCATGCTCATGGTTCTTGCTGTATTTTAGAATCTAGAAAGAAGAGCTTGCTTCTTGCGTTAAAACAGAGTGTGTTTCAGGGATGAGAACTCAGGTCTGAATTTCCCTTCAGAAACGGAGTTAAACCCCAGGATCTGTGTATTCCTACAAGCAAGTGTTCATTTCTGGTAAACCAAGACATTTTTCCACTCAAATGACTTTGGACAGTTCTAGAACCCAACGTGATTATCACTTTTAACTAAAGAGCATATATGTAAGATGAGCTGCGGTCTGTATCATTTCATAAGCAGAGTTGAACCACATATGGTCTGTCTGAGTAGGAAACACAGTTCTTTTTTTCTGGGCATGCACACGGTTCTTACTGTATTGGAGAAGCTGGAAAGAAGAGGATGATTCCTGCCTTAAAACAGAGTGATTTTCAGGGTTGAGTATTCTGGTCCTAATTTGCTGTCAGAAACGAAGTTAAATCCCAGGATCTGTGTCTTCCTACAAGCAAGAGTTCAGTTCTGGTAAAACCAGTGAATTTTGGGCTCAAATGATTTTTTGCAGTTCAGGAACCCAACGCTAATCTTACTATTAACCTAAGATCATTTATGTAAGAGGAGCTGTGGTTTGTATCAGTTTCATAAGCAGAGTTGAACTACATATGGTCTGTCTGAGTAGGAAACACAGTTCTTTTTTTCAGGGCATGCTCATGGTTCTTGCTGTATTGGTGACGCTGGAAAGAAGGGCTTGCTTCTTGCATTAAAACAGGGTGTGTTTCATGGATGACAACTCTGGTGTGAATTTCCCTACACAAACGGAATTAAACACCATGATCTTTGTCTTCCTACCAGCAAGAGTTCATTTCTGGGAAACCAAGTGAATTTTCGGCTCAAAAGATTTTTCAAAGTTCACGAACCCTACGCTATTCTCACTATTGACTAATGAGAATTTATGTAAGAGGAGCTGCGGTCTGTATCATTTCTTAAGCAGAGTTGAACGACATATGGTCTGTCTGAGTAGGAAACACAGTTCTTTTTTTCAGGGCATGCTCATGGTTCTTGCTGTATTTTAGAATCTGGAATGAAGAGCTAGCTTCTTGCAGTAAAACAGAGTTCGTTTCATGGATGAGAACACTGGTCTAAATTTCCCTTCAGAAACGGAGTTAGACCCCAGGATCTGTGTCTTCCTACAAGCAAGTTCATTTCTGGTAAACACAGTGAATTTTGGGTTCAAATGATTTTTCGCAGTTCACGAACCCAACGCGATTCTCACTATTAACTAAAGAGCATTTATGTAAGAGGAGCTGTGGTTTGTATCAGTTTCATAAGCACAGTTGAACTACATATGGTCCGAATGAGTAGGAAACACAGTTCTTTTTTTCTGGGCATGCTCATAGTTCTTGCTGTATTTTAGACTCTGGAATGAAGAGCTTCCTTCTTGCCTTAAAACAGAGTGTGTTTCAGGGATGAGAACTCTGGTCTGAATTTCCCTTCAGAAACGGAGTTAAACCCCAGCATCTGTGTCTTCCTACAAGCAAGGGTTCATTTCTGGTAAACCAAGACAGTTTTCCACTCAAATGACTTTGGACAGTTCTAGAACCCAACGCAATTATCACTTTTAACTAAAGAGTATTTATGTAAGAGGAGCTGCGGTCTGTATCATTTCATAAGCAGAGTTGAACTACATATGGTCCGTATGAGTAGGAAACACAGTTCTTTTTTTCTGGGCATGCTCACGGTTCTTACTGTATTGGAGACGCTGGAGAGAAGAGGATGATTCTTGCCTTAAAACAGAGTGTTTTTCAGGGTTGAGTATTCTCGTCCTAATTTGATGTCAGAAACGGAGTTAAACCCCAGGATCTGTGTCTTCCTGCAAGCAAGTGTTCAGTTCTGGTAAACCCAGTGATTTTTCGGCTCAAATGATTTTTCGCAGTTCAGGAACCCTATGCTATTCTCACTATTAACTAAAGAGCATTTATGTAAGAGGAGCTGTGGTTTGTATCAGTTTCATAAGCAGAGTTGAACTACAAAATGGTCCGTATGAGAAGGAAACACAGTTCTTTTTTTCTGGGCATGCTCATGGTTCTTGCTGTATTTTAGACTCTAGAAAGAAGAGGTTGCTTCTTGCGTTAAAACAGAGTGTGTTTCAGGGATGAGAACTCTGGTCTGAATTTCCCTTCAAAAGGGAGTTAAACCCCAGGATCTGTGTCTTCCTACAAGCAAGTGTTCATTTCTGGTAAACCAAGTGAATTTTCGGCTCAAATGAGTTTACACAGTTCTAGAACCCAACGCAATTATCACTATTAACTAAATAGCATTTGTGTAAGAGGAGCTGCGGTCTGTATCATTTCATAAGCAGAGTTGAACTACATATGGTCCTTATGAGTAGGAAACACAGTTCTTTTTTTCTGGGCATGCACACGGTTCTTACTGTATTGGAGAAGCTGGAAAGAAGAGGATGATTCCTGCCTTAAAACAGAGTGATTTTCAGGGTTGAGTATTCTGGTCCTAATTTGCTGTCAGAAACGAAGTTAAATCCCAGGATCTGTGTCTTCCTACAAGCAAGAGTTCAGTTCTGGTAAAACCAGTGAATTTTGGGCTCAAATGATTTTTTGCAGTTCAGGAACCCAACGCTAATCTTACTATTAACCTAAGATCATTTATGTAAGAGGAGCTGTGGTTTGTATCAGTTTCATAAGCAGAGTTGAACTACATATGGTCTGTCTGAGTAGGAAACACAGTTCTTTTTTTCAGGGCATGCTCATGGTTCTTGCTGTATTGGTGACGCTGGAAAGAAGGGCTTGCTTCTTGCATTAAAACAGGGTGTGTTTCATGGATGACAACTCTGGTGTGAATTTCCCTACACAAACGGAATTAAACACCATGATCTTTGTCTTCCTACAAGCAAGAGTTCAGTTCTGGTAAACCCAGTGATTTTTCGGCTCAAATGATTTTTCCCAGTTCAGGAACCCAAAGCTATTTTCACTATTAACTAAAGAGCATTTATGTAAGAGGTGCTGTGGTTTGTATCAGTTTCATAAGCAGAGTTGAACTACATATGATCCGTCTGAGTAGGAAACACAGTTCTTTTTTTCAGGGCATGCTCATGGTTCTTGCTCTATTTTAGACTCTAGAAAGAAGAGCTTGCTTCATTCGTTAAAACAGAATGTGTTTCATGGATGAGAACACTGGTCTGAATTTCCCTTTAGAAACGGAGTTCATCCCCAGGATCTGTGTCTTCCTACAAGCAAGAGTTCATTTCTGGTAAACCCAGTGAATTTTGGGCTCAAATGATTTTTTGCAGTTCACGAACCCTACACTATTCTCACTATTAACCAATGAGGATTTATGTAAGAGCAGCTGTGCTTTGTATCAGTTTCATAAGCAGAGTTGAACTACAAATGGTTTGTATGAGAAGGAAACACAGTTCTTTTTTCTTGGCATGCTCATGTTTGTTACTGTATTGAGAAACTGGAAAGAAGAGGATGATTCTTGCCTTAAAACAGAGTGTTATTCAGGGATGAGAACACTGGTCTGAATTTGCCTTCAGAAAATGAGTTAAACCCCAGGATCAGTGTCTTCCTACAAGCAAGAGTTCATTTCTGGTAAAGCCAGTGAATTTTGGGCTCAAATGATTTTTCGCAGTTCACGAACCCAACATGATTCTCACTATTAACTAAAGAGCATTTATGTAAGAGGAGCTGTGGTTTGTATCAGTTTCATAAGCAGAGTTGAACTACATATGATCCGACTGAGTAGGAAACACAGTTCTTTTTTTCAGGGCATGCTCATGGTTCTTGCTGTATTTTAGATCTGGAAAGAAGAGCTTGCTTCTTGCGTTATAACAGAGTGTGTTTCAGGGATGAGAACTCTGGTCTGAATTTCCCTTCAAAAGGGAGTTAAACCCCAGGATCTGTGTCTTCCTACAATAGAGAGTTCATTTCTGGTAAACCCAGTGAATTTTGTGCTCAAATGATTTTTCGCAGTTCAGTAACCAAATGTTATTCTCACTATTAACTAAAGAGCATTTATGTAAGAGGAAATGTGGTCTGTATCAGTTTCATAAGCAGCGTTGAACTACATATGGTCCGTATGAATAGGAAACCCAGTTATTTTTTTCAGGGCAAGCTCATGGTTCTTGCTGTATTTTAGACTCTAGAAAGAAGAGCTTGCTTCTTGCGTTAAAACAGAGTGTGTTTCAGGGATGAGAACTCTGGTCTGAATTACCCTTCAGAAACGGAGTTAAACCCCAGGATCTGTGTCTTCCTACAAGCAAGTGTTCATTTCTGGTAAACCAAGTGAATTTTCGGCTCAAATGAGTTTACACAGTTCTAGAACCCAACGCAATTATCACTATTAACTAAGTAGCATTTCTGTAAGAGGAGCTGCGGTCTGTATCATTTCATAAGCAGAGTTGAACTACATATGGTCCTTATGAGTAGGAAACACAGCTCTTTTTTTCTGGGCATGCTCTCGGTTCTTACTGTTTGGAGACACTGGAATGAACAGGATGATTCTGGCCTTAAAACAGAGTGTTTTTCAGGTATGTTAACTCTGGTCTGAATTTGTCTTCAGAAAAGAAGTTATACCCCACGATATGTGTCTTCCTACAAGCAAGAGTTCAGTTCTTGAAACCAAGTGAATTTCGGGCTCAAATAATTGTTCGCAGTTCAGGAACCCAACGCTATATTCACTATTAACTAAAGAGCATTTATGTAAGAGGAGCTGTGCTTTGTATCAGTTTCATAAGTAGAGTTGAACTACATATGGTCGGTCTGGGTAGGAAACAAAGTCCTTTTTTTAGGGAATGCTCATGGTTCTTGCTCTATTTTAGACTCTGGAAAGAAAGCTTGCTTCTTGCGTTAAAACAGAGTGTGTTTCAGGGATGAGAACTCTGGTCTGAATTTCCCTTCAGAAACGGAGTTAAACCCCAGGATCTGTGTCTTCCTACAGGCATGTGTTCATTTCTGGTAAACAAAGTGAATTTTGGGCTCAAACGATTTTTCACAGTTGAGCAACCCAAACCGATTCTCACTATTAACTAAAGAGCATTAATGTAAGAGGAGCTGTGGTTTGTATCATATTCATAAGCAGAGTGGAACTACATATGGTCTGTTGAGTAGAAAACCCAGTTCTTTTTTTCAGGGCATGCTCATGGTTCTTGCTGTATTTTAGAATCTAGAAAGAAGAGCTTGCTTCTTGCGTTAAAACAGAGTGTGTTTCAGGGATGAGAACTCAGGTCTGAATTTCCCTTCAGAAACGGAGTTAAACCCCAGGATCTGTGTATTCCTACAAGCAAGTGTTCATTTCTGGTAAACCAAGACATTTTTCCACTCAAATGACTTTGGACAGTTCTAGAACCCAACGTGATTATCACTTTTAACTAAAGAGCATATATGTAAGATGAGCTGCGGTCTGTATCATTTCATAAGCAGAGTTGAACCACATATGGTCTGTCTGAGTAGGAAACACAGTTCTTTTTTTCTGGGCATGCACACGGTTCTTACTGTATTGGAGAAGCTGGAAAGAAGAGGATGATTCCTGCCTTAAAACAGAGTGATTTTCAGGGTTGAGTATTCTGGTCCTAATTTGCTGTCAGAAACGAAGTTAAATCCCAGGATCTGTGTCTTCCTACAAGCAAGAGTTCAGTTCTGGTAAAACCAGTGAATTTTGGGCTCAAATGATTTTTTGCAGTTCAGGAACCCAACGCTAATCTTACTATTAACCTAAGATCATTTATGTATGAGGAGCTGTGGTTTGTATCAGTTTCATAAGCAGAGTTGAACTACATATGGTCTGTCTGAGTAGGAAACACAGTTCTTTTTTTCAGGGCATGCTCATGGTTCTTGCTGTATTGGTGACGCTGGAAAGAAGGGCTTGCTTCTTGCATTAAAACAGGGTGTGTTTCATGGATGACAACTCTGGTGTGAATTTCCCTACACAAACGGAATTAAACACCATGATCTTTGTCTTCCTACCAGCAAGAGTTCATTTCTGGGAAACCAAGTGAATTTTCGGCTCAAAAGATTTTTCAAAGTTCACGAACCCTACGCTATTCTCACTATTGACTAATGAGAATTTATGTAAGAGGAGCTGCGGTCTGTATCATTTCTTAAGCAGAGTTGAACGACATATGGTCTGTCTGAGTAGGAAACACAGTTCTTTTTTTCAGGGCATGCTCATGGTTCTTGCTGTATTTTAGAATCTGGAATGAAGAGCTAGCTTCTTGCAGTAAAACAGAGTTCGTTTCATGGATGAGAACAATGGTCTAAATTTCCCTTCAGAAACGGAGTTAGACCCCAGGATCTGTGTCTTCCTACAAGCAAGTTCATTTCTGGTAAACACAGTGAATTTTGGGTTCAAATGATTTTTCGCAGTTCACGAACCCAACGCGATTCTCACTATTAACTAAAGAGCATTTATGTAAGAGGAGCTGTGGTTTGTATCAGTTTCATAAGCACAGTTGAACTACATATGGTCCGAATGAGTAGGAAACACAGTTCTTTTTTTCTGGGCATGCTCATAGTTCTTGCTGTATTTTAGACTCTGGAATGAAGAGCTTCCTTCTTGCCTTAAAACAGAGTGTGTTTCAGGGATGAGAACTCTGGTCTGAATTTCCCTTCAGAAACGGAGTTAAACCCCAGCATCTGTGTCTTCCTACAAGCAAGGGTTCATTTCTGGTAAACCAAGACAGTTTTCCACTCAAATGACTTTAGACAGTTCTAGAACCCAATGCAATTATCACTTTTAACTAAAGAGTATTTATGTAAGAGGAGCTGCGGTCTGTATCATTTCATAAGCAGAGTTGAACTACATATGGTCCGTATGAGTAGGAAACACAGTTCTTTTTTTCTGGGCATGCTCACGGTTCTTACTGTATTGGAGACGCTGGAGAGAAGAGGATGATTCTGGCCATAAAACAGAGTGTTTTTCAGGGATGAGAACTCTGGTCTGAATTTGACTTCAGAAACGGAGTTAAACCGCAGTATAAGTGTCTTCCTACAAGCAAGAGTTCAGTTCTGGTAAACCCAGTGATTTTTCGGCTCAAATGATTTTTCCCTGTTCAGGAACCCAAAGCTATTTTCACTATTAACTAAAGAGCATTTATGTAAGAGGTACTGTGGTTTGTATCAGTTTCATAAGCAGAGTTGAACTACATATGATCCGTCTGAGTAGGAAACACAGTTCTTTTTTTCAGGGCATGCTCATGGTTCTTGCTGTATTTTAGACTCTAGAAAGAAGAGCTTGCTTCATTCGTTAAAACAGAATGTGTTTCATGGATGAGAACACTGGTCTGAATTTCCCTTTAGAAACGGAGTTCATCCCCAGGATCTGTGTCTTCCTACAAGCAAGAGTTCATTTCTGGTAAACCCAGTGAATTTTGGGCTCAAATGATTTTTTGCAGTTCACGAACCCTACACTGTTCTCACTATTAACCAATGAGGATTTATGTAAGAGCAGCTGTGCTTTGTATCAGTTTCATAAGCAGAGTTGAACTACAAATGGTTTGTATGAGAAGGAAACACAGTTCTTTTTTTCAGGGCAAGCTCATGGTTCTTGCTGTATTTTAGACTCTAGAAAGAAGAGCTTGCTTCTTGCGTTAAAACAGAGTGTGTTTCAGGGATGAGAACACTGGTCTGAATTTGCCTTCAGAAAATGAGTTAAACCCCAGGATCAGTGTCTTCCTACAAGCAAGAGTTCATTTCTGTTAAAGCCAGTGAATTTTGGGCTCAAATGATTTTTCGCAGTTCACGAACCCAACATGATTCTCACTATTAACTAAAGAGCATTTATGTAAGAGGAGCTGTGGTTTGTATCAGTTTCATAAGCAGAGTTGAACTACATATGATCCGACTGAGTAGGAAACACAGTTCTTTTTTTCAGGGCATGCTCATGGTTCTTGCTGTATTTTAGATCTGGAAAGAAGAGCTTGCTTCTTGCGTTATAACAGAGTGTGTTTCAGGGATGAGAACTCTGGTCTGAATTTCCCTTCAAAAGGGAGTTAAACCCCAGGATCTGTGTCTTCCTACAATAGAGAGTTCATTTCTGGTAAACCCAGTGAATTTTGTGCTCAAATGATTTTTCGCAGTTCAGTAACCAAACGTTATTCTCACTATTAACTAAAGAGCATTTATGTAAGAGGAAATGTGGTCTGTATCAGTTTCATAAGCAGCGTTGAACTACATATGGTCCGTATGAATAGGAAACCCAGTTATTTTTTTCAGGGCAAGCTCATGGTTCTTGCTGTATTTTAGACTCTAGAAAGAAGAGCTTGCTTCTTGCGTTAAAACAGAGTGTGTTTCAGGGATGAGAACTCTGGTCTGAATTACCCTTCAGAAACGGAGTTAAACCCCAGGATCTGTGTCTTCCTACAAGCAAGTGTTCATTTCTGGTAAACCAAGTGAATTTTCGGCTCAAATGAGTATGCACAGTTCTAGAACCCAACGCAATTATCACTATTAACTAAGTAGCATTTCTGTAAGAGGAGCTGCGGTCTGTATCATTTCATAAGCAGAGTTGAACTACATATCGTCCTTACGAGTAGGAAACACAGTTCTTTTTTTCTGGGCATGCTCTCGGTTCTTACTGTGTTGGAGACGCTGGAAAGAAGAGGATGATTCTGGCCATAAAACAGAGTGTTTTTCAGGGATGAGAACTCTGGTCTGAATTTGTCTTCAGAATCGGAGTTAAACCGCAGGATAAGTGTCTTCCTACAAGCAAGAGTTCAGTTCTGGTAAACCCAGTGATTTTTCGGCTCAAATGATTTTTCGCAGTTCAAGAACCCTATGCTATTCTCACTATTAACTAAAGAGCATTTATGTAAGAGTAGCTGTTGTTTGTATCAGTTTCATAAGCAGAGTTGAACTACATATGGTCATTATGAGTAGGAAACACAGTTCTTTTTTTCAGGGCATGCTCATGGTTCTTGCTGTATTATAGATCTGGGAACAAGAGCTTGCTTCTTGCGTTATAACAGAGTGTGTTTCAGGGATGAGAACTCTGGTCTGAATTTGCCTTCAGAATCGGAGTTAAACCTCAGGATCGGTGTCCTACTACAATCAAGAGTTCAGATCTGGTAAACCCAGTGAATTTTGGGCTCAAATGATTTTTCGCAGTTCAGGAACACAACGTTATTTTCACTATTAACTAAAGAGCATTTATGGAACTGAAGCTGTGGTTTGTATCAGTTTCATAAGCAGAGTTGAACTACATATGGTCCTTATGATTAGGAAACACAGTTCTTTTTTTAAGGGCATGCTCATGGTTCTTGCTCTATTTTAGAATCTGGAAAGAAGAGCTTGCTTCTTGAGGTAAAACAGAGTGTGTTTCATGGATGAGAACACTGGTCTGAATTTCCCTTCAGAAACGGAGTTAATCCCCAGGATCTGTGTCTTCCTGCAATCGAGAGTTCATTACTGGTAAACCCAGTGAATTTTGGGCTCAAATGATTTTTCGCAATTCAGTAACCCAACGCTGTTCTCACTATGAACTAAAGAGCATTTATGTAAGAGGAAGTGTGGTCTGTATCAGTTTCATAAGCAGAGTTGAACTACATATGGTCCGTATGAATAGGAAACCCAGTTCTTTTTTTCAGGGCATGCTCATGGTTCTTGCTGTATTTTAGACTCTAGAAAGAAGAGCTTGCTTCTTGCGTTAAAACAGAGTGTGTTTCAGGGATGAGAACTCTGGTCTGAATTTGCCTTCAGAAAATGAGTTAAACCCCAGGATCAGTGTCTTCCTACAAGCAACAGTATATTTCTGGTAAACCCAGTTAATTTTGGGCTCAAATGATTTTTCACAGTTTACGAACCCAAGATGATTCTCACTATTAACTTAAGAGCATTTAAGTAAGAGGAGGTGTGGTCTGTATCAGTTTCATATGCAGAGATGAACTACATATTGTCCGTTTGAATAGGAAACACAGTTCTTTTTTTCAGGGCATGCTCATGGTTCTTGCTGTATTTTAGACTCTAGAAAGAATAGGTTGTTTCTTGCGTTAAAACAGGATGTGTTTCAGGGATAAGAACTCTGGTCTGAATTTCCTCTCAGAAACGGAGTTAAACCCCAGGATCTGTGTCTTCCTAAAAGCAAGTGTTCATTTCTGGTAAACCAAGTGAATTTTCGGCTCAAATGAGTTTACACAGTTCTAGAACCCAACGCGATTATCACTATTAACTAAAGAGCATTTGTGAAACAGGAGCTGCGGTCTGTATCATTTCATAAGCAGAGTTGAACTACATATCGTCCTTACGAGTAGGAAACACAGTTCTTTGTTTCTGGGCATGCTCTCGGTTCTTACTGTAATGGAGACGCTGGAAAGAAGAGGCTGATTCTGGCCTTAAAACAGAGTGTTTTTCAGGGATGAGAACTCTGGTCTGAATTTGTCTTCAGAAAAGGAGTTAAACCCCAGGATAAGTTTCTTCCTACAAGCAAGAGTTCAGTTATGGTAAACCCAGTGATTTTACGGCTCAAATGATTTTTCGCAGTTCAGGAACCCTATGCTATTCTCACTATTAACTGAAGAGCATTTATGTAAGAGGAGCCGTGGTTTTTATCAGTTTCATAAGCAGAGTTGAACTACATACGATCCGTCTGAGTAGGAAACACAGTTCTTTTTTTCAGGGCATGCTCATGGTTCTTGCTGTATTTTAGACTCTAGAAAGAAGAGCTTGCTTCATTCGTTAAAACAGAGTGTGTTTCATGGATGAGAACACTGGTCTGAATTTCCCTTCAGAAACGGAGTTAATCCCCAGGATCTGTGTCTTCCTACAAGCAAGAGTTCATTTCTGGTAAACCCAGTGAATTTTGGGCTCAAATGATTTTTCTCAGTTCAGTAACCCAACGCTGTTCTCACTATGAACTAAAGAGCATTTATGTAAGAGGAAGTGTGGTCTGTATCAGTTTCATAAGCAGAGTTGAACTACATATGGCAGGTATGAATAGGAAACCCAGTTCTTTTTTTCAGGGCATGCTCATGGTTCTTGCTGTATTTTAGACTCTAGAAAGAAGAGCTTGCTTCTTGCGTTAAAACAGAGTGTGTTTCAGGGATGAGAACTCTGGTCTGAATTTGCCTTCAGAAAATGAGTTAAACCCCAGGATCAGTGTCTTCCTACAAGCAACAGTATATTTCTGGTAAACCCAGTTAATTTTGGGCTCAAATGATTTTTCACAGTTTACGAACCCAAGATGATTCTCACTATTAACTTAAGAGCATTTAAGGAAGAGGAGGTGTGGTCTGTATCAGTTTCATAAGCAGAGATGAACTTCATATTGTCCGTTTGAATAGGAAACACAGTTCTTTTTTTCAGGGCATGCTCATGGTTCTTGCTGTATTTTAGACTCTAGAAAGAATAGGTTGCTTCTTGTGTTAAAACAGGATGTGTTTCAGGGATAAGAACTCTGGTCTGAATTTCCTTTCAGAAACGGAGTTAAACCCCAGGATCTGTGTCTTCCTACAAGCAAGTGTTCATTTCTGGTAAACCAAGTGAATTTTCGGCACAAATGGTTTGTCTTTGTTCACGAACCCAACGCGATTCTCACTATTAACTGAAGAGCATTTATGTAAGAGGAGCTGTGGTTTGTATCACTTTCGTAAGCAGAGTTGAATTATATATGGTCCGTATGAGTAGGAAACAGTCCCTTTTTTCAGGGCATGCCCTTGGTTCTTGCTGTATTTTAGACTCTGGAAAGAATAGCTTGCTTCTTGCGTTAAAACAGAGTGTGTTTCAGGGATGAGAACTCTGGTCTGAATTTCCCTTCAGAAACGGAGTTGAACCCCAGGATCTGTGTCTTCCTACAATCGAGAGTTCATTTCTGGTAAACCCAGTGAATTTTGTGCTCAAATGATTTTTCGCAGTTCAATAACCCAACGCTATTCTCACTATTAACTAAAGAGCATTTATTTAAGAGTTAGTGTGGTCTGTATCAGTTTCATGAGCAGAGTTGAACTACATATGGTCCATATGAATAGGAAACCCAGTTCTTTTTTTCAGGGCATGCTCATGGTTCTTGCTGTTTTAGACTCTAGAAAGAAGAGCTTGCTTCTTGCGTTAAAACAGAGTTTGTTTCAGGGATGAGAACTCTGGTCTGAATTTGCCTTCAGAAAATAAGGTAAACCCCAGGATCAGTGTCTTCCTACAAGCAAGAGTTCATTTCTGGTAAAGCAAGTGAATTTTGTGCTCAAATGATTTTTCGCATTTCACGAACCCAACATGATTCTCATTATTAACTAAAGAGCATTTATGTAAGAGGAGCCGTGGTTTTTATCAGTTTCATAAGCAGAGTTGAACTATATATGGTCCTTATGAGTAGGAAACACAGTTCTTTTTTTCATGGCATGCTCATGGTTCTTGCTGTATTTTAGATCTGGAAAGAAGAGCTTGCTTCTTGCGTTATAACAGAGTGTGTTTCAGGGATGAGAACTCTGGGCTGAATTTGCCTTCATAATCGGAGTTAAACCCCAGGATCTGTTTCTTACTACAATCAAGAGTTCATTTCTGGTAAACACAGTGAATTTTGTGCTCAAATGATTTTTTGCAGTTCAGTAACCAAACGCTATTCTCACTATTAACTAAAGTGCATTTATGTAAGAGGAAGTGTGGTCTGTATCAGTTTCATAAGCAGAGTTGAACTACATATGGTCCGTATGAATAGGAAACCCAGTTCTATTTTTCATGGCATGCTCATGGTTCTTGCTGTATTTTAGACTCTAGAAAGAAGAGCTTGCTTCTTGCGTTAAAACAGAGTGTGTTTCAGGGATGAGAACTATGGTCTGAATTTCCCTTCAGAAGCGGAGTTAAACCCCAGGATCTGTGTCTTCCTACAAGCAAGTGTTCATTTCTGGTAAACCAAGTGAATTTTCGGCTCAAATGAGTTTACACAGTTCTAGAACCCAACGCGATTATCACTATTAACTAAATAGCATTTGTGTAAGATTAGCTGTGGTCTGTATCAATTCATAAGCAGAGTTGAACTACATATGGTCCGTATGTGTAGGAAACACAGTTCATTTTTCTGGGCATGCTCACGGTTCTTACTGTATTAGAGACTCTGGAAAGAAGAGGATGATTCTTGACTTAAAACAGAGTGTTTTTCAGGGTTGAGAATTCTGGATCTGAATTTGTCTTCATAAACGGAGTTAAACCCCAGGATCTGTGTCTTTCTACAAGCAAGAGGTCAGTTCTGGTAAACCCAGTGAATTTTGGGCTCAAATGATTATTTGCAGTTCAGGAACCCAAAGCTATTTTCACTATTAACTAAAGAGCATTTATGTAAGAGGAGCTGTGGTTTGTATCAGTTTCATAAGCAGAGTTGAACTACATATGATCCGTCTGAGTAGGAAACACAGTTCATTTTTTCTGGGCATGCTCATGGTTCTTGCTCTATTTTAGACTCTAGAAAGAAGAGCTTGCTTCATTCGTTAAAACAGAGTGTGTTTCATGGATGAGAACACTGGTCTGAATTTCCCTTTAGAAACGGAGTTCATCCCCAGGATCTGTGTCTTCCTACAAGTAAGAGTTCATTTCTGGTAAACCCAGTGAATTTTGGGCTCAAATGATTTTTCGCAGTTCACGAACCCTACGCTATTCTCACTATTAACCAATGAGGATTTATGTAAGAGCAGCTGTGCTTTGTATCAGTTTCATAAGCAGAGTTGAACTACAAATGGTTTGTATGAGAAGGAAACACAGTTCTTTTTCCTTGGCATGCTCATGTTTGTTATTGTATTGAGACACTGGAAAGAAGAGGATGATTCTTGCCTTAAAACAGAGTGTTTTTCAGGGATGAGAACTCTGTTCAGTATTTGCCTTCAGAAAATTAGTTAAACCACAAGATCACTGTCTTCCTACAAGCAAGTGTTCATTTCTGGTAAAGCCAGTGAATTTTGGGCTCAAATGATTTTTCGCAGTTCAGGAACCCAACATGATTCTCACTATTAACTAAAGAGCATTTATGTAAGAGTAGCTGTTGTTTGTATCAGTTTCATAAGCAGAGTTGAATACATATGGTCATTATGAGTAGGAAACACAGTTCTTTTTTTCAGGGCATGCTCATGGTTCTTGCTGTAGTTTAGATCTGGAAAGAAGAGCTTGCTTCTTGCGTTATAACAGAGTGTGTTTCAGGGATGAGAACTCTGGTCTGAATTTGCTTTCATAAACGGAGTTAAACCCCAGGATCTGTGTCTTCCTACAAGCAAGTGTTCATTTCTGGTAAACCAAGAGAATTTTCCACCCAAAGGTCTTTAGACAGTTCTAGAACCCAACGCGATTATCACTTTTAACTAAAGAGCATTTATGTAAGAGGAGCTGCGGTCTGCATTATTTCATAAGCAGAGTTAAACTACATATTTTCTGTATGAGTCGAAAACACAGACCTTTTTTTCTGGGCATGCTCATGTTTCTTAATATATTGGAAACGATGGAAAGAAGAGCTTCCTTCTTGCCTTAAAACAGAGTGTTTTTCAGGGATGAGAACTCAGGTCTGAATTTGCCTTCAGAATCGGAGTTAAAACCCTGGATCTGTGTCTTCCTTCAAGCAAGTGTTCATTTCTGGTAAACCAAGTGAATTTTCGGCTCAAATGAGTTTACACAGTTCTAGAACCCAACAGGGTTATCACTATTAACTAAAGAGCATTTATGTAAGAAGAGATGCGGTCTGTATCATTTCATAAGCAGAGTTGAACTACATATGGTCCGTATGAGTAGGAAACACAGTTCTTTTTTTCTGGGCCTGCTCTCGGTTCTTACTGTATTGGAGACACTGGAAAGAAGAGGATGATTCTGGTCTTAAAACACAGTGTTTTTCAGGGATGAGAACTCTGGTCTGAATTTGTCTTCAGAAAAGAACTTAAACCCCAGGATATATGTCTTCCTACAAGCAAGAGTTCAGTTCTGGAAACCCAGTGAATTTTGGGCTCAAATGATTATTCGCAGTTCAGGAAGCCAACGAATTTTCACTATTAACTAAAGAGCATTTATGTAAGAGGAGCTGTGGTTTGTATCAGTTTCATAAGCCGAGTTGAACCACATATGGTCCGTCTTAGTCTGAAACACAGTTCTTTTTTTTAGGGCATGCTCATGGTTCTTGATGTATTTTAGATTCTGGAAAGAAGAGCTTGCTTCTTGAGTTAAAACAGTGTGTTTCATGGATGAGAACACTCGTCTGAATTTGGCTTCAGAAACGGAGTTAATCCCCAGGATCTGTGTCTTCCTACAAGCAAGAGTTCATTTCTGGTAATCCCAGTGAATTTTGGGCTCAAATGATTTTTCACAGTTCACAAACCCTAGGCTATTCTCACTATTAAAAAAAGAGCATTTCTGTAAGAGGAGCTGTTGTTTGTATCAGTTACATAAGCAGAGTTGAACTACATATGGTCCTTATGAATAGGAAACACAGTTCTTTTTTTCAGGGCATGCTCATGGTTCTTGCTGTATTTTAGACTCAAGAAAAAAGAAGTTGCTTCTTGCGTTAAAACAGAGTGTGTTTCAGTGATGAGAACTCTGGTCTGAATTTCCCTTCAAAAACGGAGTTAAACCCCAGGATCTGTGTCTTCCTAGAAGCAAGTGTTCATTTCTGGTAAAGGAATTGAATTTTCGGCTCAAATGAGTTTACACAGTTCTAGAACCCAACAGGATTGTCACTATTAACTAAAGAGCATTTATGTAAGAGGAGCTGCGGTCTCTATCATTTCATAAGCAGAGTTGAACTACATATGGTCCATATGAGTAGGAAACACAGTTCTTTTTTTCTGGGCATGCTCTCAGTTCTTACTGTATTGGAGACACTGGAAAGAAGAGGATGATTCTGTCCTTAAAACAGAGTGTTTTTCAGGGATGAGAACTCAGGTCTGAATTTGTCTTCAGAAAAGAAGTTAAACCCCAGGATATGTGTCTTCCTACAAGCAAGAGTTCAGTTCTGGAAACCCAGTGAATTTTGGGCTCAAATGATTATTCACAGTTCAGGAACCCAACGCTAATTTCACTATTAACTAATGAGCATTTATGTAAGAGGAACTGTGGTTTGTATCAGTTTCATAAGCAGAGTTGAACTACATATTGTCTGTATTACTCGGAAACACAGTTCTTTCTTTGGGGGGCATGATCATGTTTGTTACTCTATTGGAGACGCTGGAAAGATGAGGATGATTCTTGCCTTAAAACAGAGTGTTTTTCAGTGATGAGAACTCTGGTCTAAATTTGCCTTCAGAAACGGAGTGAAACCCCAGAATCAGTGTCTTCCTACAAGCAAGAGGTCATTTCTGGTAATCCCAGTTAATTTTGGGCTCAAATGATTTTTCATAGTTTACGAACCCAAGATGATTCTCACTATTAAGTAAAGAGCATTTATGTAAGAGGAGCCGTGGTTTTTATCAGTTTCATAAGCAGAGTTGAACTACATATGGTCCTTATGATTAGGAAACACAGTTCATTTTTCTGGGCATGCTCATGTTTCTTACTATATTGGAGACGCTGGAAAGAAGAGGATGATTCTTGACTTAATACAGAGTGTTTTTTAGGGATGAGAACTCTGGTCTGAATTTGTCTTCAGAAAAGAAGTTAAACCCCAGGATATATGTCTTCCTACAAGCAAGAGTTCAGTTCTGGAATCCGAGAGGTTTTTGGGCTCAAATGATTTTTCGCAGCTCAGGAACCCTATGCTATTGTCACTATTAACTAAAGAGCATTTAAGTAAGAGGAGGTGTGGTCTGTATCAGTTTCATAAGCAGAGTTGAACTACATATGGTCCGTATGAATAGGAAACACAGTTCATTTTTTCAGGGCATGCTCATGGTTCTTGATGAATTTTAGATTCTGGAAAGAATAACTTGCTTCTTGCGTTAAAACAGAGTGTGTTTCATGGATGAGAACACTGGTCTGAATTTCGCTTCAGAAACGGAGTTAATCCCCATGATCTGTGTCTTCATACAAGCAAGAGTTCATTTCTGGTAAACCCAGTGAATTTTGGGCTCAATGATTTTTCGCAGTTCACGAACCCTATGCTATTCTCACTATGAACTAAAGAGCATTTATGTAAGAGGAGCTGTGGTTTGCATCAGTTTCATAAGCAGAGTTGAACTACATATGGTCTGTATTACTCAGAAACACAGTTCTTTTTTGGGGGGGCATGCTCATGTTAGTTACTCTATTGGAGACGCTGGAAAGAAGAGGATGATTCTTGCCTTAAAACAGAGTTTTTTTCAGGGATGAGAACTCTGGTCTGAATTTGTCTTCAGAAAAGAAGTTAAACCCCAGGATATGTGTCTTCCTACAAGCAAGAGTTCAGTTCTGGAAACCCAGTGATTTTTGGGCTCAAATGATTTTTCACAATTCAGGAACCCTATGCTATTGTCACTATTAACTAAAAAGCATTTAAGTAAGAGGAGCCGTGGTTTTTATCAGTTTCATAAGCAGAGTTGAACTACATATGGTCCTTATGAGTAGGAAACACAGTTCTTTTTTTCAGGGCATGCTCATGGTTCTTGCTGTATTTTAGACTCTGAAAAGAAGAGCTTGCTTTTTGCGTTGTAACAGAGTGTGTTTCAGGGATGAGAACTCTGGTCTGAATTTCCCTTCAAAAACGGAGTTGAACCCCAGGATCTGTGTCTTCCTACAATCGAGAGTTCATTTCTGGTAAACCCAGTGAATTTTGTGCTCAAATGATTTTTCGCAGTTCAATAACCCAACTCTATTCTCACTATTAACTAAAGAGCATTTATGTAAGAGGAAGTGTGGTCTGTATCAGTTTCATAAGCAGAGTTGAACTACATATGGTCCATATGAATAGGAAACCCAGTTCTTTTTTTCAGGGCATGCTCATGGTTCTTGCTGTATTTTAGACTCTAGAAAGAAGAGCTTGCATCTTGCGTTAAAACAGAGTTTGTTTCAGGGATGAGAACTCTGGTCTGAATTTGCCTTCAGAAAATGAGGTAAACCCCAGGATCAGTGTCTTCCTACAAGCAAGAGTTCATTTCTGGTAAAGCAAGTGAATTTTGTGCTCAAATGATTTTTCGCAGTTCACGAACCCAACATGATTCTCATTATTAACTAAAGAGCATTTATGTAAGAGGAGCCGTGGTTTTTATCAGTTTCATAAGCAGAGTTGAACTATATATGGTCCTTATGAGTAGAAACACAGTTCTTTTTTTCAGGGCATGCTCATGGTTCTTGCTGTATATTAGATCTGGAAAGAAGAGCTTGCTTCTTGCGTAATAACAGAGTGTGTTTCAGGGATGAGAACTCTGGGCTGAATTTGCCTTCATAATCGGAGTTAAACCCCAGGATCTGTGTCTTACTACAATCAAGAGTTCATTTCTGGTAAACACAGTGAATTTTGTGCTCAAATGATTTTTCGCAGTTCAGTAACCAAACGCTATTCTCACTATTAACTGAAGAGCATTTATGTAAGAGGAAGTGTGGTCTGTATCAGTTTCATAAGCAGAGTTGAACTACATATGGTCCGTATGAATAGGAAACCCAGTTCTATTTTTCATGGCATGCTCATGGTTCTTGCTGTATTTTAGACTCTAGAAAGAAGAGCTTGCTTCTTGCGTTAAAACAGAGTGTGTTTCAGGGATGAGAACTCTGGTCTGAATTTCCCTTCAGAAGCGGAGTTAAACCCCAGGATCTGTGTCTTCCTACAAGCAAGTGTTCATTTCTGGTAAACCATGTGAATTTTCGGCTCAAATGAGTTTACACAGTTCTAGAACCCAACGCGATTATCACTAATAGCTAAATAGCATTTGTGTAAGAGGAGCTGCGGTCTGTATCATTTCATAAGCAGAGTTGAACTACATATGGTTCTTATGAGTAGGAAACACAGCTCTTTTTTTCTGGGCATGCTCTCGGTTCTTACTGTATTGGAGACGCTGGAAAGAAGAGGGTGATTCTGGCCATAAAACAGAGTGTTTTTCAGGGATGAGAACTCTGGTCTAATTTTGTCTTCAGAAAAGGAGTTCAACCCCAGGATAAGTGTCTTCCTACAAGCAAGAGTTCAGTTCTGGTAAACCCAGTGATTTTTCGGCTCAAATGATTTTTCACAGTTCAGTAACCCTATGCTATTCTCACTATTAACCAATGAGGATTTATGTAAGAGGAGGTGTGGTCTGTATCAGTTTCATAAGCAGAGTTGAACTACATATGGTCCGTTTGAATAGGAAACACAGTTGTTTTTTTCAGGGGATGCTCATGGTTCTTGCTGTATTTTAGACTCTAGAAATAAGAGCTTGCTTCTTGCGTTAAAACAGAGTGTGTTTCAGGGATGAGAACACTGGTCTGAATTTCCCTTTAGAAACGGAGTTCATCCCCAGGATCTGTGTCTTCCTACAAGTAAGAGTTCATTTCTGGTAAACCCAGTGAATTTTGGGCTCAAATGATTTTTCGCAGTTCACGAACCCTACGCTATTCTCACTATTAACCAATGAGGATTTATGTAAGAGCAGCTGTGCTTTGTATCAGTTTCATAAGCAGAGTTGAACTACAAATGGTTTGTATGAGAAGGAAACACAGTTCTTTTTCCTTGGCATGCTCATGTTTGTTATTGTATTGAGACACTGGAAAGAAGAGGGTGATTCTGGCCATAAAACAGAGTGTTTTTCAGGGATGAGAACTCTGGTCTAATTTTGTCTTCAGAAAAGGAGTTCAACCCCAGGATAAGTGTCTTCCTACAAGCAAGAGTTCAGTTCTGGTAAACCCAGTGAATTTTGGGCTCAAATGATTATTTGCAGTTCAGGAACCCAAAGCTATTTTCACTATTAACTAAAGAGCATTTATGTAAGAGGAGCTGTGGTTTGTATCAGTTTCATAAGCAGAGTTGAACTACATATGATCCGTCTGAGTAGGAAACACAGTTCATTTTTTCTGGGCATGCTCATGGTTCTTGCTCTATTTTAGACTCTAGAAAGAAGAGCTTGCTTCATTCGTTAAAACAGAGTGTGTTTCATGGATGAGAACACTGGTCTGAATTTCCCTTTAGAAACGGAGTTCATCCCCAGGATCTGTGTCTTCCTACAAGTAAGAGTTCATTTCTGGTAAACCCAGTGAATTTTGGGCTCAAATGATTTTTCGCAGTTCACGAACCCTACGCTATTCTCACTATTAACCAATGAGGATTTATGTAAGAGCAGCTGTGCTTTGTATCAGTTTCATAAGCAGAGTTGAACTACAAATGGTTTGTATGAGAAGGAAACACAGTTCTTTTTCCTTGGCATGCTCATGTTTGTTATTGTATTGAGACACTGGAAAGAAGAGGATGATTCTTGCCTTAAAACAGAGTGTTTTTCAGGGATGAGAACTCTGTTCAGTATTTGCCTTCAGAAAATTAGTTAAACCACAAGATCACTGTCTTCCTACAAGCAAGTGTTCATTTCTGGTAAAGCCAGTGAATTTTGGGCTCAAATGATTTTTCGCAGTTCAGGAACCCAACATGATTCTCACTATTAACTAAAGAGCATTTATGTAAGAGTAGCTGTTGTTTGTATCAGTTTCATAAGCAGAGTTGAATACATATGGTCATTATGAGTAGGAAACACAGTTCTTTTTTTCAGGGCATGCTCATGGTTCTTGCTGTAGTTTAGATCTGGAAAGAAGAGCTTGCTTCTTGCGTTATAACAGAGTGTGTTTCAGGGATGAGAACTCTGGTCTGAATTTGCTTTCATAAACGGAGTTAAACCCCAGGATCTGTGTCTTCCTACAAGCAAGTGTTCATTTCTGGTAAACCAAGAGAATTTTCCACCCAAAGGTCTTTAGACAGTTCTAGAACCCAACGCGATTATCACTTTTAACTAAAGAGCATTTATGTAAGAGGAGCTGCGGTCTGCATTATTTCATAAGCAGAGTTAAACTACATATTTTCTGTATGAGTCGAAAACACAGACCTTTTTTTCTGGGCATGCTCATGTTTCTTAATATATTGGAAACGATGGAAAGAAGAGCTTCCTTCTTGCCTTAAAACAGAGTGTTTTTCAGGGATGAGAACTCAGGTCTGAATTTGCCTTCAGAATCGGAGTTAAAACCCTGGATCTGTGTCTTCCTTCAAGCAAGTGTTCATTTCTGGTAAACCAAGTGAATTTTCGGCTCAAATGAGTTTACACAGTTCTAGAACCCAACAGGGTTATCACTATTAACTAAAGAGCATTTATGTAAGAAGAGATGCGGTCTGTATCATTTCATAAGCAGAGTTGAACTACATATGGTCCGTATGAGTAGGAAACACAGTTCTTTTTTTCTGGGCCTGCTCTCGGTTCTTACTGTATTGGAGACACTGGAAAGAAGAGGATGATTCTGGTCTTAAAACACAGTGTTTTTCAGGGATGAGAACTCTGGTCTGAATTTGTCTTCAGAAAAGAACTTAAACCCCAGGATATATGTCTTCCTACAAGCAAGAGTTCAGTTCTGGAAACCCAGTGAATTTTGGGCTCAAATGATTATTCGCAGTTCAGGAAGCCAACGAATTTTCACTATTAACTAAAGAGCATTTATGTAAGAGGAGCTGTGGTTTGTATCAGTTTCATAAGCCGAGTTGAACCACATATGGTCCGTCTTAGTCTGAAACACAGTTCTTTTTTTTAGGGCATGCTCATGGTTCTTGATGTATTTTAGATTCTGGAAAGAAGAGCTTGCTTCTTGAGTTAAAACAGTGTGTTTCATGGATGAGAACACTCGTCTGAATTTGGCTTCAGAAACGGAGTTAATCCCCAGGATCTGTGTCTTCCTACAAGCAAGAGTTCATTTCTGGTAATCCCAGTGAATTTTGGGCTCAAATGATTTTTCACAGTTCACAAACCCTAGGCTATTCTCACTATTAAAAAAAGAGCATTTCTGTAAGAGGAGCTGTTGTTTGTATCAGTTACATAAGCAGAGTTGAACTACATATGGTCCTTATGAATAGGAAACACAGTTCTTTTTTTCAGGGCATGCTCATGGTTCTTGCTGTATTTTAGACTCAAGAAAAAAGAAGTTGCTTCTTGCGTTAAAACAGAGTGTGTTTCAGTGATGAGAACTCTGGTCTGAATTTCCCTTCAAAAACGGAGTTAAACCCCAGGATCTGTGTCTTCCTAGAAGCAAGTGTTCATTTCTGGTAAAGGAATTGAATTTTCGGCTCAAATGAGTTTACACAGTTCTAGAACCCAACAGGATTGTCACTATTAACTAAAGAGCATTTATGTAAGAGGAGCTGCGGTCTCTATCATTTCATAAGCAGAGTTGAACTACATATGGTCCATATGAGTAGGAAACACAGTTCTTTTTTTCTGGGCATGCTCTCAGTTCTTACTGTATTGGAGACACTGGAAAGAAGAGGATGATTCTGTCCTTAAAACAGAGTGTTTTTCAGGGATGAGAACTCAGGTCTGAATTTGTCTTCAGAAAAGAAGTTAAACCCCAGGATATGTGTCTTCCTACAAGCAAGAGTTCAGTTCTGGAAACCCAGTGAATTTTGGGCTCAAATGATTATTCACAGTTCAGGAACCCAACGCTAATTTCACTATTAACTAATGAGCATTTATGTAAGAGGAACTGTGGTTTGTATCAGTTTCATAAGCAGAGTTGAACTACATATTGTCTGTATTACTCGGAAACACAGTTCTTTCTTTGGGGGGCATGATCATGTTTGTTACTCTATTGGAGACGCTGGAAAGATGAGGATGATTCTTGCCTTAAAACAGAGTGTTTTTCAGTGATGAGAACTCTGGTCTAAATTTGCCTTCAGAAACGGAGTGAAACCCCAGAATCAGTGTCTTCCTACAAGCAAGAGGTCATTTCTGGTAATCCCAGTTAATTTTGGGCTCAAATGATTTTTCATAGTTTACGAACCCAAGATGATTCTCACTATTAAGTAAAGAGCATTTATGTAAGAGGAGCCGTGGTTTTTATCAGTTTCATAAGCAGAGTTGAACTACATATGGTCCTTATGATTAGGAAACACAGTTCATTTTTCTGGGCATGCTCATGTTTCTTACTATATTGGAGACGCTGGAAAGAAGAGGATGATTCTTGACTTAATACAGAGTGTTTTTTAGGGATGAGAACTCTGGTCTGAATTTGTCTTCAGAAAAGAAGTTAAACCCCAGGATATATGTCTTCCTACAAGCAAGAGTTCAGTTCTGGAATCCGAGAGGTTTTTGGGCTCAAATGATTTTTCGCAGCTCAGGAACCCTATGCTATTGTCACTATTAACTAAAGAGCATTTAAGTAAGAGGAGGTGTGGTCTGTATCAGTTTCATAAGCAGAGTTGAACTACATATGGTCCGTATGAATAGGAAACACAGTTCATTTTTTCAGGGCATGCTCATGGTTCTTGATGAATTTTAGATTCTGGAAAGAATAACTTGCTTCTTGCGTTAAAACAGAGTGTGTTTCATGGATGAGAACACTGGTCTGAATTTCGCTTCAGAAACGGAGTTAATCCCCATGATCTGTGTCTTCATACAAGCAAGAGTTCATTTCTGGTAAACCCAGTGAATTTTGGGCTCAATGATTTTTCGCAGTTCACGAACCCTATGCTATTCTCACTATGAACTAAAGAGCATTTATGTAAGAGGAGCTGTGGTTTGCATCAGTTTCATAAGCAGAGTTGAACTACATATGGTCTGTATTACTCAGAAACACAGTTCTTTTTTGGGGGGGCATGCTCATGTTAGTTACTCTATTGGAGACGCTGGAAAGAAGAGGATGATTCTTGCCTTAAAACAGAGTTTTTTTCAGGGATGAGAACTCTGGTCTGAATTTGTCTTCAGAAAAGAAGTTAAACCCCAGGATATGTGTCTTCCTACAAGCAAGAGTTCAGTTCTGGAAACCCAGTGATTTTTGGGCTCAAATGATTTTTCACAATTCAGGAACCCTATGCTATTGTCACTATTAACTAAAAAGCATTTAAGTAAGAGGAGCCGTGGTTTTTATCAGTTTCATAAGCAGAGTTGAACTACATATGGTCCTTATGAGTAGGAAACACAGTTCTTTTTTTCAGGGCATGCTCATGGTTCTTGCTGTATTTTAGACTCTGAAAAGAAGAGCTTGCTTTTTGCGTTGTAACAGAGTGTGTTTCAGGGATGAGAACTCTGGTCTGAATTTCCCTTCAAAAACGGAGTTGAACCCCAGGATCTGTGTCTTCCTACAATCGAGAGTTCATTTCTGGTAAACCCAGTGAATTTTGTGCTCAAATGATTTTTCGCAGTTCAATAACCCAACTCTATTCTCACTATTAACTAAAGAGCATTTATGTAAGAGGAAGTGTGGTCTGTATCAGTTTCATAAGCAGAGTTGAACTACATATGGTCCATATGAATAGGAAACCCAGTTCTTTTTTTCAGGGCATGCTCATGGTTCTTGCTGTATTTTAGACTCTAGAAAGAAGAGCTTGCATCTTGCGTTAAAACAGAGTTTGTTTCAGGGATGAGAACTCTGGTCTGAATTTGCCTTCAGAAAATGAGGTAAACCCCAGGATCAGTGTCTTCCTACAAGCAAGAGTTCATTTCTGGTAAAGCAAGTGAATTTTGTGCTCAAATGATTTTTCGCAGTTCACGAACCCAACATGATTCTCATTATTAACTAAAGAGCATTTATGTAAGAGGAGCCGTGGTTTTTATCAGTTTCATAAGCAGAGTTGAACTATATATGGTCCTTATGAGTAGAAACACAGTTCTTTTTTTCAGGGCATGCTCATGGTTCTTGCTGTATATTAGATCTGGAAAGAAGAGCTTGCTTCTTGCGTAATAACAGAGTGTGTTTCAGGGATGAGAACTCTGGGCTGAATTTGCCTTCATAATCGGAGTTAAACCCCAGGATCTGTGTCTTACTACAATCAAGAGTTCATTTCTGGTAAACACAGTGAATTTTGTGCTCAAATGATTTTTCGCAGTTCAGTAACCAAACGCTATTCTCACTATTAACTGAAGAGCATTTATGTAAGAGGAAGTGTGGTCTGTATCAGTTTCATAAGCAGAGTTGAACTACATATGGTCCGTATGAATAGGAAACCCAGTTCTATTTTTCATGGCATGCTCATGGTTCTTGCTGTATTTTAGACTCTAGAAAGAAGAGCTTGCTTCTTGCGTTAAAACAGAGTGTGTTTCAGGGATGAGAACTCTGGTCTGAATTTCCCTTCAGAAGCGGAGTTAAACCCCAGGATCTGTGTCTTCCTACAAGCAAGTGTTCATTTCTGGTAAACCATGTGAATTTTCGGCTCAAATGAGTTTACACAGTTCTAGAACCCAACGCGATTATCACTAATAGCTAAATAGCATTTGTGTAAGAGGAGCTGCGGTCTGTATCATTTCATAAGCAGAGTTGAACTACATATGGTTCTTATGAGTAGGAAACACAGCTCTTTTTTTCTGGGCATGCTCTCGGTTCTTACTGTATTGGAGACGCTGGAAAGAAGAGGGTGATTCTGGCCATAAAACAGAGTGTTTTTCAGGGATGAGAACTCTGGTCTAATTTTGTCTTCAGAAAAGGAGTTCAACCCCAGGATAAGTGTCTTCCTACAAGCAAGAGTTCAGTTCTGGTAAACCCAGTGATTTTTCGGCTCAAATGATTTTTCACAGTTCAGTAACCCTATGCTATTCTCACTATTAACCAATGAGGATTTATGTAAGAGGAGGTGTGGTCTGTATCAGTTTCATAAGCAGAGTTGAACTACATATGGTCCGTTTGAATAGGAAACACAGTTGTTTTTTTCAGGGGATGCTCATGGTTCTTGCTGTATTTTAGACTCTAGAAATAAGAGCTTGCTTCTTGCGTTAAAACAGAGTGTGTTTCAGGGATGAGAACTCTGGTCTGAATTTCCCTTCAGAGGCCGAGTTAAACCCCAGGATCTGTGTCTTCCTACAAGCAAGTGTTCATTTCTGGTAAACCAAGTGAATTTTCGGCTCAAATTAGTTTACACAGTTCTAGAACCCAACGCGATTATCACTATTAACTAAAGAGCATTTATGTAAGATTAGCTGCGGTCTGTATCAATTCATAAGCAGAGTTGAACTACATATGGTCCTTATGAGTAGGAAACACAGTTCATTTTTCTGGGCATGCTCACGGTTCTTACTGTATTAGAGACTCTGGAAAGAAGAGGATGATTATTGACTTAAAACAGAGTGTTTTTCAGGGTTGAGAATTCTGGATCTGAATTTGTCTTCATAAACGGAGTTAAACCCCAGGATCTGTGTCTTTCTACAAGCAAGAGGTCAGTTATGGTAAACCCAGTGAATTTTGGGCTCAAATGATTATTTGCAGTTCAGGAACCCAAAGCTATTTTCACTAATAACTAAAGAGCATTTATGTTAGGGGTGCTGTGGTTTGTATCAGTTTCATAAGCAGAGTTGAACTACATATGATCCGTCTGAGTAGGAAACACAGTTCATTTTTTCAGGGCATGCTCATGGTTCTTGCTCTATTTTAGACTCTAGAAAGAAGAGCTTGCTTCATTCGTTAAAACAGAGTGTGTTTCATTGATGAGAATACTGGTCTGAATTTCCCTTTAGAAACGGAGTTCATCCCTAGGATCTGTGTCTTCCTACAAGTAAGAGTTCATTTCTGGTAAACCCAGTGAATTTTGGGCTCAAATGATTTTTCGCAGTTCACGAACCCTACGCTATTCTCACTATTAACCAATGAGGATTTATGTAAGAGCAGCTGTGCTTTGTATCAGTTTCATAATCAGAGTTGAACTATAAATGGTTTGTATGAGAAGGAAACACAGTTCTTTTTTCTTGGCATGCTCATGTTTGTTATTGTATTGAGACACTGGAAAGAAGAGGATGATTCTTGCCTTAAAACAGAGTGTTTTTCAGGGATGAGAACTCTGTTCAGTATTTGCCTTCAGAAAATGAGTTAAACCACAGGATCACTGTCTTCCTACAAGCAAGTGTTCATTTCTGGTAAAGCCAGTGAATTTTGGGCTCAAATGATTTTTCGCAGTTCAGGAACCCAACATGATTCTCACTATTAACTAAAGATCATTTATGTAAGAGTAGCTGTTGTTTGTATCAGTTTCATAAGCAGAGTTGAACTACATATGGTCATTATGAGTAGGAAACACAGTTCTTTTTTTCAGGGCATGCTCATGGTTCTTGCTGTAGTTTAGATCTGGAAAGAAGAGCTTGCTTCTTGCGTTATAACAGAGTGTGTTTCAGGGATGAGAACTCTGGTCTGAATTTGCCTTCATAAACGGAGTTAAACCCCAGGATCTGTGTCTTCCTACAAGCAAGTGTTCATTTCTGGTAAACCAAGAGAATTTTCCACCCAAAGGTCTTTAGACAGTTCTAGAACCCAACGCGATTATCACTTTTAGCTAAAGAGCATTTATGTAAGAGGAGCTGCGGTCTGCATCATTTCATAAGCAGAGTTAAACTACATATTTTCTGTATGAGTCAAAAACACAGACCTTTTTTTCTGGGCATGCTCATGTTTCTTAATATATTGGAAACGCTGGAAAGAAGAGCTTCCTCTCTGCCTTAAAACAGAGTGTTTTTCAGGGATGAGAACTCAGGTCTGAATTTGCCTTCAGAATCGGAGTTAAAACCCTGGATCTGTGTCTTCCTACAAGCAAGTGTTCATTTCTGGTAAACCAAGTGAATTTTCGGCTCAAATGAGTTTACACAGTTCTAGAACGCAACAGGATTATCACTATTAACTAAAGAGAATTTATGTAAGAAGAGATGCGGTCTGTATCATTTCATAAGCAGAGTTGAACTACATATGGTCCGTATGAGTAGGAAACACAGTTCCTTTTTTCTGGGCATGCTCTCGGTTCTTACTGTATTGGAGACACTGGAAAGAAGAGGATGATTCTGGTCTTAAAACACAGTGTTTTTCAGGGATGAGAACTCTGGTCTGAATTTGTCTTCGGAAAAGTACTTAAACCCCAGGATATATGTCTTCCTACAAGCAAGAGTTCAGTTCTGGAAACCCAGTGAATTTTGGGCTCAAATGATTATTCGCAGTTCAGGAAGCCAACGAATTTTCACTATTAACTAAAGAGCATTTATGTAAGAGAAGCTGTGGTTTGTATCAGTTTCATAAGCCGAGTTGAACCACATATGGTCCGTCTTAGTCTGAAACACAGTTCTTTTTTTCAGGGCATGCTCATGGTTCTTGATGTATTTTAGATTCTGGAAAGAAGAGCTTTCTTCTTGCGTTAAAACAGAGTGTGTTTCATGGATGAGAACACTGGTCTGAATTTCGCTTCAGAAACGGAGTTAATCCCCAGGATCTGTGTCTTCCTACAAGCAAGAGTTCATTTCTGGTAAACCCAGTGAATTTTGGGCTCAAATGATTTTTCACAGTTCACACACCCTTCGCTATTCTCACTATTAAAAAAAGAGCATTTATGTAAGAAGAGCCGTGGTTTTTATCAGTTGCATAAGCAGAGTTGAACTACATATGGTCCTTATGAGTAGGAAACACAGTTCTTTTTTTCAGTGCTTGCTCATGGTTCTTGCTGTATTTTAGACTCTGAAAAGAAGAGCTTGCTTTTTGCGTTGTAACAGAGTGTGTTTTAGGGATGAGAACTATGGTCTGAATTTGCCTTCAGAAATGGAGTTCAACCCCACAATCAGTGTCTTCCTACAATCAAGAGTTCATTTCTGGTAAATCCAGTGAATTTTGTGCTCAAATGATTTTTCGCAGTTCACGAACCCACGATGATTGTCACAATTAACTAAAGAGCATTTATGTAAGAGGAGCCCTGGTTTTTATCAGTTTCATATGCAGAGTTGAACTACATATGGTCCTTATGAGTAGGAAACACAGTCCTTTTTTTCAGGGCATGCTCATGGTTCTTGCTGTATTTTAGACTCTGGAAAGAAGAGCTTGCCTCTTGCTTTAAAAAAGAGTGTGTTTCAGGGATGAGAACTCTGGTCTGAATTTCACTTCAGAAACGGAGTTTAACCCCAGGATCTGTGTCTGCCTACAAGCAAGAGTTCATTTCTGGTTAACCCAGTGAATTTTGGGCTCAAATGGTTTTTCCTTGTTCACGAACCCAACGCGATTCTCACTATTAACTGAAGAGCATTTATGTAAGAGGAGCTTTGGTTTGTATCAGTTTCGTAAGCAGAGTTGAATTACATATGGTCCGTATGAGTAGGAAACACAATCCTTTTTTTCAGGGCATGCCCTTGGTTCTTGCTGTATTTTAGACTCTGGAAAGAAGAGCTTGCTTCTTGTGTTAAAATAGAGTGTTTTTCAGGGATGAGAACTCTGGTCTGAATTTCCCTTCAAAATGGAGTTAAACCCCAGGATCTGTGTCTTCCTACAAACAAGAGTTCATTTCTGGTAAACCCAGTGATTTTTTTGGCCCAAATGTTTTTTCGCAGTTAAAGAACCCAGCATGATTCTCACTATTAAGTAAAGAGCATTTATGTAAGAGGAGCTGTGGTTTGTAGCAGTTTAATAAGCAGAGTTGAAATACATATGGTCTGTCTGAGTAGGAAACACAGTTCTTTTTTTTCAGGGCATGCTCATGGTTCTTGCTGTATTTTAGATTCTAGAAAGAAGAGCTTGCTTCTTGCATAAAAACAGAGTGTTTTTCAGGGATGAGAACTCTGGTCTGAATTTCCCTTCAAAATGGAGTTAAACCCCAGGATCTGTGTCTTCCTACAAGCAAGTGCTCATTTCTGATAAACCAAGAGATTTTTCCGCTCAAATGACTTTAGACAGTTCTAGAACCCAATGTGAATATCACTTTTAACTAAAGAGCATTTATGTAAGAGGAGCTGCGGTCTGTATCATTTCATAAGCAGAGTTGAACTACATATGGTTTGTATGAGTAGGAAAAACTTCTTTTTTTCTGGGCATGCTCATGGTTCTTACTGTATTGGAGACGCTGGAAAGAAGAGGATGATTCTTGCCTTAAAACAGAGTGTTTTTCACGGTTGAGAATTCTGGTCTGAATTTGCCTTCATAAACAGAGTTAAACCCCATGATCGGTGTCTTACTACAATCAAGAGTTCAGTCCTGGTAAACCCAGTGAATTTTGGGCTCAAATGATTTTTCGCAGTTCAGGAACACAACGCTATTTTCACTATTAACTACAGAGCATTTATGGAAAAGAAGCTATGGTTTGTATCAGTTTCATAAGCAGAGTTGAACTACGTATGGTCCTTATGATTAGGAAACACAGTTCTTTTTTTAAGGGCATGCTCATGGTTCTTGCCCTATTTTAGACTCTAGAAAGAAGAGCTTGCTTCTTGAGGTAAAACCGAGTGTGTTTCATGGATGAGAACACTGATCTGAATTTCCCTTCAGAAACGGAGTTAATCCCCAGGATCTGTGTCTTCCTACAAGCAAGAGTTCATTTCTGGTAAACCCAGTGAATTTTGGGCTCAAATGATTTTTCACAGTTCACGATCCCTACGCTATTCTCACTATTAACCAATGAGGATTTATGTAAGAGCAGCTGTGCTTTGTATCAGTTTCATAAGCAGAGTTGAACTACAAATGGTGTGTATGAGAAGGAAACACAGTTCTTTTTTCAAGTCATGCTCGTGTTTGTTACTGTATTGAGACACTGGAAAGAAGAGGATGATTCTTGCCTTAAAACAGAGTGTTTTTCACTGTTGAGAATTCTGGTCTGAATTTGCCTTCTAAAAGGAGTTAAACCCCAGGATCTGTGTCTTACTACAATCAAGAGTTCAGTTCTGGTAAACCCAGAGAATTTAGGGCTCAAATGATTTTTCGCATTCAGGAACCCAACGCTATTTTCACTATTAACTAAAGAGCATTTATGTAAGAGGAGCTGTTGTTTGTATCAGTTTCACAAGCCTAGTTCAACTACATATGGTCCGTCTGAGTAGGAAATACAGTTCTTTTTTTCAGGGCATGCTCATTGTTCTTGCTGTATTTTAGACTCTAGAAAGAAGAGTTTGATTCTTGCGTTAAAATAGAGTGTGTTTCAGGGATGAGAACTCTGGTCTGAATTTCCCTTCAGAAACGGAGTTAAACCCCAGGATCTGAGTCTTCCTACAAGCAAGTGTTCATTTCTGGTAAACAAAGGGAATTTTGGGCTCAAATGATTTTTCACAGTTCAGCAACCCAAACCGATTCTCACTATTAACTAAAGAGCATTAATGTAAGAGGAGGTGTGGTTTACCAGTTTCATAAGCAGAGTTGAACTACATATGGTATGTATGAGTAGGAAACACAGTTCTTTTTTTCAGGGCATGCTCATGGTTCTTGCTGTATTTTAGAATCTAGAAAGAAGAGCTTGCTTCTTGCATTAAAACAGAGTGTGTTTCAGAGATGAGAACTCTGGTCTGAATTTCCCTTCAGAAACTGAGTTAAACCCCAGAATCTGTGTCTTCCTACAAGCAAGTGTTCATTTGTGGTAAACCAAGAGAATTTTCCACTCAAAGGACTTTAGACAGTTCTAGAACCCAACGCGATTATCACATTTAACTAAAGAGCATTTATGTAAGAGGAGCTGCGGTCTGTATCATTTCATAAGCAGAGTTGAACTACATATTTTCTGTATGAGTCGGAAACACAGTTCTTTTTTTCTGGGCATGCTCATGTTTCTAACTATATTGGAAAAGCTGGAAAGAAGAGCTTCCTTCTTGCCTTAAAACAGAGTATTTTTCAGGGATGAGAACTCAGGTCTGAATTTGCCTTCAGAAACGGAGTTAAACCCCAGGATCAGAGTCTTCCTACAAACAAGAGTTCATTTCTGGTAAACCCAGTGATTTTTTGGCCCAAACGATTTTTCACAGTTAAAGAACCCAGCATGATTCTCACTATTAACTAAAGAGCATTTATGTAAGAGGAGCTGTGGTTTGTATCAGTTTAATAAGCAGAGTTTAAATTCATACAGTCTGTCTGAGTAGGAAAGACAGTTCTTTTATTCAGGGCATGCCCATGGTTAATGCTGTATTTTAGATTCTAGAAAGAAGAGCTTGCTTCTTGCGTTAAAACAGAGTGTGTTTCAGGGATGAGAACTCTGGTCTGAATTTCCCTTCAGAAACGGAGTTAAACCCCAGGATCTGTGTCTTCCTACAAGCAAGTGTTCATTTCTGATAAACCACGAGAATTTTCCGCTCAAATGACTTTAGACAGTTCTAGAACCGAATGTGATTATCACTTTTAACTAAAGAGCATTTATGTAAGAGGAGCTGCGGTCTGTATCATTTCATAAGCAGCGTTGACCTACATATGGTTTGTATGAGTAGGAAACACAGTTCTTTTTTTCTGGGCATGCTCATGGTTCTTACTGTATTGGAGACGCTGGAAAGAAGAAGATGATTCTTGCCTTAAAACAGAGTGTTTTTCACGGTTGAGAATTCTGGTCTGAATTTGCCTTCATAAACAGAGTTAAACCCCAGGATCGGTGTCTTACTACAATCAAGAGTTCAGTTCTGGTAAACCCAGTGAATTTTGGGCTCAAATGATTTTTCGCAGTTCAGGAACACAACGCTATTTTCACTATTAACTAAAGAGCATTTATGGAAAAGAAGCTATGGTTTGTATCAGTTTCATAAGCAGAGTTGAACTACATATGGTCCTTATGATTAGGAAACACAGTTTTTTTTTCAGGGCATGCTCATTGTTCTTGCTGTATTTTAGACTCTGGAAAGAAGAGCTTGATTCTTGCGTTAAAACAGAGTGTGTTTCAGGGATGAGAACTCTGGTCTGAATTTGCCTTCAGAAATGGAGTTAAACCCCAGGATCTGTGTCTTCCTACAAGCAAGTGTTCATTTCTGGTAAACCCAGTGAATTTTGGGCTCAAATGATTTTTCGCAGTTCAGGAACCCTAGGTTATTCTCACTATTAACTAAAGAGCATTTATGTAAGAGGAGCTGTGGTCTGTATCATTTCATCATCAGAGTTGAACTACAAATGGTCCATATGAGTAGGAAACACAGTTCTTTTTTTCTGGTCATGCTCATGGTTCTTACTATATTGGAGATGTTGGAAAGAAGAGGATGATTCTTGCCTTAAAACAGAGTGTTTTTCAGGGATGAGAACTCTGGTCTGAATTTCCCTTCAGAAACGGAGTTAAACCCCAGGATCTGTGTCTTCCTACAATCGAGAGTTCAATTCTGGTAAACCCAGTGAATTTTGTGCTCAAATAATTTTTCGCAGTTCAGTAACCCAACGCGATTCTCACTATTAACTGAAGAGCATTTATGTAAGAGGAGCTGTGGTTTGTATCAGTTTCATAAGCAGAGTTGAATTATATATGGTCCGTATGAGTAGGAAACACAGTCCTTTTTTTCAGGGCATGCCCTTGGTTCTTGCTGTATTTTAGACTCTGGAAAGAAGAGCTTGCTTCTTGCGTTAAAACAGAGTGTGTTTCAGGGATGAGAACTCTGGTCTGAATTTCCCTTCAGAAACGGAGTTAAACCCCAGGATCTGTGTCTTCCTACAATCGAGAGTTCAATTCTGGTAAACCCAGTGAATTTTGTGCTCAAATAATTTTTCGCAGTTCAGTAACCCAACGCGATTCTCACTATTAACTGAAGAGCATTTATGTAAGAGGAGCTGTGGTGTGTATCAGTTTCATAAGCAGAGTTGAATTACATATGGTCCGCATGAGTAGGAAACACAGTTCTTTTTTCTTAGCATGCTCATGTTTGTTACTGTATTGAGACACTGGAAAGAAGAGGATGATTCTTGCCTTAAAACAGAGTGTTATTCAGGGATGAGAACTCTGGTCTGAATTTGCCTTCAGAAAATAGGTTAAACCCCAGGGTCAGTGTCTTCCTACAAGCAAGAGTTCATTTCTGGTAAACCCAGTGAATATTGGACTCAAATGATTTTTCGCAGTTCAGGAACCCTAGGCTATTCTCACTATTAACTAAAGAGCATTTATGTAAGAGGAGCTGTTGTTTGTACCAGTTTCATAAGCAGAGTTCAACTACATATGGTCCGTCTGAGTAGGAAACACAGTTCTTTTTTTCAGGGCATGCTCATTGTTCTTGCTGTATTTTAGACTCTGGAAAGAAGAGCTTGATTCTTGCGTTAAAACAGAGTGTGTTTCAGGGATGAGAACTCTGGTCTGAATTTCCCTTCAGAAACGGAGTTAAACCCCAGGATCTGTGTCTTCCTACAAGCAAGTGTTCATTTCTGGTAAACAAAGGGAATTTTGGGCTCAAATGATTTTTCACAGTTCAGCAACCCAAACCGATTCTCACTATTAACTAAAGAGCATTAATGTAAGAGGAGGTGTGGTTTGTACCAGTTTCATAAGCAGAGTTGAACTACATATGGTCTGTATGAGTAGGAAACACAGTTCTTTTTTTCAGGGCATGCTCATGGTTCTTGCTGTATTTTAGAATCTAGAAAGAAGAGCTTGCTTCTTGCGTTAAAACAGACTGTCTTTCAGTGATGAGAACTCTGGTCTGAATTTCCCTTCAGAAACGGAGTTAAACCCCAGAATCTGTGTCTTCCTACAAGCAAGTTTTCATTTATGGTAAACCAAGAGAATTTACCACTCAAAGGACTTTAGACAGTTCTAGAACCCAACGCGATTATCACTTTTAACTAAAGAGCATTTATGTAAGAGGAGCTGCGGTCTGTATCATTTCATAAGCAGAGTTGAACTACATATTTTCTGTATGACTCGGAAACACAGTTCTTTTTTTCTGGGCATGCTCATGTTTCATACTATATTGGAAACCCTGGAAAGAAGAGGTTCCTTCTTGCCTTAGAACAGAGTATTTTTCAGGGATGAGAACTCAGGTCTGAATTTGCCTTCAGAAACGGAGTTAAACCCCAGGATCAGTGTCTTCCTACAAACAAAAGTTCATTTCTGGTAAACCCAGTGATTTTTTGGCTCAAACGATTTTTCACAGTTAAAGAACCCAGCATGATTCTCACTATTAACTAAAGAGCATTTATGTAAGAGGAGCTGTGGTTTGAATCAGTTTAATAAGCAGAGTTGAAATACATATGGTCTGTCTGAGTAGGAAACACAGTTCTTTTTTTCAGGGCATGCCCATGGTTAATGCTGTATTTTAGATTCTAGAAAGAAGAGCTTGCTTCTTGCGTTAAAACAGAGTGTGTTTCAGGGATGAGAACTCTGGTCTGAATTTCCCTTCAGAAATGGAGTTAAACCCCAGGATCTGTGTCTTCCTACAAGCAAATGTTCATTTCTGATAAACCAAGAGAATTTTCCGCTCAAATGACTTTAGACAGTTCTTATCCCAATGCTATTATCACTTTTAACTAAAGAGCATTTATGTAAGAGGAGCTACGATCTGTATCATTTCATAAGCAGCGTTGAACTACATATGGTTTGTATGAGTAGGAAACACAGTTCTTTTTTTCTGGGCATGCTCATGGTTCTTACTGTATTGGAGACGCTGGAAAGAAGAAGATGATTCTTGCCTTAAAACAGAGTGTTTTTCACGGTTGAGAATTCTGGTCTGAATTTGCCTTCATAAACAGAGTTAAACCCCAGGATCGGTGTCTTACTACAATCAAGAGTTCAGTTCTGGTAAACCCAGTGAATTTTGGGCTCAAATGATTTTTCGCAGTTCAGGAACACAACGCTATTTTCACTATTAACTAAAGAGCATTTATGGAAAAGAAGCTATGGTTTGTATCAGTTTCATAAGCAGAGTTGAACTACATATGGTCCTTATGATTAGGAAACACAGTTCTTTTTTTAAGGGCATGCTCATGGTTCTTGCTCTATTTTAGACTCTGGAAAGAAGAGCTTGCTTCTTGAGGAAAAACAGAGTGTGTTTCATGGATGAGAACACTGGTCTGAATTTCCCTTCAGAAACGGAGTTAATCCCCAGGATCTGTGTTTTCCTACAAGCAAGAGTTCATTTCTGGTAAACCCAGTGAATTTTGGGCTCAAATGATTTTTCGCAGTTCACGATCCCTACGCTATTCTCACTATTAACCAATGAGGATTTATGTAAGAGCAGCTGTGCTTTGTATCAGTTTCATAAGCAGAATTGAACTACAAATGGTGTGTATGAGAAGGAAACACAGTTCTTTTTTCTTGTCATGCTCATGTTTGTTACTGTATTGAGACACTGGAAAGAAGAGGATGATTCATGCCTTAAAACAGAGTGTTTTTCACTGTTGAGAATTCTGGTCTGAATTTGCCTTCATAAAAGGAGTTAAACCACAGGATCTGTGTCTTAATACAATCAAGAGTTCAGTTCTGGTAAACCCAGAGAATTTTGGGCTCAAATGATTTTTCGCATTCAGGAACCCAACGCTATTTTCACTATTAAATAAAGAGCATTTATGTAAGAGGAGCTGTGGTTTGTATCAGTTTCATAAGCAGAGTTCAACTACATATGGTCCGTCTGAGTAGGAAACACAGTTAATTTTTTCAAGGCATGCCCATTGTTCTTGCTGTATTTTAGACTCTGGAAAGAAGAGCTTGATTCTTGCGTTAAAATAGAGTGTGTTTCAGGGATGAGAACTCTGGTCTGAATTTGCCTTCAGAAACGGAGTTAAACCCCAGGATCTGTGTCTTCCTACAAGCAAGTGTTCATTTCTGGTAAACCCAGTGAATTTTGGGCTCAAATGATTTTTCGCAGTTCAGGAACCCTAGGCTATTCTCACTATTAACTAAAGAGCATTTATGTAAGAGGAGCTGTGGTCTGTATCATTTCATCAGCATAGTTGAACTACAAATGGTCCATATGAGTAGGAAACACAGTTCTTTTTTTCTGGGCATGCTCTCAGTTGTTACTGTATTGGAGACGCTGGAAAGAAGAGGATGATTCTGGCCTTAAAACAGAGTGTTTTTCAGGGATGAGAACTCTGGTCTGAATTTGTGTTCAGAAAAGGAGTTAAACCCCAGGATAAGTGTCTTCCTACAAGCAAGAGTTCAGTTATGGTAAACCCAGGGATTTTTCGGATCAAGTGATTTTTCGCAGTTCAGGAACGCTATGTTATTCTCACTATTAACTAAAGAGCATTTATGTAAGAGGAGGTGTGGTCTGTATCAGTTTCATAATCAGAGTTGAACTACATATGGTCCGTACAAATAGGAAACACAGTTCTTTTTTCAGGGCATGCTCATTGTTCTTGCTGTACTTTAGACTCCAGAAAGAAGAGCTTGCATCATTTGTTAAAAAAGAGTGTGTTTCATGGATGAGAACAGTGGTCTGAATTTCCCTTTAGAAACGGAGTTCATCCCCAGGATCTGTGTCTTCCTATAAGCAAGAGTTCATTTCTGGTAAACCCAGTGAATTTTGGGCTCAAATGATTTTTTCCCAGTTCACGAACCCTACGCTATTCTCACTATTAACCAATGAGGATTTATGTAAGAGCAGCTGTGCTTTGTATCAGTTTCATAAGCAGAGTTGAACTACAAATGGTTTGTATGAGAAGGAAACACAGTTCTTTTTTCTTATCATGCTCATGTTTGTTACTGTATTGAGACACTGGAAAGAAGAGGCTGATTCTTGCCTTAAAACAGAGTGTTTTTCAGGTATGAGAACTCTGGTCTGAATTTGGCTTCAGAGAATAGGTTAAACCCCAGGATCAGTGTCTTCCTACAAGCAAGAGTTCATTTCTGGTAAACCCAGTGAATTTTGGGCTCAAATGATTTTTCGCAGTTCAGGAACCCTAGGCTATTCTCACTATTAACTAAAGAGCATTTATGTAAGAGGAGCTGTGGTCTGTATCATTTCATCAGCAGAGTTGAACTACAAATAGTCCATATGAGTAGGAAACACAGTTCTTTTTTTCTGGTCATGATCATGGTTCTTACTATATTGGAGATGTTGGAAAGAAGAGGATGATTCTTGCCTTAAAACAGAGTGTTTTTCAGGGATGAGAACTCTGGTCTGAATTTCCCTTCAGAATCAGAGTTAAACTCCAGGATCTCTGTCTTCCTACAAGCAATAGTTCATTTCTGGTAAACCCAGTGAATTTTGGGCTGAAATGATTTTTCGCTGTTCATGAACCCAACGCGATTCTCACTATTAACTAAGGAGCATTTATCAAAGAGGAGCTGCGGTATGTATCATTTCATAAGCAGAGTTGAACTACATATTTTCTGTATGAGTCGGAAACACAGTTCTTTTTTTCTGGGCATGCTCTCGGTTCTTACTGTATTGGAGACGCTGGAAAGAAGAAGATGATTCTGGCCTTAAAACAGAGTGTTTTTCAGGGATGAGAACTCTGGTCTGAATTTGTCTTCAGAAAAGGAGTTAAACCCCAGGTTAAGTGTCTTCCTACAAACAAGAGTTCAGTTATGGTAAACCCAGGGATTTTCGGATCAAGTGATTTTTCGCAGTTCAGGAACCCTATGTTATTCTCACTATTAACTAAAGAGCATTTATGTAAGAGGAGGTGTGGTCTGTATCAGTTTCATAAGCAGAGTTGAACTACATATGGTCCGTAAAAATAGGAAACACAGTTCTTTTTTTCAGGGCATGCTCATTGTTCTTGCTGTATTTTAGACTCTAGAAAGAAGAGCTTGCAATTTTCGTTAAAAAAGAGTGTGTTTCATGGATGAGAACAGTGGTCTGAATTTCCCTTTAGAAACGGAGTTCATCCCCAGGATCTGTGTCTTCCTACAAGCAAGAGTTCATTTCTGGTAAACCCAGTGAATTTTGGGCTCAAATGATTTTTCGCAGTTCAGGAACCCTAGGCTATTCTCACTATTAACTAAAGAGCATTTATGTAAGAGGAGCTGTGGTCTGTATCATTTCATCAGCAGAGTTGAACTACAAATAGTCCGTATGAGTAGGAAACACAGTTCTTTTTTTCTGGTCATGATCATGGTTCTTACTATATTGGAGATGTTGGAAAGAAGAGGATGATTCTTGCCTTAAAACAGAGTGTTTTTCAGGGATGAGAACTCTGGTCTGAATTTCCCTTCAGAATCAGAGTTAAACTCCAGGATCTCTGTCTTCCTACAAGCAATAGTTCATTTCTGGTAAACCCAGTGAATTTTGGGCTGAAATGATTTTTCGCAGTTCATGAACCCAACGCGATTCTCACTATTAACTAAGGAGCATTTATCAAAGAGGAGCTGCGGTATGTATCATTTCATAAGCAGAGTTGAACTACATATTTTCTGTATGAGTCGGAAACACAGTTCTTTTTTTCTGGGCATGCTCTCGGTTCTTACTGTATTGGAGACGCTGGAAAGAAGAAGATGATTCTGGCCTTAAAACAGAGTGTTTTTCAGGGATGAGAACTCTGGTCTGAATTTGTCTTCAGAAAAGGAGTTAAACCCCATGATCTGTGTCTTGCTACCAGCAAGAGTTCATTTCTGATAAACCAAGTGAATTTTCGGCTCAAATGAATTTACACAGTTCTAGAACCCAATGCGATTATCACATTAACTAAAGAGCATTTATGTAAGAGGAGCTCTGGTCTGTATCATTTCATAAGAAGAGTTGAACTACCTATGTTATGTATGAGTAGGAAACACAGTTCTTTTTTTCTGGGCATGCTCATGTTTCTTACTGTATTGGAGAACCTGGAAAGAAGAGGATGATTCTTGCATTAAAACAGAGTGTTTTTCAGGGTTGAGAATTCTGGTCTGAATTTGCCTTCAGAAACGGAGTTAAACCCCAGCATCTGTGTCTTCCTACAAGCAAGAGTTCATTTCTGGTAAACCCAGTGAATTTTGGGCTCAAATGATTTTTCGCAGTTCACGAACCCATCGCGATTCTCACTATTAACTAAAGATCATTTATGTAAGAGGAGCTGTGGTTTGTATCAGTTTCATAAGCAGAGTTGAACTACATATGTTACATATGAGTAGGAAACACAATTTTTGTTTTCTGGGCATGCTCATGTTTCTTACTATATTGGAGACGCTGGAAAGAAGAGGATGATTCTTGCCTTAAAATAGAGTGTTTTTCAGGGATGAGAACTCTGGTCTGAATTTGCCTTCAGAAACGGAGTTAAACCCCAGGATCAGTGTCTTCCTACATGCAAGAGTTCATTTCTGGTAAACCAAGTGAATTTTCGGCTCAAATGACTTTACACAGTTCTAGAACCCAACGCGATTATCACTATTAACTAAAGAGCATTTATGTAAGAATAGGTGTGGTTTGTATCAGTTTCATAAGCAGAGTTGAACTACATATGGTCCGTATGAGTAGGAAACACAGTTCTTTTTTTCAGGGCATGCTCATGGTTCTTGCTGTATTGGATACGCTGGAAAGAAGAGGATGCTTCTTGTCCTAAAACAGAGTGTGTTTCAGGGATGAGAACTCTGGTCTGAATTTCCATTCAGAAATGGAGTTAAACCCCAGGATCTGTGTCTTCCTACAAGCAAGAGTTCATTTCTGGATAACCCAGTGAATTTTGGGCTCAAAAGATTTTTCCCAGTTCCGAACCCAACGCGATTCTCAATATTAACTAAAGAGCATTTATGAAAGAGGAGCTGTGGTTTGTATCAGTTTCATAAGCAGAGTTGAACTACATATGGTCTGTGCGAGTAGGAAACACACTTCTTTTTTTAAGGGCATGCTCATGGTTCTTGCTGTATTGGAGACCCTGGAGAAGTGCTTGCTTCCTGCATTAAAAAAGGGTGTGTTTCATGGATGAGAACTCTGGTCTGATTTTCACTTCACAAACGGGGTTAAAACCCCATGATCTGTGTCTTCCTACCTGCAAGAGTTCATTTCTCGTAAACCAAGCAAATTTTCGGCTCAAATGACTTTACACAGTTCTAGAACCTAAGGCGATTATCACTGTTAAATAAAGAGCATTTATGTGAGAGGAGCTGTGGTCTGTATCATTTTCATAAGCAGAGTTGGACTACATATGGTCCGTATGAGTAGGAAACGCAGTTCTTTTTTTCTTGGCATGCTCATGGTTCTTAGTGAATTGGAGAACCTGGAAAGAAGAGGATGATTCTTGCCTTAAAACAGAGTGTTTTCCAGGGATGATAATTCTAAACTGAATTTCCCTTCAGAAACGGATTTAAACCCCAGGATCTAGGTCTTCCTACAAGCAAGAGTTCAGTTCTGGAAAACTCAGTGAATTTTGTGCTCAAATGATTTTTCGTAGTTCACGAACCCAACATGATTCTCACTATTAACTAAAGAGCATTTATGCTCATATTTCGTACTGTATTGGAGACGCTTGAAAGAAGAGGATGATTCTTGTCTTAAAACAGAGAGTATTTCAGGGATGAGAACTCTGGTCTGATTTTCCCTTCCAAAACGGAGTTAAACCCCATGATCTGTGTCTTCCTACCAGCAAGAGTTCATTTCTGGTAAACCCAGTGAATTTGGGGCTCAAATGATTTTTCGCAGTTCACGAACCCAACGCGATTCTCACTATTAACTAAAGATCATTTATGTAAGAGGAGCTGTGGTTTGTATCAGTTTCATAAGCAGAGTTGAACTACATATGGTCCGTATGAGTAGGAAACACAGTTCTTTTTTTCAGGGCATGCTCATGGTTCTTGCTGTATTGGAGACTCTGGAAAGAAGAGCTTGCTTCTTGCATTAAAACAGGGTGTGTTCATGGATGAGAACTCTGGTCTGAATTTCCCTTCACAAACGGAGTTAAACCCCATGATCTGTGTCTTCCTACCAGCAAGAGTTCATTTCTGGTAAACCAAGTGAATTTTCGGTTCAAATGAATTTACATAGTTCTACAACCCAATGTGATTATCACTATTAACTAAAGAGCTTTTATGTAAGAGGAGCTCTGTTCTGTATCATTTCATAAGAATAGTTGAACTACATATGTTACGTATGAGTAGGAAACACAGTTTTTGTTTTCTGGGCATGCTCATGTTTCTTACTATATTGGAGATGCTGGAAAGAAGAGGATGATTCTTGCCTTAAAATAGAGTGTTTTTCAGTGATGAGAACTCTGGTCTGAATTTGCCTTCAGAAACGGAGTTAAACCCCAGGATCAGTGTCTTCCTACATACAAGAGTTCATTTCTGGTAAACCCAGTGAATTTTGGGCTCAAATGATTTTTCGCAGTTCACCAACGCAACATGATTCTCACTATTAACTAAAGAGCATTTATGTAAGAGGAGCTGTTGTTTGAATCAGTTTCATAAGCAGAGTTGAACTGCATATGGTCATTATGAGGAGGAAACACGGTTCTTTTTTTCTGGACATGCTCATGGTTCTTGCTGTATTATAGAATAAGGAAAGAAGACCTTGCTACTTGCGTTAAAACAGATTGTGTTTAAGGGATGAGAACTCTGGTCTGAATTTCCCTTCTGAAATGGAGTTAAACCCCAGGATCTGTGTCTTCCTATAAGCAAGAGTTCATTTCTGGTTAACCCAGTGAATTTTGGGCTCAAATGATTTTTTGCAGTTCACGAACCCAACACGATTCTCACTATTAACTAAAGAGGATTTATGTAAGAGGAGATGTGGTTTGAATCAGTTTCATAAGCAGAGTTGAACTACATATGGTCCGTATGAGTAGGAAACACAGTTCTTTTTTTCAGGGAATGCTCATTGTTCTTGCTGTATTGGAGACTCTGGAAAGAAGAGCTTGCTTCTTGCATTAAAACAGGGTGTGTTTCATGGATGAGAACTCTGGTCTCAATTTCCCTTCACAAACTGAGTTAAACCCCACGATCTGTGTCTTCCTACCAGCAAGAGTTCATCTGGTAAACAAAGTGAATTTTTGCTCAAATGAATTTACAGAGTTCTAGAACACAACGCGATTATTACTATTAACTAAAGAGCATTTATGTCAGAGGAGCTGTGGTCTGTATCAGTTTCATAAGCAGAGGTGGACTACATATGGTCCTTATGAGTTGGAAACACAGATCTTTTTTCCTAGGCATGCTCATGGTTCTTACTGTATTGGAGATGCTGGAAAGAAGAGCTTGCATCTTGCAAGCTGGATAGAATAGGATGATTCTTGCCTTAAAACAGAGTGTTTTTCAGGGTTCAGAATTCTGGTCTGAATTTGCCTTCCGAAACGGAGTTAAACACCAAGATCTGTGTCTTCCTACAAGCAAGAGTTCATTTCTGGTTACCCCAGTGAATTTTGGGCTCAAAGGATTTTTCACAGTTCACGAACCCAACGTGATTCTCACTATTAACTAAAGAACATTTATTAAAGATGAGCTGTGGTTAGTATGAGTTTCATAAGCAGAGTTGAACTACCTATGGTCCGTATGAGTAGGAAACACATTTCTTTTTTCAGGGCATGCTCAAAGTTCTTGCTGTATTTTAGACTCTGGAAAGAAGAGCTTGCTTCTTGCATTGAAGCAGAGGGTGTTTCAGGGATGAGAACTGTGGTCTGAATTTCCCTTCACAAACGGAGTTAAACCCCACGATCTGTGTCTTCCTACCAGCAAGAGTTCATTTCTGGTAAACCAAGTGAATTTTCGGTTCAAATGAACTTACATAGTTCTAGAACCCAATGTGATTATCACTATTAACTAAAGAGCTTTTATGTAAGAGGAGCTCTGTTCTGTATCATTTCATAAGAAGAGTTGAACTACATATGTTACGTATGAGTAGGAAACACAGTTTTTGTTTTCTGGGCATGCTCATGTTTCTTACTATATTGGAGACGCTGGAAAGAAGAGGATGATTCTTGCCTTAAAATAGAGTGTTTTTCAGGGATGAGAACTCTGGTCTGAATTTGCCTTCAGAAACGGAGTTAAACCCCAGGATCAGTGTCTTCCTACATGCAAGAGTTCATTTCTGGTAAACCCAGTGAATTTTGGGCTCAAATGAATTTTCGCAGTTCACCAACCCAACATGATTCTCACTATTAACTAAAGAGCATTTATGTAAGAGGAGCTGGGGTTTGTATCAGTTTCATAAGCAGAGTTGAACTGCATATGGTCATTATGAGGAGGAAACACGGTTCTTTTTTTCTGCACATGCTCATGGTTCTTGCTGTATTGGAGACTCTGGAAAGAAGAGCTTGCTTCTTGCATTAAAACAGGGTGTGTTTCATGGATGTGAACTCTGGTCTCAATTTCCCTTCACAAACGGAGTTAAACCCCACGATCTGTGTCTTCCTACCAGCAAGAGTTCATCTGGTAAACAAAGTGAATTTTTGCTCAAATGAATTTACAGAGTTCTAGAACCCAACGCGATTATTACTATTAACTAAAGAGCATTTATGTCAGAGGAGCTGTGGTCTGTATCAGTTTCATAAGCAGAGGTGGACTACATATGGTCCGTATGAGCAGGAAACACAGTTCTTTTTTTCTGGGCATGTTCATGGTTCTTACTGTATTGGAGACACTGGAAATAAGAGGATGATTCTTGCCTTAAATCAGAGTGTTTTTCAGGGTTGAGAATTCTGGTCTGAATTTGCCTTCCGAAACGGAGTTAAACCCCAAGATGTGTGTCTTCCTGCAAGCAAGAGTTCATTTCAGGTAAACACAGTGAATTTTGGGATCAAATGATTTTTCACAGTTCACGAAACCAACGCGATTCTCACTATTGACTAAAGAGCATTTATGTAAGAGGAGCTGTGGTTTGTATCAGTTTCATAAGCACAGTTGAACTACATATTGTCCATTTGAGTAGGAAAAACATTTTTTTTCTGGGCATGCTAATTGTTCTTGCTGTATTTTAGAATCTGGAAGGAAGAGCTTGCTTCTTGCATTAAAGCAGAGTGTGTTTGGGGGATTAGAACTCTGGTCTGAATTACCCTTCAGAAACGCAGTTAAACCCCAGGATCTGTGTCTTCCTATGAGCAAGAGTTCATTTCTGTTAAACATAGTGAGTTTTGGGCTCCAATGATTTTTGCTGTTCACCAACCCAAACCGATTCCCACTATTAACTAAAGAGCATTTATGTAAGAAGAGCTGTGGTTTGCATCAGTTTCATAAGCAGAGTTGAACTACATATGGTCCATATGAGTAGGAAACACAGTTCTTTTTTTCAGGGCATGCTCATGGTTCTTGCTGTATTGGAGACGCTGGAAAGAAGAGCTTGCTTCCTGCATTAAAACAGGGTGTGTTTCAGGGATGAGAACTCTGGTCTGAATTTGCCTTCCAAAACGCAGTTAAACCCCATGATCTGTGTCTTCCTACCAGCAAGAGTTCATTTCTGGTAAACCAAGTGAATTTTCGGTTCAAATGAATTTACATAGTTCTAGAATCCAATGTGATTATCACTATTAACTAAAGAGCATTTATGTAAGAGGAGCTCTGTTCTGTATCATTTCATAAGAAGAGTTGAACTACATATGTTACGTATGAGTAGGAAACACAGTTTTTGTTTTCTGGGCATGCTCATGTTTCTTACTATATTGGAGACACTGGAAAGAAGATGATTCTTGCCTTAAAATAGAGTGTTTTTCAGGGATGAGAACTCTGGTCTGAATTTGCCTTCAGAAACGGAGTTAAACCCCAGGATCTGTGTCTTCCTACAAGCAAGAGTTCATTTCTGGTAAACCCTGTGAATTTTGGGCTGAAATGATTTTTCGCAGTTCACAAACCCAACGCTATTCTCACTATTAACTAAAGAGGATTTATGTAAGAGAAGCTGTGGTTTGTATCAGTGTGATAAGTAGAGTTGAACTACATATCGTCTGTATGAGTAGGAAACACAGTTCTTTTTTTCTGGGCATGTTCATGGTTCTTACAGTATTGGAGACACTGGAAATAAGAGGATGATTCTTGCCTTAAATCAGAGTGTTTTTCAGGGTTGAGAATTCTGGTCTGAATTTGCCTTCCGAAACGGAGTTAAACCCCAAGATGTGTGTCTTCCTGCAAGCAAGAGTTCATTTCAGGTAAACACAGTGAATTTTGGGATCAAATGATTTTTCACAGTTCACGAAACCAACGCGATTCTCACTATTGACTAAAGAGCATTTATGTAAGAGGAGCTGTGGTTTGTATCAGTTTCATAAGCACAGTTGAACTACATATTGTCCATTTGAGTAGGAAAAACATTTTTTTTCAGGGCATGATCATTGTTCTTGCTGTATTTTAGAATCTGGAAGGAAGAGCTTGCTTCCTGCATTAAAGCAGAGTGTGTTTGGGGGATTAGAACTCTGGTCTGAATTACCCTTCAGAAACGCAGTTAAACCCCAGGATCTGTGTCTTCCTACCAGCAAGAGTTCATTTCTGGTAAACCAAGTGAATTTTGGGCTCAAATGATTTTTCGCAGTTCACGAACCCAACGCGATTCTCACTATTAACTAAAGATCATTTATGTAAGAGGAGCTGTGGTTTGTATCAGTTTCATAAGCAGAGTTGAACTACATATGGTCCGTATGAGTAGGAAACACAGTTTTTTTTTTTCAGGGCATGCTCATGGTTCTTGCTGTATTGGAGACTCTGGAAAGAAGAGCTTGCTTCTTGCATTAAAACAGGGTGTGTTCATGGATGAGAACTCTGGTCTGAATTTCCCTTCACAAACGGAGTTGAACCCCACGATCTGTGTCTTCCTACCAGCAAGAGTTCATTTTTGGTAAACCAAGTGAATTTTCGGTTCAAATGAATTTACATAGTTCTAGAACCCAATGTGATTATCACTATTAACTAAAGAGCTTTTATGTAAGAGGAGCTCTGTTCTGTATCATTTCATAAGAAGAGTTGAACTACATATGTTACGTATGAGTAGGAAACACAGTTTTTGTTTTCTGGGCATGCTCATGTTTCTTACTATATTGGAGACGCTGGAAAGAAGAGGATGATTCTTGCCTTAAAATAGAGTGTTTTTCAGGGATGAGAACTCTGGTCTGAATTTGCTTTCAGAACCGGAGTTAAACCCCAGGATCAGTGTCTTCCTACATGCAAGAGTTCATTTCTGGTAAACCCTGTGAATTTTGGGCTCAAATGATTTTTCGCAGTTCACCAACCCAACATGATTCTCACTATTAACTAAAGAGCATTTATGTAAGAGGAGCTGTTGTTTGTATCAGTTTCATAAGCAGAGTTGAACTGCATATGGTCATTATGAGGAGGAAACACGGTTCTTTTTTTCTGGACATGCTCATGGTTCTTGCTGTATTATAGAATAAGGGAAGAAGACCTTGCTACTTGCGTTAAAACAGATTGTGTTTCAGGGATGAGAACTCTGGTCTGAATTTCCCTTCTGAAATGGAGTTAAACCCCAGGATCTGTGTCTTCCTATAAGCAAGAGTTCATTTCTGGTTAACCCAGTGAATTTTGTGCTCAAATGATTTTTTGCAGTTCACGAACCCAACGCGATTCTCACTATTAACTAAAGAGGATTTATGTAAGAGGAGCTGTGGTTTGAATCAGTTTCATAAGGAGAGTTGTGCTAGATATGGTCCGTATGAGTAGGAAACACAGTTGTTTTTTTCTGGGCATGCTCATGGATCTTGCTGTATTTTAGTATCAGGAAAGAAGAGATTGCTTCTTGCGTTAAAGCAGAGTGTGTTTCATGGATGACAACTCTGGTCTGAATTTCCCTTCAGAAACAGAGTTAAACCCCAGGATCTGTGTCTTCCTACAAGCGCGCGTTCACTTGTGGTATACCAAGTGAATTTTGGGCTCAAATGATTTTTCAAAGTTCACCAACCCAAACCGAATCTCACTATTAACTAAACAGCAGTTATGTAAGATGAGCTTTGGTTTTTATCAGTTTCATAAGCAGAGTTGAACTACATATTGTCCGTATGAGTAGGAAACACAGTTCTTTTTTTCAGTGCATGCTCATGCTTCTTGCTGTATTTTAGACTCTGGAAAGAAGAGCTTGCTTCTTTCATTAAAGCAGAGTGTGTTGCAGGGATGAGTACTTTGGTCTGAATTGACATTCAGAAACTGAGTTAAGCCCAAGGATCTGTGTCTTCCTACAAGCAAGAGTTCTTTTCTGGAAACCCAGGGAATTTGGGGCTCAAAGGTTTTTTCGCAGTTCACGAACCAAAACGACATTCTCACTATTAACTAAAGAGGATTTATGTAAGAGGAGCTGTGGTTTGTATCAGTTTCATAAGCAGAGTTGAACTACATATCGTCTATATGAGTAGGAAACACAGTTCTTTTTATTCTGGGCATGCTCATGGTTCTTACTGTATTAGAGAAGCTGGAAAGAAGAGGATGATTCTTGCCTTAAAACAGAGTGTTTTTCAGGGATGAGAACTCTGGTCAGAATTTCACTTCAGAAATGGAGTTTAACCCCTGGATCTGTGTGTTCCTACAAGCAAGATTTCAATTCTGGAAAACCAGGTGAATTTTTTGCTCAAATGCTTTTACACACTACAAAAACCCAATGTGATTCTCACTATTAACTAAAGAGCATTTATTTAGGATGTGCTGTGTTTTGTATCAGTTTCATAAGCTGAGTTTATCTACATATGGTCTGTATGATTAGGAAACACTGTTCTTTTTTCAGGGCATGCTCATGGTTCTTGCTGTATTGGAGATGCTAGAAAGAAGAGCTTGCCTCTTGCGTAAAAATAGAGTGTGTTTCATGGATGATAACATGGTCTGAATTTACCTTCATAATAGGAGTTAAAATCCACGAACTGTGTCTTCCTTCATGGAAGAGTTCATTTCTTGTAAACCAAGTGTCCTTTGGACTCAAACGATTTTACTCAGTTCAAAAACCAAATGCGATTCTCACTATTAACTAAAGAGCATTTATTTAAAAGGTGCTGTTGTTTTTATCAGTTTCATAACCAGAATTGATCTACATATAGTCTATATGAGTAGGAAACACAGTTCTTTTTTTCTGGGCATGCTCATGGTTCTTGATGTATTGGAGCCGCTTGAAAGAAGAGCTTGCTTCTTTTGTGAAAACAGAATGTGTTTCATCGATGAGAACACTGGACTGAATTTCCCTTGAGAAACGGAGTTAAACCCCAGGATCTGTGTCTTCCTACAAGCAAGCATTCTTTTCTTGAAACCCAGGGAATTTTGGGCTCAAATGTATTTTCGCAGTTCACGAACCAAAACGCTATTCTCACTATTAACTAAAGAGCATTTATGAAAGAGGATCTGTGGTTTGTATCAGTTTCATAAGCACAATTGAACTCCATATGGTCCCTATGAGTAGGAAACACAAATCTTTTTTTCAGGGCATGCTCATGGTTCTTGATGTATTGGAGCCGCTTGAAAGAAGAGCTTGCTTCTTTTGTGAAAACAGAATGTGTTTCATCGATGAGAACACTGGACTGAATTTCCCTTGAGAAACGGAGTTAAACCCCAGGATCTGTGTCTTCCTACAAGCAAGCGTTCTTTTCTTGAAACCCAGGGAATTTTGGGCTCAAATGTATTTTCGCAGTTCACGAACCAAAACGCTATTCTCACTATTAACTAAAGAGCTTTAATGAAAGAGGATCTGTGGTTTGTATCAGTTTCATAAGCACAGTTGAACTCCATATGGTCCCTATGAGTAGGAAACACAAATCTTTTTTTCAGGGCATGCTCATGGTTCTTGCTATATTTTAGACCCTGGAAAGAAGATATTGCTTCTTGTGTGAAAACAGAATGTGTTTCATGGATGAGAACACTGGACTGAATTTCCCTTGAGAAACAGAGTTAAACCCCAGGATCTGTGTCTTCCTACAAGCAAGAGTTCATTTACCGTAAACACAGTGAATTTTTGGCTCAAATGATTTCACACAGTTCACGAACCCAAACCGATTCTCACTATTAACTAAAGAGCATTCCTGTAAGAGGACCTATGGTTTGTATCAGTTTCTTAAACAGAGTTGAACTGCATATGGTCCGTATGAGTAGGAAGCACAGTTCTTTTTCTCTGGGCACGCTCATGGTTCTTGATGTATTGGAGCTGCTGGAACGAAGAGCTTGATTCTTGCGTGAAAACAGAGTGTGTTTCATGTATGAGAACACCGGTCTGAAATTTCCCTTCAGAAATGGAGTTAAACCACAGGATCTGTGTCTTCCTACAAGCAAGCGTTCTTTTCTGGTAAACAACGTGAATTTTGGGCTACAATGAATTTTCACAGTTTAAAAACCCAATGAGATTCTCACTATTAACTAAAGATTATTTATTTAATTGGGGCTCTGGTTTGTATCAGTTTCATAAGCAGAGTTGAACTATATATGGTCCGTATGAGAGGGAACACAGTGCTTTTTTTTAAGGGCATTCTCATGTTTCTTGCTGAATTTTAGACTCAAGAGCTTGCTTCTTGTCTTAAACAGAGTGTGTTTTTTGGATGGAAACACTGGTCTGAATTTCCCTTCAGAAACGGAGTTAAACCACAGGATCTGTGTCTTCCTACAAGCAAGAGTTCATTTCTGCTAAACCAAGTGAATATTGTGCTCAAATGCTTTTACACAGTTCAAAAACCCAATGTGATTCTCTCTATTAACTAAAGAGCATTCATGTAAGAGGAGCTGTTGTTTGTATTAGTTTCATAAGCAGAGTTGAACTACATATGGTCCGTATGAGTAGGAAACACAGTTCTTTTTTTCAGGGAATGCTCATGCTTCTTGCTGTATTTTAGACTCTGGAAAGAAGAGCTTGCTTCTTTCATTAAAGCAGAGTGTGTTGCAGGGATGAGAACTTTGGTCTGAATTTCCCTTCAGAAACGGAGTTAAATACCAGGATCAGTGTCTTCTTACAAGCAATAGCTTTTTCTCGTAAACCAAGTGAATATTTGGCTCAAATGATTTTTTGGAGTTCACGAACCCAACGTGAATCTCACTATTACTAAAGATCATTTATGTAAGAGGAACTGTGGTTTGTATCAGTTTCATAAGCAGAGTTGACCTACATATGGTATGTATGAGTAGGAAACACAGTTCTTTATTTCTGGGAAGGCTCATGGTTCTTACTGTATTGGAGACGATGGAAAGAAGAGGATGATTCTTGCCTTAAAACAGAGTGTTTTTCAGGGATGAGAACTTTGGTCTGAATTCACCTTAAGAAAAGGAGTTAAGCCCCAGGATCTGTGTCTTCCTACAAGCAAGAGTACTTTTCTGGAAACCCAGGAAATTTTGGGCTCAAATGTTTTTTGCAGTTCACGAACCAAAACTCGATTCTCACTATTACTAAAGAAGATTTTTGTAAGAGTAGCTGTGGTTTGTATCGGTTTCAAAAGCAGAGTTGAACTACATATCTTCTGTATGAGTAGGAAACACAGTTCTTTTTCTGGGCACGCTCATGGTGCTTACTGTATTGGAGAAGCTGAAAAGGAGAGGATGATTATTGCCATAAAACAGAGTGTTTTTCAGGGACGAGAACTCTAGTCTGAATTTGCCTTCAGAAACGGAATTAAACCCGAGGATCTGTGTCTTCCTACAAGCAAGAGTTCATTTCTGGTAAACCCAGTGAATTTTGGGCTCAAATGTTTTTTCACAGTTCACGAACCAAAACGCGATTCTCACTATTAACTAAAGAGGATTTTTGTAAGAGGAGCTGTTGTTTGTATCAGTTTCATAAGCAGAGCTGAACAACATATGGTCCGTAAGAGTAGGAAACACAATTCTTTTTTCAGGGAATGCTCATGCTTCTTTCTGTATTTTAGACTCTGGAAAGAAGAGCTTGCTTCTTGCTTTAAAGCAGAGTGTGTTTCATGGATGAGAACTTTGGTCTGAATTTACCTTAAGAAATGGAGTTAAACCCCATCATCTGTGTCTTCCTATAAGCAAGAGTTCATTTCTGGTAAACCCAGTGAATTTTTTACTCAAATGATTTTTCGCAGTTCATGAACCCAACTTGATTCTCACTATTATCTAAAGAGCATTCATGTAAGAGGAGCTGTTGTTTGTATCAGTTTCATAAGCAGAGTTGAACTACATATGGTCCGTATGAGTAGGAAACACAGATCTTTTTTTCAGGGAATGCTCATGCTTCTTGCTGTATTTTAGACTCTGGAAAGAAGAGTTTGCTTCTTGCATTAAAGCAGAATGTGTTGCAGGGATGAGAACTTTGGTCTGAATTTCACTTCAGAAATGGAGTTAAGCCCCAGGATCTGTGTATTCCTACAAGCAAGAGTTCATTGCTGGTTAACCCAGTGAATTTTAGGCTCAAATGATTTTTTTGCAGTTCACGAACCCAACGCAATTCTCACTATTCACTAATAAGCATTTATGTAAGCGGAGCTGTGGTTTGTATCAGTTTCATAAGCAGAGTTGAACTACATATGGTCCCTATGAGTAGGAAACACAGTTCTCTTTTTCTGGCCATGCTCATGGTTCTTGCTATATTTTAGACCCTGGAAAGAAGAGATTGCTTCTTGTGTGAAAACAGAATGTGTTTCATGATGAGAACACTGGACTGAATTTCCCTTGAAAAACGGAGTTAAACCCCAGGATCTGTGTCTTCCTACAAGCAAGAGTTTATTTACCATAAACACAGTGAATTTTTGGCTCAAATGATTTTACACAGTTCACGAACCCAACGCGATTCTCACTATTAACTAAAGAGCATTTATGTAAGAGAAGCTGTGGTTTGTTTCAGTTTCATAAGCAGAGTTGAACTAAATATGGTCCGTATGAGTAGGAAACATAGTTCTTTTTTTCTGGGCATCCTAATCTTTCTTACACTATTGGAGAAGCTGGAAAGAAAAGGATGATTCTTGCCTTAAAACAGAGTGTTTTTCAGGGATGAGAACTCTGGTCGGAATTTCCCTTCAGAAATGGAGTTAAACCCCATGATCTCTGTCTTCCTACAAGCAAGAGTTCATTTCTGGTAAACCAAGAGAATTTTGGGCTAAAATGATTTTTCCCAGTTCACCAACCCAAACCCATTCTCACTATTAACTAAAGAGCATTCCTGTAAAAGGAGCTATGGTTTGTATCAGTTTCTTAAGCAAAGTTGAACTGCATATGGTCCGTATGAGTAGGAAGCACAGTTCTTTTTCTCTGGGCACGCTCATGGTTCTTGATGTATTGGAGCTGCTGGAACGAAGAGCTTGATTCTTGCGTGAAAACAGAGTGTGTTTCATGTATGAGAACACTGGTCTGAAATTTCCCTTCAGAATCGGAGTTAAACCACAGGATCTGAGTCTTCCTACAAGCAAGAGTTCTTTTCTTGTAAAAAACGTGAATTTTGGGCTTCAATGATTTTTCACAGTTTAAAAACCCAATGAGATTCTCACTATTAACTAAAGATTATTTATTTAAGAGGGGCTCTGGTTGGTATCAGTTTCATAAGCAGAGTTGAACTACATATGGTCCGTATGAGAGGGAACACAGTGCTCTTTTTTAAGGGCAAGCTCATGTTTCTTGCTGAATTTTAGACTCAAGAGCTTGCTTCTTGTTTTAAACAGAGTGTGTTTTTTGGATGGAAACACTGGTCTGAATTTCCCTTCAGAAACGGAGTTAAACCACAGGATCTGTGTCTTCCTACAAGCAAGAGTTCATTTCTGCTAAACCAAGTGAATTTTTTGCTCAAATGCTTTTACACAGTTCAAAAACCCAATGTGATTCTCACTATTAACTAAAGAGGATTTATGTAAGAGGAGCTGTGGTTTGTATCAGTTTCATAAGCAGAGTTGAACTACATATGGTCCGTATGAGTAGGAAACACAGTTCTTTATTTTCTGGGCATGCTCTTTGTTCTTGCTGTATTGGACAGGCTGGAAAGAAAAGCTTGCTTCTTGCGTGAAAACAGAGTGTGTTTCATGGATGAGAACACTGGTCTGAATGTCCCTTCAGAAAGGGTGTTAACCAACAGTATCTGTGTCTTCCTACAAGCAAGAGTTCATTTCTGGTAAACCAAGTGAATTGTGTGCTCAAATGCTTTTACACAGTTCAAAAACCCAATGTGATTCTCACTATTAACTAAAGAGCATTTATTTAAGAGGTGCGGTGGTTTGTATCAGTTTCATAAGCAGAGGTGAACAACATATGGTCCCTATGAGTAGGAAACACCGTTCTTTTTTTCAGGGCATGCTAATGGTTCTTGCTGTATTGGAGAAGCTGGAAAGAAGCGCTTGCTTCTTGCGTTAAAACAGAGTGATTTTAGGATGAAAACACTCGTCTGAATTTCCCTTCAGAAACAGAGTTAAACCACATGATCTGTGTCTTCCTACAAGCAGGAGTTCATTTCTGGTAAACCCAGTGAATTTTGGCCTCAAATGATTATTCGCAGTTCTTGAACCCAACACAATTCTCACTATTAACTAAAGAGCATTTATGTAAGAGGAGCTGTGATTTGTATCAGTTTTATGAGCAGAGTTGAACTACATATGGTCCGTTTGAGTAGGAAACCAAGATCTTTTTTTCAGGGCATACTCATGGTTCTTGCTTTTTTTAGACTCAGGAAAGAAGTGCTTGCTTCTTGCTTTAAATCAGAGTGTGTTTCAGGGCTAAGAACTTTGTTCTGAATTTGACTTCAGAAACGGAGTTAAACCCCCCCGGATCAGTGTCTTCCTACAAGCAAGAGTTAAATTCTGGTAAACCAAGTGAATTTTTTGCTCAAAGGCTTTTACACAGTACAAAAACCCAATGCGATTCTCACAATTAACTAAAGAGCATTTATTTAAGAGGTGCTGTGGTTTGTATCTGTTTCATAAGCAGAGTTGATCACCATATGGTCTGTATGAGTAGGAAACACAGTTCTTTTTTGAGGGCATGCTCATGGTCCTTGCTGTATTGGAGACGCTGGAAAGAAGAGCTTGCTTCTTGCATTAAAACAGAGCATGTTTCATGGATGAGAACTCTGGTCTGAATTTCCCTTCAGAAATGGAGTTAAACACCAGGATCAGTGTCTTCCTACAAGCAATAGTTATTTCTGGTATACCAAGTGAATATTCGGCTCAAATGATTTTTCGCAGTTCCCGAACCCAATGTGAATCTCACTATTACTAAAGAGCATTTATGTAAGAGGAGCTGTGGTTTGTATCAGTTTCATAAGCAGAGTTGAACTACATATGGTCCGTATGAGTAGGAAACACAGTGCTTTTTTTCAGGACATGCTCATGGTTCTTGCTGAATTATAGACTCTGGAGCTTGCTTCTTGCGTTAAAACAGCGTGTGTTTCAGGGATGAGGTCTCTGGTCTGAATTTCCCTTCACAAACTAAGTTAAACCCTAGGATCTGTGTCTTCCTACAAGCAAGCCTTCATTTCTGGTTAACCCAGTGAATTCTGGGCTCAAATGATTTTTCACAGTTCACGAACCCAACGCGATTCTCACTATTAACTAAAGAGCATTTATGTAAGAGGAGCTGTGGTTTGTATCAGTTTCATAAGAAGAGTTGAACTACATATGGTATGTATGAGTAGGAAACACAGTTCTTTTTCTCAGGGCATGCTCATTGTTATTGTGGTATTTTAGACTCTGGAAGGAAGAGCTTGCTTCTTGCTTTAAATCAGAGTATGTTTCAGGGATGAGATCTCTGGTCTGAATTTCCCTTCAGTAACGGAGTAAAAGACCAGGATCTGTGACTTTCTACAAGCAAGAGTCCATTTCTGGTAAACCAATGTATTTTGGGCTCAAATGATTTTACACAGTTAAAAAGCCAATTTGATTCTCACTTTCAAATAAAGAGCATTTATGTAAGTGAAGCTGTGGTTTGTATAAGTTTCATAAGCACAGTTGAACAACATATGGTCCCTATGAGTAGGAAACACAGTTCTTTTTTTTCAGGGCATGCTAATGGTTCTTGCTGTATTGGAGACGCTGGAAAGAAGAGCTTGCTTCTTGAGTTAAAACACAGTGTGTTTTTAGGATGAAAACACTGGTGTGATTTCCCTTCAGAAACGGAGTTAAACCACAGGATCTGTGTCTTCCTACAAGCAAGAGTTCATTTCTGGTAAACCCAGTGAATTTTGGCCTCAAATGATTATTCGCAGTTCTCGAACCCAACACAATTCTCACTATTAACTAAAGAGCATTCATGTAAGAGGAGCTGTTGTTTGTGTCAGTTTCATAAGCAGAGTTGAACTATATATGGTCCGTATGAGTAGTAAACACAGTTTTTTTTTAAGGGCATGCTCATGCTTCTTGATGTATTGGAGATGCTGTAAGAATAGCTTGTTTCTTCTGTGAAAACAGAGTGTGTTTCAGGGATGAGTACACTGGACTGAATTTCCCTTCAGAAACGGAGTTAAACCCCAGGATCTGTGTCTTCCTACAAGCAAGCGTTGATTTCTGGTAAACCCAGTGAATTTTGGGCTCAAATGATTTTTCACAGTTCACGAACCCAACGTGATTCTCACTATTAACTAAAGAGCATTTATGTAAGAGGAGCTGTGGTTTGTATCAGTTTCATAAGAAGAGTTGAACTACATATGGTATGTATGAGTAGGAAACACAGTTCTTTTTCTCAGGGCATGCTCATTGTTATTGTGGTATTTTAGACTCTGGAAGGAAGAGCTTGCTTCTTGCTTTAAATCAGAGTATGTTGCAGGGATGAGATCTCTGGTCTGAATTTCCCTTCAGTAACGGAGTAAAAGACCAGGATCTGTGACTTTCTACAAGCAAGAGTCCATTTCTGGTAAACCAATGTATTTTGGGCTCAAATGATTTTACACAGTTAAAAAGCCAATTTGATTCTCACTTTCAAATAAAGAGCATTTATGTAAGTGAAGCTGTGGTTTGTATAAGTTTCATAAGCACAGTTGAACAACATATGGTCCCTATGAGTAGGAAACACAGTTCTTTTTTTTCAGGGCATGCTAATGGTTCTTGCTGTATTGGAGACGCTGGAAAGAAGAGCTTGCTTCTTGAGTTAAAACACAGTGTGTTTTTAGGATGAAAACACTGGTGTGATTTCCCTTCAGAAACGGAGTTAAACCACAGGATCTGTGTCTTCCTACAAGCAAGAGTTCATTTCTGGTAAACCCAGTGAATTTTGGCCTCAAATGATTATTCGCAGTTCTCGAACCCAACACAATTCTCACTATTAACTAAAGAGCATTCATGTAAGAGGAGCTGTTGTTTGTGTCAGTTTCATAAGCAGAGTTGAACTATATATGGTCCGTATGAGTAGTAAACACAGTTCTTTTTTTCAGGGCATGCTCATGATTCTTGATGTATTGGAGATGCTGTAAGAATAGCTTGCTTCTTCTGTGAAAACAGAGTGTGTTTCAGGGATGAGTACACTGGACTGAATTTCCCTTCAGAAACGGAGTTAAACCCCAGGATCTGTGTCTTCCTACAAGCAAGCGTTGATTTCTGGTAAACCCAGTGAATTTTGGGCTCAAATGATTTTTCGCAGTTCACGAACCCAACGTGATTCTCACTATTAACTAAAGAGCATTTATGTAAGAGGAGCTGTGGTTTGTATCAGTTTCATAAGAAGATTGAACTACATATGGTATGTATGAGTAGAAAACACAGTTCTTTTTTTCTGGGAATGATCATGGTTGTTACTGTATTGGAGCCGCTGGAAAGAAGAGCTTGCTTCTTGGTGTAAACAGAGTGTGTTTCGTGGATGAGAACCCTGGACTGTATTTCCCTTCAGAAACGGAGTTAAACCCCAGAATCTGTGTCTTCCTACAAGAAAGAGTTCATTTCTGGTAAACCCAGTGAATTTGGGGCTCATATGATTTTTCGCAGTTCATGAACCCAACGCAATTCTCACTATTAACTAAAGATTGTTTAATTAAGTGGTGCTCTGGTTTGTATCAGTTTCATAAGCAGAGTTGAACTACATATGGTCCGTATGAGTAGGAAACACAGTGCTTTTTTTCAGGACATGCTCATGGTTCTTGCTGTATTAGAGATGCTGGAAAGAAGAGCTTGCTTCTTGCGTTAAAACAGCATGTATTTCAGGGATGAGGTCTCTGGTCTGAATTTCCCTTCACAAACTAAGTTAAACCCTAGGATCTGTGTCTTCCCACAAGCAAGCCTTCATTTCTGGTTAACCCAGTGAATTCTGGGCTCAAATGATTTTTCACAGTTCACGAACCCAACGCGAATCTCACTATTAACTAAAGAGCATTTATGTAAGAGGAGCTGTGGTTTGTATCAGTTTCATAAGAAGAGTTGAACTACATATGGTATGTATGAGTAGGAAACACAGTTCTTTTTCTCAGGGCATGCTCATTGTTATTGTGGTATTTTAGACTCTGGAAGGAAGAGCTTGCTTCTTGCTTTAAATCAGAGTATGTTGCAGGGATGAGATCTCTGGTCTGAATTTCCCTTCAGTAACGGAGTAAAAGACCAGGATCTGTGACTTTCTACAAGCAAGAGTCCATTTCTGGTAAACCAATGTATTTTGGGCTCAAATGATTTTACACAGTTAAAAAGCCAATTTGATTCTCACTTTCAACTAAAGAGCATTTATGTAAGTGAAGCTGTGGTTTGTATAAGTTTCATAAGCACAGTTGAACAACATATGGTCCCTATGAGTAGGAAACACAGTTCTTTTTTTTCAGGGCATGCTAATGGTTCTTGCTGTATTGGAGACGCTGGAAAGAAGAGCTTGCTTCTTGAGTTAAAACACAGTGTGTTTTTAGGATGAAAACACTGGTGTGATTTCCCTTCAGAAACGGAGTTAAACCACAGGATCTGTGTCTTCCTACAAGCAAGAGTTCATTTCTGGTAAACCCAGTGAATTTTGGCCTCAAATGATTATTCGCAGTTCTCGAACCCAACACAATTCTCACTATTAACTAAAGAGCATTTATGTAGGAGGAGCGTTGGTTTGTATCAGTTTCATGTGCAGAGTTGAACTACATATGGTCCGTGTGAGTAGGAAACCCAGTTCTTTTTTTCAGGGCATGCTCATGGTTCTTGCTGTATTTTAGACTCTGGGAAGAAGTGCTTGCTTCTTGCTTTAAATCAGAGTGTGTTTCAGGGCTAAGAACTTTGGTCTGAATTTGTCTTCAGAAACGGAGTTAAACCCCCGGATCAGTGTCTTCCTACATTCAAGAGTTCAATTCTGGTAAACCAAGTGAATTTTTTGCTCAAATGCTTTTACACAGTACAAAAACCCAATGTGATTCTCACTATTAACTAAAGAGCATTTATTTAAGAGGTGCTGTGGTTTGTATCAGTTTCATAAGCACAGTTGATCTCCATATGGTCTGTATGAGTAGGAAACAGAGTTCTTTTTGAGGGCATGCTCATGGTTCTTGCTGTATTGGAGACGCTGGAAAGAAGAGCTTGCTTCTTGCATTAAAACAGAGCATGCTTCATGGATGAGAACTCTGGTCTCAATTTCCCTTCAGAAACGGAGTTAAACACCAAGATCAGTGTCTTCCTACAAGCAAGAGTTATTTCTTGTAATCCAAGTGAATATTCGGCTCAAATGATTTTTCGCAGTTCAGGAACCCAATGTGAATCTCACTATTACTAAAGATCACTTATGTAAGACGAGCTGTGGTTAGTATCAGTTTCATAAGCAGAGTTGAACTACATATGATATGTATGAGTAGGAAACTCAGTTCTTTATTTCTGGGAAGGCTCATGGTTCATACTGTATTGGAGACAATGCAAAGAAGAGGATGATTCTTGGATTAAAACAGAGTGTTTTTCAGGGATGAGAACTCTGGTCTGAATTTCCCTTCAGAAACGGAGTTAAACACCAAGATCAGTGTCTTCCTACAAGCAAGAGTTATTTCTTGTAATCCAAGTGAATATTCGGCTCAAATGATTTTTCGCAGTTCAGGAACCCAATGTGAATCTCACTATTACTAAAGATCACTTATGTAAGACGAGCTGTGGTTAGTATCAGTTTCATAAGCAGAGTTGAACAACATATGATATGTATGAGTAGGAAACTCAGTTCTTTATTTCTGGGAAGGCTCATGGTTCATACTGTATTGGAGACGATGCAAAGAAGAGGATGATTCTTGGATTAAAACAGAGTGTTTTTCAGGGATGAGAACTCTGGTCTGAATTTCCCTTCAGAAACAGAGTAAAAGCCCAGGATCTGGGTCTTCCTACAAGCAAGAGTTCATTTGTGGTAAACCCAGTGAATTTTGGGCTCAAATGATTTTTCGCAGTTCACCATCCCTACGCTATTCTCACTATTAACCAATGAGGATTTATGTAAGAGCAGCTGTGCTTTGTATCAGTTTCATAAGCAGAGTTGAACTACATATGGTCCGTGCGAGTAGGAAACACAGTTCTTTTTTCTTGTCATGCTCATGTTTGTTACTGTATTGAGACACTGGAAAGAAGAGGATGATTCTTGCCTTAAAACAGAGTGTTTTTCACTGTTGAGAATTCTGGTCTGAATTTGCCTTCATAAAAGGAGTTAAACCCCAGGATCTGTGTCTTACTACAATCAAGAGTTCAGTTCTGGTAAACCCAGAGAATTTTGGGCTCAAATGATTTTTCGCATTCAGGAACCCAAAGCTATTTTCACTATTAACTAAAGAGCATTTATGTAAGAGGAGCTGTTGTTTGTATCAGTTTCATAAGCAGAGTTCAACTACATATGGTCTGTCTGATTAGGAAACACAGTTCTTTTTTTCAGAGCCTGCTCATGGTTCTTGCTGTATTTTAGAGTCTGGAAAGAAGAGCTTGATTCTTGCGTTAAAACAGGGTGTGTTTCAGGGATGAGAACTCTGGTCTGAATTTCCCTTCAGAAACGGGGTTAAACCCCAGGATCTGTGTCTTCCTACAAGCAAGTGTTCATTTCAGGTAAACAAAGGGAATTTTGGGCTCAAATGATTTTTCACAGTTCAGCTACCCAAACCGATTCTCACTATTAACTAAAGAGCATTAATGTAAGAGGAGGTGTGGTTTGTACCAGTTTCATAAGCAGAGTTGAACTACATATGGTCGGTATGAGTAGGAAACACAGTTCTTTTTTTCAGGGCATGCTCATTGTTCTTGCTGTATTTTAGAATCTAGAAAGAAGAGCTTGCTTCTTGCGTTAAAACAGAGTGTGTTTCAGTGATGAGAACTCTGGTCTGAATTTCCCTTCAGAAATGGAGTTAAACCCCAGAATCTGTGTCTTTCTACAAGCAAGTGTTCATTTCTGGTAAACCAAGAGAATTTTCTACTCAAAGGACTTTAGACAGTTCTAGAACCGAACGCGATTATCATTTTTAACTAAAGAGCATTTATGTAAGAGGAGCTGCGGTCTGTATCATTTCATAAGCAGAGTTGAACTACATATTTTCTGTATGAGTCGGAAACACAGTTCTTTTTTTCTGGGCATGCTCATGTTTCTTACTATATTGGAAACGCTGGAAAGAAGAGCTTCCTTCTTGCCTTAAAACAGAGTGTTTTTCGGGATGAGAACTCAGGTCTGAATTTGCCTTCAGAAACGGAGTTAAACCCCAGTATCAGTGTCTTCCTACAAACAAGAGTTCATTTCTGGTAAACCCAGTGATTTTTTGGCCCAAATGATTTTTCACAGTTAAAGAACACAGCATGATTCTCACTATTAACTAAAGATTATTTATAAGAGGAGCTGTGGTTTGTATCAGTTTAATAAGCAGAGTTGAAATACATATGGTCTGTCTGAGTAGGAAACACAGTTCTTTTTTTCAGGGCATGCTCATGGTTAATGCTGTATTTTAGATTCTAGAAAGAAGAGCTTGCTTCTTGCGTTAAAACAGAGTGTGTTTAAGGGATGAGAACTCTGGTCTGAATTTCCCTTCAGAAATGGAGTTAAACCCCAGGATCTGTGTCTACCTACAAGCAAGTGTTCATTTCTGATAAACCAAGAGAATTTTCCGCTCAAATGACTTTAGACAGTTCTAGAACCCAATGCGATTATCACTTTTAACTAAAGAGCATTTATGTAAGAGGAGCTGCGGTCTGTATCATTTCATAAGCAGCGTTGAACTACATAAGGTTTGTATGAGTAGGAAACACAGTTCTTTTTTTCTGGGCATGCTCATGGTTCTTAGTGAATTGGAGAACCTGGAAAGAAGAGGATGATTCTTGCCTTAAAACAGAGTGTTTTCCAGGGATGATAATTCTAAACTGAATTTCCCTTCAGAAACGGATTTAAACCCCAGGATCTAGGTCTTCCTACAAGCAAGAGTTCATTTCTGGTAAACCCAGTGAATTTTGGGATCAAATGATTTTTCGCAGTTCACGAACCCAACGTGATTCTCACTATTAACTAAAGATCATTTATGTAAGAGGAGCTGTGGTTTGTATCAGTTTCATAAGCAGAGTTGAACTACATATGGTCCGTGCGAGTAGGAAACACAGTTCTTTTTTTAAGGGCATGCTCATGGTTCTTGCTGTATTGGAGACCCTGGAGAAGAGCTTGCTTCCTGCATTAAAAAAGGTGTGTTTCATGGATGAGAACTCTGGTCTGATTTTCACTTCACAAACGGGGTTAAAACCCCATGATCTGTGTCTTCCTACCTGCAAGAGTTCATTTCTCGTAAACCAAGCAAATTTTCGGCTCAAATGACTTTACACAGTTCTAGAACCTAAGGCGATTATCACTGTTAAATAAAGAGCATTTATGTGAGAGGAGCTGTGGTCTGTATCATTTTCATAAGCAGAGTTGGACTACATATGGTCCGTATGAGTAGGAAACGCAGTTCTTTTTTTCTTGGCATGCTCATGGTTCTTAGTGAATTGGAGAACCTGTAAAGAAGAGGATGATTCTTGCCTTAAAACAGAGTGTTTTCCAGGGATGATAATTCTAAACTGAATTTCCCTTCAGAAATGGATTTAAACCCCAGGATCTAGGTCTTCCTACAAGCAAGAGTTCAGTTCTGGAAAACTCAGTGAATTTTGTGCTCAAATGATTTTTCGTAGTTCACGAACCCAACATGATTCTCACTATTAACTAAAGAGCATTTATGTGAGAGGAGCTGTGGTCTGTATTAGTTTCATAAGCAGAGTTGAATTACATATGGTCCGTATGAGTAGGAAACACAGTTCTTTTTTTCTGGTCATGCTCATGGTTCTTACTGTATTGGAGAACCTGGAAAGAAGAGGATGTTTCATCCACTAAAACAGAGTGTTTTTCAGGGATGAAAATTCTGGTCTGAATTTCCTTTCAGAAACGGAGTTAAACCTCGGCATCTGTGTCTTCCTACAAGCAAGAGTTAATTTCTGGTAAACCCAGTGAATTTTGTGCTCAAACGATTTAACACAGTTCTTGAACCCAACGCTATTCTCACTATTAACTAAAGAACATTTATGTAAGAGGAGCTGTGGTTTGCATCAGTTTCATAAGCAGAGTTGAACTACCTATGGGCCGTATGAATAGGAAACACAGGTTTTTTTTTTTTTCAGACCATGCTCATGGTTCTTGCTGTATTTAAACTCGGGAAAGAAGAGCTTGCTTCTTCGTTAAAACAGAGTGTGTTTCAGGGATGAAAACTCTGGTCTGAATTTCCCTTCCAAAGCGGAGTTAAACCCCATGATCTGTGTCTTCCTACCAGCAAAAGTTCATTTCTGGTAAACCAAGTGAATTTTCGGCTCAAATGAATTTACAGAGTTCTAGAACCCAATGCGATTATCACTATTAACTAAAGAGCATTTATGTAAGAGGAGCTCTGGTCTGTATCATTTCATAAGAAGAGTTGAACTACATATGTTACGTATGAGTAGGAAACACAGTTCTTTTTTTCTGGGCATGCTCATGTTTATTACTGTATTGGAGAACCTGTAAAGAAGAGGATGATTCTTGCCTTAAAACAGAGTGTTTTTCAGGGTTGAGAATTCTGGTCTGAATTTGCCTTCAGAAATGGAATTAAACCCCAAGATCTGTGTCTTCCTGCAAGCAACCGTTCATTTCAGATAAACCCAGTGAATTTTAGGATCAAATGATTTTTCACAGTTCAAGAAACCAACGCGATTCTCACTATTAACTAAAGAGCATTTATGTAAGAGAAGCTGTGGTTTGTATCAGTTTCATAAGCACAGTTGAACTACACATTGTCCATATGAGTAGGAAAAACATTTTTTTTCAGGTCATGCTCATTGTTCTTGCTGTGTTTTAGAATCTGGAAGGAAGAGCTTGCTTCTTGCATTAAAGCAGAGTGTGTGTCAGGGATTAGAACTCTGGTCTGAATTACCCTTCAGAAACGGAGTTAAACTCCAGGATCTGTGTCTTCCTATGAGCAAGAGTTCATTTCTGTTAAACCTAGTGAATTTTGGGCTCAAATGATTTTTCGCAGTTCATGAACCCAACGCAATTCTCACTATTAACTAAAGATCATTTATGTAAGAGGAGCTGTGGTTTGTATCAGTTTCATAAGCAGAGTTGAACTACATATGGTCCGTACGAGTAGGAAACACAGTTCTTTTTTTAAGGGCATGCTCATGGTTCTTGCTGTATTGGAGACGCTGGAAAGAAGAGCTTGCTTCCTGCATTAAAACAGGGTGTGTTTCATGGATGAGAACTCTGGTCTGATTTTCACTTCACAAACAGGGTTAAACCCCATGATCTGTGTCTTCCTACCTGCAAGAGTTCATTTCTGGTAAACCAAGCAAATTTTCGGCTCAAATGTCTTTACACAGTTCTAGAACCTAAGGCGATTATCACTATTAACTAAAGAGCATTTATGTGAGAGGAGCTGTGGTCTGTATCATTTACATAAGCAGAGTTGGACTACATATGGTCCTTATGAGTAGGAAACACAGTTCTTTTTTTCTTGGCATGCTCATGGTTCTTAGTGAATTGGAGAACCTGGAAAGAAGAGGATGATTCTTGCCTTAAAACAGAGTGTTTTCCAGGGATGATATTTCTAAACTGAATTTCCCTTCAGAAACGGATTTAAACCCCAGGATCTAGGTCTTCCTACAAGCAAGAGTTCATTTCTGGTAAACCCAGTGAATTTTGGGATCAAATGATTTTTCGCAGTTCACGAACCCAACGTGATTCTCACTATTAACTAAAGATCATTTATGTAAGAGGAGCTGTGGTTTGTCTCAGTTTCATAAGCAGAGTTGAACTACATATGGTCCGTGCGAGTAGGAAACACAGTTCTTTTTTTAAGGGCATGCTCATGGTTCTTGCTGTATTGGAGACCCTGGAGAAGAGCTTGCTTCCTGCATTAAAAAAGGTGTGTTTCATGGATGAGAACTCTGGTCTGATTTTCACTTCACAAACGGGGTTAAAACCCCATGATCTGTGTCTTCCTACCTGCAAGAGTTCATTTCTCGTAAACCAAGCAAATTTTCTGCTCAAATGACTTTACACAGTTCTAGAACCTAAGGCGATTATCACTGTTAAATAAAGAGCATTTATGTGAGAGGAGCTGTGGTCTGTATCATTTTCATAAGCAGAGTTGAACTAAATATTGTCCGTATGAGTAGGAAACACAGTTCTTTTTTTCTGCGCATGCTCATGGTTCTTACTGTATTGGAGAACCTGGAAAGAAGAGGGTGATTCATCCATTAAAACAAAGTGTTTTTCAGAGATGAAAATTCTGGTCTGAATTTGCCTTCAGAAACGGAGTTAAACCCCAGGATCTGTGTCTTCCTAAAAGCAAGAGTTTATTTCTGGTAAACCCAGTGAATTTTGTGCTCAAACGATTTTACACAGTTCTTGAACCCAACGCTATTCTCATTATTAACTAAATGTCATTTATGTAAGAGGAGCTGTGGTTTGTATCAGTTTCATAAGCAGAGTTGATCTACATATGGGCCGTATGAATAGGAAACACAGTTTTTTTTTTCAGACCATACTCAAGGTTCTTGTTGTATTTTAGACTCGGGAAAGAAGAGCTTGCTTCTTCGTTAAAACAGAGTGTGTTTCAGAGATGAGAACTCTGGTCTTAATTTCCCTTCCAAAACGGAGTTAAAGCCCATGATCTGTGTCTTGCTACCAGCAAGAGTTCATTTCTGATAAACCAAGTGAATTTTCGGCTCAAATGATTTTTCGCAGTACACGAACCCAACGCGATTCTCACTATTAACTAAAGAGGATTTATGTAAGAGGAGCTGTGGTTTGTATCAGTTTCATAAGCAGAGTTGAACTACATATGGTCCGTATGAGTAGGAAACACAGTTCTTTTTTTCAGGGCATGCTCATGGTTCTTGCTGTATTGGAGACTCTGGAAAGAAGAGCTTGCTTCTTGCATTAAAACAGGGTGTGTTCATGGATGAGAACTCTGGTCTGAATTTCCGTTCAGAAACGGAGTTAAACCCAACGATCTGTGTCTTCCTACCAGCAAGAGTTCATTTCTGGTAAACCAAGTGAATTTTCGGTTCAAATGAATTTACATAGTTCTAGAACCCAATGTGATTATCACTATTAACTAAAGAGCTTTTATGTAAGAGGAGCTCTGTTCTGTATCATTTCATAAGAAGAGTTGAACTACATATGTTACATATGAGTAGGAAACACAATTTTTGTTTTCTGGGCATGCTCATGTTTCTTACTATATTGGAGACGCTGGAAAGAAGAGGATGATTCTTGCCTTAAAATAGAGTGTTTTTCAGGGATGAGAACTCTGGTCTGAATTTGCCTTCAGAAACGGAGTTAAACCCCAGGATCAGTGTCTTCCTACATGCAAGAGTTCATTTCTGATAAACCAAGTGAATTTTCGGCTCAAATGATTTTTCGCAGTACACGAACCCAACGCGATTCTCACTATTAACTAAAGAGGATTTATGTAAGAGGAGCTGTGGTTTGTATCAGTTTCATAAGCAGAGTTGAACTACATATGGTCCGTATGAGTAGGAAACACAGTTCTTTTTTTCAGGGCATGCTCATGGTTCTTGCTGTATTGGAGACTCTGGAAAGAAGAGCTTGCTTCTTGCATTAAAACAGGGTGTGTTCATGGATGAGAACTCTGGTCTGAATTTCCGTTCAGAAACGGAGTTAAACCCAACGATCTGTGTCTTCCTACCAGCAAGAGTTCATTTCTGGTAAACCAAGTGAATTTTCGGTTCAAATGAATTTACATAGTTCTAGAACCCAATGTGATTATCACTATTAACTAAAGTGCTTTTATGTAAGAGGAGCTCTGTTCTGTATCATTTCATAAGAAGAGTTGAACTACATATGTTACATATGAGTAGGAAACACAATTTTTGTTTTCTGGGCATGCTCATGTTTCTTACTATATTGGAGACGCTGGAAAGAAGAGGATGATTCTTGCCTTAAAATAGAGTGTTTTTCAGGGATGAGAACTCTGGTCTGAATTTGCCTTCAGAAACGGAGTTAAACCCCAGGATCAGTGTCTTCCTACATGCAAGAGTTCATTTCTGGTAAACCAAGTGAATTTTCGGCTCAAATGACTTTACACAGTTCTAGAACCCAACGCGATTATCACTATTAACTAAAGAGCATTTATGTAAGAATAGGTGTGGTTTGTATCAGTTTCATAAGCAGAGTTGAACTACATATGGTCCGTATGAGTAGGAAACACAGTTCTTTTTTTCTGGGCATGCTCATGGTTCTTGCTGTATTGGATACGCTGGAAAGAAGAGGATGCTTCTTGTCCTAAAACAGAGTGTGTTTCAGGGATGAGAACTCTGGTCTGAATTTCCATTCAGAAATGGAGTTAAACCCCAGGATCTGTGTCTTCCTACAAGCAAGAGTTCATTTCTGGATAACCCAGTGAATTTTGGGCTCAAAAGATTTTTCGCAGTTCCGAACCCAACGCGATTCTCAATATTAACTAAAGAGCATTTATGAAAGATGAGCTGTGGTTTGTATGCGTTTCATAAGCAGAGTTGAACTACCTATGGTCCGTATGATTAGGAAACACATTTCTTTTTTTCAGGGCATGCTCAATGTTCTTGCTGTATTTTAGACTCTGGAAAGAAGAGCTTGCTTCTTGCATTGAAGCAGAGGGTGTTTCAGGTATGAGAACTCTGGTCTGAATTTCCCTTCAGAAACGGAGTTAAACCCCAAGATATGTGTCTTCCTACAAGCAATATTTCATTTCTGTTAAACAAAGTGAATTTTCGGCTCAAATGATTTTTCGAAGTTCACCAACCCAAACCGATTCTCACAATTAACTAAAGAGCTTTTATGTCAGAGGAACTGTGGTTTGTATCAGTTTCATAAGCAGAGTTGAACTACATATGGTCTGTATGAGTAGGAAACACAGTTCTATTTTCTGGGCATGCTCATGGTTCTTGCTGTAATTTAGAGTCTGGAAAGAAGAGCTTGCTTCTTCGTTAAAACAGAGTTTGTTTCAGGTATGAGAACTCTGGTCTGAATTTCTCTTCAGAAATGGAGTTAAACCCCAGGATCTGTGTCTTCCTACATGCAAGAGTTCATTTCTGGTAAACCTGGTGAATTTTGGGCTGAAATGATTTTTCGCAGTTCACAAACCCAACGCTATTCTCACTATTAACTAAAGAGGATTTATGTAAGTGAAGCTGTGGTTTGTATCAGTGTGATAAGTAGAGTTGAACTACATATCGTCTGTATGAGTAGGAAACACAGTTCTTTTTTTCTGGGCATGCTCATATTTCTTACTGTATTGGAGACGCTTGAAAGAAGAGGATGATTCTTGTCTTAAAACAGAGAGTATTTCAGGGATGAGAACTCTGGTCTGATTTTCCCTTCCAAAACGGAGTTAAACCCCATGATCTGTGTCTTCCTACCAGCAAGAGTTCATTTCTGGTAAACCCAGTGAATTTGGGGCTCAAATGATTTTTCCCAGTTCACGAACCCAACGCGATTCTCACTATTAACTAAAGATCATTTATGTAAGAGGAGCTGTGGTTTGTATCAGTTTCATAAGCAGAGTTGAACTACATATGGTCCGTATGAGTAGGAAACACAGTTATTTTTTTCAGGGCATGCTCAATGTTCTTGCTGTATTTTAGACTCTGGAAAGAAGAGCTTGCTTCTTGCATTGAAGCAGAGGGTGTTTCAGGTATGAGAACTCTGGTCTGAATTTGCCTTCAGAAACGGAGTTAAACCCCAGGATCAGTGTCTTCCTACATACAAGAGTTCATTTCTGGTAAACCCAGTGAATTTTGGGCTCAAATGATTTTTCGCAGTTCACCAACGCAACATGATTCTCACTATTAACTAAAGAGCATTTATGTAAGAGGAGCTGTTGTTTGTATCAGTTTCATAAGCAGAGTTGAACTGCATATGGTCATTATGAGGAGGAAACACGGTTCTTTTTTTCTGGACATGCTCATGGTTCTTGCTGTATTATAGAATAAGGAAAGAAGACCTTGCTACTTGCGTTAAAACAGATTGTGTTTCAGGGATGAGAACTCTGGTCTGAATTTCCCTTCTGAAATGGAGTTAAACCCCAGGATCTGTGTCTTCCTATAAGCAAGAGTTCATTTCTGGTTAACCCAGTGAATTTTGGGCTCAAATGATTTTTTGCAGTTCACGAACCCAACACGATTCTCACTATTAACTAAAGAGGATTTATGTAAGAGCAGATGTGGTTTGAATCAGTTTCATAAGCAGAGTTGAACTACATATGGTCCGTATGAGCAGGAAACACAGTTCTTTTTTTCAGGGAATGCTCATTGTTCTTGCTGTATTGGAGACTCTGGAAAGAAGAGCTTGCTTCTTGCATTAAAACAGGGTGTGTTTCATGGATGAGAATTCTGGTCTCAATTTCCCTTCACAAACGGAGTTAAACCCCACGATCTGTGTCTTCCTACCAGCAAGAGTTCATCTGGTAATCAAAGTGAATTTTTGCTCAAATGAATTTACAGAGTTCTAGAACACAACGCGATTATTACTATTAACTAAAGAGCATTTATGTCAGAGGAGCTGTGGTCTGTATCAGTTTCATAAGCAGAGGTGGACTACATATGGTCCTTATGAGTTGGAAACACAGATCTTTTTTCCTAGGCATGCTCATGGTTCTTACTGTATTGGAGATGCTGGAAAGAAGAGCTTGCATCTTGCAAGCTGGATAGAATAGGATGATTCTTGCCTTAAAACAGAGTGTTTTTCAGGGTTCAGAATTCTGGTCTGAATTTGCCTTCCGAAACGGAGTTAAACCCCAAGATCTGTGTCTTCCTACAAGCAAGAGTTCATTTCTGGTTACCCCAATGAATTTTGGGCTCAAATGATTTTTCACAGTTCACGAACCCAACGTGATTCTCACTATTAACGAAAGAACATTTATTAAAGATGAGCTGTGGTTTGTATGAGTTTCATAAGCAGAGTTGAACTACCTATGGTCCGTATGAGTAGGAAACACATTTCTTTTTTTCAGGGCATGCTCAAAGTTCTTGCTGTATTTTAGACTCTGGAAAGAAGAGCTTGCTTCTTGCATTGAAGCAGAGGGTGTTTCAGGGATGAGAACTCTGGTCTGAATTTCCCTTCACAAACGGAGTTAAACCCCACGATCTGTGTCTTCCTACCAGCAAGAGTTCATTTCTGGTAAACCAAGTGAATTTTCGGTTCAAATGAATTTACATAGTTCTAGAACCCAATGTGATTATCACTATTAACTAAAGAGCTTTTATGTAAGAGGAGCTCTGTTCTGTATCATTTCATAAGAATAGTTGAACTACATATGTTACGTATGAGTAGGAAACACAGTTTTTGTTTTCTGGGCATGCTCATGTTTCTTACTATATTGGAGAAGCTGGAAAGAAGAGGATGATTCTTGCCTTAAAATAGAGTGTTTTTCAGGGATGAGAACTCTGGTCTGAATTTGCCTTCAGAAACGGAGTTAAACCCCAGGATCAGTGTCTTCCTACATGCAAGAGTTCATTTCTGGTAAACCCAGTGAATTTTGGGCTCAAATGATTTTTCGCAGTTCACCAACCCAACATGATTCTCACTATTAACTAAAGAGCATTTATGTAAGAGGAGCTGTTGTTTGTATCAGTTTCATAAGCAGAGTTGAACTGCATATGGTCATTATGAGGAGGAAACACGGTTCTTTTTTTCTGGACATGCTCATGGTTCTTGCTGTATTGGAGACTCTGGAAAGAAGAGCTTGCTTCTTGCATTAAAACAGGGTGTGTTTCATGGATGTGAACTCTGGTCTCAATTTCCCTTCACAAACGGAGTTAAACCCCACGATCTGTGTCTTCCTACCAGCAAGTGTTCATCTGGTAAACAAAGTGAATTTTTGCTCAAATGAATTTACAGAGTTCTAGAACCCAACGCGATTATTACTATTAACTAAAGACCATTTATGTCAGAGGAGCTGTGGTCTGTATCAGTTTCATAAGCAGAGGTGGACTACATATGGTCCGTATGAGCAGGAAACACAGTTCTTTTTTTCTGGGCATGTTCATGGTTCTTACTGTATTGGAGACACTGGAAATAAGAGGATGATTCTTGCCTTAAATCAGAGTGTTTTTCAGGGTTGAGAATTCTGGTCTGAATTTGCCTTCCGAAACGGAGTTAAACCCCAAGATGTGTGTCTTCCTGCAAGCAAGAGTTCATTTCAGGTAAACACAGTGAATTTTGGGATCAAATGATTTTTCACAGTTCACGAAACCAACGCGATTCTCACTATTGACTAAAGAGTATTTATGTAAGAGGAGCTGTGGTTTGTATCAGTTTCATAAGCACAGTTGAACTACATATTGTCCATTTGAGTAGGAAAAACATTTTTTTTCTGGGCATGCTAATTGTTCTTGCTGTATTTTAGAATCTGGAAGGAAGAGCTTGCTTCTTGCATTAAAGCAGAGTGTGTTTGGGGGATTAGAACTCTGGTCTGAATTACTCTTCAGAAACGCAGTTAAACCCCAGGATCTGTGTCTTCCTATGAGCAAGAGTTCATTTCTGTTAAACATAGTGAGTTTTGGGCTCCAATGATTTTTGCTGTTCACCAACCCAAACCGATTCCCACTATTAACTAAAGAGCATTTATGTAAGAAGAGCTGTGGTTTGCATCAGTTTCATAAGCAGAGTTGAACTACATATGGTCCATATGAGTAGGAAACACAGTTCTTTTTTTCAGGGCATGCTCATGGTTCTTGCTGTATTGGAGACGCTGGAAAGAAGAGCTTGCTTCCTGCATTAAAACAGGGTGTGTTTCAGGGATGAGAACTCTGGTCTGAATTTGCCTTCCAAAACGCAGTTAAACCCCATGATCTGTGTCTTCCTACCAGCAAGAGTTCATTTCTGGTAAACCAAGTGAATTTTCGGTTCAAATGAATTTACATAGTTCTAGAATCCAATGTGATTATCAATATTAACTAAAGAGCATTTATGTAAGAGGAGCTCTGTTCTGTATCATTTCATAAGAAGAGTTGAACTACATATGTTACGTATGAGTAGGAAACACAGTTTTTGTTTTCTGGGCATGCTCATGTTTCTTACTATATTGGAGACACTGGAAAGAAGATGATTCTTGCCTTAAAATAGAGTGTTTTTCAGGGATGAGAACTCTGGTCTGAATTTGCCTTCAGAAACGGAGTTAAACCCCAGGATCTGTGTCTTCCTACAAGCAAGAGTTCATTTCTGGTAAACCCTGTGAATTTTGGGCTGAAATGATTTTTCGCAGTTCACAAACCCAACGCTATTCTCACTATTAACTAAAGAGGATTTATGTAAGAGAAGCTGTGGTTTGTATCAGTGTGATAAGTAGAGTTGAAATACATATCGTCTGTATGAGTAGGAAACACAGTTCTTTTTTTCTGGGCATGTTCATGGTTCTTACTGTATTGGAGACACTGGAAATAAGAGGATGATTCTTGCCTTAAATCAGAGTGTTTTTCAGGGTTGAGAATTCTGGTCTGAATTTGCCTTCCGAAACGGAGTTAAACCCCAAGATCTGTGTCTTCCTGCAAGCAAGAGTTCATTTCAGGTAAACACAGTGAATTTTGGGATCAAATGATTTTTCACAGTTCACGAAACCAACGCGATTCTCACTATTGACTAAAGAGCATTTATGTAAGAGGAGCTGTGGTTTGTATCAGTTTCATAAGCACAGTTGAACTACATATTGTCCATATGAGTAGGAAAAACATTTTTTTTCAGGGCATGATCATTGTTCTTGCTGTATTTTAGAATCTGGAAGGAAGAGCTTGCTTCCTGCATTAAAGCAGAGTGTGTTTGGGGGATTAGAACTCTGGTCTGAATTACCCTTCAGAAACGCAGTTAAACCCCAGGATCTGTGTCTTCCTATGAGCAAGAGTTCATTTCTGTTAAACATAGTGAGTTTTGGGCTCCAATGATTTTTGCTGTTCACCAACCAAACCGATTCCCACTATTAACTAAAGAGCATTTATATAAGAAGAGCTGTGGTTTGTATCAGTTTCATAAGCAGAGTTGAACTACATATGGTCCATATGAGTAGGAAACACAGTTCTTTTTTTCAGGGCATGCTCATGGTTCCTGCTGTATTGGAGACGCTGGAAAGAAGAGCTTGCTTCCTGCATTAAAACAGGGTGTGTTTCAGGGATGAGAACTCTGGTCTGAATTTGCCTTCCAAAACGCAGTTAAACCCCATGATCTGTGTCTTCCTACCAGCAAGAGTTCATTTCTGGTAAACCAAGTGAATTTTCGGTTCAAATGAATTTACATAGTTCTAGAACCCAACGCTATTCTCACTATTAACTAAAGAGGATTTATGTAAGAGAAGCTGTGTTTTGTATCAGTGTGATAAGTAGAGTTGAACTACATATCGTCTGTATGAGTAGGAAACACAGTTCTTTTTTTCTGGGCATGCTCATATTTCTTACTGTATTGGAGACGCTTGAAAGAAGAGGATGATTCTTGTCTTAAAACAGAGAGTATTTCAGGGATGAGAACTCTGGTCTGATTTTCCCTTCCAAAACGGAGTTAAACCCCATGATCTGTGTCTTCCTACCAGCAAGAGTTCATTTCTGGTAAACCAAGTGAATTTTGGCTCAAATGATTTTTCGCAGTTCATGAACCCAACGCGATTCTCACTATTAACTAAAGATCATTTATGTAAGAGGAGCTGTGGTTTGTATCAGTTTCATAAGCAGAGTTGAACTACATATGGTCCGTATGAGTAGGAAACACAGTTCTTTTTTTCAGGGCATGTTCATGGTTCTTGCTGTATTGGAGACTCTGGAAAGAAGAGCTTGCTTCTTGCATTAAAACAGGGTGTGTTCATGGATGAGAACTCTGGTCTGAATTTCCCTTCACAAACGGAGTTAAACCCCACGATCTGTGTCTTCCTACCAGCAAGAGTTCATTTCTGGTAAACCAAGTGAATTTTCGGTTCAAATGAATTTACATCGTTCTAGAACCCAATGTGATTATCACTATTAACTAAAGAGCTTTTATGTAAGAGGAGCTCTGTTCTGTATCATTTCATAAGAAGAGTTGAACTACATATGTTACGTATGAGTAGGAAACACAGTTTTTGTTTTCTGGGCATGCTCATGTTTCTTACTATATTGGAGACGCTGGAAAGAAGAGGATGTTTCTTGCCTTAAAATAGAGTGTTTTTCAGGGATGAGAACTCTGATCTGAATTTGCTTTCAGAACCGGAGTTAAACCCCAGGATCAGTGTCTTCCTACATGCAAGAGTTCATTTCTGGTAAACCCAGTGAATTTTGGGCTCAAATGATTTTTCGCAGTTCACCAACCCAACATGATTCTCACTATTAACTAAAGAGCATTTATGTAAGAGGAGCTGTTGTTTGTATCAGTTTCATAAGCAGAGTTGAACTGCATATGGTCATTATGAGGAGGAAACACGGTTCTTTTTTTCTGGACATGCTCATGGTTCTTGCTGTATTATAGAATAAGGAAAGAAGACCTTGCTACTTGCGTTAAAACAGATTGTGTTTCAGGGATGAGAACTCTGGTCTGAATTTCCCTTCTGAAATGGAGTTAAACCCCAGGATCTGTGTCTTCCTATAAGCAAGAGTTCATTTCTGGTTAACCCAGTGAATTTTGTGCTCAAATGATTTTTTGCAGTTCACGAACCCAACGCGATTCTCACTATTAACTAAAGAGGATTTATGTAAGAGGAGCTGTGGTTTGAATCAGTTTCATAAGGAGAGTTGTGCTAGATATGGTCCGTATGAGTAGGAAACACAGTTGTTTTTTTCTGGGCATGCTCATGGATCTTGCTGTATTTTAGTATCAGGAAAGAAGAGATTGCTTCTTGCGTTAAAGTAGAGTGTGTTTCATGGATGACAACTCTGGTCTGAATTTCCCTTCAGAAACAGAGTTAAACCCCAGGATCTGTGTCTTCCTACATGCACGCGTTCACTTGTGGTATACCAAGTGAATTTTGGGCTCAAATGATTTTTCAAAGTTCACCAACCCAAACCGAATCTCACTATTAACTAAACAGCAGTTATGTAAGATGAGCTTTGGTTTTTATCAGTTTCATAAGCAGAGTTGAACTACATATTGTCCGTATGAGTAGGAAACACAGTTCTTTTTTTCAGTGCATGCTCATGCTTCTTGCTGTATTTTAGACTCTGGAAAGAAGAGCTTGCTTCTTCCATTAAAGCAGAGTGTGTTGCAGGGATGAGTACTTTGGTCTGAATTGACATTTAGAAACTGAGTTAAGCCCAAGGATCTGTGTCTTCCTACAAGCAAGAGTTCTTTTCTGGAAACCCAGGGAATTTGGGGCTCAAAGGTTTTTTCGCAGTTCACGAACCAAAACGACATTCTCACTATTAACTAAAGAGGATTTATGTAAGAGGAGCTGTGGTTTGTATCAGTTTCATAAGCAGAGTTGAACTACATATCGTCTATATGAGTAGGAAACACAGTTCTTTTTATTCTGGGCATGCTCATGGTTCTTACTGTATTAGAGAAGCTGGAAAGAAGAGGATGATTCTTGCCTTAAAACAGAGTGTTTTTCAGGGATGAGAACTCTGGTCAGAATTTCACTTCAGAAATGGAGTTTAACCCCTGGATCTGTGTGTTCCTACAAGCAAGATTTCAATTCTGGAAAACCAGGAGAATTTTTTGCTCAAATGCTTTTACACACTACAAAAACCCAATGTGATTCTCACTATTAACTAAAGAGCATTTATTTAGGATGTGCTGTGTTTTGTATCAGTTTCATAAGCTGAGTTTATCTACATATGGTCTGTATGATTAGGAAACACTGTTCTTTTTTCAGGGCATGCTCATGGTTCTTGCTGTATTGGAGATGCTAGAAAGAAGAGCTTGCCTCTTGCGTAAAAATAGAGTGTGTTTCATGGATGATAACATGGTCTGAATTTACCTTCATAATAGGAGTTAAAATCCACGAACTGTGTCTTCCTACATGGAAGAGTTCATTTCTTGTAAACCAAGTGTCCTTTGGACTCAAACGATTTTACTCAGTTCAAAAACCAAATGCGATTCTCACTATTAACTAAAGAGCATTTATTTAAAAGGTGCTGTTGTTTTTATCAGTTTCATAACCAGAATTGATCTACATATAGTCTATATGAGTAGGAAACACAGTTCTTTTTTTCTGGGCATGCTCATGGTTCTTGATGTATTGGAGCCGCTTGAAAGAAGAGCTTGCTTCTTTTGTGAAAACAGAATGTGTTTCATCGATGAGAACACTGGACTGAATTTCCCTTGAGAAACGGAGTTAAACCCCAGGATCTGTGTCTTCCTACAAGCAAGCGTTCTTTTCTTGAAACCCAGGGAATTTTGGGCTCAAATGTATTTTCGCAGTTCACGAACCAAAACGCTATTCTCACTATTAACTAAAGAGCTTTAATGAAAGAGGATCTGTGGTTTGTATCAGTTTCATAAGCACAGTTGAACTCCATATGGTCCCTATGAGTAGGAAACACAAATCTTTTTTTCAGGGCATGCTCATGGTTCTTGATGTATTGGAGCCGCTTGAAAGAAGAGCTTGCTTCTTTTGTGAAAACAGAATGTGTTTCATCGATGAGAACACTGGACTGAATTTCCCTTGAGAAACGGAGTTAAACCCCAGGATCTGTGTCTTCCTACAAGCAAGCGTTCTTTTCTTGAAACCCAGGGAATTTTGGGCTCAAATGTATTTTCGCAGTTCACGAACCAAAACGCTATTCTCACTATTAACTAAAGAGCATTCCTGTAAGAGGAGCTATGGTTTGTATCAGTTTCTTAAACAGAGTTGAACTGCATATGGTCCGTATGAGTAGGAAGCACAGTTCTTTTTCTCTGGGCACGCTCATGGTTCTTGATGTATTGGAGCTGCTGGAACGAAGAGCTTGATTCTTGCGTGAAAACAGAGTGTGTTTCATGTATGAGAACACCGGTCTGAAATTTCCCTTCAGAAATGGAGTTAAACCACAGGATCTGTGTCTTCCTACAAGCAAGCGTTCTTTTCTGGTAAACAACGTGAATTTTGGGCTACAATGATTTTTCACAGTTTAAAAACCCAATGAGATTCTCACTATTAACTAAAGATTATTTATTTAAGAGGGGCTCTGGTTTGTATCAGTTTCATAAGCAGAGTTGAACTATATATGGTCCGTATGAGAGGGAACACAGTGCTTTTTTTTAAGGGCATTCTCATGTTTCTTGCTGAATTTTAGACTCAAGAGCTTGCTTCTTGTCTTAAACAGAGTGTGTTTTTTGGATGGAAACACTGGTCTGAATTTCCCTTCAGAAACGGAGTTAAACCACAGGATCTGTGTCTTCCTACAAGCAAGAGTTCATTTCTGCTAAACCAAGTGAATTTTGTGCTCAAATGCTTTTACACAGTTCAAAAACCCAATGTGATTCTCTCTATTAACTAAAGAGCATTCATGTAAGAGGAGCTGTGATTTGTATCAGTTTTATGAGCAGAGTTGAACTACATATGGTCCGTATGAGTAGGAAACCAAGATCTTTTTTTCAGGGCATACTCATGGTTCTTGCTTTTTTTAGACTCAGGAAAGAAGTGCTTGCTTCTTGCTTTAAATCAGAGTGTGTTTCAGGGCTAAGAACTTTGTTCTGAATTTGACTTCAGAAACGGAGTTAAACCCCCCCGGATCAGTGTCTTCCTACAAGCAAGAGTTAAATTCTGGTAAACCAAGTGAATTTTTTGCTCAAAGGCTTTTACACAGTACAAAAACCCAATGCGATTCTCACAATTAACTAAAGAGCATTTATTTAAGAGGTGCTGTGGTTTGTATCTGTTTCATAAGCAGAGTTGATCACCATATGGTCTGTATGAGTAGGAAACACAGTTCTTTTTTGAGGGCATGCTCATGGTCCTTGCTGTATTGGAGACGCTGGAAAGAAGAGCTTGCTTCTTGCATTAAAACAGAGCATGTTTCATGGATGAGAACTCTGGTCTGAATTTCCCTTCAGAAATGGAGTTAAACACCAGGATCAGTGTCTTCCTACAAGCAATAGTTATTTCTGGTATACCAAGTGAATATTCGGCTCAAATGATTTTTCGCAGTTCCCGAACCCAATGTGAATCTCACTATTACTAAAGAGCATTTATGTAAGAGGAGCTGTGGTTTGTATCAGTTTCATAAGCAGAGTTGAACTACATATGGTCCGTATGAGTAGGAAACACAGTGCTTTTTTTCAGGACATGCTCATGGTTCTTGCTGAATTATAGACTCTGGAGCTTGCTTCTTGCGTTAAAACAGCGTGTGTTTCAGGCATGAGGTCTCTGGTCTGAATTTCCCTTCACAAACTAAGTTAAACCCTAGGATCTGTGTCTTCCTACAAGCAAGCCTTCATTTCTGGTTAACCCAGTGAATTCTGGGCTCAAATGATTTTTCACAGTTCACGAACCCAACGCGATTCTCACTATTAACTAAAGAGCATTTATGTAAGAGGAGCTGTGGTTTGTATCAGTTTCATAAGAAGAGTTGAACTACATATGGTATGTATGAGTAGGAAACACAGTTCTTTTTCTCAGGGCATGCTCATTGTTATTGTGGTATTTTAGACTCTGGAAGGAAGAGCTTGCTTCTTGCTTTAAATCAGAGTATGTTTCAGGGATGAGATCTCTGGTCTGAATTTCCCTTCAGTAACGGAGTAAAAGACCAGGATCTGTGACTTTCTACAAGCAAGAGTCCATTTCTGGTAAACCAATGTATTTTGTGCTCAAATGATTTTACACAATTAAAAAGCCAATTTGATTCTCACTTTCAAATAAAGAGCATTTATGTAAGTGGAGCTGTGGTTTGTATAAGTTTCATAAGCACAGTTGAACAACATATGGTCCCTATGAGTAGGAAACACAGTTCTTTTTTTTCAGGGCATGCTAATGGTTCTTGCTGTATTGGAGACGCTGGAAAGAAGAGCTTGCTTCTTGAGTTAAAACACAGTGTGTTTTTAGGATGAAAACACTGGTGTGATTTCCCTTCAGAAACGGAGTTAAACCACAGGATCTGTGTCTTCCTACAAGCAAGAGTTCATTTCTGGTAAACCCAGTGAATTTTGGCCTCAAATGATTATTCGCAGTTCTCGAACCCAACACAATTCTCACTATTAACTAAAGAGCATTCATGTAAGAGGAGCTGTTGTTTGTGTCAGTTTCATAAGCAGAGTTGAACTATATATGGTCCGTATGAGTAGTAAACACAGTTCTTTTTTTCAGGGCATGCTCATGCTTCTTGATGTATTGGAGATGCTGTAAAGAATAGCTTGCTTCTTCTGTGAAAACAGAGTGAGTTTCAGAGATGAGTACACTGGACTGAATTTCCCTTCAGAAACGGAGTTAAACCCCAGGATCTGTGTCTTCCTACAAGCAAGCGTTGATTTCTGGTAAACCCAGTGAATTTTGGGCTCAAATGATTTTTCGCAGTTCACGAACCCAATGTGATTCTCACTATTAACTAAAGAGCATTTATGTAAGAGGAGCTGTGGTTTGTATCAGTTTCATAAGAAGATTGAACTACATATGGTATGTATGAGTAGAAAACACAGTTCTTTTTTTCTGGGAATGATCATGGTTCTTACTGTATTGGAGCCGCTGGAAAGAAGAGCTTGCTTCTTGGTGTAAACAGAGTGTGTTTCGTGGATGAGAACCCTGGACTGAATTTCCCTTCAGAAACGGAGTTAAACCCCAGAATCTGTGTCTTCCTACAAGAAAGAGTTCATTTCTGGTAAACCCAGTGAATTTGGGGCTCATAAGATTTTTCGCAGTTCATGAACCCAACACAATTCTCACTATTAACTAAAGATTGTTTAATTAAGTGGTGCTCTGGTTTGTATCAGTTTCATAAGCAGAGTTGAACTACATATGGTCCGTATGAGTAGGAAACACAGTGCTTTTTTTCAGGACATGCTCATGGTTCTTGCTGTATTAGAGATGCTGGAAAGAAGAGCTTGCTTCTTGCGTTAAAACAGCGTGTATTTCAGGGATGAGGTCTCTGGTCTGAATTTCCCTTCACAAACTAAGTTAAACCCCAGGATCTGTGTCTTCCTACAAGCAAGCCTTCATTTCTGGTTAACCCAGTGAATTCTGGGCTCAAATGATTTTTCACAGTTCACGAACCCAACGCGAATCTCACTATTAACTAAAGAGCATTTATGTAAGAGGAGCTGTGGTTTGTATCAGTTTCATAAGAAGAGTTGAACTACATATGGTATGTATGAGTAGGAAACACAGTTCTTTTTCTCAGGGCATGCTCATTGTTATTGTGGTATTTTAGACTCTGAAAGGAAGAGCTTGCTTCTTGCTTTAAATCAGAGTATGTTTCAGGGATGAGATCTCTGGTCTGAATTTCCCTTCAGTAACAGAGTAAAAGACCAGGATCTGTGACTTTCTACAAGCAAGAGTCCATTTCTGGTAAACCAATGTATTTTGGGCTCAAATGATTTTACACAGTTAAAAAGCCAATATGATTCTCACTTTCAACTAAAGAGCATTTATGTAAGTGAAGCTGTGGTTTGTATAAGTTTCATAAGCACAGTTGAACAACATATGGTCCCTATGAGTAGGAAACACAGTTCTTTTTTTTCAGGGCATGCTAATGGTTCTTGCTGTATTGGAGACACTGGAAAGAAGAGCTTGCTTCTTGAGTTAAAACACAGTGTGTTTTTAGGATGAAAACACTGGTGTGATTTCCCTTCAGAAACGGAGTTAAACCACAGGATCTGTGTCTTCCTACAAGCAAGAGTTCATTTCTGGTAAACCCAGTGAATTTTGGCCTCAAATGATTATTCGCAGTTCTCGAACCCAACACAATTCTCACTATTAACTAAAGAGCATTTATGTAGGAGGAGCGTTGGTTTGTATCAGTTTCATGTGCAGAGTTGAACTACATATGGTCCGTGTGAGTAGGAAACCCAGTTCTTTTTTTCAGGGCATGCTCATGGTTCTTGCTGTATTTTAGACTCTGGGAAGAAGTGCTTGCTTCTTGCTTTAAATCAGAGTGTGTTTCAGGGCTAAGAACTTTGGTCTGAATTTGACTTCAGAAACGGAGTTAAACCCCCGGATCAGTGTCTTCCTACATTCAAGAGTTCAATTCTGGTAAACCAAGTGAATTTTTTGCTCAAATGCTTTTACACAGTACAAAAACCCAATGTGATTCTCACTATTAACTAAAGAGCATTTATTTAAGAGGTGCTGTGGTTTGTATCAGTTTCATAAGCAGAGTTGATCTCCATATGGTCTGTATGAGTAGGAAACAGAGTTCTTTTTGAGGGCATGCTCATGGTTCTTGCTGTATTGGAGACGCTGGAAAGAAGAGCTTGCTTCTTGCATTAAAACAGAGCATGCTTCATGGATGAGAACTCTGGTCTGAATTTCCCTTCAGAAACGGAGTTAAACACCAAGATCAGTGTCTTCCTACAAGCAAGAGTTATTTCTTGTAATCCAAGTGAATATTCGGCTCAAATGATTTTTCGCAGTTCAGGAACCCAATGTGAATCTCACTATTACTAAAGATCACTTATGTAAGACGAGCTGTGGTTAGTATCAGTTTCATAAGCAGAGTTGAACTACATATGATATGTATGAGTAGGAAACTCAGTTCTTTATTTCTGGGAAGGCTCATGGTTCTTACTGTATTGGAGACGATGCAAAGAAGAGGATGATTCTTGGATTAAAACAGAGTGTTTTTCAGGGATGAGAACTCTGGTCTGAATTTGCCTTCAGAAACGGAATTAAACCCCATGATCTGTGTCTTCCTATAAGCAAGAGTTCATTTCTGGTAAACCCAGTGAATTTTGGCCTCAAATGATTTTACACAGTTCACGAAACCAACTCGATTCTCACTATTAACTAAAGAGCATTCATGTAAGAGGAGCTGTTGTTTGTGTCAGTTTCATAAGAAGAGTTGAACTACATATGGTATGTATGAGTAGGAAACACAGTTCTTTTTCTCAGGGCATGCTCATTGTTATTGCGATATTTTAGACTCTGGAAGGAAGAGCTTGCTTCTTGCATTAAATCAGAGTATATTTCAGGGATGAGAACTCTGGTCTGAATTTACCTTCAGTAACGGAGTAAAAGACCAGGATCTGTGACTTCCTACAAGCAAGAGTTCATTTCTGGTAAACCAATGTATTTTGGGCTCAAATGATTTTACACAGTTAAAAAGCCAATTTGATTCTCACTTTCAACTAAAGAGCATTTATGTAAGTGGAGCTGTGGTTTGTATAAGTTTCATAAGCACAGTTGAACAATATATGTTCCCTATGAGTAGGAAACACAGTTCTTTTTTTTCAGGGCATGCTAATGGTTCTTGCTGTATTGGAGACGCTGGAAAGAAGAGCTTGCTTCTTGAGTTAAAACACAGTGTGTTTTTAGGATTTAAACACTGGTGTGATTTCCCTTCAGAAACGGAGTTAAACCACAGGATCTGTGTCTTCCTACAAGCAAGAATTCATTTCTGGTAAACCCAGTGAATTTTTTCCTCAAATGATTATTCGCAGTCCTCGAACCCAACACAATTCTCACTATTAACTAAAGAGCATTTATGTAAGAGGAGCTGTGGTTTGTGTCAGTTCCATAAGCAGAGTTGAACTACATATGGTCCGTATGAGTAGGAAACACAGTTCTTTTTTTCAGGGCATGCTCATGCTTCTTGCTGTATTTTAGACTCTGGAAAAAGAGCTTGCTTCTTGCTTTAAAGCAGAGTGTGTTTCAGGGATGAGAACTCTGGTCTGAATTTACCATCAGAAACGGAGTTAAGCCCCAGGATCTGTGTCTTCCTACAAGCAAGAGTTCTTTTCTGGAAACCCAGGGTATTTTGGGCTGAAATGTTTTTTCGCAGTTCACGAACCAAAACGCGATTCTCACTATTAACTAACGAGGATTTTTTTAAGCGGAGCTGTGGTTTGTATCAGTTTCATAAGCTGAGTTGAACTACATATCGTCTGTATGAGTAGGAATCACAGTTCTTTTTTGCTGGGCATGCTCATGGTGCTTACTGTATTGGAGAAGCTGGAAAGAAGAGGATGATTCTTGCCGTAAAACAGAGTGTTTTTCAGGGATGAAAACTCTGGTCTGAATTACCCATCAGAAATTTAGTTTAACTCCAGGATATGTGTCTTCCTACAAACAAGAGTTCATATCTGGTTAAGCCAGTGAATTTTGGGCTCAAATGATATTTAGCAGTTCGCAAACCCAACGCGATTCTCACTATTAACTAAAGGGCATTTATGTAAGAGGAACTGTGGTTTGTTTCAGTTTCATAAGCACAGTTGAACTACATATGGTCCGTATGAGTAGGAAACACAGTTCTTTTTTTCAGGGCATGCTCATGGTTCTTGCTGTATTTGAGATGCTGGAAAGAAGAGCATGCTTCTTGCGTTAAAACAGAGTGTGTTTTTTGATGAAAACACTGGTCTGAATTTCCCTTCAGAAACGGAGTTAAACCAAAGGATCTGTGTCTTCCTACAAGCAAGAGTTCAATTCTGGTAAACCAAGTGAATTTTTTGCTCAAATGCTTTTACACAGTACAAAAACCCTTTGTGATTCTCACTATTAACTAAAGAGCATTTATTTAAGAGGTGCTGTTGTTTCTATCAGTTTCATAAGCAGAGTTGATCTCCATATGGTCTGGATGAGTAGGAAACACAGTTCTTTTTTGAGGGCATGCTCATGGTCCTTGCTGTATTGGAGACGCTGGAAAGAAGAGCTTGCTTCTTCCATTAAAGCAGAGCATGTTTCATGGATGAGAACTCTGGTCTGAATTTCCCTTCAGAAATGGAGTTAAACACCAGGATCAGTGTCTTCCTACAAGCAATAGTTATTTCTGGTATACCAAGTGAATATTCGGCTCAAATGATTTTTCGCAGTTCCAGAACCCAATGTGAATCTCACTATTACTAAAGATCATTTATGTAAGAGGAGCTGTTGTTTGTGTCAGTTTCATAAGCAGTGTTGAACTACATATCGTCCGTATGAGTAGTAAACACAGTTCTTTTTTTCGGGGCATGCTCATGCTTCTTGCTATATTTTAGACTCTGGAAAGAAGAGCTTGCTTCTTGCATTAAAGGAGAGTGCGTTTCAGGGATGAGAACGTTGGTCTGAATTTACCTTCAGAAATGTAGTTAAGCCCCAGGATCTGTGTCTACCTACAAGCAAGAGATCTTTTCTGGAAACCCAGGAAATTTTGGGCTCAAATGTTTTTTCGCAGTTCATGAACCAAAACGCGATTCTCAATATTAACTAAAGAGGATTTTTGTAAGAGGAGCTGTGGTTTGTATCAGTTTCATAAGCAGAGTTGAACTACATATCGTCCGTATGAGTAGGAAACACAGTTCTTTTTTTCTGGGCATGCTCATGTTTCTTGATGTATTGGAGATGCTGTAAAGAATAGCTTGCTTCTTCTGTGAAAACAGAGTGTGTTTCAGGGATGATTACACTGGACTGAATTTCCCTTCAGAAACGGAGTTAAACCCCAGGATCTGTGTCTTCCTACAAGCAAGAGTTGATTTCTGGTAAACCCAGAGAATTTTGGGCTCAAATGATTTTACACAGTTCACGAAACCAATTCGATTCTCACTATTAGATAAAGAGCATTTATGTAAGAGGAGCTGTGGTTTGTTTCAGTTTCATAAGCACAGTTGAGCGATATGTGGTCCGTATGAGTAGGAAACACAATTCTTTTTTTCAGGGCATGCTCATGGTTCTTGCTGTATTGGAGACACTGGAAAGAAAAGCTTGCATCTTGCGTGAAAACAGAGTGTGTTTTTTGATGAAAACTCTGGTCTGAATTTCCCTTCAGAAACGGAGTTAAACCACAGGATCTGTGTCTTTCTACAAGAAAGAGTCCATTTCTGGTAAACCAAGTGAAATTTGTGCTCAAATGCTTTTACACAGTTCAAAAACCCAATGAGATTCTCACTGTTAACTAAAGAGCATTTATTTAAGAGGTGCTGTGGTTTATATCAGTTTCATAAGCAGAGTTGATCTACATATGGTCTGTATGAGTAGGAAACCCAGGTCATTTTTTCTGGGCATGCTCATGGTTCTTGCTGCATTTTAGACTCTGGAGCTTGCATCTTGCGTTAAAACAGAGTGTGTTTCAGGGATGTGATCCCTGGTCTGAATTTCACTTCACAAACGGAGTTAAAACCCAGGATCTGTGTCTATCTACAAGCAAGCGTTCATTTCTGGTTAACCAAATGAATTCTGGGCTCAAATGATTTTTCGCAGTTCACGAACCCAACGTGATTCACACTATTAACTAAAGAGCATTTATGTAAGAGGAGCTGTGGTTTGTATCAGTTTCATAAGAAGATTGAACTACATAGGTATGTATGAGTAGAAAACACAGTTCTTTTTTTCTGGGAATGCTCATGGTTCTTACTGTATTGGAGCCGCTGGAAAGAAGAGCTTGCTTCTTGGTGTAAACAGAGTGTGTTTCGTGGATGAGAACACTGGATTGAATTTCCCTTCAGAAACGGAGTTAAACCCCAGAATCTGTGTCTTCCTACAAGAAAGAGTTCATTTCTGGTAAACCCAGTGAATTTTGGGCTCATATGATTTTTCGCAGTTCATGAACCCAACGCGATTCTCACTATTAACTAAAGAGCATTTATGAAAGAGGAGCTGTGGTTTGTATCAGTTTCATAAGAAGAGTTGAACTACATATGGTATGTATGAGTAGGAAACACAGTTCTTTTTATCAGGGCATGCTCATTGTTATTGTGGTATTTTAGACTCTGGAAGGAAGAGCTTGCTTCTTGCATTAAATCAGAGTAGGTTTCAGGGATGAGAACTCTGGTCTGAATTTCCCTTCAGTAACGGAGTAAAAGACCAGGATCTGTGACTTCCTACAAGCAAGAGTCCATTTCTGGTAAACCAATGTATTTTGTGCTCAAATGATTTTACACAGTTAAAAAGCCAATTTGATTCTCACTTTCAACTAAAGAGCATTTATGTAAGTGGAGCTGTGGTTTGTATAAGTTTCATAAGCACAGTTCAACAACATATGGTCCCTATGAGTAGGTAACACAGTTCTTTTTTTCAGGGCATGCTAATGGTTCTTGCTGTATTGGAGACGCTGGAAAGAAGAGCTTGCTTCTTGAGTTAAAACACAGTGTGTTTTTAGGATGAAAACACTGGTGTGATTTCCCTTCAGAAACGGAGTTAAACCACAGGATCTGTGTCTTCCTACAAGCAAGAGTTCATTTCTGGTAAACCTAGTGAATTTTGGCCTCAAATGATTATTCCTAGTTCTCGATCCCAACACAATTTTCACTATTAACTATAGAGCATTTATGTAGGAGGAGCTTTGGTTTGTATCAGTTTCATGAGCAGAGTTGAACTACATATGATCCGTGTGAGTAGGAAACTCAGTTCTTCTTTTCAAGGCATGCTCATGGTTCTTGCTGTATTTTAGACTCTGGGAAGAAGTGCTTGCTTCTTGCTTTAAATCAGAGTGTGTTTCAGGGCTAAGAACTTTGGTCTGAATTTGACTTCAGAAACGGAGTTAAACCCCCGATCAGTGTCTTCCTACATTCAAGAGTTCAATTCTGGTAAACCAAGTGAATTTTTTGCTCAAATGCTTTTACACAGTACAAAAACCCAATGTGATTCTCACTATTAACTAAAGAGCATTTATTTAAGAGGTGCTGTGGTTTGTATCAGTTTCATAAGCAGAGTTGATCTCCATATGGTCTGTATGAGTAGGAAACAGAGTTCTTTTTGAGGGCATGCTCATGGTTCTTGCTGTATTGGAGACGCTGGAAAGAAGAGCTTGCTTCTTGCATTAAAACAGAGCATGCTTCATGGATGAGAACTCTGGTCTGAATTTCCCTTCAGAAACGGAGTTAAACACCAAGATCAGTGTCTTCCTACAAGCAAGAGTTATTTCTTGTAATCCAAGTGAATATTCGGCTCAAATGATTTTTCGCAGTTCAGGAACCCAATGTGAATCTCACTATTACTAAAGATCACTTATGTAAGACGAGCTGTGGTTAGTATCAGTTTCATAAGCAGAGTTGAACTACATATGATATGTATGAGTAGGAAACTCAGTTCTTTATTTCTGGGAAGGCTCATGGTTCTTACTGTATTGGAGACGATGCAAAGAAGAGGATGATTCTTGGATTAAAACAGAGTGTTTTTCAGGGATGAGAACTCTGGTCTGAATTTGCCTTCAGAAACGGAATTAAACCCCATGATCTGTGTCTTCCTGTAAGCAAGAGTTCATTTCTGGTAAACCCAGTGAATTTTGGCCTCAAATGATTTTACACAGTTCACGAAACCAACTCGATTCTCACTATTAACTAAAGAGCATTCATGTAAGAGGAGCTGTTGTTTGTGTCAGTTTCATAAGAAGAGTTGAACTACATATGGTATGTATGAGTAGGAAACACAGTTCTTTTTCTCAGGGCATGCTCATTGTTATTGCGATATTTTAGACTCTGGAAGGAAGAGCTTGCTTCTTGCATTAAATCAGAGTATATTTCAGGGATGAGAACTCTGGTCTGAATTTACCTTCAGTAACGGAGTAAAAGACCAGGATCTGTGACTTCCTACAAGCAAGAGTTCATTTCTGGTAAACCAATGTATTTTGGGCTCAAATGATTTTACACAGTTAAAAAGCCAATTTGATTCTCACTTTCAACTAAAGAGCATTTATGTAAGTGGAGCTGTGGTTTGTATAAGTTTCATAAGCACAGTTGAACAATATATGTTCCCTATGAGTAGGAAACACAGTTCTTTTTTTTCAGGGCATGCTAATGGTTCTTGCTGTATTGGAGACGCTGGAAAGAAGAGCTTGCTTCTTGAGTTAAAACACAGTGTGTTTTTAGGATTTAAACACTGGTGTGATTTCCCTTCAGAAACGGAGTTAAACCACAGGATCTGTGTCTTCCTACAAGCAAGAATTCATTTCTGGTAAACCCAGTGAATTTTTTCCTCAAATGATTATTCGCAGTCCTCGAACCCAACACAATTCTCACTATTAACTAAAGAGCATTTATGTAAGAGGAGCTGTGGTTTGTGTCAGTTCCATAAGCAGAGTTGAACTACATATGGTCCGTATGAGTAGGAAACACAGTTCTTTTTTTCAGGGCATGCTCATGCTTCTTGCTGTATTTTAGACTCTGGAAAAAGAGCTTGCTTCTTGCTTTAAAGCAGAGTGTGTTTCAGGGATGAGAACTCTGGTCTGAATTTACCATCAGAAACGGAGTTAAGCCCCAGGATCTGTGTCTTCCTACAAGCAAGAGTTCTTTTCTGGAAACCCAGGGTATTTTGGGCTGAAATGTTTTTTCGCAGTTCACGAACCAAAACGCGATTCTCACTATTAACTAACGAGGATTTTTTTAAGCGGAGCTGTGGTTTGTATCAGTTTCATAAGCTGAGTTGAACTACATATCGTCTGTATGAGTAGGAATCACAGTTCTTTTTTGCTGGGCATGCTCATGGTGCTTACTGTATTGGAGAAGCTGGAAAGAAGAGGATGATTCTTGCCGTAAAACAGAGTGTTTTTCAGGGATGAAAACTCTGGTCTGAATTACCCATCAGAAATTTAGTTTAACTCCAGGATATGTGTCTTCCTACAAACAAGAGTTCATATCTGGTTAAGCCAGTGAATTTTGGGCTCAAATGATTTTTAGCAGTTCGCAAACCCAACGCGATTCTCACTATTAACTAAAGGGCATTTATGTAAGAGGAACTGTGGTTTGTTTCAGTTTCATAAGCACAGTTGAACTACATATGGTCCGTATGAGTAGGAAACACAGTTCTTTTTTTCAGGGCATGCTCATGGTTCTTGCTGTATTTGAGATGCTGGAAAGAAGAGCATGCTTCTTGCGTTAAAACAGAGTGTGTTTTTTGATGAAAACACTGGTCTGAATTTCCCTTCAGAAACGGAGTTAAACCAAAGGATCTGTGTCTTCCTACAAGCAAGAGTTCAATTCTGGTAAACCAAGTGAATTTTTTGCTCAAATGCTTTTACACAGTACAAAAACCCTTTGTGATTCTCACTATTAACTAAAGAGCATTTATTTAAGAGGTGCTGTTGTTTCTATCAGTTTCATAAGCAGAGTTGATCTCCATATGGTCTGTATGAGTAGGAAACACAGTTCTTTTTTGAGGGCATGCTCATGGTCCTTGCTGTATTGGAGACGCTGGAAAGAAGAGCTTGCTTCTTCCATTAAAGCAGAGCATGTTTCATGGATGAGAACTCTGGTCTGAATTTCCCTTCAGAAATGGAGTTAAACACCAGGATCAGTGTCTTCCTACAAGCAATAGTTATTTCTGGTATACCAAGTGAATATTCGGCTCAAATGATTTTTCGCAGTTCCAGAACCCAATGTGAATCTCACTATTACTAAAGATCATTTATGTAAGAGGAGCTGTTGTTTGTGTCAGTTTCATAAGCAGTGTTGAACTACATATCGTCCGTATGAGTAGTAAACACAGTTCTTTTTTTCGGGGCATGCTCATGCTTCTTGCTATATTTTAGACTCTGGAAAGAAGAGCTTGCTTCTTGCATTAAAGGAGAGTGCGTTTCAGGGATGAGAACGTTGGTCTGAATTTACCTTCAGAAATGTAGTTAAGCCCCAGGATCTGTGTCTACCTACAAGCAAGAGATCTTTTCTGGAAACCCAGGAAATTTTGGGCTCAAATGTTTTTTCGCAGTTCATGAACCAAAACGCGATTCTCAATATTAACTAAAGAGGATTTTTGTAAGAGGAGCTGTGGTTTGTATCAGTTTCATAAGCAGAGTTGAACTACATATCGTCCGTATGAGTAGGAAACACAGTTCTTTTTTTCTGGGCATGCTCATGTTTCTTGATGTATTGGAGATGCTGTAAAGAATAGCTTGCTTCTTCTGTGAAAACAGAGTGTGTTTCAGGGATGATTACACTGGACTGAATTTCCCTTCAGAAACGGAGTTAAACCCCAGGATCTGTGTCTTCCTACAAGCAAGAGTTGATTTCTGGTAAACCCAGGGAATTTTGGGCTCAAATGATTTTACACAGTTCACGAAACCAACTCGATTCTCACTATTAGATAAAGAGCATTTATGTAAGAGGAGCTGTGGTTTGTTTCAGTTTCATAAGCACAGTTGAGCGATATGTGGTCCGTATGAGTAGGAAACACAATTCTTTTTTTCAGGGCATGCTCATGGTTCTTGCTGTATTGGAGACACTGGAAAGAAAAGCTTGCATCTTGCGTGAAAACAGAGTGTGTTTTTTGATGAAAACTCTGGTCTGAATTTCCCTTCAGAAACGGAGTTAAACCACAGGATCTGTGTCTTTCTACAAGAAAGAGTCCATTTCTGGTAAACCAAGTGAAATTTGTGCTCAAATGCTTTTACACAGTTCAAAAACCCAATGAGATTCTCACTGTTAACTAAAGAGCATTTATTTAAGAGGTGCTGTGGTTTATATCAGTTTCATAAGCAGAGTTGATCTCCATATGGTCTGTATGAGTAGTAAACACAGTTCTTTTTGAGGGCATGCTCATGGTTCTTGCTGTATTGGAGACGCTGGAAAGAAGAGCTTGCTTCTTGCAGTAAAACAGAGCATGTTTCATGGATGAGAACTATGGTCTGAATTTCCCTTCAGAAACGGAGTTAAACACCAAGATCAGTGTCTTCCTACAAGCAAGAGTTATTTCTTATAAACCAAGTGAATATTCGGATCAAATGATTTTTCGCAGTTCAGGAACCCAATGTGAATCTCACTATTACTAAAGATCACTTATGTAAGAGGAGCTGTGGTTAGTATCAGTTTCATAAGCAGAGTTGAACTACATATGGTATGTATGAGTAGGAAACACAGTTCTTTATTTCTGGGAAGGCTCATGGTTCTTACTGTATTGGAGACGATGGAAAGAAGAGGATGATTCTTGCCTTAAAACAGAGTGTTTTTCAGGGATGAGAACTCTGGTCTGAATTTGCCTTCAGAAACGGAATTAAACGCCAGGATCTGTGTCTTCCTACAAACAAGAGTTCATTTCTGGTCAACCCAGTGAGTTTTGGCCTCAAATGATTTTTCAATGTTCATAAACCCAACGCGATTCTCACTATTAACTAAAGAGCATTCATGTAAGAGGAGCTGTTTTTTGTGTCAGTTTCATAAGAAGAGTTGAACTACATATGGTATGTATGAGTAGGAAACACAGTTCTTTTTCTCAGGGCATGCTCATTGTTATTGTGGTATTTTAGACTCTGGAAGGAAGAGCTTGCTTCTTGCATTAAATCAGAGTATATTTCAGAGATGAGAACTCTGGTCTGAATTTCCCTTCAGTAACGGAGTAAAAGACCAGGATCTGTGACTTCCTACAAGCAAGAGTTCATTTCTGGTTAACCAAATGAATTCTGGGCTCAAATGATTTTTCGCAGTTCACGAACCCAACGTGATTCACACTATTAACTAAAGAGCATTTATGTAAGAGGAGCTGTGGTTTGTATCAGTTTCATAAGAAGATTGAACTACATATGGTATGTATGAGTAGAAAACACAGTTCTTTTTTTCTGGGAATGCTCATGGTTCTTAATGTATTGGAGCCGCTGGAAAGAAGAGCTTGCTTCTTGGTGTAAACAGAGTGTGTTTCGTGGATGAGAACACTGGATTGAATTTCCCTTCAGAAACGGAGTTAAACCCCAGAATCTGTGTCTTCCTACAAGAAAGAGTTCATTTCTGGTAAACCCAGTGAATTTTGGGCTCATATGATTTTTCGCAGTTCATGAACCCAACGCGATTCTCACTATTAACTAAAGAGCATTTATGAAAGAGGAGCTGTGGTTTGTATCAGTTTCATAAGAAGAGTTGAACTACATATGGTATGTATGAGTAGGAAACACAGTTCTTTTTATCAGGGCATGCTCATTGTTATTGTGGTATTTTAGACTCTGGAAGGAAGAGCTTGCTTCTTGCATTAAATCAGAGTAGGTTTCAGGGATGAGAACTCTGGTCTGAATTTCCCTTCAGTAACGGAGTAAAAGACCAGGATCTGTGACTTCCTACAAGCAAGAGTCCATTTCTGGTAAACCAATGTATTTTGTGCTCAAATGATTTTACACAGTTAAAAAGCCAATTTGATTCTCACTTTCAACTAAAGAGCATTTATGTAAGTGGAGCTGTGGTTTGTATAAGTTTCATAAGCACAGTTGAACAACATATGGTCCCTATGAGTAGGTAACACAGTTCTTTTTTTCAGGGCATGCTAATGGTTCTTGCTGTATTGGAGACGCTGGAAAGAAGAGCTTGCTTCTTGAGTTAAAACACAGTGTGTTTTTAGGATGAAAACACTGGTGTGATTTCCCTTCAGAAACGGAGTTAAACCACAGGATCTGTGTCTTCCTACAAGCAAGAGTTCATTTCTGGTAAACCTAGTGAATTTTGGCCTCAAATGATTATTCCTAGTTCTCGATCCCAACACAATTTTCACTATTAACTATAGAGCATTTATGTAGGAGGAGCTTTGGTTTGTATCAGTTTCATGAGCAGAGTTGAACTACATATGATCCGTGTGAGTAGGAAACCCAGTTCTTCTTTTCAGGGCATGCTCATGGTTCTTGCTGTATTTTAGACTCTGGGAAGAAGTGCTTGCTTCTTGCTTTAAATCAGAGTGTGTTTCAGGGCTAAGAACTTTGGGCTGAATTTGACTTCAGAAACGGAGTTAAACCCCCGGATCAGTGTCTTCCTACAAGCAAGAGTTCAATTCTGGTAAACCAAGTGAATTTTTTGCTCAAATGCTTTTACACAGTACAAAAACCCAATGTGATTCTCACTATTAACTAAAGAGCATTTATTTAAGAGGTGCTGTGGTTTGTATCAGTTTCATAAGCAGAGTTGATCTCCATATGGTCTGTATGAGTAGTAAACACAGTTCTTTTTGAGGGCATGCTCATGGTTCTTGCTGTATTGGAGATGCTGTAAAGAATAGCTTGCTTCTTCTGTGAAAACAGAGTGTGTTTCAGGGATGATTACACTGGACTGAATTTCCCTTCAGAAACGGAGTTTAACCCCAGGATCTGTGTCTTCCTACAAGCAAGAGTTGATTTCTGGTAAACCCAGGGAATTTTGGGCTCAAATGATTTTACACAGTTCACGAAACCAACTCGATTCTCACTATTAGATAAAGAGCATTTATGTAAGAGGAGCTGTGGTTTGTTTCAGTTTCATAAGCACAGTTGAGCGATATGTGGTCCGTATGAGTAGGAAACACAATTCTTTTTTTCAGGGCATGCTCATGGTTCTTGCTGTATTGGAGACACTGGAAAGAAAAGCTTGCATCTTGCGTGAAAACAGAGTGTGTTTTTTGATGAAAACTCTGGTCTGAATTTCCCTTCAGAAACGGAGTTAAACCACAGGATCTGTGTCTTTCTACAAGAAAGAGTCCATTTCTGGTAAACCAAGTGAAATTTGTGCTCAAATGCTTTTACACAGTTCAAAAACCCAATGAGATTCTCACTGTTAACTAAAGAGCATTTATTTAAGAGGTGCTGTGGTTTATATCAGTTTCATAAGCAGAGTTGATCTCCATATGGTCTGTATGAGTAGTAAACACAGTTCTTTTTGAGGGCATGCTCATGGTTCTTGCTGTATTGGAGACGCTGGAAAGAAGAGCTTGCTTCTTGCAGTAAAACAGAGCATGTTTCATGGATGAGAACTATGGTCTGAATTTCCCTTCAGAAACGGAGTTAAACACCAAGATCAGTGTCTTCCTACAAGCAAGAGTTATTTCTTATAAACCAAGTGAATATTCGGATCAAATGATTTTTCGCAGTTCAGGAACCCAATGTGAATCTCACTATTACTAAAGATCACTTATGTAAGAGGAGCTGTGGTTAGTATCAGTTTCATAAGCAGAGTTGAACTACATATGGTATGTATGAGTAGGAAACACAGTTCTTTATTTCTGGGAAGGCTCATGGTTCTTACTGTATTGGAGACGATGCAAAGAAGAGGATGATTCTTGGATTAAAACAGAGTGTTTTTCAGGGATGAGAACTCTGGTCTGAATTTGCCTTCAGAAACGGAATTAAACCCCATGATCTGTGTCTTCCTGTAAGCAAGAGTTCATTTCTGGTAAACCCAGTGAATTTTGGCCTCAAATGATTTTACACAGTTCACGAAACCAACTCGATTCTCACTATTAACTAAAGAGCATTCATGTAAGAGGAGCTGTTGTTTGTGTCAGTTTCATAAGAAGAGTTGAACTACATATGGTATGTATGAGTAGGAAACACAGTTCTTTTTCTCAGGGCATGCTCATTGTTATTGCGATATTTTAGACTCTGGAAGGATGAGCTTGCTTCTTGCATTAAATCAGAGTATATTTCAGGGATGAGAACTCTGGTCTGAATTTACCTTCAGTAACGGAGTAAAAGACCAGGATCTGTGACTTCCTACAAGCAAGAGTTCATTTCTGGTAAACCAATGTATTTTGGGCTCAAATGATTTTACACAGTTAAAAAGCCAATTTGATTCTCACTTTCAACTAAAGAGCATTTATGTAAGTGGAGCTGTGGTTTGTATAAGTTTCATAAGCACAGTTGAACAATATATGTTCCCTATGAGTAGGAAACACAGTTCTTTTTTTTCAGGGCATGCTAATGGTTCTTGCTGTATTGGAGACGCTGGAAAGAAGAGCTTGCTTCTTGAGTTAAAACACAGTGTGTTTTTAGGATTTAAACACTGGTGTGATTTCCCTTCAGAAACGGAGTTAAACCACAGGATCTGTGTCTTCCTACAAGCAAGAATTCATTTCTGGTAAACCCAGTGAATTTTTTCCTCAAATGATTATTCGCAGTCCTCGAACCCAACACAATTCTCACTATTAACTAAAGAGCATTTATGTAAGAGGAGCTGTGGTTTGTGTCAGTTCCATAAGCAGAGTTGAACTACATATGGTCCGTATGAGTAGGAAACACAGTTCTTTTTTTCAGGGCATGCTCATGCTTCTTGCTGTATTTTAGACTCTGGAAAAAGAGCTTGCTTCTTGCTTTAAAGCAGAGTGTGTTTCAGGGATGAGAACTCTGGTCTGAATTTACCATCAGAAACGGAGTTAAGCCCCAGGATCTGTGTCTTCCTACAAGCAAGAGTTCTTTTCTGGAAACCCAGGGTATTTTGGGCTGAAATGTTTTTTCGCAGTTCACGAACCAAAACGCGATTCTCACTATTAACTAACGAGGATTTTTTTAAGCGGAGCTGTGGTTTGTATCAGTTTCATAAGCTGAGTTGAACTACATATCGTCTGTATGAGTAGGAATCACAGTTCTTTTTTGCTGGGCATGCTCATGGTGCTTACTGTATTGGAGAAGCTGGAAAGAAGAGGATGATTCTTGCCGTAAAACAGAGTGTTTTTCAGGGATGAAAACTCTGGTCTGAATTACCCATCAGAAATTTAGTTTAACTCCAGGATATGTGTCTTCCTACAAACAAGAGTTCATATCTGGTTAAGCCAGTGAATTTTGGGCTCAAATGATTTTTAGCAGTTCGCAAACCCAACGCGATTCTCACTATTAACTAAAGGGCATTTATGTAAGAGGAACTGTGGTTTGTTTCAGTTTCATAAGCACAGTTGAACTACATATGGTCCGTATGAGTAGGAAACACAGTTCTTTTTTTCAGGGCATGCTCATGGTTCTTGCTGTATTTGAGATGCTGGAAAGAAGAGCATGCTTCTTGCGTTAAAACAGAGTGTGTTTTTTGATGAAAACACTGGTCTGAATTTCCCTTCAGAAACGGAGTTAAACCAAAGGATCTGTGTCTTCCTACAAGCAAGAGTTCAATTCTGGTAAACCAAGTGAATTTTTTGCTCAAATGCTTTTACACAGTACAAAAACCCTTTGTGATTCTCACTATTAACTAAAGAGCATTTATTTAAGAGGTGCTGTTGTTTCTATCAGTTTCATAAGCAGAGTTGATCTCCATATGGTCTGTATGAGTAGGAAACACAGTTCTTTTTTGAGGGCATGCTCATGGTCCTTGCTGTATTGGAGACGCTGGAAAGAAGAGCTTGCTTCTTCCATTAAAGCAGAGCATGTTTCATGGATGAGAACTCTGGTCTGAATTTCCCTTCAGAAATGGAGTTAAACACCAGGATCAGTGTCTTCCTACAAGCAATAGTTATTTCTGGTATACCAAGTGAATATTCGGCTCAAATGATTTTTCGCAGTTCCAGAACCCAATGTGAATCTCACTATTACTAAAGATCATTTATGTAAGAGGAGCTGTTGTTTGTGTCAGTTTCATAAGCAGTGTTGAACTACATATCGTCCGTATGAGTAGTAAACACAGTTCTTTTTTTCGGGGCATGCTCATGCTTCTTGCTATATTTTAGACTCTGGAAAGAAGAGCTTGCTTCTTGCATTAAAGGAGAGTGTGTTTCAGGGATGAGAACGTTGGTCTGAATTTACCTTCAGAAATGTAGTTAAGCCCCAGGATCTGTGTCTACCTACAAGCAAGAGATCTTTTCTGGAAACCCAGGAAATTTTGGGCTCAAATGTTTTTTCGCAGTTCATGAACCAAAACGCGATTCTCAATATTAACTAAAGAGGATTTTTGTAAGAGGAGCTGTGGTTTGTATCAGTTTCATAAGCAGAGTTGAACTACATATCGTCCGTATGAGTAGGAAACACAGTTCTTTTTTTCTGGGCATGCTCATGTTTCTTGATGTATTGGAGATGCTGTAAAGAATAGCTTGCTTCTTCTGTGAAAACAGAGTGTGTTTCAGGGATGATTACACTGGACTGAATTTCCCTTCAGAAACGGAGTTAAACCCCAGGATCTGTGTCTTCCTACAAGCAAGAGTTGATTTCTGGTAAACCCAGGGAATTTTGGGCTCAAATGATTTTACACAGTTCACGAAACCAACTCGATTCTCACTATTAGATAAAGAGCATTTATGTAAGAGGAGCTGTGGTTTGTTTCAGTTTCATAAGCACAGTTGAGCGATATGTGGTCCGTATGAGTAGGAAACACAATTCTTTTTTTCAGGGCATGCTCATGGTCCTTGCTGTATTGGAGACGCTGGAAAGAAGAGCTTGCTTCTTCCATTAAAGCAGAGCATGTTTCATGGATGAGAACTCTGGTCTGAATTTCCCTTCAGAAATGGAGTTAAACACCAGGATCAGTGTCTTCCTACAAGCAATAGTTATTTCTGGTATACCAAGTGAATATTCGGCTCAAATGATTTTTCGCAGTTCCAGAACCCAATGTGAATCTCACTATTACTAAAGATCATTTATGTAAGAGGAGCTGTTGTTTGTGTCAGTTTCATAAGCAGTGTTGAACTACATATCGTCCGTATGAGTAGTAAACACAGTTCTTTTTTTCGGGGCATGCTCATGCTTCTTGCTATATTTTAGACTCTGGAAAGAAGAGCTTGCTTCTTGCATTAAAGGAGAGTGCGTTTCAGGGATGAGAACGTTGGTCTGAATTTACCTTCAGAAATGTAGTTAAGCCCCAGGATCTGTGTCTACCTACAAGCAAGAGATCTTTTCTGGAAACCCAGGAAATTTTGGGCTCAAATGTTTTTTCGCAGTTCATGAACCAAAACGCGATTCTCAATATTAACTAAAGAGGATTTTTGTAAGAGGAGCTGTGGTTTGTATCAGTTTCATAAGCAGAGTTGAACTACATATCGTCCGTATGAGTAGGAAACACAGTTCTTTTTTTCTGGGCATGCTCATGTTTCTTGATGTATTGGAGATGCTGTAAAGAATAGCTTGCTTCTTCTGTGAAAACAGAGTGTGTTTCAGGGATGATTACACTGGACTGAATTTCCCTTCAGAAACGGAGTTAAACCCCAGGATCTGTGTCTTCCTACAAGCAAGAGTTGATTTCTGGTAAACCCAGGGAATTTTGGGCTCAAATGATTTTACACAGTTCACGAAACCAACTCGATTCTCACTATTAGATAAAGAGCATTTATGTAAGAGGAGCTGTGGTTTGTTTCAGTTTCATAAGCACAGTTGAGCGATATGTGGTCCGTATGAGTAGGAAACACAATTCTTTTTTTCAGGGCATGCTCATGGTTCTTGCTGTATTGGAGACACTGGAAAGAAAAGCTTGCATCTTGCGTGAAAACAGAGTGTGTTTTTTGATGAAAACTCTGGTCTGAATTTCCCTTCAGAAACGGAGTTAAACCACAGGATCTGTGTCTTTCTACAAGAAAGAGTCCATTTCTGGTAAACCAAGTGAAATTTGTGCTCAAATGCTTTTACACAGTTCAAAAACCCAATGAGATTCTCACTGTTAACTAAAGAGCATTTATTTAAGAGGTGCTGTGGTTTATATCAGTTTCATAAGCAGAGTTGATCTCCATATGGTCTGTATGAGTAGTAAACACAGTTCTTTTTGAGGGCATGCTCATGGTTCTTGCTGTATTGGAGACGCTGGAAAGAAGAGCTTGCTTCTTGCAGTAAAACAGAGCATGTTTCATGGATGAGAACTATGGTCTGAATTTCCCTTCAGAAACGGAGTTAAACACCAAGATCAGTGTCTTCCTACAAGCAAGAGTTATTTCTTATAAACCAAGTGAATATTCGGATCAAATGATTTTTCGCAGTTCAGGAACCCAATGTGAATCTCACTATTACTAAAGATCACTTATGTAAGAGGAGCTGTGGTTAGTATCAGTTTCATAAGCAGAGTTGAACTACATATGGTATGTATGAGTAGGAAACACAGTTCTTTATTTCTGGGAAGGCTCATGGTTCTTACTGTATTGGAGACGATGGAAAGAAGAGGATGATTCTTGCCTTAAAACAGAGTGTTTTTCAGGGATGAGAACTCTGGTCTGAATTTGCCTTCAGAAACGGAATTAAACGCCAGGATCTGTGTCTTCCTACAAACAAGAGTTCATTTCTGGTCAACCCAGTGAGTTTTGGCCTCAAATGATTTTTCAATGTTCATAAACCCAACGCGATTCTCACTATTAACTAAAGAGCATTCATGTAAGAGGAGCTGTTTTTTGTGTCAGTTTCATAAGAAGAGTTGAACTACATATGGTATGTATGAGTAGGAAACACAGTTCTTTTTCTCAGGGCATGCTCATTGTTATTGTGGTATTTTAGACTCTGGAAGGAAGAGCTTGCTTCTTGCATTAAATCAGAGTATATTTCAGAGATGAGAACTCTGGTCTGAATTTCCCTTCAGTAACGGAGTAAAAGACCAGGATCTGTGACTTCCTACAAGCAAGAGTTCATTTCTGGTTAACCAAATGAATTCTGGGCTCAAATGATTTTTCGCAGTTCACGAACCCAACGTGATTCACACTATTAACTAAAGAGCATTTATGTAAGAGGAGCTGTGGTTTGTATCAGTTTCATAAGAAGATTGAACTACATATGGTATGTATGAGTAGAAAACACAGTTCTTTTTTTCTGGGAATGCTCATGGTTCTTAATGTATTGGAGCCGCTGGAAAGAAGAGCTTGCTTCTTGGTGTAAACAGAGTGTGTTTCGTGGATGAGAACACTGGATTGAATTTCCCTTCAGAAACGGAGTTAAACCCCAGAATCTGTGTCTTCCTACAAGAAAGAGTTCATTTCTGGTAAACCCAGTGAATTTTGGGCTCATATGATTTTTCGCAGTTCATGAACCCAACGCGATTCTCACTATTAACTAAAGAGCATTTATGAAAGAGGAGCTGTGGTTTGTATCAGTTTCATAAGAAGAGTTGAACTACATATGGTATGTATGAGTAGGAAACACAGTTCTTTTTATCAGGGCATGCTCATTGTTATTGTGGTATTTTAGACTCTGGAAGGAAGAGCTTGCTTCTTGCATTAAATCAGAGTAGGTTTCAGGGATGAGAACTCTGGTCTGAATTTCCCTTCAGTAACGGAGTAAAAGACCAGGATCTGTGACTTCCTACAAGCAAGAGTCCATTTCTGGTAAACCAATGTATTTTGTGCTCAAATGATTTTACACAGTTAAAAAGCCAATTTGATTCTCACTTTCAACTAAAGAGCATTTATGTAAGTGGAGCTGTGGTTTGTATAAGTTTCATAAGCACAGTTGAACAACATATGGTCCCTATGAGTAGGTAACACAGTTCTTTTTTTCAGGGCATGCTAATGGTTCTTGCTGTATTGGAGACGCTGGAAAGAAGAGCTTGCTTCTTGAGTTAAAACACAGTGTGTTTTTAGGATGAAAACACTGGTGTGATTTCCCTTCAGAAACGGAGTTAAACCACAGGATCTGTGTCTTCCTACAAGCAAGAGTTCATTTCTGGTCAACCTAGTGAATTTTGGCCTCAAATGATTATTCCTAGTTCTCGATCCCAACACAATTTTCACTATTAACTATAGAGCATTTATGTAGGAGGAGCTTTGGTTTGTATCAGTTTCATAAGAAGAGTTGAACTACATATGGTATGTATGAGTAGGAAACACAGTTCTTTTTATCAGGGCATGCTCATTGTTATTGTGGTATTTTAGACTCTGGAAGGAAGAGCTTGCTTCTTGCATTAAATCAGAGTAGGTTTCAGGGATGAGAACTCTGGTCTGAATTTCCCTTCAGTAACGGAGTAAAAGACCAGGATCTGTGACTTCCTACAAGCAAGAGTCCATTTCTGGTAAACCAATGTATTTTGTGCTCAAATGATTTTACACAGTTAAAAAGCCAATTTGATTCTCACTTTCAACTAAAGAGCATTTATGTAAGTGGAGCTGTGGTTTGTATAAGTTTCATAAGCACAGTTGAACAACATATGGTCCCTATGAGTAGGTAACACAGTTCTTTTTTTCAGGGCATGCTAATGGTTCTTGCTGTATTGGAGACGCTGGAAAGAAGAGCTTGCTTCTTGAGTTAAAACACAGTGTGTTTTTAGGATGAAAACACTGGTGTGATTTCCCTTCAGAAACGGAGTTAAACCCCAGAATCTGTGTCTTCCTACAAGAAAGAGTTCATTTCTGGTAAACCCAGTGAATTTTGGGCTCATATGATTTTTCGCAGTTCATGAACCCAACGCGATTCTCACTATTAACTAAAGAGCATTTATGAAAGAGGAGCTGTGGTTTGTATCAGTTTCATAAGAAGAGTTGAACTACATATGGTATGTATGAGTAGGAAACACAGTTCTTTTTATCAGGGCATGCTCATTGTTATTGTGGTATTTTAGACTCTGGAAGGAAGAGCTTGCTTCTTGCATTAAATCAGAGTAGGTTTCAGGGATGAGAACTCTGGTCTGAATTTCCCTTCAGTAACGGAGTAAAAGACCAGGATCTGTGACTTCCTACAAGCAAGAGTCCATTTCTGGTAAACCAATGTATTTTGTGCTCAAATGATTTTACACAGTTAAAAAGCCAATTTGATTCTCACTTTCAACTAAAGAGCATTTATGTAAGTGGAGCTGTGGTTTGTATAAGTTTCATAAGCACAGTTGAACAACATATGGTCCCTATGAGTAGGTAACACAGTTCTTTTTTTCAGGGCATGCTAATGGTTCTTGCTGTATTGGAGACGCTGGAAAGAAGAGCTTGCTTCTTGAGTTAAAACACAGTGTGTTTTTAGGATGAAAACACTGGTGTGATTTCCCTTCAGAAACGGAGTTAAACCACAGGATCTGTGTCTTCCTACAAGCAAGAGTTCATTTCTGGTCAACCTAGTGAATTTTGGCCTCAAATGATTATTCCTAGTTCTCGATCCCAACACAATTTTCACTATTAACTATAGAGCATTTATGTAGGAGGAGCTTTGGTTTGTATCAGTTTCATGAGCAGAGTTGAACTACATATGATCCGTGTGAGTAGGAAACCCAGTTCTTCTTTTCAGGGCATGCTCATGGTTCTTGCTGTATTTTAGACTCTGGGAAGAAGTGCTTGCTTCTTGCTTTAAATCAGAGTGTGTTTCAGGGCTAAGAACTTTGGGCTGAATTTGACTTCAGAAACGGAGTTAAACCCCCGGATCAGTGTCTTCCTACAAGCAAGAGTTCAATTCTGGTAAACCAAGTGAATTTTTTGCTCAAATGCTTTTACACAGTACAAAAACCCAATGTGATTCTCACTATTAACTAAAGAGCATTTATTTAAGAGGTGCTGTGGTTTGTATCAGTTTCATAAGCAGAGTTGATCTCCATATGGTCTGTATGAGTAGTAAACACAGTTCTTTTTGAGGGCATGCTCATGGTTCTTGCTGTATTGGAGACGCTGGAAAGAAGAGCTTGCTTCTTGCAGTAAAACAGAGCATGTTTCATGGATGAGAACTATGGTCTGAATTTCCCTTCAGAAACGGAGTTAAACACCAAGATCAGTGTCTTCCTACAAGCAAGAGTTATTTCTTATAAACCAAGTGAATATTCGGATCAAATGATTTTTCGCAGTTCAGGAACCCAATGTGAATCTCACTATTACTAAAGATCACTTATGTAAGAGGAGCTGTGGTTAGTATCAGTTTCATAAGCAGAGTTGAACTACATATGGTATGTATGAGTAGGAAACTCATTTCTTTATTTCTGGGAAGGCTCATGGTTCTTACTGTATTGGAGACGATGGAAAGAAGAGGATGATTCTTGCCTTAAAACAGAGTGTTTTTCAGGGATGAGAACTCTGGTCTGAATTTGCCTTCAGAAACGGAATTAAACGCCAGGAACTGTGTCTTCCTACAAACAAGAGTTCATTTCTGGTAAACCCAGTGAATTTTGGCCTCAAATGATTTTTCAAAGTTCATAAACCCAACGCGATTCTCACTATTAACTAAAGAGCATTCATGTAAGAGGAGCTGTTTTTTGTGTCAGTTTCATAAGAAGAGTTGAACTACATATGGTATGTATGAGTAGGAAACACAGTTCTTTTTCTCAGGGCATGCTCATTGTTATTGCGGTATTTTAGACTCTGGAAGGAAGAGCTTGCTTCTTGCATTAAATCAGAGTATATTTCAGAGATGAGAACTCTGGTCTGAATTTCCCTTCAGTAACGGAGTAAAAGACCAGGATCTGTGACTTCCTACAAGCAAGAGTTCATTTCTGGTAAACCAATGTATTTTGGGCTCAAATGATTTTACACAGTTAAAAAGCCAATTTGATTCTCACTTTCAACTAAAGAGCACTTATGTAAGTGGAGCTGTGGTTTGTATAAGTTTCATAAGCACAGTTGAACAATATATGTTCCCTATGAGTAGGAAACACAGTTCTTTTTTTTCAAGGCATGCTAATGGTTCTTGCTATATTGGAGACGCTGGAAAGAAGAGCTTGCTTCTTGAGTTAAAACACAGTGTGTTCTTAGGATTTAAACACTGGTCTGAATTTCCCTTCAGAAACGGAGTTAAACCACAGGATCTGTGTCTTCCTACAAGCAAGAATTCATTTCTGGTAAACCCAGTGAATTTTTTCCTCAAATGATTATTCGCAGTCCTCGAACCCAACACAATTCTCACTATTAACTAAAGAGCATTTATGTAAGAGGAGCTGTGGTTTGTGTCAGTTCCATAAGCATAGTTGAATTACATATGGTCCGTATGAGTAGGAAACACAGTTCTTTTTTTCAGGGCATGCTCATGCTTCTTGCTGTATTTTAGACTCTGGAAAAAGAGCTTGCTTCTTGCTTTAAAGCAGAGTGTGTTTCAGGGATGAGAACTCTGGTCTGAATTTACCATCAGAAACGGAGTTAAGCCCCAGGATCTGTGTCTTCCTACAAGCAAGGGTTCTTTTCTGGAAACCCAGGGTATTTTGGGCTGAAATGTTTTTTCGCAGTTCACGAACCAAAACGCGATTCTCACTATTAACTAAAGAGGATTTTTTTTAAGCGGAGCTGTGGTTTGTATCAATTTCATAAGCTGAGTTGAACTACATATCGTCTGTATGAGTAGGAAACACAGTTCTTTTTTGCTGGTCATGCTCATGGTGCTTACTGTATTGGAGAAGCTGGAAAGAAGAGGATGATTCTTGCCGTAAAACAGAGTGTTTCATGGATGAGAACTCTGGTCTGAATTACCCATCAGAAATTTAGTTTAACCCCAGGATATGTGTCTTCCTACAAACAAGAGTTCATATCTGGTTAAGCCAGTGAATTTTGGGCTCAAATCATTTTTAGCAGTTCGCAAACCCAACGCGATTCTCACTATTAACTAAAGGGCATTTATGTAAGAGGAACTGTGGTTTGTTTCAGTTTCATAAGCACAGTTGAACTACATATGGTCCGTATGAGTAGGAAACACAGTTCTTTTTTTCAGGGCATGCTCATGGTTCTTGCTGTATTTGAGATGCTGGAAAGAAGAGCATGCTTCTTGCGTTAAAACAGAGTGTGTTTTTTGATGAAAACACTGGTCTGAATTTCCCTTCAGAAACAGAGTTAAACCACAGGATCTGTGTCTTCATACAATCAAGTGCTCATTTCTGGTAAACCAAGTGAATTTTGTGCTCAAATGATTTACACAGTTCAAAAACACAATGTGATTCTCACTATTAACTAAAGAGCATTTATTTAAGAGGTGCTGTGGTTTGTATCATTTTCATAAGCAGAGTTGATCTACATATGGTCTGTATGAGTAGGAAACACAGTTCTTTTTTGAGGGCATGTTCATGGTTCTTGCTGTATTGGAGACGCTACAAAGAAGAATTGGCTTGTTGCATTAAAACAGAGTGTGTTTCACGGATGAGAACTCTGGTCTGAATTTCCCTTCAGAAATGGGGTTAAAACCCAGCATCTGTTTCTTCCTAGAAGCAAGAGTTCATTTCTGATTAACCAAGTGAATTTTCGACTCAAATGATTTTTGCAGTTCACGAAGCCAACGCGATTCTCACTATTAACTAAAGAGGATTTATGTAAGAGGAGCTGTGGTTTGTATCAGTTTCATAAGCAGAGTTGAACTACATATGGTCCGTATGAGTTGGAAACACAGTTCTTTTTTTTCTGGGCATGCTCTTTGTTCTTGCTGTATTGGACACGCTGGAAAGAAAAGCTTGCTTCTTGCGTGAAAACAGAGTATGTTTCATGGATGAGAACACTGGTCTGAATTCCCTTCAGAAACGGAGTCAACCAACAGTATCTGTGTCTTCCTACAAGCAAGAGTTCATTTCTGGTAAACCAAGTGAATTTTGTGCTCAAATGCTTTTACACAGTTCGAAAACCCAATGTGATTCTCACTATTAACTACAGATTATTTATTTAAGAGGGGCTCTGGTTTTTATCAGTTTCATAAGCAGCGTTGAACTACATATGGTCCGTATGAGAGGGCACACAGTGTTTTTTTTCAGGGCATGCTCATGGTTCTTGCTGAATTTTAGACTCAAGAGCTCGCTTCTTGTTTTAAGGAGAGTGTGTTTTTTGGATGGAAACACTGGTCTGAATTTCCCTTCAGAAACGGAGTTAAACCACAGGATCTGTGTCTTCCTACAAGCAAGAGTTCATTTCTGCTAAACCAAGTGAATTTTGTGCTCAAATGCTTTTACACAGTTCAAAAACCCAATGTGATTCTCACTATTAACTAAAGAGCATTCATGTAAGAGGAGCTGTTGTTTGTATCTGTTTCATAAGCAGAGTTTAACTACATATGGTCTGTATGAGTAGGAAACACAGTTCTTTTTTTCAGGGAACGCTCATGCTTCTTGCTGTATTTTAGACTCTGGAAAGAAGAGCTTACTTCTTGCATTAAAGCAGAGTGTGTTGCAGGGATGAGAACTTCGGTCTGAATTTCCCTTCAGAAACGGAGTTAAACACCAGGATCAGTGTCTTCCTACAAGCCAGGCTATTTCAGGTAAACCAAGTGAATCTTCGGCTCATATGATTTTTTGGAGTTCACGAACCCAACGTGAATCTCACTATTACTAAAGATCATTTATGTAAGAGGAGCTGTGGTTTGTATCAGTTTCATGAGCAGAGTTGACCTACATATGGTATGTATGAGTAGGAAACACAGTTCTTTATTTCTGGGAAGGCTCATGGTTCTTACTGTATTGGAGACGATGGAAAGAAGAGGATGATTCTTGCCGTAAAACAGAGTGTTTTTCAGGGATGAGAACTCTGGTCTGAAGTACCCATCAGAAATTAAGTTTAACCCCAGGATATGTGTATTCCTACAAGCAAGAGTTCATTTCTGGTTAAGCCAGTGAATTTTGGGTTCAAATGATTTTTTGCAGTTCACGAACCCAACGCAATTCTCACTATTAACTAAAGAGCATTTATGTAAGAGGAGCTGTGGTTTGTTTCAGTTTCATAAGCACAGTTGAACTACATATGGTCCGTATGAGTAGGAAACACAGTTCTTTTTTTCAGGGCATGCTCATGGTTCTTGCTGTATTTGAGATGCTGGAAAGAAGAGCTTGCTTCTTGCGTTAAAACAGAGTGTGTTTTTTGATGAAAACACTGGTCTGAATTTCCCTTCAGAAACGGAGTTAAACCACAGGATCTGTGTCTTCATACAATCAAGTGCTCATTTCTGGTAAACCAAGTGAATTTTGTGCTCAAATGCTTTTACACAGTTCAAAAACCCAATGTGATTCTCACTATTAACTAAAGAGCATTTATTTAAGAGGTGCTGTAGTTTGTATCATTTTCATAAGCAGAGTTGCTCTACATATGGTGTGTATGAGTAGGAAACACAGTTCTTTTTTGAGGGCATGTTCATGGTTCTTGCTATATTGGAGATGCTGCAAAGAAGAATTGGCTTGTTGCATTAAAACAGAGTGTGTTTAATGGATGAGAAATCTGGTCTGAATTTGCCTTCAGAAACGGAGATAAACCCCATGATCTGTGTCTTCCTACAAGCAAGAGTTCATTTCTGGTAAACCAAGAGAATTTTCGGCAAAAGATTTTCCACAGTTCTAGAACACAAGGCGATTATCACTATTAACTAAAGAGCATTTATGTAAGAGGAGCTGTGGTCTGTATCAGTTTCATAAGCAGAGTTGAACTACATATGATCCGTATGAGTAGGAAACACAGTTCTTTTTTTCTGGTCATAATCATAGTTCTTGCTGTATTGTTGACGCTGGAATTAAGAGGATGCTTCTTGTCTTAAAACAGAAAGTGTTTCAGGGATGAGAACTCTGGTCTGAATTTCCCTTCAGAAACGGAGTTAAACCCCAGGATCTGTGTCTTCCTACAAGCAAGAATTCATTTCTGGTTACCCCAGTGAATTTTGGGCACAAATGATTTTTCGCAGTTCACGAACCCAACGCGATTCTCACTATTAACTAAAGAGCATTTATGTTACAGGAGCTGTGGTTTATATCAGTTTCATAAGCAGAGTTGAACTACATATGGTCTTTATACATAGGAAACACTGTTCTTTTTTTCAGGGAATGCGGATGGTTCTTGCTGTATTGGAGACGTTGGAAAGAAGAGCTTGCTTCTTGCATTAAAACAGGGTGTGTTTCATTGATGAGAACTCTGGTCTGAATTTCCCTTCACAAACGGAGTTAAATCCCATGATCTGTGTCTTCCTACCAGCAGGAGTTCATTTCTGGTAAACCAAGTGAATTTTCGGCTCAAATGATTTTTCGCAGTACACGAACCCAACGCGTTCTCACTATTAACTAAAGAGGATCTATGTAAGAGGAGCTGTGGTTTGTATGAGTTTCATAAGCAGAGTTGAACTACATATGGTCCGTATGAGTAGGAAACACAGTTCTTTTTTTCTGGCATGCTCATGGTGCTTGTTGTATTGGAGACTATGGAAAGAAGACCTTACTTCTTGCATTAAAACAGAGTGTATTTCACAGATGAGAACACTGGTCTGCATTTCCCTTCAGACACGGAGTTAAACTCAATGATCCTCATCTTCCTACAAGCAAGAGTTCATTTCTGGTAAACCAAGTGAATTTTTGGCTCAAATGATTTTTTGCAGTACACGAACCCAACGCGATTCTCACTATTAAATAAAGAGGATTTATGTAAGAGGAGCTGTGGTTTGTATCAGTTTCATAAGCAGAGTTGAACTACATGTGGTCCGTATGAGTAGGAAACACAGTTCTTTTTTTCTGGGCATGCTCATGGTTCTTGTTGTATTGGAGACTCTGGAAAGAAGTCCTTACTTCTTGCATTAAAACAGAGTGTATTTCATGGATGAGGACACTGGTCTGCATTTCCCTTCAGAAACGGAGTTAAACTCAATGATCCTCGTATTCCTACAAGCATGAGTTCATTTCTGGTAAACCAAGTGAATTTTCGGCTCAAATGATTTTTCGCAGTACACGAACCCAATGCGTTCTCACAATTAACTAAAGAGGATTTAGGTAAGAGGAGCTGTGGTTTGTATCAGTTTCATCAGCAGAGTTGAACTACATATGGTCCGTATGAGTAGGAAACACAGTTCTTTTTCTCTGGGCGTAATCATGGTTCTTGCTGTATTGGTGACGCTGGAAATAAGAGGATGCTTCTTGTCTTAAAACAGAGTGTGTTTCAGGGATGAGAACTCTGGTCTGAATTTCCCTTCAGAAACGAAGTTAAACCCCAGGATCTGTGTCTTCCTACAAGCAAGTGTTCATTACTGGTTACCCCAGTGAATTTTGGGGTCAAATGATTTTTCACAGTTCACGAACCCAACGTGATTCTCACTATTAACTAAAGAACATTTATGAAAGATGAGCTGTGGTTTGTATGAGTTTCATAAGCAGAGTTGAACTACATATGGTCCGTATGAGTAGGAAACACATTTCTTTTTTTCAGGGCATGCTCAATGTTCTTGCTGTATTTTAGACTCTGGAAAGAAGAGCTTGCTTCTTGCATTGAAGCAGAAGGTGTTTCAGGGATGAGAACTCTGGTCTGAATTTCCCTTCAGAAACGGAGTTAAACCCCCAGATATGTGTCTTCCTACAAGCAAGATTACATTTCTGGTAAACAAAGTGAATTTTCAGTTCAAATGATTTTTTCGCAGTTCACCAACCCAAACCGATTCTCACTATTAACTAAAGAGCATTTATGTAAGAGGAGCTGTGGTTTGTATCAGTTTCATAAGCAGATTTGAACTACATATGGTCCGTATGTGTAGGAAACACAGTTCTTTTTTTCTGGGCATGCTCATGGTTCTTGTTTTATTGGAGACTCTGGAAAGAAGTCCTTACTTCTTGCATTAAAACAGAGTGTATTTCATGGATGAGAACAGTGGCCTGCATTTCCCTTCAGAAACGGAGTTAAACTCAATGATCCTCGTCTTCCTACAAGCAAGAGTTCATTTCTGGTAAACCAAGTGAATTTTCGGCTCAAATGCATTTACACAGTTCTAGAACCCAACGCGATTATCACTATTAACTAAAGAGCATTTATGTAAGAATAGGTGTGGTTTGTATCAGTTTCATAAGCAGAGTTGAACTACATATGGTCCGTATGAGTAGGAAACACAGTTCTTTTTTTCTGGGCATGCTCATATTTCTTACTGTATTGGAGACGCTTGAAAGAAGAGGATGATTCTTGTCTTAAAACAGAGAGTATTTCAGGGATGAGAACTCTGGTCTGATTTTCCCTTCCAAAACGGAGTTAAACCCCATGATCTGTGTCTTCCTACCAGCAAGAGTTCATTTCTGGTAAACCAAGTGAATTTTGGGCTCAAATGATTTTTCGCAGTTCACGAACCCAACGCGATTCTCACTATTAACTAAAGATCATTTATGTAAGAAGAGCTGTGGTTTGTATCAGTTTCATAAGCAGAGTTGAACTACATATGGTCCGTATGAGTAGGAAACACAGTTCTTTTTTTCAGGGCATGCTCATGGTTCTTGCTGTATTGGAGACTCTGGAAAGAAGAGCTTGCTTCTTGCATTAAAACAGGGTGTGTTCATGGATGAGAACTCTGGTCTGAATTTCCCTTTACAAACGGAGTTAAACCCCACGATCTGTGTCTTCCTACCAGCAAGAGTTCATTTCTGGTAAACCCAGTGAATTTTCGGTTCAAATGAATTTACATAGTTCTAGAACCCAATGTGATTATCACTATTAACTAAAGAGCTTTTATGTAAGAGGAGCTCTGTTCTGTATCATTTCATAAGAAGTGTTGAACTACATATGTTACGTATGAGTAGGAAACACAGTTTTTGTTTTCTGGGCATGCTCATGTTTCTTACTATATTGGAGACGCTGGAAAGAAGAGGATGATTCTTGCCTTAAAATAGAGTGTTTTTCAGGGATGAGAACTCTGGTCTGAATTTGCCTTCAGAAACGGAGTTAAACCCCAGGATCAGTGTCTTCCTACATGCAAGAGTTCATTTCTGGTAAACCCAGTGAATTTTGGGCTCAAATGAATTTTCGCAGTTCACCAACCCAACATGATTCTCACTATTAACTAAAGAGCATTTATGTAAGTGGAGCTGTTGTTTGTATCAGTTTCATAAGCAGAGTTGAACTGCATATGGTCATTATGAGGAGGAAACACGGTTCTTTTTTTCTGGACATGCTCATGGTTCTTGCTGTATTATAGAATAAGGAAAGAAGACCTTGCTACTTGCGTTAAAACAGATTGTGTTTCAGGGATGAGAACTCTGGTCTGAATTTCCCTTCTGAAATGGAGTTAAACCCCAGGATCTGTGTCTTCCTATAAGCAAGAATTCATTTCTGGTTAACCCAGTGAATTTTGGGCTCAAATGATTTTTTGCAGTTCACGAACCCAACTTGATTCTCACTATTAACTAAAGAGGATTTATGTAAGAGGAGCTGTGGTCTGTATGAGTTTCATAAGCAGAGGTGGACTACATATGGTCCTTATGAGTTGGAAACACAGATCTTTTTTCCTAGGCATGCTCATGGTTCTTACTGTATTGGAGATGCTGGAAAGAACAGCTTTCATCTTGCAAGCTGGATAGAATAGGATGATTCTTGCCTTAAAACAGAGTGTTTTTCAGGGTTCAGATTTCTGGTCTGAATTTGCCTTCAGAAACGGAGTTAAACCCCAAGATCTGTGTCTTCCTACAAGCAAGAGATCATTTCTGGTTACCCCAGTGAATTTTGGGGTCAAATGATTTTTCACAGTTCACGAACCCAACGTGATTCTCACTATTAACTAAAGAACATTTATGAAAGATGAGCTGTGGTTTGTATGAGTTTCATAAGCAGAGTTGAACTACCTATGGTCCCTATGAGTAGGAAACACATTTCTTTTTTTCAGGGCATGCTCAATGTTCTTGCTGTATTTTAGACTCTGGAAAGAAGAGCTTGCTTCTTGCATTGAAGCAGAGGGTGTTTCAGGGATGAGAACTCTGGTCTGAATTTCCCTTCAGAAACGGAGTTAAACCCCCAGATATGTGTCTTCCTACAAGCAAGATTACATTTCTGGTAAACAAAGTGAATTTTCAGTTCAAATGATTTTTTCGCAGTTCACCAACCCAAACCGATAATCAATATTAACTAAAGAGCATTTATGTAAGAGGAGCTGTGGTTTGTATCAGTTTCATAAGCAGAGTTGAACTACATATGGTCCGTATGAGTAGGAAACACAGTTCTTTTTTGATGGGCATGCTCATGGTTCTTGATGTATTGGAGCCACTGTAAAGAAGAGCTTGCTTCTTGCATGAAAACAGAGTGTGTTTCATGGATGAGAACACTGGGTTGAATTTGCCTGAAGAAACGAAGTTAAACCCCAGGATCTGTGTCTTCCTACAAGCAAGAGTTCATTTCGGGTAAACCCCGTGAATTTTGGGCTCAAATGATTTTAAACACGTCTAGAACACAACGCGATTCTCACTATTAACTAAAGAGCATTTATGTAAGAAGAGCTGTGGTCTGTAACATTTCATAAGCAGAGTTGAACTACAATTGGTCCGTATGAGTAGGAAACACAGTTCTTTTTTTCTGGGCATGCTCATGCTTCTTACTCTTTTGGAGACGCTTGAAAGAAGAGGATGATTCTTGCTTTAAAACAGTGTTTTTGAGGGTTGAGAATTCTGGTCTGAATTTGCCTTCAGAATCGGAGTTAAAGAACAGGATCTCTGTCTTCCTACAAGCAAGAGTTCATTTCAGGTAAACCCAGTGAATTTTGGGCTCAAATGATTTTTCGTAGTTCACGAACCCAACGCGATTCTCACTATTTACTAAAGAGGAATTATGTAAGAGGAGCTGTGTTTTGAATCAGTTTCATAAGCAGATATGAACTACATATGGTCTGCATGAGTAGGAAATACAGTTCTTTTTTACTGGGCATGCTCATGGTTCTTGATGTATTGGAGCCACTGTAAAGAAGAGCTTGTTTCTTGCATGAAAAGAGAGTGTGTTTAATAGATGCGAACACTGGGTTGAATTTCCCTGAAGAAACGAAGTTAAACCCCAGGATCTGTGTCTTCCTACAAGCAAGAGTTCATTTCTGGTAAAACCAGTGAATTTTGGGCTCTAATGATTTTTCGTAGTTCACGAACCCAACGCGATTCTCACTATTTACTAAAGAGGAATTATGTAAGAGGAGCTGTGTTTTGAATCAGTTTCATAAGCAGATATGAACTACATATGGTCTGCATGAGTAGGAAATACAGTTCTTTTTTTCTGGGAATGATCATGGTTCTTACTGTATTGGAGACTCAGGATAGAATAGGATGATTCTTGCCTTAAAACAGAGTGTTTTTCAGGGATGAGAATTCTGGTCTGAATTTCCCATCAGAAACGGAGTTAAACCCCAGTATCTGTGTCTTCCTACAAGCAAGAGTTCATTTCTGGTAAACCCGGTGAATTTTGGGCTCAAATGATTTTTCATAGTTCACAAACCCAACACTATTCTCACTATTAACTAATGAGGATTTATGTAAGAGAAGCAGTGGTTTGTATCAGTTTGATAAGCAGAGTTGAACTACATATCGTCTGTATTAGTAGGAAACACAGTTCTTTTTTTCTGGGCATGCTGATGTTTCTTACTGTATTGGAGACACTGGAAAGAAGAGGATGATTCTTGTCTTAAAACAGAGTGTTTTTCAAGGATGAGAACTCTGGTCTGAATTTGCCTTCAGAAACAGAGTTAAACCCAAGGATCAGTGTCTTCCTACAAGCAAGAGTTCATTTCTGGTAAACCCAATGAATTTGGGGCTCAAATGATTTTTCACAGTTCACGAACCCAACATGATTCTGACTATTAAATAAAGAGCATTTATGTAAGAGGAGCTGTGGTTAGTATCAGTTTCATAAGCAGAGTTGGACTACATATGGTCTGTATGAGTAGGAAACACAGTTCTTTTTTACTGGGCATGCACATGCTTCTTACTCTTTTGGAGACACTTGAAAGAAGAGGATGATTCTTGCCTTAAAACAGTGTTTTTGAGGGTTGAGAATTCTGGTCTGAATTTGCCTTCAGAATCAGAGTTAAAGACCAGGATCTGTGTCTTCCTACAAGCAAGAGTTCATTTCAGGTAAAACCAGTGAATTTTGGGCTCAAATGATTTTTTGTAGGTCACGAACCCAAAGCGATTCTCACTATTAACTAAAGAGGATTTATGTAAGAGGAACTGTGGTTTGAATCAGTTTCATAAGCAGAACTGAACTACATATGGTCTGTATGAGTAAGAAACACAGTTCATTTTTTCAGTGCATGCTCATGGTTCTTGCTATATTATAGAATATGGAAAGAAGAGCTTTCTTCTCGTTAAAACAGAGTGTGTTTCAGTGATGAGAACTCTGGTCTGAATATCTCTTCTGAAACGGAGTTAAAACCCAGGATCTGTGTCTTCCTACAAACAAGAGATCATTCCTGGTAAACCTAGTGAATTTTGGGCTCAAATGATTTTTCATAGTTCATGAAGCCAACACTATACTCACTATTAACTATAGAGGATTTATATAAGAGGAGCTATGGTTTGTATCAGTTTCATAAGCACAGGTGAACTACATATTGTCCGTCTGAGTAGGAAACACAGTTCTTTTTTTCTGGGCATGCACATGGTTCTTAATGTATTGGAGACCCTGGAAAGAAGAGGATGATTCATGGCTTAAAACAGAGTGTTTTTCATGAATGAGAATTCTGGTCTGAATTTCCCCTCACAAACGGAGTTAAACTCCATGATCCGTGTCTTCCTACAAGCAAGAGTTCATTTCTGGTAAACCAAGTGAAATTTGGCTCAAATGATTTTGCACAGATCTAGAACACAAGGCGATTATCACTATTAACTAAAGAGCATTTATGTAAGAAGACCTGTGGACTGTATCAGTTTCATAAGCAGAGTTGAACTACATATGGTCCTTATGAGTTGGAAACACAGATCTTTTTTCCTAGGCATGCTCATGGTTCTTACTGTATTGGAGATGCTGGAAAGAAGAGCTTGCATCTTGCAAGCTGGATAGAATAGGATGATTCTTGCCTTAAAACAGAGTGTTTTTCAGGGTTCAGAATTCTGGTCTGAATTTGCCTTCCGAAACAGAGTTAAACCCCAAGATCTGTGTCTTCCTGCAAGCAAGAGTTCATTTCAGGTAAACACAGTGAATTTTGGGATCAAATGATTTTTCACAGTTCACGAAACCAACGCGATTCTCACTATTGACTAAAGAGCATTTATGTAAGAGGAGCTGTGGTTTGTATCAGTTTCATAAGCACAGTTGAACTACATATTGTCCATATGAGTAGGAAAAACATTTTTTTTCAGGGCATGCTCATTGTTCTTGCTGTATTTTAGAATCTGGAAGGAAGAGCTTGCTTCTTGCATTAAAGCAGAGTGTGTTTGTGGGATTAGAACTCTGGTCTGAATTACCCTTCAGAAACGCAGTTAAACCCCACGATCTGTGTCTTCTTATGAGCAAGAGTTCTTTTCTGTTAAACATAGTGAGTTTTGGGCTCCAATGATTTTTGCTGTTCACCAACCCAAACCGACTCCCACTATTAACTAAAGAGCATTTATGTAAGAAGAGCTGTGGTTTGTATCAGTTTCATAAACAGAGTTGAACTACATATGGTCCATATGAGTAGGAAACACAGTTCTTTTTTTCAGGGCATGCTCATGGTTCTTGCTGTATTGGAGACGCTGGAAAGAAGAGCTTGCTTCCTGCATTAAAACAGGGTGTGTTTCAGGGATGAGAACTCTGGTCTGAATTTGCCTTCAGAAACGGAGTTGAACCCCAGGATCAGTGTCTTCCTACATGCAAGAGTTCATTTCTGGTAAACCCAGTGAATTTTGGGCTCAAATGATTTTTCGCAGTTCACCAACCCAACATGATTCTCACTATTAACTAAAGAGCATTTATGTAAGAGGAGCTGTTGTTTGTATCAGTTTCATAAGCAGAGTTGAACTGCATATGGTCTGTATGAGTAGGAAACACATTTCTTTTTTTCAGGGCATGCTCAATGTTCTTGGTGTATTTTAGACTCTGGAAAGAAGAGCTTGCTTCTTGCATTGAAGCAGAGGGTGTTTCAGGAATGAGAACTCTGGTCTGAATTTCCATTCAGAAACGGAGTTAAACCCCAAGATATGTGTCTTCCTACAAGCAAGAGTTCATTTCTGTTAAATAAAGTGAATTTTCAGCTCAAATGATTTTTCGCAGTTCACCAACCCAAACCGATTCTCACTATTAACTAAAGAGCATTTATGTAAGAGAAACTGTGGTTTGTATCAGTTTAATAAGCAGAGTTGAACTTCATTTTGTCCTTATGAGTAGGAAACACAGTTCTTTTTTCAGGGAATGCTCATGGTTCTTGCTGTATTGGAGATGCGGGAAAGAAGAGCTTGCTTCTTGAATTAAAACAGAGTGTGTTTAATGGATGAGAAATCTGGTCTGATTTTGCCTTCAGAAACGGAGATAAACCCCATGATCTGTGTCTTCCTACAAGCAAGCGTTCATTTCTGGTAAACCAAGTGAATTTTCGGCTCAAATGACTTTACACAGTTCACGAACCCAACGCGATTATCACTATTAACTAAAGAGCATTTATGTAAGAATAGGTGTGGTTTGTATCAGTTTCATTAGCAGAGTTGAACTACATATGGTCCGTATGAATAGGAAACACAGTTCTTTTTTTCAGGCCATGCTCATGGTTCTTGGTGTATTTTAGACTCTGGAAAGAAGAGCTTGCTTCTTGGTAAAAACAGAGTGTGTTTCATGGATGAGAACTCTGGTCTGAATTTCCCATTAGAAACGGAGTTAAACCCCAGTATCTGTGTCTTCCTACAAGCAAGAGTTCATTTCAGGTAAACCCAGTGAATTTTGGGCTCTAATGATTTTTCGCAGTTCACAAACCCAACGCTATTCTCACTATTAACGAAAGAGGATTTATGTAAGAGAAGCTGTGGTTTGTATCAGTTTGATAAGCAGAGTTGAACTACATATCGTCTGTATTAGTAGGAAACACAGTTCTTTTTTTCTGGGCATAAACATAGTTCTTGCTGTATTGGAGACACTGGAAAGAAGAGGATGATTCTTGTCTTAAAACAGAGTGTTTTTCAAGGATGAGAACTCTGGTCTGAATTTGCCTTCAGAAACAGAGTTAAACCCAAGGATCAGTGTCTTCCTACAAGCAAGAGTTCATTTCTGGTAAACCCAGTGAATTTTGGGCTGAAATGATTTTTCACAGTTCACGAACCCAACATGATTCTCACTATTAACTAAAGAGCATTTATGTAAGAGGAGCTGTGTTTTGTATCAGTTTCATAAGCAGAGTTGAACTACATATGGTCTTTATACGTAGGAAATACTGTCCTTTTTTTCAGGGAATGAGGATGGTTCTTGATGTATTGGAGCCGCTGGAAAGAAGAGCTTGTTTCTTGCATGAAAAGAGAGTGTGTTTCATGGATGCGAACAGTGGGTTGAATTTCCCTGAAGAAACGAAGTTCAACCCCAGGATCTGTGTCTTCCTACAAGCAATAGTTCATTTCTGGTAAACCCAGTGAATTTTGGGCTCAAATGATTTTTCGTAGTTCACGAACCCAACGCGATTCTCACTATTTACTAAAGAGGAATTATGTAAGAGGAGCTGTGTTTTGAATCAGTTTCATAAGCAGATATGAACTACATATGGTCTGCATGAGTAGGAAATACAGTTCTTTTTTTCAGGGCATGCTCATGGTTCTTACTGTATTGGAGACTCAGGATAGAATAGGATGATTCTTGCCTTAAAACAGAGTGTATTTCATGGATGAGAACACTGGTCTGCATTTCCCTTCAGAAACGGAGTTAAACTCTAGGATCCTCGTCTTCCTACAAGCAAGAGTTCATTTCTGGTAAACCAAGTGAATTTTCGGCTCAAATGATTTTTTGCAATTCACGAACCCAACGCGATTCTCACTATTAACTAAAGAGCATTTATGTAAGAGTAGGTGTGGTTTGTATCAGTTTCATAAGCAGAGTTGAACTACATATGGTCCGTATAAGTAGGAAACACAGTTCTTTTTTTCTGGGCATGCTCATGGTTCTTGCTGTATTGGATACACTGGAAAGAAGAAGATGCTTGTTGTCCTAAAACAGAGTGTGTTTCAGGGATGAGAACTCTGGTCTGAATTTTCATTCAGAAATGGAGTTAAACCCCAGGATCTGTGTCTTCCTACAAGCAAGAGTTCATTTCTGGATAACCCAGTGAATTTTGGGCTCAAAAGATTTTTCGCAGTTCACGAACCCAACGCGATTCTCAATATTATCTAAAGAGCATTTATGAAAAATGAGCTGTGGTTTGTATGCGTTTCATAAGCAGAGTTGAACTACCTATGGTCCGTATGATTAGGAAACACATTTCATTTTTTCTGGGCATGCTCAATGTTCTTGCTGTATTTTAGACTCTGGAAAGAAGAGCTTGCTTCTTGCATTGAAGCAGAGGATGTTTCAGGAATGAGAACTCTGGTCTGAATTTCCATTCAGAAACGGAGTTAAACCCCAAGATATGTGTCTTCCTACAAGCAATATTTCATTTCTGTTAAACAAAGTGAATTTACGGCTCAAATGATTTTTCGAAGTTCACCAACCCAAACCGATTCTCACAATTAACTAAAGAGCATTTATGTCAGAGGAACTGTGGTTTGTATCAGTTGCATAAGCAGAGTTGAACTACATATGGTCTGTATGAGTAGGAAACACAGTTCTATTATCCTGGCATGCTCATGGTTCTTGCTGTAATTTAGAGTCTGGAAAGAAGAGCTTGCTTCTTCGTTAAAACAGAGTTTGTTTCAGGTATGAGAACTCTGGTCGGAATTTCTCTTCAGAAATGGAGTTAAACCCCAGGATCTGTGTCTTCCTACAAGCAAGAGTTCATTTCTGGTAAACCCCGTGAATATTGGGCTGAAATGATTTTTCGCAGTTCACAAACCCAACGCTATTCTCACTATTTACTAAAGAGGATTTATGTAAGAGAAGCTGTGGTTTGTATCAGTTTGATAAGCAGAGTTGAACTACATATCGTCTGTATTAGTAGGAAACACAGTTCTTTTTTTCTGGGCATAAACATAGTTCTTGCTGTATTGGAGACACTGGAAAGAAGAGGATGATTCTTGTCTTAAAACAGAGTGTTTTTCAAGGATGAGAACTCTGGTCTGAATTTGCCTTCAGAAACAGAGTTAAACCCAAGGATCAGTGTCTTCCTACAAGCAAGAGTTCATTTCTGGTAAACCCAGTGAATTTTGGGCTCAAATGATTTTTCACAGTTCACGAACCCAACATGATTCTCACTATTAACTAAAGAGCATTTATGTAAGAGGAGCTGTGTTTTGTATCAGTTTCATAAGCAGAGTTGAACTACATATGGTCTTTATACGTAGGAAATACTGTCCTTTTTTTCAGGGAATGAGGATGGTTCTTGATGTATTGGAGCCGCTGGAAAGAAGAGCTTGTTTCTTGCATGAAAAGAGAGTGTGTTTCATGGATGCGAACAGTGGGTTGAATTTCCCTGAAGAAACGAAGTTCAACCCCAGGATCTGTGTCTTCCTACAAGCAATAGTTCATTTCTGGTAAACCCAGTGAATTTTGGGCTCAAATGATTTTTCGTAGTTCACGAACCCAACGCGATTCTCACTATTTACTAAAGAGGAATTATGTAAGAGGAGCTGTGTTTTGAATCAGTTTCATAAGCAGATATGAACTACATATGGTCTGCATGAGTAGGAAATACAGTTCTTTTTTTCAGGGCATGCTCATGGTTCTTACTGTATTGGAGACTCAGGATAGAATAGGATGATTCTTGCCTTAAAACAGAGTGTATTTCATGGATGAGAACACTGGTCTGCATTTCCCTTCAGAAACGGAGTTAAACTCTAGGATCCTCGTCTTCCTACAAGCAAGAGTTCATTTCTGGTAAACCAAGTGAATTTTCGGCTCAAATGATTTTTTGCAATTCACGAACCCAACGCGATTCTCACTATTAACTAAAGAGCATTTATGTAAGAGTAGGTGTGGTTTGTATCAGTTTCATAAGCAGAGTTGAACTACATATGGTCCGTATAAGTAGGAAACACAGTTCTTTTTTTCTGGGCATGCTCATGGTTCTTGCTGTATTGGATACACTGGAAAGAAGAAGATGCTTGTTGTCCTAAAACAGAGTGTGTTTCAGGGATGAGAACTCTGGTCTGAATTTTCATTCAGAAATGGAGTTAAACCCCAGGATCTGTGTCTTCCTACAAGCAAGAGTTCATTTCTGGATAACCCAGTGAATTTTGGGCTCAAAAGATTTTTCGCAGTTCACGAACCCAACGCGATTCTCAATATTATCTAAAGAGCATTTATGAAAAATGAGCTGTGGTTTGTATGCGTTTCATAAGCAGAGTTGAACTACCTATGGTCCGTATGATTAGGAAACACATTTCATTTTTTCTGGGCATGCTCAATGTTCTTGCTGTATTTTAGACTCTGGAAAGAAGAGCTTGCTTCTTGCATTGAAGCAGAGGATGTTTCAGGAATGAGAACTCTGGTCTGAATTTCCATTCAGAAACGGAGTTAAACCCCAAGATATGTGTCTTCCTACAAGCAATATTTCATTTCTGTTAAACAAAGTGAATTTACGGCTCAAATGATTTTTCGAAGTTCACCAACCCAAACCGATTCTCACAATTAACTAAAGAGCATTTATGTCAGAGGAACTGTGGTTTGTATCAGTTGCATAAGCAGAGTTGAACTACATATGGTCTGTATGAGTAGGAAACACAGTTCTATTATCCTGGCATGCTCATGGTTCTTGCTGTAATTTAGAGTCTGGAAAGAAGAGCTTGCTTCTTCGTTAAAACAGAGTTTGTTTCAGGTATGAGAACTCTGGTCAGAATTTCTCTTCAGAAATGGAGTTAAACCCCAGGATCTGTGTCTTCCTACAAGCAAGAGTTCATTTCTGGTAAACCCCGTGAATATTGGGCTGAAATGATTTTTCGCAGTTCACAAACCCAACGCTATTCTCACTATTTACTAAAGAGGATTTATGTAAGAGAAGCTGTGGTTTGTATCAGTTTGATAAGCAGAGTTGAACTACATATCGTCTGTATTAGTAGGAAACACAGTTCTTTTTTTCTGGGCATAAACATAGTTCTTGCTGTATTGGAGACACTGGAAAGAAGAGGATGATTCTTGTCTTAAAACAGAGTGTTTTTCAAGGATGAGAACTCTGGTCTGAATTTGCCTTCAGAAACAGAGTTAAACCCAAGGATCAGTGTCTTCCTACAAGCAAGAGTTCATTTCTGGTAAACCCAGTGAATTTTGGGCTCAAATGATTTTTCACAGTTCACGAACCCAACATGATTCTCACTATTAACTAAAGAGCATTTATGTAAGAGGAGCTGTGTTTTGTATCAGTTTCATAAGCAGAGTTGAACTACATATGGTCTTTATACGTAGGAAATACTGTCCTTTTTTTCAGGGAATGAGGATGGTTCTTGATGTATTGGAGCCGCTGGAAAGAAGAGCTTGTTTCTTGCATGAAAAGAGAGTGTGTTTCATGGATGCGAACAGTGGGTTGAATTTCCCTGAAGAAACGAAGTTCAACCCCAGGATCTGTGTCTTCCTACAAGCAATAGTTCATTTCTGGTAAACCCAGTGAATTTTGGGCTCAAATGATTTTTCGTAGTTCACGAACCCAACGCGATTCTCACTATTTACTAAAGAGGAATTATGTAAGAGGAGCTGTGTTTTGAATCAGTTTCATAAGCAGATATGAACTACATATGGTCTGCATGAGTAGGAAATACAGTTCTTTTTTTCAGGGCATGCTCATGGTTCTTACTGTATTGGAGACTCAGGATAGAATAGGATGATTCTTGCCTTAAAACAGAGTGTATTTCATGGATGAGAACACTGGTCTGCATTTCCCTTCAGAAACGGAGTTAAACTCTAGGATCCTCGTCTTCCTACAAGCAAGAGTTCATTTCTGGTAAACCAAGTGAATTTTCGGCTCAAATGATTTTTTGCAATTCACGAACCCAACGCGATTCTCACTATTAACTAAAGAGCATTTATGTAAGAGTAGGTGTGGTTTGTATCAGTTTCATAAGCAGAGTTGAACTACATATGGTCCGTATAAGTAGGAAACACAGTTCTTTTTTTCTGGGCATGCTCATGGTTCTTGCTGTATTGGATACACTGGAAAGAAGAAGATGCTTGTTGTCCTAAAACAGAGTGTGTTTCAGGGATGAGAACTCTGGTCTGAATTTTCATTCAGAAATGGAGTTAAACCCCAGGATCTGTGTCTTCCTACAAGCAAGAGTTCATTTCTGGATAACCCAGTGAATTTTGGGCTCAAAAGATTTTTCGCAGTTCACGAACCCAACGCGATTCTCAATATTATCTAAAGAGCATTTATGAAAAATGAGCTGTGGTTTGTATGCGTTTCATAAGCAGAGTTGAACTACCTATGGTCCGTATGATTAGGAAACACATTTCATTTTTTCTGGGCATGCTCAATGTTCTTGCTGTATTTTAGACTCTGGAAAGAAGAGCTTGCTTCTTGCATTGAAGCAGAGGATGTTTCAGGAATGAGAACTCTGGTCTGAATTTCCATTCAGAAACGGAGTTAAACCCCAAGATATGTGTCTTCCTACAAGCAATATTTCATTTCTGTTAAACAAAGTGAATTTACGGCTCAAATGATTTTTCGAAGTTCACCAACCCAAACCGATTCTCACAATTAACTAAAGAGCATTTATGTCAGAGGAACTGTGGTTTGTATCAGTTGCATAAGCAGAGTTGAACTACATATGGTCTGTATGAGTAGGAAACACAGTTCTATTATCCTGGCATGCTCATGGTTCTTGCTGTAATTTAGAGTCTGGAAAGAAGAGCTTGCTTCTTCGTTAAAACAGAGTTTGTTTCAGGTATGAGAACTCTGGTCAGAATTTCTCTTCAGAAATGGAGTTAAACCCCAGGATCTGTGTCTTCCTACAAGCAAGAGTTCATTTCTGGTAAACCCCGTGAATATTGGGCTGAAATGATTTTTCGCAGTTCACAAACCCAACGCTATTCTCACTATTTACTAAAGAGGATTTATGTAAGAGAAGCTGTGGTTTGTATCAGTGTGATAAGCAGAGTTGAACTACATATCATCTGTATGAGTAGGAAACACAGTTCTTTTTTTCTGGGCATGCTCATATTTCTTACTGTATTGGAAACGCTTTAAAGAAGAGGATGATTCTTGTCTTAAAACAGAGAGTATTTCAGGGATGAGAACTCTGGTCTGATTTTCCCTTTCAAAACGGAGTTAAACCTCATGATCTGTGTCTTCCTACCAGCAAGAGTTCATTTCTGGTAAACCCAGTGAATTTGGGGCTCAAATGATTTTTCACAGTTCACGAACCCAACATGATTCTCACTATTAACTAAAGAGCATTTATGTAAGAGGAGCTGTGTTTTGTATCAGTTTCATAAGCAGAGTTGAACTACATATGGTCCGTATGAGTAGGAAACACAGTTCTTTTTTGATGGGCATTCTCATGGTTCTTGATGTATTGGAGCCACTGTAAAGTAGAGCTTGCTTCTTGCATGAAAACAGAGTGTGTTTCATGGATGAGAACACTGGGTTGAATTTGCCTGAAGAAACGAAGTTAAACCCCAGTATCTGTGTCTTCCTACAAGCAAGAGTTCATTTCTGGTAAACCCAGTGAATTTTGGGCTCAAATGATTTTACACAGTTCTAGAACCCAACGCGATTCTCACTATTAACTAAAGAGCATTTATGTAAGAGGAGCTGTGGTCTGTAACATTTCATAAGCAGAGTTGAACTACAATTGGTCCGTATGAGTAGGAAACACAGTTCTTTTTTTCTGGGCATGCTCATGCTTCTTACTCTTTTGGAGACGCTTGAAAGAAGAGGATGATTCTTGCTTTAAAACAGTGTTTTTGAGTGTTGAGAATTCTGGTCGGAATTTGCCTTCAGAATCAGAGTTAAAGACCAGGATCTGTGTCTTCCTACAAGCAAGAGTTTATTTCACGTAAACCCAGTGAATTTTGGGCTCTAATGATTTTTCGTAGTTCACGAACCCAACGCGATTCTCACTATTAACTAAAGAGCATTTATGTAAGAGGAACTGTGGTTTGAATCAGTTTCATAAGCAGAGTTGAACTACATATGTTCCGTATGAATAGGAAACACAGTTCTTTTTTTCAGGCCATGCTCATGGTTCTTGGTGTATTTTAGACTCTGGAAAGAAGAGCTTGCTTCTTGGTAAAAACAGAGTGTGTTTCATGGATGAGAACTCTGGTCTGAATTTCCCATTAGAATCGGAGTTAAACCCCAGTATCTGTGTCTTCCTACAAGCAAGAGTTCATTTCTGGTAAACCCGGTGAATTTTGGGCTGAAATGATTTTTCGCAGTTCACAAACCCAACGCTATTCTCACTATTAACGAAAGAGGATTTATGTAAGAGAAGCTGTGGTTTGTATCAGTTAGATAAGCAGAGTTGAACTACATATCGTCTGTATTAGTAGGAAACACAGTTCTTTTTTTCTGGGCATGCTGATGTTTCTTACTGTATTGGAGCCGCTGTAAAGAAGAGCTTGTTTCTTGCATGAAAAGAGAGTGTGTTTCATGGATGCGAACACTGGGTTGAATTTCCCTGAACAAACGAAGTTAAACCCCAGGATCTGTGTCTTCCTACAAGCAATAGTTCATTTCTGGTAAACCCAGTGAATTTTGGGCTCAAATGATTTTTCGTAGTTCACGAACCCAACGCGATTCTCACTATTAACTAAAGAGGAATTATGTAAGAGGACCTGTGTTTTTGAATCAGTTTCATAAGCAGATATGAACTACATATGGTCTGCATGAGTAGGAAATACAGTTCTTTTTTTCTGGGAATGCTCATGGTTCTTACTGTATTGGAGACTCAGGATAGAATAGGATGATTCTTGCCTTAAAACAGAGTGTTTTTCAGGGATGAGAATTCTGGTCTGAATTTCCCATCAGAAACGGAGTTAAACCCTAGGACCTGTGTCTTCCTACAAGCAAGAGTTCATTTCTGGTAAAACCAGTGAATTTTGGGCTCAAATGATTTTTTGCTATTCACGAACCCAACGCTATTCTCACTATTAACTAAAGAGCATTTATGTAAGAGGAGGTGTGGTTTGTATCACTTTCACAAACAGAGTTGAACTACATATGGTCCGTATGAATAGGAAACACAGTTCTGTTTTTCAGGGCATGCTCATGGTTCTTGGTGTATTTTAGACTCTGGAAAGAAGAGCTTGAATCTTCGTAAAAACAGAGTGTGTTTCAGGGATGAAAACTCTGGTCTGAATTTCCCTTTAGAAACGGTGTTAAACCCCAGTATCTGTGTCTTCCTACATGCAAGAGTTCATTTCTGGTAAACCCGGAGAACTTTGGGCTGAAATGATTTTTCATAGCTCACATACACAACGCTATTCTCACTATTAACTAAAGGGGATTTATGTAAGAGAAGCTGTGGTTTGTATCAGTTTGATAAGCAGAGTTGAACTACATATCGTCTGTATTAGTAGGAAACACAGTTCTTTTTTTCTGGGCATGCTGATGTTCCTTACTGTATTGGAGACACTGGAAAGAAGAGGAAGATTCTTGTCTTAAAACAGAGTGTTTTTCAAGGATGAGAACTCGGGTCTGAATTTGCCTTCAAAAACAGAGTTAAACCCAAGGAAACTGTCTTCCTACAAGCAAGAGTTCATTTCTGGTAAACCCAATGAATTTGGGGCTCAAATGATTTTTCACAGTTCACGAACCCAACATGATTCTGACTATTAAATAAATAGCATTTATGTAAGAGGAGCTGTGGTTTGTATCAGTTTCATAAGCAGAGTTGGACTACATATGGTCCGTATGAGTAGGAAACACAGTTCTTTTTTACTGGGCATGCACATGCTTCTTACTCTTTTGGAGACACTTGAAAGAAGAGGATGATTCTTGCCTTAAAACAGTGTTTTTGAGGGTTGAGAATTCTGGTCTGAATTTGTCTTCAGAATCTGAGTTAAAGACCAGGATCTGTGTCTTCCTACAAGCAAGAGTTCATTTCAGGTAAACCCAGTGAATTTTGGGCTCAAATGATTTTTTGTAGGTCACGAACCCAAAGCGATTCTCACTATTAACTAAAGAGGATTTATGTAAGAGGAACTGTGGTTTGAATCAGTTTCATAAGCAGAACTGAACTACATATGGCCTGTATGAGTAAGAAACACAGTTCATTTTTTCAGTGCATGCTCATGGTTCTTGCTATATTATAGAATATGGAAAGAAGAGCTTTCTTCTCGTTAAAACAGAGTGTGTTTCAGTGATGAGAACTCTGGTCTGAATTTCCCTTCAGAAACGGAGTTAAAACCCAGGATCTGTGTCTTCCTACAAACAAGAGTTCATTCCTGGTAAACCTAGTGAATTTTGGGCTCAAATGATTTTTCACAGTTCACGAAGCCAACACTATACTCACTATTAACTAAAGAGGATTTATGTAAGAGGAGCTATAGTTTGTATCAGTTTCATAAGCACAGGTGAACTACATATTGTCCGTCTGAGTAGGAAACACAGTTCTTTTTTTCTGGGCATGCACATGGTTCTTAATGCATTGGAGACCCTGGAAACAAGAGGATGATTCATGGCTTAACACAGAGTGTTTTTCATGAATGAGAATTCTGGTCTGAATTTCCCCTCACAAACGGAGTTAAACTCCATGATCCGTGTCTTCCTACAAGCAAGAGTTCATTTCTGGTAAACCAAGTGAAATTTGGCTCAAATGATTTTGCACAGATCTAGAACACAAGGCGATTATCACTATTAACTAAAGAGCATTTATGTAAGAAGACCTGTGGACTGTATCAGTTTCATAAGCAGAGTTGAACTACATATGGTCCTTATGAGTTGGAAACACAGATCTTTTTTCCTAAGCATGCTCATGGTTCTTACTGTATTGGAGATGCTGGAAAGAAGAGCTTGCATCTTGCAAGCTGGATAGAATAGGATGATTCTTGCCTTAAAACAGAGTGTTTTTCAGGGTTCAGAATTCTGGTCTGAATTTGCCTTCCGAAACAGAGTTAAACCCCAAGATCTGTGTCTTCCTGCAAGCAAGAGTTCATTTCAGGTAAACACAGTGAATTTTGGGATCAAATGATTTTTCACAGTTCACGAAACCAACGCGATTCTCACTATTGACTAAAGAGCATTTATGTAAGAGGAGCTGTGGATTGTATCAGTTTCATAAGCACAGTTGAACTACATATTGTCCATATGAGTAGGAAAAACATTTTTTTTCAGGGCATGCTCATTGTTCTTGCTGTATTTTAGAATCTGGAAGGAAGAGCTTGCTTCTTGCATTAAAGCAGAGTGTGTTTGTGGGATTAGAACTCTGGTCTGAATTACCCTTCAGAAACGCAGTTAAACCCCACGATCTGTGTCTTCTTATGAGCAAGAGTTCTTTTCTGTTAAACATAGTGAGTTTTGGGCTCCAATGATTTTTGCTGTTCACCAACCCAAACCGACTCCCACTATTAACTAAAGAGCATTTATGTAAGAAGAGCTGTGGTTTGTATCAGTTTCATAAACAGAGTTGAACTACATATGGTCCATATGAGTAGGAAACACAGTTCTTTTTTTCAGGGCATGCTCATGGTTCTTGCTGTATTGGAGACGCTGGAAAGAAGAGCTTGCTTCCTGCATTAAAACAGGGTGTGTTTCAGGGATGAGAACTCTGGTCTGAATTTGCCTTCAGAAACGGAGTTGAACCCCAGGATCAGTGTCTTCCTACATGCAAGAGTTCATTTCTGGTAAACCCAGTGAATTTTGGGCTCAAATGATTTTTCGCAGTTCACCAACCCAACATGATTCTCACTATTAACTAAAGAGCATTTATGTAAGAGGAGCTGTTGTTTGTATCAGTTTCATAAGCAGAGTTGAACTGCATATGGTCTGTATGAGTAGGAAACACATTTCTTTTTTTCAGGGCATGCTCAATGTTCTTGGTGTATTTTAGACTCTGGAAAGAAGAGCTTGCTTCTTGCATTGAAGCAGAGGGTGTTTCAGGAATGAGAACTCTGGTCTGAATTTCCATTCAGAAACGGAGTTAAACCCCAAGATATGTGTCTTCCTACAAGCAAGAGTTCATTTCTGTTAAATAAAGTGAATTTTCAGCTCAAATGATTTTTCGCAGTTCACCAACCCAAACCGATTCTCACTATTAACTAAAGAGCATTTATGTAAGAGAAACTGTGGTTTGTATCAGTTTCATAAGCAGAGTTGAACTACATTTTGTCCTTATGAGTAGGAAACACAGTTCTTTTTTCAGGGAATGCTCATGGTTCTTGCTGTATTGGAGATGCGGGAAAGAAGAGCTTGCTTCTTGAAATAAAACAGAGTGTGTTTAATGGATGAGAAATCTGGTCTGATTTTGCCTTCAGAAACGGAGATAAACCCCATGATCTGTGTCTTCCTACAAGCAAGAGTTCATTTCTGGTAAACCAAGTGAATTTTCGGCTCAAATGACTTTACACAGTTCACGAACCCAACGCGATTATCACTATTAACTAAAGAGCATTTATGTAAGAATAGGTGTGGTTTGTATCAGTTTCATTAGCAGAGTTGAACTACATATGGTCCGTATGAGTAGGAAACACAGTTCTTTTTTTCTGGGCATGCTCATGGTTCTTGCTGTATTGGATTCGCTGGAAAGAAGAGGATGATTCTTGCTTTAAAACAGTGTTTTTGAGGGTTGAGAATTCTGGTCTGAATTTGCCTTCAGAATCGGAGTTAAAGACCAGGATCTGTGTCTTCCTACAAGCAAGAGTTCATTTCAGGTAATCCCAGTGAATTTTGGGCTCTAATGATTTTTCGTAGTTCACGAACCCAACGCGATTCTCACTATTAAGTAAAGAGCATTTATGTAAGAGGAACTGTGGTTTGAATCAGTTTCATAAGCAGAGTTGAACTACATATGGTCCGTATGAATAGGAAACACAGTTCTTTTTTTCAGGCCATGCTCATGGTTCTTGGTGTATTTTAGACTCTGGAAAGAAGAGCTTGCTTCTTGGTAAAAACAGAGTGTGTTTCATGGATGAGAACTCTGGTCTGAATTTCCCATTAGAAACGGAGTTAAACCCCAGTATCTGTGTCTTCCTACAAGCAAGAGTTCATTTCTGGTAAACCCGGTGAATTTTGGGTTGAAATGATTTTTCGCAGTTCACAAACCCAACGCTATTCTCACTATTATCGAAAGAGGATTTATGTAAGAGAAGCTGTGGTTTGTATCAGTTAGATAAGCAGAGTTGAACTACATATCGTCTGTATTAGTAGGAAACACAGTTCTTTTTTTCTGGGCATGCTGATGTTTCTTACTGTATTGGAGCCGAGTAAAGAAGAGCTTGTTTCTTGCATGAAAAGAGAGTGTGTTTCATGGATGCGAACACTGGGTTGAATTTCCCTGAACAAACGAAGTTAAACCCCAGGATCTGTGTCTTCCTACAAGCAATAGTTCATTTCTGGTAAACCCAGTGAATTTTGGGCTCAAATAATTTTTCGTAGTTCACGAACCCAACGCGATTCTCACTATTAACTAAAGAGGAATTATGTAAGAGGACCTGTGTTTTTGAATCAGTTTCATAAGCAGATTTGAACTACATATGGTCTGCATGAGTAGGAAATACAGTTCTTTTTTTCTGGGAATGCTCATGGTTCTTACTGTATTGGAGACTCAGGATAGAATAGGATGATTCTTGCCTTAAAACAGAGTGTTTTTCAGGGATGCGAATTCTGGTCTGAATTTCCCATCAGAAACGGAGTTAAACCCTAGGATCTGTGTCTTCCTACAAGCAAGAGTTCATTTCTGGTAAAACCAGTGAATTTTGGGCTCAAATGATTTTTTGCAATTCACGAACCCAACGCTATTCTCACTATTAACTAAAGAGCATTTATGTAAGAGGAGGTGTGGTTTGTATCACTTTCACAAACAGAGTTGAACTACATATGGTCCGTATGAATAGGAAACACAGTTCTGTTTTTCAGGGCATGCTCATGGTTCTTGGTGTATTTTAGACTCTGGAAAGAAGAGCTTGAATCTTCGTAAAAACAGAGTGTGTTTCAGGGATGAGAACTCTGGTCTGAATTTCCCTTTAGAAACGGTGTTAAACCCCAGTATCTGTGTCTTCCTACAAGCAAGAGTTCATTTCTGGTAAACCCGGAGAACTTTGGGCTGAAATGATTTTTCATAGCTCACATACCCAACGCTATTCTCACTATTAACTAAAGGGGATTTATGTAAGAGAAGCTGTGGTTTGTATCATTTTGATAAGCAGAGTTGAACTACATATCGTCTGTATTAGTAGGAAACACAGTTCTTTTTTTCTGGGCATGCTGATGTTCCTTAATGTATTGGAGACACTGGAAAGAAGAGGAAGATTCTTGTCTTAAAACAGAGTGTTTTTCAAGGATGAGAACTCTGGTCTGAATTTGCCTTCAAAAACAGAGTTAAACCCAAGGATCACTGTCTTCCTACAAGCAAGAGTTCATTTCTGGTAAACCCAATGAATTTGGGGCTCAAATGATTTTTCACAGTTCACGAACCCAATATGATTCTGACTATTAAATAAAGAGCATTTATGTAAGAGGAGCTGTGGTTTGTATCAGTTTCATAAGCAGAGTTGGACTACATATGGTCCGTATGAGTAGGAAACACAGTTCTTTTTTACTGGGCATGCACATGCTTCTTACTCTTTTGGAGACACTTGAAAGAAGAGGATGATTCTTGCCTTAAAACAGTGTTTTTGAGGGTTGAGAATTCTGGTCTGAATTTGTCTTCAGAATCTGAGTTAAAGACCAGGATCTGTGTCTTCCTACAAGCAAGAGTTCATTTCAGGTAAACCCAGTGAATTTTGGGCTCAAATGATTTTTTGTAGGTCACGAACCCAAAGCGATTCTCACTATTAACTAAAGAGGATTTATGTAAGAGGAACTGTGGTTTGAATCAGTTTCATAAGCAGAACTGAACTACATATGGTCTGTATGAGTAAGAAACACAGTTCATTTTTTCAGTGCATGCTCATGGTTCTTGCTATATTATAGAATATGGAAAGAAGAGCTTTCTTCTCGTTAAAACAGAGTGTGTTTCAGTGATGAGAACTCTGGTCTGAATTTCCCTTCAGAAACGGAGTTAAACCCCATAATCCGAGTCTTCCTAAAAGCAAGAGTTCATTTATGGTAAACCAAGTGAATTTTTGGCTCAAATGATTTTACACAGTTCTAGAACACCACACGATTATCACTATTAACTAAAGAGCATTTATGTAAGAAGACCTGTGGCCTGTATCAGTTTCATAAGCAGAGTTGAACTACATATGGTCCTTATGAGTTGGAAACACAGATCTTTTTTCCTAGGCATGCTCATGGTTCTTACTGTATTGGAGATCCTGGAAAGAAGAGCTTGCATCTTTCAAGCTGGATAGAAAAGGAGGATTCTTGCCTTAAAACAGAGTTTTTTTCAGGGATGAGAACGCTGATCTGAACTTGACTTCAGAAATGGCGTTAAACCCCAGGATCTGTGTCTTCCTACAAGCAAGAGTTCATTTCTGGTAAACCAAGTGAATTTTTGGCTCAAAAGATTTTTAGCAGTTCACGAACCCAACATGATTCTTACTATTAACTAAAGAGCATTTTAGTAAGAGGAGATGTTGTTTGTATCAGTTTCATAAGCACAGTTGAACTACATATGGTCCGCTTGAGTAGGAAACACAGTTCTTTTTTTCAGGACATGCTCATGGTTCTTGCTGTATTTTAGACTCTGGAAAGAAGAGCTTGCTTCTTCGTTAAAACAGAGTGTGTTTCAGGGATGACAACTCTGGTCTGAATTTGCCTTCAGACACGGAGTTAAACCCCAGGATCTGTGTCTTCCTACAAGCAAGAGTTCAATCCTGGTAAACCCAGTGAATATTGGGCTCAAATGATTTTTCCCTGTTCACGAAGCCAATGCTATTCTCACTATTAACTAAAGAGGATTTATGTAAGAGGAGCTGTGTTTTGAATCAGTATCATAAGCAGAATTGAAATACATAAGGTCTGCATGAGTAGGAAATACAGTTCTTTTTTTCTGGGAATGATCATGGTTCTTACTGTATTGGAGACTCTGGATAGAATAGGATGATTCTTGCCTTAAAACAGAGTGTTTTTCAGGGATGAGAATTCTGGTCTGAATTTCCCATCAGAAACGGAGTTAAACCCTAGGATCTATGTCTTCCTACAAGCAAGAGTTCATTTCTGATAAAACCAGTGAATTTTGGGCTCAAATGCTTTTTCGCAATTCACGAACCCAACGCTATTCTCACTATTAACTAAAGAGCATTTATGTAAGAGGAGGTGTGGTTTGTATCAATTTCACAAACAGAGTTGAACTACATATGGTCCGTATGAATAGGAAACACAGTTCTTTTTTTCAGGGCATGCTCATGGTTCTTGCTGTATTTTAGACTATGGAAAGTAGACCTTGCTTCTTCGTTAAAAAAGAGTGTGTTTCAGGGATGAGAACTCTGGTCTGAATTTGCCTTCAGAAACGGAGTTAAACCCCAGGATCTGTGTCTTCCTACAAACAAGAGATCATTCCTGGTAAACCTAGTGAATTTTGGGCTCAAATGATTTTTCACAGTTCATGAAGCCAACACTATACTCACTATTAACTAAAGAGGATTTATGTAAGAGGAGCTGTGGTTTGTATCAGTTTCATAAGCACAGGTGAACTACATATTGTCCGTCTGAGTAGGAAACACAGTTCTTTTTTTCTGGGCATGCACATGGTTCTTAATGTATTGGAGACCCTGGAAAGAAGAGGATGATTCATGGCTTAAAACAGAGTGTTTTTCATGAATGAGAATTCTGGTCTGAATTTCCCCTCAGAAACGGAGTTTAACTCCATGATCCGTGTCTTCCTACAAGCAAGAGTTCATTTCTGGTAAACCAAGTGAATTTTTGGCTCAAATGATTTTGCACAGTTCTAGAACACAAGGCGATTATCACTATTAACTAAAGAGCATTTATGTAAGAAGACCTGTGGACAGTATCAGTTTCATAAGCAGAGTTGAACTACATATGGTCCTTATGAGTTGGAAACACAGATCTTTTTTCCTAGGCATGCTCATGGTTCTTACTGTATTGGAGATGCTGGAAAGAAGAGCTTGCATCTTGCAAGCTGGATAGAATAGGATGATTCTTGCCTTAAAACAGAATTTTTTTCAGGGATGAGAACTCTGGTCTGAATTTGGCTTCAGAAACGGCATTTAATCCCAGGATCTGTGTCTTCCTACAGGGAAGAGTTCATTTCTGATAAACAAAGTGACATTTTGGCTCATGATTTTTAGCAGTTCACGAACCCAACATGATTCTCACTATTAACTAAAGAGCATTTTAGTAAGAGGAGATGTTGTTTGTATCAGTTTCATAAGCACAGTTGAACTACATATGGTCCGCATGAGTAGGAAACACAGTTCTTTTTTTCTGGGAATGCTCAAGGTTCTTCCTGTATTTGAGACCCTGGAAAGAAGAGGATGATTCATGCCTTAAAACAGAGTGTTTTTCAGGGATGAGAATTCTGGTCTGATTCCCTTCAGAAATGGATTTAAACCCCAGGATCTGTGTCTTCCTACAAGCAAGAGTTCATTTCTGGTAAACCCAGTGAATTTTGGGCTCAAATGATTTTTCGCAGTTCACGAATCCAACGCTATTCTCACTATTAACTAAAGAGCATTTATGTAAGAGGAGCTTTGGTTTGTATCAGTTTCATAAGTAGAGTTGAACTACATATTGTGCTTATGAGTATGAAACACAGTTTTTTTTTTCTGGGCATGCTCATGGTACTTGATGTATTGGAGCCGCTGGAAAGAACAGTTTTCTTCTTGCGTTAAAGCAGAGTGTGTTTAATGGATGAGAACTCTGGTCCTAATTTCCCTTCGGAAACGGAGTTAAACCACAGGATCTGTGTCTTCCTACAAGCAAGGGTTGATTTCTGTTAAACCCAGTGAATTTTGGGCTCAAATGATTTTCGCAGTTCATGAAGCCAACGTGATTATCACTATTAACTAAAGAGCATTCATGTAAGAGAAGCTGTGGTTTGTATCAGTTTCATAAGCAGAGTTTAACTACATATGGTCTGTATGAGTAGGAAACACAGTTCTTATTTTCAGGGCGTGTTCATGGTTCTTGATTTATTTTAGATTCTGGAAAGAAGAGCTTGCTTCTTGAGTTAAATCAGAGTGTGTTTCATGGATGAGAACACTGCTCTGAATTTCCCTTCCGAAAAGGATTTAAACACCATGATCTGTGTCTTCCTACAAGCAAGGGTTCATTTCTGGTTAACCCAGGGAATTTTGGGCTCAAATGACTTTTCGCCCTTCACGAAGCCAACACTATTCTCACTATTAAATAAACAACATTTATGTAAGAGGATCTGTGGTCTGTAACATTTCATAAGCAGAGTTGAACTACACATGATCCGTATAATTAATAAACACAGGTCTTTTTTTCTGGGCATGCTCATGGTTCTTACTGTATTGGAGACGATGGAAAGAAGAGGATTATTCTTGCATTAAAACAGACTGTTTTTCAGGGATGACAATTCTGGTCTGAATTTCGCATCAGAAACAGAGTTAAACCCTAGGATCTGTGTCTTCCTACAAGCAAGAGTTCATTTCTTGTAAAACCAGTGAATTTTGGGCTCAAATGATTTTTCGCAATTCATGAACCCAACGCTATTCTCACTATTAACTAAAGAGCATTTATGTAAGAGGAGGTGTGGTTTGTATCACTTTCACAAACAGAGTTGAACTACATATGGTCCGTATGAATAGGAAACACAGTTCTTTTATTCAGGCCAAGCTCATGGTTCTTGCTGTATTTTAGACTATGGAAAGAAGAGCTTGCTTCTTCGTTAAAAGAGAGTGTGTTTAAGGGATGAGAACTCTGGTATGAATTTGCCTTCAGAAACGGAGTTAAACCCCAGGATCTGTGTCTTCCTACAAACAAGAGTTCATTCCTGGTAAACCTAGTGAATTTTGGGCTCAAATGATTTTTTGCAGTTCACGAGGCCAACACTATTCTCACTATTAACTAAAGAGGATTTATGTAAGAGGAGCTGTGTTTTGTATCAGTTTCATAAGCAGAGGGGAACTACATATTGTCCGTCTGAGTAGGAAACACAGTTATTTTTTTCTGGGCATGCTCATGGTTCTTAATGTATTGGAGACCCTGGAAAGAAGAGGATGATTCATGGCTTAAAACAGAGTGTTTTTCAGGAATGAGAATTCTGGTCTGAATTTCCCCTCAGAAACGGAGTTAAACTCCATGATGCGTGTCTTCCTACAAGCAAGAGTTCATTTCTGGTAAACCAAGTGAATTTTTGGCTCAAATGATTTTACACAGTTCTAGAACACAAGGCGATTATCACTATTAACTAAAGAGCATTTATGTAAGAAGACCTGTGGACTGTATCAGTTTCATAAGCAGAGTTGAACTACATATGGTCCTTATGAGTTGGAAACACAGATCATTTTTCCTAGGCATGCTCATGGTTCTTACTGTATTGGAGATGCTGGAAAGAAGAGCTTGCATCCTGCAAGTTGGATAGAGTAGGATGAGTCTTGCCTTAAAAGAGAGTTTTTTTCATGGATGAGAACTCTGGTCTGAATTTGGCTTCAGAAACGTTATTTAACCCCAGGATCTGTGTCTTCCTACAAGCAAGAGTTCATTTCTGGTAAACCAAGTGAATTTTTGGCTCAAATTATTTTTAACAGTTCAGGAACCCAACATGATTCTCACTATTAACTAAAGAGCATTTTAGTAAGAGACAATGTTGTTTGTATCAGTTTCATAAGCACAGTTGAACTACATATGCTTTGCATGAGTAGGAAACACAGTTCTTTTTTTATGGGAATGCTCAAGGTTCTTACTGTATTGGAGACCCTGGAAAGAAGAGGATGATTCAAGCCTTAAAACAGCGTGTTTTTCACGGATGAGAATTCTGGTCTGATTCCCTTCAGAAACGGAATTAAACCCCAGGATCTGTGTCTTCCTACAAGCAAGAATTCATTTCTGGTAAACCCAGTGAATTTTGGGCTCAAATGATTTTTCGCAGTTCACGAATCCAACGCTATTCTCACTATTAACTAAAGAGCATTTATGTAAGAGGAGCTGTGGTTTGTATCAGTTTCATAAGCAGAGTTGAACTACATATTGTCCTTCTGAGTATGAAACACAGATATTTTTTCTGGGAATGCTCATGGTACTTGATGTATTCGAGCCGCTGGAAAGAAGAGTTTTCTTCTTGCGTTAAAACAGAGTGTGTTTAATGGATGAGAACTCTGGTCCTAATTTCCCTTCAGAAATGGAGTTAAACCCCAGGATCTGTGTCTTCCTACAAGCAAGGGTTCATTTCTGGTTAACCCAGGGAATTTTGGGCTCAAATGACTTTTCGCACTTCATGAAGCCAACACTATTCTCACTATTAACTAAAGAACATTTATGTAAGAGGAGCTGTGGTCTGTAACATTTCATAAGCAGAGTTGAACTACACATGGTCCGTATAATTAAGAAACACAGGTCTTTTTTACTGGGCAATCTCATGGTTCTTACTGTATTGGAGACGATGGAAATAAGTGGATGATTCTTGCATTAAAACAGAGTGTTTTTCAGGGTTGAGAATTCTGGTCTGAATTTGCTTTCAGAATCGGAGTTAAACGCCAGGATCTGTGTCTTCCTTACAAGCAAGAGTTCTTTTCTGGTAGTCCCAGGGAATTTTGCGCTTAAATGATTTTTCGCAGTTCACGAACCCAACGCGATTCTCACTATTAACTAAAGAGCATTTATGTAAGTGGAGCTGTTTTTTGTATTAGTTTCATAAGCACAGTTAAACTACATATTGTCCGTATGAGTAGGAAACACAGTTCTTTTTTTTGGGGGATGCTCATGGTTCTTGATATATTGGAGCCGCTGGAAAGAAGAGCTAGCTTCTTGCGTTAAATCAGAGTCTGTTTCATGGATGAGAACACTGGTCTGAATTTCCTTTAGACACAGAGTTAAACACCTGGATCTGTGTCTTCCTACAAGCAAGAGTTCATTTCTGGTAAACCAAGTGAATTTTGGGCTCAAATGATTTTTCCCAGTTCAGAAACCCATCACGATTCTCACTTTTAACTAAAAAGCATTTATGTAAGAGGAACTGTGGTTTGTACTAGTATTATAAGAAGAGTTGAACTACATATCGTGCGTATGAGGAGGAAAAAGTTCTTTTTTACAGGTCATGCTCATTGTTCTTGCTGTATTTTAGACTCTGGAAAGAAGAGCTTGCTTCTTGCGTGAAAACAGAGAGTGTTTCAGGGATGAGAACTCTGGTCTGAATTTCCCTTCAGAAACGGAGTTAAACCCCAGGATCTGTGTCTTCCTACAAGGAAGAATTCATTTCTGATAAACCCAGTGAATTTTTGGCTCAAATAATTTTTCGCAGTTCACGAAACCAACACAATTCTCACTATTAACTAAAGAGAATTTATGTAAGAGGAGCTGTGGTTTGTATCCGTTTCATAAGCAGAGTTGACTACATATGATCCATATGAGTAGGAAACACAGTTCTTTTTTTCAGGGCGTGCTCATGGTTCTTGATGTTTGGAAAATCTGAAAAGTAGAGCATGCTTCTTGCATGAAAACAGAGTGTGTTTCATGGATGAGAACACTGGTCTGAATTTACCTTCAGAAACAGAGTTAAACCACAGGATCTGTGTCTTCCTACAAGCAAGAGTTCATTTCTGGTAAACCAAGTGAATTTTGGGCTCAAATGATTTTTCACAGTTCAGAAACCCATCGCGATTCTCACTATTCACTAAAGTGCATTTATTTAAGAGGAGCTGTGGTTTGTGTCAGTTTCATAAGCAGAGATGAACTTCATATGGTCTGTATGAGGTGAAATACAGTTCTTTTTTCTGGGCATTATCATGGCTCTTGCTGTAATGGAGACGCTGAAAAGAAGAGGATGCTTCTTGCGTTAAAACAGCATGTGTTCCATGGATGAAAACACTGGTCTGAATTTTCCTTCAGAAACGGAGTTATACCCCAGCATCTCTGTCTTCGTACAAGCCAGAGTCCATTTCTGGTAAACCCAGTGAATTTTGGGCTCAAATGATTTTTTGCAGTTCACGAACCCAACACGATTCTCACTATTAACTAAAGAGCATTTATGTAAGAGGAGCTGTGGTTTGTATCAGGTTCATAAGCAGAGTTAAACTACATATGGTCTGTATGAGTAGGAAACACAGTTCTTTTTTTCAGGGCATGCTTATAGTTCTTGCTGTATTTTAGACACTGGAAAGAAGAGCTTGCTTCTTGTGTTAAAACAGTGTGTGTTGCAGGGATGATAATTCTGGTCTGAATTTCCCTCCAGAACCGGAGTTAAACCCCAGGATCTGTGTCTTCCTACAAGCAAGAGTTTATTTCTGGTAAACCCAGTGAATTTTGAGCTCAAATATTTTTTTCGCAGTTCACCAACCCAATGCGATTCTCACTGTTAACGAAAGAGCATTTATGCAAGAGGAGCTGTTGTTTGTATCAGTTTCATAAGCAGAGTTGAACTACATATAGTCCGTAAGACTAGGAAACACATTTCTTTTTTACTGGGCATGCTGATAGTTCTTGCTGTATTTTAGACTCTGGAAAGAAGAGCTTGCTTCTTGTGTTAAAACAGTGTGTGTTTCAGGGATGAGAATTCTGGTCTGAATTTCCCTCCGGAACCGGAGTTAAACCAAAGGATCTGTGTCTTCCTACAAGCAAGAGTTCATTTCTGGTAAACCAAGTGAATTTTGGGCTCAAATGATTTTTTACAGTTCAGAAACGCATCGCCATTCTCACTACTAACTAAAGAGCATTTCTTTAAGAGGAGCTGTGGTTTGTATCAGTTTCATAATCGGAGTTGAACTACATATGGTCCGTATGAGTAGGAGACAGTTCTTTTTTTCAGGTCATGCTCATGGTTCTTGCTGTATTGGAGACGCTGGAAAGAAGAGCTTCCTTCTTGCGTGAAAACACAGTGTGTTTCAGGGATGAGAACTCTAGTCTGAATTTCCCTTCAGAAACAGAGTAAACCCCAGGTTCTGTGTCTTCCTACAAGCAAGTGTTTATTTCTGGTTAACCCATTTAATTTTTGGCTCTAATGATTTTTGGCAGTTCATGAACCCAACGCGATTCTCACTATTAACTAAAGTGCATTTATGTAAGAGGAGCTGTGGTTTGTATCAGTTTCATAAGCAGAGTTGAACTACATATGGTCCGTTTGAGCAGGAAACACAGTTCTTTTCTTCTGGGCATGCTCATGGTTTTTACTGTAGTGAAGGCACTGGAAAGAAGAGGATGATTCTTGCCTTAAAACAGAGTGTATTTCAGGGATGAGAACTCTGGTCTGAATTTCCCTTCAGAAACGGAGTTAAACCCCAGGATCTGTGTCTTCCTACAAGCAAGAGTTCATTTCTGGTAAACAGAGTGAATTTTGGGCTCAAATGATTTTTCGCAGTTCACCAACCCAAGGAGATTATCACTACTAACTAAAGAGCATTTATGTAAGAGGGGCTGTGGTTTGTATCAGTTTCATAAGCAGTGTTGAACTACTTATGGTCTGTATTTGTAGGAAATACAGTTCTTTTTTTCTAGGCATGCTCATGGTTCTTACTGTATTGGCAACGCTGGAAAGAAGAGGATGATTATTGCCTTAAAACAGAGTGTTTATCAGGGATTAGAACTCTGGTCAGAATTTGCCTTCAGAAGCGGAGTTAATCCCCAGGATCTGTGTCTTCCTACATGCAAGAGATCATTTCTGGTAAACCAAGTGAATTTTGGCTCAAATGATTTTTCATAGTTCAGAAACCCATCGCGATTCTCACTATCAACTAAAGAGAATTTATGTAAGAGGAGCTTCGGTTTGTGTCAGTTTCATAAGCAGAGTTCAACTGCATATGGTCTGTATGAGGAGGAAACACAGTTCTTTTTTTGGGGCATGCTCATGGTTCTTGCTGTATTTTAGACTCAGGAAAGAAGACCTTGCTTCTTGCATTAAAACAGAGTGTGTTTCAGGGATGAGAACTCTGGTCTGAATTTCCCTTCAGAAACGGAGTTAAACCCCAGGATCTGTATCTTCCTACAAGCAAGTGTTCATTTCTGGTTTACCCAGTTTATTTTCTGCTCTAATGATTTTTCGAGTTCATGAAGGCTACACGATTCTCACTATCAACTAAAGAGCATTTCTGTAAGAGGAGCTTTGGTTTGTATCAGTTTCACAGGAAGAGTTGAACTACATATGGTCTGTATGAATAGGAAACACAGATCTTTTTTTCTGGGCATGCTCATGGTTCTTACTGTATTGGCAACGCTGGAAAGAAGAGGATGATTCTTGCCTTAAAACAGAGTGTTTTTAAGGGATGAGAATTCTGGTCAGAATTGGCCTTCAGAAACGGAGTTAATCCCCAGGATCTGTGTCTTCCTACAAGCAAGTGTTCATTTCTGGTAAACCCAGTGAATTTTGGGCTCAAATGATTTTTCGCAGTTAACCAACCTAAGGCTATTATCACTATTAACTAAAGAGCATTCATGTAAGAGGAGCTGTGGTTTGTATCAGTTTCATAAGCAGGATTGAACTACATATGGTACGTATGAGTAGGAAACAGTTCTTTTTTACAGGGCATGCTCATGTTTCGTGCTGTATTTTAGAATCTGGAAAGAAGAGCTTGCTTCTTGTGTTAAAACAGTGTGTGTTTCAGGGCTTAGAATTCTGGTCTGAATTTCCCTTCAGAAACGGAGTTAAACCCCAGGATCTGTGTCTTCCTACAAGCAAGAGATCATTTCAGGTAAACCAAGTGAATTTTGGCTCAAATGATTTTTCACAGTTCAGAAACTCATCGTGATTCTCACTATTAACTAAAGAGAATTTATGTAAAAGGAGCTGCAGTTTGTGTCAGTTTCATAAGTAGAGTTGAACTGAATATGATCTGTATGAGGAGGAAACACAGTTCTTTTTTTCCTGGGCAAGCTCATGGTTCTTGCTGTGTTTTAGACTCAAGAAAGAAGACCTTGCTTCTTGCGTTAAAACAGAGTGTGTTTCAGGGATGAGAACTCTGATATGAATTCCCTTGAGAAACAGATTTAAACCCCAGGATCTATATCTTCCTACAAGCAAGTGTTCCTTGCTGTGTTTCCCAGCAGTTCATGAACCCAACGTGATTCTCACTATTAACTAAGGAACATTTATGTTATAGGAGATGTGGTTTGTATCAGTTTCATAAGCAGATTTGAACTACATATGGTCCGTATGAGTAGGAAACACAGATCTTTTTTTTTTTTCTGGGCATGCTCATGGTAATTGCTGTATTGGAGACGCTGAAAAGAAGAGCTTGCTTCTTGCGTGAAAACAGAATGTGTTTCATGGATGAGAACACTGGTCTGATTTTACCTTCAGAAACAGAGTTCAACCAGAGGATCTGTGTCTTCCTACAAGCAAGACTTCATTTCTGGTAAACCAAGTGTATTTTGGGCTCAAATGATTTTTCACAGTTCAGAAACGCATCGCGATTCTCACTATTAACTAAAGAGCATTTATGTAAGAGGAGCTGTGGATTGTATCAGTTTCATAATCAGAGTTGAACTACATATGGTCCGTATGAGTAGGAAACAGTTCTTTTTTTTCAGGGCATGCTCATGGTTCTTCCTGTATTTTAGACTCAGGAAAGAAGACCTTCCTTCTTGCGTTAAAACAGAGTGTGTTTCAGGGATGAGAACTCTGGTCTGAATTTCCCTTCAGAAACGGAGTAAACCCCCGGATCTGTGTCTTCCTACAAGCAAGTGTTCATTTCTGATTAACCCAGTATATTTTGTGCTCTAATGATTTTTCGCAGTTCATGAATCAAAGGCGATTCTCACTATTAACTAAAGATCATTTATGTAAGAGGAGCTGTGGTTTGCATCAGTTTAAGAAGCAGAGTTGAACTTGATATGGTCCAAATGTGTAGGAAACTCAGTTCTTTTGTTCTGAGCACACTCACGTTTCCTGCTGTATTAGAGACTCTAGAAAGCAAGAGCATGCTTCTTGCTCTAAAGCAGAGTGTGTTTCATGGATGAGAACTCTGCTGTGTGTTTCCTTCAGAAACGGAGTTAAATCCCAGGCTCTGTGTGTTACTACAAGCAAGAAATTGTTTCAGGTAAACGTGGTCACTTTTCAGCCCAAAGAAGCTACATACTCCACGAAGGTCACACTTCTCGCTCTTAACTGAAAAGCATTGGATGATAGAGTATCTGTGGTTTGTATCAGTTTCAGAAGCAGAGTAGAACTAGATATGGTCCTTATTGGTAGGAAACACCATTCTTTGGTTCTGAGCACACTCACCTTTCCTGCTGTATTAGAGTTTCTAGAAAGCAAGAGCGTGCTTCTTGCTCTAAAGCAGAGTGTGTACCATGGATGAGAACTGTGCTTTGTTTTTACCTTCATAAATGGAGTTAAATCCGAGGTTCTTTGTCTTCCTACAAACAAGACTTCCTATCAGGTAAGGGCAGTCACTTTTCAGCTCAAATGATCTACATCGTTCATGAAGCTCTAATGTTTCTCGCTCTTCACTGAAAAGCATTGTATGTTAGAGGAATTGTAGTTTGCATCAGTTTCAGAAGCAGAGTTGAACTAGATATGGTCCGTATCGGTAGGAAACACCATTCTTTGGTTCTGAGCACACTCACCTGTCCTGAAGTATTAGAGATTCTAGAAAGCAAGAGCGTGCTTCTTGTTCTAAAGCAGAGTGTGTACCATGGATGAGAACTGTGCTGTGTTTTCACTTTCAGAAATGGAGTTAAATCCCAGGGTCTGTGTCTTCCTACAAGCAAGTCTTCCTTTCAGGTAAGGGCAGTCACTTTTCAGCTCAAATGATCTACATCGTTCATGAAACTCTAATGTTTCTTGCTCTTAATTGAAAAGTATTGTATGTTAGAGGACCTGTGGTTTGCATCAGTTTAAGAAGCAGAGTTGAACTAGATATGGTCCAAATGTCTAGGAAACACAGTTCTTTTGTTCTGAGCACACTCACGTTTCCTGCTGTATTAGAGACTCTAGAAAGCAAGAGCATGCTTATTGCTCTAAAGCAGAGTGTGGTTCATGGATGAGAACTGTGCTGTGTGTTTCCCTTCAGAAATGGAGTTAAATCCCAGTCTCTGTGTCTTCTTACAAGCAAGATATCGTTTCTCGTAAACGCAGTCATTTTTCCACTCAAAGGAAGCTACATCGTCCACAAAGCTCACATGTTTCTCAATCTTAACTGACAAGAATTGGATGTTAGAGGACCTGTGGTTTTATCAGTTTCAGAAGCAGAGTTGAACTAGATATGGTCCATATGTGTATGAAACACCATTCTTTTATTCTGAGCACACTCACGTTTCCGGCTGTATTAGAGATTCTAGAAAGCAAGAGCGTGATTCTTGCTGTAAAGCAGAGTGTCTTTCATGGATGAAAACTGTGTTGTGTGTTTACTTCAGAAATGGAATTAAATCCCAGGCTCTGTGTCTTCCTACTAGCAAGAATTTGTTTCAGGTAAACGCAGTCATCTTTCAGCTCAAACGAAGCTACATCGTCCACGAAACTGACACATTTCTTGCTTTTAACTGAAAAGCATTTGATGTTACAGGACCTGTGGTTTGTATCAGTTTCAGAAGCAGAGTTGAACTAGATATGGTCCAAATGTGTAGGAAACACGGTTTTTTTGTTCTGAGCACACTCACGTTTTCTGCTGTTTTAGAGACTGTAGAAAGCAAGAGTGTGCTTCTTGCTCTAAAACAGTGTGTGTTTCATGGATGCGAACTGTGCTGTGTGTTTCCCTTCAGAAATGGAATTAAATTCCAGGCTCTGTGTCTTCTTACAAGCAAGATATCGTTTCTCATAAACTCAGTCATTTTTCCACTCAAAGGAAGCAACATCATACACGAAGCTCACAAGTTTCTCGATCTTAAATGAAAAGTATGGAATGTTAGAGGACCAGTGATTTGTATCAGTTTCAGAAGCAGAGTTGAAGTAGATATGTACAGTATGTGTAGGACACACAGGTCTTTTGTTGTGAGCACACTCACGTTTCCTGCTGTCTAAGAGACTCTAGAAAGCAAGAGCGTGCTTCTTGCTCTAAAGCAGAGTGTGTACCATGGATGAGAACTGTGCTCTGTTTTTACCTTCATAAATGGAGTTAAATCCTAGGTTCTGTGTCTTCCTACAAACAAGACTTCCTATCAGGTAAGGGCAGTCACTATTCACCTCAAACAATCTACATGGTTCATGAAGCTCAAACGTTTCTCATCTTAACTGGCAAGCACTGGATGTTAGAGAACCTGTAGTTTGCATCAGTTTCAGAAGCAGAGTTGAACTATATATGGTCCGTATCAGTAGGAAACACCATTCTTTGGTTCTGAGCACACTCACCTTTCCTGCTGTATTAGATATTCTAGAAATCAAGAGCATGCTTCTTTTTCTAAAGCAGAGTGTGTACCATGGATGAGAACTGTGCTGTGTTTTCACCTTCAGAAATGGAGTTAAATCCCAGGGTCTGTGTCTTCCTACAAGCAAGTCTTCCTTTCAGGTAAGGGCAGTCACTTTTCAGCTCAAATGATCTACATCGTTCATGAAACTCTAATGTTTCTTGCTCTTAATTGAAAAGTATTGTTTGTTAGAGGACGTGTGGTTTGCATCAGTTTCAGAAGCAGAGTTGAACTAGATATGGTCCAAATGTGTAGGAAACTTAGTTCTTTTGTTCTGAGCACACTCACGTTTCCTGCTGTATTAGAGACTCTAGAAAGCAAGAGCATGCTTATTGCTCTAAAGCAGAGTGTGGTTCATGGATGAGAACTGTGCTGTGTGTTTCCCTTCAGAAATGCAGTTCAATCCCAGGCTCTGTGTCTTCCTACAAGCAAGAATTTGTTTCAGGTAAACACAGTCACTTTTCAGCTCAAACGTAGCTACATTGTCCACGAAGCTCACACATTTCTCGCTCTTAACAGAAAAGGATTGGATGTTACAGGACCTCTGGTTTGTATCAGTTTCAGAATCAGAGTTGAACTAGATATGGTCCTTATAGGTAGGAAAAATCCATTCTTTGGTTCTGAGCACACTCACGTTTCCTGCTGTCTAAGAGACTCTAGAAAGCAATAGCGTGCTTCTTGCTCTAAAGCAGAGTGTGTACCATGGCCTAGAACTGTGCTGTGTTTTCACCTTGAGAAATGGAGTTAAATCCCAGGGTCTTTGTCTTCCTACAAGCAAGTCTTCCTTTCAGGTAAGGGGAGTCACTTTTCAGCTCAAATGATCTACATCGTTCATGAAGCTCTAATGTTTCTCGCTCTTAACTGAAAAGCATTGTATGTTAGAAGAATTGTAGTTTGCATCAGTTTCAGAAGCAGAGTTGAACTAGAAAAGGTCCAAATGTGTAGGAAACTCAGTTCTTTTGTTCTGAGCACACTCACGTTTCCTGAAGTATTAGAGATTCTAGAAAGCAAGAGCGTGCTTCTTGTTCTAAAGCAGAGTGTGTACCATGGATGAGAACTGTGCTGTGTTTTCACCTTCAGAAATGGAGTTAAATCCCAGGGTCTGTGTCTTCCTACAAGCAAGTCTTCCTTTCAGGTAAGGGCAGTCAATTTTCAGCTCAAATGATCTACATCGTTCATGAAACTCTAATGTTTCTTGCTCTTAATTGAAAAGTATTGTATGGTAGAGGACCTGTGGTTTGCATCAGTTTAAGAAGCAGAGTTGAACTAGATATGGTCCAAATGTGTAGGAAACATGGTTTTTTTGTTCTGAGCACACTCACGTTTTCTGCTGTTTTAGAGACTGTAGAAAGCAAGAGTGTGCTTCTTGCTCTAAAACAGTGTGTGTTTCATGGATGCGAACTGTGCTGTGTGTTTCCCTTCAGAAATGGAATTAAATTCCAGGCTCTGTGTCTTCTTACAAGCAAGTCATCGTTTCTCATAAACGCAGTCATTTTTCCACTCAAAGGAAGCAACATCATACACGAAGCTCACAAGTTTCTCGCTCTTAAATGAAAAGTATGGAATGTTAGAGGACCTGTGATTTGTATCAGTTTCAGAAGCAGAGTTGAAGTAGATATGTACAGTATGTGTAGGACACACAGGTCTTTTGTTGTGAGCACACTCACGTTTCCTGCTGTATTAGAGATTCTAGAAAGCAAGAGCGTGCTTCTTGCTCTAAAGCAGAGTGTGTACCATGGCCTAGAACTCTGCTGTGTTTTCACCTTGAGAAATGGAGTTAAATCCCAGGGTCTTTGTCTTCCTACAAGCAAGTCTTCCTTTCAGGTAAGGGCAGTCACTTTTCAGCTCAAATGATCTACATCGTTCATGAAGCTCTAATGTTTCTCGCTCTTCACTGAAAAGCATTGTATGTTAGAAGAATTGTAGTTTGCATCAGTTTCAGAAGCAGAGTTGAACTAGATATGGTCCGTATCGGTAGGAAACACCATTCTTTGGTTCTGAGCACACTCACCTGTCCTGAAGTATTAGAGATTCTAGAAAGCAAGAGCATGCTTCTTGTTCTAAAGCAGAGTGTGTACCATGGATGAGAACTGTGCTGTGTTTTCACCTTCAGAAATGGAGTTAAATCCCAGGGTCTGTGTCTTCCTACAAGCAAGTCTTCCTTTCAGGTAAGGGCAGTCACTTTTCAGCTCAAATGATCTACATCGTTCATGAAACTCTAATGTTTCTTGCTCTTAATTGAAAAGTATTGTATGTTAGAGGACCTGTGGTTTGCATCAGTTTAAGAAGCAGAGTTGAACTAGATATGGTCCAAATGTCTAGGAAACACAGTTCTTTTGTTCTGAGCACACTCACGTTTCCTGCTGTATTAGAGACTCTAGAAAGCAAGAGCATGCTTATTGCTCTAAAGCAGAGTGTGGTTCATGGATGCGAACTGTGCTGTGTGTTTCCCTTCAGAAATGGAGTTAAATCCCAGTCTCTGTGTCTTCTTACAAGCAAGACTTCGTTTCTCGTAAACGCAGTCATTTTTCCACTCAAAGGAAGCTACATCGTACACGAAGCTCACACGATTCTTGCTCCTAACTGAAAAGCATGGAATATTAGAGGACCTGTGATTTGTATCAGTTTCAGAAGCAGAGTTGAAGTAGATAGGTACCGTATGTGTAGGACACACAGGTCTTCTTTTGTGAGCACACTCACGTTTCCTGCTGTCTTAGAGACTCTACAAAGCAAGAGCGTGCTTCTTGCTCTAAAGCAGAGTGTGTTTCATGGATGAAAGCTGTGCTGTGTGTTTCCTTCAGCAATGCAGTTCAATCCCAGGGTCTGTGTCTTCCTACAAGCAAGAATTTGTTTCAGGTAAACACAGTCACTTTTCAGCTCAAACGAAGCTACATTGTCCACGAAGCTCACACATTTCTCGCTCTTAACAGAAAAGGATTGGATGTTAGAGGACCTCTGGTTTGTATCAGTTTCAGAAGCAGAGTTGAACTAGATATGGTCCTTATAGGTAGGAAAAATCCATTCTTTGGTTCTGAGCACACTCACGTTTCCTGCTGTATTAGAGATTCTAGAAAGCAAGAGCGTGCTTCTTGCTCTAAAGCAGAGTGTGTACCAAGGCCTAGAACTGTGCTGTGTTTTCACCTTGAGAAATGGAGTTAAATCCGAGGTTCTGTATCTTCCTACAAACAAGACTTCCTATCAGGTAAGGGCAGTCACTTTTCACCTCAAACAATCTACATCTTTCATGAGCTCAAACGTTTCTCATCTTAACTGGCAAGCATTGGATGTTAGAGAACCTGTAGTTTGCATCAGTTTCAGAAGCAGAGTTGAAAGATATGGTCCAAATGTGTAGGAAACACCGTTCTTTGGTTCTGAGCATACTCACCTTTCCTGAAGTACTGGAGATTCTAGAAAGCAAGAGCGTGCTTCTTGTTCTAAAGCAGAGTGTGTACCATGGCCTAGAACTGTGCTGTGTTTTCACCTTGAGAAATGGAGTTAAATCCCAGGGTCTTTGTCTTCCTACAAGCAAGTCTTCCTTTCAGGTAAGGGCAGTCACTTTTCAGCTCAAATGATCTACATCGTTCATGAAGCTCTAATGTTTCTCGCTCTTAACTGAAAAGCATTGTATGTTAGAGGAATTGTAGTTTGCATCAGTTTCAGAAGCAGAGTTGAACTAGAAATGGTCCAAATGTGTAGGAAACACAGTTCTTTTTTTCGGAGCACACTCACGTTTCCTGAAGTATTAGAGACTCTAGAATGCAAGAGCGTGCTTCTTGCTCTAAAGCAGAGTGTGTACCATGGATGAGAACTGTGCAGTGTTTTACCTTCAGAAATAGAGTTAAATCCCAGGTTCTGTGTCTTCCTACAAGCAAGTCTTCCTTTCAGGTTAGGGCAGTCACTTTTCAGCTCAAACGATCTACATTGTTCATGAAGCTCTAATGTTTCTCGCTCTTAACTGAAAAGCATTGGATGTTAGAGAAATTGTAGTTTGCATCCGTTTCAGACGCAGAGTTGAACTAGATATGGTCCAAATGTGTAGGTAACACCGTTCATTTGTTCTGAGCACACTCACGTTTCCTGCTGTATTAGAGACTGTACAAAGCAAGAGTGTGCTTCTTGCTCTAAAGCAGATTGTGTTTCATGGATGAAAACTGTGTTGTGTGTTTCCTGCAGAAATGGAGTTAAATCCCAGGCTCTGTGTCTTCCTACAAGCAAGAATTTGTTTCAGGTAGACGCAGTCACTTTTCAGCTCAAACGAAGCTACATCGTCCACAAAGCTCACCTCTTTCTTGCTCTTAACTGAAAAGAATTGGATGTTAGAGGACCTGTGGTTTGTATCAGTTTCAGAAGCAGAGTTTAACTAGATATGGTCCAAATGTGTAGGAAACACCGTTCATTTGTTCTGAGCACACTCACGTTTCCTGCTGTATTAGAGACTGTACAAAGCAAGAGCATGCTTCTTGCTCTAAAGCAGATTGTGTTTCATGGATGAAAACTGTGCTGTGTGTTTCCTTCAGCAATGTAGTTCAATCCCAGGTTCTCTGTCTTCCCAAAAGCAAGAAATTGTTTCTGGTAAAGGCAGTCACATTTCAGCTCAAACTAAGCTACATCGTCCACGAACCTCACATGTTTCTTGCTCTTAACTGAAAAGGATTGGATGTTAGAGGACCTGTCTTTTGTATCAGACTCAGAAGCAGAGTTGAACTAGATATGGTCTGTCTTTGTAGGAAACACCATTCTTTTTTTCTGAGCACACTCACATTTCCTGATGTATCAGAGACTCTAGAAAGCAAGATTGTGCTTCTTGCTCTAAAGCAGAGTGTGTGCCATGGATGAGTACTGTGCTGTTTTTACCTTCAGAAATGTCGTTATTCCCAGGGTCTGTGTCTTCCTACAAGCAAGTCTTCCTTTCAGGTAAGGGCAGTCACTTTTCAGCTCAAACAATCTACATCTTTCATGAGCTCAAACGTTTCTCATCTTAACTGGCAAGCATTGGATTTTAGAGAACCTGTAGTTTGCTTCAGTTTCAGAAGCAGAGTTGAAAGATATGGTCCAAATGTGTAGGAAACACCGTTCTTTGGTTCTGAGCACACTCACGTTTCCTGCTGTATTTGAGACTCTAGAAAGCAAGAGCATGCTTCTTGATCTAAAGCAGAATGTGTACCGTGGACTAGAACTGTGCTGTGTTTTCACCTTGAGAAATGGAGTTAAATCCCAGGGTCTGTGTCTTCCTACAAGCAAGTCTTCCTTTCAGGTAAGGGCAGTCACTTTTCAGCTCAAATGATCTACATCGTTCATGAAGCTCTAATGTTTCTCGCTCTTCACTGAAAAGCATTGTATGTTAGAGGAATTGTAGTTTGCATCAGTTTCAGAAGCAGAGTTGAACTAGAAATGGTCCAAATGTGTAGGAAACACAGTTCTTTTATTCTGAGCACACTCACGTTTCCTGCTGTATTAGAGACTCTGGAAAACAAGAGCATGCTTCTTGCTCTAAAGCAGAGTGTGGTTCATGAATGAGAACTCTGCTGTGTGTTTCCTTCAGAAATGGAGTTAAATCCCAGGCTCTGTGTGTTCCTACAAGCAAGAAATTGTTTCAGGTAAACGCAGTCACTTTTCAGCTCAAACGACGCTACATCATCCACGAAGCTCACACATTTCTCGCTCTTAACTTAAAAGCATTGGATGTTAGAGTACCTGTGGTTTGTATCAGCTTCAGAAGAAGAGTTGAACTATGTATGGTCCGTATGTGTAGGAAACCCCATTCTTTTGTTCTGAACACACTCACGTTTCCTGCTGTATTAGAGACACTAGAAAGCAAGATCATGCTTCTTCCTCTAAAGCAGAGTGGGTCCCATGCATGAGATCTGTGCTGTGTTTTTACCTTCAGAAATGGAGTTAAATCCCTGGTTCTCTGTCTTTCTACAAGTAAGTCTTCTATTCAGGTAAGGTCAGTCACTGTTCAGCTCAAACGATCTACATCGTTCATGAAGCTCAAATGTTTCTCATCTTAGCTGGCAAGCATCGGATGTTAGAGGACCCGTGGTTTGGATCAATTTAAGAAGCAGAGTTGAACTAGATATGGTCCAAATGTGTAGGAAACACAGTTCTTTTGTTCTGAGCACACTCACATTTCCGGATGTATTAGAGTCTCTAGAATGATAGAGCATGCTTCTTGCTCTAAAGCAGAGTGTGTACCATGGATGAGAACTGTACAGTGTTTTACCTTCAGAAATGGAGTTAAATCCCAGGTTCTGTGTTTTCCTACAAGCAAGAATTTGTTTCAGGTAAACACAGTCACTTTTCAGCTCAAACAAAGCTACATTGTCCACGAAACTCACACATTTCTCGCTCTTAACAGAAAAGAATTGGATGTTAGAGGACCTCTGGTTTGTATCAGTTTCAGTAGCAGAGTTGAATTTGGTATGGTCTGTATGTGTAGGAAACCCCATTCTTTTGTTCTGAGCACACTCACGTTTCCTGCTGTATTAGAGATTCTAGAAAGCAAGATCATGCTTCTTCCTCTAAAGCAGAGTGTGTCCCATGCATGAGATCAGTGCTGTGTTTTTACCTTCAGAAATGGAGTTAAATCCCAGGGTCTGTGTCTTTCTACAAGCAAGTCTTCCATTCAGGTAAGGTCAGTCACTGTACAGCTCAAACGATCTACATCGTTAATGAAGCTCAAATGTTTCTCATCTTAGCTGGCAAGCATCAGATGTTAGAGGACCTGTGGTTTGGCTCAATTTAAGAAGCAGAGTTGAACTAGACATGGTCCAAATGTGTAGGAAACACAGTTCTTTTCTTCTGAGCACACTCACGTTTCCTGATGTATTAGAGACTCTAGAATGCAAGAGCGTGCTTCTTGCTCTAAAGCAGAGTGTGTACCATGGATGAGAACTGTGCAGTGTTTTACCTTCAGAAATGGAGTTAAATCCCAGGTTCTGTGTCTTCCTACAAGCAAGTCTTCCTTTCAGGTTAGGGCAGTCACTTTTCAGCTCAAACGATCTACATTGTTCATGAAGCTCTAATATTTCTCGCTCTTAACTGAAAAGCATTGGATGTTAGAGAAATTGTAGTTTGCATCCGTTTCAGACGCAGTGTTGAACTAGATATGGTCCAAATGTGTAGCAAACACCGTTCATTTGTTCTGAGCACACTCACGTTTCCTGCTGTATTAGAGACTCTACAAACAAGAGCGTGCTTCTTGCTCTAAAGCAGAGTGTGTTTCATGGATGAAAACTGTGCTGTGTGTTTCCTGCAGAAATGGAGTTAAATCCCAGGCTCTGTGTCTTCCTACAAGCAAGAATTTGTTTCAGGTAGACGCAGTCACTTTTCAGCTCAAACGAAGCTACATCGTCCACAAAGCTCAAATGTTTCTTGCTCTTAACTGAAAAGAATTGGATGTTAGAGGACCTGTGGTTTGTATCAGTTTCAGTAGCAGAGTTTAACTAGATATGGTCCAGATGTGTAGGAAACACCGTTCATTTGTTCTGAGCACACTCACGTTTCCTGCTGTATTAGAGACTGTACAAAGCAAGAGCATGCTTCTTGCTCTAAAGCAGATTGTGTTTCATGGATGAAAACTGTGCTGTGTGTTTCCTTCAGCAATGGAGTTCAATCCCAGGTTCTGTGTTTTCCCAAAAGCAAGAAATTTTTTCAGGTACAGGCAGACTCTTTTCAGCTCAAACTAAGCTACATCGTCCACGAAGTTCACACGTTTCTTGCTCTTAATTGGAAAGGATTGGATGTTAGAGGACCTGTCCTTTGTATCAGATTCAGAAGCAGAGTTGAACTAGATATGGTCGGTATTTGTAGAAAACACCATTCTTTTGTTCTGAGCACACTCACATTTCCTGATGTATCAGAGACTCTAGAAAGCAAGATTGTGCTTCTTGCACTAAAGCAGAGTGTGTGCCATGGATGAGTACTGTGCTCTGTTTTTACCTTCAGAAATGGAGTTATTCCCAGGGTCTGTGTCTTCCTACAAGCAAGTCTTCCTTTCAGGTAAGGGCAGTCACTTTTCAGCTCAAAGGATCTACATCGTTCATGAAGCTCTCATGTTTCTCGCTCTTAACTGAACAGCATTGGATGTTAAAGGACCTGAGGTTTGTATCAATTTCAGAAGCAGAGTTGAACTAGATATGGTCCGCATGTGTAGAAAACCCATTCCTTTTTTCTGAGCACACTCACCTTTCCTGCTGTATTAGAGACTCTAGAAAGCAAGATCGTGCTTCTTCCTCTAAAGCAGAGTGTGTACCATCGATGAAAACTGTGCTGTGTGTTTCCTTCAGAAATCGAGTTAAAACCCAGGCTCTGTGTCTTCATACAAGCAAGACATTGTTTCAGGTAAGGGCAGTCACTTTTCAGCTGAAAAGAACTACATCGTCATGAAGCTAACACGTTTCTCATCTTAACTGGCAAACATTGCATGTTAGAGGACCTGTGGTTTGTATCAGTTTTAGATGCAGAGTTGAACTAGATATGGTCTGTATGTGAAGTTAACACGGTTCTTTTGTTCAGAGCACACTCACGTTTACTGCTGTATTAGAGACCCTAGAAAGCAAGAGCGTGCTTCTTGCTCTAAAGCAGAGTGTATTTCATGGATGAGAACTGTGCTGTGTGTTTCGCTTCAGAAATAGAGTTAAATCCCAAGCTCTGAATCTTCTTACAAGCAAGACTTCATTTCTCGTAACACAGTCATTTTTTCCACTCAAAGGAAGCAACACTGTACACGAAGCTCAGATGTTTCTCACTCTTAATTGAAAAGCATGGAATGTTAGAGGACCTGTGATTTGTATCAGTTTCAGTAACAAAGATGAACTAGATATGGTCCGGATGTGTAGGAAACCCCATTCTTTATTTCTGAGCACACTCACTTTTCCTGCTGTCTTAGAGTATCTACAAAGCAAGAGCGTGCTTCTTGCTCTTAAGCAGAGAGTGTACCATGGATGTGAACTGTGCTGTGTTTTTACCTTCAGAAATGGAGTTAAATCCCAGGTTCTGTGTCTTCCTACAAGCAAGTCTTCCTTTCAGGTAAGGGCAGTCACTTTTCAGCTCAAACGATCTACATTGTTCATGAAGCTCAAACATTTCTCATCTTAACTGGCAATCATTGGATTTTAGAGAACCTGTAGTTTGCATCAGTTTCAGAAGCAGAGTTGAACTAGATACGGTCCAAATGTGTAGGAAACATAGTTCTTTTGTTCTGAGCACACTCACGTTTCCTGCTGTATTAGAGACTCTAGAAAGCAAGAGGATGCTTCTTGCTCTCAAGCAGAGTGTGTACCATGGATGAGAACTGTGCTGTGTTTTTACCTTCAGAAATGGAGTTAATTCCCAGGTTCTGTGTCTCCCTACAAGCAAGTCTTCCTTTCACGTAAGAGCAGTCACTTTTAAGCTCAAACGTTCTACATCGTTCATGAAGCTCTAATGTTTCTCGCTCTTAACTGAAAAGCATTGGATGTTAGAAGACCTGTGGTTTGTATCAGTTTCAGAAGCAGAGTTGAACTAGATATGGTCTGTATGTGTAGAAATCACCATTCTTTTGACCTGAGCACACTCACGTTTCCTGCTGTATTAGAGACTCTAGAAAGCAAGGACGTGCTTCTTGGTCTAAAGCAGAGTGTGTACCATGGATGAGAACTGTGCTGAGTTTCTACCTTCAGAAATGGAGTTAAATCCGGGCTTCTGTGTCTTGTTACGAACCAGACTTCCTTTCAGTTAAGGGAAGTCAATTTGCAGCTCAAACGAAGCTACATCGTCCTCAAAGCTCACATGTTTCTCAATCTTAACTGACAAGAATTGGATGTTAGAGGACCTGTGGTTTTATCAGTTTCAGAAGCAGAGTTGAACTAGATATGGTCCGTATGTGTCGAAACACCATTCTTTTATTCTGAGCACACTCACGTTTCCTGCTGTATTAGAGATTCTAGAAAGCAAGAGCGTGATTCTGGCTGTAAAGCAGAGTGTCTTTCATGGATGAAAACTGTGTTGTGTGTTTACTTCAGAAATGGAATTAAATCCCAGGCTCTGTGTCTTCCTACAAGCAAGAATTTGTTTCAGGTAAACGCAGTCATCTTTCAGCTCAAACGAAACTACATCGTCCACGAAACTGAAACATTGCTTGCTTTTAACTGAAAAGCATTTGATGTTACAGGTCCTGTGGTTTGTATCAGTTTCAGAAGCAGAGTTGAACTAGATATGGTCCAAATGTGTAGGAAACACGGTTTTTTAGTTCTGAGCACACTCACGTTTTCTGCTGTTTTAGAGACTGTAGAAAGCAAGAGTGTGCTTCTTGCTCTAAAACAGAGTGTGTTTCATGGATGCGAACTGTGCTGTGTGTTTCCCTTCAGAAATGGAGTTAAATTCCAGGCTCTGTGTCTTCTTACAAGCAAGACATCATTTGTCATAAACACAGTCATTTTTCCACTCAAAGGAAGCAACATCATACACGAAGCTCACACGTTTCTCGCTCTTAAATGAAAAGTATGGAATTATAGAGGACCTGTAAGTTGTATCAGTTTCAGAAGCAGAGTTGAAGTAGATATGTACAGTATGTGTAGGACATACAGGTCTTTTGTTGTGAGCACACTCACGTTTCCTGCTGTCTAAGAGACTCTAGAAAGCAAGAGCGTGCTTCTTGCTCTAAAGCAGAGTGTGTTTCATGGAAGAACACTGTGCTCTGTGTTTTCTTCAGAAATGTAGTTCAATCCCAGGCTCTGTGTCCTCCTACAGGCAAGAATTTGTTTCAGGTAAACGCAGTCACTTTTCAGCTCAAACGAAGCTACATCGTCCACAAAGCTCACACTTTTCTTGCTCTTGACTGAAAAGGATTGGATGTTAGAGGACCTGTGGTTTGTATCAGTTTCAGTAACAAAGATGAACTAGATATGGTCCGGATGTGTAGGAAACCCCATTCTTTATTTCTGAGCACACACACTTTTCCTGCTGTCTTAGAGTATCTAGAAAGCAAGAGCGTGCTTCTTGCTCTCAAGCAGAGTGTGTACCATGGATGAGAACTGTGCTGTGTTTTTACCTTCAGAAATGGAGTTAATTCCCAGGTTCTGTGTCTCCCTACAAGCAAGTCTTCCTTTCACGTAAGAGCAGTCACTTTTAAGCTCAAACGTTCTACATCATTCATGAAGCTCTAATGTTTCTCGCTCATAACTGAAAAGCATTGGATGTTAGAGGACCTGTGGTTTGTATCAGTTTCAGAAGCAGAGTTGAACTACATATGGTCCAAATGTGAAGGAAACAGGGTTTTTTTGTTCGGAGCACACTCACATTTCCTGCTGTATTAGCGACTGTAGAAAGCAAGAGCGTGCTTCTTGCTCTAAAAGAGAGTGTTTTTCATGGATGAGAACTGTGCTGTGTGTTTCCCTTCAGAAATGGAGTTAAATCCCAGGCTCTGTGTCTTCTTACAAGAGAGATTTCGTTTCTCGTAAACACAGTCATTTTTCCACTCATAGGAAGCTACATCATACACGAAGCTCACATGTTTCTCGCTCTTAACAGAAATGGACTGGATTTTAGAGGACCTGTGGTTTGCATCAGTTTCAGAAGCAGAGTTTAACTATATATGGTCCAAATGTGTAGGAAACACCATTCTTTTGTTCTGAGCACACTCACGTTTCCTGATGTATTAGAGACTCTAGAATGCAAGAGCGTGCTTCTTGCTCTAAAGCAGAGTGTGTACCATGGATGAGAACTGTGCAGTGTTTTACCTTCAGAAATGGAGTTAAATCCCAGGTTCTGTGTCTTCCTACAAGCAAGTCTTCCTTTCAGGTTAGGGCAGTCACTTTTCAGCTCAAACGATCTACATTGTTCATGAAGCTCTAATATTTCTCGCTCTTAACTGAAAAGCATTGGATGTTAGAGAAATTGTAGTTTGCATCCGTTTCAGACGCAGTGTTGAACTAGATATGGTCCAAATGTGTAGCAAACACCGTTCATTTGTTCTGAGCACACTCACGTTTCCTGCTGTATTAGAGACTCTACAAACAAGAGCGTGCTTCTTGCTCTAAAGCAGAGTGTGTTTCATGGATGAAAACTGTGCTGTGTGTTTCCTGCAGAAATGGAGTTAAATCCCAGGCTCTGTGTCTTCCTACAAGCAAGAATTTGTTTCAGGTAGACGCAGTCACTTTTCAGCTCAAACGAAGCTACATCGTCCACAAAGCTCAAATGTTTCTTGCTCTTAACTGAAAAGAATTGGATGTTAGAGGACCTGTGGTTTGTATCAGTTTCAGTAGCAGAGTTTAACTAGATATGGTCCAGATGTGTAGGAAACACCGTTCATTTGTTCTGAGCACACTCACGTTTCCTGCTGTATTAGAGACTGTACAAAGCAAGAGCATGCTTCTTGCTCTAAAGCAGATTGTGTTTCATGGATGAAAACTGTGCTGTGTGTTTCCTTCAGCAATGGAGTTCAATCCCAGGTTCTGTGTTTTCCCAAAAGCAAGAAATTTTTTCAGGTACAGGCAGACTCTTTTCAGCTCAAACTAAGCTACATCGTCCACGAAGTTCACACGTTTCTTGCTCTTAATTGGAAAGGATTGGATGTTAGAGGACCTGTCCTTTGTATCAGATTCAGAAGCAGAGTTGAACTAGATATGGTCGGTATTTGTAGAAAACACCATTCTTTTGTTCTGAGCACACTCACATTTCCTGATGTATCAGAGACTCTAGAAAGCAAGATTGTGCTTCTTGCACTAAAGCAGAGTGTGTGCCATGGATGAGTACTGTGCTCTGTTTTTACCTTCAGAAATGGAGTTATTCCCAGGGTCTGTGTCTTCCTACAAGCAAGTCTTCCTTTCAGGTAAGGGCAGTCACTTTTCAGCTCAAAGGATCTACATCGTTCATGAAGCTCTCATGTTTCTCGCTCTTAACTGAACAGCATTGGATGTTAAAGGACCTGAGGTTTGTATCAATTTCAGAAGCAGAGTTGAACTAGATATGGTCCGCATGTGTAGAAAACCCATTCCTTTTTTCTGAGCACACTCACCTTTCCTGCTGTATTAGAGACTCTAGAAAGCAAGATCGTGCTTCTTCCTCTAAAGCAGAGTGTGTACCATCGATGAAAACTGTGCTGTGTGTTTCCTTCAGAAATCGAGTTAAAACCCAGGCTCTGTGTCTTCATACAAGCAAGACATTGTTTCAGGTAAGGGCAGTCACTTTTCAGCTGAAAAGAACTACATCGTCATGAAGCTAACACGTTTCTCATCTTAACTGGCAAACATTGCATGTTAGAGGACCTGTGGTTTGTATCAGTTTTAGATGCAGAGTTGAACTAGATATGGTCTGTATGTGAAGTTAACACGGTTCTTTTGTTCAGAGCACACTCACGTTTACTGCTGTATTAGAGACCCTAGAAAGCAAGAGCGTGCTTCTTGCTCTAAAGCAGAGTGTATTTCATGGATGAGAACTGTGCTGTGTGTTTCGCTTCAGAAATAGAGTTAAATCCCAAGCTCTGAATCTTCTTACAAGCAAGACTTCATTTCTCGTAACACAGTCATTTTTCCACTCAAAGGAAGCAACACTGTACACGAAGCTCAGATGTTTCTCACTCTTAATTGAAAAGCATGGAATGTTAGAGGACCTGTGATTTGTATCAGTTTCAGTAACAAAGATGAACTAGATATGGTCCGGATGTGTAGGAAACCCCATTCTTTATTTCTGAGCACACTCACTTTTCCTGCTGTCTTAGAGTATCTACAAAGCAAGAGCGTGCTTCTTGCTCTTAAGCAGAGAGTGTACCATGGATGTGAACTGTGCTGTGTTTTTACCTTCAGAAATGGAGTTAAATCCCAGGTTCTGTGTCTTCCTACAAGCAAGTCTTCCTTTCAGGTAAGGGCAGTCACTTTTCAGCTCAAACGATCTACATTGTTCATGAAGCTCAAACATTTCTCATCTTAACTGGCAATCATTGGATTTTAGAGAACCTGTAGTTTGCATCAGTTTCAGAAGCAGAGTTGAACTAGATACGGTCCAAATGTGTAGGAAACATAGTTCTTTTGTTCTGAGCACACTCACGTTTCCTGCTGTATTAGAGACTCTAGAAAGCAAGAGGATGCTTCTTGCTCTCAAGCAGAGTGTGTACCATGGATGAGAACTGTGCTGTGTTTTTACCTTCAGAAATGGAGTTAATTCCCAGGTTCTGTGTCTCCCTACAAGCAAGTCTTCCTTTCACGTAAGAGCAGTCACTTTTAAGCTCAAACGTTCTACATCGTTCATGAAGCTCTAATGTTTCTCGCTCTTAACTGAAAAGCATTGGATGTTAGAAGACCTGTGGTTTGTATCAGTTTCAGAAGCAGAGTTGAACTAGATATGGTCTGTATGTGTAGAAATCACCATTCTTTTGACCTGAGCACACTCACGTTTCCTGCTGTATTAGAGACTCTAGAAAGCAAGGACGTGCTTCTTGGTCTAAAGCAGAGTGTGTACCATGGATGAGAACTGTGCTGAGTTTCTACCTTCAGAAATGGAGTTAAATCCGGGCTTCTGTGTCTTGTTACGAACCAGACTTCCTTTCAGTTAAGGGAAGTCAATTTGCAGCTCAAACGAAGCTACATCGTCCTCAAAGCTCACATGTTTCTCAATCTTAACTGACAAGAATTGGATGTTAGAGGACCTGTGGTTTTATCAGTTTCAGAAGCAGAGTTGAACTAGATATGGTCCGTATGTGTCGAAACACCATTCTTTTATTCTGAGCACACTCACGTTTCCTGCTGTATTAGAGATTCTAGAAAGCAAGAGCGTGATTCTGGCTGTAAAGCAGAGTGTCTTTCATGGATGAAAACTGTGTTGTGTGTTTACTTCAGAAATGGAATTAAATCCCAGGCTCTGTGTCTTCCTACAAGCAAGAATTTGTTTCAGGTAAACGCAGTCATCTTTCAGCTCAAACGAAACTACATCGTCCACGAAACTGAAACATTGCTTGCTTTTAACTGAAAAGCATTTGATGTTACAGGTCCTGTGGTTTGTATCAGTTTCAGAAGCAGAGTTGAACTAGATATGGTCCAAATGTGTAGGAAACACGGTTTTTTAGTTCTGAGCACACTCACGTTTTCTGCTGTTTTAGAGACTGTAGAAAGCAAGAGTGTGCTTCTTGCTCTAAAACAGAGTGTGTTTCATGGATGCGAACTGTGCTGTGTGTTTCCCTTCAGAAATGGAGTTAAATTCCAGGCTCTGTGTCTTCTTACAAGCAAGACATCATTTGTCATAAACACAGTCATTTTTCCACTCAAAGGAAGCAACATCATACACGAAGCTCACACGTTTCTCGCTCTTAAATGAAAAGTATGGAATTATAGAGGACCTGTAAGTTGTATCAGTTTCAGAAGCAGAGTTGAAGTAGATATGTACAGTATGTGTAGGACATACAGGTCTTTTGTTGTGAGCACACTCACGTTTCCTGCTGTCTAAGAGACTCTAGAAAGCAAGAGCGTGCTTCTTGCTCTAAAGCAGAGTGTGTTTCATGGAAGAACACTGTGCTCTGTGTTTTCTTCAGAAATGTAGTTCAATCCCAGGCTCTGTGTCCTCCTACAGGCAAGAATTTGTTTCAGGTAAACGCAGTCACTTTTCAGCTCAAACGAAGCTACATCGTCCACAAAGCTCACACTTTTCTTGCTCTTGACTGAAAAGGATTGGATGTTAGAGGACCTGTGGTTTGTATCAGTTTCAGTAACAAAGATGAACTAGATATGGTCCGGATGTGTAGGAAACCCCATTCTTTATTTCTGAGCACACTCACTTTTCCTGCTGTCTTAGAGTATCTAGAAAGCAAGAGCGTGCTTCTTGCTCTCAAGCAGAGTGTGTACCATGGATGAGAACTGTGCTGTGTTTTTACCTTCAGAAATGGAGTTAATTCCCAGGTTCTGTGTCTCCCTACAAGCAAGTCTTCCTTTCACGTAAGAGCAGTCACTTTTAAGCTCAAACGTTCTACATCATTCATGAAGCTCTAATGTTTCTCGCTCATAACTGAAAAGCATTGGATGTTAGAGGACCTGTGGTTTGTATCAGTTTCAGAAGCAGAGTTGAACTACATATGGTCCAAATGTGAAGGAAACAGGGTTTTTTTGTTCGGAGCACACTCACATTTCCTGCTGTATTAGCGACTGTAGAAAGCAAGAGCGTGCTTCTTGCTCTAAAAGAGAGTGTTTTTCATGGATGAGAACTGTGCTGTGTGTTTCCCTTCAGAAATGGAGTTAAATCCCAGGCTCTGTGTCTTCTTACAAGAGAGATTTCGTTTCTCGTAAACACAGTCATTTTTCCACTCATAGGAAGCTACATCATACACGAAGCTCACATGTTTCTCGCTCTTAACAGAAATGGACTGGATTTTAGAGGACCTGTGGTTTGCATCAGTTTCAGAAGCAGAGTTTAACTATATATGGTCCAAATGTGTAGGAAACACCATTCTTTTGTTCTGAGCACACTCACGTTTCCTGATGTATTAGAGACTCTAGAAAGCAAGAGCGTGCTTCTTGCTCTAAAGCAGAGTGTGTACCATGGATGTGAACTGTGCTGTGTTTTTCCTTCAGAAATGGAGTTGAATCCCAGGATCTGTGTCTTCCTACAAGCAACTCTTACTTTCCAGTAAGGGCAGTCACTTTTCAGCTCAAAAGATCTACATTGTACATGAAGCTCTAACGTTTCTCGCTTTTATCTGCAAAGCATTGGATTTTAGAAGACTTTTGGTTCGCATCAGTATCAGAAGGGGAGTTTAACTAGATATGTTCTAAATGTGTAGGAAACACCGTTCATTAGTTCTGAGCACACTCACGTTTCCCGCTGTATTAGAGAATCTACAAAGCAAGAGCATGCTTCTTGCTCTAAAGCAGAGTGGTCTTCATGGATGAAAACTGTGCTATGTGTTTCCTTCAGAAATGGAGTTAAATCCCAGGGTCTGTGTCTTCCTACAAGCAAGTCTTCCTTTCAGGTAAGGGCAGTCACTTTTCAGCTCAAACGATCTACATTGTTCATGAACCTCAAAAGTTTCTCATCTTAACTGGCAAGCATTGGATGTTAGAGAACCTGTAGTTTGCACCAGTTTCAGAAGCAGAGTTGAACTAGATATGGTCCAAATGTGTCGGATAAATAGTTCTATTGTTCTGAGCACACTCACGTTTCCTGCTCTATTAGAGACTCTACAAAGCAATAGCGTGCTTCTTGCTCTAAAGCAGAGTGTGTACCATGGATGAGAACTGTGCTGTGTTTTTTCCTTCAGAAATGGAGTTAAATCCCAGGTTCTGTGTCTTCCTACAATCAAGTCTTCCTTTCAGGGAAGAGCAGTCACTTTTAAGCTCAAATGTTCTACATCATTACTGAAGCTCTAATGTTTCTGGCTCTTAACTGAAAAGCATTGGATGTTAGAGAAATTGTAGTTATCATCCGTTTCAGAAGCAGAGTTGAACTAGATATGGTCCAAATGTGTAGCAAACACCGTTCATTTGTTCTGAGAACACTCACGATTCCTGCTGTATTAGAGACTCTACAAAGCAAGAGCGTGCTTCTTGCTCTAAAGCAGAGTGTGCTTCATGAATAAAAACTGTGCTGTGTGTTTCCTGCAGAAATGGAATAAAATCCCAGGCTCTGTGTCTTCCTACAAACAAGAATTTGTTTCAGGTAGACGCAGACACTTTTCAGCTCAAACGAAGCTACATCGTCCACAAAGCTCACCTGTTTCTCGCTCTTAACTGAAAAGCATTGGAGGTTAGAGAAATTGTAGTTATCATCCGTTTCAGAAGCAGAGTTGAACTAGATATGGTCCAAATGTGTAGCAAACACCGTTCATTTGTTCTGAGCACACTCACGCTTCCTGCTGTATTAGAGACTCTACAAAGCAAGAGCGTGCTTCTTGCTCTAAAGCAGAGTGTGCTTCATGAGTAAAAACTGTGCTGTGTGTTTCCTGCAGAAATGGAATAAAATCCCAGGCTCTGTGTCTTCCTACAAATAAGAATTTGTTTCAGGCAGACGCAGACACTTTTCAGCTCAAACGAAGCTACATCGTCCACAAAGCTCACCTGTTTCTCGCTCTTAACTGTAAAGCATTGGAGCTTAGAGGAACTGTGGTTTGTATCAGTTTCAGAAGCAGAGTTGAACTAGCAATGTTCCGTATGTGTAGGAAACACGGTTCATTTGTTCTGAGCACACTGTCAAGTTTCTTGCTCTATTATAGACTCTAGAAAGCAAGAGCGTGCTTCTTGCTTTAAAGCAGAGTGTGTTTCATGGATGAGAACTGTGCTGTGTTTTTCCCCTCATAAATGGAGTTAAATCCCAGGCTCTGTGTCTTCCTACAAGCAAGAAATCTTTTCAGGTAAACTCAGTCACTTTTCAGCTCAAAGGAGCTACATCATTCACGAAGCTCACACGTTTCTCGCTCTTAAGTGGAAAGCACTGCATGTTAATGTAACTGTGCTTTGTATCAATTTCTGAAGAAGAGTTGACCTAGATATGGTCCGTATGTGTAGAAAACACCGTTATTTTGCTCTGACCACAGTCACGTTTCCTGCTGTATTAGAGAATCTTAGAAAGCAAGCGCGTACTTCTTGCTCTAAATCAGAGTGTGTTTCATGGATGAGAACTGTGCTGTGTGTTTCCCTTCAAAAATGGAGTTAATTCCCAGGCTCTGTGTCTTCCTACAAGCAAGATATCTTTTCAGGTACTCTAGGTCACATTTCAGCTTAAATGAATCTACATCGTTCACTAAGCTCACACGTTTCTCGCTCTTAACTGAAGAGCATTTGATGTTAGATGACTTGTGGTTTTTATCAGGTTCAGAAGCAGAGTTGAACTAGCTATGGTCTGTATGTGTAGGAAACACCGTTCTTTTGTTCTGAGCACACTCACTTTTCCTGCTCTATTAGAGACTCTCAAAGCAAGAGCGTGCTTTTTCCTATAAGCAGAGTGGGTTTCACCGTGAGAACTGTGCTGTGTGTTTCCCTTAAGAAATGGATATAAATCACAGGCTCTGCATCTTTCTACAAGCAAGACTTCGTTTCACGTAAACTCAGTTACCTTGCACTCAAACAAAGCTGCATCGTTCACATAGCTCACAGGTTTCTTGCTCTTAACTGTAAAGCATTGGAAGTTAGAGGACCTGTGGTTTATATCAGTTTCCAAAGCAGAGTTGAACTAGCAATGGTCCGTATGTGTAGGAAACACCGTTCTTTTGTTCTGAGTACCCTCAAGTTTCTGGCTCTATTAGAGACTCTAGAAAGCAAGAGCATGCTTCTTGCTCTAAAGCATTGGGTGTTTCATGGATGAGAACTGTGCTGTGTGTTTCCCTTCAGAAATGGAGTTAAATCCCAGGCTCTGTGTCTTCCTACAAGCTCGACTTCGTTTCACGTAAACTCAGTCACCTTTCAGCTCAAAGGAAGCTACATCGTTCACGAAGCACACACGTTTCTCGCTCTTAACTTGAAAGCATTGCATGTTAATGGAACTATGCTTGTATCAGTTTCATAAGAAGAGTTGACCTAGATATGGGCCGTATGTGTAGGAAACATCGTTATTTTGCTCTGACCACAGTACGTTTCTTGCTGTATTAGAGACACTTAGAAAGCAAGAGCGTGCTTCTTGCTCTAAAGGAGAGTGTGTTTCATGGATGAGAACTGTGCTATGTGTTTCCCTTCAGAAATGGAGTCAAATTCCAGGCTCTGTGTCTTCCTACAAGCAAGACATCATTTCAGGTAAACACAGTCACTTTTCAGCTCAAATGAATATAAATCATTTACGAAGCTCACACGTTTATTGCTCTTAACTAAAAAGCATTGGATGTTAGATGACTTGTGGTTTGTATCAGATTTAGAAGCAGAGTGGAACTAGCAATGCTCCGTATGTGTTGGAAACACTGTTCTTTTGTTCTGAGCACACATTCAAGTTTTGGCTCTATTATAGACTCTAGAAAGCAAGAGCGTGCTTCTTGCTCTAAAGCAGAGTGCCTTTCATGGATGAGAACTGTGCTGTGTTTTTCCCTTCAGAAATGGAGTTAAATCCCAGGCTCTGTGTCTTCCTACAAGCAAGACATCTTTTCAGGTAAACTCAGTCACTTTTCAGCTCAAAGGAAGCTACATCGTTCACGAAGCTCACACGTTTCTCGCTCTTAACTGGAAAGCATTTCATGTTAATGGAACTGTGGTTTGTATCAGGTTCAGATGAAGAGTTGACCTAGATATGGTCCGTATATGTAGGAAACACCGTTATTTTGTTGTGACCACAGTCACGTTTCTTGCTCTATTAGAGACTCTTAGAAACCAAGAGCGTCCTTCTTGCTCTAAAGCAGAGTGTGTTTCATGGATGAGAACTGTGCTGTGTGTTTCCCTTCAGAAATGGAGTTAAATTCCAAGCTCTGTGTCTTCCTACAAGCAAGACATCTTTTCAGGTAAACGCAGTCACTTTTCAGCTCAAATGAATATAAATCTTTTACGACGGTCACACGTTTCTTGCTCTTAAGTAAAAAGCATTGGATGTTAGATGACTTGTGGTTTGTATCAGTTTCAGAAGCTGAGTTGAACTAGCAATGGTCCTTATGTGTAGGAAACACCGTTCTTTTATTCAGAGTACCCTGAAATGTCTGGCTCTGTTAGAGACTCTAGAAAGCAAGAGCATGCTTCGTGCTCTAAAGGAGAGTGTATTTCATGGATTAGATCTGTGCTTTGTGTTTCCCTTCAGAAATGGAGTTAAATCCCAGGCTCTGTGTCTTCGTACAAGCAAGACATCTTTTCAGATAAACTCAGTCATATTCAGCTCAAAGGAAGCTACATCGTTCACTAAGCACACAAGTTTCTCGCTCTTAACTTCAAAGCATTGCATGTTAATGGAACTATGCTTGTATCAGTTTCAGAAGAAGAGTTGACCTAGATATGGGCTGTATGTGTAGGAAACATCGTTATTTTGCTCTGACACAGTATGTTTCTTGCTGTATTAGAGACTCTTAGAAACCAAGAGTGTCCTTCTTGCTCTAAAGCAGAGTGTGTTTCATGGATGAGAACTGTGCTGTGTGTTTCCCTTCAGAAATGGAGTTAAATTCCAAGCTCTGTGTCTTCCTACAAGCAAGACATCTTTTCAGGTAAACGCAGTCACTTTTCAGCTCAAATGAATATAATTCGTTTACAAAGCTCACACGTTTCTTGCTCTTAACTATGAAGCATTGGATGTTAGATGACTTGTGGTTTTTATCAGTTTCAGAAGCAGAGTTGAACTAGCAATGGTCCTTATGTGTAGGAAACACCGTTCTTTTGTTCAGAGTACCCTCAAGTTTCTGGCTGTATTAGAGAATCTAGAAAGCAAGAGCGTGCTTCTTGCTCTAAAGCAGAGTGTGTTTCATGGATGAGAACTGTGCTTTGTGTTTCCCTTCAGAAATGGAGTTAAATCCCAGGGTCTGTGTATTCCTACAAGCAAGAAAACTTTTCAAGTACACTAGGTCACTTTTCAGCTCAAAGGAAGCTACAACGTTCATGAAGCTCACATGTTTCTCGCTCTTACCTGAAAAGCATTGGATGATAGATGAATTGTGGTTTGTATCAGGTTCAGAAGCAGAGTTGAACTAGCTATGGTCCGTATGTGTAGGAAACACCGTTCTTTTGTTCAGAGTACCCTCAATTTTCTGGCTCTATTAGAGACTCTAGAAAGGAAGAGCATGCTTCGTGCTCTAAAGTAGAGTGTGTTTCATGGATGAGAACTGTGCTGTGTGTTTCCCTTCAGAAATGGAGTTAAATCCCAGGCTCTGTGTCTTCCTACAATTAAGACATCTTTTCAGGTAAACTCAGTCACTTTTCAGCTCAAAGGAAGCTACATCGTTCACAATGCTCACACGTTTCTCGCTCTTAACTTGAAAGCATTGCATGTTAATCGAACTGTGCTTTGTATCAGTTTCAGAAGAAGAGTTGACCTAGATATGGTCCGTATGTGTAGGAAACACCGTTATTTTGTTCTGACCACAGTCACGTTTCCTGCTGTATTAGAGACTCTTAGAAAGCAAGAGTGTCCTTCTTGCTCTAAAGCAGAGTGTGTTTCATGGATGAGAACTGTGCTGTGTGTTTCCCTTCAGAAATGGAGTTAAATTCCAAGCTCTGTGTCTTCCTACAAGCAAGACATCTTTTCAGGTAAACGCAGTCACTTTTCAGCTCAAATGAATATAATTCGTTTACAAAGCTCACACGTTTCTTGCTCTTAACTATGAAGCATTGGATGTTAGATGACTTGTGGTTTTTATCAGTTTCAGAAGCAGAGTTGAACTAGCAATGGTCCTTATGTGTAGGAAACACCGTTCTTTTGTTCAGAGTACCCTCAAGTTTCTGGCTGTATTAGAGAATCTAGAAAGCAAGAGCGTGCTTCTTGCTCTAAAGCAGAGTGTGTTTCATGGATGAGAACTGTGCTTTGTGTTTCCCTTCAGAAATGGAGTTAAATCCCAGGGTCTGTGTATTCCTACAAGCAAGAAAACTTTTCAAGTACACTAGGTCACTTTTCAGCTCAAAGGAAGCTACAACGTTCATGAAGCTCACATGTTTCTCGCTCTTACCTGAAAAGCATTGGATGATATATGAATTGTGGTTTGTATCAGTTTCAGAAGCAGAGTTGAACTAGCTATGGTCCGTATGTGTAGGAAACACCGTTCTTTTGTTCAGAGTACCCTCAATTTTCTGGCTCTATTAGAGACTCTAGAAAGGAAGAGCATGCTTCGTGCTCTAAAGTAGAGTGTGTTTCATGGATGAGAACTGTGCTGTGTGTTTCCCTTCAGAAATGGAGTTAAATCCCAGGCTCTGTGTCTTCCTACAATTAAGACATCTTTTCAGGTAAACTCAGTCACTTTTCAGCTCAAAGGAAGCTACATCGTTCACAATGCTCACACGTTTCTCGCTCTTAACTTGAAAGCATTGCATGTTAATCGAACTGTGCTTTGTATCAGTTTCAGAAGAAGAGTTGACCTAGATATGGTCCGTATGTGTAGGAAACACCGTTATTTTGTTCTGACCACAGTCACGTTTCCTGCTGTATTAGAGACTCTTAGAAAGCAAGAGCGTGATTCTTGCTCTAAAGCAGAGTGTGTTTCATGGATGAGAACTGTGCTGTGTGTTTCCCTTCAGAAATGGAGTTAAATCCCAGCCTCTGTCTCTTCCTAAAAGCAAGACATCTTTTCAGGTAAACTAGGTCACTTTTCAGCTCAAAGGAAGCTACATCGTTCATGAAGCTCACACGTTTCTCGCTCTTAACTGAAAAGCATTGGATGTTAGATTAATTGTGGTTTTTATCAGGATCAGAAGCAGAGTTGAACTAGCTATGGTCCGTATGTGTAGGAAACAGCGTTCTTTTGTTCAGAGTACCCTCAATTTTCTGGCTCTATTAGAGATTCTAGAAAGCAAGAGCATCCTTCGTGCTCTAAAGCAGAGTGTGATTCATGACTGAGAACTGTTCTGTGTGTTTCCCTTCACAAGTGAAGTTAAATCCCAGACTCTGTTTCTTCCTACAAGCAAGACATCTTTTCAGGTAAACGCAGTCACATTTCAGCTGAAATGAATATAAATCGTTTACGAAGATCACACGTTTCTCGCTCTTCACTGAAAAGCATTGGATGTTAGATGACTTGTGCTTTGTATCAGTTTCAGAAGCAGAGTTGAATTAGCAATGGTCCGTATGTGTAGGAAACACCGTTCTTTTGTTCTGAGCACACTCACGTTTCCTGCTCTGTTAGAGACTCTAGAAAGCAAGAGCATGCTTCTTCTTATATGCAGATTGTGTTTCATCGTGAGAACAGTGCTGTTTGTTTCCCTTCAGAAATGGAGTGAAATCACAGGCTCTGCATCTTCTTACAAGCACGACTTCCTTTCACGTAAACTCAGTCACCTTTCAGCTCTAATGAATAAAAATCGTATACGAAGCTCACATGTTTCTTGCTCTTAACTAAAAAGCATTGGATGTTAGATGACTTGTGGTTAGTATCAGTTTTAGATGCAATGTTGAACTAGCAATGGTCTTTATGTGTAGGAAACACTATTCTTTTGTTCTGAGCACACTTTTAAGTTTCTGGCTCTATTATAGACTCGAGAAAGCAAGAGCGGGCTTCTTCTTATATGCAGAGTGTGTGTCATGGATGAGAACTATGCTGTGTGTTTCCCTACAGAAATGGAGTTAAATCCCAGGCTCTGTGTCTTCCTACAATTAAGACATCTTTTCAGGTAAACTCAGTCATTTTCAGCTCAAAGGAAGCTACATCGTTCACGAAGCTCACACGTTTCTCGCTCTTAACTGGAAAGCATTGCATTTTAATGGAACTGTGCTTTGTATCAGTTTCAGAAGAAGAGTTGAGCTAGATATGGTCCGTATGTGTAGGAAACACCGTTATTTTCTTCTAACCACAGTGACGTTTCCTGCTCTATTAGAGACTCTTAGAAAACAAGAGCGTGCTTCTTGCTCTAAAGCATAGTGTGTTTCATGGATGAGAACTGTGCTGAGTGTTTCCCATCAAAAATGGAGTTAAATCCCAGGCTCTGTGTCGTCCTACAAGCAAGGCAACTTTTCAAGAAAACTAGGTCAATTTTCAGCTCAAAGGAAGCTACATCGTTCACGAAGCTCACACGTTTCTCGCTCTTAACCTATAAGCCTTGGATGATAGATGAATTGTGGTTTGTATCAGGTTCAGAAGAAGAGTTGAACTAGCTATGGTCCGTATGTGTAGGAAACACTGTTCTTTTGTTCAGAGTACCCTCAATTTTCTGGCTCTATTAGAGACTCTAGAAAGCAAGAGCATGCTTCGTGCTCTAAAGGAGAGTGTGTTTCATGGATTAGATCTGTGCTTTGTGTTTCCCTTCAGAAATGGAGTTAAATCCCAGGCTCTGTGTCTTCCTACAAGCAACACATCTTTTCAGGTAAATTCCGTCACTTTTCAGCTCAAAGGAAGTTACATCGTTCATGAAGCTCACAGGTTTCTCGCTCTTAACTTGAAAGCATTGCAAGTTAATGGAACTATGCTTGTATCAGTTTCAGAAGAAGTGTTGACCTAGATATGGAGAGTATGTGTAGGAAACATGGTTATTTTGCTCTGACTCAGTCACGTTTCTTGCTGTATTAGAGATTCTTAGAAAGCAAGAGCGTGCTTCTTGCTCTAAAGCAGAGTGTGTTTCATGGATGAGAACTGTGCTGTGTGTTTCCCTTCAGAAATGGAGTTAAATTCCAGGCTCTGTGTCTTCCTACAAGCAAGAAATTATTTCAGGGAAACACAGTCACTCTTCAGCTCAAATGAATATAAATCATTTATGAAGCTCACACGTTTCTTGCTCTTAACTAAAAAGCATTGGATGTTAGATGACTTGTGGTTTTTATCAGTTTCAGAAGCAGAGTTGAACTAGCAATGGCCCTTATGTGTAGGAAACACCGTTCTTTTGTTCAGAGTACCCTCAAGTTTCTGGCTGTATTAGAGAATCTAGAAAGCAAGAGAGTGCTTCTTGCTCTAAAGCAGAGTGTGTTTCATGGATGAGAACTGTGCTGTGTTTTTCCCTTCAGAAATTGAGTTAAATCCCAGGCTCTGTGTCATCCTACAAGCAAGACATGTTTTCAGGTAAACTCAGTCACTTTTCAGCTCAAAGGAATCTACAACTTTCACGAAGCTCACACGTTTCTCGCTCTTAACTGGAAAGCATTGCATGTTAATGGAACTGTGGTTTGTATCAGTAACAGAAGAAGAGTTGACCTAGATATGGTGCATATGTGTAGGAAACACCGTTATTTTGTTCTGACCACAGTCACGTTTCCTGCTGTATTAGAGAATCTTAGAAAGCAAGAGCGTGATTCTTGCTCTAAAGCAGAGTGTCTGTCATAGATGAGAATTGTGCTGTGTGTTTCCCTTCAGAAATGGAGTTAAATCCCAGGCTCTGTGTCTTCCTACAATTAAGACATCTTCTCAGTTAAACTCGATCACTTTTTAGCTCAAAGGAAGCTACATCGTTCACGAAGCTCACACGTTTCTCGCTCTTAACTTGAAAGCATTGCATGTTAATGGAACTGTACTTTGTATCAGTTTCAGAAGAAGAGTTGAGCTAGATATGGTCCCTATGTGTAGGAAACACCGTTAGTTTTTTTCTAACCACTGGGATGTTTCCTGCTCTATTAGAGACTCTTAGAAAACAAGAGCGTGCTTCTTGCTCTAATGCAGAGTGTGTTTCATGGATGAGAACTGTGCTTTGTGTTTCCCTTCAGAAATGGAGTTAAATTACAGGCTCTGTGTCTTCCTACAAGCAAGACATCATTTCAGGTAAACACAGTCACTTTTCAGCTCAAATGAATATAAATCGTTTACGAAGATCACACGTTTCTCGCTCTTCACTGAAAAGCATTGGATGTTAGATGACTTGTGCTTTTTATCATTTTCAGAAGCAGAGTTGAATTAGCAATGGTCCGTATGTGTAGGAAACACCGTTCTTTTGTTCTGAGCACACTCACGTTTCCTGCTCTGTTAGAGACTCTAGAAAGCAAGAGCATGCTTCTACTTATATGCAGATTGTGTTTCATCATGAGAACAGTGCTGTTTGTTTCCCTTCAGAAATGGAGTGAAATCACAGGCTCTGCATCTTCCTACAAGCACGACTTCGTTTCACGTAAACTCAGTCACCTTTCAGCTCAAATGAATATAAATCGTATACGAAGCTCACAAGTTTCTTGCTCTTAACTAAAAAGCATTGCATGTTAGATGACTTGTGGTTTGTATCAGTTTAAGGAGCAGAGTGGAACTAGCAATGCTCCGTATGTGTAGGAAACACTGTTCTTTTGTACTGAGCACACTTTTTAGTTTCTGGCTCCATTATAGACTCTAGAAAGCAAGAGCGGGCTTCTTCTTATATGCAGAGTGTGGGTCATGGATGAGAACTGTGCTGTGTGTTTCCCTTCCAGAAATGGAGTTAAATCCCAGGGTCTGTGTCTTCCTACAATTAAGACATATTTTCAGGTAAACTCAGTCACTTTTCAGCTCAAAGGAAGCTACATCGTTCACGAAGCTCACACGTTTCTCGCTCTTAACTTGAAAGCATTGCATTTTAATGGAACTGTGCTTTGTATCAGTTTCAGAAGAAGAGTTGAGCTAGATATGGTCCGTATGTGTAGGAAACACCGTTATTTTCTTCTAACCACAGTGACGTTTCCTGCTCTATTAGAGATTCTTAGAAAACATGACCGTGCTTCGTGCTCTAAAGCAGAGTGTGTTTCCTGGATGAGATCTGTGCTGTGTGTTTCCCTTCAGAAATGGAGTTAAATCCCAGGCTCTGTGTCTTCCTACAAGCAAGACAACTTTTCAGGTAAACTCAGTCACTTTTCAGCTCAAAGGAAGCTACATCGTTCACGAAGCTCACATGTTTCTCGCCCTTAACGTAAAAGCATTGCAGGTTAATTGAAATGTGGTTTGTATCAGTTTCAGAAGAAGAGTTGACCTAGATATGGTCCGTATGTGTAGGAAACACCGTTCTTTTTTTCTGAGCACACTCACGTTTCCTGCTCTATTACAGACTCTAGAAAGCAAGAGCGTGCTTATTGCTCCAATGCAGAGTGTGTTTCATGTGTGAGAACTGTGCTGTGTGTTTCCCTTCAGAAATGGAGTTAAATCCCAGGCTCTGTGTCTTTCTACAAGCAAGACATCATTTCATGTTGATGCAGTCACTTTTCAGCTCAAATAAATAGAAATCGTTTACAGAGCTCACACGTTTCTCGCTCTTAACTGAAAAGCATTGGATGTTAGATGACTTGTGGTTTGTATCAGTTTCAGAAGCAGAGTAAACTAGCAATGGTCCGTATGTGTAGGAAACACCGTTCTTTTGTTCTGAGCACACTCACGTTTCCTGCTCTATTAGAGACTCTAGAAAGCAAGAGCGTGCTTCTTCCTATACGCAGAGTGTGTTTCATCGTGAGAACAGTGCTGTGTGTTTCCCTTCAGAAATAGAGTTAAATCACATGCTCTGTATCTTCCTACAAGCAAGATTTCTTTTCACGTAAACTCAGTCACCTTTCAGCTCAAACAAAGCTACATCATTCTCGTAGCTCACACGTTTCTTGCTCTTAACTGTAAAGCATTGGATGTAGAGGACCAGGGGTTTGTATCAATTTCAGGAGCAGAGTTGAATAGATATGGTCTGTGTGTGTAGGAAACAGCGTTCTTTTGTTCTGAGTACCCTCAAGTTTCTGGCTCTATTAGAGACTCTGGAAAGCAAGAGCATGCATCTTGCTATAAAGCAGAGTGTGTTTCAAGGATGAGAACTGTGCTGTCTGTTTCCCTTCAGAAATGTAGTTAAATACCAGGCTCTGTGTCTTCCTACAAGCAAGACATCTTTTCAGGTAAATTCAGTCACTACTAAGCTCAAAGGAAGCTACATCGTTCACGAAGCTCACACGTTTCTCGCTCTTAACTGGAAATCATTGCATGTTAGAGGAACTGTGGTTTGTATCAGTTTCAGAAGAAGAGTTGACCTAGATATGGTCCGTATGTGTAGGAAACACCGTTCTTTTGTTCTGAGTACACTCAAGTTTCTGGCTCTGTTAGAGACTCTAGAGGGAAAGAGCATGCTTCTTGTTCTAAAGCAGAGTGTGTTTCATGGATGAGAACAGTGCTGTCTGTTTCCCTTCAGAAATGGAATTAAAGCCCAGGCTCTGTGACTTCCTACAAGCAAGACATCATTTCAGGTAAACGCTGTCACTTTTCAGCTCAAATGAATATAAATCGTTTACAAAGATCACACATTTCTCGCTCTTAACTGAAAAGCATTGGATGTTCGATGACTTTTGGTTTGTATCAGTTTCAGAAGCTGAGTTGAGCTAGCAATGGTCCGAATGTGTAGGAAACACCGTTCTTTTTTCTGAGCAAACTCACGTTTCATGCTCTATTAGAGACTCTAGAAAGCAAGAGTGTGCTTCTTCCTATATGCAGAGTGTGTTTCATCGTGAGAACAGTGCTGTGTGTTTCCCTTCAGAAATGGAGTTAAATTACAGGCTCTGTATCTTCCTACAAGCAAGACATCTTTTAAGGTAAACTCAGTCACTTTTCAGCTCAAAGGAAGGTACATCATTCACAAAGCTCACACATTTCTCGCTCTTAACTTGAAAGCATTGCATATTAATGGAACTGTGGTTTGTATCAGTTTCAGAAGAAGAGTTGACCTAGATATGGTCCGTATGTGTAGGAAATACCGTTATTTTGTTCTGACCACAGTCACGTTTCCTGCTGTATTAGAGACTCTTAGAACGCAAGAGCGTGCTTCTTGCTCTAAAGCTGAGTGTGTTTCCTGGATGAGAACTGTGCTGTGTGTTTCCCTTCAGAAATGGAGTTAAATCCCAGGCTCTGTGTCTTCCCACAACGAAGACATCTTTTCAGGTAAACTCAGTCACTATTCAGCTCAAAGGGGGCTACATCGTTCACGAAGCTCACACGTTTCTTGCTCTTAACTTGAAATCATTGCATGTTAGAGGAACTGTGGTTTGTGTCAGTTTCAGAAGGAGAGTTGACCTAGATATGGTCCGTATGCGTAGGAAACACCTTTATTTTGTTCTGACCACAGTCACGTTTCCTGCTGTATTAGAGACTCATAGAAAGCAAGAGCGTGCTTCTTGCTCTAAAGCAGAGTGTGTTTCATGGATGAGAACTGTGCTGTATGTTTCCCTTCAGAAATGGAGTTAAATCCCAGGCTCTGTGTCTTCCTATAAGCAAGGCATCTTTTAAGGTAAACTCAGTCACTTTTCAGCTCAAAGGAAGCTACATCGTTCACGAAGCTCACGTTTCTCGCATTTAACTGGAAAGCATTGTATGTTAGTGGAACTGTGGTTTGCATCAGTTACAGAAGCAGAGTTGAACTAGCAATGGTCCGTATGTGTAGGAAACACTGTTCTTTTGTTCTGAGCACACTCACGTTTCCTGCTCTATTAGAGACTCTAGAAAGCAAGAGCGTGTTTCTCCCTATACGCAGAGTGTGTTTCATCGTGAGAACAGTGCTGTGTGTTTTCCTTCAGAAATAGAGTTAAATCACAGGCTCTGTATCTTCCTACATGCAAGAATTCGTTTCACGTAAACTCAGTCACCTATCAGTTCAAACAACGCTACATCATTCACGTGGATCACACGTTTCTTGCTCTTAACTGTAAAGCATTGGATGTTAGAGGACCTGTGGTTTGTATCAAATTCAGGAGCAGAGTTGAGCTAGATATGGTTCGTGTGTGTAGGAAACACAGTTCTTTTATTCTGAGCACATTTTCAAGTTTCTGGCACTATTATAGACTCTAGAAAGCAAGAGTGTGCTTCTTGCTCTAAAGCAGAGTGCGTTTCATGGAAGAGAACTGTGCTGTGTTTTTCCCTTCAGAAATGGAGTTAAATCCCAGGCTCTGTGTCTTTCTACAAGCAAGACATCTTTTCAGGTAAACTCAGTCACCTTTCTGCTCAAAGGAAGCTACATCGTTCACGAAGCTCACACGTTTCTCGCTCTTATCTGGAAAGCATTGCATGTTAATTGAACTGTGGTTTGTATCAGTTTCAGTAGAAGAGTTGACCTAAATATGGTCCGTATGTGTAGGAAACACCGTTCTTTTTTTCTGAGCACCCTCACGTTTCCTGCTCTATTAGAGACTCTAGAAAGCCAGAGCGTGCTTCTTCCTATATGCAGAGTGTGTTTCAATGTGAGAACAGTGCTGTGTGTTTCCCTTCAGAAATAAAGTTAAATCACAGGCTCTGTATCTTTCTACAAGAAAGACTTCTTTTCACATAAACTCATTCAACTTTCAGCTCAAACAAAGCTACATCATTCCCGTAGCTCACACGTTTCTTGCTCTTAACTGTAAAGCATTGGATATTAGAGGACCTGTGGTTTGTATCAATTTCAGGAGCAGAGTTGAACTAGATATGGTCCATGTGTGTAGAAAACACTGTTTTTTTTCTGAGTACCCTCAAGTTTCTGGCTCTATTATAGACTCTAGAAAGCAAGAGTATGCTTTTTGCTCTAAAGCAGAGTGTATTTCATGAATGAGAACTATGCTGTGTTTTCCCTTCAGAAATGGAATTAAATCCTGGGCTCTGTGTCTTCCTACAAGCAAGACATCTTTTCAGGTAATCTCAGTCACTTTTCAGCTCAAAGGAAGCTACATCGTACACGAAGATCACACGTTTCTTGCTCTTAACTTGAAAGCATTGCATGTTAATGGAACTGTGGTTTGTATCAGTTTCAGTAGAAGAGTTGACCTAGAAATGGTCCGTATGTGTAGGAAACACCGTTATTTTGTTCTGACCACAGTCATGTTTCCTGCTTTATTAGAGACACTTAGAAAGCAAGAGCGTGCTTCTTGCTCTAAAGCAGAGTGTGTTTCATGGATGAGAACTGTGCTGTGTGTTTCCTTTCAGAAATGGAGTTAAATCCCAGGCTCTGTGTCTTCCTACAAGCAAAACATCTTTTCAGGTAAACTCAGTCACTTTTCAGCTCAAAGGAAGCTACATGGTTCACGAATTTCACACGTATCTCGCTCTTAACTTGAAAGCATTGCATGTTAATGGTACTGTGCTTTGTATCAGTTTCAGAAGAAGAGTTGTCCTAGATATGGTCCGTATGTGTAGGAAACACCGATATTTTGTTCTGACAACAGTCACGTTTCCTGCTGTATTAGCGACTCTTAGAAAGCAAGAGTGTGCTTCTTGCTCTAAAGCCGAGTGTGTTTCATGGATGTGAACTGTGCTGTGTGTTTCCCTTCAGAAATTGAGTTAAATTCCAGGCTCTGTGTCTTCCTACAAGCAAGACATCTTTTCAGGTAAACACAGTCACTTTTCAGCAGAAATGAATATAATTCGTTTATGAAGCTCACACGTATCTTGCTCTTAACTGAAAAGCATTGGATGTTAGATGACTTGTGGTTTGTATCAGTTTCAGAAGCAGAGTTTAACTAGCAATGGTCCGTATGTGTAGGAAACACCGTTCTTTCGTTCTGAGCACACTCACGTTTCCTGCTCTATTAGAGATTCCAGAAAGCAAGTGCATGGTTCTTCCTCTACGCAAAGTGTGTTTCATTGTGAGAACAGTGCTGTGTGTTTCCCGTCAGAAATAGAGTTAAATCACAGGCTCTGTATCTTCCTACAAGGAAGACTTCGTTTCACGTAAACTCAGTCACTATTCAGCTCAAACAACGCTACATCATTCATCTAGCTCACACGTTTCTTGCTCTTAACTGCAAAGCATTGGATGTTAGAGGACCTGTGGTTTGTATCAATTTCATGAGCAGAGTTGAAATAGATATGGTCCGTGTGTGTAGGAAACACAGTTCTTTTATTCTGAGCACACTTTCAAGTTTCTGGCTCTATTATAGACTCTAGAAAGCAAGAGTATGCTTTTTGCTCTAAAGCAGAGTGTATTTCATGAATGAGAACTATGCTGTGTTTTCCCTTCAGAAATGGAATTAAATCCCGGGCTCTGTGTCTTCCTACAAGCAAGACATCTTTTCAGGTAATCTCAGTCACTTTTCAGCTCAAAGGAAGCTACATCGTACACGAAGATCACACGTTTCTCGCTCTTAACTTGAAAGCATTGCATGTTAATGGAACTGTGCTTTGTATCAGTTTCAGAAGAAGAGTTGACCTAGATATGGTCGGTATGTGTAGGAAACACCGTTAATTTGTTCTGACCACAGTCAAGTTTCCTGCTGTATTAGAGAATCTCAGAAAGCAAGAGCGTGCTTCTTGCTCAAAAGCAGAGTGTGTTTCATGGATGAGAACTGTGCTGTGTGTTTCCCTTCAGAAATGGAGTTAAATTCCAGGCTCTGTGTCTTCCTACAAGCAAGACATCATTTCAGGTAAACGCAGTCACTTTTCAGCTCAAATGAATATAAATCGTTTATGAAGCTCACACGTTTATTGCTCTTAACTGAAAAGCATTGGACGTTAGATGACTTGTGGTTTGTATCAGTTTCAGAAGCAGAGTTGAACTAGCAGTGGTCTGTATGTGTAGGAAACACTGTTATTTTGTTCTCAGTACCTTCATGTGTCTGCACTGTTAGAGACTCTAGAAAGCAAGAGCATGCTTCGTGCTCTAAAGCAGAGTGTGTTTCATGGATGAGAACTGTGCTGTGTGTTTCCCTTCACAAATGGAGTTAAATCCCAGGCTCTGTGTCTTCCTACAAGCAAGACATCGTTTCAGGTAAACTCAGTCACTTTTCAGCTCAAATCTATATAAATCGTTTACGAAGATCACACATTTCTCGCTCTTAACTGAAAAGCATTGGATGTTCGATGAGTTTTGGTTTGTATCAGTTTCAGAAGCTGAGTTGAACTAGCAATGGTCCGTATGTGTAGGAAACACCGTTCTTTTTTCTGAGCAAACTCACGTTTCCTGCTCTATTAGAGACTCTAGAAAGCAAGAGCGTGCTTCTTCCTATATGCAGAGTGTGTTTCATCGTGAGAACAGTGCTGTGTGTTTCCCTTCAGAAATGCAGTTAAATTACAGGCTCTGTATCTTCCTAAAAGCAAGACATCTTTTCAGGTAAACTCAGTCACTTTTCAGCTCAAAGGAAGCTACATCGTTCACGAAGCTCACACGATTCTCGCTCTTAACTTGAAAGCATTGCATGTTAATGGAACTGTGCTTTGTATCAGTTTCAGAAGAAGAGTTGACCTAGATATGGTCCGTGTGTGTAGGAAACACTGTTCTTTTGTTCTGAGTACCCTCAAGTTTCTGGCTCTATTAGAGACTCTGGAAAGCAAGAGCATGCTTCTTGCTATGAAGCAGAGTGTGTTTCCTGGATGAGAACTGTGCTGTGTGTGTCCCTTCAGAAATGGAGTTAAATCCCATTCTCTGTGTCTTCCTACAAGCAAAACATCTTTTCAGGTAAACTCAGTCACTTTTCAGCTCAAAGGAAGCTACATCGTTCACGAAGCTCACACGTATCTCGCTCTTAACTTGAACGCATTGCATGTTAATGGAACTGTGCTTTGTATCAGTTTCAGAAGAAGAGTTGACCTAGATATGGTCCGTATGTGTAGGAAACACCGTTATTTTGTTCTGACCACAGTCACGTTTCCTGATCTATTAGAGACTCTTAGAAAGCAAGGGTGTGCTTCTTGCTCTAAAGCCGAGTGTGTTTCATGGATGTGAGCTGTGCTGTGTGTTTCCCTTCAGAAATTGAGTTAAATCCCAGGCTCTGTGTCTTCCTACAAGCAAGACATCTTTTCAGGTAAAGTCAGTCACTTTTCAGCTCTAAGGAAGCTACATCGTTCACAAAGGTCACACGTTTCTTGCTCTTAACTGGAAAGCATTGCATGTTAATGGAACTGTGCCCTGTATTAGTTTCAGAGAATAGTTGACCTAGATATGGTCCGTATGTGTAGGAAACACTGTTATTTTGTTCTGACCACAGTCAAGTTCCCTGCTGTATTAGAGAATCTCAGAAAGCAAGAGCGTGCTTCTTCCTATACAAAGAGTGTGTTTCATCATGAGAACAGTGCTGTGTGTTTCCCTTCATAAATGGTGTTAAATTACATGCTCTGTATCTTCCTACAAGCAAGACTTCGTTTCACGTAAACTCAGTCACCTTTCAGCTCAAACAAAGCTACATCTTTCACGTAGCAACACGTTTCTTGCTCTGAACTGTAAAGCATTGGATGTTAGAGGACCTGTGGTTTGTATCAGTTTCAGAAGCAGAGTTACACTAGCAATGGTCGGTATGTGTAGGAAACACCGTTCTTTTGTTCTGAGTACCCTCAAGTTTCTGGATCTATTAAAGACTCTGGAAAGCAAGAGCATGCTTCTTGCTATAAAGCAGAGTGTGTTTCATGGATGAGAACTGTGCTGTGTCTTTCCCTTCAGAAATGGAGTTAAATCCAAGGCTCTGTGTCTTCCTACAAGCAAGACATCTTTTCAGGTAAACTCAGTCACTTTTCAGCTCAAAGGAAGCTACATCGTTCATGAAGCTCATACTTTTCTCGCTCTTAAGTTGAAAGCATTGCATATTAATGGAACTGTGGTTTGTATCAGTTTCAGAAGAAGAGTTGACCTAGACATGGTCCGTATGTGTAGGAAACACCTTTATTTTGTTCTGACCACAGTCACGTTTCCTGCTATATTAGAGACTCTTAGAAAGCAAGAGTGTGCTTCTTGATCTAAAGCAGATGTGTTTCATGGATGAGAACTGTGCTGTGTGTTTCCCTTCAGAAATGGAGTTAAATCCCAGGCTCTGTGTCTTCCTATAAGCAAGACATCTTTTAAGGTAAACTCAGTCACTTTTCAGCTCAAACGAAGCCACATCGTTCACGAAGCTCACATGTTTCTCACTCTTAACTGGAAAGCATTGTATGTTAGAGGAACTGTGGTTTGCATCAGTTTCAGAAGCAGAGTTGAACTAGCAATGGTCCGTATGTGTAGGAAACACCGTTATTTTGTTCTGAGCACACTCACGTGTCCTGCTCTATTAGAGACTCTAGAAAGCAAGAGCGTGCTTCTTGCTCTAAAGCAGAGTGTGTTTCATGTGAGAACAGTGCTGTGTGATTCCCTTCAGAAATGGAGTTAAATCACAGGCTCTGTCTCTTCCTACAAGCAAGAATTCGTTTCACGTAAACTCAGTCAACTTTCAGCTCAAACAAAGCTACATCGTTCACATAGCTCACACGTTTCTTGCTCTTAACTGTAAAGCATTGGATGTTAGAGGTCCTGTGGTTTGTATCAGTTTCAGAAGCAGAGTTGAACTAGCAATGGTCCGTATGTGTAGGAACCACCGTTCATTTGTTCGGACTACCCTCAAGTTTCTCCCTCTTTTAGAGACTCTAGAAAGCCGAGGGTGCTTCTTGCTATAAAGCATTGTGTGTTTCATGGATGAGAAATGTGCTGTGTGTTTCCCTTCAGAAATGTAGTTAAATCCCAGGCTCTGTGTCTTCCTACAAGCAAGACATCTTTTCAGGTAAACTCAGTCACTTTTAAGCTCAAATGACGCTACATCGTTCACGAAGCTCACACGTATCTCGCTCTTAACTTGAAAGCATTGCATGTTAATGGAACTGTGCTTTGTATCAGTTTCAGAAGAAGAGTTGACCTAGATATGGTCCGTATGTGTAGGAAACTCCATTATTTGATTCTGACCACAGTCACGTTTCCTGCTGTATTAGAGACCCTTAAAAGCAAGAGTGTGCTTCTTGCTCTAAAGCAGAGTGTGTTTCATGGATGAGAACTGTGCTCTGTGTTTCCATTCATAAATGGAGTTAAATCCCAGGCTCTCTGTCTTCCTACAAGAAAGACATCGTTTCGGGTAAACTCAATCACTTTTCAGCTCAAATGAATATAAATCATTTACGAAGCACAACCGTTTCTTGCTCTTAACTGAAAAGCATTGGATGTTAGATGACTTGTGGTTTGTATCAGTTTCAGAAGCAGAGTTGAACTAGCAATTGTCTGTATGTGTAGGAAACACCATTCTTTTGTTCTGAGTACACTCAATTTCTGGCTCTATTAGAGACTCTAGAGAGCAAGAGCATGCTTCTTGTTCTAAAGCAGAGTGTGTTTCATGGATGAGAACTCTGCTGTGTGTTTCCCTTCAGAAATGGAGTTAAATCCCAGGCTCTGTGTCTTCCTATAAGCAAGACATCTTTTAAGGTAAACACAGTCACTTTTCACCTCAAAGGAAGCTACATCGTTCAAAAGCTCACATGTTTCTCGATCTTAACTGGAAAGCATTGTATGTAAGAGGAACTGTGGTTTGCATCAGTTTCAGAAGCAGAGTTGACCTAGCAATGGTCCGTATGTGTAGGAAACACCGTTCTTTTGTTCTGAGCACACTCACGTTTCCTGCTCTATTAGAGACTCTAGAAAGCAAGAGCGTGCTTCTTGCTCTAAAGCAGTGTGTGTTTCATCGTGAGAAGAGTGCTGTGTGTTTCCCTTCAGAAATGGCGTTAAATTCCAGGCTCTGTGTCTTCCTACAAGCAAGACATCTTTTCAAGTAAACTCAATCACTTTTCAGCTCAAATGAATATAAATCATTTACGAAGCACACCCGTTTCTTGCTCTTAACTGAAAAGCATTGGATGTTAGATGACTTGTGGTTTGTATCAGTTTCAGAAGCAGAGATGAACTAGCAATGGGCTGTATGTGTAGGAAACACCGTTCTTTTGTTCTGAGTACACTCAAGTTTCTGGCTCTATTAGAGACTCTAGAGAGCAAGAGCATGCTTCCTGTTCGAAAGCAGAGTGTGTTTCATGGATGAGAACTATGCTGTCTGTTTCCCTTCAGAAATGGAGTTAAATCCCAGGCTCTGTGTCTTCCTACAAGCAAGACATCTTTTAAGGTAAAATCAGTCTCTTTTCAGCTCATAGGAAGCTACATCTTTCAGGAAGCTCACATGTTTCTCGCTCTTAACTGTAAAGCATTTTATGTTAGAGGAACTGTGGTTTGTTTCATTTTCAGAAGAAGAGTTGACCTAGATTTGGTCCGTATATGTAGGAAACACCGTTATTTTGTTCTGACCACAGTCACGTTTCCTGCTGTATTAGAGACTCTAAAAAGAAAGAGCATGCTTCTTGATCTAAAGCAGAGTGTGTTTCATGGAGGAGAAATGTGCTGTGTGTTTCCCTTCAGAAATGTAGTTAAATTCCAGGCTCTGTGTCTTCCTACAAGAAAGACATCATTTCAGGTAAACGCAGACACTTTTCAGCTCAAATGAATATAAATCGTTTACAAAGCTCACACGTTTCTCGCTCTTAACTGAAAAGCATTGGATTTTAGATGACTTGTGGTTTGTATCAGTTTCAGAAGCAGAGTTGAACTAGCAATGGTCTGTATGTGTATGAAACACCGTTCTTTTGTTCTGAGCACACTTTCAAGTTTCTGGCTCTATTATAGACTCTAGAAAGCAAGAGCGTGCTTCTTGCTCTAAAGCAGATTGTGTTTCATGGATGAGAACTATGCTGTGTGTTTCCCTTCAGACATGGAGTTAAATCCCAGGCTCTGTGTCTTCCTACAAGCAACACATCTTTTCAGGTAAACTCAGTCACTTTTCAGCTCAAAGGAAGCTACATCGTTCACAAAGCTCACACGTTTCTTGCTCTTAACTGGAAAGCATTGCATGTTAATGGAACTGTGCTTTGTATCAGTTTCAGAAGAAGAGTTGACCTAGATATGGTCCGTATGTGTAGGAAACACCGTTATTTTGTTCTGACCACAGTCACGTTTCCTGCTGTATTAGAGACTCTTAGAAAGCAAGTGCGTGCTTCTTCGTATACACAGAGTGTGTTTCATGGTGAGAACTGTGTTGTGTGTTTCCCTTCAGAAATGGAGTTAAATCACAGGCTCTGTGTCTTCCTACAAGGAAGATTTCATTTCATGTAAACTCAGTCACCTTTCAGCTCAAACAAAGCTACATCGTTCACGTAGCTCACACGTTTCTTGCTCTTAACTGTAAAGCATTGGATGTTAGAGAACCTGTGGTTTGTATCAGTTTCAGAAACAGAGTTGAACTAGCAATGGATGTATGTGTAGGAAACACCATTCTTTTGTTCAGAGTACCCTCAAATTCTGGCTCTGTTAGAGACTCAAGAAAGAAAGAGCATGCTTCGTGTTCTAAAGCAGAGTGTGTTTCATGGATGAGAACTCTGCTGTGTGTTTCCCTTCAGAAATGGAGTTAAATCCCAGGCTCTGTGTCTTCCTATAAGCAAGACATCTTTTAAGGTAAACACAGTCACTTTTCACCTCAAAGGAAGCTACATCGTTCAAAAGCTCACATGTTTCTCGATCTTAACTGGAAAGCATTGTATGTAAGAGGAACTGTGGTTTGCATCAGTTTCAGAAGCAGAGTTGACCTAGCAATGGTCCGTATGTGTAGGAAACACCGTTCTTTTGTTCTGAGCACACTCACGTTTCCTGCTCTATTAGAGACTCTAGAAAGCAAGAGCGTGCTTCTTGCTCTAAAGCAGTGTGTGTTTCATCGTGAGAAGAGTGCTGTGTGTTTCCCTTCAGAAATGGCGTTAAATTCCAGGCTCTGTGTCTTCCTACAAGCAAGACATCTTTTCAAGTAAACTCAATCACTTTTCAGCTCAAATGAATATAAATCATTTACGAAGCACACCCGTTTCTTGCTCTTAACTGAAAAGCATTGGATGTTAGATGACTTGTGGTTTGTATCAGTTTCAGAAGCAGAGATGAACTAGCAATGGGCTGTATGTGTAGGAAACACCGTTCTTTTGTTCTGAGTACACTCAAGCTTCTGGCTCTATTAGAGACTCTAGAGAGCAAGAGCATGCTTCCTGTTCGAAAGCAGAGTGTGTTTCATGGATGAGAACTATGCTGTCTGTTTCCCTTCAGAAATGGAGTTAAATCCCAGGCTCTGTGTCTTCCTACAAGCAAGACATCTTTTAAGGTAAAATCAGTCTCTTTTCAGCTCATAGGAAGCTACATCTTTCAGGAAGCTCACATGTTTCTCGCTCTTAACTGTAAAGCATTTTATGTTAGAGGAACTGTGGTTTGTTTCATTTTCAGAAGAAGAGTTGACCTAGATTTGGTCCGTATATGTAGGAAACACCGTTATTTTGTTCTGACCACAGTCACGTTTCCTGCTGTATTAGAGACTCTAAAAAGAAAGAGCATGCTTCTTGATCTAAAGCAGAGTGTGTTTCATGGAGGAGAAATGTGCTGTGTGTTTCCCTTCAGAAATGTAGTTAAATTCCAGGCTCTGTGTCTTCCTACAAGAAAGACATCATTTCAGGTAAACGCAGACACTTTTCAGCTCAAATGAATATAAATCGTTTACAAAGCTCACACGTTTCTCGCTCTTAACTGAAAAGCATTGGATTTTAGATGACTTGTGGTTTGTATCAGTTTCAGAAGCAGAGTTGAACTAGCAATGGTCTGTATGTGTATGAAACACCGTTCTTTTGTTCTGAGCACACTTTCAAGTTTCTGGCTCTATTATAGACTCTAGAAAGCAAGAGCGTGCTTCTTGCTCTAAAGCAGATTGTGTTTCATGGATGAGAACTATGCTGTGTGTTTCCCTTCAGACATGGAGTTAAATCCCAGGCTCTGTGTCTTCCTACAAGCAACACATCTTTTCAGGTAAACTCAGTCACTTTTCAGCTCAAAGGAAGCTACATCGTTCACAAAGCTCACACGTTTCTTGCTCTTAACTGGAAAGCATTGCATGTTAATGGAACTGTGCTTTGTATCAGTTTCAGAAGAAGAGTTGACCTAGATATGGTCCGTATGTGTAGGAAACACCGTTATTTTGTTCTGACCACAGTCACGTTTCCTGCTGTATTAGAGACTCTTAGAAAGCAAGTGCGTGCTTCTTCGTATACACAGAGTGTGTTTCATGGTGAGAACTGTGTTGTGTGTTTCCCTTCAGAAATGGAGTTAAATCACAGGCTCTGTGTCTTCCTACAAGGAAGATTTCATTTCATGTAAACTCAGTCACCTTTCAGCTCAAACAAAGCTACATCATTCACGTAGCTCACACGTTTCTTGCTCTTAACTGTAAAGCATTGGATGTTAGAGAACCTGTGGTTTGTATCAGTTTCAGAAACAGAGTTGAACTAGCAATGGATGTATGTGTAGGAAACACCATTCTTTTGTTCAGAGTACCCTCAAATTCTGGCTCTGTTAGAGACTCAAGAAAGAAAGAGCATGCTTCGTGTTCTAAAGCAGAGTGTGTTTCATGGATGAGAACTCTGCTGTGTGTTTCCCTTCAGAAATGGAGTTAAATCCCAGGCTCTGTGTCTTCCTACAAGCACGACTTCGTTTCGGGTAAACTCACTCACGTTTCAGCTCAAACAAAGCTACATCTTTTACGTATCTCACACGTTTCTTGCTCTAACTGAAAAGCATTGGATATTAGAGGAACTGTGGTTTGTATCAGTTTCAGAAGCAGATTTGAACTAGCAATGGTCTGTATGTGTAGGAAACACCATTATTTTGTTCTGAGCACACTCATGTTTCCTGCTCTACTAGAGACTCTAGAAAGCAAGAGCGTGCTTCTTCCTATACGCAGAGTGTGTTTCGTCGTGAGAACTGTGCTGTGTGTTTCCCTTCAGAAATGGAGTTAAATCCCAGGCTCTGTGTCTTCCTACAAGCAATACTTCATTTCACGTAAACTCAGTCACCTTGTACTCAAACAAAGCTACATCTTTTACGTAGCACACCCGTTTCTTGCTCTAACTGAACAGCATTGGATATAAGAGGACCTGTGGTTGGTATCAGTTTCAGAAGCAGAGTTGGACTAGATATAATCTGTATGTGTAGGAAACTCCGTTATTTTGTTCTGAGCACACTCATGTTTCCTGCTCTACTAGAGACTCTAGAAAGCATGAGCGCACTTCTTCCTATACGCAGAGTGTGTTTCATGATGAGAACTGTGCTGTGTGTTTCCCTTCAGAAAAGGAGTTAAATTCCAGGCTCTGTGTCTTCCTACAAGCAAGAAATCTTTTCAGGTAAACGCAGTCACTTTTCAGCTCAAAGGAAGCTACATCGTTCACGAAACTAACACGTTTCTCTCTCTTAAGTGGAAAGCATTGCATGTTAGAGGAACTGTGCTTTGTATCAGTTTCAGAAGACGAGTTGACCTAGATATGGTCCGTATGTGTAGGAAACACCGTTATTTTGTTCTGACCACAGTCACGTTTCCTGCTGTATTAGAGACTCTTAGAAAGCAAGAGCGTGCTTCTTCCTATACGCAGAGAGTGTTTCATGGTGAGAACTGTGCTGTGTGTTTCCCTTCAGAAATGGAATTAAATCACAGGCTCTGTATCTTCCTACAAGCAAGACTTCGTTTCACGTAAATTCAGTCTCCTTTCAGCTAAAACAAAGCTACATCTTTCACGTAGCTCACAAGTTTCTTGCTCTTAAATGTAAAGCATTAGATGTTAAAGGACCTGTGGTTTGTATCAGTTTCAGAAGCAGAGTTGGACTAGATATGGTCTGTATGTGTAGGAAACTCCGTTATTTTGTTCTGAGTACCCTCAAGTTTCTGGCTCTATTAGAGACTCTAGAAAGCAAGAGCATGCTTCTTGCTCTAAAGCAGATTGTGCTTCATGGATGAGAACTGTGCTGTGTGTTTCCCTTGAGAAACGGAGTTAAATCCCAGGCACTGTGTCTTCCTACAAGCAAGACATCGTTTCAGGTAATCTCAGTCACTTTTCAGCTCAAAGGAAGCTATATCGTTCCCGAAGCTCACACGTTTCTTGTTCATAACTGGAAAGCATTGCATGTTAGAGGAACTGTGGTTTGTATCAGTTTCAGAAGCAGAGTTGAACTAGCAATGGTCCGTATGTGTAGGAAAAATCATTCCTTTGTTCTGGGTACCCTCAAGTTTCTGGCTCTATTAGAGACTCTAGAAAGCAAGAGCATGCTTCTTGCTCTAAAGCAGAGTGTGTTTCATGGAAGAGAACTGTGCTGTGTGTTTCCCTTCAGAAATTGAGTTTAATTCCTGGCTCTGTGTCTTCCTACAAGCAACACATCATTTCAGGTAAACGGAGTCACTTTTCAGCTCAAATGAATATAAATCGTTTACGAAGCTCAAAAGTATCTCGCTCTTAACTGAAAAGCATTGGATGTTAGATAACTTGTGGTTTTGTATCAGTTTCAGAAGCAGAGTTGAACTAGCAATGATCCGTATATGTAGGAAACTATGTTCTCTTGTTCTGAACACACTTTCAAGTTTCGGACTATATTGGAGACTCTAGAAAGTAAGAGCTTGCTTCTTGCTCTAAAGCAGAGTGTGTTTCATGGATGAGAACTGTGCTGTGTGTTTACCTTCAGAAATGGAGTTAAATCCCACGCTCTGTGTCTACATACAAGCAAGACATCTTTTCAGGAAAACTCAGACACTTTTCAGCTCAAAGGAAGCTACATTGTTCATGAAGCTCACACGTTTCTCGCTCTTAACTGGAAAGCATTGCATGTTAGAGGAACTGTGGTTTGTATCAGTTTCAGAAGAAGAGTTGACCTAGATATGGTCCGTATGTGTAGGAAACACCGTTCTTTTGTTCTGACCACAGTCACGGTACCTGCTGTATTAGAGACACTTAGAAAGCAAGAGCGTGCTTCTTGCTCTGAAGCAGACTGTGTTTCATGGAAGAGAACTGTGATGTGTGTTTCCCTTCAGAAATGGAGTTAAATTTCAAGCTCTATGTCTTGCTAAAAGCAAGACTTAGTTTAAGGTAAACTCAGTCACCTTTCAGCTAAAACATAGACATATATTTCTCGTCGCTCACACCTTTCTCGCTCTTAACTGTAAAGCATTGGATGATAGATGACCTGTGGTTTGTATCAGTTTCAGAAGCAGAGTTGAACTAGAAATGGTCTGTACGTGTAGGAAACACCGTTCTTTTGTTCTGACCACAGCCACTTTTCCTGCTGTATTAGAGACTCTAGAAAGAAAGAGTGTACTTCTTGCTCTAAAGCAGAGTGTGTTTCACAGATTACAACTGTGCTGTGTGTTTACCTTTAGAAATGGAGTTAAATCCCAGGCTCTGTGTCTTCCTACATGCAAGACATCATTTCAGGTAAACTCAGTAACTTTTCCGCTTTAATATAACTACATCGTTCACTTAGCTCACACGTTTCTGGCTCTTAACTGAAAAGCATTGGTTGTTAGAGGACCTGTGGTTTGTATCAGTTTCAGAAGCAGAGTTGAACTAGCAATGGTCCGTATGTGTAGGAATCACCGTTCTTTTGTTCTGAGCACACTCACGTTTCCTGCTTTATTAGAAACTCCAGAAAGCAAGAGCGTGCTTCTTCCTATACGCAGAGTTGTTTCATGGATGAGAACTGTGCTGTGTGCTTCCCTTCAGAAATGGAGTTAAATCCCAGGCTCTGTCTCTTCCTACAAGCATGACTTCTTTTCATGTAAACTCAGTAACTTTTCCGCTCTAATATAACTACATCGTTCACTTAGCTCACACGTTTCTGGCTCTTAACTGAAAAGCATTGGTTGTTAGAGGACCTGTGGTTTGTATCAGTTTCAGAAGCAGAGTTGAACTAGATATGGTCCGTATGTGTAGGAAACACCGTTCTTTTGTTCTGAGCACACTCACGTTTCCTGATTTTTAGAGACACTAGAAGGCAAGAGTATGCTTCTTTCTCTTAAGCAGAGTGTGCTTCAGGGATGACAACTGTGCTGTGTGTTTCCCTTCAGAAATGGAGTTAAATCCCAGGCTCTGTATCTTCCTATAAGCAAGACTTCGTTTCAAGTAAACTCACTCACCTTCCAGCTCAAACAAAGGTACATCGAACACGTAGCTAACACGTTTCGGGCTCTTAAGTGTAAAGCATTGGATGTTAGAGGACCTGTGGTTTGTATCAGTTTCAGTAGCAGAGTTGAACTAGCAATGGTCCGTATGTGTAGGAAACACCGTTATTTTGATCTGAGTACCCTCAAGTTTCTGGCTCTATTAGAGACTCTTGAAAGCATAGCATGCTTCTTGCTCTAAAGCAGAGTGAGTTTCATGGATGAGAACTGTACTGTGTGTTTCCCTTCAGAAATGGAGTTAAATCCCAGGCTCTGTGTCTTCCTATAAGCAAGACATCTTTTCAGGTAAACTCATTCACTTTTCGGCTCAAAGGAAGCTACATCGTTCACGAAGCTCACACGTTTCTCGCTCTTAACTGGAAAGCATTGGATGTTAGAGGACCTGTGGTTTGTATCAGTTTCAGAAGAAGAGTTGACCTAGATATGGTCTGTATGTGTAGGAAACACCTTTCATTTGTTCTGAGCATACTTTCAAGTTTCTGGCTCTATTGGAGACTCGAGAAAGCAAGAGCGGGCTTCTTGCTCTAAAGCAGCGTGTGTTTCATGGATGAGAACTGTGCTGTGTGTTTCCCTTCAGAAATGGAGTTAAAAACAGGCTCTGTGTCTTCCTACAAGCAAGATATCTTTTCAGGTAAACTCAGTCACTTTTCAGCTCAAAAGAAGCTACATCGTTCCTGAAGCTCACAAGTTTCTTGTTCGTAACTGGAAATCATTGCATGTTAGAGTAACTGTGGTTTGTATCAGTTTCAGAAGAAGAGTTGACCTAGATATGGTACGTTTGTGTAGGAAAATCCGTTCTTTTGTTCTGAGCACACTCATATGTCTTGCTTTATTAGAGGCTCTAGAAAGCAAGAGCATTCTTCTTGCTCTAAGGCAGAGTGTGTTTCATGGATGACAACTGTGATGTGTGTTTCCTTCAGAAAAGGAGTTAAATACCAGGCTCTGTGTCTTCCTACAAATACACATAATTTCAGGTAAACGCAGTCACTTTTAACTCAAACGAATATAAATCATTCACAAAGCTCACACGTTTCTCGCTCTTAACTGAAAAGCATTGCATGTTAGAGGAACTGTTGTTTGTATCAGCTTCAGAAGCAGAGTTGAACTAGCAATTGTCCGTATATGTAGGAAACACCGTTCTTTTGTTCTGAGTACCCTCAAGTCTATTGCTCTATTAGAGAATCTAGAAAGCAAGAGCATGCTTCTTGCTCTAAAGCAGAGTGTGTTTCATGGATGACAACTGTGTTGTGTGTTTCCCTTCAGAAATGGAGTAAAATCCCTGGCTCTGTGTCTTCCTACAAGCAAGACTTCGTTTCAGGTAAACTCACTCATGATTCAGCTCAAACAAGGGTACATCATTTACGTAGCTCACACGTTTGTTGCTCTAACTGAAAAGAATTGGATATTAGAGGAACTGTGGTTTGTATCAGTTTCCGAAGCAGAGTAGGACTAGAGATGGTCTGTACATGTAGGAAACTCTGTTCTTTTTTTCTGAGCACACACATGTTTCCTACTCTATTATAGACTCTAGAAAGCAAGAGCGTGCTTCTTGCTCTAAAGCAGACTGTGTTTCAAGGATGAGAACTGTGATGTGTGTTTCGCTTCAGAAATGGAGTTAAATTTCAAGCTCTGTGTCTTGCTAAAAGCAAGACTTCGTTTAAGGTAAACTCAGTCACCATTCAGCTCAAACATAGACACATATTTCTCGTCGCTCACACGTTTCTCGCTCTTAACTGTAAAGCATTGGATGATAGATGACCTGTGGTTTGTATCAGTTTCAGAAGCAGAGTTGAACTAGATATGGTCTGTACGTGTAGGAAACACCGTTCTTTTGTTCTGACCACTGTCACGTTTCCTGCTGTATTAGAGACTCTAGAAAGCAAGAGCATACTTCTTGCTCTAAAGCAGAGTGTGTTGCACGGATGACAACTGTGCTGTGTGTTTCCCTTCAGAAATGGAGTTAAATCCCAGGCTCTGTGTCTTCCTACATGCAAGATATCATTTCAGGTAAACAGAGTTACTTTTCAGCTCAAATGAATATAAATCGTTTACGAAGCTCACACGTTTCTCGCTCTTAACTGAAAAGCATAGGATGTTAGATGACCTGTGGTTTGTATCAGTTTCAGAAGCAGAGTTAAACTAGCGATGGTCCGTATGTGTAGGAAACACCGTTCTTTTGTTCCAACCACCCTCACATTTCCTGCTCTATTAGAGACTCTAGAAAGCAAGAGCGTGCTTCTTGCTATACGCAGAGTGTGTTTCTTGGATGAGAACTGTGCTGTGTGTTTCCATTCAGAATGGAGTTAAATCTCAGGCTCTGTGTCTTTATACAAGCAAGACATCTTTTCAGGTAAACTCAGTCACTTTTCAGCTCAAAGGAAGCTACATGTTTTACGAAGCTCACACGTTTCTTCTTTGTAACTGGAAAGCATTTGATGTTGGAGGAACTATGGTTTCTATCAGTTTCAGAAGAAGAGTTGAACTAGATATGGTCCGTATGTGTAGGAAACACCGTTCTTTTCTTCTGAGCACACTCATGTTTCCTGCTTTAGTAGAGGCTCTAGAGAGAAAGAGCGTGCTTCTTGCTCTAAAGCAGAGTGTGTTTCATGGATGAGAACTGTGATGTGTGTTTCCCTTCAGAAAAGTAGTTAAATACCATGCTCTGTGTCTTCCAACAAATAGACATAATTTCAGGTAAAGGCAGTCACTTTTAACTCAAACGAATATAAATCATTCACAAAGCTCCCTCGTTTCTCGCTCTTAACTGAAAAGCATTGCATGTTAGAGGAACTGTTGTCGGTATCAGTTTCAGAAGCAGAGTTGAACTAGCAATGGTCCGTATATGGTGGAAACACCGTTCTTTTGTTCTGAGTACCCTCAATTCTATTGCTCTATTAGAAACTCTAGAAAGCAAGAACATGCTTCTTGCTCTAAAGCAGAGTGTGTTTCATGGATGACAACTGTGCTGTGTGTTTCCCTCCAGAAATGGAGTAAAATCCCAGGCTCTGTGTCTTCCTACAAGCAAGACTTCGTTTCAGGTAAACTCACTCATGATTCAGCTCAAACAAGGGTACATCGTTTACGTAGCTCACACGTTTGTTGCTCTAACTGAAAAGCATTGGATATTAGAGGAACTGTGGTTTGTATCAGTTTCCGAAGCAGAGTAGGACTAGAGATGGTCTGTACATGTAGGAAACTCTGTTCTTTTGTTCTGAGCACACACATGTTTCCTGCTCTATTATAGAGTGTAGAAAGCAAGAGCGTGCTTCTTGCTCTAAAGCAGACTGTGTTTCATGGATGAGAACTGTGATGTGTGTTTCCCTTCAGAAATGGAGTTAAATTTCAAGCTCTGTGTCTTGCTAAAAGCAAGACTTCGTTTAAGGTAAACTCAGTCACCTTTCAGCTCAAACATAGACACATATTTCTCGTCGCTCACACGTTTCTTGCTCTTAACTGTAAAGCATTGGATGATAGATGACCTGTGGTTTGTATCAGTTTCAGAAGCAGAGTTGAACTAGATATGGTCTGTACGTGTAGGAAACACCGTTCTTTTGTTCTGACCACTGTCACGTTTCCTGCTGTATTAGAGACTCTAGAAAGCAAGAGCGTACTTCTTGCTCTAAAGCAGAGTGTGTTGCACGGATGACAACTGTGCTGTGTGTTTCCCTTCAGAAATGGAGTTAAATCCCAGGCTCTGTGTCTTCCTACATGCAAGATATCATTTCAGGTAAACAGAGTTACTTTTCAGCTCAAATGAATATAAATCGTTTACGAAGCTCACACGTTTCTCGCTCTTAACTGAAAAGCATAGGATGTTAGATGACCTGTGGTTTGTATCAGTTTCAGAAGCAGAGTTAAACTAGCAATGGTCCGTATGTGTAGGAAACACCGTTCTTTTGTTCCAACCACCCTCACATTTCCTGCTCTATTAGAGACTCTAGAAAGCAAGAGCGTGCTTCTTGCTATACGCAGAGTGTGTTTCTTGGATGAGAACTGTGCTGTGTGTTTCCATTCAGAATGGAGTTAAATCTCAGGCTCTGTGTCTTTATACAAGCAAGACATCTTTTCAGGTAAACTCAGTCACTTTTCAGCTCAAAGGAAGCTACATGGTTCACGAAGCTCACACGTTTCTTCTTTGTAACTGGAAAGCATTTGATGTTGGAGGAACTATGGTTTCTATCAGTTTCAGAAGAAGAGTTGAACTAGATATGGTCCGTATGTGTAGGAAACACCGTTCTTTTCTTCTGAGCACACTCATGTTTCCTGCTTTAGTAGAGGCTCTAGAAAGCAAGAGCGTGCTTCTTGCTCTAAAGCAGAGTGTGTTTCATGGATGAGAACTGTGATGTGTGTTTTCCTTCAGAAAAGTAGTTAAATACCATGCTCTGTGTCTTCCTACCAATAGACATAATTTCAGGTAAAGGCAGTCACTTTTAACTCAAACGAATATAAATCATTCACAAAGCTCCCTCGTTTCTCGCTCTTAACTGAAAAGCATTGCATGTTAGAGGAACTGTTGTCGGTATCAGTTTCAGAAGCAGAGTTGAACTAGCAATGGTCCGTATATGGTGGAAACACCGTTCTTTTGTTCTGAGTACCCTCAATTCTATTGCTCTATTAGAAACTCTAGAAAGCAAGAACATGCTTCTTGCTCTAAAGCAGAGTGTGTTTCACGGATGACAACTGTGCTGTGTGTTTCCCTCCAGAAATGGAGTAAAATCCCAGGCTCTGTGTCTTCCTACTAGCAAGACTTCGTTTCAGGTAAACTCACTCATGATTCAGCTCAAACAAGGCTACATCGTTTATGTAGCTCACACGTTTCTTGCTCTAACTGAATAGCATTTGATATTAGAGGAACTGTGGTTTGTATCAGTTTCCGAAGCAGAGTAGGACTAGATATGGTCTGTATGTGTAGGAAACTCTGTTCTTTTGTTCTGAGCACATACATGTTTCCTGCTCTATTATAGACTCTAGAAAGCAAGAGCGTGCTTCCTGCTCTAAAGCATACTGTGTTTCATGGATGAGAACTGTACTTTGTGTTTCCCTTCAGAAATGGAGTTAAATCTCAGGCTCTGTGTCTTCCTAAAAGCAAGACTTCGTTTAAGGTAAACTCAGTCTCCTTTCAGCTCAAACAACGTTACATAGTTCTCAGAGCTCACACGTTTCTCGCTCTTAACTGTAAATCATTGGATATTAGAGGACCTTTTTTTGTATCAGTTTCAGAAGCAGAGTTGAACTAGCAATGGTCAGTATGTGTAGGAAACACTGTTCTTTTGTTCTGATAACACTCAAGTTCCTGGCTCTAATAGAGACCCTAGAACGCAAGAGCGTGCTTCTTGCTCTAAGGCAGAGTGTGTTTCATGGATGAGAACTGTGGTTTGTGTTTGCCTTCTGAAATGGAGTTAAATCCCAGGCTGTGTGTCTTCCTACAACAAGATATCATTTCAGGTAAACCCAGTCACTTTAGCTCAAACGAATATAAATCTTTCACGAAGCTCACACATTTGTCGTTCTTATCTCTAAAGCATTGGATGTTAGATGACCTGTGGTTTGTATCAGTTTTAGAAGCAGAGTCGAACTAGAAATGATCCATATGTGTAGGAAACACCGTTATTTTGTTCTGACCTCAGTCACGTTTCCTGCTGAATTAGAGACCCTTAGAAATCAAGAGCATGCTTCCTGCTCTAAAGCAGAGTGTGTTTCATGGATGAGAACTGTGCTGTGTGCTTCCCTTCAGAAATGGAGTTAAATCACAGGCTCTGTGTCTTCCTACAAGCAAGACTTCTTTTCATGTAAACTCAGTAACTTTTCAGCTCAAACAAAACCCCATCATTCACATAACTCACACTTTTCTGGCTCTTAACGGAAAAGAATTGGATGTTAGAGGACCTGTGGTTTGTATCAGTTTCAGAAGCAGAGTTGAACTAGATATGGTCCATATGTGTAGGAAACACCATTATTTTGTTCTGACCCCACTCACTTTACCTGCTGTATTAGAGACTCCAGAAAGGAAGAAGGTGCTTCTTGCTATAAGCAGAATGTGTTTCATGGATGAGAACTGTGCTGTGTGTTTCCCTTCAGAAATGGTGTAAAATCACAGGCTCCGTGTCTTCCTACAAGCATGACTTCATATCATGTAAACTCAGTTACTTTTCAGCTCAAACAAAACTACATCTTTCACATAGCTCACATGTTTCTCGCTCTTAACTGAAAAGCATTGGATGTTAGAGGACCTGTGGTTTGTATCAGTTTCAGAAGCGGGGTTGAACTAGATATGGTCCATATGTGTAGGAAACACCGTTATTTTGTTCTGACCCCACTAACTTTAACTGCTGTATTAGTGACTCCAGAAAGCAAGAAGGTGCTTCTTGCTAGAAGCAGAATGTGTTTCATGGATGAGAACTGTGCTGTGTGTTTCCCTTCAGAAATGGTGTAAAATCACAGGCTCCGTGTCTTCCTACAAGCATGACTTCGTTTCATGTAAACTCAGTTACTTTTCAGCTCAAACAAAACTACATCATTCACATAGCTCACGTGTTTCTCGCTCTTAACTGAAAAGCATTGGATGTTAGAGGACCTGTGGTTTGTATCAGTTTCAGAAGCAGAGTTGAACTAGATATGGAACTTATTTGTAGGAAACACCGTTCTGTTGTTCTTACCACACCCACTTTGCCTGCTGTATTAGATACCCTAGAAAGCAAGAGCGTGCTTCTTGCTCTAAAGCAGAGTGTGTTTCATGGATGAGAACTGTGCTGTGTGTTTTCCTTCAGAAATGGAGTTAAATCCCAGGCTCTGTGTCTTCCTACAACAGGATATCATTTCAGGTATACGCAGTCACTTTTAGCTCAAACGAATATAAATCTTTCACGAAGCTCACACGTTTGTCGCTCTTAACTGAAAAGCATTGGATGTTAGATGACCTGTGGTTTGTATCAGTTTAATAAGCAGAGTTGAACTAGCAATGGTCCATATGTGTTTGTAAACACCGTTCTTTTGTTCTCAGCATACACACGTTTCCTGCTCTATTAGAAAATCTAGAAAGCAACAGCGTGCTTCTTGCTATAAGCAGAGTGCGTTTCATGGATGACAACTGTGGTGTGTGTTTCCCTTCAGAAATGGAGTTAAATCACAGGCTCTGTGTCTTCCTACCACCAAGACTTCGTTTCAGGTAAACTCACTCATGTTTCAGCTCTAAGAAAGCAACATCGTTTATGTTGCTCACACGTTTCTTGCTCTTAACAGAAAAGCATTGGATGTTAGAAGAACTGTGGTTTGTATCAGTTTCAGAAGCAGAGTTGAACTGGATATGGTCTGTATGTGTAGGAAATACGTTCTTTTGTTCTGAGTACACTCACGTTTCCTGCTCTAATATAGACTCTAGAAGGCACGGGCATGCTTCATGCTCTAAAGCAGACTGTGTTTCATGGATGAGAACTGTGCTGTGTGTTTCCCTTCAGAAATGGAGTTAAATCCCAGTCTCTGTGTCTTCCTAAAAGCCAGACTTCCTTTAATGTAAACTCAGTCAACGTTCAGCTCAAACAAAGATACATAGTTCTCATAGCTCACACGTTTCTCACTCTTAACTGTAAAGCATTGGATATTAGAGGACCTGTGGTTTGTATCAGTTTCAGAAGCAGAGTTGAACTAGCAATGGTCCGTATGTGTAGGAAACACCGTTCTTTTGTTCTAAGCACTCTCAACTTTCTGGCTCTATTAGAGACTCTAGAAAGCAAGAGCATGCTTCTTGCTCTGAAGCAGAATGTGCTTCATGGATTAGAACTGTGCTGTGTGTTTCCCTTCAGAAATGGAGTTAAATCCCAGGCTCTGTGTCTTCCTATAAGCAAGACATCTTTTAAGGTAAACACAGTCACTTTTCACCTCAAAGGAAGCTACATCGTTCAAAAGCTCACATGTTTCTCGATCTTAACTGGAAAGCATTGTATGTTAGAGGAACTGTGGTTTGCATCAGTTTCAGAAGCATAGTTGACCTAGCAATGGTCCGTATGTGTAGGAAACACCGTTCTTTTGTTCTGAGCACACTCACGTTTCCTGCTCTATTAGAGACTCTAGAAAGCAAGAGCGTGCTTCTTGCTCTAAAGCAGTGTGTGTTTCATCGTGAGAAGAGTGCTGTGTGTTTCCCTTCAGAAATGGCGTTAAATTCCAGGCTCTGTGTCTTCCTACAAGCAAGACATCTTTTCAAGTAAACTCAATCACTTTTCAGCTCAAATGAATATAAATCATTTACGAAGCACACCCGTTTCTTGCTCTTAACTGAAAAGCATTGGATGTTAGATGACTTGTGGTTTGTATCAGTTTCAGAAGCAGAGATGAACTAGCAATGGGCTGTATGTGTAGGAAACACCGTTCTTTTGTTCTGAGTACACTCAAGTTTCTGGCTCTATTAGAGACTCTAGAGAGCAAGAGCATGCTTCCTGTTCGAAAGCAGAGTGTGTTTCATGGATGAGAACTATGCTGTCTGTTTCCCTTCAGAAATGGAGTTAAATCCCAGGCTCTGTGTCTTCCTACAAGCAAGACATCTTTTAAGGTAAAATCAGTCTCTTTTCAGCTCATAGGAAGCTACATCTTTCAGGAAGCTCACATGTTTCTCGCTCTTAACTGTAAAGCATTTTATGTTAGAGGAACTGTGGTTTGTTTCATTTTCAGAAGAAGAGTTGACCTAGATTTGGTCCGTATATGTAGGAAACACCGTTATTTTGTTCTGACCACAGTCACGTTTCCTGCTGTATTAGAGACTCTAAAAAGAAAGAGCATGCTTCTTGATCTAAAGCAGAGTGTGTTTCATGGAGGAGAAATGTGCTGTGTGTTTCCCTTCAGAAATGTAGTTAAATTCCAGGCTCTGTGTCTTCCTACAAGAAAGACATCATTTCAGGTAAACGCAGACACTTTTCAGCTCAAATGAATATAAATCGTTTACAAAGCTCACACGTTTCTCGCTCTTAACTGAAAAGCATTGGATTTTAGATGACTTGTGGTTTGTATCAGTTTCAGAAGCAGAGTTGAACTAGCAATGGTCTGTATGTGTATGAAACACCGTTCTTTTGTTCTGAGCACACTTTCAAGTTTCTGGCTCTATTATAGACTCTAGAAAGCAAGAGCGTGCTTCTTGCTCTAAAGCAGATTGTGTTTCATGGATGAGAACTATGCTGTGTGTTTCCCTTCAGACATGGAGTTAAATCCCAGGCTCTGTGTCTTCCTACAAGCAACACATCTTTTCAGGTAAACTCAGTCACTTTTCAGCTCAAAGGAAGCTACATCGTTCACAAAGCTCACACGTTTCTTGCTCTTAACTGGAAAGCATTGCATGTTAATGGAACTGTGCTTTGTATCAGTTTCAGAAGAAGAGTTGACCTAGATATGGTCCGTATGTGTAGGAAACACCGTTATTTTGTTCTGACCACAGTCACGTTTCCTGCTGTATTAGAGACTCTTAGAAAGCAAGTGCGTGCTTCTTCGTATACACAGAGTGTGTTTCATGGTGAGAACTGTGTTGTGTGTTTCCCTTCAGAAATGGAGTTAAATCACAGGCTCTGTGTCTTCCTACAAGGAAGATTTCATTTCATGTAAACTCAGTCACCTTTCAGCTCAAACAAAGCTACATCGTTCACGTAGCTCACACGTTTCTTGCTCTTAACTGTAAAGCATTGGATGTTAGAGAACCTGTGGTTTGTATCAGTTTCAGAAACAGAGTTGAACTAGCAATGGATGTATGTGTAGGAAACACCATTCTTTTGTTCAGAGTACCCTCAAATTCTGGCTCTGTTAGAGACTCAAGAAAGAAAGAGCATGCTTCGTGTTCTAAAGCAGAGTGTGTTTCATGGATGAGAACTCTGCTGTGTGTTTCCCTTCAGAAATGGAGTTAAATCCCAGGCTCTGTGTCTTCCTACAAGCACGACTTCGTTTCGGGTAAACTCACTCACGTTTCAGCTCAAACAAAGCTACATCTTTTACGTATCTCACACGTTTCTTGCTCTAACTGAAAAGCATTGGATATTAGAGGAACTGTGGTTTGTATCAGTTTCAGAAGCAGATTTGAACTAGCAATGGTCTGTATGTGTAGGAAACACCATTATTTTGTTCTGAGCACACTCATGTTTCCTGCTCTACTAGAGACTCTAGAAAGCAAGAGCGTGCTTCTTCCTATACGCAGAGTGTGTTTCGTCGTGAGAACTGTGCTGTGTGTTTCCCTTCAGAAATGGAGTTAAATCCCAGGCTCTGTGTCTTCCTACAAGCAATACTTCATTTCACGTAAACTCAGTCACCTTGTACTCAAACAAAGCTACATCTTTTACGTAGCACACCCGTTTCTTGCTCTAACTGAACAGCATTGGATATAAGAGGACCTGTGGTTGGTATCAGTTTCAGAAGCAGAGTTGGACTAGATATAATCTGTATGTGTAGGAAACTCCGTTATTTTGTTCTGAGCACACTCATGTTTCCTGCTCTACTAGAGACTCTAGAAAGCATGAGCGCACTTCTTCCTATACGCAGAGTGTGTTTCATGATGAGAACTGTGCTGTGTGTTTCCCTTCAGAAAAGGAGTTAAATTCCAGGCTCTGTGTCTTCCTACAAGCAAGAAATCTTTTCAGGTAAACGCAGTCACTTTTCAGCTCAAAGGAAGCTACATCGTTCACGAAACTAACACGTTTCTCTCTCTTAAGTGGAAAGCATTGCATGTTAGAGGAACTGTGCTTTGTATCAGTTTCAGAAGACGAGTTGACCTAGATATGGTCCGTATGTGTAGGAAACACCGTTATTTTGTTCTGACCACAGTCACGTTTCCTGCTGTATTAGAGACTCTTAGAAAGCAAGAGCGTGCTTCTTCCTATACGCAGAGAGTGTTTCATGGTGAGAACTGTGCTGTGTGTTTCCCTTCAGAAATGGAATTAAATCACAGGCTCTGTATCTTCCTACAAGCAAGACTTCGTTTCACGTAAATTCAGTCTCCTTTCAGCTAAAACAAAGCTACATCTTTCACGTAGCTCACAAGTTTCTTGCTCTTAAATGTAAAGCATCAGATGTTAAAGGACCTGTGGTTTGTATCAGTTTCAGAAGCAGAGTTGGACTAGATATGGTCTGTATGTGTAGGAAACTCCGTTATTTTGTTCTGAGTACCCTCAAGTTTCTGGCTCTATTAGAGACTCTAGAAAGCAAGAGCATGCTTCTTGCTCTAAAGCAGATTGTGCTTCATGGATGAGAACTGTGCTGTGTGTTTCCCTTGAGAAACGGAGTTAAATCCCAGGCACTGTGTCTTCCTACAAGCAAGACATCGTTTCAGGTAATCTCAGTCACTTTTCAGCTCAAAGGAAGCTATATCGTTCCCGAAGCTCACACGTTTCTTGTTCATAACTGGAAAGCATTGCATGTTAGAGGAACTGTGGTTTGTATCAGTTTCAGAAGCAGAGTTGAACTAGCAATGGTCCGTATGTGTAGGAAAAATCATTCCTTTGTTCTGGGTACCCTCAAGTTTCTGGCTCTATTAGAGACTCTAGAAAGCAAGAGCATGCTTCTTGCTCTAAAGCAGAGTGTGTTTCATGGAAGAGAACTGTGCTGTGTGTTTCCCTTCAGAAATTGAGTTTAATTCCTGGCTCTGTGTCTTCCTACAAGCAACACATCATTTCAGGTAAACGGAGTCACTTTTCAGCTCAAATGAATATAAATCGTTTACGAAGCTCAAAAGTATCTCGCTCTTAACTGAAAAGCATTGGATGTTAGATAACTTGTGGTTTTGTATCAGTTTCAGAAGCAGAGTTGAACTAGCAATGATCCGTATATGTAGGAAACTATGTTCTCTTGTTCTGAACACACTTTCAAGTTTCGGACTATATTGGAGACTCTAGAAAGTAAGAGCTTGCTTCTTGCTCTAAAGCAGAGTGTGTTTCATGGATGAGAACTGTGCTGTGTGTTTACCTTCAGAAATGGAGTTAAATCCCACGCTCTGTGTCTACATACAAGCAAGACATCTTTTCAGGAAAACTCAGACACTTTTCAGCTCAAAGGAAGCTACATTGTTCATGAAGCTCACACGTTTCTCGCTCTTAACTGGAAAGCATTGCATGTTAGAGGAACTGTGGTTTGTATCAGTTTCAGAAGAAGAGTTGACCTAGATATGGTCCGTATGTGTAGGAAACACCGTTCTTTTGTTCTGACCACAGTCACGGTACCTGCTGTATTAGAGACACTTAGAAAGCAAGAGCGTGCTTCTTGCTCTGAAGCAGACTGTGTTTCATGGAAGAGAACTGTGATGTGTGTTTCCCTTCAGAAATGGAGTTAAATTTCAAGCTCTATGTCTTGCTAAAAGCAAGACTTAGTTTAAGGTAAACTCAGTCACCTTTCAGCTAAAACATAGACATATATTTCTCGTCGCTCACACCTTTCTCGCTCTTAACTGTAAAGCATTGGATGATAGATGACCTGTGGTTTGTATCAGTTTCAGAAGCAGAGTTGAACTAGAAATGGTCTGTACGTGTAGGAAACACCGTTCTTTTGTTCTGACCACAGCCACTTTTCCTGCTGTATTAGAGACTCTAGAAAGAAAGAGTGTACTTCTTGCTCTAAAGCAGAGTGTGTTTCACAGATTACAACTGTGCTGTGTGTTTACCTTTAGAAATGGAGTTAAATCCCAGGCTCTGTGTCTTCCTACATGCAAGACATCATTTCAGGTAAACTCAGTAACTTTTCCGCTTTAATATAACTACATCGTTCACTTAGCTCACACGTTTCTGGCTCTTAACTGAAAAGCATTGGTTGTTAGAGGACCTGTGGTTTGTATCAGTTTCAGAAGCAGAGTTGAACTAGCAATGGTCCGTATGTGTAGGAATCACCGTTCTTTTGTTCTGAGCACACTCACGTTTTCTGCTTTATTAGAAACTCCAGAAAGCAAGAGCGTGCTTCTTCCTATACGCAGAGTTGTTTCATGGATGAGAACTGTGCTGTGTGCTTCCCTTCAGAAATGGAGTTAAATCCCAGGCTCTGTCTCTTCCTACAAGCATGACTTCTTTTCATGTAAACTCAGTAACTTTTCCGCTCTAATATAACTACATCGTTCACTTAGCTCACACGTTTCTGGCTCTTAACTGAAAAGCATTGGTTGTTAGAGGACCTGTGGTTTGTATCAGTTTCAGAAGCAGAGTTGAACTAGATATGGTCCGTATGTGTAGGAAACACCGTTCTTTTGTTCTGAGCACACTCACGTTTCCTGATTTTTAGAGACACTAGAAGGCAAGAGTATGCTTCTTTCTCTTAAGCAGAGTGTGCTTCAGGGATGACAACTGTGCTGTGTGTTTCCCTTCAGAAATGGAGTTAAATCCCAGGCTCTGTATCTTCCTATAAGCAAGACTTCGTTTCAAGAAAACTCACTCACCTTCCAGCTCAAACAAAGGTACATCGAACACGTAGCTAACACGTTTCGGGCTCTTAAGTGTAAAGCATTGGATGTTAGAGGACCTGTGGTTTGTATCAGTTTCAGTAGCAGAGTTGAACTAGCAATGGTCCGTATGTGTAGGAAACACCGTTATTTTGATCTGAGTACCCTCAAGTTTCTGGCTCTATTAGAGACTCTTGAAAGCATAGCATGCTTCTTGCTCTAAAGCAGAGTGAGTTTCATGGATGAGAACTGTACTGTGTGTTTCCCTTCAGAAATGGAGTTAAATCCCAGGCTCTGTGTCTTCCTATAAGCAAGACATCTTTTCAGGTAAACTCATTCACTTTTCGGCTCAAAGGAAGCTACATCGTTCACGAAGCTCACACGTTTCTCGCTCTTAACTGGAAAGCATTGGATGTTAGAGGACCTGTGGTTTGTATCAGTTTCAGAAGAAGAGTTGACCTAGATATGGTCTGTATGTGTAGGAAACACCTTTCATTTGTTCTGAGCATACTTTCAAGTTTCTGGCTCTATTGGAGACTCGAGAAAGCAAGAGCGGGCTTCTTGCTCTAAAGCAGCGTGTGTTTCATGGATGAGAACTGTGCTGTGTGTTTCCCTTCAGAAATGGAGTTAAAAACAGGCTCTGTGTCTTCCTACAAGCAAGATATCTTTTCAGGTAAACTCAGTCACTTTTCAGCTCAAAAGAAGCTACATCGTTCCTGAAGCTCACAAGTTTCTTGTTCGTAACTGGAAATCATTGCATGTTAGAGTAACTGTGGTTTGTATCAGTTTCAGAAGAAGAGTTGACCTAGATATGGTACGTTTGTGTAGGAAAATCCGTTCTTTTGTTCTGAGCACACTCATATGTCTTGCTTTATTAGAGGCTCTAGAAAGCAAGAGCATTCTTCTTGCTCTAAGGCAGAGTGTGTTTCATGGATGACAACTGTGATGTGTGTTTCCTTCAGAAAAGGAGTTAAATACCAGGCTCTGTGTCTTCCTACAAATACACATAATTTCAGGTAAACGCAGTCACTTTTAACTCAAACGAATATAAATCATTCACAAAGCTCACACGTTTCTCGCTCTTAACTGAAAAGCATTGCATGTTAGAGGAACTGTTGTTTGTATCAGCTTCAGAAGCAGAGTTGAACTAGCAATTGTCCGTATATGTAGGAAACACCGTTCTTTTGTTCTGAGTACCCTCAAGTCTATTGCTCTATTAGAGAATCTAGAAAGCAAGAGCATGCTTCTTGCTCTAAAGCAGAGTGTGTTTCATGGATGACAACTGTGTTGTGTGTTTCCCTTCAGAAATGGAGTAAAATCCCTGGCTCTGTGTCTTCCTACAAGCAAGACTTCGTTTCAGGTAAACTCACTCATGATTCAGCTCAAACAAGGGTACATCATTTACGTAGCTCACACGTTTGTTGCTCTAACTGAAAAGAATTGGATATTAGAGGAACTGTGGTTTGTATCAGTTTCCGAAGCAGAGTAGGACTAGAGATGGTCTGTACATGTAGGAAACTCTGTTCTTTTTTTCTGAGCACACACATGTTTCCTACTCTATTATAGACTCTAGAAAGCAAGAGCGTGCTTCTTGCTCTAAAGCAGACTGTGTTTCATGGATGAGAACTGTGATGTGTGTTTCGCTTCAGAAATGGAGTTAAATTTCAAGCTCTGTGTCTTGCTAAAAGCAAGACTTCGTTTAAGGTAAACTCAGTCACCATTCAGCTCAAACATAGACACATATTTCTCGTCGCTCACACGTTTCTCGCTCTTAACTGTAAAGCATTGGATGATAGATGACCTGTGGTTTGTATCAGTTTCAGAAGCAGAGTTGAACTAGATATGGTCTGTACGTGTAGGAAACACCGTTCTTTTGTTCTGACCACTGTCACGTTTCCTGCTGTATTAGAGACTCTAGAAAGCAAGAGCATACTTCTTGCTCTAAAGCAGAGTGTGTTGCACGGATGACAACTGTGCTGTGTGTTTCCCTTCAGAAATTGAGTTGAATCACAGGCTCTGTATCTTCCTACCACCAAGACTTCGTTTTAGGTAAACTCACTCACGTTTCAGCTCAAACAAACCTACATTGTTTACGTTGCTCACACTTTTCTCAATCTTAACCGAAAAGTATTGGATGATAGAAGAACTGTGGTTTGTATCAGTTTCAGAAGCAGAGTTGAACTAGACATGGTCCGAATGTGTAGGAAACAGCATTATTTTGTTCTGATCCCACTCACTTTACCTGCTCTATTAGAGACTCCAGAAAGCAAGAAGGTGCTTTTTGCTATAAGCAGAATGTGTTTCATGGATGAGAACTGTGCTGTGTGTTTCCCTTCAGAAATGGTGTAAAATCACAGGCACCGTGTCTTCCTAGAAGCATGACTTCGTTCCATGTAAACTCAGTTACTTTTCAGCTCAAACAAAACTACATCATTCACATAGCTCACGTGTTTCTCACTCTTCACTGAAAAGCATTGGATGTTAGAGGACCTGTGGTTTGTATCAGTTTCAGAAGCAGAGTTGAACTAGATATGGAAATTATGTGTAGGAAACACCATTCTGTTGTTCTTTCCACACCCACTTTACCTGCTGTATTAGAGAACCTAGAAAGTAAGAGCGTGCTTCTTGCTCTAAACCAGAGTGTGTTTCATGGATGAGAACTGTGCTGTCTGTTTCCCTTCAGAATGGAGTTAAATCCCAGGCTCTGTGTCTTCATGCAAGCAAGACATCTTTTCAGGTAAACTCAGTCACTTCTCAGCTCAAAGGAAGCTACATGTTTCACGAAGCTCACACGTTTCTTGTTTGTAACTGGAAAGCATTTGATGTTAGAGGAACTGTGGTTTCTATCAATTTCAGAAGAAGAGTTGAACTAGATATGGTCCGGAAGTGTAGGAAACACTGTTGTTTTGTTCTGAGCACACTCATGTTTCATGCTTTATTAGAGGCTCTAGAAAGCAAGAGCGTGCTTCTTGCTCTAAAGCAGAGTTTGTTTCATGGATGACAACTGTGCTGTGTGTTTCCCTTCAGAAATGGAGTTAAATCCCAGGCTCTGTGTCTTCCTAAAAGCAAGACTTCGTTTAAGGTAAACTCAGTCACCTTTCAGCTCAAACAAAAGATACATAGTTCTCGAAGCTCACACGTTTCTCTCTCTTAACTGTAAAGCATTGGATATTAGAGGACCTGTGTTTTGTATCATTTCAGAAGCAGAGTTGAACTAGCAATGGTTTGTATGTGTAGGAAACACCGTTCTTTTGTTCTGAGCACACTCAAGTGTCTGGCTTTTAGAGAACCTAGAAAGCAAGAGCGTGCTTCTTGCTCTAAAGCAGAGTGTGTTTCATGGATGAGTACTGTGCTTTGTGTTTCACTTCCAAAATGGAGTTAAATCCCAGGCTCTGTGTCTTCCTACAACTATATATCATTTCAGGTTAATGCAGTCACTTTTAGCTCAAACGAATATAAATCTTTCACGAAGCTCACACGTTTGTGGCTCTGAACTCTAAAGCATTGCATGTTAGATGACCTGTGGTTTGTATCAGTTTCAGAATCAGAATTAAACTAGCAATGGTCCATATGTGTAGGAAACATCGTTCATTTGTTCTAACCAACTCACGTTTCCTACTCTATTAGAAACTCTAGAAAGCAAGAGCGTGCTTCTTGCACTAAAGCATACTGTGTTTCATGGATGAGAACTGTGCTGTGTGTTTACCTTCAGAAATGGAGTTAAATCCCAGGCTCTGTGTCTTCCTAAAAGCAAGACTTCCTTTAAGGTAAACTCATTGACCTTTCAGCTCAAACAAAGATACATAGTTCTCGTAGCTCACACGTTTCTCGCTCTTAAATGTAAAGCATTGGATATTAGAGGACCTGTGGTTTGTATCAGTTTCAGAAGCCGAGTTGAACTAGTAATGGACTGTATATGTAGGAAACACCATTCTTTTGTTCTGAGCACACACATGTCTCTGACACTATTAGAGAATCTAGAAAGCAAGAGCATGCTTCTTGCTCTAAAGCAGAATGTGCTTCATGGATAAGAACTGTGCTGTGTGTTTCCCTTCAGAAATGGAGTTAAATCCCAGGCTCTGTGTCTTCCTACAAGCAAGACATCTTTTCAGGAAAACTCAGCCACTTTTCAGCTCAAAGTTTGGTACATCGTTCACAAAGCTCACACGTTTCTCGCTCTTAAATGGAATGCATTTGATGTTAGAGGAACTGTGGTTTGTATCAGTTTCAGAAGCAGAGTTGAACTAGCAATGGTCCGTATGTGTAGGAAACACCGTTCTTTTGTTCTGAGCACACTCATGTTTCCTGCTTTATTAGAGGCTCTAGAATGCAAGAGCGTGCTTTTTGCTCTAAAGCAGAGTGTGTTTCATGGATGACAACTGTGCTGTGTGTTTCCCTTCAGAAATGGAGTTAAATCACAGGCTCTGTGTCTTCCTACAAGCAAGACATCTTTTCAGGAAAACTCAGCCACTTTTCAGCTCAAAGTTTGGTACATCGTTCACAAAGCTCACACGTTTCTCGCTCTTAAATGGAATGCATTTGATGTTAGAGGAACTGTGGTTTGTATCAGTTTCAGAAGCAGAGTTGAACTAGCAATGGTCCGTATGTGTAGGAAACACCGTTCTTTTGTTCTGAGCACACTCATGTTTCCTGCTTTATTAGAGGCTCTAGAATGCAAGAGCGTGCTTTTTGCTCTAAAGCAGAGTGTGTTTCATGGATGACAACTGTGCTGTGTGTTTCCCTTCAGAAATGGAGTTAAATCACAGGCTCTGTGTCTTCCTACAAGCAAGACTTCTTTTCATGTAAACTGAGTAACTTTTCAGCTCAAACAAAACTACATTGTTCACATAACACACACGTTTCTGGCTCTTAACGGAAAAGAATTGGATGTTAGAGGACCTGTGGTTTGTATCAGTTTCAGAAGCAGAGTTTATCTAGATATGGTCCGTATGTGTAGGAAACACCGTTATTTTGTTCTGACCCCACTCACTTTACCTGCTCTATTAGAGACTTCATAAAGCAAGAAGGTGCTTCTTGCTATATACAGATTGTGTTTCATGGATGAGAACTGTGCTGTGTGTTTCCCTTCAGAAATGGTGTAAAATCACAGGCTCCGTGTCTTCCTACAAGCATGACTTTGTTTCATGAAAACTCAGGTACTTTTCAGCTCAAACAAATCTACATCATTCACATAACTCATGTGTTTCTTGCTCTTAACTGAAAAGCATTGGATGTTAGAGGACCTGTGGTTTGTATCAGTTTCAGAAGCAGAGTTGAACTAGATATGGAACTTATGCGTAGGAAACACCATTCTGTTGTTCTTACCACACCCACTTTACCTGCTGTATTAGAGACCCAGGAAAGTAAGAGCGTGCTTCCTGCTCTAAAGCAGAGTGTGTTTCATGGATGAGAACTGTGCTGTGTGTTTCCCTTCAGAAATGGTGTTAAATCCCAGGCTCTGTGTCTTCCTACAACAGTTTATCATTTCAGGTAAACGCAGTCACTTTTAGCTCAAATGAATATAAATCTTTCACGAAGCTCACACGTTTGTCGCTCTTAACTGAATAGCATTGGATGTTAGATGACCTGTGGTTTGTATCAGTTTCAGAAGCATAGTTTATCTAGATATGGTCCGTATGTGTAGTAAAGACCTTTCTATTGTTCTGAGCATACACACTTTTCTTGCTCTATTAGAGACTCTAGAAAGCAGCAGCGTGCTTCTTGCTATAAGCAGAGTGTGTTTCATGGATGACAACTGTGCTGTGTGTTTCCCTTCAGAAATGGAGTTGAATTACAGGCTCTGTGTCTTCCTACCACCAAGACTTCGTTTCAGGTAATCTCACTCACTTTTCATCTCAAACAAAGCTACATCGTTTACGTTGCTCACACGATTCTCGCTATTATACAAAAAGCATTGGACGTTAGAAGAACTGTGGTTTGTATCAGTTTCAGAAGCAGAGTTGAACAGGATATGGTCTGTATGTGTAGGAAATCCGTTCCTTTGTTCTGAGCACACTCACGTTTCCTGCTCTAATATAGACTCTAGAAAGCACGGGCGTGCTTCTTGACCTAAAGCAGACTGTGTTTCATGGATGAGAACTGTGCTGTGTGTTTCCCTTCAGAAATGGAGTTAAATCCCAGGCTCTGTGTCTTCCTAAAAGCAAGACTTTGTTTAAGGTAAACTCAGTCACCTTTCAGCTCAAACAAAAGATACATAGTTCTCGTAGCACACACGTCTCTCGCTCTTAACTGTAAAGCATTTGATATTAGAGGACCTTTGTTTTGTATCAGTTTCAGAAGCAGAGTTGAACTAGCAATGGTCCATATGTGTAGGAAACACCGTTCTTTTGTTCTGAGCACACTCAAGTGTCTGTTCTATTAGAGACCCTAGAAAGCAAGAGCGTGATTCTTGCTCTAAAGCAGAGTGTGTTTCATGGATGAGAACTGTGCTGTGTGTTTCCCTTCCGAAATGGAGTTAAATCGCAGGCTCAGTGTCTTCCTAGAACGAGATATCAGTTCAGGTAAAAGCAGTCACTTTTAGCTCAAACGAATATAAATCTCTCACGAAGTTCACACGTTTGTCGCTCTTAACTCTAAAGCATTGGATGTTCGATGACCTGTGGTTTGTATCAGTTTCAGAATCAGAGTTAAACTAGCAATGGTCCGTATGTGTAGGAAACATCGTTCTTTTGTTCTAACCAACTCACGTTTCCTACTCTATTAGACACTCTAGAAAGCAAAAGCATGCTTCTTGCTCTAAAGCAGATTGTGCTTCATGGATTAGAACTGTGCTGTGTGTTTCCCTTCAGAAATGGAGTTAAATCCCAGGCTCTGTGTCTTCCTATAAGCAAGACATCTTTTCAGGTAAACTCAGTCACTTTTCAGCTCAAAGTTCGCTACATCGTTCACGAAGCTCACACGTTTCTCGCTCTTAACTGGAAAGCATTGCATGTTAGAGGAACTGTGGTTTATATCAGTTTCAGAAGAAGAGTTGAGCTAGATTTCGTTCGTATATGTAGGAAACACCGTTATTCTGCTCTGACCGCAGTCACGTTTCCTGCTGAATTAGAGACTCTTAGAAAGCAAGAGCATGCTTGTTGCTCTAAAGCAGAGTGTGCTTCATGGATGAGAACTGTGCTGTGTGTTTCCCTTCAGAAATGGAGTTTAATTCCAGGCTCTGTGTCTTCCTAAAAGCAAGACATCATTTCAGGTAAACGCAGTCACTTTTCAGCTCAAATGAATATAAATCGTTTACGAAGCTCACACGTTTCTTGCTCTTAACTGAAAAGCATTGGATGTTGCATGACTTGTGGTTTGTATCAGTTTCAGAAGCAGAGTTGAACTAGCAATGGTCCGTATATGTAGGAAACACCGTTCTTTTGTTCTGAGCACACTTTCAAGTTTCTGGCTCTATTAGAGACTCTAGAAAGCAAGAGCATGCTTCTTGTTCTAAAGCAGAGTGTGTTTCATGGATTAGAACTGTGCTGTGTGTTTCCCTTCAGAAATGGAGTTAAATCCCAGGCTCTGTGTCTTCCTATAAGCAAGACATCTTTTCAGGTAAACTCAGTCACTTTTCAGCTCAAAGTTCGCTACATCGTTCACGAAGCTCACACGTTTCTCGCTCTTAACTGGAAAGCATTGCATGTTAGAGGAACTGTGGTTTATATCAGTTTCAGAAGAAGAGTTGAGCTAGATTTCGTCCGTATATGTAGGAAACACCGTTATTCTGCTCTGACCGCAGTCACGTTTCTTGCTGAATTAGAGACTCTTAGAAAGCAAGAGCATGCTTGTTGCTCTAAAGCAGAGTGTGCTTCATGGATGAGAACTGTGCTGTGTGTTTCCCTTCAGAAATGGAGTTTAATTCCAGGCTCTGTGTCTTCCTAAAAGCAAGACATCATTTCAGGTAAACGCAGTCACTTTTCAGCTCAAATGAATATAAATCGTTTACGAAGCTCACACGTTTCTTGCTCTTAACTGAAAAGCATTGGATGTTGCATGACTTGTGGTTTGTATCAGTTTCAGAAGCAGAGTTGAACTAGCAATGGTCCGTATATGTAGGAAACACCGTTCTTTTGTTCTGAGCACACTTTCAAGTTTCTGGCTCTATTAGAGACTCTAGAAAGCAAGAGCATGCTTCTTGTTCTAAAGCAGAGTGTGTTTCATGGATTAGAACTGTGCTGTGTGTTTCCCTTCAGAGTGGAGTTAAATCCCATGCTCTGTGTCTTCATACAAGCAAGACATATTTTCAGGTAAACTCAGTCACTTTTCAGCTCAAAGGAAGCTACATGGTTCACGAAGCTCACAAGTTTCTTGTTCGTAACTGGAAAGCATTTGATGTTAGAGGAACTGTGGTTTGTATCAGTTTCAGAAGAAGAGTTGAACTAGATATGGTCCGTATGTGTAGGAAACACCGTTCTTTTGTTCTGAGCACACTCATGTTTCCTGCTTTATTAGAGGCTCTAGAAAGCAAGAGCGTGCTTTTTGCTCTAAAGCAGAGTGTTTTTCATGGATGAAAACTGTGCTGTGGGTTTCCCTTCAGAAATGGAGTGAAATCACAGGCTCTGTGTCTTCCTACAAGCAAGACTTCTTTTCATGTAAACTCAGTAACTTTTCAGCTCCAACAAAACTACATCATTCACATAGCTCACATGTTTCTTGCTCTTAACTGAAAAGCAATGGATATTAGAGGACCTGTGTTTTGTATCAGTTTCAGAAGCAGAGTTGAACCAGCAATGGTCTGTATGTGTAGGAAACACCGTTCTTTTGTTCTGAGCACACTCAAGTGTCTGGCTCTTTTAGAGACTCTAGTAAGCAAGAGCGTGCTTCTTGCACTAAAGCAAACTGTGTTTCATGGATGAGAACTGTGCTGTGTGTTTCCCTTCAGAAATGGTGTAAAATCACAGGCTCCATGTCTTCCTACAACCATGACTTCGTTTCATGAAAACTCAGTTACTTTTCAGCTCAAACAAAACTACATCATTCACATAGCTCACGTGTTTCTCGCTCTTAACTGAAAAGCAATGGATGTTAGAGGACCTGTAGTTTGTATCAGTTTCAGAAGCAGAGTAGAACTGGATATGGAACTTATGCGCAGGAAATACCATTCTGTTGTTCTTACCACACCCACTTTACCTGCTTATTAGAGACCCTAGAAAGTAAGAGCGTGCTTCTTGCTCTAAAGCAGAGTGTGTTTCATGGATGAGAACTGTGCTGTGTGTTTCCCTTCAGAAATGGAGTTAAATCCCAGGCTCTGTGTCTTCCTACAACAGTTTATCATTTCAGGTAAACGCAGTCACTTTTAGCTCAAATGAATATAAATCTTTCACGAAGCTCACACGTTTGTCGCTCTTAACTGAAAAGCATTGGATGTTAGATGACCTGTGGTTTGTATCAGTTTCAGAAGCAGAGTTGAACTAGCAATGGTCCATATGTGTAGTAAACACCGTTCTGTTGTTCTGAGCATACACACGTTTCTTGCTCTATTAGAGACTCTAGAAAGCAACAGCGTGCTTCTTGCTATAAGCAGAGTGTGTTTCATGGATGACAACTGTGCTGTGTGTTTCCCTTCAGAAATGGAGTTGAATTACAGGCTCTGTGTCTTCCTACCACCAAGACTTCGTTTCAGGTAATCTCACTCACTTTTCATCTCAAACAAAGCTACATCGTTTACGTTGCTCACACGATTCTCGCTATTAAACAAAAAGCATTGGATGTTAGAAGAACTGTGGTTTGTATCAGTTTCAGAAGCAGCGTTGAACTGGATATGGTCTGTATGTGTAGGAAATCTGTTCCTTTGTTCTGAGCACACTCACGTTTCCTGCTCTAATATAGACTCTAGAAAGCACGGGCGTGCTTCTGGACCTAAAGCAGACTGTGTTTCATGGATGAGAACTGTGCTGTGTGTTTCCCTTCAGAAATGGAGTTAAATCCCAGGCTCTGTGTCTTCCTAAAAGCAAGACTTTGTTTAAGGTAAACTCAGTCACCTTTCAGCTCAAACAAAAGATACATAGTTCTCGTAGCACACACGTCTCTCGCTCTTAACTGTAAAGCATTTGATATTAGAGGACCTGTGTTTTGTATCAGTTTCAGAAGCAGAGGTGAACTAGCAATGGTCCATATGTGTAGGAAACACCGTTCTTTTGTTCTGAGCACACTCAAGTGTCTGTTCTATTAGAGACCCTAGAAAGCAAGAGCGTGATTCTTGCTCTAAAGCAGAGTGTGTTTCATGGATGAGAACTGTGCTGTGTGTTTCCCTTCAGAAATGGAGTTAAATCCCAGGCTCTGTGTCTTCCTACAACAGTTTATCATTTCAGGTAAACGCAGTCATTTTTAGCTCAAATGAATATAAATATTTCACGAAGCTCACACGTTTGTCGGTCTTAACTGTAAAGCATTGGATGTTAGATGACCTGTGGTTTGTATCAGTTTCAGAAGCAGAGTTGAACTAGCAATGGTCCATATGTGTAGTAAACACCGTTCTATTGTTCTGAGCATACACACGTTTCTTGCTCTATTAGAGACTCTAGAAAGCAACAGCGTGCTTCTTGCTATAAGCAGAGTGTGTTTCATGGATTACAACTGTGCTGTGTGTTTCCCTTCAGAAATGGAGTTGAATTACAGGCTCTGTGTCTTCCTACCACCAAGACTTCATTTCAGGTAATCTCACTCACTTTTCAGCTCAAACAAAGCTACATCGTTTACGTTGCTCACACGATTCTCGCTATTAAACGAAAAGCATTGGATGTTAGAAGAACTATGGTTTGTATCAGTTTCAGAAGCAGAGTTGAACTGGATATGGTCTGTATGTGTAGGAAATCCGTTCCTTTGTTCTGAACACACTCACGTTTCCTGCTCTAATGTAGACTCTAGAAAGCAAGGGCGTGCTTCTTGACCTAAAGCAGACTGTATTTCATGGATGAGAACTGTGCTGTGTGTTTCCCTTCAGAAATGGAGTTAAATCCCAGCCTCTGTGTCTTCCTACAAAAAGAAATCATTTTAGGTAAACTCAGTCACTTTTAGCACAAACGAAAATAAATTATACGCAAAGCTCACACGCTTCTCGCTCTTAACTGAAAAGCATTGGATGTTAGAGGACCTGTGGTTTCTATCAGTTTCAGCAGCAGATTTGAACTAGATATGGTCCGTAAGTGTAGGAAACACCGTTCTTTTGTTCTGAGCACACTCATGTCTCCTGCTTTATTAGAGACTCTAGAAAGGATGAGCGTGTTTCTTGCTCTAAAGCAGAGTGTATTTCATGGATGACAACTGTGCTGTGTGTTTCCCTTCAGAAATGGAGTTAAATCCCAGGCTCAGTGTCTTCCTACAACTATATATCATTTAAGGTAAACGCAGTCACTTTTAGCTCAAACGAATATAAATCTTTCACGACTCACACATTTCTTGCTCTTAACTGAAAAGCATTGGATGTTAGATAAACTGTAGATCATATCAGTTTCATAAGCAGAGTTGAACTACATATGGTCCGTATGGGTAGATAACACAGTTCTTTTTTTCTGCACATGCTCATGGTTCTTGCTGTATTGGAGACACTTGAAAGAAGAGCTTGGTTCTTGCCTTAAAAGAGAGTGTGTTCCATGGATTTGATCCCTGGTCTGAATTTTCCACAGAAACGGAGTTAAAGCACAGGATCTGTGTTTTCCTACAAGCAAGAGTTCATTTCAGGTAAACTCAGTGTTTTTTGGGCTCAAATGATTTTACACAGTTCAAGAACCCAACGCGATTCTAGCTATTAACTAAAGAGCATTTATGTAATTGGAGCTGTGGTTTGTATCAGTTTCATGAGCAGAGTTGAACTACATATAGTCTGTATGAGTAGGAAACACAGTTCTTTTTTGAGGACATGGTCATGGTTCTTGCTGTATTGGAGACGTTGGAAAGAAGAGCTTGCTTCTTGCGTTAAAACAGAGTGTGTTTATTGGATGAGAACACTGGTCTGAATTTACGTTCAGAAACGGAGTTAAACCCCAGGATCTGTGTCTTTCTACAAGCAATAGTTCATTTCTGTAAACAAAGAGAATTTTGGGCCGAAATGATTTTACACAGTTGAGAAACCTATCGCAATTCTCACTATTAAGTAAGAGCATTTATGTAAGAGGAGCTGTGGTTTGTATCAGTTTCATAAGCAGAGTTGAACTACATATGGTCCGTATGAGTAGGAAGCACAGTTCTTTTTTTCAGGGCATGCTCATGGTACTTGCTGTATTGGAGTGCTGGAAAGAAGAGCTTGCATCTTGTGTTAGTACAGAGCGTGTTTCATGGATGAGAACACTGGCCTGAATTTACCTCCAGAAAAGGAGTTAAACCCCAGGACCTGGGTCTTCCTACAAGGAAGAGTTCATTTCTGGTAAACAAAGAGAATTTTGGGCTCAAGTGATTTCACACAATTCAGAAACCCATCGCGATTCTCACTATTAACTAAAGAGCATTTAAGTAATATAGGCTGTGGTTTGTATCAGTTTCATAAGCAGAGTTGAACTATGTATGGTTCGTATGTAGGAAAAACAGTTCTTTTTTCAGGGCATGCTCATGGAACTTGCTGCATTGGAGATGCTGGAAAGAAGAGATTATTTCATGCGTTTAAACAGAGTGGGTTCCATGGATGTGAACACTGGTCTGAATTTCCCATCAGAAATGGAGTTAAACCACAGGATCTGTGTCTTCCTACAAGCAAGAGTTCATTTCTGGTAAACCAAGTGAATTTTGGGTTCAATAGATTTTACACAGTTCAAGAACCCAACACAATTCTCACTATTTACTAAAGAGCATTTATGTGAGAGGAGCTGTGGTTTGTATCAGTTTCATAAGCAGAGTTGATTCACATATGGTCCGTATGAGAAGGACACACAGTTCTTTTATTCTGGGCATTCTCATTGTACTTGTACCCTGGTTTGAATTTACTTTCAGAAACGGAGTTAAAACACAGGATCTGTGTCTTCCTACAAGCAAGAGTTCATTTCTGGTAAACCAAGTGACTTTTGGGCTCAAGTGAATTTACATACTTCAAAAACCCATCGCGATTCTCACTATTAACTAAAGAGCATTCATGTAAGATGAGCTGTGGTTTCTACCAGTTTCATAGCCAGAGTTGAACTATGTATGGTCCGTATGACTAGGAAACACAGTTCTTTTTTTTTTCTGGGCAAGCTCATGGTTATTGCTGTATTGGAGATACTGGAAAGACGAGCTTGCTTCTTGCGTAAAAACAGAGTGTGTTTCATGGAAGAGAACACTGGTCTTAATTTCCCTTCAGAAACGGAGTTAAACCACAGGATCTGTGTCTTCCTACAAGCAAGAGTTCATTTCTGGTAAACCAAGTCAATTTTAGGCTCAAATGATTTTACACAGTTCAAGAACCCAACGTGATTCTCACTATTTACTAAAGAGCATTTATGTAAGTGGAGCTGTGGTTTGTATCAGTTTCATAAGCAGAGTGGATTTACATATGGTCCGTATGAGTAGGAAGCACAGTTCTTTTTTTCAGGACATGCTCATGGTACTTGCTGTATTGGAGATGCGAAAAAGTAGAGCATGCTTCTTGTGTAAAAAGGGAGTGGGTTCCATGGATGAGAACACTGGTCTTAATTTCCCTTCAGACAAGGAGTTAATACACAGGATCTGTGTCTTCATACAAGCAAGAGTTCATTTATGGTAAACCAATTCAATTTTGTACTGAAATGATTTTACACAGTTCAAGACCCAACGCTATTCTCACTGTTAACTAAAGAGCATTTATGTAAGTGAAGCTGTGGTTTATATCAGTTTCATAAGCAGAGTTGAAATACGTATGGTCCGAATGAGTAGGAAGCACAGTTCTTTTTTTCAGGACATGCTCATGGTACTTGCTGTATTGGAGACACGGGAAAGTAGAGCTTGCTTCTTGCGTTGAAACAGAGTGGGTTTCATGGATGAGAACACTGGTCTGCGTTTCCCTTCAGACACAGAGTTAAACCACAGGATCTGTATTTTCATACAAGCAAGAGTTCATTTGTGGTAAACCAAGTCAATTTTGGGCTCAAATGATTTAAACAGTTCAAGTGCCAACGCTATTCTCACTGTTAACTAAAGAGCATTTATGTATGAGGAGCTGTGGTTTGTATCAGTTTCATGAGCAGAGATGAACTACATTTGGACTGTATGCGTAGGAAACACAGTTCTTTCTTCCGGCCATGCTCATAGTCCTTGCTTTATTGGAGATGCTGGAAAGAAGAGCTTGCTTCTTGACTTAAAACAGAGTGTGTTTCATGGATGAGAACAGGGTTCTGAATTTCCTTTCAGAAATGGAGTAAAACCCCAGGATCTTTGTCTTCCTACACGCAAGAGTTCATTTCTGCTAAACCCAGTGAATTTTGGGCTCAAATGATTTTACACAGTTCACGAACCCAAAGTGATTCTCACTAATAACTAAAGAGCATTAATGTAAGAGGAGCTGTGGTTTGTATCAGTTTCATAAGCAGAGTTGAACTACATATTGTCCGTATGAGCAGGAAACAGAGTTCTTTTTTTCTGGGCTGGCTCATGTTTCTTGCTGTATATGAGACGCTGGAAAGAAGAGCTTGCTTCTTGCGTGAAAACAGAGTGTGTTTCATGGATGATAACAGTGGTCTGAATTTCGCTTCAGTAATGGAGTTAAACCCCAGTATCTTTTTCTTCCTATAAACTAGAGTTCATTTCTGTTAAACCAATTGAATTTTTGTTGCACAAATATTTTACACTGTTCATGAAAACAACGCGATTCTCACTATTAACTAAAGAGCATTTTAGTAAGAGGAGCTGTGGTTTGTATCAGTTTCATAAGCAGAGTTGAACTACATATCGTCCGTATGAGTAGGAAACACAGTTCTTATTTCTGGGCATGCTCATCCTTCTTGCTGTTTTGGAGATTCTGGAAATAAGAGCTTGCTTCTTGCGTGAAAACAGAGTATGTTTCATGGATGAGAACACTGGTCTGAATTTCTCTTCAAAACAGAGTTAAACCCCAGTGTCTTGCTTCTTCCTACAAGCAAGAGTTCATTTTAGAAAACCCATAGAATTTTGGGCTCAAATGGTTTTACACAGTTCACGAACTCAACGCGATTCTCACTATTTACTAAAGAGCATTTATGTATGAGGAGCTGTGGTTTGTATCAGTTTCATAAGGAGATTTGAACTACATATAGTCTGTATGAAGAGGAAACACAGATCTTTTTTCTGGGCATGCTCATATTTCTTGCTCTCTTGGAGACCCTGGAAATAAGAGCTTGCTTCTTGCTTGAAAACAGAGTGTGTTTCATGGATGAGAACAATGGTCTGAATTTCTCTTCAGAACAGAGTTAAACCCCAGTGTCTTGCTGTATTAAAGATGCTGGAAAGAAGAGGATGCCTCTTGCCTTAAAACAGCGTTGTTTCAGGGATGAGAACTCTGTTCTGAATTTGCCTTCAGAAACGGAGTTAAACCCCAGGATCTGTGTCTTCCTACAAGCAAGAGGTCATTTCTGGTAAACCCAGTGAACTTTGGGCTCGAATGATTTAAGCAGTTCACGAACCGACGAGATTCTGATTATTAACTAAAGAGAATTTATGTAAGAGGAGCTGCGGTTTGTATCAGTTAAATAAGCAGAGTTGAACTACATATGGTCCTTATGAATAGGAAACACAGTTCTTTTTTTTCTGGCCATGCTCATGGTTCTGGCTCTATTGGAGACGCTGGAAAAAAGAGCTTGCTTTCTGCGATAAAACAGAGTGTGGTTCATGGATGAGAACACTGGTCTGAATTTCCCTTCAGAAACAGAGTTAAACCCCAGGATCTGTGTCTTCCTTCAAGCAAGATTTCATTTCTGGTAAACCAAGTGAATTTGGGGCTCAAATGATTTTACACAATTCAAGAACCCAACTCGATTCTCACTGTTAACTAACTAGCATTTATGTAAGAGGAGCTGTGTTTTGTGTCAGTTTTATAAGCAGAGTTGAACTACATTTAGTCTGTATGGGAAGAAAAAACAGTTCATATTTCAGGGCATGATCATGGTTCTTGCTGTATTGGAGTTGCTGGAAAGAAGAGCTTGCTTCTTGCCTTAAAACAGAGTGTGTTTCATGGATGAGAACACTGGTCTGAATTTCCCTTCATAAACGGAGTAAAACCCCAGGATCTGTGTCTTCCTACAAGCAAGGGTTCATTTCTGGTAAACCCAGTGAATTTTGGGCCCATAAGGTTTTACACAGTTCACGAACCCAACGCGAATTTCACTATTAACTAAAGAGCACTTATGTAAGAAGATGTGTCATTTGGATCAGTTTCATAAGCAGAGTTGAACTACATTTTGTCTGTATGAGAAGAAAACACAGTTCTGTTTTTCAGGGCATTCTCATTATCCTTGTTGCATTGGAGTTTTGAAAGGAGAGCTTGCTTTTTGTGTGAAAACAGATTGTGTTTCATGGATGAAAACACTGGGCTGAATTTCCCTTCAGAAACGGAGCAAAACCCAGGATCTGTGTCTTCCTACAAGCAAGAGTTCATTTCTGGAAAACGAAGTGAATTTTGTGCCCAAATGATTTTACACAGTTCACGAACCCAACGCGATTCTCACTATTAACTAAATAGCATTTATGTAAGAGGAGACGTCGTTTGTAACAGTTTCATAAGCAGAGTTGAACTACATAAGTTCGGTATGAGAAGGAAACACAGTTATTTTTTTCAGGGCATGCTCATGGTTCTTGCTGTATTGGAGATGCTGGAAAGAAGAGCTTGCTTCTTGCATTAAAACAGAGTGTTTTTCATGGATGAGAACACTGGTCTGAATTTCCCTTCAGAAACAGAGTTAAACACCAGGATCTTTGTCTTCCTAGAACAAGAGGTCATTTCTGGTTAACCCAGTGATATTTTGTCTCAAATTATTTTACACAGTTCAGGAACCCAACACGATTCTCACTAATTACTAAAGAGCATTTATGTAAGAGGAGCTGTGGTTTGTATCAGTTTCATAAGTAGAGTTGAACTACATATGATCCGTATGAGTAGGAAACACAGTTCTTTTTTTGTGGTCAGGTTCAGTTTTCTTGCTGTTTTGGAGACGCTGGAAAGAATTGCTTGCTTCTTGCGTTAAAACAGAGTGTGTTTCATGGATGAGAACACTGGTCTGAATTTCCCTTTAGAAACGGAGTTAAACCCCAGTACCTTTGTCTTCCTACAAAAAAGAATCCATTTCTGTTAAACCAAGTGAATTTTGGGCAAAAATGGTTTTACACACTTCACGAACCCAAGGTGATTCTCACTATAACATAAAGAGCATTTATGTAAGAGGAGCTGTTGTTTGTTTAGTTTCATAAGCAGAGTTGAACTACATTTGGTCAGTATGGGAATGAAAAACAGTTCATTTTTCAGAGCATGCTCATGGTTTTTGCTGTATTGGAGTTGCTGGAAAGAAGAGCTTGCATCTTGCCTTAAAACAGAGTGTGTTTCATGGATGAGAACACTGGTCTGATTTCCCTTCATAAACGGAGTAAAACCCCAGGATCTGTGTCTTCCTCCAAGCAAGAGTTAATTTCTGGTAATCCCAGTGAATTTTGGGCTCAAAAGATATTACACAGTTCACGAACCCAACTTGATTCTCACTAATAAGTAAAGATCCTTTAAGTAAGAGGACCTGTGGTTTGTTTCAGTTTCATAAGCAGAGTTGAACTACATTTTGTCTGTATGAGACGAAAACACAGTTCTTTTTTTTCAGGGCATGCTCATGCTTCTTGGTGCATTGGAGACGCTGGAAGAAGAGCTTGCTTCTTGCGTTAAAACAGAGTGTGTTTCATGGATGAGAACCTGGTCTGAATTTCCCTTCAGAAATGGAGTTAAACCCCAGTATCTTTGTCTTTGGAAAAACAAGAATTCATTTCTGTTAAACCAAGTGAATTTTGGGTACAAATATTTTACACAGTTCATGAACCCAACGCAATTCTCACTATTAACTAGAGCAATTATGTAAGAGGAGCTGTGGTTTGTATCAGTTTCATAAGCAGGGTTGAACTACATATGATCCGTATGAGTAGGAAACACAGTTCATTTTTTCTGGACAGGCTCAGTTTTCTTGCTGTATTGGAGACGCTGGAGGAAGAGCTTGCTTCTTGCTTTAAAAGTATGTTTCATGGATGAGAACACTGGTCTGAATTTCCCTTCAGAAACGGAGTTAAAACCCAGTATCTTTGTCTTTCTACAAACAAGAATTCATTTCTGTTAAACCAAGTGAATTTTGGGCACAAATATTTTACACAGTCCATGAACCAAACGCAATTCTCACTATTAACTAAAGAGCATTAATGTAAGAGGAGCTGTGGTTTGTATCAGTTTCATAAGCAGAGTTGAACTACATATGGTCCGAATGAGTAGAAAACACAGTTCTTTTTCTCTGGGCAGCCTCATATTTCTTACTGTACTGGAGACACTGGGAAGAAGAGCCTGCTTCTTGCGTTAAAAAAGAGTGTGTTTCATGGATGAGAACACTGGTCTGAATTTCCCTTCAGAAAAGGCGTCAAACCGCAGGAACTGTGTCTTCCCACAAGCAAGAGCTCATTTCTGGTAAACCCAGTGAATTTTAGGCTTAATGATTTTACACAGTTCACGAACACAACGCGATTCTCACTATTAACAAAAGAGCATTTATGTAAGTGGAGTTGTGGTTTGTATCTGTTTCATAAGCAGAGTTAAACTACATATGGTCCGTATGAGTAGGAATCACAGTTTTTTCTTCTGGGTATGCTCATGGTTCTTGCTGTATTAAAGATGCTGGAAAGAAGAGGATGCCTCTTGCCTTAAAACAGCGTTGTTTCATGGATGAGAACTCTGGTCTGAATTTGCCTTCAGAAACGGAGTTAAACCCCAGGATCTGTGTCTTCCTACAAGCAAGAGGTCATTTCTGGTAAACCCAATGAACTTTGGGCTCAAATGATTTTAGCAGTTCAAGAACTGACAAGATTCTGATTATTAACTAAAGAGAATTTATGTAAGAGGAGCTGTGGTTTGTATCAGTTAAATAAGCAGAGTTGAACTACATATGGTCCTTATGAATAGGAAACACAGTTCTTTTTTTTCTGGCCATGCTCATGGTTCTGGCTCTATTGGAGACTCTGGAAAAAAGAGCTTGCTTTCTGCGATAAAACAGAGTGTGGTTCATGGATGAGAACACTGGTCTGAATTTCCCTTCAGAAACAGAGTTAAACCCCAGGATCTGTGTCTTCCTTCAAGCAAGATTTCATTTCTGGTAAACCCGGTAAATTTTGGACTCAATTTTTTTACCCAGTTCTCGATCCCAAAGCGATTCTCACTATTAACTAAAGAGCATTTATGTAAGTGGAGCTGTGGTTTGTATCAGTTTAATAAGCAGAGTTGAACTCCATATAGTCCTTGTGAAGAGGAAACACAGATCTGTTTTTCTGGGCATGCTCATGGTTCTTGCTGTATTGGAGACGCTGGAAAGAAGAGCTAGCTTCTTGCGATAAAACAGAATGTGTTTCATGGATGAGAACACTGGTCTGAATTTCCATTCAGAAACAGAGTTAAACCCCAGGATCTGTGTCTTCCTACAAGCAAGAGTACATTTCTGATAAACCCAGTGAATTTTGGTCTCAAATGATTTTACACATTTCTCAAACACAACGCGATTCTCACTATTAACTAAATAGCATTTATGTAATAAGAGCTTTCCTTTGTATCAGTTTCATCAGCAGAGTTGAAATATATATGGTCCTTATGAGTAGGATACACAGTTCTTTTTTTCAGGGCATACTCATGGTTCTTGCTGTATTGGAGACGCTGGAAAGAAGAGCTTGCTTCTTGCGTTAAAACAGAGTGTGTTTCATGGAGAAGAACACTGGTCTGAATTTCCCTCCAGAAACAGTGTTAAACCCCAGGATCTCTGGCTTCCTACAAACAGGAGTTCATTTCTGGTATACCAAGTGAATTTTGGGCTTAAAAGATTTTATACAGTTCAAGAACCCAATGTGATTCTCACTATTAACTAAAGAGCATTTATGTAAGATGAGCTGTGGTTTGTATCAGATTCATAAGCAGAGTTGAACTACATATGGTCCGTATGAGTAGGAAACACAGTTCTTTTATTCAGGGCATTCTCTTGGTTTTGTTGTATTGGAGACGCTGGATAGAACAGCTTGCTTCTTGCGTTAAAACAGAGTGTGTTTCATGGATGAGAACACTGGTCTGAATTTCCCTTCAGAACGGAGTTAAACCTCAATATATGTGTCTTCCTACAAGCAAGAGTTCTTTACTGGAAAACCAAGTGAATTTTGGGCTCAAATGATTTTACACTGTTCAAGAACCCAATGTGATTCTCACTATTAACTAAAGAGCATTTATGTAAGAGGAGCTGTTTTTTTGTATCAGTTTCCTAATCAGAGTTGAACTATATATGGTCCGTATGAGTAGGAAACACAGTTCTTTTTTTCAGGGCATGCTCATGGTTCTTGCTGTATTGGAGAGGCTGGAAAGAAGAGCTTGCGTCTTGCCTGAAATCAGAGTGTGTTACATGGATAAGAACACTGGTCTAAATTTCCCTTCAGTAATGGAGTTAAACCCCAGTATCTTTTTCTTCCTATAAACTAGAGTTCATTTTCATTAAACCCAGTGAATTTTGGGCTCAAATGATTTTACACAGTTCAAGAAAACAACACGATTCTCACTATTACCTAAAGAGCATTTATGTATTCAGAGCTGTGATTAGTATCAGTTTCATGAGCAGAGATGAACTACATTTGGACTGTATGAGTAGGAAACACAGTTCTTTCTTTGCGCCATGCTCATGGTCCTTGCTTTATTGGAGATGCTGGAAAGAAGAGCTTGCTTCTTGCTATAAAACAGAGTGTGTTTCATGGATGAGAACACGGGTCTGAATTTCCCTTCAGAAACAGAGTTAAACCCTAGGATCTGTGTCTTCCTACAAGCAAGAGTTCATTTCTGGTAAACCCAGTGCATTTTGGGCTTAATGATTTTGCACAGTTCTCGAACCCAACGAGATTCTCACTATTAACTAAAGAGCATTTATGTAAGTGGAGTTGTGGTTTGTATCTGTTTCATAAGCAGAGTTAAACTACATATGGTCCGTATGAGTAGGAATCACAGTTTTTCTTTCTGGGCATGCTCATGGTTCTTGCTATATTAAAGATGCTGGAAAGAAGAGGATGCCTCTTGCCTTAAAACAGCGTTGTTTCAGGGATGAGAACTCTGGTCTGAATTTGCCTTCATAAACGGAGTTAAATCCCAGGATCTGTGTCTTCCTACAAGCAAGAGTTCATTTGTGGTAAACCCAGTGAAATTTGGCTCAAATGATTTTACACAGTTCAGGTACCCGACGCGATTCTCACTAATTACTAAAGAGCATTTATGTAAGAGGAGCTGTGGTTTGTATCAGTTTCATGACCAGAGTTGAACTACTTATGATCCATATGAGTAGGAAACACAGTTCTTTTTTTCTGGGCAGGTTCTGTTTTCTTGCTGTATTGGAGATGCTGGTAAGAATAGCTTGCTTCTTGCCTTTAAACAGAGTGTGTTTCTTGGATGAGAACACTGGTCTGAATTTCCCTTCAGAAACTGAGTTAAACCCCAGGATCTTTGTCTTCATACAAACAAGAATCCATTTCTGTTACACCAAGTGAATTTTGGCCACAAATGGTTTTACACAGTTCACGAACCCAACGTGATTCTCACTATAACCTAAAGAGCATTTATGTAAGAGAAGCTGTTGTTTGTTTAGTTTCATAAGCAGAGTTGAACTAAATGTGGTCCTTTTGTGTAGGAAACACAGTTCTTTTTTTCAGGGCATGCTCATGGTTCTTGCTGAATTGGAGACGCTGGAGAGAAGAGCTTGCTTCTTGCTTTAAAAGTATGTTTCATGGATGAGAACACTGGTCTGAATTTCCCTTCATAATTGGATTTAAACCCCAGGATCTTTGTCTTCCTACAAACCAGAGTTAATTTCTGCTAAACGAAGTGAATTTTTGGCTCAAATATTTGACACAGTACATGAACCCAACGCGATTCTCACTATTAACTAAAGAGCATTTATGTAAGTGGAGCTGTGGTTTGCATCAGTTTCATAAGCAGAGTTGAACTACATATGGTCGGTATGACTAGGAAACACAGTACATTTTTGCTGGAAATGCTCATGGTTCTTGCTGTATTAGAGATGCTGGAAAGACTAGGTTGCTTCTTCATTTAAATCAGAGTGGGTTTCATGGATGAGAACACTGGTCTGAATTTCCCTTCATAAACGGAGTAAAACACCAGGATCTATGTCTTCCTACAAGCAAGACTCCATTTCTGGCAAACCCAGTGAATTTTTGGCTCAAATGATTTTACACAGTTCAAGAACCTAATGCGTTTCTCACTATTAACTTAAGAGCATTTATGTAAGAGGAGCTGTGGTTTGTATCAGTTTAATTAGCAGAGTTGAACTATTTAGGGTCCATATGAGTAGGAAACACAGGCCTTTTTTTCTGGGCATGCTCATATTTCTTGCTGTATTGGAGACGCTGGAAAGAAGAGCTTGCTTCTTGCGTGAAAACAGAGTGTGTTTAATGGATGATAACAGGGGTCTGAATTTCCCTTCAGAAACACACTTAAACCCCAGGATCAGTGTGTTCCTACAAGCAAGAGTTCATTTCTGGTAAACCCAGTGAATTTTGGGCTCAAATGGTTTTACACAGTTCACGAACCCAACGCGATTCTCACTGTTCACTAAATAGCATTTATGTAAGAGGAGCCGTCTTTTGTATCAGTTTCATAAGCAGAGTTGAACTATATATGGTCCGTATGAGTAGGAAACAGTTCTTTTTTTCAGGGAATGATCATGGTTCTTGCTGTATTCGAGACGATGGAAAGAAGAGCTTGCTTCTTGCGTTAAAAAAGAGTGTGTTTCTTCGATGAGAACACTGGTCTGAATTTCCCTTCAGAAACGGATTTAAACCCAAGGATCTATGTATTCCTACAAGCAAGAGTTCATATCTAGTAAACCCAGTGAATTTTGGGCTCAAATGATTTTACACAGTTCACGAACCCAAAGCGATTCTCACTATTAACTAAATAGCATTTATGTAAGAAGAGCTGTCTTTTGTATCAGTTTCATAAGCAGAGTTGAACTATATATTGTCCGTATGAGTAGGAAACTCAGTTCTTTTTTTCTGGGCATGCTCATGGTTCTTGCTGTATTAGAGATGCTGGAAAGAAGCAGATGCTTCTTACGTGAAACCAGAGTGTGTTTCATGGATGAGAACACTGGTCTCAATTTCCCTTCAGAAACGGAGTTAAACTCCAGGATCTGTGGCTTCCTACAAAGAAGAGTTCATTTCTGATAAACCAAGTGAATTTTGGGCTCAAATGATTTTACACAGTTCACGAACCCAAAGCGATTCTCACAATTAACTAAATAGCATTTATGTAAGAAGAGCTGTTTTGTGTATCAGTTTCATAAGCAGAGTTGAACTACATATGTTCCATATGAGTAGGAAACACAGTTCTTTTTTTCTGGGCAGGCTCATATTTCTTACTGTACTGGAGGCGCTTGAAAGAAGACCTTGCTTCTTGCGGGAGAACTGAGTGTGTTTCATGAATGAGAACAGGGATCTGAATTTCCCTTCAGAAACGGAGTAAAACCCCAGGATCTGGGTCTTCCTACAAACAAGAGTTCATTTCTGATAAACCAAATGAATTATGGCTCAAATATTTTACAGAGTTCATGAACCCAACGCGATTCTCACTATTTACTAAAGGGCATTTATATAAGAGGAGGTGTGGATTGTATCAGTTTCATAAGCCGAATTGAATGACATATGGTCCATATGAGTAGGAAACACAGTTCTTTTTTTCAGGACATGCTCATGGTTCTTGCTGTGTTGGAGACGCTGGAAAGAAGAGCTTGCTTCTTGTTTTAAAACAGAGTGTGTTTCATGGATGAGAACACTGGTCTGAATTTCCCTTAAATGGAGTTAAACCCAGTATCTTTGTCTTCCTATAAACAAGAGTTCATTTCTGTTAAACCAAGTGAATTTTGGGCTCAAGTCATTTTACACAGTTCATGAACCCAACGCAATTCTCACTATTAACTAAATAGCAATTATTTAAGAGGAGCTGTGGCTTGTATCAGTTTCATAAGCAGAGTTGAATGACATATGGTACATATGAGTAGGAAACACAGTTCTTTTTTTCTGGGCAGGATCATATTTCTTACTGGACTGGAGAAGCTGGAAAGAAGAGCTTGCTTCTTGCGTGAAAACTGAGTGTGTTTCATGCATGAGAACACGGGTATGAATTTCCCTTCAGAAACAGAGTTAAACCCCAGCATCTGTGTCTTCCTACAAGCAAGAGTTCATTTCTGGAAACCCAGTGAATTTTGGGCTCAAATGGTTTTACTCAGTTCACAACCGAACATGATTTTCACTATTAACTAAATAGCATTTATGTAAGAGGAGCCGTCTTTTTTATCAGTTTCATAAGCAGAGTTGAACTATATATGGTCCGTATGAGTAGGAAACAGTTCTTTTTTTCAGGGCATGCTCATGATTCTTGCTGTATTGGATACACTGGAAAGAAGAGCTTGCTTCTTGCGTTAAAAAAGAGTGTGTTTCATCGATGAGAACACTGGTCTGAATTTCCCTTCAGAAACGGAGTTAAACCCAAGGAACTGTGTCTTCCTACAAGCAAGAGTTCATATCTAGTAAACCCGGTGAATTTTGGGCTCAAATGATTTAACACAGTTCACGAACCCAAAGCGATTCTCACTATTAACTAAATAGCATTTATGTAAGAAGAGCTGTCGTTTGTATCAGTTTCATAAGCAGAGTTGAACTATATATTGTCCTTATGAGTAGGAAACACAGTTCTTTTTTTCTGGGCATGCTCATGGTTCTTGCTGTATTAGAGATGCTGGAAAGAAGCAGATGCTTCTTACGTGAAACCAGAGTGTGTTTCATGGATGCGAACACTGGTCTCAATTTCCCTTCAGAAACGGAGTTAAGCACCAGGATCTGTGGTTTCCTACAAAGAAGAGTTCATTCTGATGAACCATGTGAATTTTGGGCTCAAATGATTTTACACAGTTCACGAACCCAAAGCGATTCTCACAATTAACTAAATAGCATATATGTAAGAAGAGCTGTCGTTTGTATCAGTTTAATAAGCAGAGTTGAACTCCATATAGTCCTTGTGAAGAGGAAACACAGATCTGTTTTTCTGGGCATGCTCATGGTTCTTGCTGTATTGGAGACGCTGGAAAGAAGAGCTAGCTTCTTGCGATAAAACAGAATGTGTTTCATGGATGAGAACACTGGTCTGAATTTCCATTCAGAAACAGAGTTAAACCCCAGGATCTGTGTCTTCCTACAAGCAAGAGTACATTTCTGATAAACCCAGTGAATTTTGGTCTCAAATGATTTTACACATTTCTCAAACACAACGCGATTCTCACTATTAACTAAATAGCATTTATGTAATAAGAGCTTTCCTTTGTATCAGTTTCATCAGCAGAGTTGAAATATATATGGTCCTTATGAGTAGGATACACAGTTCTTTTTTTCAGGGCATACTCATGGTTCTTGCTGTATTGGAGACGCTGGAAAGAAGAGCTTGCTTCTTGCGTTAAAACAGAGTGTGTTTCATGGAGAAGAACACTGGTCTGAATTTCCCTCCAGAAACAGTGTTAAACCCCAGGATCTCTGGCTTCCTACAAACAGGAGTTCATTTCTGGTATACCAAGTGAATTTTGGGCTTAAAAGATTTTATACAGTTCAAGAACCCAATGTGATTCTCACTATTAACTAAAGAGCATTTATGTAAGATGAGCTGTGGTTTGTATCAGATTCATAAGCAGAGTTGAACTACATATGGTCCGTATGAGTAGGAAACACAGTTCTTTTATTCAGGGCATTCTCTTGGTTTTGTTGTATTGGAGACGCTGGATAGAACAGCTTGCTTCTTGCGTTAAAACAGAGTGTGTTTCATGGATGAGAACACTGGTCTGAATTTCCCTTCAGAACGGAGTTAAACCTCAATATATGTGTCTTCCTACAAGCAAGAGTTCTTTACTGGAAAACCAAGTGAATTTTGGGCTCAAATGATTTTACACTGTTCAAGAACCCAATGTGATTCTCACTATTAACTAAAGAGCATTTATGTAAGAGGAGCTGTTTTTTTGTATCAGTTTCCTAATCAGAGTTGAACTATATATGGTCCGTATGAGTAGGAAACACAGTTCTTTTTTTCAGGGCATGCTCATGGTTCTTGCTGTATTGGAGAGGCTGGAAAGAAGAGCTTGCGTCTTGCCTGAAATCAGAGTGTGTTACATGGATAAGAACACTGGTCTAAATTTCCCTTCAGTAATGGAGTTAAACCCCAGTATCTTTTTCTTCCTATAAACTAGAGTTCATTTTCATTAAACCCAGTGAATTTTGGGCTCAAATGATTTTACACAGTTCAAGAAAACAACACGATTCTCACTATTACCTAAAGAGCATTTATGTATTCAGAGCTGTGATTAGTATCAGTTTCATGAGCAGAGATGAACTACATTTGGACTGTATGAGTAGGAAACACAGTTCTTTCTTTGCGCCATGCTCATGGTCCTTGCTTTATTGGAGATGCTGGAAAGAAGAGCTTGCTTCTTGCTATAAAACAGAGTGTGTTTCATGGATGAGAACACGGGTCTGAATTTCCCTTCAGAAACAGAGTTAAACCCTAGGATCTGTGTCTTCCTACAAGCAAGAGTTCATTTCTGGTAAACCCAGTGCATTTTGGGCTTAATGATTTTGCACAGTTCTCGAACCCAACGAGATTCTCACTATTAACTAAAGAGCATTTATGTAAGTGGAGTTGTGGTTTGTATCTGTTTCATAAGCAGAGTTAAACTACATATGGTCCGTATGAGTAGGAATCACAGTTTTTCTTTCTGGGCATGCTCATGGTTCTTGCTATATTAAAGATGCTGGAAAGAAGAGGATGCCTCTTGCCTTAAAACAGCGTTGTTTCAGGGATGAGAACTCTGGTCTGAATTTGCCTTCATAAACGGAGTTAAATCCCAGGATCTGTGTCTTCCTACAAGCAAGAGTTCATTTGTGGTAAACCCAGTGAAATTTGGCTCAAATGATTTTACACAGTTCAGGTACCCGACGCGATTCTCACTAATTACTAAAGAGCATTTATGTAAGAGGAGCTGTGGTTTGTATCAGTTTCATGACCAGAGTTGAACTACTTATGATCCATATGAGTAGGAAACACAGTTCTTTTTTTCTGGGCAGGTTCTGTTTTCTTGCTGTATTGGAGATGCTGGTAAGAATAGCTTGCTTCTTGCCTTTAAACAGAGTGTGTTTCTTGGATGAGAACACTGGTCTGAATTTCCCTTCAGAAACTGAGTTAAACCCCAGGATCTTTGTCTTCATACAAACAAGAATCCATTTCTGTTACACCAAGTGAATTTTGGCCACAAATGGTTTTACACAGTTCACGAACCCAACGTGATTCTCACTATAACCTAAAGAGCATTTATGTAAGAGAAGCTGTTGTTTGTTTAGTTTCATAAGCAGAGTTGAACTAAATGTGGTCCTTTTGTGTAGGAAACACAGTTCTTTTTTTCAGGGCATGCTCATGGTTCTTGCTGAATTGGAGACGCTGGAGAGAAGAGCTTGCTTCTTGCTTTAAAAGTATGTTTCATGGATGAGAACACTGGTCTGAATTTCCCTTCATAATTGGATTTAAACCCCAGGATCTTTGTCTTCCTACAAACCAGAGTTAATTTCTGCTAAACGAAGTGAATTTTTGGCTCAAATATTTGACACAGTACATGAACCCAACGCGATTCTCACTATTAACTAAAGAGCATTTATGTAAGTGGAGCTGTGGTTTGCATCAGTTTCATAAGCAGAGTTGAACTACATATGGTCGGTATGACTAGGAAACACAGTACATTTTTGCTGGAAATGCTCATGGTTCTTGCTGTATTAGAGATGCTGGAAAGACTAGGTTGCTTCTTCATTTAAATCAGAGTGGGTTTCATGGATGAGAACACTGGTCTGAATTTCCCTTCATAAACGGAGTAAAACACCAGGATCTATGTCTTCCTACAAGCAAGACTCCATTTCTGGCAAACCCAGTGAATTTTTGGCTCAAATGATTTTACACAGTTCAAGAACCTAATGCGTTTCTCACTATTAACTTAAGAGCATTTATGTAAGAGGAGCTGTGGTTTGTATCAGTTTAATTAGCAGAGTTGAACTATTTAGGGTCCATATGAGTAGGAAACACAGGCCTTTTTTTCTGGGCATGCTCATATTTCTTGCTGTATTGGAGACGCTGGAAAGAAGAGCTTGCTTCTTGCGTGAAAACAGAGTGTGTTTAATGGATGATAACAGGGGTCTGAATTTCCCTTCAGAAACACACTTAAACCCCAGGATCAGTGTGTTCCTACAAGCAAGAGTTCATTTCTGGTAAACCCAGTGAATTTTGGGCTCAAATGGTTTTACACAGTTCACGAACCCAACGCGATTCTCACTGTTCACTAAATAGCATTTATGTAAGAGGAGCCGTCTTTTGTATCAGTTTCATAAGCAGAGTTGAACTATATATGGTCCGTATGAGTAGGAAACAGTTCTTTTTTTCAGGGAATGATCATGGTTCTTGCTGTATTCGAGACGATGGAAAGAAGAGCTTGCTTCTTGCGTTAAAAAAGAGTGTGTTTCTTCGATGAGAACACTGGTCTGAATTTCCCTTCAGAAACGGATTTAAACCCAAGGATCTATGTATTCCTACAAGCAAGAGTTCATATCTAGTAAACCCAGTGAATTTTGGGCTCAAATGATTTTACACAGTTCACGAACCCAAAGCGATTCTCACTATTAACTAAATAGCATTTATGTAAGAAGAGCTGTCTTTTGTATCAGTTTCATAAGCAGAGTTGAACTATATATTGTCCGTATGAGTAGGAAACTCAGTTCTTTTTTTCTGGGCATGCTCATGGTTCTTGCTGTATTAGAGATGCTGGAAAGAAGCAGATGCTTCTTACGTGAAACCAGAGTGTGTTTCATGGATGAGAACACTGGTCTCAATTTCCCTTCAGAAACGGAGTTAAACTCCAGGATCTGTGGCTTCCTACAAAGAAGAGTTCATTTCTGATAAACCAAGTGAATTTTGGGCTCAAATGATTTTACACAGTTCACGAACCCAAAGCGATTCTCACAATTAACTAAATAGCATTTATGTAAGAAGAGCTGTTTTGTGTATCAGTTTCATAAGCAGAGTTGAACTACATATGTTCCATATGAGTAGGAAACACAGTTCTTTTTTTCTGGGCAGGCTCATATTTCTTACTGTACTGGAGGCGCTTGAAAGAAGACCTTGCTTCTTGCGGGAGAACTGAGTGTGTTTCATGAATGAGAACAGGGATCTGAATTTCCCTTCAGAAACGGAGTAAAACCCCAGGATCTGGGTCTTCCTACAAACAAGAGTTCATTTCTGATAAACCAAATGAATTATGGCTCAAATATTTTACAGAGTTCATGAACCCAACGCGATTCTCACTATTTACTAAAGGGCATTTATATAAGAGGAGGTGTGGATTGTATCAGTTTCATAAGCCGAATTGAATGACATATGGTCCATATGAGTAGGAAACACAGTTCTTTTTTTCAGGACATGCTCATGGTTCTTGCTGTGTTGGAGACGCTGGAAAGAAGAGCTTGCTTCTTGTTTTAAAACAGAGTGTGTTTCATGGATGAGAACACTGGTCTGAATTTCCCTTAAATGGAGTTAAACCCAGTATCTTTGTCTTCCTATAAACAAGAGTTCATTTCTGTTAAACCAAGTGAATTTTGGGCTCAAGTCATTTTACACAGTTCATGAACCCAACGCAATTCTCACTATTAACTAAATAGCAATTATTTAAGAGGAGCTGTGGCTTGTATCAGTTTCATAAGCAGAGTTGAATGACATATGGTACATATGAGTAGGAAACACAGTTCTTTTTTTCTGGGCAGGATCATATTTCTTACTGGACTGGAGAAGCTGGAAAGAAGAGCTTGCTTCTTGCGTGAAAACTGAGTGTGTTTCATGCATGAGAACACGGGTATGAATTTCCCTTCAGAAACAGAGTTAAACCCCAGCATCTGTGTCTTCCTACAAGCAAGAGTTCATTTCTGGAAACCCAGTGAATTTTGGGCTCAAATGGTTTTACTCAGTTCACAACCGAACATGATTTTCACTATTAACTAAATAGCATTTATGTAAGAGGAGCCGTCTTTTTTATCAGTTTCATAAGCAGAGTTGAACTATATATGGTCCGTATGAGTAGGAAACAGTTCTTTTTTTCAGGGCATGCTCATGATTCTTGCTGTATTGGATACACTGGAAAGAAGAGCTTGCTTCTTGCGTTAAAAAAGAGTGTGTTTCATCGATGAGAACACTGGTCTGAATTTCCCTTCAGAAACGGAGTTAAACCCAAGGAACTGTGTCTTCCTACAAGCAAGAGTTCATATCTAGTAAACCCGGTGAATTTTGGGCTCAAATGATTTAACACAGTTCACGAACCCAAAGCGATTCTCACTATTAACTAAATAGCATTTATGTAAGAAGAGCTGTCGTTTGTATCAGTTTCATAAGCAGAGTTGAACTATATATTGTCCTTATGAGTAGGAAACACAGTTCTTTTTTTCTGGGCATGCTCATGGTTCTTGCTGTATTAGAGATGCTGGAAAGAAGCAGATGCTTCTTACGTGAAACCAGAGTGTGTTTCATGGATGCGAACACTGGTCTCAATTTCCCTTCAGAAACGGAGTTAAGCACCAGGATCTGTGGTTTCCTACAAAGAAGAGTTCATTCTGATGAACCATGTGAATTTTGGGCTCAAATGATTTTACACAGTTCACGAACCCAAAGCGATTCTCACAATTAACTAAATAGCATATATGTAAGAAGAGCTGTCGTTTGTATCAGTTTCATAAGCAGAGTTGAACTACATATGGTCCATATGGGTAGGAAACACAGTTCTTTTTTTCTGGGCAGGCTCATGGTTCTTGCTGTATTAGACATGCTGGAAAGAAGCAGATGCTTCTTACGTGAAAAAAGAGTGTGTTTCATGGATGCGATCACTGGTCTCAATTTCCCTTCAGAAACGTAGTTAAACCCCAGATTCTGTGGCTTCCTACAAGCAAGAGTTCATTTCTGGGAAACCAAGTGAATTTTGGGCTCAAATCATTTTACATAGTTCATGAACCCAACTCGATTCTCACTATTAACTAAATAGCATTTATTAACGAGGAGCTGTGGTTTGTATCAGTTTCATAAGCAGAGTTGAAATACAATTGGACTGTATGAGTAGGAAACACAGGTCTTTTTTCAGGCCATGCTCATGGTCCTTGCTTTATTGGAGACGCTGGAAAGAACAGCTTTCTTCTTGCGTGAAAACAGAGTGTGTTTCATTGATAAGAACACTGGTCTGAATTTCCCTTCAGAAACGGAGTAAAAAGCCAGGATCTGTGGCTTCCTACAAACAAGAGTTCATTTCTGATAAACCAAGTGAATTTTTGGCTCAAATATTTTACAGAGTTCATGAACCCAACGGGATTCTCACTACTAAAGGGCATTTATGTAAGAGGAGCTGTGGCTTGTATCAGTTTCATAAGCAGAGTTGAATGACATATGGTACATATGAGTAGGAAACACAGTTCTTTTTTTCTGGGCAGGATCATATTTCTTACTGGACTGTAGAAGCTGGAAAGAAGAGCTTGGTTCTTGCGTGAAAACAAAGTGTGTTTCATGGATAAGAACACGGGTATGAATTGCCCTTCAGAAACAGAGTTAAACCCCAGGATCTGTGTCTTCCTACAAGCAAGAGTTCATTTCTGGTAAACCCAGTGAATTTTAGGTTCAAATGGTTTTACTCAGTTCACAGCCCAACACGATTTTCACTATTAACTAAATAGCATTTATGTAAGAAAAGCTGTATTTGGATCAGTTTCATAAGCCGAGTTGAACTATATATGGTCCGTATGAGTAGAAAACAGTTCTTTTTTTCAGGGAATGCTCATGTTTCTTGCTGTATTCGAGAAGCTGGAAAGAAGAGCTTGCTTCTTGCGTTAAAAAAGAGTGTGTTTCATCGATGAGAACACTGGTCTGAATTTCCCTTAAGAAACAGATTTAAACCCAAGGATCTATGTCTTCCTACAAGCAAGAGTTCATATCTAGTAAACCCAGTGAATTTTGGGCTCAAATGATTTTACACAGTTCACGAACCCAAAGCGATTCTCACTATTAACTAAATAGCATTTATGTAAGAAGAGCTGTCGTTTGTATCAGTTTCATAATCAGAGTTGAACTATATATTGTCCGTATGAGTAGGAAACACAGTTCTTTTTTTCTGGGCATCCTCATGGTTCTTGCTGTATTAGAGATGCTGGAAAGAAGCAGATGCTTCTTACGTGAAACCAGAGTGTGTTTCATGGATGAGAACACTGGTCTCAATTTCCCTTCAGAAACGCAGTTAAACCCCAGGATCTGTGTCTTCCTCCAAGCAAGAGGTCATTTCTGGTAAACCAAGTGAATTTGGTGCTCAAATGATTTTACACAGTTCTGGAACCCAATGCGATTCAAACTATTAACTAAAGAGCATTTATGTAAGAGGAGCTGTGGTTTGTATAATTTTCATGAGCAGAGTTGAACTACATATGGTCCTTATGAGTAGGAAACACAGTTCTTTTTTTCTGGGCATGCTCATGGTTCTTGCTGTATTAGAGATGCTGGAAAGAAGCAGATGCTTCTTACGTGAAACCAGAGTATGTTTCATGGATGAGAACACTGGTCTCAATTTCCCTTCAGAAACGGAGTAAAACCCCAGGATCTGGGTCTTCCTACAAACAAGAGTTCATTTCTGATAAACAAAATGAATTATGGGCCCATAAGGTTTTACACAGTTCACGAACCCAACGCGATTTTCACTATTAACTAAAGAGCATTTATGTAAGAAGAGGTGTCGTTTGCATCAGTTTCATAAGCAGAGTTGAACTACATTTTGTCTGTATGAGAAGAAAACACAGTTCTGTTTTTCAGGGCATGCTCATTATCCTTGTTGCATTGGAGTTTTGAAAGGAGAGCTTGCTTTTTGTGTGAAAACAGATTGTGTTTCATGGATGAAAACACTGGGCTGAATTTCCTTTCAGAAACGGAGCAAAACCCAGGAACTGTGTCTTCCTACAAGCAAGAGTTCATTTCTGGAAAACGAAGTGAATTTTGTGCTCAAATGATTTTACACAGTTCACGAACCCAACGCGATTCTCAATATTAACTAAATAGCATTTATGTAAGAGGAGACATCGTTTTATCAGTTTCATAAGCAGAGTTGAACTAAATGTGGTCCTCTAGTGTAGGAAACACAGTTATTTTTTTCAGGGCATGCTCAAGGTTCTTGCTGTATTGGAGACCCTGGAAAGAAGAGCTTGCTTCTTGCATTAAAACAGAGTGTTTTTCATGGATGAGAACACTGGTCTGAATTTCCCTTCAGAAACAGAGTTAAACCCCAGGATCTTTGTCTTCCTAGAAAAAGAGTTCATTTCTGGTTAACCCAGTGATATTTTGGCTCAAATTATTTTACACAGTTCAGGAACCCAACTTGATTCTCACTAATTACTAAAGAGCATTTATGTAAGAGGAGCTGTGGTTTGTATCAGTTTCATAAGCAGAGTTGAACTACATATGATCCGTATTAGTAAGACACACAGTTCTTTTTTTCTGGGCAGGCTCATATTTCTTACTGTACTGGAGATGCTTGAAAGAAGACCTTGCTTCTTGCGTTAAAACTGAGTGTGTTTCATGAATGAGAACACGGATCTGAATTTCCCTTCAGAAATGGAGTAAAACCCCAGGATCTGGGTCTTCCTACAAACAAGAGTTCATTTCTGATAAACCAAATGAATTATGGCTCAAATATTTTACAGAGTTCATGAACCCAACGTGATTCTCACTATTTACTAAAGGGCATTTATGTAAGAGGAGGTGTGGCTTGTATCAGTTTCATAAGCCGAGTTGAATGACATATGGTCCATATGAGTAGGAAACACAGTTCTGTTTTTCAGGACATGCTCATGGTTCTTGCTGTGTTTGAGACGCTGGAAAGAAGAGCTTGCTTCTTGCTTTAAAACAGAGTGTGTTTCATGGATGAGAACACTGGTCTGAATTTCCCTTAAGAAATGGAGTTAAACCCCAGTATCTTTGTCTTCCTACAAACAAGAGTTCATTTCTGTTAAACCAAGAGAATTTTGGGCTCAAATCATTTTACACAGTTCATGAACCGAACGCGATTCTCACTATTAACTAAATAGCATTTATTTAAGAGGAGCTGTGGCTTGTATCAGTTTCATAAGCAGAGTTGAATGACATATGGTACATATGAGTAGGAAACAAGGTTCTTTTTTTCTGGGCAGGATCATATTTCTTACTGGACTGGAGAAGCTGGAAAGAAGAGCTTGCTTCTTGCGTGAAAACAGAGTGTGTTTCATCGATGAGAACACTGGTCTGAATTTCCCTTCAGAAACGGAGTTAAACTCAAGGATCTGTGTCTTCCTACAAGCAAGAGTTCATATCTAGTAAACCCAGTGAATTTTGGGCTCAAATGATTTAACACAGTTCACAAACCCAAAGCGATTCTCACTATTAACTAAATAGCATTTATGTAAGAAGAGCTGTCGTTTGTATCAGTTTCATAAGCAGAGTTGAACTATATATTGTCCTTATTAGTAGGAAACACAGTTCTTTTTTTCTGGGCATGCTCATGGTTATTGCTGTATTAGAGATGCTGGAAAGAAGCAGATGCTTCTTACGTGAAACCAGAGTGTGTTTCATGGATGCGAACACTGGTCTCAATTTCCCTTCAGAAACGGAGTTAAGCACCAGGATCTGTGGCTCAAAGAAGAGTTCATTTCTGATAAACCATGTGAATTTTGGGCTCAAATGATTTTATACAGTTCACGAACCCAAAGCGATAATCACAATTAACTAAATAGCATATATGTAAGAAGAGCTGTCGTTTGTATCAGTTTCATAATCAGAGTTGAACTACATATGGTCCATATGAGTAGGAAACACAGTTCTTTTTTTCTGGGCAGGCTCATGGTTCTTGCTGTATTAGAGATGCTGGAAAGAAGCAGATGCTTCTTACGTGAAACCAGAGTGTGTTTCATGGATGCGAACACTGGTCTCAATTTTCCTTCAGAAACGTAGTTAAACCCCAGATTCTGAGGCTTCCTACATGCAAGAGTTCATTTCTGGGAAACCAAGTGAATTTTGGGATCAAATCATTTTACACAGTTCATGAACCCAACGCGATTCTCACTATTAACTAAATAGCATTTATTTAAGAGGAGCTGTGGTTTGTATCAGTTTCATAAGCAGTGTTGAACTACAATTGGACTGTATGAGTAGGAAACACAGGTCTTTTTTCAGGCCATGCTCATGGTCCTTGCTTTATTGGAGACGCTGGAAAGAACAGCTTTCTTCTTGCGTGAAAACAGAGTGGGTTTCATTGATAAGAACACTGGTCTGAATTTCCCTTCGGAAATGGAGTAAAAAGCCAGTATCTGTGGCTTCCTACAAGCAAGAGTTCATATCTAGTAAACCCAGTGAATTTTGGGCTCAAATGATTTAACACAGTTCATGAACCCAAAGCAATTCTCACTATTAACTAAATAGCATTTATGTAAGAAGAGGTGTCTTTTGTATAAGTTTCATAAGCAGAGTTGAACTATATAATATCCGTATGAGTAGGAAACACAGTTCTTTTTTTCTGGGCATGCTCATGGTTCTTGCTGTATTAGAGATGCTGGAAAGAAGCAGATGCTTCTTACGTGAAACCAGAGTGTGTTTCATGGATGAGAACACTGGTCTGAATTTCCCTTCAGAAACGGTTTTAAACCCAAGGATCTGTGTCTTCCTACACGCAAGAGTTCATTTCAGGTAAACCCAGTGATATTTGGGCTCAAATGGTTTTACACAGTTCACAACCCTATGCGATTCTCACTATTAACTAAATAGCATTTATGTAAGAGGAGCTGTGGTTTGTATCAGTTTCATAAGCAGAGTTGAACTATATATTGTCCGTATGAGTAGGAAACACAGTTCTTTTTTTCAGGGCATGCTCATTGTTCTTGCTGAATTGGAGACGCTGGAAAGAACAGCTTGCTTCTTGCGTTAAAACAGAATGTTTTCCATGGATGAGAACACTTGTTTGAATTTCCCTTTAGAAACAGAGTTAAACCCCAGGATCTTTGTCTTCCTATAAACAAGAGATCATTTCTAAAAAACCAAGTGAATTTTTGGCTATAATATGTTACAGAGTTCATGAACACAACGCGATTCTCACTATTTACTTAAGGGCATATATGTAAGAGGAGCTGTGGCTTGTATCAGTTTCATAAGCAGAGTTGAACAACATATGGTCTGTATGAGTAGGAAAGACAGTTCTTTTTTTTCTGGCAGGCTCATGGTTCTTGCTGTATTGGAGATACTCGAAAGAAGAGGATACTTCTTGAGGGAAAACAGAGTGTGTTTCATGGATGAGAACACTGGCCTGAATTTCCCTTCAGAAACGGATTTAAACCCCAGGATCTGTGTCTTCCTACAAGCAAGAGTTCATTTCTGGTAAACCTAGTGAATTTTGGGCTCAAATAGTTTTACACAGTTCACAACCCAACACGATTCTCACTTTTAACTAAATAGCATTTATGTAAGAGAAGCCATCGTTTGTATGAGTTTCATAATCAGAGTTGAACTATATATGGTCCGTATGAATAGGAACCAGTTCTTTTTTTCAGAGCATTCTCATTGTTCTTGAAGTATTGGGTTGCTGGAAAGAAGATCTTGCTTCTTGCGGTAAAACAGAGTGTGTTTCATGGATAAGAATACTGGTCTGAATTTACCTTCAGAAACAGTGTTATACACCTAGGATCTGTGGCATCCTAGAAACAGGTGTTCATTTCTGGTAAACCAAGTGAATTTTGGGCTCAAATGATTTTACACAGTTCACGAACCCAACGCGATCCTCACTATTAACTAAATAGCATTTATGTAAGAGGAGCTGTGGAATGTATCAGTTTCATAACCAGAGTTGAACTACATTTGGTCTGAATGAGAAGGAAACAGTTCTTTTTTTCAGGACATGCTCATGGTTCTTGCTGTATTGGAGAGGCTGGAAAGAAGAGCTTGCTTCTTGCGTGAAAACAGAGTGTTTTTCATGGATAAGAACACAGGTCTGAATTTCCCTTCAGTAACGGAATTAAACCCAAGGATCTGTGTCTTCCTACAAGCTAGAGTTCATTTCTGGTAAACCCAGTGAATTTTGGGCTCAAATGATTTTACACAGTTCACGACCCAACGCGATCTGTCTATTATCTAAATAGCATTTATGTAAGAGGAGCTGTGGTTTGTATCAGTTTTATAAGCAGAGTTGAACTACATATAGTCCGTTTGAGTAGGAAACACAGTTCTTTTCTCTGGGCAGCCTCATATTTCTTGCTGTTTTGGAGACGCATGAAAGAAGACCTTGCTTCTTGCGATAACAGAGTGTGTTTCATGGATGAGAAGAATGGTCTGAATTTCCCTTCAGAACGGAGTTAAACCACAGTGTCTGTGTCTTCCTACAAGCAAGTGTACATTTCTGGAAAACCAAGTGAATTTTTGGCTCAAATGATTTTTAGCATTTCACGAATCCAACGCAATGCTCCCTATTAACTAAAGAGCATTTATGTAAGTGGAGTTCTGGTTTGTATCTGTTTCATAAGCAGAGTTGAACTACATATCGACCGTATTAGTAGGAAACACAGTTCTTTTTTTCTGGGCTGGCTGATGTTTATTACTGTAGTGGAGACGCTGGAAAGAAGAGCATGCTTCTTGCGTGAAAAAAGAGAGTGTTTCATGGATAAGAACACTGCTCTGAATTTCCCTTCAGAAACGGAGTTATACCCCAGAATCTTTGTCTTCCTACACCAAGAGTTCATTTCTGATAAACCAAGTGAATTTTTGGCTCAAATAGTTTACACAGTTCATGAACTCAACGCGATTCTCACTATTAACTAAAGAGCATTTATGTAAGAGGAGCTGTGGTTTGTATCAGTTTCATAAGCAGTGTTGAACTATATATGTTCCCTATGAGTAGGAAACACACTCTCTTTTTTTCAGGGCATGCTAATGGTTCTTGCTGTATTGGAGACACTGGAAAGAAGAGCTTGCTTCTTGTTATAAAACAGAGTGTGTTTCATGGATGAGAACACTGGTCTGAATTTCTCTTAATAAACCGACTTAAACCCCAGGATCTGTGTCTTCCTACAAGCAAGAGTTCATTTCTGGTAAACCCAGTGAATTTTGGGCTTAATGATTTTACACAGTTCTCGAACCCAACGCATTTCTCACTATTAACTAAAGAGCATTTATGTAAGAGGAGCTGTGGTTTGTATCAGTTTCATAAGCAGAGATGAACTACATATAGTCTGTATGAAGAGGAACCACAGATCTTTTTTTCTGGGCATTCTCATGGTTCTTGCTGTATTGGAGATGCTGGAAATAAGAGCTTGCTTCTTGCTTGAAAACAGAGTGTGTTTAATGGATGAGAACACTGGTCTGAATTTCCCTTCAGAACGGTGTTAAACCTGAGGATATGTGTCTTCCTATAATCACGAGTTCTTTACTGGAAAACCAAGTGAATTTTGGGCTCAAATGATTTTTCACAGTTCAAGAACCCAATGCGATTCTCACTATTATCTAAAGAGCATTTATGTAAGAGGAGCTGTTTTTTGTATCAGTTTAGTAAGCAGAGTTGAACTACATATAGTCCCTATGAATAGGAAACACAGATCGTTTTTTCTGAGCATGCTCATATTTCTTGCTGTATTGGAGACGCTTGAAAGAAGAGCTTGCTTCTTGCTTGAAAACAGAGTGTGTTTCTTGGATGAGAACACTGGTCTGAATTTCCCTTCAGAAACAGAGTTAAACTAAAGGATCTGTGTCTTCCTACAAGCAAGAGTTCATTTCAGGTAAAGCCAGTGATTTTTGGCTCAATGATTATACACAGTTCTCGAACCCAACGCGATTCTCACTATTAATTAAAGAGCATTTATGTAAGAGGACCTGTGGTTTGTATCAGTTTCATAAGCAGAAATGAACTACATATAGTCTGTATGAAGAGGAAACACAGATCTTTTTCTGGGCATGCTCATAGTTCTTGCTCTATTGGAGACCGTGGAAATAAGAGCTTGCTTCTTGCTTGAAAACAGAGTGTGTTTCATGGATGAGAAGAATGGTCTGAATTTCCCTTCAGAACGGAGTTAAACCACAGTGTCTGTGTCTTCCTACAAGCAAGTGTACATTTCTGGAAAACCAAGTGAATTTTGGGCTCAAATGATTTTTAGCATTTCACGAATCCAACGCGATGCTCCCTATTAACTAAAGAGCATTTATGTAAGTGGAGTTCTGGTTTGTATCTGTTTCATAAGCAGAGTTGAACTACATATCGACCGTATTAGTAGGAAACACAGTTCTTTTTTTCTGGGCTGGCTGATGTTTATTGCTGTAGTGGAGACGCTGGAAAGAAGAGCATGCTTCTTGCGTGAAAAAAGAGTGTGTTTCATGGATAAGAACACTGCTCTGAATATCCCTTTAGAAACGGAGTTATACCCCAGGATCTTTGTCTTCCTACACCAAGAGTTCATTTCTGATAAACCAAGTGAATTTTTGGCTCAAATATTTTACACAGTTCATGAACTCAACGCGATTCTCACTATTAACTAAAGAGCATTTATGTAAGAGGAGCTGTGGTTTGTATCAGTTTCATAAGCAGTGTTGAACTATATATGTTCCCTATGAGTAGGAAACACACTCTCCTTTTTTCAGGGCATAATAATGGTTCTTGCTGTATTGGAGACACTGGAAAGAAGAGCTTGCTTCTTGTTATAAAACAGAGTGTGTTTCATGGATGAGAACACTGGTCTGAATTTCCCTTAATAAACAGACTTAAACCCCAGGATCTGTGTCTTCCTACAAGCAAGAGTTCATTTCTGGTAAACCCAGTGAATATTGGGCTTAATGATTTTACACATTTCTCGCACCCAACGCGATTCTCACTATTAACTAAAGAACATTTATGTAAGAGGAGCTGTGGTTTGTATCAGTTTCATAAGCAGAGATGAACTACATATAGGCTGTATGACGAGGAAACACAGATCTTTTTTTTCTGGGCATTCTCATGGTTCTTGCTGTATTGGAGATGCTGGAAATAAGAGCTTGCTTCTTGCTTGAAAACAGAGTGTGTTTAATGGATGAGAACACTGGTCTGAATTTCCCTTAAGAAATGGAGTTAAACCCCAGTATCTTTGTCTTCCTACAAAGAAGAGTTCATTTCTGTTAAACCAAGTGAATTTTGGGCTCAAATCATTTTACACAGTTCATGAACCCAACGCGATTCTCACTATTAACTAAATAGCATTTATTTAAGAGGAGCTGTGGCTTGTATCAGTTTCATAAGCAGAGTTGAATGACATATGGTACATATGAGTAGGAAACAAGGTTCTTTTTTTCTGGGCAGGATCATATTTCTTACTGGACTGGAGAAGCTGGAAAGAAGAGCTTGCTTCTTGCGTGAAAACAGAGTGTGTTTCATCGATGAGAACACTGGTCTGAATTTCCCTTCAGAAACGGAGTTAAACCCAAGGATCTGTGTCTTCCTACAAGCAAGAGTTCATATCTAGTAAACCCAGTGAATTTGGGGTTCAAATGATTTAACACAGTTCACGAACCCAAAGCGATTCTCACTATTAACTAAATAGCATTTATGTAAGAAGAGCTGTCGTTTGTATCAGTTTCATAAGCAGAGTTGAACTATATATTGTCCTTATGAGTAGGAAACACAGTTCTTTTTTTCTGGGCATGCTCATGGTTCTTGCTGTATTAGAGATGCTGGAAAGAAGCAGATGCTTCTTACGTGAAACCAGAGTGTGTTTCATGGATGCGAACACTGGTCTCAATTTCCCTTCAGAAACGGAGTTAAGCACCAGGATCTGTGGCTACCTACAAAGAAGAGTTCATTTCTGATAAACCATGTGAATTTTGGGCTCAAATGATTTTACACAGTTCACGAACCCAAAGCGATAATCACAATTAACTAAATAGCATATATGTAAGAAGAGCTGTCGTTTGTATCAGTTTCATAATCAGAGTTGAACTACATATGGTCCATATGAGTAGGAAACACAGTTCTTTTTTTCTGGGCAGGCTCATGGTTCTTGCTGTATTAGAGATGCTGGAAAGAAGCAGATGCCTCTTACGTGAAACCAGAGTGTGTTTCATGGATGCGAACACTGGTCTCAATTTTCCTTCAGAAACGTAGTTAAACCATAGAATCTGAGGCTTCCTACAAGCAAGAGTTCATTTCAGGTAAACCCAGTGATATTTGGGCTCAAATGGTTTTACACAGTTCACAACCCTATGCGATTCTCACTATTAACTAAATAGCATTTATGTAAGAGGAGCTGTGGTTTGTATCAGTTTCATAAGCAGAGTTGAACTATATATTGTCCGTATGAGTAGGAAACACAGTTCTTTTTTTCAGGGCATGCTCATTGTTCTTGCTGAATTGGAGACGCTGGAAAGAACAGCTTGCTTCTTGCTTTAAAACAGAATGTTTTCCATGGATGAGAACACTTGTTTGAATTTCCCTTTAGAAACAGAGTTAAACCCCAGGATCTTTGTCTTCCTACAAACAAGAGATCATTTCTAAAAAACCAAGTGAATTTTTGGCTATAATATGTTACAGAGTTCATGAACCCAACGCGATTCTCACTATTTACTAAAGGGCATATATGTAAGAGGAGCTGTGGCTTGTATCAGTTTCATAAGCAGAGTTGAACAACATATGGTCTGTATGAGTAGGAAAGACAGTTCTTTTTTTTCTGGCAGGCTCATGGTTCTTGCTGTATTGGAGATACTCGAAAGAAGAGGATACTTCTTGAGGGAAAACAGAGTGTGTTTCATGGATGAGAACACTGGTCTGAATTTCCCTTCAGAAATGGATTTAAACCCCAGGATCTGTGTCTTCCTACAAGCAAGAGTTCATTTCTGGTAAACCTAGTGAATTTTGGGCTCAAATAGTTTTACACAGTTCATAACCCAACACGATTCTCACTTTTAACTAAATAGCATTTATGTAAGAGAAGCCATCGTTTGTATGAGTTTCATAATCAGAGTTGAACTATATATGGTCCGTATGAATAGGAAACAGTTCTTTTTTTAAGAGCATTCTCATTGTTCTTGAAGTATTGGGTTGCTGGAAAGAAGATCTTGCTTCTTGCGGTAAAACAGAGTGTGTTTCATGGATAAGAATACTGGTCTGAATTTACCTTCAGAAACAGTGTTATACACCTAGGATCTGTGGCATCCTAGAAACAGGTGTTCATTTCTGGTAAACCAAGTGAATTTTGGGCTCAAATGATTTTACACAGTTCACGAACCCAACGCGATTCTCACTATTAACTAAATAGCATTTATGTAAGAGGAGCTGTGGATTGTATCAGTTTCATAACCAGAGTTGAACTACATTTGGTCTGAATGAGAAGGAAACAGTTCTTTTTTTCAGGACATGCTCATGGTTCTTGCTGTATTGGAGAGGCTGGAAAGAAGAGCTTGCTTCTTGCGTGAAAACAGAGTGTTTTTCATGGATAAGAACACAGGTCTGAATTTCCCTTCAGTAACGGAATTAAACCCAAGGATCTGTGTCTTCCTACAAGCTAGAGTTCATTTCTGGTAAACCCAGTGAATTTTGGGCTCAAATGATTTTACACAGTTCACGACCCAACGCGATCTGTCTATTATCTAAATAGCATTTATGTAAGAGGAGCTGTGGTTTGTATCAGTTTCATAAGCAGAGTTGAACTACATTTGGTCTGTTTGAGAAGGAAACACAGTTCTTTTTTTCAGAGCATGCTCATGGTTTTTGCTGTATTGGAGAGGCCGGAAAGAAGAGCTTGCTTCTTGCTGTAAAACAGAGTGTTTTTCATGGATTAGAACACAGGTCTGAATTTCCCTTCAGTATCGGTGTTAAACCTCAGTGTCTTTGTCATCCTACAAGCAAGAGTTCATTTCTGATAAACCAAGTGAATCCTTGGCTCAAATGATTTTACACAGTTCTAGAAGCCAACGCGATTATCACTATTAACTAAATAGCATTTATGTAAGAGGAGCTGTGGTTTGTATCAGTTTTATAAGCAGAGTTGAACTACATATGGTCCATATGAGTAGGAACCAGAGTTCTTTTTTTCAGGGCATTCTCATGGTTCTTGCCATATTGGAGAAACTGGAATAAGAGCTTGCTACTTGCGTTAAAACAGAGTGTGTTTCATGGATAAGAACACTGGTCTGCATTTCCCTTCAGAAACAGTGTTAAACCCCAGGATCTGTGGCTTCCTACAAACCAGAGTTCATTTTTGGTAAACCAAGTGAATTTTGGTCTCAAATAATTTTACACAGTTCACGAACCCAATGCGAATCTCACTATTAACTAAATAGCATATATGTAAGAGGAGTTGTCGTTTGTATCAATTTCATAAGGAGAGTTGAACTACATATGATCCGTATGAGTAGGAAACACAGTTCTTTTCTCTGGGCAGCCTCATATTTCTTGCTGTTTTGGAGACGCATGAAAGAAGACCTTGCTTCTTGCGATAAAACAGAGTGTGTTTCATGGATGAGAACAGTGGTCTAAATTTCTCTTCAGAAACGGTGTTACACCCCAGTATCTGTGTATTCCTACAATCAAGAATTCATTTCTGGTAAACCCAGAGAGTTTTGGGCTCAAATGGTTTTACACAGTTCACGAAACCAACGCGATTCTCACTATTACCTAAGGAGCATTTATATAAGAGGAGCTGTGTTCTGTATCAGTTTCATAAGGAGAGTTGAACTACATTAGGTCTATATGAGAAGGAAACACAGTTCCTTTTTTCAGGGCATGCTCATGGTTCTTGCTGTATTGGGTTGCTGGAAAGAAGATATTGCTTCTTGCGGTAAAACAGAGTGTGTTTCATGGATAAGAATACTGGTCTGAATATCCCTTCAGAAACAGTGTTATATCCCCAGGATATGTGGCTTCCTAGAAACAGGAGTTCATTTCTGGTAAACCATGTGATTTTGGGGCTGAAATGATTTTACGCAGTTCAAGAAACCAACTCGATTCTCACTATTAACTAAAGTGCATTTATGTAAGAGGAGCTGTGGTTTCTATCAGTTTTATAAGCAGAGTTGAACTACATAGAGTCCGTATGAGTAGGAAAAACAGTTCTTTACTCTGGGCAGCCTCATATTTCTTGCTGTTTTGGAGACGCATGAAAGAAGACCTTGCTTCTTGCGATAACAGAGTGTGTTTCATGGATGAGAAGAATGGTCTGAATTTCCCTTCATAACGGAGTTAAACCACAGTGTCTGTGTCTTCCTACAAGCAAGTGTACATTTCGGGAAAACCAAGTGAATTTTTGGCTAAAATGATTTTTAGCATTTCACGAATCCAACGCAATGCTCCCTATTAACTAAAGAGCATTTATGTAAGTGGAGTTCTGGTTTGTATCTGTTTCATAAGCAGAGTTGAACTACATATCGACCATATTAGTAGGAAACACAGTTCTTTTTTTCTGGGCTGGCTGATGTTTATTGCTGTAGTGGAGACGCTGGAAAGAAGAGCATGCTTCTTGCGTGAAAAAAGAGTGTGTTTCATGGATAAGAACACTGCTCTGAATTTCCCTTCAGAAACGGAGTTATACCCCAGGATCATTGTCTTCCTACACCAAGAGTTCATTTCTGATAAACCAAGTGAATTTTTGGCTCAAATATTTTACACAGTTCATGAACTCAACGCGATTCTCACTATTAACTAAAGAGCATTTATGTAAGAGGAGCTGTGGTTTGTATCAGTTTCATAAGCAGTGTTGAACTATATATGTTCCCTATGAGTAGGAAACACACTCTCTTTTTTTCAGGGCATGCTAATGGTTCTTGCTGTATTGGAGACACTGGAAAGAAGAGCTTGCTTCTTGTTATAAAACAGAGTGTGTTTCATGGATGAGAACACTGGTCTGAATTTCTCTTAATAAACCGACTTAAACCCCAGGATCTGTGTCTTCCTACAAGCAAGAGTTCATTTCTGGTAAACCCAGTGAATTTTGGGCTTAATGATTTTACACAGTTCTCGCACCCAACGCGATTCTCACTATTAACTAAAGAGCATTTATGTAAGAGGAGCTGTGGTTTGTATCAGTTTCATAAGCAGAGATGAACTACATATAGTCTGTATGAAGAGGAACCACAGATCTTTTTTTCTGGGCATTCTCATGGTTCTTGCTGTATTGGAGATGCTGGAAATAAGAGCTTGCTTCTTGCTTGAAAACAGAGTGTGTTTAATGGATGAGAACACTGGTCTGAATTTCCCTTCAGAACGGAGTTAAACCTGAGGATATGTGTCTTCCTGCAATCACGAGTTCTTTACTGGAAAACCAAATGAATTTTGGGCTCAAATGATTTTTCACAGTTCAAGAACCCAATGCGATTCTCACTATTAACTAAAGAGTATTTATGTAAGAGGAGCTGTTTTTTGTATCAGTTTCATAAGCAGAGTTGAACTACATATAGTCCCTATGAAGAGGAAACACAGATCGTTTTTTCTGAGCATGCTCATGGTTCTTGCTGTATTGGAGACACTTGAAAGAAGAGCTTGCTTTTTGCTTGAAAACAGAGTGTGTTTCATGGATGAGAACACTGGTCTGAATTTCCCTTAAGAAACAGAGTTAAACTCCAGGATCTGTGTCTTCCTACAAGCAAGAGTTCATTTCTGGTAAACCCAGTGCTTTTTGGCTCAATGATTATACACAGTTCTCGAACCCAACGCGATTCTCACTATTAACTAAAGAGCATTTATGTAAGAGGAGCTGTGGTTTGTATCAGTTTCATAAGCAGAAATGAACTACATATAGTCTGTATGAAGAGGAAACACAGATCTTTTTCTGGGCATGCTCATAGTTCTTGCTCTATTGGAGACCGTGGAAATAAGAGCTTGCTTCTTGCTTGAAAACAGAGTGTGTTTCATGGATGAGAAGAATGGTCTGAATTTCCCTTCAGAACGGAGTTAAACCACAGTGTCTGTGTCTTCCTACAAGCAAGTGTACATTTCTGGAAAACCAAGTGAATTTTGGGCTCAAATGATTTTTAGCATTTCACGAATCCAACGCGATGCTCCCTATTAACTAAAGAGCATTTATGTAAGTGGAGTTCTGGTTTGTATCTGTTTCATAAGCAGAGTTGTACTACATATCGACCGTATTAGTAGGAAACACAGTTCTTTTTTTCTGGGCTGGCTGATGTTTATTGCTGTAGTGGAGACGCTGGAAAGAAGAGCATGCTTCTTGCGTGAAAAAAGAGTGTGTTTCATGGATAAGAACACTGCTCTGAATATCCCTTTAGAAACGGAGTTATACCCCAGGATCTTTGTCTTCCTACACCAAGAGTTCATTTCTGATAAACCAAGTGAATTTTTGGCTCAAATATTTTACACAGTTCATGAACTCAACTCGATTCTCACTATTAACTAAAGAGCATTTATGTAAGAGGAGCTGTGGTTTGTATCAGTTTCATAAGCAGTGTTGAACTATATATGTTCCCTATGAGTAGGAAACACACTCTCCTTTTTTCAGGGCATAATAATGGTTCTTGCTGTATTGGAGACACTGGAAAGAAGCGCTTGCTTCTTGTTATAAAACAGAGTGTGTTTCATGGATGAGAACATTGGTCTGAATTTCCCTTAATAAACAGACTTAAACCCCAGGATCTGTGTCTTCCAACAAGCAAGAGTTCATTTCTGGTAAACCCAGTGAATATTGGGCTTAATGATTTTACACAGTTCTCGAACCCAACGCGATTCTCACTATTAACTAAAGAGCATTTATCTAAGAGGAGCTGTGGTTTGTATCAGTTTCATAAGCAGAGATGAACTACATATAGACTGTATGAAGAGGAAACACAGATCTTTTTTTCTGGGCATTCTCATGGTTCTTGCTGTATTGGAGATGCTGGAAATAAGAGCTTGCTTCTTGCTTGAAAACAGTGTGTTTAATGGATGAGAACACTGGTCTGAATTTCCCTTCAGAACGGAGTTAAACCTGAGGAAATGTGTCTTCCTACAATCACGAGTTCTTTACTGGAAAACCAAGTGAATTTTGGGCTCAAATGATTTTTCACAGTTCAAGAACCCAATGCGATTCTCACTATTAACTAAAGAGCATTTATGTAAGAGGAGCTGTTTTTTGTATCAGTTTCGTAAGCAGAGTTGAACTACATATAGTCCCTATGAATAGGAAACACAGATCGTTTTTTCTGAGCATGCTCATGGTTCTTGCTGTATTGGAGACGCTTGAAAGAAGAGCTTGCTTCTTGCTTGAAAACAGAGTGTGTTTCATGGATGAGAACACTGGTCTCAATTTCCCTTCAGAAACGGAGTAAAATCCCAGGGTCTGTGTCATCCTACAAGCAAGAGCTCATTTCTGGTAAACCCAGTGAATTTTGGGCTCAATGAATTTTTGAAGTTCACGAACCCAAGGCGATGCTCACTATTAACTAAAGAATATGTTTTTAAGAGGAGCTGTGGTTTGTATCAGTTTCATTAGCAGAGTTGAACTACATATGGTCTGTATAAGTAGGAAACACAGTTCATTTTTTCTGGGCATTCTCATTGTTCTTGCTGTGTTGGAGACCTTGGAAAGAAGAGCTTGCTTCTTGCGTTAAAACACAGTGTGTTTCATGGATGAGAACTCTGGTCTGAATTTCCATTCAGACGGAGTTAAACCCCAGGATCTGTGTCTTCCTACAAGCAAGAGTTCATTTCTGGTAAACCCAGTGATTTTTGGCTCAATGATTATACACAGTTCTCGAACCCAACGCGATTCTCACTATTAACTAAACAGCATTTATTTAAGAGGACCTGTGGTTTGTATCAGTTTCATAAGCAGAAATGAACTACATATAGTCTGTATGAAGAGGAAACACAGATGTTTTTCTGGGCATGCTCATAGTTCTTGCTCTATTGGAGACCGTGGAAATAAGAGCTTGTTTATTGCTTAAAAACAGAGTGTCTTTCATGGATGAGAAGAATGGTCTGAATTTCCCTTCAGAACGGAGTTAAACCACAGTGTCAGTGTCTTCCTACAAGCAAGTGTACATTTCTGGAAAACCAAGTAAATTTTGGGCTCAAATGATTTTTTGCATTTCACGAATCCAACTCGATGCTCCCTATTAACTAAAGAGCATTTATGTAAGTGGAGTTCTGGTTCGTATCTGTTTCATAAGCAGAGTTGAACTATCTATCGACCGTATTAGTAGGAAACACAGTTCTTTCTTTCTGGGCTGGCTGATGTTTATTGCTGTAGTGGAGACGCTGGAAAGAAGAGCATGCTTCTTGCGTGAAAAAAGAGTGTGTTTCATGGATAAGAACACTGCTCTGAATTTCCCTTCAGAAACGGAGTTATACCCCAGGATCTTATCTTCCTACACCAAGAGTTCATTTCTGATAAACCAAGTGGATTTTTGGCTCAAATATTTTACACAGTTCAGAACTCAACGCGATTCTCACTATTAACTAAAGAGCATTTATGTAAGAGGAGCTGTGGTTTGTATTAGTTTCATAAGCAGTGTTGAACTATATATGATCCCTATGAGTAGGAAACACACTCTCTTTTTTTCAGGGCATGCTAATGGTTCTTGCTGTATTGGAGACACTGGAAAGAAGAGCTTGCTTCTTGTTACAAAACAGAGTGTGTTTCATGGATGAGAACACTGGTCTGAATTTCCCTTAATAAACAGACTTAAACCCCAGGATCTGTGTCTTCCTACAAGCAAGTGTTCATTTCTGGTAAACCCAGTGAATTTTGGGCTTAATGATTTTACACAGTTCTCGAACCCAACGCGATTCTCACTATTAACTAAAGAGCTTTTATCTAAGAGGAGCTGTGGTTTGTATCAGTTTCATAAGCAGAGATGAACTACATATAGACTGTATGAAGAGGAAACACAGATCTTTTTTCTGGGCATTCTCATTGTTCTTGCTGTATTGGAGATGCTGGAAATAAGAGCTTGCTTCTTGCTTGAAAACAGAGTGTGTTTAATGGATGAGAACACTGGTCTGAATTTCCCCTCAGAACGGAGTTAAACCTGAGGATATGTGTCTTCCTACAATCACGAGTTCTTTACTGGAAAACCAAGTGAATTTTGGGCTCAAATGATTTTTCACAGTTCAAGAACCCAATGCGATTCTCACTATTAACTAAAGAGTATTTATGTAAGAGGAGCTGTTTTTTGTATCAGTTTCATAAGCAGAGTTGAACTACATATAGTCCCTATGAAGAGGAAACACAGATCGTTTTTTCTGAGCATGCTCATGGTTCTTGCTGTATTGGAGACACTTGAAAGAAGAGCTTGCTTTTTGCTTGAAAACAGAGTGTGTTTCATGGATGAGAACACTGGTCTGAATTTCCCTTAAGAAACAGAGTTAAACTCCAGGATCTGTGTCTTCCTACAAGCAAGAGTTCATTTCTGGTAAACCCAGTGCTTTTTGGCTCAATGATTATACACAGTTCTCGAACCCAACGCGATTCTCACTATTAACTAAAGAGCATTTATGTAAGAGGAGCTGTGGTTTGTATCAGTTTCATAAGCAGAAATGAACTACATATAGTCTGTATGAAGAGGAAACACAGATCTTTTTCTGGGCATGCTCATAGTTCTTGCTCTATTGGAGACCGTGGAAATAAGAGCTTGCTTCTTGCTTGAAAACAGAGTGTGTTTCATGGATGAGAAGAATGGTCTGAATTTCCCTTCAGAACGGAGTTAAACCACAGTGTCTGTGTCTTCCTACAAGCAAGTGTACATTTCTGGAAAACCAAGTGAATTTTGGGCTCAAATGATTTTTAGCATTTCACGAATCCAACGCGATGCTCCCTATTAACTAAAGAGCATTTATGTAAGTGGAGTTCTGGTTTGTATCTGTTTCATAAGCAGAGTTGAACTATCTATCGACCGTATTAGTAGGAAACACAGTTCTTTTTTTCTGGGCTGGCTGATGTTTATTGCTGTAGTGGAGACGCTGGAAAGAAGAGCATGCTTCTTGCGTGAAAAAAGAGTGTGTTTCATGGATAAGAACACTGCTCTGAATATCCCTTTAGAAACGGAGTTATACCCCAGGATCTTTGTCTTCCTACACCAAGAGTTCATTTCTGATAAACCAAGTGAATTTTTGGCTCAAATATTTTACACAGTTCATGAACTCAACTCGATTCTCACTATTAACTAAAGAGCATTTATGTAAGAGGAGCTGTGGTTTGTATCAGTTTCATAAGCAGTGTTGAACTATATATGTTCCCTATGAGTAGGAAACACACTCTCCTTTTTTCAGGGCATAATAATGGTTCTTGCTGTATTGGAGACACTGGAAAGAAGCGCTTGCTTCTTGTTATAAAACAGAGTGTGTTTCATGGATGAGAACATTGGTCTGAATTTCCCTTAATAAACAGACTTAAACCCCAGGATCTGTGTCTTCCAACAAGCAAGAGTTCATTTCTGGTAAACCCAGTGAATATTGGGCTTAATGATTTTACACAGTTCTCGAACCCAACGCGATTCTCACTATTAACTAAAGAGCATTTATCTAAGAGGAGCTGTGGTTTGTATCAGTTTCATAAGCAGAGATGAACTACATATAGACTGTATGAAGAGGAAACACAGATCTTTTTTTCTGGGCATTCTCATGGTTCTTGCTGTATTGGAGATGCTGGAAATAAGAGCTTGCTTCTTGCTTGAAAACAGTGTGTTTAATGGATGAGAACACTGGTCTGAATTTCCCTTCAGAACGGAGTTAAACCTGAGGAAATGTGTCTTCCTACAATCACGAGTTCTTTACTGGAAAACCAAGTGAATTTTGGGCTCAAATGATTTTTCACAGTTCAAGAACCCAATGCGATTCTCACTATTAACTAAAGAGCATTTATGTAAGAGGAGCTGTTTTTTGTATCAGTTTCGTAAGCAGAGTTGAACTACATATAGTCCCTATGAATAGGAAACACAGATCGTTTTTTCTGAGCATGCTCATGGTTCTTGCTGTATTGGAGACGCTTGAAAGAAGAGCTTGCTTCTTGCTTGAAAACAGAGTGTGTTTCATGGATGAGAACACTGGTCTCAATTTCCCTTCAGAAACGGAGTAAAATCCCAGGGTCTGTGTCATCCTACAAGCAAGAGCTCATTTCTGGTAAACCCAGTGAATTTTGGGCTCAATGAATTTTTGAAGTTCACGAACCCAAGGCGATGCTCACTATTAACTAAAGAATATGTTTTTAAGAGGAGCTGTGGTTTGTATCAGTTTCATTAGCAGAGTTGAACTACATATGGTCTGTATAAGTAGGAAACACAGTTCATTTTTTCTGGGCATTCTCATTGTTCTTGCTGTGTTGGAGACCTTGGAAAGAAGAGCTTGCTTCTTGCGTTAAAACACAGTGTGTTTCATGGATGAGAACTCTGGTCTGAATTTCCATTCAGACGGAGTTAAACCCCAGGATCTGTGTCTTCCTACAAGCAAGAGTTCATTTCTGGTAAACCCAGTGCTTTTTGGCTCAATGATTATACACAGTTCTCGAACCCAACGCGATTCTCACTATTAACTAAAGAGCATTTATGTAAGAGGAGCTGTGGTTTGTATCAGTTTCATAAGCAGAAATGAACTACATATAGTCTGTATGAAGAGGAAACACAGATCTTTTTCTGGGCATGCTCATAGTTCTTGCTCTATTGGAGACCGTGGAAATAAGAGCTTGCTTCTTGCTTGAAAACAGAGTGTGTTTCATGGATGAGAAGAATGGTCTGAATTTCCCTTCAGAACGGAGTTAAACCACAGTGTCTGTGTCTTCCTACAAGCAAGTGTACATTTCTGGAAAACCAAGTGAATTTTGGGCTCAAATGATTTTTAGCATTTCACGAATCCAACGCGATGCTCCCTATTAACTAAAGAGCATTTATGTAAGTGGAGTTCTGGTTTGTATCTGTTTCATAAGCAGAGTTGAACTATCTATCGACCGTATTAGTAGGAAACACAGTTCTTTTTTTCTGGGCTGGCTGATGTTTATTGCTGTAGTGGAGACGCTGGAAAGAAGAGCATGCTTCTTGCGTGAAAAAAGAGTGTGTTTCATGGATAAGAACACTGCTCTGAATATCCCTTTAGAAACGGAGTTATACCCCAGGATCTTTGTCTTCCTACACCAAGAGTTCATTTCTGATAAACCAAGTGAATTTTTGGCTCAAATATTTTACACAGTTCATGAACTCAACTCGATTCTCACTATTAACTAAAGAGCATTTATGTAAGAGGAGCTGTGGTTTGTATCAGTTTCATAAGCAGTGTTGAACTATATATGTTCCCTATGAGTAGGAAACACACTCTCCTTTTTTCAGGGCATAATAATGGTTCTTGCTGTATTGGAGACACTGGAAAGAAGCGCTTGCTTCTTGTTATAAAACAGAGTGTGTTTCATGGATGAGAACATTGGTCTGAATTTCCCTTAATAAACAGACTTAAACCCCAGGATCTGTGTCTTCCAACAAGCAAGAGTTCATTTCTGGTAAACCCAGTGAATATTGGGCTTAATGATTTTACACAGTTCTCGAACCCAACGCGATTCTCACTATTAACTAAAGAGCATTTATCTAAGAGGAGCTGTGGTTTGTATCAGTTTCATAAGCAGAGATGAACTACATATAGACTGTATGAAGAGGAAACACAGATCTTTTTTTCTGGGCATTCTCATGGTTCTTGCTGTATTGGAGATGCTGGAAATAAGAGCTTGCTTCTTGCTTGAAAACAGTGTGTTTAATGGATGAGAACACTGGTCTGAATTTCCCTTCAGAACGGAGTTAAACCTGAGGAAATGTGTCTTCCTACAATCACGAGTTCTTTACTGGAAAACCAAGTGAATTTTGGGCTCAAATGATTTTTCACAGTTCAAGAACCCAATGCGATTCTCACTATTAACTAAAGAGCATTTATGTAAGAGGAGCTGTTTTTTGTATCAGTTTCGTAAGCAGAGTTGAACTACATATAGTCCCTATGAATAGGAAACACAGATCGTTTTTTCTGAGCATGCTCATGGTTCTTGCTGTATTGGAGACGCTTGAAAGAAGAGCTTGCTTCTTGCTTGAAAACAGAGTGTGTTTCATGGATGAGAACACTGGTCTCAATTTCCCTTCAGAAACGGAGTAAAATCCCAGGGTCTGTGTCATCCTACAAGCAAGAGCTCATTTCTGGTAAACCCAGTGAATTTTGGGCTCAATGAATTTTTGAAGTTCACGAACCCAAGGCGATGCTCACTATTAACTAAAGAATATGTTTTTAAGAGGAGCTGTGGTTTGTATCAGTTTCATTAGCAGAGTTGAACTACATATGGTCTGTATAAGTAGGAAACACAGTTCATTTTTTCTGGGCATTCTCATTGTTCTTGCTGTGTTGGAGACCTTGGAAAGAAGAGCTTGCTTCTTGCGTTAAAACACAGTGTGTTTCATGGATGAGAACTCTGGTCTGAATTTCCATTCAGACGGAGTTAAACCCCAGGATCTGTGTCTTCCTACAAGCAAGAGTTCATTTCTGGTAAACCCAGTGATTTTTGGCTCAATGATTATACACAGTTCTCGAACCCAACGCGATTCTCACTATTAACTAAACAGCATTTATTTAAGAGGACCTGTGGTTTGTATCAGTTTCATAAGCAGAAATGAACTACATATAGTCTGTATGAAGAGGAAACACAGATGTTTTTCTGGGCATGCTCATAGTTCTTGCTCTATTGGAGACCGTGGAAATAAGAGCTTGTTTATTGCTTAAAAACAGAGTGTCTTTCATGGATGAGAAGAATGGTCTGAATTTCCCTTCAGAACGGAGTTAAACCACAGTGTCAGTGTCTTCCTACAAGCAAGTGTACATTTCTGGAAAACCAAGTAAATTTTGGGCTCAAATGATTTTTTGCATTTCACGAATCCAACTCGATGCTCCCTATTAACTAAAGAGCATTTATGTAAGTGGAGTTCTGGTTCGTATCTGTTTCATAAGCAGAGTTGAACTATCTATCGACCGTATTAGTAGGAAACACAGTTCTTTCTTTCTGGGCTGGCTGATGTTTATTGCTGTAGTGGAGACGCTGGAAAGAAGAGCATGCTTCTTGCGTGAAAAAAGAGTGTGTTTCATGGATAAGAACACTGCTCTGAATTTCCCTTCAGAAACGGAGTTATACCCCAGGATCTTATCTTCCTACACCAAGAGTTCATTTCTGATAAACCAAGTGGATTTTTGGCTCAAATATTTTACACAGTTCAGAACTCAACGCGATTCTCACTATTAACTAAAGAGCATTTATGTAAGAGGAGCTGTGGTTTGTATTAGTTTCATAAGCAGTGTTGAACTATATATGATCCCTATGAGTAGGAAACACACTCTCTTTTTTTCAGGGCATGCTAATGGTTCTTGCTGTATTGGAGACACTGGAAAGAAGAGCTTGCTTCTTGTTACAAAACAGAGTGTGTTTCATGGATGAGAACACTGGTCTGAATTTCCCTTAATAAACAGACTTAAACCCCAGGATCTGTGTCTTCCTACAAGCAAGTGTTCATTTCTGGTAAACCCGGTGAATTTTGGGCTTAATGATTTTACACAGTTCTCGAACCCAACGCGATTCTCACTATTAACTAAAGAGCATTTATCTAAGAGGAGCTGTGGTTTGTATCAGTTTCATAAGCAGAGATGAACTACATATAGACTGTATGAAGAGGAAACACAGATCTTTTTTCTGGGCATTCTCATTGTTCTTGCTGTATTGGAGATGCTGGAAATAAGAGCTTGCTTCTTGCTTGAAAACAGAGTGTGTTTAATGGATGAGAACACTGGTCTGAATTTCCCCTCAGAACGGAGTTAAACCTGAGGATATGTGTCTTCCTACAATCACGAGTTCTTTACTGGAAAACCAAGTGAATTTTGGGCTCAAATGATTTTTCACAGTTCAAGAACCCAATGCGATTCTCACTATTAATTAAAGAGCATATATGTAAGAGGAGCTGTTTTTTGTATCAGTTTCGTAAGCAGAGATGAACTACATATAGTCCCTATGAAGAGGAAACACAGATCGTTTTTTCTGAGCATGCTCATGGTTCTTGCTGTATTGGAGACACTTGAAAGAAGAGCTTGCTTTTTGCTTGAAAACAGAGTGTGTTTCATGGATGAGAACACTGGTCTGAATTTCCCTTAAGAAACAGAGTTAAACTCCAGGATCTGTGTCTTCCTACAAGCAAGAGTTCATTTCTGGTAAACCCAGTGCTTTTTGGCTCAATGATTATACACAGTTCTCGAACCCAACGCGATTCTCACTATTAACTAAAGAGCATTTATGTAAGAGGAGCTGTGGTTTGTATCAGTTTCATAAGCAGAAATGAACTACATATAGTCTGTATGAAGAGGAAACACAGATCTTTTTCTGGGCATGCTCATAGTTCTTGCTCTATTGGAGACCGTGGAAATAAGAGCTTGCTTCTTGCTTGAAAACAGAGTGTGTTTCATGGATGAGAAGAATGGTCTGAATTTCCCTTCAGAACGGAGTTAAACCACAGTGTCTGTGTCTTCCTACAAGCAAGTGTACATTTCTGGAAAACCAAGTGAATTTTGGGCTCAAATGATTTTTAGCATTTCACGAATCCAACGCGATGCTCCCTATTAACTAAAGAGCATTTATGTAAGTGGAGTTCTGGTTTGTATCTGTTTCATAAGCAGAGTTGAACTATCTATCGACCGTATTAGTAGGAAACACAGTTCTTTTTTTCTGGGCTGGCTGATGTTTATTGCTGTAGTGGAGACGCTGGAAAGAAGAGCATGCTTCTTGCGTGAAAAAAGAGTGTGTTTCATGGATAAGAACACTGCTCTGAATATCCCTTTAGAAACGGAGTTATACCCCAGGATCTTTGTCTTCCTACACCAAGAGTTCATTTCTGATAAACCAAGTGAATTTTTGGCTCAAATATTTTACACAGTTCATGAACTCAACTCGATTCTCACTATTAACTAAAGAGCATTTATGTAAGAGGAGCTGTGGTTTGTATCAGTTTCATAAGCAGTGTTGAACTATATATGTTCCCTATGAGTAGGAAACACACTCTCCTTTTTTCAGGGCATAATAATGGTTCTTGCTGTATTGGAGACACTGGAAAGAAGCGCTTGCTTCTTGTTATAAAACAGAGTGTGTTTCATGGATGAGAACATTGGTCTGAATTTCCCTTAATAAACAGACTTAAACCCCAGGATCTGTGTCTTCCAACAAGCAAGAGTTCATTTCTGGTAAACCCAGTGAATATTGGGCTTAATGATTTTACACAGTTCTCGAACCCAACGCGATTCTCACTATTAACTAAAGAGCATTTATCTAAGAGGAGCTGTGGTTTGTATCAGTTTCATAAGCAGAGATGAACTACATATAGACTGTATGAAGAGGAAACACAGATCTTTTTTTCTGGGCATTCTCATGGTTCTTGCTGTATTGGAGATGCTGGAAATAAGAGCTTGCTTCTTGCTTGAAAACAGTGTGTTTAATGGATGAGAACACTGGTCTGAATTTCCCTTCAGAACGGAGTTAAACCTGAGGAAATGTGTCTTCCTACAATCACGAGTTCTTTACTGGAAAACCAAGTGAATTTTGGGCTCAAATGATTTTTCACAGTTCAAGAACCCAATGCGATTCTCACTATTAACTAAAGAGCATTTATGTAAGAGGAGCTGTTTTTTGTATCAGTTTCGTAAGCAGAGTTGAACTACATATAGTCCCTATGAATAGGAAACACAGATCGTTTTTTCTGAGCATGCTCATGGTTCTTGCTGTATTGGAGACGCTTGAAAGAAGAGCTTGCTTCTTGCTTGAAAACAGAGTGTGTTTCATGGATGAGAACACTGGTCTCAATTTCCCTTCAGAAACGGAGTAAAATCCCAGGGTCTGTGTCATCCTACAAGCAAGAGCTCATTTCTGGTAAACCCAGTGAATTTTGGGCTCAATGAATTTTTGAAGTTCACGAACCCAAGGCGATGCTCACTATTAACTAAAGAATATGTTTTTAAGAGGAGCTGTGGTTTGTATCAGTTTCATTAGCAGAGTTGAACTACATATGGTCTGTATAAGTAGGAAACACAGTTCATTTTTTCTGGGCATTCTCATTGTTCTTGCTGTGTTGGAGACCTTGGAAAGAAGAGCTTGCTTCTTGCGTTAAAACACAGTGTGTTTCATGGATGAGAACTCTGGTCTGAATTTCCATTCAGACGGAGTTAAACCCCAGGATCTGTGTCTTCCTACAAGCAAGAGTTCATTTCTGGTAAACCCAGTGATTTTTGGCTCAATGATTATACACAGTTCTCGAACCCAACGCGATTCTCACTATTAACTAAACAGCATTTATTTAAGAGGACCTGTGGTTTGTATCAGTTTCATAAGCAGAAATGAACTACATATAGTCTGTATGAAGAGGAAACACAGATGTTTTTCTGGGCATGCTCATAGTTCTTGCTCTATTGGAGACCGTGGAAATAAGAGCTTGTTTATTGCTTAAAAACAGAGTGTCTTTCATGGATGAGAAGAATGGTCTGAATTTCCCTTCAGAACGGAGTTAAACCACAGTGTCAGTGTCTTCCTACAAGCAAGTGTACATTTCTGGAAAACCAAGTAAATTTTGGGCTCAAATGATTTTTTGCATTTCACGAATCCAACTCGATGCTCCCTATTAACTAAAGAGCATTTATGTAAGTGGAGTTCTGGTTCGTATCTGTTTCATAAGCAGAGTTGAACTATCTATCGACCGTATTAGTAGGAAACACAGTTCTTTCTTTCTGGGCTGGCTGATGTTTATTGCTGTAGTGGAGACGCTGGAAAGAAGAGCATGCTTCTTGCGTGAAAAAAGAGTGTGTTTCATGGATAAGAACACTGCTCTGAATTTCCCTTCAGAAACGGAGTTATACCCCAGGATCTTATCTTCCTACACCAAGAGTTCATTTCTGATAAACCAAGTGGATTTTTGGCTCAAATATTTTACACAGTTCAGAACTCAACGCGATTCTCACTATTAACTAAAGAGCATTTATGTAAGAGGAGCTGTGGTTTGTATTAGTTTCATAAGCAGTGTTGAACTATATATGATCCCTATGAGTAGGAAACACACTCTCTTTTTTTCAGGGCATGCTAATGGTTCTTGCTGTATTGGAGACACTGGAAAGAAGAGCTTGCTTCTTGTTACAAAACAGAGTGTGTTTCATGGATGAGAACACTGGTCTGAATTTCCCTTAATAAACAGACTTAAACCCCAGGATCTGTGTCTTCCTACAAGCAAGTGTTCATTTCTGGTAAACCCAGTGAATTTTGGGCTTAATGATTTTACACAGTTCTCGAACCCAACGCGATTCTCACTATTAACTAAAGAGCATTTATCTAAGAGGAGCTGTGGTTTGTATCAGTTTCATAAGCAGAGATGAACTACATATAGACTGTATGAAGAGGAAACACAGATCTTTTTTCTGGGCATTCTCATTGTTCTTGCTGTATTGGAGATGCTGGAAATAAGAGCTTGCTTCTTGCTTGAAAACAGAGTGTGTTTAATGGATGAGAACACTGGTCTGAATTTCCCCTCAGAACGGAGTTAAACCTGAGGATATGTGTCTTCCTACAATCACGAGTTCTTTACTGGAAAACCAAGTGAATTTTGGGCTCAAATGATTTTTCACAGTTCAAGAACCCAATGCGATTCTCACTATTAATTAAAGAGCATATATGTAAGAGGAGCTGTTTTTTGTATCAGTTTCGTAAGCAGAGATGAACTACATATAGTCCCTGTGAAGAGGAAACACAGATCGTTTTTTCTGAGCATGCTCATGGTGCTTGCTGTATTGGAGACGCTTGAAAGAAGAGCTTGCTTCTTGCTTGAAAACAGAGTGTGTTTCATGGATGAGAACAGTGGTCTGAATTTTCCTTCAGAAACAGAGTTAAACTCCAGGATCTGTGTCTTCCTACAAGCAAGAGTTCATTTCTGGTAAAGCCAGTGATTTTTGGCTCAATGATTATACACAGTTCTCGAACCCAACGCGATTCTCACTATTAACTAAAGAGCATTTATGTAAGAGGAGCTGTGGTTTGTATCAGTTTCAAGAGCAGAGTAACTACATGTGGACTGTATGAGTAGGAAACGGTTCTTTTTTTCGGGCCATGCACATGGTCCTTGCTTTATTTGAGATGATGAAAAGAAGAGCTTGCTTCTTGAGTTAAAACAGAGTGTGTTTCACGGATGAGAACACTGGTCTGAATTTCCCTTCATAAACGGAGTTAAACCCCAGGATCTGTGTCTTCCTACAAGCAAGTGTTCATTTCTGGAAAACCAAGTGAATTTTGGGCTCAAATGATTTTTAGCAGTTCACAAATCCAACGCGATGCTCACTATTAACTAAAGAGCATTTATGTAAGTGGAGTTCTGGTTTGTATCTGTTTCATAAGCAGAGTTGAACTACATATGATCCGTATTAGTAGGAAACAGAGTTCTTTTTTTCTGGGCTGGCTCATGTTTATTGCTGTAGTGGAGACGCTGGAAAGAAGAGAATGCTTCTTGCGTGATAACAGAGTGTGTTTCATGGATAAGAACACTGGTCTGAATTTCCCTTCAGAAACGGAGTTAAACCCCAGGATCTATGTCTTCCTACACCAAGAGTTCATTTCTGATAAACCAAGAGAATTTTTGGCTCAAATATTTTACACAGTTCATGAACTCAATGCGATTCTCACTATTAACTAAAGAGCATTTATGTTATTGGAGCTGTCGTTTGTATCAGCTTCATAAGCAGAGTTGAACTACCTATTGCCCTTATGAGTAGGAAACACAGTTCTTTTTTTCTGGGCATTCTCATGGTTCTTGCTGTATTGGAGACGCTGGAAATTAGAGCTTGCTTCTTGCGTTAAAACAGAGAGTGTTTCATGGATGAGACACTGGTCTGAATTTCCCTTCAGAAATGGAGTTAAGCCCCAGGATCTGTATCTTCGTACAAGCAGGAGTTCATTTCTGGTAAACAAAGGGAATTTTAGGCTCAAATGATTTTACACAGAACACCAACCAAACACGATTCTCACTATCAACTAAAGGGTATTATGAAAGAGGAGCTGTGGTTTGTTTCAATTTCATGAGCAGAGTTGAACTACATAAGGTCTGTATGAGTAGGAAACACAGTTCTTTTTTTCTAGGCATTCTCATGGTTCTTTCTGTATTGGAGACCTTTGAAAGAAGAGGATTCTTCTTGATTTAAAACATCATGTGTCATGGATGAGAACACTGGTCTGAATATCCCTTCAGAAACGGAGTTAAATCCCGGGATCTGTGTCTTCCTACAAGCAAGAGTTCATTTCTGGTAAATCCAGTGAATTTTGGGCTCAAATGGTTTTATACAGTTCACCAACCTAACGCGATTCTCACTATTAACTAAAGAGCATTTATGTAAGAGGAGCTGTGGTTTGTATAAGTTACATGAGCAGAGTTGAACTCCATATGTACCATATGAGCAGGAAACACAGTTCTTTTTTTAGGGGCATGTTCATGGTTCTTGATGCTTTGGAGATGCTGGAAAGAAGAGCTTGCTTCTTGCGTTCATTTATGGTAAACCCAGTGAATTTTGGGCTCAAATGATTTTACACAGTTCAAGAACCCAACTCAATTCTCACTATTAACTAAAGAGCATTTATGTAAGAGGAGCTGTGGTTTGTATCAGTTTCATAAGCAGAGTTGAACTACATTTGGTCTGTATGAGTAGGAAACAGAGTTCTTTTTTCTGGACATGCTCATGGTACTTGCTTTATTGGAGACGCGGGAAAGAAGAGCTTGCTTCTTGTTTTAAAACAGAGTGTGTTTCATGGATAAGAACACTGGTGTGAATTTCCCTTCAGAAATGGAGTTAAACCCCAGGATAAGTGGCTTTCTACAAACAAGGGTTCATTTCTGGTAAACCAAGTGAATTTTGGGCTCAAATGATTTTACAAAGTTCTGGAACCCAACGCGATTCAAACTATTTACTAAAGAGGATTAATATAAGAGGAGCTGTGGTTTGTATCAGTTTCATAAGCAGCGTTGAACTACATATGGTCCTTATAAGTAGGTAACAGAGTTCTTTTTTCTGGGCATGCTCATTGTTATTGATGTTTGGGGGATGCTATAAAGAAGAGCTTGCTTCTAGAGTGAAAACAGAGCAGGTTTTATGGATGAGAACACTGGTCTGAATTTCCCTTCAGAAACAGAGTTAAACCAGAGGATCTGTGTATTCCTACAAGCAAAAGTTCATTTGTGTTAAACCAAGTGAATTTTGGGCTCAAATGATTCTTCACAGTTCTGGAACCCAGCTTGGTTCTCCCTATTTACTAAAGATCATTTATGTAAGAGGAGCTGTGGTTTGTATCAGTTTCATAAGCAGAGTTGAACTACATATGGTCATTAAGAGTAAGAAACAGAGTTCTTTATTTCTGGGCATGCTCATGGTTCTTGCTGGATTGGATACGCTGGAAAGAAGAGCTTGTTTCTTGCGTGAAAAAAAAGTGTGTTTCATGGATGAGAACACTGGTCTGAATTTCCCTTCAGAAACGGAGTTAAACCACAGGATCTATGTCTTCCTACAAGCAAGAGTTCATTTTTGTTAAACCAAGTGAATTTGGGGCTCAAATGATTTTACACAGTTCTAGAACCCAACACGATTAGAACCATTAACTAAAGAGCATTTATGTAAGAGGATCTGTGTTTTGTATCAGTTTCATAAGCAGAGTTGAACGACATATTGTCCGTATGAGTAGGAAACAGTTTTTTTTTTTAAATCTGGGCATGCTAATGGTTCTTCCTCTATTGGAGACGATGGAAAGAAGTGCTTGCTTATTGCGTGAAAACAGAGTGTGTTTCATTGTTCAGAACACTGACCTGAATTTCCCTTCAGAAACTGAGTTAAAACACAGGATCTGTGTCTTGATACAAGCAAGAGTTCATTTCTGGTAAAACAAGTGAATTTTGGGCTCAACTGATTTTACACTGTACAGGAACCCAACGAGATTCTCACTATTAACTAAAGAGGATTTATGTAAGAGGAGCTGTGGTTTGCATCAGTTTCATAAGCAGAATTGAACTGCATATGGTCCGTATGAGTAGGAAACACAGTTCTTTTTTTCTGGGCATGCTTATGGTTCTTGCTGTTTTGGAGATGCTGGAAAGAAGAGCCTGCTTCCTGCATGAAAACAGAGTGTGTTTCATGGATGAGAACACTGGTCTGAATTTCCCTTCAGAAACGGAGTTAAAACCCAGGATCTGTGTCTTCCTCCAAGGAAGAGGTCATTTCTGGTAAATGAAGTGAATTTGGGGCTCAAATGATTTTACACAGTTCTGGAACCCAATGCGATTCAAACTATTAACTAAAGAGCATTTATGTAAGAGGAGCTGTGGTTTGTATAAGTTTCATAAGCAGAGTTGAACTACATCTGGTCTTTATGAGTAGGAAACACAGTTCTTTTTTTCTGGGCATGCTCATGGTTCTTGCTGTATTGGAGATGCTGTAAAGAAGAGCTTGCTTCTAGCGTGAAAACAGAGTGTGTTTCATGGATGAGAACACTGGTCTGAATTTCCCTTCATAAACGGAGTTAAACTACACGATCTGTGTCTTCCTACAAGCAAGAGTTCCTTTCTGTTAAACCAAGAATTTGGGGCAAAAATGATTTTACAAAGTTCTGGAACCCAACGCGATTCAAACCATTAACTAAAGAGCATTTATGTAAGAGGAGCTGTGGTTTGTATCAGTTTCATAAGCAGAGTTGAACTACATATGGTCCTTATGAGTAGGAAACACAGTTCTTTTTTTCTGGGCATGCTCATGGTTCTTGCTGTATTGGAGATGCTGGAAAGAAGTGCTTGCTTATTGCGTGAAAACAGAGTGTGTTTCATTGTTTAGAACACTGACCTGAATTTCCCTTCAGAAACGGAGTTAAAACACAGGATCTGTGTCTTCCTACAAGCAATAGTTCATTTCTGGTAAAACAAGTGAATTTTGGGCTCAACTGATTTTACACTGTACACGAACCCAACGAGATTCTCACTATTAATTAAAGAGGATTTATGTAAGAGTAGCTGTGGTTTGTATCAGTTTCATAAGCAGAGTTGAACTACATATGGTCCCTATGAGTAGGAAACACAGTTCTTTTTTTTCTGGGCATGCTCATGGTTCTTGCAGTATTGGAGACACTGGAAAAAGAGCTTGCTGCTTGCATGAAAACAGAGTGTGTTTCATGGATGAGAACACTGGTCTGAATTTCCCTTCAGAACAGAGTTAAACCCCAGGATCTGTGTCTTCCTCCCAGCAAGAGTTCATTTCTGGTAAACCAAGTGAATATGGGGGTCAAATGATTTTACACAGTTCTGGAACCCAATGCGATTTAAACTATTAACTAAAGAGCATTTATGTAAGAGGAGCTGTGGTTTGTATAAGTTTCATAAGCAGAGTTGAACTACATATGGTCCTTATGAGTAGGAAACACAGTTCTTTTTTTCTGGGCATACTCATGGTTCTTGCTGCATTGGAGACACTGGCAAAAGAGCTTGCTGCTTGCGTGAAAACAGAGTGTGTTTCATGGATGAGAACACTGGTCTGAATTTCCCTTCAGAAACGGAGTTAAACCCCAAGATCTGTGTATTCCTACAAGCAAAAGTTCATTTCTGGTAAACCCAGTGAATTTTGGGCTCAACTGATTTTACACTGTATACGAACCAAACGAGATTCTCACTATTAACTAAAGAGGATTTATGTAAGAGGAGCTGTGGTTTGTATCACTTTCATAAGCAGAGTTGAACTACATATGGTCCTTATGAGTAGGAAACAAAGTTCTTTTTTTCTTGGCATGCTCATGCTTCTTGCTGTATTGTGATGCTGGAAAGAAGAGATTGCTTATTGCGTGAAAACAGAGTGTGTTTCATTGTTGAGAACACTGGCCTGAATTTCCCTTCAGAAACGGAGTTAAACCACAGGATCTGTGTCTTCCTACAAGCAAGCGTTCATTTCGGGGAAAACAAGTGAATTTTGGGTTCAAATGTTTTTTCACCGTTCAAAAACCCAACACGATTCTCACAATTAACTAAAGAGCATTTATGTAAGAGGAGCTGTGGTTTGTATCAGTTTCATAAGCAGAATTGATCTACATATGGTCCGTATGAGTAGGAAACACAGTTCTTTTTTCTGGGCATGCTTATGGTTCTTGCTGTTTTGGAGATGCTGGAAAAAAGAGCTTGCTTCCTACGTGAAAGCAGGGTGTGTTTCATGGATGAACACACTGGTCTGAATTTCCCTTCAGAAACGGAGTTAAACCCCAGGATCTATGTCTTCCTCCAAGCAAGAGGTCATTTCTGGTAAACCAAGTGTATTTGGGGGTCAAATGATTTTACACAGTTCAGGAACCCAACGCGATTTTCACAATTAACTAAAGAGCATTATGTAAGAGGAGCTGTGGTTTGTATCAGTATCATAAGCAGAGTTGAACTACATAAGGTCCATATGTGCAGGAAACACAGTTCTTTTTTTCTGGGCATGCTAATGGTTTTTGCTCTATTGGAGATGCTGGAAAGAAGAGATTTCTTCTTGCGTGAAAACAGAGTGTGTTTCATGGATGAGAACACTGGTCTGAATTTCGCTTCAGAAACGGAGTTAAACCCCAGGATCTGAGTCTTCCTACAAGCAAGAGTTCATTTCTGGTAAAACAAGTGAATTTTGGGCTCAACTGATTATTCACATTTCAACAACCCAACGTGATTCTCACTATTAACTAAAGAGCATTTATGTAAGAGGAGCTGTGGTTTGTATCAGTTTCCTCAGCAGAGTTACACTACATATGGTCCGTGTGAGTAGGAAACACAGTTCTTTTTTTCTGGGCATGCTCATGGTTCTTGCTGTATTTGAGGCGCTGGAAAGAAGAGTTGTCTTCTTGCGTGAAACCAGAGTGTGTTTCATGGATGAGAACACTGGTCTGAATTTACCTTCAGAAACGGAGTTAAACCCAAGGATCTGTGTATTCCTACAAGCAAAAGTTCATTTCTGGTAAACCCAGTGAATTTTGGGCTCAACTGATTTTACACTATACACGAAACAAACAAGATTCTCACTATTAAATAAAGAGGATTTATGTAAGAGGAGCTGTGGTTTGTATCAGTTTCATAAGCAGAGTTGAACTTCATATGGTCCTTATGAGTAGGAAACACAGTTCTTTTTTTCTGGGCATGCTGATGGTTCTTGCTGTTTTGGAGATGCTGGAAAAAAGGGCTTGCTTCCTGCTTGAAAGCAGGGTGTGTTTCATGGATGAGAACACTGGTCTGAATTTCCCTTCAGAAACGGAGTTAAACCCCAGGATCTGTGTCTTCCTCCAAGCAAGAGGTCATTTCTGGTAAACCAAGTGAATTTGGGGGTCAAATGATTTTACACAGTTCTGGAACTCAATGCGATTCAAACTATTAACTAAGGAGCATTTATGTAAGAGGAGCTGTGGTTTGTATAAGTTTCATAAGCAGAGTTGAACTACATATGGTCCTTATGAGTAGGAAACACACTTCTTTTTTTCTGGGCATACTCATGGTTCTTGCTGTTTTGGAGACACTGGAAAAAGAGCTTGCTGCTTGCGTGAAAACAGAGTGTGTTTCATGGATGAGAACACTGGTCTGAATTTCCCTTCAGAAACGGAGTTAAACCCCAGGATCTGTGTTTCCTACAAGCAAGAGTTCAATTCTGGTTAACCAAGTGAATTTGGGGCTCAAATGGTTTTACACAATTCTGGAACCCAACGCGATTCTCACTATTAACTAAAGAGCATTTATGTAAGAGGAGCTGTGTTTTGTATAAGTTTCATAAGCAGAGTTATACTACATATTGTCCGTGTGAGTAGGAAACACAGTTCTCTTTTTCTGGGCATGCTCATGGTTCTTGCTGTATTGGAGGCGCTGGAAAGAAGAGTTTGCTTCTTGCGTGAAAACAGAGTGTGTTTTATTGATGAGAACACTGGTTTGAATTTCCCGTCAGAAACGGAGTTAAACCCCAGGATCTGTGTATTCCTACAAGCAAGAGTTCATTTCTGGTAAACCCAGTGAATTTTCGGCTCAACTGATTTTACACTGTACACAAACGCAACGAGATTCTCACTATTAACTAAAGAGGATTTATGTAAGAGGAGCGGTGGTTTGTATCAGTTTCATAAGCAGAGTTGAACTACATATGGTCCTTATGAGTAGGAAACACAGTTCTTTTTTTCTGGGCATGCTCATGGTTCTTGCTGTATTGGAGACGCTGGAAAGAAGAGCTTGCTTCTTGACTGAAAACAGAGTGTGTTTCATGGATAAGAACACTGGTCTGATTTTCCCTTCAGAAACGGAGTTAAACCCCAGGATCTCTATTTCCTAAAAGCAAGTGTTCAATTCTGGTAAACCAAGTGAATTGGGGCTCAAATGATTTTACACAGTTCTGGAACCTAACGCGATTCTCACAATTAACTAAAGAGCATTTATGTAAGAGGAGCTGTGGTTTGTATCAGTTTCATAAGTAGAATTGAACCGCATATGGTCTGTATGAGTAAGAAACACAGTTCTGTTTTTCTGGGCATGCTCATCTTTCTTGCTGTATTGGATACCCTGGAAAGAAGAGCTTCCTTCTTGCGTTAAAACAGAGTGTTTTTCATGGATGAGAACACTGGTCTGATTTTCCCTTCGGAAACGGAGTTAAACCCCTGGATCTGGGTATTCCTACAAACAAGAGTTCATTTGTGGTAAACCCTGTTAATTTTGGGCTCAACTGCTTTTACACTGTTTACGAACCAAACGAGATTCACACTATTAACTAAAGAGGATTTATGTAAGAGGAGCTGTGGTTTGTATCAGTTTCATAAGCAGAGTTGAACTTCATATGGTCCTTATGAGTAGGAAACACAGTTCTTTTTTTCTGGGCATGCTTATGGTTCTTGCTGTTTTGGAGATGCTGGAAAAAAGAGCTTGCTTCCTACGTGAAAGCAGGGTGAGTTTCATGGATGAGAACACTGGTCTGAATTTCCCTTCAGAAACGGAGTTAAACCCCAGGATCTGTGTCTACCTCCCAGCAAGAGTTCATTTCTGGTAAACCAAGAGAAATTGGGGGTCAAATGATTTTACACAGTTCTGGAACCTAATGCGATTCAAACTATTAACTAAAGAGCATTTATGTAAGAGGAGCTGTGGTTTGTATCAGTTTCATAAGCAGAGTTGAACTACACATGGTCCTTATGAGTAGGAAACACAGTTCTTTTTTTCTGGGCATGCTTATGGTTCTTGCTGTTTTGGAGATGCTGGAAAAAAGAGCTTGCTTCCTGCTTGAAAGCAGGGTGTGTTTCATGGATGAGAACACTGGTCTGAATTTCCCTTCAGAAACGGAGTTAAACCCCAGGATCTGTGTCTTCCTCCAAGCAAGAGGTCATTTCTGGTAAACCAAGTGAATTTGGGGGTCAAATGATTTTACACAGTTCTGGAACTCAATGTGATTCAAACTATTAACTAAAGAGCATTTATGTAAGAGGAGCTGTGGTTTGTATAAGTTTCATAAGCAGAGTTGAACTACATATGGTCCTTATGAGTAGGAAACACACTTCTTTTTTTCTGGGCATACTCATGGTTCTTGCTGTTTTGGAGACACTGGAAAAAGAGCTTGCTGCTTGCGTGAAAACAGAGTGTGTTTCATGGATGAGAACACTGGTCTGAATTTCCCTTCAGAAACGGAGTTAAACCCCAGGATCTGTGTTTCCTACAAGCAAGAGTTCAATTCTGGTAAACCAAGTGAATTTGGGGCTCAAATGGTTTTACACAATTCTGGAACCCAACGCGATTCTCACTATTAACTAAAGAGCATTTATGTAAGAGGAGCTGTGTTTTGTATAAGTTTCATAAGCAGAGTTATACTACATATTGTCCGTGTGAGTAGGAAACACAGTTCTCTTTTTCTGGGCATGCTCATGGTTCTTGCTGTATTGGAGGCGCTGGAAAGAAGAGTTTGCTTCTTGCGTGAAAACAGAGTGTGTTTTATTGATGAGAACACTGCTTTGAATTTCCCGTCAGAAACGGAGTTAAACCCCAGGATCTGTGTATTCCTACAAGCAAGAGTTCATTTCTGGTAAACCCAGTGAATTTTCGGCTCAACTGATTTTACACTGTACACAAACGCAACGAGATTCTCACTATTAACTAAAGAGGATTTTTGTAAGAGGAGCGGTGGTTTGTATCAGTTTCATAAGCAGAGTTGAACTACATATGGTCCTTATGAGTAGGAAACAAAGTTCTTTTTTTCTTGGCATGCTCATGCTTCTTGCTGTATTGTGATGCTGGAAAGAAGAGATTGCTTATTGCGTGAAAACAGAGTGTGTTTCATTGTTGAGAACACTGGCCTGAATTTCCCTTCAGAAACGGAGTTAAACCACAGGATCTGTGTCTTCCTACAAGCAAGCGTTCATTTCGGGTAAAACAAGTGAATTTTGGGTTCAAATGTTTTTTCACCGTTCAAAAACCCAACGCGATTCTCACAATTAAGTAAAGAGCATTTATGTAAGAGGAGTGGTAGTTTGTATCAGTTTCATAAGCAGAAATCAACTGCATAAGGTCCGGATGAGTAGGAAACACAGTTCTTTTTTTCTGGGCATGCTTATGGTTCTTGCTGTATTGGAGACACTGGAAAGAAGAGCTTGCTTCCTGCGTGAAAGCAGGGTATGTTTCAAGGATGAGAACACTGGTCTGAATTTCCCTTCAGAAACGGAGTTAAATCCCAGGATCTGTGTCTTCCTCCAAGCAAGAGGTCATTTCTGGTAAACCAAGTGAATTTTGTGCTCAAATGATTTTACACAGTTCTGGAACCCAATGCGATTCAAACTATTAACTAAAGAGCATTTATGTAAGAGGAGCTGTGGTTTGTATAAGTTTCATAAGCAGAGTTGAACTACATATGGTCCTTATGAGTAGGAAACACAGTTCTTTTTTTCTGGGCATACTCATGGTTCTTGCTGTATTGGAGACACTGGAAAAAGAGCTTGCTGCTTGCGTGAAAACAGAGTGTGTTTCATGGATGAGAACACTGGTCTGAATTTCCATTCAGAAACGGGGTTAAACCCCAGGATCTGTGTCTTCCTCCAAGCAAGAGGTCATTTCTGGTAAACCAAGTGAATATGGGGGTCAAATGATTTTACACAGTTCTGGAATCCAATGTGATTCAAATTATTAACTAAAGAGCATTTATGTAAGAGGAGCTGTGGTTTGTATCAGTTTCATAAGCAGAGTTGAACTACATATGGTCCTTATGAGTAGGAAACACAGTTCTTTTTTTTTGGGCATACACATGGTTCTTGCTGTATTGGAGACACTGGAAAAAGAGCTTGCTGCTTGCGTGAAAACAGAGTGTGTTTCATGGATGAGAACACTGTTCTGAATTTCCCTTCAGAAACGGAGTTAAACCCAAGGATCTGTGTATTCCTACAAGCAAAAGTTCATTTCTGGTAAACCCAGTGAATTTTGGGCTCAACTGATTTTACACTGTACACGAAACAAACAAGATTCTCACTATTAAATAAAGAGGATTTATGTAAGAGGAGCTGTGGTTTGTATCACTTTCATAAGCAGAGTTGAACTACATATGGTCCTTATGAGTAGGAAACACAGTTCTTTTTTTCTGGGCTTGCTCATGGTTCTTGCTGTATTGGAGACGCTGGAAAGAAGAGCTTGCTTCTTGACTGAAAACAGAGTGTGTTTCATGGATAAGAACACTGGTCTGATTTTCGCTTCAGAAACGGAGTTAAACCCCAGGATCTCTATTTCCTAAAAGCAAGAGTTCAATTCTGGTAAACCAAGTGAATTTGGGGCTCAAATGATTTTACACAGTTCTGGAACCAAACGCGATTCTCACAATTAACTAAAGAGCATTTATGTAAGAGGAGCTGTGGTTTGTATCAGTTTCATAAGTAGAATTGAACCGCATATGGTCTGTATGAGTAGGAAACACAGTTCTGTTTTTCTGGGCATGCTCATCTTTCTTGCTGTATTGGATACCCTGGAAAGAAGAGCTTCCTTCTTGCGTTAAAACAGAGTGTTTTCCATGGATGAGAACACTGGTCTGATTTTCCCTTCCGAAAGGGAGTTAAACCCCTGGATCTGGGTATTCCTACAAACAAGAGTTCATTTGTGGTAAACCCTGTGAATTTTGGGCTCAACTGCTTTTACACTGTATACGAACCCAACGAGATTCTCACTATTAACTAAAGAGGATTTATGTAAGAGGAGCTGTGGTTTGTATCAGTTTCATAAGCAGAGTTGAACTTCATATGGTCCTTATGAGTTGGAAACACAGTTCTTTTTTTCTGGGCATGCTCCTTGTTCTTGCTGTATGGTGATGCTAGAATGAAGAGCTTACTTATTGCGTGAAAACAGAGTGTGTTTCATTGTTGAGAACACTGGCCTGAATTTCCCTTCAGAAACGGAGTTAAACCACAGGAACTGTGACTTCCTACAAGCAAGAGTTCATTTCGGGTAAAACAACTGAATTTTGAGTTCAAATGATTTTTCACAGTTCAACAACCCAACGCGATTCTCACAATTAACTAAAGAGCATTTATGTAAGAGGAGCTGTGGTTTGTATCACTTTCATAAGCAGAATTGATCTACATACAGTCCGTATGAGTAGGAAACACAGTTCTCTTTTTCTGGGCATGCTCATCTTTCTTGGTGTATTGGATACCCTGGAAAGAAGAGCTTCCTTCTTGCGTTAAAACAGAGTGTGTTTCATGGATGAGAACACTGGTCTGAATTTCCCTTCAGAATCGGAGTTAAAACACAGGATCTGTGGCTTCCTACAAACAAGAGTTCATTTCTGGTAAAACAAGTGAATTTTGGGCTCAACTGATTTTACACTGTACACGAACCCAACGAGATTCTCACTAGTAACTAAAGAGGATATATGTAAGAGGAGCTGTGGTTTGTATCAGTTTCATAAGCAGAATTGAACTGCATATGGTCCGTATGAGTAGGAAACACAGTTCTTTTTTTCTGGGCATGCTTATGGTTCTTGCTGTTTTGGAGATGCTTGAAAAAAGAGCTTGCTTCCTACGTGAAAGCAGGGTGTGTTTCATGGAGGAGCACACTGGTCTGAATTTCCCTTCAGAAACGGAGTTAAACCCCAGGATCTATGTCTTCCTCCAAGCAAGAGGTCATTTCTGGTAAACCAAGTGTATTTGGGGGTCAAATGATTTTACACAGTTCAGGAACCCAACGCGATTTTCACAATTAACTAAAGAGCATTATGTAACAGGAGCTGTGGTTTGTATCAGTATCATAAGCAGAGTTGAACTACATAAGGTCCATATGTGCAGGAAACACAGTTCATTTTTTCTGGGCATGCTAATGGTTTTTGCTCTATTGGAGATGCTGGAAAGAAGAGATTTCTTCTTGCGTGAAAACAGAGTGTGTTTCATGGATGAGAACACTGGTCTGAATTTACCTTCAGAAACGGAGTTAAACCCAAGGATCTGTGTATTCCTACAAGCAAAAGTTCATTTCTGGTAAACCCAGTGAATTTTGGGCTCAACTGATTTTACACTGTACACGAAACAAACAAGATTCTCACTATTAAATAAAGAGGATTTATGTAAGAGGAGCTGTGGTTTGTATCACTTTCATAAGCAGAGTTTAACTACATATGGTCCCTATGAGTAGGAAACACAGTTCTTTTTTTCTGGGCATGCTCATGGTTCTTGCTGTATTGGAGACGCTGGAAAGAAGAGCTTGCTTCTTGACTGAAAACAGAGTGTGTTTCATGGATAAGAACACTGGTCTGATTTTCCCTTCAGAAACGGAGTTAAACCCCAGGATCTCTATTTCCTAAAAGCAAGAGTTCAATTCTGGTAAACCGAGTGAATTTGGGGCTCAAATGATTTTACACAGTTCTGGAACCAAATGCGATTCTCACAATTAACTAAAGAGCATTTATGTAAGAGGAGCTGTGGTTTGTATCAGTTTCATAAGTAGAATTGAACCGCATATGGTCTGTATGAGTAGGAAACACAGTTCTGTTTTTCTGGGCATGCTCATCTTTCTTGCTGTATTGGATACCCTGGAAAGAAGAGCTTCCTTCTTGCGTTAAAACAGAGTGTTTTTCATGGATGAGAACACTGGTCTGATTTTCCCTTCGGAAACGGAGTTAAACCCCTGGATCTGGGTATTCCTACAAACAAGAGTTCATTTGTGGTAAACCCTGTGAATTTTGGGCTCAACTGCTTTTACACTGTTTACGAACCAAACGAGATTCACACTATTAACTAAAGAGGTTTTATGTAAGAGGAGCTGTGGTTTGTATCAGTTTCATAAGCAGAGTTGAACTTCATATGGTCCTTATGAGTAGGAAACACAGTTCTTTTTTTCTGGGCATGCTTATGGTTCTTGCTGTTTTGGAGATGCTGGAAAAAAGAGCTTGCTTCCTACGTGAAAGCAGGGTGAGTTTCATGGTTGAGAACACTGGTCTGAATTTCCCTTCAGAAACGGAGTTAAACCCCAGGATCTGTGTCTTCCTCCAAGCAAGAGTTCATTTCTGGTAAACCAAGTGAAATTGGGGGTCCAATGATTTTACACAGTTCTGGAACCTAATGCGATTCAAACTATTAACTAAAGAGCATTTATGTAAGAGGAGCTATGGTTTGTATAAGTTTCATAAGCAGAGTTGAACTACATATGGTCTTTTGAGTAGGAAACACAGTTCTTTTTTTCTGGGCATACTCATATTTCTTGCTGTTTTAGAGACACTGGAAAAAGAGCTTGCTGCTTGCATGAAAACAGAGTGTGTTTCATGGATGAGAACACTGGTCTGAATTTCCCTTCAGAAACAGAGTTAAACCCCAGGATCTGTGTTTCCCACAAGCAAGAGTTCAATTCTGGTAAACCAAGTGTATTTGGGGCTCAAATGGTTTTACACAGTTCTGGAACCCAACGCGATTTTCACAATTAACTAAAGAGCATTATGTAAGAGGAGCTGTGGTTTGTATCAGTATCATAAGCAGAGTTGAACTACGTAAGGTCCATATGTGCAGGAAACCCAGTTCTTTTTTTCTGGGCATGCTAATGGTTTTTGCTCTATTGGAGATGCTGGAAAGAAGAGCTTTCTTCTTGCGTGAAAACAGAGTGTGTTTCATGGATGAGAACACTGGCCTGAATTTCCCTTCAGAAACGGAGTTAAACCCCAGGATCTGTGTCTTCCTACAAGCAAGAGTTCATTTCTGGTAAAACAAGTGAATTTTGGGCTCAACTGATTATTCACATTTCAACAACCCAACGCGATTCTCACTATTAACTAAAGAGCATTTATGTAAGAGGAGCTGTGGTTTGTATCAGTTTCATAAGCAGAGTTATACTACATATGGTCCGTGTGAGTAGGAAACACAGTTCTTTTTTTCTGGGCATGCTCATGGTCCTTGCTGTATTGGAGGCGCTGGAAAGAAGAGTTGTCTTCTTGCGTGAAAACAGAGTGTTTTTCATGGATGAGAACACTGGTCTGAATTTCCCTTCATAAATGGAGGTAAACCCCACGATCTGTGTTTCCTACAAGCAAGAGTTCATTTCTGGTAAACCAAGTGATTTTGTGGCACAAATGATTTTACATAGTTCTGGAACCCAACGCGATTCTCACAATTAACTAAAGAGCATTTATGTAAGAAGAGCTGTGGTTTGTATCAGTTTCATAAGCAGAATTGAACTGCATATGGTCTGTATGAGTAGGAAACACAGTTCTGTTTTTCTGGGCATGCTCATGGTTCTTGCTGTATTGGATGCGCTTGAAAGAAGAGATTGCTTCTTGCGTTAAAACAGAGTGTGTTTTATTGTTGAGAACACTGGCCTGAATTTCCCTTCAGAAATGGAGTTAAACTACAGGATCTGTCACTTCCTACAAACAAGAGTTCATTCCTGGTAAAACAAGTGAATTTTGGGTTGAAATGATTTTTCACAGTTCAACAACCCAACGCGATTCTCACAATTAACTAAAGAGCATTTATGTAAGAGGAACTGTGGTTTGCATAAGTTTCATAAGCAGAGTTGAACTACACATGGTCCTTATGAGTAGGAATCACAGTTCTTTTTTTCGGGGCATACTCATGGTTCTTGCTGTATTGGAGACAATGGAAAAAGAGCTTGCTGCTTGCGTGAAAACAGAGTGTGTTTCATGGATGAGAACACTGGTCTGAATTTCCCTTCAGAAACGGAGTTAAACCCGAGGATCTGTGTCTTCCTCCAAGCAAGAAGTCATTTCTTGTAAACCAAGTGAATTTGGGGGTCAAATGATTTTACACAGTTCTGGAACCAAACGCGATTCTCACAATTAACTAAAGAGCATTTATGTAAGAGGAGCTGTGGTTTGTATCAGTTTCATAAGTAGAATTGAACTGCATATGGTCTGTATGAGTAGGAAACACAGTTCTGTTTTTCTGGGCATGCTCATCTTTCTTGCTGTATTGGATACCCTGGAAAGAAGAGCTTCCTTCTTGCGTTAAAACAGAGTGTTTTTCATGGATGAGAACACTGGTCTGATTTTCCCTTCCGAAACGGAGTTAAATCCCTGGATCTGGGTATTCCTACAAACAAGAGTTCATTTGTGGTAAACCCAGTGAAATTTGGGCTCAACTGCTTTTACAATGTATACGAACCCAACGAGATTCTCACTATTAACTAAAGAGGATTTATGTAAGAGGAGCTGTGGTTTGTATCAGTTTCAAAAGCAGAGTTGAACTTCATATGGTCCTTATGAGTAGGAAACACAGTTCTTTTTTTCTGGGCATGCTCCTGGTTCTTGCTGTATTGTGATGATAGAAAGAAGAGTTTACTTATTGCGTGAAAACAGAGTTTGTTTCATTGTTGAGAACACTGGCCTGAATTTCCCTTCAGAAACGGAGTTAAACCACAGGATCTGTGACTTCCTACAAGCAAGAGTTCATTTCGGGTAAAACAAGTGAATTTTGGGTTCAAATGATTTTTCACAGTTCAACATCCCAACGCAATTCTCACAAATAACTAAAGAGCATTTATGTAAGAGGAGCTGTGGTTTGTATCACTTTCATAAGCAGATTTGAACTACATATCGTCCGTATGAGTAGGAAACACAGTTCTCTTTTTCTGGGCATACTTATCTTTCTTGGTGTATTGGATACCCTGGAAAGAAGAGCTTCCTTCTTGCGTTAAAACAGAGTGTGTTTCATGGATGAGAACACTGGTCTGAATTTCCCTTCAGAAACGGAGTTAAAACACAGGATCTGTGGCTTCCTACAACAAGAGTTCCTTTCTGGTAAAACAAGTGAATTTTGGGCTCAACTGATTTTACACTGTACAAGAACCCAACGAGATTCTCACTATTAACTAAAGAGGATATATGTAAGAGGAGCTGTGGTTTGTATCAGTTTCATAAGTAGAATTGAACTGCATATGGTCCGTATGAGTAGGAAACACAGTTCTTTTTTTCTGGGCATGCTTATGGTTCTTGCTGTTTTGGAGATGCTGGAAAAAAGAGCTTGCTTCCTACGTGAAAGCAGGGTGTGTTTCATGGATGAGAACACTGGTCTGAATTTCCCTTCAGAAACGCAGTTCAACCCCAGGATCTGTGTCTTCCTCCAAGCAAGAGGTCATTTCTGGTAAACCAAGTGAATTTGGGGGTCAAATGATTTTACACAGTTCTGGAACCCAATGCGATTCAAACTATTAACTAAAGAGCATTTATGTAAGAGGAGCTGTGGTTTGTATAATTTTCATGAGCAGAGTTGAACTACATATGGTCCTTATGAGTAGGAAACACAGTTCTTTTTTTCTGGGCATACTCATGGTTCTTGCTTTATTAGAGACACTGGAAAAAGAGCTTGCTGCTTGTGTGAAAACAGAGTGTGTTTCATGGATGAGAACACTGGTCTGAATTTCCCTTCAGAAACAGAGTTAAACCCCAGGATCTGTGTTTCCTACAAGCAAGAGTTCAATTCTGGTAAACCAAGTGAATTTGGGGCTCAAATGGTTTTACACAGTTTTGGAACCCAACACGATTTTCACAATTAACTAAAGAGCATTATGTAAGAGGAGCTGTGGTTGTTATCAGTGTCATAAGCAGAGTTGAACTACATAAGGTCCATATGTGCAGGAAACACAGTTCTTTTTTTCTGGGCATGCTAATGGTTTTTGCTCTATTGGAGATGCTGGAAAGAAGAGCTTTCTTCTTGCGTGAAAACAGAGTGTGTTTCATGGATGAGAACACTGGTCTGAATTTCGCTTCAGAAACGGTGTTAAACCCCAGGATCTGTGTCTTCCTGCAAGCAAGAGTTCATTTCTGGTAAAACAAGTGAATTTTGGGCTTAACTGATTATTCACATTTCAACATCCCAACGCGATTCTCATATTAACTAAAGAGCATTTATGTAAGAGGAGCTGTGGTTTGTATCAGTTTCATAAGCATAGTTATACTACATATGGTCCGTGTGAGTAGGAAACACAGTTCTTTTTTTCTGGGCATGCTCATGGTTATTGCTGTATTGGAGGCGCTGGAAAGAAGTGTTTGCTTTTTGCGTGAAAACAGAGTGTGTTTCATGGATGAGAACACTGGTCTGAATTTCCCTTCAGAAATGGAGTTAAACACCAGGATCTGTGTTTCCTACATGCAAGAGTTCAGTTCTGGTAAACCAAGTGAATTTGTGGGTCAAATGATTTTACACAGTTCTGGAACCCAATGCGATTCAAACTATTAACTAAAGAGCATTTATGTAAGAGGAGCTGGGGTTTGTATAAGTTTCATAAGCAGAGTTGAACTACATATGGTCCTTATGAGTAGGAAACACACTTCTTTTTTTCTGGGCATACTCATGGTACTTGCTGTATTGGAGACACTGGAAAGAAGAGCTTGCTTCTTGCGTTAAAACAGAGTGTGTTTCATTGTTGAGAACACTGGCCTGAATTTCCCCTCCATAACGGATTTAAACCACAGGATCTGTGACTTCCTACAAGCAAGAGTTCATTTCTGGAAAAAAAAGTGAATTTTGGGTTCAAATGATTTTTCACAGTTCAACAACCCAACGCGATTCTCACAATTAAATAAAGAGCCTTTATGTAAGATGAGCTGTGGTTTGTATCACTTTCATAAGCAGAGTTGAACTACATATGGTCCGTATGAGTAGGAAACACAGTTCTTTTTTGCTGGGCATGCTCATGGTTCTTGCTGTATTGGAGACGCTGGAAAGAAGAGCTTGCTTCCTGCGTGAAAGCAGGGTGTGTTTCAAGGATGAGAACACAGGTCTGAATTTCGCTTCAGAAACGGAGTTAAACCCCAGGATCTGTGTCTTCCTCCAAGCAAGAGGTCATTTCTGGTAAACCAAGTGAATTTGGTGCTCAAATGATTTTACACAGTTCTGAAACCCAATGCGATTCAAACTATTAACTAAAGATCATTTATGTAAGAGGAGCTGTGGTTTGCATAAGTTTCATAAGCAGAGTTGAACTACATATGGTCCCTATGAGTAGGAAACACCGTTCTTTTTTTCTGGGCATACTCATGGTTCTTGCTGTATTGGAGACACTGGCAAAAGAGCTTGCTGCTTGCGTGAAAACAGAGTGTGTTTCATGGATGAGAACACTGGTCTGAATTTCCCTTCAGAAACGGAGTTAAACCCCAGGATCTGTGTCTTCCTCCAAGCAAGAGGTCATTTCTGGTAAACCAAGTGAATTTGGGGGTCAAATGATTTTACACAGTTCTGGAACCCAATGCGATTCAAACTATTAACAAAAGAGCATTTATGTAAGAGGAGCTGTGGTTTGTATCAGTTTCATAAGCAGAGTTGAACTACATATGGTCCTTATGAGTAGGAAACACAGTTCTTTTTTTCTGGGCATGCTCATGGTTCTTGCTGTATTGGAGGCGCTGGAAAGAAGAGTTTGCTTCTTGCGTGAAAACAGAGTGTGTTTCATGGATGAGAACAATGGTCTGAATTTCCCTTCAGAAACGGAGTTAAACCCCAGGATCTGTGTCTTCCTACAAGCAAGAGTTCAATTCTGGTAAACCATGTGAATTTGGGGGTCAAATGATTTTACACAGTTCTGAAACCCATGCGATTCAAACTATTAACTAAAGAGCATTTATGTAAGAGGAGCTGGGGTTTGCATAAGTTTCATAAGCAGAGTTGAACTACATATGGTCCTTATGAGTAGGAAACACCGTTCTTTTTTTCTGGGCATACTCATGGTTCTTGCTGTATTGGAGACACTGGCAAAAGTGCTTCCTGCTCGCGTGAAAACAGAGTGTGTTTCATGGATGAGAACACTGGTCTGAATTTCCCTTCAGAAACGGAGTTAAACCCCAGGATCTGTGTCTTCCTCCAAGCAAGAGGTCATTTCTGGTAAACCAAGTGAATTTGGGGGTCAAATGATTTTACACAGTTCTGGAACCCAATGTGATTCAAACTATTAACTAAAGAGCATTTATGTAAGAGGAGCTGTGGTTTGTATCAGTTTCATAAGCAGAGTTGAACTACATATGGTCCTTATGAGTAGGAAACACAGTTCTTTTTTTCTGGGCATACTCATGGTTCTTGCTGTATTAGAGACACTGGAAAAAGAGCTTGCTGCTTGTGTGAAAACAGAGTGTGTCATGGATGAGAACACTGGTCTGAATTTCCCTTCAGAAACAGAGTTAAACCCCAGGATCTGTGTTTCCTACAAGCAAGAGTTCAATTCTGGTAAACCAAGTGAATTTGGGGCTCAAATGGTTTTACACAGTTTTGGAACCCAACACGATTTTCACAATTAACTAAAGAGCATTATGTAAGAGGAGCTGTGGTTGTTATCAGTGTCATAAGCAGAGTTGAACTACATAAGGTCCATATGTGCAGGAAACACAGTTCTTTTTTTCTGGGCATGCTAATGGTTTTTGCTCTATTGGAGATGCTGGAAAGAAGAGCTTTCTTCTTGCGTGAAAACAGAGTGTGTTTCATGGATGAGAACACTGGTCTAAATTTCGCTTCAGAAACGGAGTTAAACCACAGGATCTGTGTCTTCCTACAAGCAAAACTTCATTTCTGGTAAAACAAGTGAATTTTGGGCTCAACTGATTATTCACATTTCAACAACCCAACGCGATTCTCACTATTAACTAAAGAGCATTTATGTAAGAGGAGCTGTGGTTTGTATCAGTTTCATAAGCATAGTTATACTACATATGGTCCGTGTGAGTAGGAAACACAGTTCTTTTTTTCTGGGCATACTCATGGTTCTTGCTGTATTGGAGGCGCTGGAAAGAAGAGTTTGCTTTTTGCGTGAAAACAGAGTGTGTTTCATGGATGAAAACACTGGTCTGAATTTCCTGTCAGACACGGAGTTAAACCACAGGATCTGTGTCTTCCTACAAGCAAGAGTTCAATTCTGGTAAACCAAGTGAATTTGGGGCTCAAATGGTTTTACACAGTTCTGGAACCCAACGCGATTTTCACAATTAACTAAAGAGCATTATGTAAGAGGAGCTGTGGTTTGTATCGGTATCATAAGCAGAGTTGAACTACATAAGGTCCGTATGTGCAGGAAACACAGTTCTTTTTTTGTGGGCCTGCTAATGGTTTTTGCTCTATTGGAGATGCTGGAAAGAAGAGCTTTCTTCTTGCGTGAAAACAGAGTGTGTTTCATGGATGAGAACACTGGTCTGAATTTCCCTTCAGAAACGGAGTTAAACCCCAGGATCTGTGTATTCCTACAAGCAAGAGTTCATTTCTGGTAAAACAAGTGAATTTTGGGCTCAACTGATTTTTCACATTTCAACAACCCAACGCGATTATCACTATTAACTAAAGAGCATTTATGTAAGAGGAGCTGTGGTTTCTATCAGTTTCATAAGCAGAGTTGAACTACATATGGTCCTTATGAGTAGGAAACACAGTTCTTTTTTTCTGGGCATACTCATGGTTCTTGCTGTATTGGAGACACTGGAAAAAGAGGTTGCTGCTTGCGTGAAAACAGAGTGTGTTTCATGGATGAGAACACTGGTCTGAATTTCCCTTCAGAAATGGAGTTAAACCCCAGCATCTGTGTCTTCCTCCAAGAAAGAGGTCATTTCTGGTAAACCAAGTGAATTTGGGTGTCAAATGATTTTACACAGTTCTGGAACCCAAAGCGATTCAAACTATTAACTAAAGAGCATTTATGTAAGAGGAGCTGTGGTTTGTATAAGTTTCATAAGCAGAGTTGAACTACATATGGTCCTTATGAGTATGAAACACAGTTCTTTTTTTCTGGGCATACTCATGGTTCTTGCTGTATTGGAGACACTGGAAAAAGAGCTTGCTGCTTGCTTGAAAACAGAGTGTGTTTCATGGATGCGAACACTGTTCTGAATTTCCCTTCAGATACGGAGTTAAACCCCAGGATCTGTGTTTCCTACAAGCAAGAGTTCAATTCTGGTAAACCAAGTGAATTTGGGGCTCAAATGGTTTTACACAGTTCTGGAACCCAACGCGATTTTCACAATTAACTAAAGAGCATTTATGTAAGAGGAGCTGTGGTTTCCATAAGTTTCATAAGCAGAGTTGAACTACATATGGTCCTTATGAGTGGGAAACACAGTTCTTTTTATCTGGGCATACTCATTGTTCTTGCTGTATTGGAGACACTGGAAAAAGAGGTTGCAACTTGCGTGAAAACAGAGTGTGTTTCATGGATGAGAACACTGGTCTGAATTTCCCTTCAGAAACGGAGTTAAACCCCAGGATCTGTGTCTTCCTCCACGCAAGAGGTCATTTCTGGTATACCAAGTGAATTTGGGGGTCAAATGATTTTACACAGTTCTGGAACCCAATGCGATTCAAACTATTAACTAAAGAGCATTTATGAAAGATGAGCTGTGCTTTGTATAAGTCTCATAAGCAGAGATGAACTACATATGGTCCTTATGAGTAGGAAACACAGTTCTTTTTTTCTGGGCATACTCATGTTTCTTGCTGTATTAGAGACACTGGAAAAAGAGCTTGCTGCTTGCATGAAAACAGAGTGTGTTTCACGGATGAGAACACTGGTCTGAATTTCCCTTCGGAAACGGAGTTAAACCCCAGGATCTGTTTCTTCCTCCAAGCAAGAGGTCATTTCTGGTAAACCAAGTGAATTTGGGGCTCAAATGGTTTTACACAGTTCTGGAACCCAACGCGATTTTCACAATTAACTAAAGAGCATTTATGTAAGAGGAGCTCTGGTTTGTATCAGTTTTATAAGCAGAGTTATATACATATGGTCCGTGTTAGTAGGAAACACAGTTCTTTTTTCTGGGCATGCTCATGGTTCTTGCTGTATTGGAGGCGCTGGAAAGAATAGTTTGCTTCTTGCGTGAAAACAGAGTGTGTTTCATGGATGAGAACACTGGTCTGAATTTCCCTTCAGAAATGGAGTTAAACCCCAGGATCTGTTTTTCCTACAAGCAAGAGTTCAATTCTGGTAAAACAAGTGATTTTTGGGCACAAATGATTTTACATAGTTCTGGAACCTAACGCGATTCTCACAATTAACTAAAGAGCATTTATATAAGAAGAGCTGTGGTTTGTATCAGTTTCATAAGCAGAATTGAACTGCATATGGTCTGTCTGAGTAGGAAACACAGTTCTGTTTTTCTGGGCATGCTCATCATTCTTGCTGTATTGGATACGCTGGAAAGAAGAGCTTGCTTCTTGCGTTAAAACAGAGTGTGTTTCATTGTTGAGAACACTGGCCTGAATTACCCTTCTGAAACGGAGTTAAACCACAGGATCTGTGACTTCCTACAAGCAAGAGTTCATTTCTGGTAAAAACAAGTGAATTTTGGGTTCAAATGATTTTTCACAGTTCAACAACCCAACGTGATTCTCACAATTAAATAAAGAGCATTTATGTAAGAGGAGCTGTGGTTTGTATCACTTTCATAAGCAGAGTTGAACTTCATATGGTCCGTATAAGTAGGAAACACAGTTCTTATTTGCTGGGCATGCTCATGGATCTTGCTGTATTGGAGACCCTGGAAAGAAGAGCTTGCTTCCTGCGTGAAAGCAGGGTGTGTTTCAAGGATGGGAACAATGGTCTGAATTTCCCTTCAGAAACGGAGTTAAACCCCAGGATCAGTGTCTTCCTCCAAGCAAGAGGTCATTTCTGGTAAACCAAGTGAATTTGGGGGTCAAATGATTTTACACAGTTCTGGAACCCAATGCGATTCAAACTATTAACTAAAGAGCATTTATGTAAGAAGATCTGTGGTTTGTATAAGTTTCATAAGCAGAGGTGAACTACATATGGTCCTTATGAGTAGGAAACACAGTTCTTATTTCTGGGCATACTCATGGTTCTTGCTGTATTGGAGACACTGGAAAAAGAGCTTGCTGCTTGAAGGAAAACAGAGTGTATTTCATGGATGAGAACACTGGTCTGAATTTCCCTTCAGAAACGGAGTTAAACCCCAGGATCTGTGTTTCCTACAAGCAAGAGTTCAATTCTGGTAAAACAAGTGAATTTGGGTTTCAAATGGTTTTACACAGTTCTGGAACCCAACGCGATTTTCACAATTAACTAAAGAGCATTATGTAAGAGGAGCTGTGGTTTGTATCAGTATCATAAGCAGAGTTGAACTACATATGTTCGTTATGGGTAGGAAACAAAGTTCTTTTTTTCTGGGCATGCTCATGGTTCTTGCTGTATTGTGATGCTGGAAAGAAGAGATTGCCTATTGCGTGAAAACAGAGTGTGTTTCATTGTTGAGAACACTGGCCTGAATTTCCCTTCAGAAACGGAGTTAAACCACAGGATCTGTGTCTTCCTACAAGCAAGAGTTCATTTCGGGTAAAACAAGTGAATTTTGGGTTCAAATGATGTTTCACAGTTCAAAAACCCAACGCGATTCTCACAATTAAGTAAAGAGCATTTATGAAGAGGAGCGGTAGTTTGTATCAGTATCATAAGCAGAAATCAACTGCATATAGTCCGTATGAGTAGGAAGCACAGTTCTTTTTTTCTGGGCATGCTTATGGTTCTTGCCGTATTGGAGATACTGGAAAGAAGAGCTTGCTTCCTGCGTGAAAGCAGGGTGTGTTTCAAGGATGAGAACATTGGTCTGGATTTCCCTTCAGAAACGGAGTTAAACCCCAGGATCTGTGTCTTCCTACAAGCAAGAGTTCATTTCTGGTAAAACAAGTGAATTTTTTGGCTCAAATAGTTTTTCACAGTTCTGGAACCCAACGCGATTTTCACAATTAACTAAAGAGCATTATGTAAGAGGAGCTGTGGTTTGTATCAGTATCATAAGCAGAGTTGAACTACTTAAGGTCCGTATGTGCAGGAAACACAGTTCTTTTTTTTGGGCATGCTAATGGTTTTTGCTCTATTGGAGATGCTGGAAAGAAGAGCTTTCTTCTTGCGTGAAAACAGAGTGTGTTTCATGGTTGAGAACACTGGTCTGAATTTCCCTTCAGAAACGCAGTTCAACCCCAGGATCTGTGTCTTCCTCCAAGCAAGAGGTCATTTCTGGTAAACCAAGTGAATTTGGGGGTCAAATGATTTTACACAGTTCTGGAACCCAATGCGATTCAAACTATTAACTAAAGAGCATTTATGTAAGAGGAGCTGTGGTTTGTATAATTTTCATGAGCAGAGTTGACCTACATATGGTCCTTATGAGTAGGAAACACAGTTCTTTTTTTCTGGGCATACTCATGGTTCTTGCTTTATTAGAGACACTGGAAAAAGAGCTTGCTGCTTGTGTGAAAACAGAGTGTGTTTCATGGATGAGAACACTGGTCTGAATTTCCCTTCAGAAACAGAGTTAAACCCCAGGATCTGTGTTTCCTACAAGCAAGAGTTCAATTCTGGTAAACCAAGTGAATTTGGGGCTCAAATGGTTTTACACAGTTTTGGAACCCAACACGATTTTCACAATTAACTAAAGAGCATTATGTAAGAGGAGCTGTGGTTGTTATCAGTGTCATAAGCAGAGTTGAACTACATAAGGTCCATATGTGCAGGAAACACAGTTCTTTTTTTCTGGGCATGCTAATGGTTTTTGCTCTATTGGAGATGCTGGAAAGAAGAGCTTTCTTCTTGCGTGAAAACAGAGTGTGTTTCATGGATGAGAACACTGGTCTGAATTTCGCTTCAGAAACGGTGTTAAACCCCAGGATCTGTGTCTTCCTGCAAGCAAGAGTTCATTTCTGGTAAAACAAGTGAATTTTGGGCTTAACTGATTATTCACATTTCAACATCCCAACGCGATTCTCACTATTAACTAAAGAGCATTTATGTAAGAGGAGCTGTGGTTTGTATCAGTTTCATAAGCATAGTTATACTACATATGGTCCGTGTGAGTAGGAAACACAGTTCTTTTTTTCTGGGCATGCTCATGGTTATTGCTGTATTGGAGGCGCTGGAAAGAAGTGTTTGCTTTTTGCGTGAAAACAGAGTGTGTTTCATGGATGAGAACACTGGTCTGAATTTCCCTTCAGAAATGGAGTTAAACACCAGGATCTGTGTTTCCTACATGCAAGAGTTCAATTCTGGTAAACCAAGTGAATTTGTGGGTCAAATGATTTTACACAGTTCTGGAACCCAATGCGATTCAAACTATTAACTAAAGAGCATTTATGTAAGAGGAGCTGGGGTTTGTATAAGTTTCATAAGCAGAGTTGAACTACATATGGTCCTTATGAGTAGGAAACACACTTCTTTTTTTCTGGGCATACTCATGGTACTTGCTGTATTGGAGACACTGGAAAGAAGAGCTTGCTTCTTGCGTTAAAACAGAGTGTGTTTCATTGTTGAGAACACTGGCCTGAATTTCCCTTCCATAACGGATTTAAACCACAGGATCTGTGACTTCCTACAAGCAAGAGTTCATTTCTGGAAAAAAAAAGTGAATTTTGGGTTCAAATGATTTTTCACAGTTCAACAACCCAACGCGATTCTCACAATTAAATAAAGAGCCTTTATGTAAGATGAGCTGTGGTTTGTATCACTTTCATAAGCAGAGTTGAACTACATATGGTCCGTATGAGTAGGAAACACAGTTCTTTTTTGCTGGGCATGCTCATGGTTCTTGCTGTATTGGAGACGCTGGAAAGAAGAGCTTGCTTCCTGCGTGAAAGCAGGGTGTGTTTCAAGGATGAGAACACAGGTCTGAATTTCGCTTCAGAAACGGAGTTAAACCCCAGGATCTGTGTCTTCCTCCAAGCAAGAGGTCATTTCTGGTAAACCAAGTGAATTTGGTGCTCAAATGATTTTACACAGTTCTGAAACCCAATGCGATTCAAACTATTAACTAAAGATCATTTATGTAAGAGGAGCTGTGGTTTGCATAAGTTTCATAAGCAGAGTTGAACTACATATGGTCCCTATGAGTAGGAAACACCGTTCTTTTTTTCTGGGCATACTCATGGTTCTTGCTGTATTGGAGACACTGGCAAAAGAGCTTGCTGCTTGCGTGAAAACAGAGTGTGTTTCATGGATGAGAACACTGGTCTGAATTTCCCTTCAGAAACGGAGTTAAACCCCAGGATCAGTGTCTTCCTCCAAGCAAGAGGTCATTTCTGGTAAACCAAGTGAATTTGGGGGTCAAATGATTTTACACAGTTCTGGAACCCAATGCGATTCAAACTATTAACAAAAGAGCATTTATGTAAGAGGAGCTGTGGTTTGTATCAGTTTCATAAGCAGAGTTGAACTACATATGGTCCTTATGAGTAGGAAACACAGTTCTTTTTTTCTGGGCATGCTCATGGTTCTTGCTGTATTGGAGGCGCTGGAAAGAAGAGTTTGCTTCTTGCGTGAAAACAGAGTGTGTTTCATGGATGAGAACAATGGTCTGAATTTCCCTTCAGAAACGGAGTTAAACCCCAGGATCTGTGTCTTCCTACAAGCAAGAGTTCAATTCTGGTAAACCATGTGAATTTGGGGGTCAAATGATTTTACACAGTTCTGAAACCCATGCGATTCAAACTATTAACTAAAGAGCATTTATGTAAGAGGAGCTGGGGTTTGCATAAGTTTCATAAGCAGAGTTGAACTACATATGGTCCTTATGAGTAGGAAACACCGTTCTTTTTTTCTGGGCATACTCATGGTTCTTGCTGTATTGGAGACACTGGCAAAAGTGCTTCCTGCTCGCGTGAAAACAGAGTGTGTTTCATGGATGAGAACACTGGTCTGAATTTCCCTTCAGAAACGGAGTTAAACCCCAGGATCTGTGTCTTCCTCCAAGCAAGAGGTCATTTCTGGTAAACCAAGTGAATTTGGGGGTCAAATGATTTTACACAGTTCTGGAACCCAATGTGATTCAAACTATTAACTAAAGAGCATTTATGTAAGAGGAGCTGTGGTTTGTATCAGTTTCATAAGCAGAGTTGAACTACATATGGTCCTTATGAGTAGGAAACACAGTTCTTTTTTTCTGGGCATACTCATGGTTCTTGCTGTATTAGAGACACTGGAAAAAGAGCTTGCTGCTTGTGTGAAAACAGAGTGTGTCATGGATGAGAACACTGGTCTGAATTTCCCTTCAGAAACAGAGTTAAACCCCAGGATCTGTGTTTCCTACAAGCAAGAGTTCAATTCTGGTAAACCAAGTGAATTTGGGGCTCAAATGGTTTTACACAGTTTTGGAACCCAACACGATTTTCACAATTAACTAAAGAGCATTATGTAAGAGGAGCTGTGGTTGTTATCAGTGTCATAAGCAGAGTTGAACTACATAAGGTCCATATGTGCAGGAAACACAGTTCTTTTTTTCTGGGCATGCTAATGGTTTTTGCTCTATTGGAGATGCTGGAAAGAAGAGCTTTCTTCTTGCGTGAAAACAGAGTGTGTTTCATGGATGAGAACACTGGTCTAAATTTCGCTTCAGAAACGGAGTTAAACCACAGGATCTGTGTCTTCCTACAAGCAAAACTTCATTTCTGGTAAAACAAGTGAATTTTGGGCTCAACTGATTATTCACATTTCAACAACCCAACGCGATTCTCACTATTAACTAAAGAGCATTTATGTAAGAGGAGCTGTGGTTTGTATCAGTTTCATAAGCATAGTTATACTACATATGGTCCGTGTGAGTAGGAAACACAGTTCTTTTTTTCTGGGCATACTCATGGTTCTTGCTGTATTGGAGGCGCTGGAAAGAAGAGTTTGCTTTTTGCGTGAAAACAGAGTGTGTTTCATGGATGAAAACACTGGTCTGAATTTCCTGTCAGACACGGAGTTAAACCACAGGATCTGTGTCTTCCTACAAGCAAGAGTTCAATTCTGGTAAACCAAGTGAATTTGGGGCTCAAATGGTTTTACACAGTTCTGGAACCCAACGCGATTTTCACAATTAACTAAAGAGCATTATGTAAGAGGAGCTGTGGTTTGTATCGGTATCATAAGCAGAGTTGAACTACATAAGGTCCGTATGTGCAGGAAACACAGTTCTTTTTTTGTGGGCCTGCTAATGGTTTTTGCTCTATTGGAGATGCTGGAAAGAAGAGCTTTCTTCTTGCGTGAAAACAGAGTGTGTTTCATGGATGAGAACACTGGTCTGAATTTCCCTTCAGAAACGGAGTTAAACCCCAGGATCTGTGTATTCCTACAAGCAAGAGTTCATTTCTGGTAAAACAAGTGAATTTTGGGCTCAACTGATTTTTCACATTTCAACAACCCAACGCGATTATCACTATTAACTAAAGAGCATTTATGTAAGAGGAGCTGTGGTTTCTATCAGTTTCATAAGCAGAGTTGAACTACATATGGTCCTTATGAGTAGGAAACACAGTTCTTTTTTTCTGGGCATACTCATGGTTCTTGCTGTATTGGAGACACTGGAAAAAGAGGTTGCTGCTTGCGTGAAAACAGAGTGTGTTTCATGGATGAGAACACTGGTCTGAATTTCCCTTCAGAAATGGAGTTAAACCCCAGCATCTGTGTCTTCCTCCAAGAAAGAGGTCATTTCTGGTAAACCAAGTGAATTTGGGTGTCAAATGATTTTACACAGTTCTGGAACCCAAAGCGATTCAAACTATTAACTAAAGAGCATTTATGTAAGAGGAGCTGTGGTTTGTATAAGTTTCATAAGCAGAGTTGAACTACATATGGTCCTTATGAGTATGAAACACAGTTCTTTTTTTCTGGGCATACTCATGGTTCTTGCTGTATTGGAGACACTGGAAAAAGAGCTTGCTGCTTGCTTGAAAACAGAGTGTGTTTCATGGATGCGAACACTGTTCTGAATTTCCCTTCAGATACGGAGTTAAACCCCAGGATCTGTGTTTCCTACAAGCAAGAGTTCAATTCTGGTAAACCAAGTGAATTTGGGGCTCAAATGGTTTTACACAGTTCTGGAACCCAACGCGATTTTCACAATTAACTAAAGAGCATTTATGTAAGAGGAGCTGTGGTTTCCATAAGTTTCATAAGCAGAGTTGAACTACATATGGTCCTTATGAGTGGGAAACACAGTTCTTTTTATCTGGGCATACTCATTGTTCTTGCTGTATTGGAGACACTGGAAAAAGAGGTTGCAACTTGCGTGAAAACAGAGTGTGTTTCATGGATGAGAACACTGGTCTGAATTTCCCTTCAGAAACGGAGTTAAACCCCAGGATCTGTGTCTTCCTCCACGCAAGAGGTCATTTCTGGTATACCAAGTGAATTTGGGGGTCAAATGATTTTACACAGTTCTGGAACCCAATGCGATTCAAACTATTAACTAAAGAGCATTTATGAAAGATGAGCTGTGCTTTGTATAAGTCTCATAAGCAGAGATGAACTACATATGGTCCTTATGAGTAGGAAACACAGTTCTTTTTTTCTGGGCATACTCATGTTTCTTGCTGTATTAGAGACACTGGAAAAAGAGCTTGCTGCTTGCATGAAAACAGAGTGTGTTTCACGGATGAGAACACTGGTCTGAATTTCCCTTCGGAAACGGAGTTAAACCCCAGGATCTGTTTCTTCCTCCAAGCAAGAGGTCATTTCTGGTAAACCAAGTGAATTTGGGGCTCAAATGGTTTTACACAGTTCTGGAACCCAACGCGATTTTCACAATTAACTAAAGAGCATTTATGTAAGAGGAGCTCTGGTTTGTATCAGTTTTATAAGCAGAGTTATATACATATGGTCCGTGTTAGTAGGAAACACAGTTCTTTTTTCTGGGCATGCTCATGGTTCTTGCTGTATTGGAGGCGCTGGAAAGAATAGTTTGCTTCTTGCGTGAAAACAGAGTGTGTTTCATGGATGAGAACACTGGTCTGAATTTCCCTTCAGAAATGGAGTTAAACCCCAGGATCTGTTTTTCCTACAAGCAAGAGTTCAATTCTGGTAAAACAAGTGATTTTTGGGCACAAATGATTTTACATAGTTCTGGAACCTAACGCGATTCTCACAATTAACTAAAGAGCATTTATATAAGAAGAGCTGTGGTTTGTATCAGTTTCATAAGCAGAATTGAACTGCATATGGTCTGTCTGAGTAGGAAACACAGTTCTGTTTTTCTGGGCATGCTCATCATTCTTGCTGTATTGGATACGCTGGAAAGAAGAGCTTGCTTCTTGCGTTAAAACAGAGTGTGTTTCATTGTTGAGAACACTGGCCTGAATTACCCTTCTGAAACGGAGTTAAACCACAGGATCTGTGACTTCCTACAAGCAAGAGTTCATTTCTGGTAAAAACAAGTGAATTTTGGGTTCAAATGATTTTTCACAGTTCAACAACCCAACGTGATTCTCACAATTAAATAAAGAGCATTTATGTAAGAGGAGCTGTGGTTTGTATCACTTTCATAAGCAGAGTTGAACTTCATATGGTCCGTATAAGTAGGAAACACAGTTCTTATTTGCTGGGCATGCTCATGGATCTTGCTGTATTGGAGACCCTGGAAAGAAGAGCTTGCTTCCTGCGTGAAAGCAGGGTGTGTTTCAAGGATGGGAACAATGGTCTGAATTTCCCTTCAGAAACGGAGTTAAACCCCAGGATCAGTGTCTTCCTCCAAGCAAGAGGTCATTTCTGGTAAACCAAGTGAATTTGGGGGTCAAATGATTTTACACAGTTCTGGAACCCAATGCGATTCAAACTATTAACTAAAGAGCATTTATGTAAGAAGATCTGTGGTTTGTATAAGTTTCATAAGCAGAGGTGAACTACATATGGTCCTTATGAGTAGGAAACACAGTTCTTATTTCTGGGCATACTCATGGTTCTTGCTGTATTGGAGACACTGGAAAAAGAGCTTGCTGCTTGAAGGAAAACAGAGTGTGTTTCATGGATGAGAACACTGGTCTGAATTTCCCTTCAGAAACGGAGTTAAACCCCAGGATCTGTGTTTCCTACAAGCAAGAGTTCAATTCTGGTAAAACAAGTGAATTTGGGTTTCAAATGGTTTTACACAGTTCTGGAACCCAACGCGATTTTCACAATTAACTAAAGAGCATTATGTAAGAGGAGCTGTGGTTTGTATCAGTATCATAAGCAGAGTTGAACTACATATGTTCGTTATGGGTAGGAAACAAAGTTCTTTTTTTCTGGGCATGCTCATGGTTCTTGCTGTATTGTGATGCTGGAAAGAAGAGATTGCCTATTGCGTGAAAACAGAGTGTGTTTCATTGTTGAGAACACTGGCCTGAATTTCCCTTCAGAAACGGAGTTAAACCACAGGATCTGTGTCTTCCTACAAGCAAGAGTTCATTTCGGGTAAAACAAGTGAATTTTGGGTTCAAATGATGTTTCACAGTTCAAAAACCCAACGCGATTCTCACAATTAAGTAAAGAGCATTTATGAAGAGGAGCGGTAGTTTGTATCAGTATCATAAGCAGAAATCAACTGCATATAGTCCCTATGAGTAGGAAGCACAGTTCTTTTTTTCTGGGCATGCTTATGGTTCTTGCCGTATTGGAGATACTGGAAAGAAGAGCTTGCTTCCTGCGTGAAAGCAGGGTGTGTTTCAAGGATGAGAACATTGGTCTGGATTTCCCTTCAGAAACGGAGTTAAACCCCAGGATCTGTGTCTTCCTACAAGCAAGAGTTCATTTCTGGTAAAACAAGTGAATTTTTTGGCTCAAATAGTTTTTCACAGTTCTGGAACCCAACGCGATTTTCACAATTAACTAAAGAGCATTATGTAAGAGGAGCTGTGGTTTGTATCAGTATCATAAGCAGAGTTGAACTACTTAAGGTCCGTATGTGCAGGAAACACAGTTCTTTTTTTTGGGCATGCTAATGGTTTTTGCTCTATTGGAGATGCTGGAAAGAAGAGCTTTCTTCTTGCGTGAAAACAGAGTGTGTTTCATGGTTGAGAACACTGGTCTGAATTTCCCTTCAGAAACGGAGTTAAACCCCAGGATCTGTGTCTTCCTACAAGCAAGAGTTCAATTCTGGTAAACCAAGTGATTTTGGGCCACAAATGATTTTACATAGTTCTGGAACCCAACACGATTCTCACAATTAACTAAAGAGCATTTATATAAGAAGAGCTGTGGTTTGTATCAGTTTCATAAGCAGAATTGAACTGCATATGGTCTGTATGAGTAGGAAACACAGTTCTGTTTTTCTGGGCATGCTCATCATTCTTGCTGTATTGGATACGCTGGAAAGAAGAGCTTGCTTCTTGCGTTAAAACAGAGTGTGTTTCATTGTTGAGAACACTGGCCTGAATTTCCCTTCAGAAATGGAGTTAAACCACAGGATCTGTGACTTCCTACAAGCAAGAGTTCATTTCTGGTAAAAACAAGTGAATTTTGGGTTGAAATGATTTTTCACAGTTCAACAACCCAACGCGATTCTCACAATTAACTAAAGAGCATTTATGTAAGAGGAGCTGGGGTTTGTATCACTATCATAAGCAGAGTTGAACTACATATGGTCCGTATGAGTAGGAAACACAGTTCTTTTTTGCTGGGCATGCTCATGGTTCTTGCTGTATTGGAGACGCTGGAAAGAAGTGCTTGCTTCCTGCGTGAAAGCAGGGTGTGTTTCAAGGATGAGAACACTGGTCTGAATTTCCCTTCAGAAACGGATTTAAACCCCAGGATCTGTGTCTTCCTCCAAGTAAGAGGTCATTTCTGGTAAACCAAGTGAATTTGGTGCTCAAATGATTTTACACAGTTCTGGAACCCAATGCGATTCAAACTATTAACTAAAGAGCATTTATGTTAGAGGAGCTGTGGGTTGTATAAGTTTCTTAAGCAGAGTTGAACTACATATGGTCCGTATGAGTAGGAAACACAGTTCTTTTTTTCTGGGCATACTCATGGTTCTTGCTGTATTGGAGACACTGGAAAAAGAGCTTGCTGCTTGCGTGAAAACAGAGTGTGTTTCATGGATGAGAACACTGGCCTGAATTTCCCTTCAGAAACAGAGTTAAACCACAGGATCTGTGTCTTCCTACAAGCAAGAGTTCATTTCGGGTAAAACAAGTGAATTTTGGGTTCAAATGATTTTTCACAGTTCAAAAACCCAACGCGATTCTCACAATTAAGTAAAGAGCACTTATGAAGAGGAGCGGTAGTTTGTATGAGTTTCATAAGCAGAAATCAACTGCATATATTCCATATGAGTCGGAAACACAGTTCTTTTTTTCTGGGCATGCTTATGGTTCTTGCTGTATTGGAGATACTGGAAAGATGAGCTTGCTTCCTGGGTGAAAGCAGGGTGTGTTTCAAGGATGAGAACACTGGTCTGAATTTCCCTTCAGAAACGGAGTTAAACCCCAGGATCTGTGTTTCCTACAAGCAAGAGTTCAATTCTGGTAAACCAAGTGTATTTGGGGCTCAAATGGTTTTACACAGTTCTGGAACCCAACGCGATTTTCACAATTAACTAAAGAGCATTATGTAAGAGGAGCTGTGGTTTGTATCAGTATCATAAGCAGAGTTGAACTACATAAGGTCCGTATGTGCAGGAAACACAGTTCTTTTTTTTGGGCATGCTAATGATTTTTGCTCTATTGGAGATGCTGGAAAGAAGAGCTTTCTTCTTGCGTGAAAACAGAATGTGTTTCATGGATGAGAACACTGGTCTGAATTTCCCTTCAGAAACGGAGTTAAACCCCAGGATCAGTGTCATCCTACAAGCAAGAGTTCATTTCTGGTAAAACAGGTGAATTTTGGGCTCAACTGATTTTTCACATTTCAAAAACCCAACGCGATTCTCATTATTAACTAAAGAGCATTTATGTAAGAGGAGCTGTGGTTTGTATCACTTTCATAAGCAGAGTTGAACTACATATGGTCCGTATGAGTAGGAAACACAGTTCTTTTTTTCTGGGCATGCTCATGGTTCTTGCTGTATTGGAGACGCTGGAAAGAAGAGCTTGCTTCCTGCGTGAAAGCAGGGTGTGTTTCAAGGATGAGAACACTGGTCTGAATTTCCCTACAGAAACGGAGTTAAACCCCAGGATCTGTGTCTTCCTCCAAGTAAGAGGTCATTTCTGGTAAACCAAGTGAATTTGGTGCTCAAATAATTTTACACAGTTCTGGAACCCAATGCGATTCAAACTATTAACTAAAGAGCATTTATGTAACCGGAGCTGTGGTTTGTATAAGTTTCATTAGAGTTGGACTACATATGGTCCTTATGAGAAGGAAACACAATTCTTATTTTCTGGGCATGCTCATATTTCTTGCTGTATTGGAGACGTTGGAAAGAAGTACTTGCTTCTTGCGTGTAAACAAAGTGTGTTTCATGGATGAGAACACTGGTCTGAATTTCCCTTCAGAAACGGTGTTAAACCCCAGGATCTGTGTCTTCCTACAATCAAGAGTTCATTTCTGGTAAAAAAAAGTGAATTTTGGGCTCAAGTGATTTTTCACATTTCAACAACCCAACGCGATTCTCACAGTTAACTAAAGAGCATTTATGTAAGAGGAGCTGTCTTTTGTATCAGTTACATAAGAGAATTGAACTCATATGGTCTGTATGAGAAGGAATCACAGTTCTGTTTTTCTGGGCATGCTCATCTTTCTTGCTGTATTGGATAAGCTGGAAAGAAGAGCTTCCTTCTTGCGTTAAAACAGAATGTGTTTCATGGATGAGAACACTGGTCTGAATTTCCCTTCAGAAGCGGAGTTAAACCCCAGGATCTGTGTCTGCTTACGAGCAAGAGTTCACTTCTGGTAAACCCAGTGAATTTTGGGCTCAACTGATTTTGCATTGTACAAGAACCCAACGAGATTCTCACTATTAACTAAAGAGGATTTATGTAAGAGGAGCTGTGGTTTTTATCAGTTTCATAAGCAGAGTTGAACTACATATGGTCCTTATGAGTAGGAAACAAAGTTCTTTTTTTCTGGGCATGCTCATGGTTCTTGCTGTATTGTGATGCTGGAAAGAAGAGCTTGCTTATTGCGTGAAAGCAGGGTGTGTTTCATTGTTGAGAACAACGGCTTGAATTTCCCTTCAGAAACGGAGTTAAACCACAGGATCTGTGTCTTCCTACAAGCAAGAGTCCATTTCTGGTAAAACAAGTGAATTTGGGGCTCAAATGATTTTACACAGTTCTGGAACCCAATGCGATTCAAACTATTAACTAAAGAGCACTTATTTAAGAGGACCTGTGGTTTGTATCAGGTTCATAAACAGTGTTGAACTACATAAGATCCGTAAGAGTAGGAAAATCAGTTCTTTTTTTCTGGGCATACTCATGGTTCTTACTGTATTGGAGATGCTGGAAAGAAGAGCTTGCTTCTTGTATGAAAACAGAGCGTGTTTCATGGTTGAGAACACTGGTCTGAATTTCCCTTCAGAAACGGAGTTAAACCCCAGGATCTGTGCCTTCCTCCAAGCAAGAGGTCATTTCTGGTAAACCAAGTGAATTTGGGGCTCAAATGGTTTTACACAGTTCTGGAACCCAACGCGATTTTCACAATTAACTAAAGAGCATTTATGTAAGAGGAGCTCTGGTTTGTATCAGTTTCATAAGCAGAGTTGAACTACATATGGTCCGTATGAGTAGGAAACACAGTTCTTTTTTGCTGGGCATGCTCATGGTTCTTGCTGTATTGGAGACGCTGGAAAGAAGTGCTTGCTTCCTGCGTGAAAGCAGGGTGTGTTTCAAGGATGAGAACACTGGTCTGAATTTCCCTTCAGAAACGGATTTAAACCCCAGGATCTGTGTCTTCCTCCAAGTAAGAGGTCATTTCTGGTAAACCAAGTGAATTTGGTGCTCAAATGATTTTACACAGTTCTGGAACCCAATGCGATTCAAACTATTAACTAAAGAGCATTTATGTTAGAGGAGCTGTGGGTTGTATAAGTTTCTTAAGCAGAGTTGAACTACATATGGTCCGTATGAGTAGGAAACACAGTTCTTTTTTTCTGGGCATACTCATGGTTCTTGCTGTATTGGAGACACTGGAAAAAGAGCTTGCTGCTTGCGTGAAAACAGAGTGTGTTTCATGGATGAGAACACTGGCCTGAATTTCCCTTCAGAAACAGAGTTAAACCACAGGATCTGTGTCTTCCTACAAGCAAGAGTTCATTTCGGGTAAAACAAGTGAATTTTGGGTTCAAATGATTTTTCACAGTTCAAAAACCCAACGCGATTCTCACAATTAAGTAAAGAGCACTTATGAAGAGGAGCGGTAGTTTGTATGAGTTTCATAAGCAGAAATCAACTGCATATATTCCATATGAGTCGGAAACACAGTTCTTTTTTTCTGGGCATGCTTATGGTTCTTGCTGTATTGGAGATACTGGAAAGATGAGCTTGCTTCCTGGGTGAAAGCAGGGTGTGTTTCAAGGATGAGAACACTGGTCTGAATTTCCCTTCAGAAACGGAGTTAAACCCCAGGATCTGTGTTTCCTACAAGCAAGAGTTCAATTCTGGTAAACCAAGTGTATTTGGGGCTCAAATGGTTTTACACAGTTCTGGAACCCAACGCGATTTTCACAATTAACTAAAGAGCATTATGTAAGAGGAGCTGTGGTTTGTATCAGTATCATAAGCAGAGTTGAACTACATAAGGTCCGTATGTGCAGGAAACACAGTTCTTTTTTTTGGGCATGCTAATGATTTTTGCTCTATTGGAGATGCTGGAAAGAAGAGCTTTCTTCTTGCGTGAAAACAGAATGTGTTTCATGGATGAGAACACTGGTCTGAATTTCCCTTCAGAAACGGAGTTAAACCCCAGGATCAGTGTCATCCTACAAGCAAGAGTTCATTTCTGGTAAAACAGGTGAATTTTGGGCTCAACTGATTTTTCACATTTCAAAAACCCAACGCGATTCTCATTATTAACTAAAGAGCATTTATGTAAGAGGAGCTGTGGTTTGTATCACTTTCATAAGCAGAGTTGAACTACATATGGTCCGTATGAGTAGGAAACACAGTTCTTTTTTTCTGGGCATGCTCATGGTTCTTGCTGTATTGGAGACGCTGGAAAGAAGAGCTTGCTTCCTGCGTGAAAGCAGGGTGTGTTTCAAGGATGAGAACACTGGTCTGAATTTCCCTACAGAAACGGAGTTAAACCCCAGGATCTGTGTCTTCCTCCAAGTAAGAGGTCATTTCTGGTAAACCAAGTGAATTTGGTGCTCAAATAATTTTACACAGTTCTGGAACCCAATGCGATTCAAACTATTAACTAAAGAGCATTTATGTAACCGGAGCTGTGGTTTGTATAAGTTTCATTAGAGTTGGACTACATATGGTCCTTATGAGAAGGAAACACAATTCTTATTTTCTGGGCATGCTCATATTTCTTGCTGTATTGGAGACGTTGGAAAGAAGTACTTGCTTCTTGCGTGTAAACAAAGTGTGTTTCATGGATGAGAACACTGGTCTGAATTTCCCTTCAGAAACGGTGTTAAACCCCAGGATCTGTGTCTTCCTACAATCAAGAGTTCATTTCTGGTAAAAAAAAGTGAATTTTGGGCTCAAGTGATTTTTCACATTTCAACAACCCAACGCGATTCTCACAGTTAACTAAAGAGCATTTATGTAAGAGGAGCTGTCTTTTGTATCAGTTACATAAGAGAATTGAACTCATATGGTCTGTATGAGAAGGAATCACAGTTCTGTTTTTCTGGGCATGCTCATCTTTCTTGCTGTATTGGATAAGCTGGAAAGAAGAGCTTCCTTCTTGCGTTAAAACAGAATGTGTTTCATGGATGAGAACACTGGTCTGAATTTCCCTTCAGAAGCGGAGTTAAACCCCAGGATCTGTGTCTGCTTACGAGCAAGAGTTCACTTCTGGTAAACCCAGTGAATTTTGGGCTCAACTGATTTTGCATTGTACAAGAACCCAACGAGATTCTCACTATTAACTAAAGAGGATTTATGTAAGAGGAGCTGTGGTTTTTATCAGTTTCATAAGCAGAGTTGAACTACATATGGTCCTTATGAGTAGGAAACAAAGTTCTTTTTTTCTGGGCATGCTCATGGTTCTTGCTGTATTGTGATGCTGGAAAGAAGAGCTTGCTTATTGCGTGAAAGCAGGGTGTGTTTCATTGTTGAGAACAACGGCTTGAATTTCCCTTCAGAAACGGAGTTAAACCACAGGATCTGTGTCTTCCTACAAGCAAGAGTCCATTTCTGGTAAAACAAGTGAATTTGGGGCTCAAATGATTTTACACAGTTCTGGAACCCAATGCGATTCAAACTATTAACTAAAGAGCACTTATTTAAGAGGACCTGTGGTTTGTATCAGGTTCATAAACAGTGTTGAACTACATAAGATCCGTAAGAGTAGGAAAATCAGTTCTTTTTTTCTGGGCATACTCATGGTTCTTACTGTATTGGAGATGCTGGAAAGAAGAGCTTGCTTCTTGTATGAAAACAGAGCGTGTTTCATGGTTGAGAACACTGGTCTGAATTTCCCTTCAGAAACGGAGTTAAACCCCAGGATCTGTGCCTTCCTCCAAGCAAGAGGTCATTTCTGGTAAACCAAGTGAATTTGGGGCTCAAATGGTTTTACACAGTTCTGGAACCCAACGCGATTTTCACAATTAACTAAAGAGCATTTATGTAAGAGGAGCTCTGGTTTGTATCAGTTTCATAAGCAGAGTTATACTACATATGGTCCGTGTGAGTAGGAAACACAGTTCTTTTTTCTGGGCATGCTCATGGTTCTTGCTGGATTGGAGGCGCTGGAAAGAATAGTTTGCTTCTTGCGTGAAAACAGAGTGTGTTTCATGGATGAGAACACTGGTCTGAATTTCCCTTCAGAAATGGAGTTAAACCCCAGGATCTGTTTTTCCTACAAGCAAGAGTTCAATTCTGGTAAAACAAGTGATTTTTGGGTTCAAATGATTTTTCACAGTTCAACAACCCAACGTGATTCTCACAATTAAATAAAGAGCATTTATGTAAGAGGAGCTGTGGTTTGTATCACTTTCATAAGCAGAGTTGAACTACATATGGTCGAAATGAGTAGGAAACACAGTTCTTTTTTGCTGGGCATGCTCATGGTTCTTGCTGTATTGGAGACACTGGAAAAAGAGCTTGCTGCTTGCGTGAAAACAGAGTGTGTTTCATGGATGAGAACACTGGCCTGAATTTCCCTTCAGAAACAGAGTTAAACCACAGGATCTGTGTCTTCCTACAAGCAAGAGTTCATTTCGGGTAAAACAAGTGAATTTTGGGTTCAAATGATTTTTCACAGTTCAAAAACCCAACGCGATTCTCACAATTAAGTAAAGAGCACTTATGAAGAGGAGCGGTAGTTTGTATGAGTTTCATAAGCAGAAATCAACTGCATATATTCCATATGAGTCGGAAACACAGTTCTTTTTTTCTGGGCATGCTTATGGTTCTTGCTGTATTGGAGATACTGGAAAGATGAGCTTGCTTCCTGGGTGAAAGCAGGGTGTGTTTCAAGGATGAGAACACTGGTCTGAATTTCCCTTCAGAAACGGAGTTAAACCCCAGGATCTGTGTTTCCTACAAGCAAGAGTTCAATTCTGGTAAACCAAGTGTATTTGGGGCTCAAATGGTTTTACACAGTTCTGGAACCCAACGCGATTTTCACAATTAACTAAAGAGCATATGTAAGAGGAGCTGTGGTTTGTATCAGTATCATAAGCAGAGTTGAACTACATAAGGTCCGTATGTGCAGGAAACACAGTTCTTTTTTTTGGGCATGCTAATGATTTTTGCTCTATTGGAGATGCTGGAAAGAAGAGCTTTCTTCTTGCGTGAAAACAGAATGTGTTTCATGGATGAGAACACTGGTCTGAATTTCCCTTCAGAAACGGAGTTAAACCCCAGGATCAGTGTCATCCTACAAGCAAGAGTTCATTTCTGGTAAAACAGGTGAATTTTGGGCTCAACTGATTTTTCACATTTCAAAAACCCAACGCGATTCTCATTATTAACTAAAGAGCATTTATGTAAGAGGAGCTGTGGTTTGTATCACTTTCATAAGCAGAGTTGAACTACATATGGTCCGTATGAGTAGGAAACACAGTTCTTTTTTTCTGGGCATGCTCATGGTTCTTGCTGTATTGGAGACGCTGGAAAGAAGAGCTTGCTTCCTGCGTGAAAGCAGGGTGTGTTTCAAGGATGAGAACACTGGTCTGAATTTCCCTACAGAAACGGAGTTAAACCCCAGGATCTGTGTCTTCCTCCAAGTAAGAGGTCATTTCTGGTAAACCAAGTGAATTTGGTGCTCAAATAATTTTACACAGTTCTGGAACCCAATGCGATTCAAACTATTAACTAAAGAGCATTTATGTAACCGGAGCTGTGGTTTGTATAAGTTTCATTAGAGTTGGACTACATATGGTCCTTATGAGAAGGAAACACAATTCTTATTTTCTGGGCATGCTCATATTTCTTGCTGTATTGGAGACGTTGGAAAGAAGTACTTGCTTCTTGCGTGTAAACAAAGTGTGTTTCATGGATGAGAACACTGGTCTGAATTTCCCTTCAGAAACGGTGTTAAACCCCAGGATCTGTGTCTTCCTACAATCAAGAGTTCATTTCTGGTAAAAAAAAGTGAATTTTGGGCTCAAGTGATTTTTCACATTTCAACAACCCAACGCGATTCTCACAGTTAACTAAAGAGCATTTATGTAAGAGGAGCTGTCTTTTGTATCAGTTACATAAGAGAATTGAACTCATATGGTCTGTATGAGAAGGAATCACAGTTCTGTTTTTCTGGGCATGCTCATCTTTCTTGCTGTATTGGATAAGCTGGAAAGAAGAGCTTCCTTCTTGCGTTAAAACAGAATGTGTTTCATGGATGAGAACACTGGTCTGAATTTCCCTTCAGAAACGGAGTTAAACCCCAGGATCTGTGTCTGCTTACGAGCAAGAGTTCACTTCTGGTAAACCCAGTGAATTTTGGGCTCAACTGATTTTGCATTGTACACGAACCCAACGAGATTCTCACTATTAACTAAAGAGGATTTATGTAAGAGGAGCTGTGGTTTTTATCAGTTTCATAAGCAGAGTTGAACTACATATGGTCCTTATGAGTAGGAAACAAAGTTCTTTTTTTCTGGGCATGCTCATGGTTCTTGCTGTATTGTGATGCTGGAAAGAAGAGCTTGCTTATTGCGTGAAAGCAGGGTGTGTTTCATTGTTGAGAACAACGGCTTGAATTTCCCTTCAGAAACGGAGTTAAACCACAGGATCTGTGTCTTCCTACAAGCAAGAGTCCATTTCTGGTAAAACAAGTGAATTTGGGGCTCAAATGATTTTACACAGTTCTGGAACCCAATGCGATTCAAACTATTAACTAAAGAGCACTTATTTAAGAGGACCTGTGGTTTGTATCAGGTTCATAAACAGTGTTGAACTACATAAGATCCGTAAGAGTAGGAAAATCAGTTCTTTTTTTCTGGGCATACTCATGGTTCTTACTGTATTGGAGATGCTGGAAAGAAGAGCTTGCTTCTTGTATGAAAACAGAGCGTGTTTCATGGTTGAGAACACTGGTCTGAATTTCCCTTCAGAAACGGAGTTAAACCCCAGGATCTGTGCCTTCCTCCAAGCAAGAGGTCATTTCTGGTAAACCAAGTGAATTTGGGGCTCAAATGGTTTTACACAGTTCTGGAACCCAACGCGATTTTCACAATTAACTAAAGAGCATTTATGTAAGAGGAGCTCTGGTTTGTATCAGTTTCATAAGCAGAGTTATACTACATATGGTCCGTGTGAGTAGGAAACACAGTTCTTTTTTCTGGGCATGCTCATGGTTCTTGCTGGATTGGAGGCGCTGGAAAGAATAGTTTGCTTCTTGCGTGAAAACAGAGTGTGTTTCATGGATGAGAACACTGGTCTGAATTTCCCTTCAGAAATGGAGTTAAACCCCAGGATCTGTTTTTCCTACAAGCAAGAGTTCAATTCTGGTAAAACAAGTGATTTTTGGGTTCAAATGATTTTTCACAGTTCAACAACCCAACGTGATTCTCACAATTAAATAAAGAGCATTTATGTAAGAGGAGCTGTGGTTTGTATCACTTTCATAAGCAGAGTTGAACTACATATGGTCGAAATGAGTAGGAAACACAGTTCTTTTTTGCTGGGCATGCTCATGGTTCTTGCTGTATTGGAGACACTGGAAAAAGAGCTTGCTGCTTGCGTGAAAACAGAGTGTGTTTCATGGATGAGAACACTGGCCTGAATTTCCCTTCAGAAACAGAGTTAAACCACAGGATCTGTGTCTTCCTACAAGCAAGAGTTCATTTCGGGTAAAACAAGTGAATTTTGGGTTCAAATGATTTTTCACAGTTCAAAAACCCAACGCGATTCTCACAATTAAGTAAAGAGCACTTATGAAGAGGAGCGGTAGTTTGTATGAGTTTCATAAGCAGAAATCAACTGCATATATTCCATATGAGTCGGAAACACAGTTCTTTTTTTCTGGGCATGCTTATGGTTCTTGCTGTATTGGAGATACTGGAAAGATGAGCTTGCTTCCTGGGTGAAAGCAGGGTGTGTTTCAAGGATGAGAACACTGGTCTGAATTTCCCTTCAGAAACGGAGTTAAACCCCAGGATCTGTGTTTCCTACAAGCAAGAGTTCAATTCTGGTAAACCAAGTGTATTTGGGGCTCAAATGGTTTTACACAGTTCTGGAACCCAACGCGATTTTCACAATTAACTAAAGAGCATATGTAAGAGGAGCTGTGGTTTGTATCAGTATCATAAGCAGAGTTGAACTACATAAGGTCCGTATGTGCAGGAAACACAGTTCTTTTTTTTGGGCATGCTAATGATTTTTGCTCTATTGGAGATGCTGGAAAGAAGAGCTTTCTTCTTGCGTGAAAACAGAATGTGTTTCATGGATGAGAACACTGGTCTGAATTTCCCTTCAGAAACGGAGTTAAACCCCAGGATCAGTGTCATCCTACAAGCAAGAGTTCATTTCTGGTAAAACAGGTGAATTTTGGGCTCAACTGATTTTTCACATTTCAAAAACCCAACGCGATTCTCATTATTAACTAAAGAGCATTTATGTAAGAGGAGCTGTGGTTTGTATCACTTTCATAAGCAGAGTTGAACTACATATGGTCCGTATGAGTAGGAAACACAGTTCTTTTTTTCTGGGCATGCTCATGGTTCTTGCTGTATTGGAGACGCTGGAAAGAAGAGCTTGCTTCCTGCGTGAAAGCAGGGTGTGTTTCAAGGATGAGAACACTGGTCTGAATTTCCCTACAGAAACGGAGTTAAACCCCAGGATCTGTGTCTTCCTCCAAGTAAGAGGTCATTTCTGGTAAACCAAGTGAATTTGGTGCTCAAATAATTTTACACAGTTCTGGAACCCAATGCGATTCAAACTATTAACTAAAGAGCATTTATGTAACCGGAGCTGTGGTTTGTATAAGTTTCATTAGAGTTGGACTACATATGGTCCTTATGAGAAGGAAACACAATTCTTATTTTCTGGGCATGCTCATATTTCTTGCTGTATTGGAGACGTTGGAAAGAAGTACTTGCTTCTTGCGTGTAAACAAAGTGTGTTTCATGGATGAGAACACTGGTCTGAATTTCCCTTCAGAAACGGTGTTAAACCCCAGGATCTGTGTCTTCCTACAATCAAGAGTTCATTTCTGGTAAAAAAAAGTGAATTTTGGGCTCAAGTGATTTTTCACATTTCAACAACCCAACGCGATTCTCACAGTTAACTAAAGAGCATTTATGTAAGAGGAGCTGTCTTTTGTATCAGTTACATAAGAGAATTGAACTCATATGGTCTGTATGAGAAGGAATCACAGTTCTGTTTTTCTGGGCATGCTCATCTTTCTTGCTGTATTGGATAAGCTGGAAAGAAGAGCTTCCTTCTTGCGTTAAAACAGAATGTGTTTCATGGATGAGAACACTGGTCTGAATTTCCCTTCAGAAACGGAGTTAAACCCCAGGATCTGTGTCTGCTTATGAGCAAGAGTTCACTTCTGGTAAACCCAGTGAATTTTGGGCTCAACTGATTTTGCATTGTACACGAACCCAACGAGATTCTCACTATTAACTAAAGAGGATTTATGTAAGAGGAGCTGTGGTTTTTATCAGTTTCATAAGCAGAGTTGAACTACATATGGTCCTTATGAGTAGGAAACAAAGTTCTTTTTTTCTGGGCATGCTCATGGTTCTTGCTGTATTGTGATGCTGGAAAGAAGAGCTTGCTTATTGCGTGAAAGCAGGGTGTGTTTCATTGTTGAGAACAACGGCTTGAATTTCCCTTCAGAAACGGAGTTAAACCACAGGATCTGTGTCTTCCTACAAGCAAGAGTCCATTTCTGGTAAAACAAGTGAATTTGGGGCTCAAATGATTTTACACAGTTCTGGAACCCAATGCGATTCAAACTATTAACTAAAGAGCACTTATTTAAGAGGACCTGTGGTTTGTATCAGGTTCATAAACAGTGTTGAACTACATAAGATCCGTAAGAGTAGGAAAATCAGTTCTTTTTTTCTGGGCATACTCATGGTTCTTACTGTATTGGAGATGCTGGAAAGAAGAGCTTGCTTCTTGTATGAAAACAGAGCGTGTTTCATGGTTGAGAACACTGGTCTGAATTTCCCTTCAGAAACGGAGTTAAACCCCAGGATCTGTGCCTTCCTCCAAGCAAGAGGTCATTTCTGGTAAACCAAGTGAATTTGGGGCTCAAATGGTTTTACACAGTTCTGGAACCCAACGCGATTTTCACAATTAACTAAAGAGCATTTATGTAAGAGGAGCTCTGGTTTGTATCAGTTTCATAAGCAGAGTTATACTACATATGGTCCGTGTGAGTAGGAAACACAGTTCTTTTTTCTGGGCATGCTCATGGTTCTTGCTGGATTGGAGGCGCTGGAAAGAATAGTTTGCTTCTTGCGTGAAAACAGAGTGTGTTTCATGGATGAGAACACTGGTCTGAATTTCCCTTCAGAAATGGAGTTAAACCCCAGGATCTGTTTTTCCTACAAGCAAGAGTTCAATTCTGGTAAAACAAGTGATTTTTGGGTTCAAATGATTTTTCACAGTTCAACAACCCAACGTGATTCTCACAATTAAATAAAGAGCATTTATGTAAGAGGAGCTGTGGTTTGTATCACTTTCATAAGCAGAGTTGAACTACATATGGTCGAAATGAGTAGGAAACACAGTTCTTTTTTGCTGGGCATGCTCATGGTTCTTGCTGTATTGGAGACACTGGAAAAAGAGCTTGCTGCTTGCGTGAAAACAGAGTGTGTTTCATGGATGAGAACACTGGCCTGAATTTCCCTTCAGAAACAGAGTTAAACCACAGGATCTGTGTCTTCCTACAAGCAAGAGTTCATTTCGGGTAAAACAAGTGAATTTTGGGTTCAAATGATTTTTCACAGTTCAAAAACCCAACGCGATTCTCACAATTAAGTAAAGAGCACTTATGAAGAGGAGCGGTAGTTTGTATGAGTTTCATAAGCAGAAATCAACTGCATATATTCCATATGAGTCGGAAACACAGTTCTTTTTTTCTGGGCATGCTTATGGTTCTTGCTGTATTGGAGATACTGGAAAGATGAGCTTGCTTCCTGGGTGAAAGCAGGGTGTGTTTCAAGGATGAGAACACTGGTCTGAATTTCCCTTCAGAAACGGAGTTAAACCCCAGGATCTGTGTTTCCTACAAGCAAGAGTTCAATTCTGGTAAACCAAGTGTATTTGGGGCTCAAATGGTTTTACACAGTTCTGGAACCCAACGCGATTTTCACAATTAACTAAAGAGCATATGTAAGAGGAGCTGTGGTTTGTATCAGTATCATAAGCAGAGTTGAACTACATAAGGTCCGTATGTGCAGGAAACACAGTTCTTTTTTTTGGGCATGCTAATGATTTTTGCTCTATTGGAGATGCTGGAAAGAAGAGCTTTCTTCTTGCGTGAAAACAGAATGTGTTTCATGGATGAGAACACTGGTCTGAATTTCCCTTCAGAAACGGAGTTAAACCCCAGGATCAGTGTCATCCTACAAGCAAGAGTTCATTTCTGGTAAAACAGGTGAATTTTGGGCTCAACTGATTTTTCACATTTCAAAAACCCAACGCGATTCTCATTATTAACTAAAGAGCATTTATGTAAGAGGAGCTGTGGTTTGTATCACTTTCATAAGCAGAGTTGAACTACATATGGTCCGTATGAGTAGGAAACACAGTTCTTTTTTTCTGGGCATGCTCATGGTTCTTGCTGTATTGGAGACGCTGGAAAGAAGAGCTTGCTTCCTGCGTGAAAGCAGGGTGTGTTTCAAGGATGAGAACACTGGTCTGAATTTCCCTACAGAAACGGAGTTAAACCCCAGGATCTGTGTCTTCCTCCAAGTAAGAGGTCATTTCTGGTAAACCAAGTGAATTTGGTGCTCAAATAATTTTACACAGTTCTGGAACCCAATGCGATTCAAACTATTAACTAAAGAGCATTTATGTAACCGGAGCTGTGGTTTGTATAAGTTTCATTAGAGTTGGACTACATATGGTCCTTATGAGAAGGAAACACAATTCTTATTTTCTGGGCATGCTCATATTTCTTGCTGTATTGGAGACGTTGGAAAGAAGTACTTGCTTCTTGCGTGTAAACAAAGTGTGTTTCATGGATGAGAACACTGGTCTGAATTTCCCTTCAGAAACGGTGTTAAACCCCAGGATCTGTGTCTTCCTACAATCAAGAGTTCATTTCTGGTAAAAAAAAGTGAATTTTGGGCTCAAGTGATTTTTCACATTTCAACAACCCAACGCGATTCTCACAGTTAACTAAAGAGCATTTATGTAAGAGGAGCTGTCTTTTGTATCAGTTACATAAGAGAATTGAACTCATATGGTCTGTATGAGAAGGAATCACAGTTCTGTTTTTCTGGGCATGCTCATCTTTCTTGCTGTATTGGATAAGCTGGAAAGAAGAGCTTCCTTCTTGCGTTAAAACAGAATGTGTTTCATGGATGAGAACACTGGTCTGAATTTCCCTTCAGAAACGGAGTTAAACCCCAGGATCTGTGTCTGCTTACGAGCAAGAGTTCACTTCTGGTAAACCCAGTGAATTTTGGGCTCAACTGATTTTGCATTGTACACGAACCCAACGAGATTCTCACTATTAACTAAAGAGGATTTATGTAAGAGGAGCTGTGGTTTTTATCAGTTTCATAAGCAGAGTTGAACTACATATGGTCCTTATGAGTAGGAAACAAAGTTCTTTTTTTCTGGGCATGCTCATGGTTCTTGCTGTATTGTGATGCTGGAAAGAAGAGCTTGCTTATTGCGTGAAAGCAGGGTGTGTTTCATTGTTGAGAACAACGGCTTGAATTTCCCTTCAGAAACGGAGTTAAACCACAGGATCTGTGTCTTCCTACAAGCAAGAGTCCATTTCTGGTAAAACAAGTGAATTTGGGGCTCAAATGATTTTACACAGTTCTGGAACCCAATGCGATTCAAACTATTAACTAAAGAGCACTTATTTAAGAGGACCTGTGGTTTGTATCAGGTTCATAAACAGTGTTGAACTACATAAGATCCGTAAGAGTAGGAAAATCAGTTCTTTTTTTCTGGGCATACTCATGGTTCTTACTGTATTGGAGATGCTGGAAAGAAGAGCTTGCTTCTTGTATGAAAACAGAGCGTGTTTCATGGTTGAGAACACTGGTCTGAATTTCCCTTCAGAAACGGAGTTAAACCCCAGGATCTGTGCCTTCCTCCAAGCAAGAGGTCATTTCTGGTAAACCAAGTGAATTTGGGGCTCAAATGGTTTTACACAGTTCTGGAACCCAACGCGATTTTCACAATTAACTAAAGAGCATTTATGTAAGAGGAGCTCTGGTTTGTATCAGTTTCATAAGCAGAGTTATACTACATATGGTCCGTGTGAGTAGGAAACACAGTTCTTTTTTCTGGGCATGCTCATGGTTCTTGCTGGATTGGAGGCGCTGGAAAGAATAGTTTGCTTCTTGTGTGAAAACAGAGTGTGTTTCATGGATGAGAACACTGGTCTGAATTTCCCTTCAGAAATGGAGTTAAACCCCAGGATCTGTTTTTCCTACAAGCAAGAGTTCAATTCTGGTAAAACAAGTGATTTTTGGGTTCAAATGATTTTTCACAGTTCAACAACCCAACGTGATTCTCACAATTAAATAAAGAGCATTTATGTAAGAGGAGCTGTGGTTTGTATCACTTTCATAAGCAGAGTTGAACTACATATGGTCGAAATGAGTAGGAAACACAGTTCTTTTTTGCTGGGCATGCTCATGGTTCTTGCTGTATTGGAGACACTGGAAAAAGAGCTTGCTGCTTGCGTGAAAACAGAGTGTGTTTCATGGATGAGAACACTGGCCTGAATTTCCCTTCAGAAACAGAGTTAAACCACAGGATCTGTGTCTTCCTACAAGCAAGAGTTCATTTCGGGTAAAACAAGTGAATTTTGGGTTCAAATGATTTTTCACAGTTCAAAAACCCAACGCGATTCTCACAATTAAGTAAAGAGCACTTATGAAGAGGAGCGGTAGTTTGTATGAGTTTCATAAGCAGAAATCAACTGCATATATTCCATATGAGTCGGAAACACAGTTCTTTTTTTCTGGGCATGCTTATGGTTCTTGCTGTATTGGAGATACTGGAAAGATGAGCTTGCTTCCTGGGTGAAAGCAGGGTGTGTTTCAAGGATGAGAACACTGGTCTGAATTTCCCTTCAGAAACGGAGTTAAACCCCAGGATCTGTGTTTCCTACAAGCAAGAGTTCAATTCTGGTAAACCAAGTGTATTTGGGGCTCAAATGGTTTTACACAGTTCTGGAACCCAACGCGATTTTCACAATTAACTAAAGAGCATTATGTAAGAGGAGCTGTGGTTTGTATCAGTATCATAAGCAGAGTTGAACTACATAAGGTCCGTATGTGCAGGAAACACAGTTCTTTTTTTTGGGCATGCTAATGATTTTTGCTCTATTGGAGATGCTGGAAAGAAGAGCTTTCTTCTTGCGTGAAAACAGAATGTGTTTCATGGATGAGAACACTGGTCTGAATTTCCCTTCAGAAACGGAGTTAAACCCCAGGATCAGTGTCATCCTACAAGCAAGAGTTCATTTCTGGTAAAACAGGTGAATTTTGGGCTCAACTGATTTTTCACATTTCAAAAACCCAACGCGATTCTCATTATTAACTAAAGAGCATTTATGTAAGAGGAGCTGTGGTTTGTATCACTTTCATAAGCAGAGTTGAACTACATATGGTCCGTATGAGTAGGAAACACAGTTCTTTTTTTCTGGGCATGCTCATGGTTCTTGCTGTATTGGAGACGCTGGAAAGAAGAGCTTGCTTCCTGCGTGAAAGCAGGGTGTGTTTCAAGGATGAGAACACTGGTCTGAATTTCCCTACAGAAACGGAGTTAAACCCCAGGATCTGTGTCTTCCTCCAAGTAAGAGGTCATTTCTGGTAAACCAAGTGAATTTGGTGCTCAAATAATTTTACACAGTTCTGGAACCCAATGCGATTCAAACTATTAACTAAAGAGCATTTATGTAACCGGAGCTGTGGTTTGTATAAGTTTCATTAGAGTTGGACTACATATGGTCCTTATGAGAAGGAAACACAATTCTTATTTTCTGGGCATGCTCATATTTCTTGCTGTATTGGAGACGTTGGAAAGAAGTACTTGCTTCTTGCGTGTAAACAAAGTGTGTTTCATGGATGAGAACACTGGTCTGAATTTCCCTTCAGAAACGGTGTTAAACCCCAGGATCTGTGTCTTCCTACAATCAAGAGTTCATTTCTGGTAAAAAAAAGTGAATTTTGGGCTCAAGTGATTTTTCACATTTCAACAACCCAACGCGATTCTCACAGTTAACTAAAGAGCATTTATGTAAGAGGAGCTGTCTTTTGTATCAGTTACATAAGAGAATTGAACTCATATGGTCTGTATGAGAAGGAATCACAGTTCTGTTTTTCTGGGCATGCTCATCTTTCTTGCTGTATTGGATAAGCTGGAAAGAAGAGCTTCCTTCTTGCGTTAAAACAGAATGTGTTTCATGGATGAGAACACTGGTCTGAATTTCCCTTCAGAAACGGAGTTAAACCCCAGGATCTGTGTCTGCTTACGAGCAAGAGTTCACTTCTGGTAAACCCAGTGAATTTTGGGCTCAACTGATTTTGCATTGTACACGAACCCAACGAGATTCTCACTATTAACTAAAGAGGATTTATGTAAGAGGAGCTGTGGTTTTTATCAGTTTCATAAGCAGAGTTGAACTACATATGGTCCTTATGAGTAGGAAACAAAGTTCTTTTTTTCTGGGCATGCTCATGGTTCTTGCTGTATTGTGATGCTGGAAAGAAGAGCTTGCTTATTGCGTGAAAGCAGGGTGTGTTTCATTGTTGAGAACAACGGCTTGAATTTCCCTTCAGAAACGGAGTTAAACCACAGGATCTGTGTCTTCCTACAAGCAAGAGTCCATTTCTGGTAAAACAAGTGAATTTGGGGCTCAAATGATTTTACACAGTTCTGGAACCCAATGCGATTCAAACTATTAACTAAAGAGCACTTATTTAAGAGGACCTGTGGTTTGTATCAGGTTCATAAACAGTGTTGAACTACATAAGATCCGTAAGAGTAGGAAAATCAGTTCTTTTTTTCTGGGCATACTCATGGTTCTTACTGTATTGGAGATGCTGGAAAGAAGAGCTTGCTTCTTGTATGAAAACAGAGCGTGTTTCATGGTTGAGAACACTGGTCTGAATTTCCCTTCAGAAACGGAGTTAAACCCCAGGATCTGTGCCTTCCTCCAAGCAAGAGGTCATTTCTGGTAAACCAAGTGAATTTGGGGCTCAAATGGTTTTACACAGTTCTGGAACCCAACGCGATTTTCACAATTAACTAAAGAGCATTTATGTAAGAGGAGCTCTGGTTTGTATCAGTTTCATAAGCAGAGTTATACTACATATGGTCCGTGTGAGTAGGAAACACAGTTCTTTTTTCTGGGCATGCTCATGGTTCTTGCTGGATTGGAGGCGCTGGAAAGAATAGTTTGCTTCTTGCGTGAAAACAGAGTGTGTTTCATGGATGAGAACACTGGTCTGAATTTCCCTTCAGAAATGGAGTTAAACCCCAGGATCTGTTTTTCCTACAAGCAAGAGTTCAATTCTGGTAAAACAAGTGATTTTTGGGTTCAAATGATTTTTCACAGTTCAACAACCCAACGTGATTCTCACAATTAAATAAAGAGCATTTATGTAAGAGGAGCTGTGGTTTGTATCACTTTCATAAGCAGAGTTGAACTACATATGGTCGAAATGAGTAGGAAACACAGTTCTTTTTTGCTGGGCATGCTCATGGTTCTTGCTGTATTGGAGACACTGGAAAAAGAGCTTGCTTCTTGCGTGAAAACAGAGTGTGTTTCATGGATGAGAACACTGGCCTGAATTTCCCTTCAGAAACAGAGTTAAACCACAGGATCTGTGTCTTCCTACAAGCAAGAGTTCATTTCGGGTAAAACAAGTGAATTTTGGGTTCAAATGATTTTTCACAGTTCAAAAACCCAACGCGATTCTCACAATTAAGTAAAGAGCACTTATGAAGAGGAGCGGTAGTTTGTATGAGTTTCATAAGCAGAAATCAACTGCATATATTCCATATGAGTCGGAAACACAGTTCTTTTTTTCTGGGCATGCTTATGGTTCTTGCTGTATTGGAGATACTGGAAAGATGAGCTTGCTTCCTGGGTGAAAGCAGGGTGTGTTTCAAGGATGAGAACACTGGTCTGAATTTCCCTTCAGAAACGGAGTTAAACCCCAGGATCTGTGTTTCCTACAAGCAAGAGTTCAATTCTGGTAAACCAAGTGTATTTGGGGCTCAAATGGTTTTACACAGTTCTGGAACCCAACGCGATTTTCACAATTAACTAAAGAGCATTATGTAAGAGGAGCTGTGGTTTGTATCAGTATCATAAGCAGAGTTGAACTACATAAGGTCCGTATGTGCAGGAAACACAGTTCTTTTTTTTGGGCATGCTAATGATTTTTGCTCTATTGGAGATGCTGGAAAGAAGAGCTTTCTTCTTGCGTGAAAACAGAATGTGTTTCATGGATGAGAACACTGGTCTGAATTTCCCTTCAGAAACGGAGTTAAACCCCAGGATCAGTGTCATCCTACAAGCAAGAGTTCATTTCTGGTAAAACAGGTGAATTTTGGGCTCAACTGATTTTTCACATTTCAAAAACCCAACGCGATTCTCATTATTAACTAAAGAGCATTTATGTAAGAGGAGCTGTGGTTTGTATCACTTTCATAAGCAGAGTTGAACTACATATGGTCCGTATGAGTAGGAAACACAGTTCTTTTTTTCTGGGCATGCTCATGGTTCTTGCTGTATTGGAGACGCTGGAAAGAAGAGCTTGCTTCCTGCGTGAAAGCAGGGTGTGTTTCAAGGATGAGAACACTGGTCTGAATTTCCCTACAGAAACGGAGTTAAACCCCAGGATCTGTGTCTTCCTCCAAGTAAGAGGTCATTTCTGGTAAACCAAGTGAATTTGGTGCTCAAATAATTTTACACAGTTCTGGAACCCAATGCGATTCAAACTATTAACTAAAGAGCATTTATGTAACCGGAGCTGTGGTTTGTATAAGTTTCATTAGAGTTGGACTACATATGGTCCTTATGAGAAGGAAACACAATTCTTATTTTCTGGGCATGCTCATATTTCTTGCTGTATTGGAGACGTTGGAAAGAAGTACTTGCTTCTTGCGTGTAAACAAAGTGTGTTTCATGGATGAGAACACTGGTCTGAATTTCCCTTCAGAAACGGTGTTAAACCCCAGGATCTGTGTCTTCCTACAATCAAGAGTTCATTTCTGGTAAAAAAAGTGAATTTTGGGCTCAAGTGATTTTTCACATTTCAACAACCCAACGCGATTCTCACAGTTAACTAAAGAGCATTTATGTAAGAGGAGCTGTCTTTTGTATCAGTTACATAAGAGAATTGAACTCATATGGTCTGTATGAGAAGGAATCACAGTTCTGTTTTTCTGGGCATGCTCATCTTTCTTGCTGTACTGGATAAGCTGGAAAGAAGAGCTTCCTTCTTGCGTTAAAACAGAATGTGTTTCATGGATGAGAACACTGGTCTGAATTTCCCTTCAGAAATGGAGTTAAACCCCAGGATCTGTGTCTGCTTACGAGCAAGAGTTCACTTCTGGTAAACCCAGTGAATTTTGGGCTCAACTGATTTTGCATTGTACACGAACCCAACGAGATTCTCACTATTAACTAAAGAGGATTTATGTAAGAGGAGCTGTGGTTTTTATCAGTTTCATAAGCAGAGTTGAACTACATATGGTCCTTATGAGTAGGAAACAAAGTTCTTTTTTTCTGGGCATGCTCATGGTTCTTGCTGTATTGTGATGCTGGAAAGAAGAGCTTGCTTATTGCGTGAAAGCAGGGTGTGTTTCATTGTTGAGAACAACGGCTTGAATTTCCCTTCAGAAACGGAGTTAAACCACAGGATCTGTGTCTTCCTACAAGCAAGAGTCCATTTCTGGTAAAACAAGTGAATTTGGGGCTCAAATGATTTTACACAGTTCTGGAACCCAATGCGATTCAAACTATTAACTAAAGAGCACTTATTTAAGAGGACCTGTGGTTTGTATCAGGTTCATAAACAGTGTTGAACTACATAAGATCCGTAAGAGTAGGAAAATCAGTTCTTTTTTTCTGGGCATACTCATGGTTCTTACTGTATTGGAGATGCTTGAAAGAAGAGCTTGCTTCTTGTATGAAAACAGAGCGTGTTTCATGGTTGAGAACACTGGTCTGAATTTCCCTTCAGAAACGGAGTTAAACCCCAGGATCTGTGCCTTCCTCCAAGCAAGAGGTCATTTCTGGTAAACCAAGTGAATTTGGGGCTCAAATGGTTTTACACAGTTCTGGAACCCAACGCGATTTTCACAATTAACTAAAGAGCATTTATGTAAGAGGAGCTCTGGTTTGTATCAGTTTCATAAGCAGAGTTATACTACATATGGTCCGTGTGAGTAGGAAACACAGTTCTTTTTTCTGGGCATGCTCATGGTTCTTGCTGGATTGGAGGCGCTGGAAAGAATAGTTTGCTTCTTGCGTGAAAACAGAGTGTGATTCATGGATGAGAACACTGGTCTGAATTTCCCTTCAGAAATGGAGTTAAACCCCAGGATCTGTTTTTCCTACAAGCAAGAGTTCAATTCTGGTAAAACAAGTGATTTTTGGGTTCAAATGATTTTTCACAGTTCAACAACCCAACGTGATTCTCACAATTAAATAAAGAGCATTTATGTAAGAGGAGCTGTGGTTTGTATCACTTTCATAAGCAGAGTTGAACTACATATGGTCGAAATGAGTAGGAAACACAGTTCTTTTTTGCTGGGCATGCTCATGGTTCTTGCTGTATTGGAGACCCTGGAAAGAAGAGCTTGCTTCCTGCGTGAAAGCAGGGTGTGTTTCAAGGATGGGAACAATGATCTGAATTTCCCTTCAGAAACGGAGTTAAACCCCAGGATCAGTGTCTTCCTCCAAGCTAGAGGTCATTTCTGGTAAACCAAGTGAATTTGGGGGTCAAATGATTTTACACAGTTCTGGAACCCAATGCGATTCAAACTATTAACTAAAGAGCATTTATGTAAGAGGATCTGTGGTTTGTATAAGTTTCATAAGCAGAGGTGAACTACATATGGTCCTTATGAGTAGGAAACACAGTTCTTATTTCTGGGCATACTCATGGTTCTTGCTGTATTGGAGACACTGGAAAAAGTGCTTGCTGCTTGAAGGAAAACAGAGTGTGTTTCATGGATGAGAACACTGGTCTGAATTTCCCTTCAGAAACGGAGTTAAACCCCAGGATCTGTGTTTCCTACAAGCAAGAGTTCAATTCTGGTAAAACAAGTGAATTTGGGTTTCAAATGGTTTTACACAGTTCTGGAACCCAACGCGATTTTCACAATTAACTAAAGAGCATTATGTAAGAGGAGCTGTGGTTTGTATCAGTATCATAAGCAGAGTTGAACTACATAACGTCCGTATATGCAGGAAACACAGTTCTTTTTTGGGGGGCATGCTAATGGTTTTTGCTCTATTGGAGATGCTGGAAAGAAGTGCTTGCTTCCTGCGTGAAAGCAGGGTGTGTTTCAAGGATGAGAACACTGGGCTGAATTTCCCTTCAGAAACGGAGTTAAACCCCAGGATCTGTGTTTTCCTCCAAGTAAGAGGTCATTTCTGGTAAACCAAGTGAATTTGGTGCTCAAATGATTTTACACAGTTCTGGAACCCAATGCGATTCAAACTATTAACTAAAGAGCATTTATGTAAGAGGAGCTGTGGTTTGCATAAGTTTCATAAGCAGAGTTGAACTACATATGGTCCTTATGAGTAGTAAACACAGTTCTTTTTTTCTGGGCATGCTCATGGTTCTTGCAGTATTGGAGGCGCTGGAAAGAAGAGTTTGCTTCTTGCGTGAAAACAGAGTGTGTTTCATGGATGAGAACACTGGTCTGAATTTCCCTTCAGAAACGGAGTTAAACCCCAGGATCTGTGTCTTCCTCCAAGCAAGAGGTCATTTCTGGTAAACCAAGTGAATTTGGTGCTCAAATGATTTTACACAGTTCTGGAAACCAAGGCGATTCAAACTATTAACTAAAGAGCATTTATGTAAGAGGAGCTGTGGGTTGTATAAGTTTCTTAAGCAGAGTTGAACTACATATGGTCCGTATGAGTAGGAAACACAGTTCTTTTTTTCTGGGCATACTCATGGTTCTTGCTGTATTGGAGACACTGGAAAAAGAGCTTGCTGCTTGCGTGAAAACAGAGTGTGTTTCATGGATGAGAACACTGGCCTGAATTTCCCTTCAGAAACAGAGTTAAACCACAGGATCTGTGTCTTCCTACAAGCAAGAGTTCATTTCGGGTAAAACATGTGAATTTTGGGTTCAAATGATTTTTCACAGTTCAAAAACCCAACGCGATTCTCACAATTAAGTAAAGAGCACTTATGAAGAGGAGCGGTAGTTTGTATGAGTTTCATAAGCAGAAATCAACTGCATATATTCCATATGAGTCGGAAACACAGTTCTTTTTTTCTGGGCATGCTTATGGTTCTTGCTGTATTGGAGATACTGGAAAGAAGAGCTTGCTTCCTGCGTGAAAGCAGGGTGTGTTTCAAGGATGAGAACACTGGTCTGAATTTCCCTTCAGAAACGGAGTTAAACCCCAGGATCTGTGTTTCCTACAAGCAAGAGTTCAATTCTGGTAAACCAAGTGTATTTGGGGCTCAAATGGTTTTACACAGTTCTGGAACCCAACGTGATTTTCACAATTAACTAAAGAGCATTATGTAAGAGGAGCTGTGGTTTGTATCAGTATCATAAGCAGAGTTGAACTACATAAGGTCCGTATGTGCAGGAAACACAGTTCTTTTTTTTGGGGTATGCTAATGATTTTTGCTCTATTGGAGATGCTGGAAAGAAGAGCTTTCTTCTTGCGTGAAAACAGAATGTGTTTCATGGATGAGAACACTGGTCTGAATTTCCCTTCAGAAACGGAGTTAAACCCCAGGATCAGTGTCTTCCTACAAGCAAGAGTTCATTTCTGGTAAAACAGGTGAATTTTGGGCTCAACTGATTTTTCACATTTCAAAAACCCAACGCGATTCTCATTATTAACTAAAGAGCATTTATGTAAGAGGAGCTGTGGTTTGTATCACTTTCATAAGCAGAGTTGAACTACATATGGTCCGTATGAGTAGGAAACACAGTTCTTTTTTTCTGGGCATGCTCATGGTTCTTGCTGTATTGGAGACGCTGGAAAGAAGAGCTTGCTTCCTGCGTGAAAGCAGGATGTGTTTCACGGATGAGAACACTGGTCTGATTTCCCTTCAGAAACGGTGTTAAACCCCAGGATCTGTGTCTTCCTCCAAGTAAGAGGTCATTTCTGGGAAACCAAGTGAATTTGGTGCTCAAATAATTTTACACAGTTCTGGAACCCAATGCGATTCAAACTATTAACTAAAGAGCATTTATGTAAGAGGAGCTGTGGTTTGTATAAGTTTCATTAGAGTTGGACTACATATGGTCCTTATGAGTAGGAAACACAGTTCTTTTTTTCTGGGCATGCTCATGGTTCTTGCTGTATTGGAGACGCTGGAAAGAAGAGCTTGCTTCCTGCGTGAAAGCAGGGTGTGTTTCACGGATGAGAACACTGGTCTGAATTTCCCTTCAGAAACGGAGTTAAACCCCAGGATCTGTGTTTCCTACAAGCAAGAGTTCAATTCTGGTAAAACAAGTGAATTTGGGTTTCAAATGGTTTTACACAGTTCTGGAACCCAACGCGATTTTCACAATTAACTAAAGAGCATTATGTAAGAGGAGCTGTGGTTTGTATCAGTATCATAAGCAGAGTTGAACTACATAACGTCCGTATATGCAGGAAACACAGTTCTTTTTTGGGGGGCATGCTAATGGTTTTTGCTCTATTGGAGATGCTGGAAAGAAGTGCTTGCTTCCTGCGTGAAAGCAGGGTGTGTTTCAAGGATGAGAACACTGGGCTGAATTTCCCTTCAGAAACGGAGTTAAACCCCAGGATCTGTGTTTTCCTCCAAGTAAGAGGTCATTTCTGGTAAACCAAGTGAATTTGGTGCTCAAATGATTTTACACAGTTCTGGAACCCAATGCGATTCAAACTATTAACTAAAGAGCATTTATGTAAGAGGAGCTGTGGTTTGCATAAGTTTCATAAGCAGAGTTGAACTACATATGGTCCTTATGAGTAGTAAACACAGTTCTTTTTTTCTGGGCATGCTCATGGTTCTTGCAGTATTGGAGGCGCTGGAAAGAAGAGTTTGCTTCTTGCGTGAAAACAGAGTGTGTTTCATGGATGAGAACACTGGTCTGAATTTCCCTTCAGAAACGGAGTTAAACCCCAGGATCTGTGTCTTCCTCCAAGCAAGAGGTCATTTCTGGTAAACCAAGTGAATTTGGTGCTCAAATGATTTTACACAGTTCTGGAAACCAAGGCGATTCAAACTATTAACTAAAGAGCATTTATGTAAGAGGAGCTGTGGGTTGTATAAGTTTCTTAAGCAGAGTTGAACTACATATGGTCCGTATGAGTAGGAAACACAGTTCTTTTTTTCTGGGCATACTCATGGTTCTTGCTGTATTGGAGACACTGGAAAAAGAGCTTGCTGCTTGCGTGAAAACAGAGTGTGTTTCATGGATGAGAACACTGGCCTGAATTTCCCTTCAGAAACAGAGTTAAACCACAGGATCTGTGTCTTCCTACAAGCAAGAGTTCATTTCGGGTAAAACATGTGAATTTTGGGTTCAAATGATTTTTCACAGTTCAAAAACCCAACGCGATTCTCACAATTAAGTAAAGAGCACTTATGAAGAGGAGCGGTAGTTTGTATGAGTTTCATAAGCAGAAATCAACTGCATATATTCCATATGAGTCGGAAACACAGTTCTTTTTTTCTGGGCATGCTTATGGTTCTTGCTGTATTGGAGATACTGGAAAGAAGAGCTTGCTTCCTGCGTGAAAGCAGGGTGTGTTTCAAGGATGAGAACACTGGTCTGAATTTCCCTTCAGAAACGGAGTTAAACCCCAGGATCTGTGTTTCCTACAAGCAAGAGTTCAATTCTGGTAAACCAAGTGTATTTGGGGCTCAAATGGTTTTACACAGTTCTGGAACCCAACGTGATTTTCACAATTAACTAAAGAGCATTATGTAAGAGGAGCTGTGGTTTGTATCAGTATCATAAGCAGAGTTGAACTACATAAGGTCCGTATGTGCAGGAAACACAGTTCTTTTTTTTGGGGTATGCTAATGATTTTTGCTCTATTGGAGATGCTGGAAAGAAGAGCTTTCTTCTTGCGTGAAAACAGAATGTGTTTCATGGATGAGAACACTGGTCTGAATTTCCCTTCAGAAACGGAGTTAAACCCCAGGATCAGTGTCTTCCTACAAGCAAGAGTTCATTTCTGGTAAAACAGGTGAATTTTGGGCTCAACTGATTTTTCACATTTCAAAAACCCAACGCGATTCTCATTATTAACTAAAGAGCATTTATGTAAGAGGAGCTGTGGTTTGTATCACTTTCATAAGCAGAGTTGAACTACATATGGTCCGTATGAGTAGGAAACACAGTTCTTTTTTTCTGGGCATGCTCATGGTTCTTGCTGTATTGGAGACGCTGGAAAGAAGAGCTTGCTTCCTGCGTGAAAGCAGGGTGTGTTTCACGGATGAGAACACTGGTCTGATTTCCCTTCAGAAACGGTGTTAAACCCCAGGATCTGTGTCTTCCTCCAAGTAAGAGGTCATTTCTGGGAAACCAAGTGAATTTGGTGCTCAAATAATTTTACACAGTTCTGGAACCCAATGCGATTCAAACTATTAACTAAAGAGCATTTATGTAAGAGGAGCTGTGGTTTGTATAAGTTTCATTAGAGTTGGACTACATATGGTCCTTATGAGTAGGAAACACAATTCTTAATTTCTGGGCATACTCATATTTCTTGCTGTATTGGAGACGTTGGAAAGAAGTACTTGCTTCTTGCGTGAAAACAAAGTGTGTTTCATGGATGAGAACACTGGTCTGAATTTCCCTTCAGAAACGGTGTTAAACCCCAGGATCTGTGTCTTCCTACAAGCAAGAGTTCATTTCTGGTAAAAAAAAGTGAATTTTGGGCTCAAGTGATTTTTCACATTTCAACAACCCAACGCGATTCTCACAGTTAACTAAAGAGCATTTATGTAAGAGGAGCTGTCTTTTGTATCAGTTACATAAGAGAATTGAACTCATATGGTCTGTATGAGAAGGAATCACAGTTCTGTTTTTCTGGGCATGCTCATCTTTCTTGCTGTATTGGATAAGCTGGAAAGAAGAGCTTCCTTCTTGCGTTAAAACAGAATGTGTTTCATGGATGAGAACACTGGTCTGAATTTCCCTTCAGAAACGGAGTTAAACCCCAGGATCTGTGTCTGCCTACGAGCAAGAGTTCACTTCTGGTAAACCCAGTGAATTTTGGGCTCAACTGATTTTGCATTGTACACGAACCCAAGGAGATTCTCACTATTAACTAAAGAGGATTTATGTAAGAGGAGCTGTGGTTTTTATGAGTTTCATAAGCAGAGTTGAACTACATATGGTCCTTATGAGTAGGAAACAAAGTTCTTTTTTTCTGGGCATGCTCATGGTTCTTGCTGTATTGTGATGCTGGAAAGAAGAGCTTGCTTATTGCGTGAAAACAGAGTGTGTTTCATTGTTGAGAACAACGGCTTGAATTTCCCTTCAGAAACGGAGTTAAACCACAGGATCTGTGTCTTCCTACAAGCAAGAGTTCATTTCTGGTAAAACAAGTGAATTTGGGGCTGAAATAATTTTACACAGTTCTGGAACCCAATGCGATTCAAACTATTAACTAAAGAGCACTTATTTAAGAGGACCTGTGGTTTGTATCAGGTTCATAAACAGTGTTGAACTACATAAGATCCCTATGAGTAGGAAAATCAGTTCTTTTTTTCTGGGCATACTCATGGTTCTTACTGTATTGGAGATGCTGGAAAGAAGAGCTTGCTTCTTGTATGAAAACAGAGCGTGTTTCATGGTTGAGAACACTGGTCTGAATTTCCCTTCAGAAACGGAGTTAAACCCCAGGATCTGTGTCTTCCTCCAAGCAAGAGGTCATTTCTGGTAAACCAAGTGAATTTGGGGCTCAAATGGTTTTACACAGTTCTGGAACCCAACGCGATTTTCACAATTAACTAAAGAGCATTTATGTAAGAGGAGCTCCGGTTTGTATCAGTTTCATAAGCAGAGTTATACTACATATGGTCCATGTGAGAAGGAAACACAGCTCTTTTTTCTGGGCATGCTTATGGTTCTTGCTGGATTGGAGGCGCTGGAAAGAATAGTTTGCTTCTTGCGTGAAAACAGAGTGTGTTTCATGGATGAGAACACTGGTCTGAATTTCCCTTCAGAAACGGAGTTAAACCCCAGGATCAGTGTCTTCCTACAAGCAAGAGTTCATTTCTGGTAAAACAGGTGAATTTTGGGCTCAACTGATTTTTCACATTTCAAAAACCCAACGCGATTCTCATTATTAACTAAAGAGCATTTATGTAAGAGGAGCTGTGGTTTGTATCACTTTCATAAGCAGAGTTGAACTACATATGGTCCGTATGAGTAGGAAACACAGTTCTTTTTTTCTGGGCATGCTCATGGTTCTTGCTGTATTGGAGACGCTGGAAAGAAGAGCTTGCTTCCTGCGTGAAAGCAGGGTGTGTTTCACGGATGAGAACACTGGTCTGATTTCCCTTCAGAAACGGTGTTAAACCCCAGGATCTGTGTCTTCCTCCAAGTAAGAGGTCATTTCTGGGAAACCAAGTGAATTTGGTGCTCAAATAATTTTACACAGTTCTGGAACCCAATGCGATTCAAACTATTAACTAAAGAGCATTTATGTAAGAGGAGCTGTGGTTTGTATAAGTTTCATTAGAGTTGGACTACATATGGTCCTTATGAGTAGGAAACACAATTCTTAATTTCTGGGCATGCTCATATTTCTTGCTGTATTGGAGACGTTGGAAAGAAGTACTTGCTTCTTGCGTGAAAACAAAGTGTGTTTCATGGATGAGAACACTGGTCTGAATTTCCCTTCAGAAACGGTGTTAAACCCCAGGATCTGTGTCTTCCTACAAGCAAGAGTTCATTTCTGGTAAAAAAAAGTGAATTTTGGGCTCAAGTGATTTTTCACATTTCAACAACCCAACGCGATTCTCACAGTTAACTAAAGAGCATTTATGTAAGAGGAGCTGTCTTTTGTATCAGTTACATAAGAGAATTGAACTCATATGGTCTGTATGAGAAGGAATCACAGTTCTGTTTTTCTGGGCATGCTCATCTTTCTTGCTGTATTGGATAAGCTGGAAAGAAGAGCTTCCTTCTTGCGTTAAAACAGAATGTGTTTCATGGATGAGAACACTGGTCTGAATTTCCCTTCAGAAACGGAGTTAAACCCCAGGATCTGTGTCTGCCTACGAGCAAGAGTTCACTTCTGGTAAACCCAGTGAATTTTGGGCTCAACTGATTTTGCATTGTACACGAACCCAAGGAGATTCTCACTATTAACTAAAGAGGATTTATGTAAGAGGAGCTGTGGTTTTTATCAGTTTCATAAGCAGAGTTGAACTACATATGGTCCTTATGAGTAGGAAACAAAGTTCTTTTTTTCTGGGCATGCTCATGGTTCTTGCTGTATTGTGATGCTGGAAAGAAGAGCTTGCTTATTGCGTGAAAACAGAGTGTGTTTCATTGTTGAGAACAACGGCTTGAATTTCCCTTCAGAAACGGAGTTAAACCACAGGATCTGTGTCTTCCTACAAGCAAGAGTTCATTTCTGGTAAAACAAGTGAATTTGGGGCTGAAATAATTTTACACAGTTCTGGAACCCAATGCGATTCAAACTATTAACTAAAGAGCACTTATTTAAGAGGACCTGTGGTTTGTATCAGGTTCATAAACAGTGTTGAACTACATAAGATCCCTATGAGTAGGAAAATCAGTTCTTTTTTTCTGGGCATACTCATGGTTCTTACTGTATTGGAGATGCTGGAAAGAAGAGCTTGCTTCTTGTATGAAAACAGAGCGTGTTTCATGGTTGAGAACACTGGTCTGAATTTCCCTTCAGAAACGGAGTTAAACCCCAGGATCTGTGTCTTCCTCCAAGCAAGAGGTCATTTCTGGTAAACCAAGTGAATTTGGGGCTCAAATGGTTTTACACAGTTCTGGAACCCAACGCGATTTTCACAATTAACTAAAGAGCATTTATGTAAGAGGAGCTCCGGTTTGTATCAGTTTCATAAGCAGAGTTATACTACATATGGTCCATGTGAGAAGGAAACACAGCTCTTTTTTCTGGGCATGCTTATGGTTCTTGCTGGATTGGAGGCGCTGGAAAGAATAGTTTGCTTCTTGCGTGAAAACAGAGTGTGTTTCATGGATGAGAACACTGGTCTGAATTTCCCTTCAGAAATGGAGTTAAACCCCAGGATCTGTTTTTCCTACAAGCAAGAGTTCATTTCTGGTAAAACAAGTGATTTTTGGGTTCAAATGATTTTTCACAGTTCAACAACCCAACGTGATTCTCACAATTAAATAAAGAGCATTTATGTAAGAGGAGCTGTGGTTTGTATCACTTTCATAAGCAGAGTTGAACTACATATGGTCCGTATGAGTAGGAAACACAGTTCTTTTTTGCTGGGCATGCTCATGGTTCTTGCTGTATTGGAGACCCTGGAAAGAAGAGCTTGCTTCCTGCGTGAAAGCAGGGTGTGTTTCAAGGATGGGAACAATGGTCTGAATTTCCCTTCGGAAACGGAGTTAAACCCCAGGATCAGTGTCTTCCTCCAAGCAAGAGGTCATTTCTGGTAAACCAAGTGAATTTGGGGGTCAAATGATTTTACACAGTTCTGGAACCCAATGCGATTCAAACTATTAACTAAAGAGCATTTATGTAAGAGGATCTGTGGTTTGTATAAGTTTCATAAGCAGAGGTGAACTACATATGGTCTTTATGAGTAGGAAACACAGTTCTTATTTCTGGGCATACTCATGGTTCTTGCTGTATTGGAGACACTGGAAAAAGAGCTTGCTGCTTGAAGGAAAACAGAGTGTGTTTCATGGATGAGAACACTGGTCTGAATTTCCCTTCAGAAACGGAGTTAAACCCCAGGATCTGTGTTTCCTACAAGCAAGAGTTCAATTCTGGTAAAACAAGTGAATTTGGGTTTCAAATGGTTTTACACAGTTCTGGAACCCAACACGATTTTCACAATTAACTAAAGAGCATTATGTAAGAGGAGCTGTGGTTTGTATCAGTATCATAAGCAGAGTTGAACTACATAACGTCCGTATATGCAGGAAACACAGTTCTTTTTTTGGGGGCATGCTAATGGTTTTTGCTCTATTGGAGATGCTGGAAAGAAGAGCTTTCTTTGCGTGAAAACAGAGTGTGTTTCATGGATGAGAACACTGGTCTGAATTTCCCTTCAGAAACGGAGTTAAACCCCAGGATCTGTGTCTTCCTACAAGCAAGAGTTCATTTCTGGTAAAACAAGTGAATTTTGGGCTCAACTGATTTTTCACATTTCAACAACCCAACGCGATTGTCACTATTAACTAAAGAGCATTTATGAAAGAGGAGCTGTGGTTTGTATCTGTTTCATAAGCAGAGTTATACTACATATGGTCCGTGTGAGTGGGAAACACAGTTTATTTTTTCTGGGCATGCTCATGGTTCTTGCTGTTTTGGGGGCGCTGGAAAGAAGAGTTTGCTTCTTGCGTGAAAACAGAGTGTGTTTCATGGAGAAGAACACTGGTCTGAATTTCCCTTCAGAAATGGAGTTAAACCCCAGGATCTGTGTTTCCTACAAGCAAGAATTCAATTCTGGTAAACCAAGTGATTTTGGGGCACAAATGATTTTACATAGTTCTGGAACCCAACGCAATTCTCACAATTAATTAAAGAGCATTAATGTTAGAAAAGCTGTGGTTTGTATCAGTTTCATAAGCAGAATTGAACTGCATATGGTCTGTATGAGTAGGAATCACAGTTCTGTTTTTCTGGGCATGATCATCACTCTTGCTGTATTGGATACACTGGAAGAAGAGCTTGCTTCTTGCGTTAAAACAGAGTGTGTTTCATTGTTGAGAACACTGGCCTGAATTTCCCTTCCGAAACGGAGTTAAACCACAGGATCTGTGACTTCCTACAATCAAGAGTTCATTTCTGGTTAAACAAGTGAATTTTGGGTTCAAATGATTTTTCACAGTTCAACAACCCAACGCGATTCTCACAATTAACTAAAGAGCATTTATGTAAGAGGAGCTCTGGTTTGTATCACTTTCATAAGCAGAGTTGGACTACATATGGTCTGTATGAGTAGGAAACACAGTTATTTCTTGCTGGGCATGCTCATGGTTCTTGCTGTATTGGAGACGCTGGAAAGAAGAGCTTGCTTCCTGCGTGAAAGCAGGGTGTGTTTCAAGGATGAGAACACTGGTCTGAATTTCCCTTCAGAAACGGATTTAAACCCCAGGATCTGTGTCTTCCTCCAAGCAAGGGTTCATTTCTGGTAAAGCCAGTGAATTTTGGGTTCAAATGATTTTTCACAGTTCAACAACCCAACGCGATTCTCACTATTAACTAAAGAGGATTTATGTAAGAGGAGCGGTGGTTTGTATCAGTTTCATAAGCAGAGTTGAACTACATATGTTCGTTATGAGTAGGAAACAAAGTTCTTTTTTTCTGGGCATGCTCATGGTTCTTGCTGTATTGTGATGCTGGAAAGAAGAGATTGCCTATTGCGTGAAAACAGAGTGTGTTTCATTGTTGAGAACACTGGCCTGAATTTCCCTTCAGAAACGGAGTTAAACCACAGGATCTGTGTCTTCCTACAAGCAAGAGTTCATTTCGAGTAAAACAAGTGAATTTTGGGTTCAAATGATGTTTCACAGTTCAAAAACCCAACGCGATTCTCACAATTAAGTAAAGAGCATTTATGAAGAGGAGCGGTAGTTTGTATCAGTATCATAAGCAGAAATCAACTGCATATAGTCCATATGAGTAGGAAGCACAGTTCTTTTTTTCTGGGCATGCTTATGGTTCTTGCCGTATTGGAGATACTGGAAAGAAGAGCTTGCTTCCTGCGTGAAAGCAGGGTGTGTTTCAAGAATGAGAACATTGGTCTGAATTTCCCTTCAGAAACGGAGTTAAACCCCAGGATCTGTGTCTTCCTACAAGCAAGAGTTCATTTCTGGTAAAACAAGTGAATTTTTTGGCTCAAATATTTTTTCACAGTTCTGGAACCCAACGCGATTTTCACAATTAACTAAAGAGCATTATGTAAGAGGAGCTGTGGTTTGTATCAGTATCATAAGCAGAGTTGAACTACTTAAGGTCCGTATGTGCAGGAAACACAGTTCTTTTTTTTGGGGCATGCTAATGGTTTTTGCTCTATTGGAGATGCTGGAAAGAAGAGCTTTCTTCTTGCGTGAAAACAGAGTGTGTTTCATGGTTGAGAACACTGGTCTGAATTTCCCTTCAGAAACGGAGTTAAACCCCAGGATCTGTGTCTTCCTACAAGCAAGAGTTCATTTCTGGTAAAACAAGTGAATTTTGGGCTCAACTGATTTTTCACATTTCAACAAACCAACGCGATTCTCACTATTAAGTAAAGAGCATTTATGTAAGAGGAGCTGTGGTTTGTATCAGTTTCATAAGCAGAGTTATACTACATATGGTCCATGTGAGTAGGAAACACAGTTCTTTTTTTCTGGGCATGCTCATGGTTCTTGCTGTATTGGAGGCGCTGGAAAGAAGAGTTTGCTTCTTGCGTGAAAACAGAGTGTGTTTCGTGGATGAGAACACTGGTCTGAATTTCCCTTCAGAAATGGAGTTAAACCCCAGGATCTGTGTTTCCTACAAGCAAGAGTTCAATTCTGGTAAACCAAGTGATTTTGGGGCACAAATGATTTTACATAGTTCTGGAACCCAACGCAATTCTCACAATTAATTAAAGAGCATTAATGTTAGAAAAGCTGTGGTTTGTATCAGTTTCATAAGCAGAATTGAACTGCATATGGTCTGTATGAGTAGGAATCACAGTTCTGTTTTTCTGGGCATGATCATCACTCTTGCTGTATTGGATACACTGGAAGAAGAGCTTGCTTCTTGCGTTAAAACAGAGTGTGTTTCATTGTTGAGAACACTGGCCTGAATTTCCCTTCCGAAACGGAGTTAAACCACAGGATCTGTGACTTCCTACAATCAAGAGTTCATTTCTGGTTAAACAAGTGAATTTTGGGTTCAAATGATTTTTCACAGTTCAACAACCCAACGCGATTCTCACAATTAACTAAAGAGCATTTATGTAAGAGGAGCTCTGGTTTGTATCACTTTCATAAGCAGAGTTGGACTACATATGGTCTGTATGAGTAGGAAACACAGTTATTTCTTGCTGGGCATGCTCATGGTTCTTGCTGTATTGGAGACGCTGGAAAGAAGAGCTTGCTTCCTGCGTGAAAGCAGGGTGTGTTTCAAGGATGAGAACACTGGTCTGAATTTCCCTTCAGAAACGGATTTAAACCCCAGGATCTGTGTCTTCCTCCAAGCAAGAGTTCATTTCTGGTAAAGCCAGGGAATTTTGGGTTCAAATGATTTTTCACAGTTCAACAACCCAACGCGATTCTCACTATTAACTAAAGAGGATTTATGTAAGAGGAGCGGTGGTTTGTATCAGTTTCATAAGCAGAGTTGAACTACATATGTTCGTTATGAGTAGGAAACAAAGTTCTTTTTTTCTGGGCATGCTCATGGTTCTTGCTGTATTGTGATGCTGGAAAGAAGAGATTGCCTATTGCGTGAAAACAGAGTGTGTTTCATTGTTGAGAACACTGGCCTGAATTTCCCTTCAGAAACGGAGTTAAACCCCAGGATCTGTGTCTTCCTCCAAGTAAGAGGTCATTTCTGGTAAACCAAGTGAATTTGGTGCTTAAATGATTTTACACAGTTCTGGAAACCAAGGCGATTCAAACTATTAACTAAAGAGCATTTATGTAAGAGGAGCTGTGGGTTGTATAAGTTTCTTAAGCAGAGTTGAACTACATATGGTCCGTATGAGTAGGAAACACAGTTCTTTTTTTCTGGGCATACTCATGGTTCTTGCTGTATTGGAGACACTGGAAAAAGAGCTTGCTGCTTGCGTGAAAACAGAGTGTGTTTCATGGATGAGAACACTGGCCTGAATTTCCCTTCAGAAACAGAGTTAAACCACAGGATCTGTGTCTTCCTACAAGCAAGAGTTCATTTCGGGTAAAACAAGTGAATTTTGGGTTCAAATGATTTTTCACAGTTCAAAAACCCAACGCGATTCTCACAATTAAGTAAAGAGCACTTATGAAGAGGAGCGGTAGTTTGTATGAGTTTCATAAGCAGAAATCAACTGCATATATTCCATATGAGTCAGAAACACAGTTCTATTTTTCTGGGCATGCTTATGGTTCTTGCTGTATTGGAGATACTGGAAAGAAGAGCTTGTTTCCTGTGTGAAAGCAGGGTGTGTTTCAAGGATGAGAACACTGGTCTGAATTTCCCTTCAGAATCGGAGTTAAACCCCAGGATCTGTGTTTCCTACAAGCAAGAGTTCAATTCTGGTAAACCAAGTGTATTTGGGGCTCAAATGGTTTTACACAGTTCTGGAACCCAACGCGATTTTCACAATTAACTAAAGAGCATTATGTAAGAGGAGCTGTGGTTTGTAGCAGTATAATAAGCAGAGTTGAACTACATAAGGTCCATATGTGCAGGAAACACAGTTCTTTTTTTGGGGGTATGCTAATGATTTTTGCTCTATTGGAGATGCTGGAAAGAAGAGCTTTCTTCTTGCGTGAAAACAGAATGTGTTTCATGGATGAGAACACTGGTCTGAATTTCCCTTCAGAAACGGAGTTAAACCACAGGATCAGTGTCTTCCTACAAGCAAGAGTTCATTTCTGGTAAAACAGGTGAATTTTGGGCTCAACTGATTTTTCACATTTCAAAAACCCAACGCGATTCTCATTATTAACTAAAGAGCATTTATGTAAGAGGAGCTGTGGTTTGTATCACTTTCATAAGCAGAGTTGAACTACATATGGTCCGTATGAGTAGGAAACACAGTTCTTTCTTTCTGGGCATGCTCATGGTTCTTGCTGTATTGGAGACGCTGGAAAGAAGAGCTTGCTTCCTGCGTGAAAACAGAGTGTGTTTCATGGTTGAGAACACTGGTCTGAATTTCCCTTCAGAAACGGAGTTAAACCCCAGGATCTGTGTTTCCTGCAAGCAAGAGTTCATTTCTGGTAAACCAAGTGATTTTGGGTTCAAATGATTTTTCACAGTTCAACAACCCAATGCGATTCTTACAATTAACTAAAGAGCATTTATGCAAGAGGAGCTGTAATTTGTATCAGTTTCATAAGCAGAAATCAACTGCATATGGTCCGTATGAGTAGGAAACACAGTTCTTTTTTTCTGGGCATGCTCATGGTTCTTGCTGTTTTGGAGATCTGGAAAGAAGACCTTGCTTCTTGTATGAAAACAGAGTGTGTTTCATGGATGAGAACACTGGTCTGAATTTCCCTTCTGAAACGGAGTTAAAACCCAGGATCTGTGTTTCCTACAAGCAAGAGTTCAATTCTGGTAAACCAAGTGAATTTGGGGCTCAAATGATATTACACAGTTCTGGAACCCAACGTGATTCAAACTATTAACTAAAGAGCAATTATGTAAGAAGACCTGTGGTTTTTATCAGGTTCATAAGCAGTGTTGAACTACATAAGATCCGTATGAGTAGGAAAATCAGTTCTTTTTTTCAGGGCATACTCATGGTTCTTGCTCTATTGGAGATGCTGGAAAGAAGAGCTTGCTTGTTGTATGAAAACAGAGTGTGTTTCATGGATGAGAACACTGGTCTGAATTTCCATTCAGAAACGGAGTTAAACCCCAGGATCTGTGTTTCCTGCAAGCAAGAGTTCAATTCTGGTCAACCAAGTGAATTTGGGGTTCAAATGATTTTAAACAGTTCTGGAACACAATGCGATTCAAACTATTAACTAAAGAGCATTTATGTAAGAGGAGCTGTGGTTTGTATAAGTTTCATTAGAGTTGGACTACATATGGTCCGTATGAGTAGGAAACACAGTTCTTTTTTTCTGGGCATGCTCATATTTCTTGCTGTATTGGAGACGTTGGAAAGAAGTACTTGCTTCTTGCGTGAAAACAAAGTGTGTTTCATGGATGAGAACACTGGTCTGAATTTCCCTTCAGAAACGGTGTTAAACCCCAGGATCTGTGTCTTCCTACAAGCAAGACTTCATTTCTGGTAAAACAAGTGAAATTTGGGCTCAAGTGATTTTTCACATTTCAACAACCCAACGCGATTCTCACAGTTAACTAAAGAGCATTTATGTAAGAGGAGCTGTCTTTTGTATCAGTTTCATAAGAGAATTGAACTTATATGGTCTGTATGAGTAGGAAACACAGTTCTGTTTTTAAGGGCATGCTCATCTTTCTTGCTGTATTGGATAAGCTGGAAAGAAGAGCTTCCTTCTTGCGTTAAAACACAATGTGTTTCATGGATGAGAACACTGGTCTGAATTTCCCTTCAGAAACGGAGTTAAACCCCAGGATCTGTGTCTTCCTACGAGCAAGAGTTCACTTCTGGTAAACCCAGTGAATTTTGGGCTCTACTGATTTTGCACTGTACACGAACCCAACGAGATTCTCACTATTAACTAAAGAGGATTTATATAAGAGGAGCTGTGGTTTGTATCAGTTTCATAAGCAGAGTTGAACTACATATGTTCCTTATGAGTAGGAAACAAAGTTCTTTTTTTCTGGGCATGCTCATGGTTCTTGCTGTATTGTGATGCTGGAAAGAAGAGCTTGCTTATTGCGTGAAAACAGAGTGTGTTTCATTGTTGATAACACCGGCCTGAATTTCCCTTGAGAAACGGAGTTAAACCCCAGGATCTGTGTCTTCCTAGAAAAAAGTTTTAATTCTGGTAAAACAAGTGAATTTTCGGGTCAAATGATTTTTCACAGTTCAACAACCCAACGCGATTCTCACAATTAACTAAAGAGCATTTATGTAAGAGGAGCGGTAGTTTGTATCAGTTTGATAGGCAGAAATCAACTGCATATGGTCCATATGAGTAGGAAACACAGTTCTTTTTTTCTGGGCATGCTTATGGTTCTTGCTGTATTGGAGATGCTGGATAGAAGAGCTTGCTTCCTGCGTGAAAGCAGGGTGTGTTTCAAGGATGAGAACACTGGTCTGAATTTCCCTTCAGAAACGGAGTTAAACCCCAGGATCTGTGTTTCCTACAAGCAAGAGTTCAATTCTGGTAAACCAAGGGAATTTGGGGCCCAAATGATTTTACACAGTTCTGGAACTCAACGCGATTCTCACAATTAACTAAAGAGCATTATGTAACAGGCGGTGTGGTTTGTATCACTTTCATAAGCAGAATTGAACTACATATGGTCTGTATGAGTAGGAAATACAGTTCTGTTTTTCTTGGCATGCTCATGGTTTTTGCTCTATTGGACACGCTGGAAAGAAGAGCTTCCTTATGCGTGAAAACAGAGTGTGTTTCATGGATGAGAACACTGGTCTGAATTTCCCTTCAGAAATGGAGTTAAACCCCTAGATCTGTGTATTCCTACAAGCAAGATTTCATTTCTGGTAAACCCAGTGCTTTTTGGGCTCAACTGATTTTACACTGTACATGATCCCAACAAGATTCTCACTATTAACTAAAGAGGATTTATGTAAGAGGAGCTGTGGTTTGTATCAGTTTCATAAGCAGAGTTGAACTACATATGGTCCTTATGAGTAGGAAACACAGTTCTTTTTTTTCTGGGCATGCTCATGGTTCTTGCTGTTTTGGAGATGCTGGAAAGAAGAGCTTGCTTATTGCGTCAAAACAGAGTGTGTTTCATGGTTGAGAACACTGCTCTGAATTTCCCTTCAGAAACGGAGTTAAACCACAGCATCTGTGTCTTCCTACAAGCAAGAGTTCATTTCTGGTAAAACAAGTGAATTTTGGGCTCAACTGATTTTTCACAGTAAAAAACCCAACGCGTTTCTCACAATTTACTTAAGAGGATTTCCGTAAGAGGAGCTGTAGTTTGTATCAGTTTCATAAGCAGAGTTGAACTACATATGGTCCTTATGAGTAGGAAACACAGTTCTTTTTTTCTTGGCATGCTCATGGTTCTTGCTTTATTGGAGATGCTGGAAAGAAGAGCTTGCCTTTTGAGTGAAAACAGAGTGTGTTTCATTGTTGAGAACTCTGGCCTGAATTTCCCTTCAGAAACGGAGTTAAACCCCAGGATCTGTGTTTCCTACAAGCAAGAGTTCAATTCTGGTAAACCAAGTGAATTTGGGGCTCAAATGAATTTACACAGTTCTGGAACCCAATGCGATTCAAACTATTAACTAAAGAGCATTTATGTAAGAGGAGCTCTGGTTTGTATCAGTATCATAAGCAGAGTTGAACTACATAAGGTCCGTATGAGCAGGAAACACAGTTCTTTTTTTCTGGGTACGTTCATGGTTCTTGCTGGATAGGAGATGCTGGAAATAAGAGCTTGCTTCCTGCGTGAAATCAGGGTGTGTTTCATGGATGATAACACTGGTCTGAATTTCCCTTCAGAAACAGAGTTAAACCCCAGGATCTGTGTCTTCCTCCAAGCAAGAGTTCATTTCTGGCAAACCAAGAGAATTTGGGGCTCAAATGATTTTAAACAGTTCTGGAACCCAATGCGATTCAAACTATTAACTAAAGAGCATTTATGTAAAGGGAGCTATGGCTTGTATAAGATTCATAAGCGGAGTTGGACTACATATGGTCCGTATGAGTAGGAAACACAGTTCTTTTTTTCTGGGCATGCTCATGGTTCTTGCTGTATTGGAGACGCTGGAAAGAAGAGCTTGCTTCTTGCGTGTAAACAGAGTGTGTTTCATGGATTAGAACACTGGTCTGAATTTCCCTTCAGAAACGGAGTTAAACCCCAGGATCTGTGTTTCCTACAAGCAAGAGAACAATTCTGGTAAACCAAGTGAATTTGGAGCTCAAATGATTTTACACAGTTCTGGAACCCAATGAGATTCTCACAGTTAACTAAAGAGCATTTATGTAAGAGGACCTGTCTTTTGTATCAGTTTCATAAGCAGAATTGAACTCATATGGTCTGTATGAGTAGGAAACACAGTTCCTTTTTTCTTGGAATGCTCATCTTTCTTGCTGTATTGGACAAGCTGGAAAGAGCTTGCTTCTTGCGTTAAAACAGAGTGTGTTTCATGGATGAGAACACTGGTATGAATTCCCCTTCAGAAACGGAGTTAAACCCCAGGATCTGTGTATTCCTACAAGCAAGAGTTCATTTCTGGTAAACCCAGTGCTTTTTGGGCTCAAGTGATTTTACACTGTACACGATCCCAACAAGATTCTCACTATTAACTAAAGAGCATTTATGTAAGAGGAGATGTGGTTTGTATAAGTTTCATAAGAAGAGTTGAACTACATATGTTCCTTATGAGAAGGAAACACAGTTCATTTTTTCTGGGCATGCTCACGGTTCTTGCTGTGTTGGAGATGCTGGAAAAAAGAGCTTGTTTCTTGCGTGAAAACAGAGTGTGTTTTATGGATGTTAACGCTGGTCTGAATTTCTTATGAGAAATGGATTTAAATCACAATATCTATGTTTTCCTACAAGCAAGAGTTCATTTGTGTTAAACCAAGTGAATTTGGAGCTCAAATGATTTTAAACAGTTCTGGAACCCAACGCGATTCAAACGATTAACTAAAGAGCATTTATGTAAGAGTAGTTGTGGTTTGTGTCAGTTTCATAAGCAGAGTTGAACTACATAAGGTCCGTATGAGTAGGAAACACAGATCTTTTTTGGGGGGGGGCATGCTCATGGTTCTTGCTGTATTGGAGACACTGGAAAGAAGAGCTTGCTGCTTGCGTGAAAACAGAGTGTGTTTCATGGATGAGAACACTGGTCTGAATTTCCCTTCAGAAACTGAGTTAATACCCAGGATCTGTGTTTCCTACAAGCAAGAGTTCAATTCTGGTAAACCAAGTGAATTTGGAGCTCAAATGATTTTACACAGTTCTGGAACCCAACGCGATTCAAACTATTAACTAAAAAGCATTTATGTAAGAGGAGCTCTGGTTTGTATCAGTATCATAAGCAGAGTCGAACAACAAAAGGTCTGTATGAGCAGGAAACACAGTAGATTTTTTCTGGGCATGCTCATGGTTCTTGCTGTATTGGAGATGCTGGAAAGAAGAGCTTGCTTATTGGGTGAAAACAGTGTGGTTCATGGTTGAGAACACTGGTCTGAATTTCCCTTCAGAAACGGAGTTAAACCACAGGATCTGTGTCTTCCTAATAGCAAGAGTTCAATTCTGTTAAACCAAGTGAATTTGGGGTTCAAATGATTTTTCACAGATCAACAGCCCAATGCGATGCTCACAATTAACTACAGACCATTTATGTAAGAGGAGCTGTGGTTTGTATCAGTTTCATAAGCAGAGATGAACTACATATGGTCCATATGATTAGGAAACACAGTTTTCTTTTTATCTGTGAATTCTCATGGTTCTTGCTATATTAGAGACGCTGGAAAGAAGAGCTTGCTTCTTGCGTGAAAACAGAGTGTGTTTCATGGATGAGAACACTGGTCTGAATTTCCCTTCAGAAATGGAGTTAAACCCCAGGATCTGTGTCTTCCCACAGGCAAACGTACATTTCTGGTAAACCAAGTGAATTTGGTTCTCAAATGTTTTTACACAGTTCTGAAACCCAAGGCGATTCAAACTATTAACTAAAGAGCATTTATGTAAGATGCGCTGTGGTTGGTATCAGTTTCATAAGCAGAGTTGAACTACATAAGGACCGTATGAGTAGGAAACACAGTACTCTTTTTCAGGGGATATTCATGGTTCTTGTTGTTTTGGAGACACTGGAAAGAAGAGCTTGCTTCTTCCGTGAGAACTGAGTATGTTTCATGGATGAGAACACTGGTCTGAATTTTCCTTCAGAAACGGAGTTAAACCCCAGAATCTTGTGTTCCTACAAACAAGAGTTCATTTCTGGTAAAACAAGTGAATTTTGGTTTCAAATGATTTTTCACAGTTCAACAAACCAACGCGATTCTCACTATTAACTAAAGAGTATTTATGTAAGAGGAGCTGTGGTTTGTATCAGGTTCATAAGCAGAGTTGAACTACATATGGTCCCTATGAGTAGGACACAAAGTTATTTTTTTCTGGGCATGCTCATGGTTCTTGCTGAATTGGAGACACTGGAAAGAAGAGCTTGCTTCTTGAGTTAAAACAGAGTGAGTTTCATGGATGAGAACACTTGTCTCATTTTCCCCTCAGAAACAGAGTTAATCCACAGGATCTGTTATTTCCTACATCAAGAGTTCATTTCTGGTAAACCAAGTGAATTTTGGGCTCAAATGATTTTTCACACCTCAACAAACCAACGCGATTCTCACTATTAACTAAAGAGCATTTATGTAAGAGGAGCTGTGGTTTGTATCAGCTTCATGAGCATAGTTGAACTACATATGGTCCGTATGAGCGGGAAACACAGTTCTTTTTTCCTGGGCATGTCCATGGTTCTCGCAGTATTGCCCACACTGGAAAGAAGAGCTTGCTGCTTGCGTGAAAACAGAGTGTGTTTCATGGATGAGAACATTGGTCTGAATTTCCCTTCAGAGACGGAGTTAAACCCCAGGATCTGTATCTTCCTACAAGCAATAGGTCATTTCTGGAAAACCAAGTGAATTTGGAGCTCAAATGATTTTGCACAGTTGTGGAACCCAACGAGATTCGAACTATTAACTAAAGAGCATTCATGTAAGAGGAGCTGTGGTTTGTATCAGTTTTGTAAGCAGAGATGAACTACATATGGTCCATATGATTAGGAAACACAGTTTTTTTTTTATCTGAGAATTCTCATGGTTCTTGCTGTATTAGAGACACTGGAAACACAAGCTTTCTTCTTGAGTGAAAACAGAGTGTGTTTCATGGATGAGAACACTGGTCTTAATTTCCCATCAGAAACGGAGTTAAACCACAAAATCTGTGTCTTCGTACAAGCAAGAGTTCATTTCTGGTAATCCATGTGAATTTTGGGCTCAAATGATTTTACACAGTTCTGGAACCCAACTTCAATCTCCGTATTAACAAAAGAGCATTTATGTAAGAGGAGCTGTGGTTTTTATCAGTTTCATAAGCAGAGTTGAACTACATATGGTCCTTATGAGTAGGAAACACAGTTGTATTGTTCTGGGCATGCTCATGGTTCTTGCTGTATTGGAGATGCTGGAAAGAAGAGCTTGCTTCTTGCATGAAAACAGAGTGTGTTTCATGGATGAGAACACTGGTCTGAATTTCCCTTCACAAACGGAGTTAAACCCCAGGATCTGTGTCTTCCTACAAGCAAGAGTTCATTTCTGGTAAAACAAGTGAATTTTGGGTTCAAATGATTTTTCACAGTTCAACAAACCAATGCGATTCTCACTATTAACTGAAGAGTATTTGTGTAAGAGGAGCTGTAGTTTATATCTGTTTCATAAGCAGAATTGAACTGCATATGGTATGTAAGAGTAAGAAACACAGTTGTGGTATTTTGGGCATGCTAATATTTCTTGCTGTATTGGAGACACTGGAAAGACGAGCTTTCTTCTTGCGTGAAAACAGAGTGTGTTTCATGGATGAGAACAGTGGTCTGAATTTCGGAACAGAAACGGAGTTAAACCACAAAATCTGTGTCTTCGTACATGCAAGAGTTCATTTCTGGTAATTCAAGTGAATTTGGCGCTCAAATGATTTTACACAGTTCTGGAATCCAACGCAATTCAAACTACTAACTAAAGAGCATTTATGTAAGAGGAGCTGTGGTTTGTATCAGTTTCAAAAGCAGAGTTGAACTACATATTGTCCGTATGAGTGGGAAACACAGTTCTTTTTCCTGGGCATGTTCATGTTTCTTGCTGTATTGGAGACACAGGAAAGAAGAGCTTGCTTGTGTGAAAACAGAGGGTGTTTCATGGATGAAAACACTGGTCTGAATTTCCCTTCAGAAACGGAGTTAAACCCCAGGATCTGTGTCATCCTACAAGCAAGAGTTCATTTCTGGTAAACCAAGTGAATTTAGGGCTCAAATGATTTTACACAGTTCTGTAACCCAACGCACTAAAACTACGAACTAAAGAGCATTTATGTAAGAGGAGCTGTGTTTTGTGTCAGTTTCATAAGCAGAGTTGAACTACATAAGGTCTGTTTGAGTAGGAAACACTGTTCTATTTTTCTGGGCATTCTCATGGTTCTTGCTGTATTAGAGACGCTGGAAAGACGAGATTTCTTCTTGCATGTAAACAGAGTGTGTTTCAAGGATGAGAACACTGGTCTGAATTTCCCTTCAGAAACGGACTTTAACCCCAGGATCTGTGTCTTCCCACAAGCAAATGTACATTTCTGGTAAACCTAGTGAATTTGGGGCTCAAATTATATTACACAGTTCTGAAACCCAACGCGATTCAAACTATTAACTAAAGAGCATTTATGTAAGACGTGCTGTGGTTGGTATCAGTTTCATAAGAAGAGTTGAACTACATATGGTCCGTATGAGTAGGAAACACAGTTCTTTTTTTCTGGGCGTGCTCATGGTTCTTGCTGAATTGGAGACCCTGGAAAGAAGAGCTTGCTTCTTGAGTTAAAACAGAGTGAGTTTCATGGATGAGAACACTTGTCTCATTTTCCCCTCAGAAACAGAGTTAAACCACAGGATCTGTTATTTCCTACATCAAGAGTTCATTTCTGGTAAACCAAGTGAATTTTGGGCTCAAATGATTTTTCACACCTCAACAAACCAACGCGATTCTCACAATTAACTGAAGAACATTCATGTAAGAGGAGCTGTGGTTTGTATCAGTTTCATAAGCAGAGTTAAACTACATATGGTCATTATGAGTAGGAAACAAAGTTCTTTTTTTCTGGACATGCTCATGGTTCTTGCTGTACTGGAGACACTGGAAAGAAGAGCTTGCTTGTTGTGTGAAAACAGAGTGTGTTTCATGGATGAGAACACTGGTCTGAATTTCCCTTCAGAAACGGAGTTAAACCCCAGGAACTGTGTCTTCCTAAAAGCAAGAGTTCATATCTGCTAATCCAAGTGAATTTTGGGCTGAAATGGTTTTACACACTTTTGGAACCCAATGCGATTCAAACTATTAACTAAAGAGCATTTATTTAAGAGGAGCCCTGGTTTGTATGAGTTTCATAAGCAGGGTTGAACTACATATGGTCCGTATGAGCAGGAAACACAGTTCATTTTTTCTGGGCATGCTCATGGTTCTTGCTTTATTGGACAACCTGGAAAGAAGAGCTTGCTTTTTGCGTGAAAACAGAGTGTGTTTCATGCATCAGAACACTCGTCTGAATTTCCCTTCAGAAACGGAGTTAAACCCCAGGATCTGTGTCTTTCTACAAGCAAGAGTTCATTTCTGGTAAACCAAATGAATTTGGTGCTCAAGTGATTTTACACAGTTCTGGAACCCAACGCGATTCAAACTATTAACTAAAGAGCATTTATGTAAGAGGAGCTATGGTTTGTATCAATTTCATAAGCAGAGTTGAACTACATAAAGTCCGTAGGAGGAGGAAACACAGTTCTTTTTTTCTGGGCATGCTCATGGTTCTTGCTGTATTGGAGACACTAGAAAGAAGAACTTGTTCTTGAGATAAAACAGAGTGTGTTTCATGGATGAGAGCACTGGTCTGAATTTCCCTTCAGAAACTGAGTTAAATCACAAGATCTGTGTCTTCCTACAAACAAGAGTTCATTTCTGGTAAACCAAGTGAATTTTGGGCTCAAATGATTTTTCACATTTCAACAACCCAAAGCGATTCTCACAATTAAGTAAAGAGCAATTATGTAAGAGGATCAGTGGTTTGTATCAGTTTCATAACTAGAGATGAACTAGATATGGTCCGTGTTATTAGGAAACAATTTTTTTTTTATCTGGGCATGCTCATGGTTCTTGCTGTATTGGAGACGCTGGAAAGACGAGCTTTCTTCTTGAGTGAAAAAAGAGTGTGTTTCATGGATGAGAACCCTGGTCTGAATTTCCTTTCAGAAACGGAGTTAAACCCCAGGATCTGTTTCTTCCAAAAAGCAAGAGGTCATTTCTGGAAAACCAAGTGAATTTGGAGCTCAAATGATTTTAAAAAGTTGTGGAACCCAACGCGATTCCAACTATTAACTAAAGAGCATTTATGTAAGAGGAGCTCTGGTTTGTATCATTTTCATAAGCAGTGTTGAACTACATAAGCTCTGTATGAGCAGGAAACACAGTTCCTTTTTATGGGCATGCTCATGGTTCTTGCTGTATTGGAGAAGTTGGAAAGAAGAGCTTGCTTCTTGAGTTAAAACAGAGTGAGTTTCATGAATGAGAACACTGGTCTGATTTTCCCGTCAGAAACACAGTTAAACCACAGGATCTGTGTATTCCTACATCAAGAGTTCATTTCTGTTAAACCAAATGATTTTGGGGCTCAAATGATTTTCACAGTTTGGGAACCAAACTTGGTTCTCCCTATTAAATAAAGAACATTTATTTAAAAGGAGCTGTGGTTTGTATCAGTTTCATAAGCAGATTGATCTACATATGGTCATTTTGAGTAGGAAACAAAGTTCTTTTTTGGGGGCATGCTCATGTTTCTTGCTCTATTGGAGACGGTGGAATAAGAGCTTGCTTCTTGCGTGAAAACAGAGTGTGTTTCATGGATGAGAACACTGGTCTTAATTTCCTTTCAGAAATGGAGTTAAACCACAGGATCTGTGTCTTCCTACAAGCAAGAGTTCATTTCTGGTAAACCAAGTAAATTTTGGGCTCAAATGATTTTTCACACCTCAACAACCCAACGCAATTCTCACTATGAACTAAAGAGCATTTATGTAAGAGGCGCTGGGTTTGTATCAGTATCATAAGCAAATTTGAACTATCGAAGGTCCCTATGAGTAGGAAACACAGTTCTTTTTGTCTAGGCATGCTCATGGTTCTTGCTACTTGGAGACACTGGAAAGAAGAGCTTGCTTCTTCTGTGAAAACAGAGTATGTTTCATGGATGAGAACACTGGTCTGAATTTCCCTCCAGAAATGGAGTTAAACCCGAGTATCTGTGTCTTCCTACAAGCAAGAGTTCATTTCTGGTAAAAACAAGTGAATTTTGGGTTCAAATGATTTTTCACACCTCAACAACTCAACGCGATTCTCACTATGAACCAAAGAGTATTTGTGTAAGAGGAGCTGTAGTTTGTATCAGTTTCATAAGCAGAATTGAACTGCATATGGTATGTATGAGTAGGAAACACAGTTGTGGTATTTTGGGCATGCTCATATTCCTTGCTGTATTGGAGACGCTGGAATGACGAGCTTTCTTCTTAGGTGAAAACAGAGTGTGTTTCATGGATAAGAACAGTGGTCTGAATTTCCCTTCAGAAACGGACTTAAACCCCAGGATCTGTGTCTTCCCACAAGCAAATGTACATTTCTGGTAAACCAAGTGAATTCGGGGCTCAAATGATTTTACACAGTTCTGAAACCCAACGCGATTCAAACTATTAACTAAAGAGCATTTATGTAAGACTCGCTGTGGTTGGTATCAGTTTCATAAGCAGAGTTGAACTACATAAGGACCTTATGGGTAGGAAACACAGTACTTTTTTTCTGGGCATGCTCATGGTTCTTGTTGTTTTGGAGACACTGGAAAGAAGAGCTTACTTCTTGACTTAAAACAGAGTGTGTTTCATGGATGAGAGCACTGGTCTGAATTTCCCTTCAGAAACGGAGTTAAATCACAGGATCTGTGTCTTCCTACAAGCAAGAGTTCATTTCTGGTAAACCAAGTGAATTTTGGGCTCAAATGATTTTTCACAGTTCAACAACCCAAAGCGATTCTCACAATGAACTAAAGAGCATTTATGTAAGACTCGCTGTGGTTGGTATCAGTTTCATAAGCAGAGTTGAACTACATAAGGTCCGTAAGAGCAGGAAACACAGTTCATTTTTTCTGGGCATGCTCATGTTTCTTGCTGTATTGGACACACTGGAAAGAAGAGCTTGCTTTTTGCGTGAAAACAGAGTGTGTTTCATGCATGAGAACCTGGTCTGAATTTCCCTTCAGAAACGGAGTAAAACCCCAGGATCTGTGTTTTCCTACAAGCAAGAATTCATTTCTGGTAAACACAGTGAGTTTTGGGCTCAACTGATTTCACACAGTACACGAACCCAACGAGATTCTCACTATTAACTAAACAGCAATTATGTAAGAGGATCAGTGGTTTGTATCAGTTTCATAACTAGAGATGAACTAGATATGGTCCGTGTTATTAGGAAACAATTTTTTTTTTAATCTGGGCATGCTCATAGTTCTTGCTGTATTGCAGATGCTGGAAAGACGAGCTTTCTTCTTGCGTGAAAAAAGAGTGTGTTTCATGGATGAGAACCCTGGTCTGAATTTCCCTTCAGAAACGGAGTTAAACCCCAGGATCTGTATCTTCCTACAAGCAAGAGGTCATTTCTGGAAAACCAAGTGAATTTGGAGCTCAAATGATTTTACACAGTTGTGGAACCCAACGCGATTCCAACTATTAACTAAAGAGCATTTATGTAAGAGGAGCTCTGGTTTGTATCATTTTCATAAGCAGTGTTGAACTACATAAGGTCCGTATGAGCATGAAACACAGTTCCTTTTTATGGGCATGCTCATGGTTCTTGCTGTATTAGAGAAGCTGGAAAGAAGAGCTTGCTTCTTGAGTTAAAACAGAGTGAGTTTCATGAATGAGAACACTGGTCTGATTTTCCCGTCAGAAACACAGTTAAACCACAGGATCTGTGTATTCCTACATCAAGAGTTCATTTCTGTTAAACCAAATGATTTTGGGTCTCAAATGATTTTCACAGTTTGGGAACCAAACTTGGTTCTCCCTATTAAATAAAGAGCATTTATTTAAAAGGAGCTGTGGTTTGTATCAGTTTCATAAGCAGATTGAACTACATATGGTCATTATGAGTAGGAAACAAAGTTCTTTTTTGTGGGCATGCTCATGTTTCTTGCTCTATTGGAGACGCTGGAATAAGAGCTTGCTTCTTGCGTGAAAACAGAGTGTGTTTCATGGATGAGAATACCGGTCTTAATTTCCTTTCAGAAACGGAGTTAAACCACAGGATCTGTGTCTTCCTACAAGCAAGAGTTCATTTCTGGTAAACCAAGTAAATTTTGGGCTCAAATGATTTTTCACACCTCAACAACCCAACGCGATTCTCACTATGAACTAAAGAGCATTTATGTAAGAGGCGCTGTGGTTTGTATCAGTTTCATAAGCAGATTTGAACTATCTAAGGTCCGTATGAGTAGAAAACACAGTTCTCTTTTTCTAGGCATGCTCTTGGTTCTTGCTGTTTTGGAGACACTGGAAAGAAGAGCTTGCTTCTTGTGTGAAAACAGAGTATGTTTCTTGGATGAGAACACTGGTCTGAATTTCCCTCCAGAAACGGAGTTAAACACCAGGATCTGTGTCTTCCTACAAGCAAGAGTTCATTTCTGGTAAAACAAGTGAATTTGGGGTTCAAATGATTTTTCACACCTCAACAACCCAACGCGATTCTCTCTATGAACTAAAGAGTATTTGTGTAAGAGGAGCTGTAGTTTGTATCAGTTTCATAAGCAGAATTGAACTGCATATGGTATGTATGAGTAGGAAACACAGTTGTGGTATTTTGGGCATGCTCATATTTCTTGCTGTATTGGAGACGCTGGAAAGACGAGCTTTCTTCTTGCGTGAAAACAGAGTGTGTTTCATGGATGAGAACAGTGGTCTGAATTTCACAACAGAAACGGAGTTAAACCACAAAATCTGTGTCTTCGTACATGCAAGAGTTCATTTCTGGTAATCCAAGTGAATTTGGCGCTCAAATGGTTATACACAGTTCTGGAACCCAACTTGAATCTCCCTATTAACAAAAGAGCATTTATGTAAGAGGAGCTGTGGTTTTTATCAGTTTCATAAGCAGAGTTGAACTACATATGGTCCTTATGAGTAGGAAACACAGTTGTATTTTTCTGGGCCTGCTCATGGTTCTTGCTGTATTGGAGATGCTGGAAAGAAGAGCTTGCTTCTTGCGTGAAAACAGAGTGTGTTTCATGGATGAGAACACTGGTCTGAATTTCTCTTCACAAACGGAGTTAAACCCCAGGATCTGTGTCTTTTTACAAGCAAGAATTCATTTCTGGTAAACCAAGTGAATTTGGCGCTCAAATGATTTTACACAGTTCTGGAACCCAACGCGATTCAAACTACTAACTAAAGAGCATTTATGTAAGAGGAGCTGTGGTTTGTATCAGTTTCATAAGCAGAGTTGAACTACATATTGTCCGTATGAGTGGGAAACACAGTTCTTTTTTCCTGGGCATGTTCATGTTTCTTGCTGTATTGGAGACACTGGAAAGAAGAGCTTGCTTCTTGTGTGAAAATAGAGTGTGTTTCATGGATGAGAACACTGGTCTGAATTTCCCTTCAGAAACGGAGTTAAACCCCAGGATCTGTGTCTTCCCACAAGCAAATGTACATTTCTGGTAAACCAAGTGAATTCGGGGCTCAAATGATTTTACACAGTTCTGAAACCCAACGCGATTCAAACTATTAACTAAAGAGCATTTATGTAAGACTCGCTGTGGTTGGTATCAGTTTCATAAGCAGAGTTGAACTACATAAGGACCTTATGGGTAGGAAACACAGTACTTTTTTTCTGGGCATGCTCATGGTTCTTGTTGTTTTGGAGACACTGGAAAGAAGAGCTTACTTCTTGACTTAAAACAGAGTGTGTTTCATGGATGAGAGCACTGGTCTGAATTTCCCTTCAGAAACGGAGTTAAATCACAGGATCTGTGTCTTCCTACAAGCAAGAGTTCATTTCTGGTAAACCAAGTGAATTTTGGGCTCAAATGATTTTTCACAGTTCAACAACCCAAAGCGATTCTCACAATTAACTAAAGAGCATTTATGTAAGTGGAGCTGTGGTTTGTATCAGTTTCATAAGCAGAGTTGAACTACATATGGTCCTTATGAGTAGGAAACACAGTTTTTTTTATTCTGGGAATGCTCATGGTTCTTGCTCTATTGGAGAAACTGGAAAGAAGAGTTTGCTTCTTGAGTTAAAACAGAGTGAGTTTCATGGATGAGAACACTTGTCTGATTTTCCCCTCAGAAACAGAGTTAAACGACAGGATCTGTGTATTCCTACATCAAGAGTTCATTTCTGTTAAACCAAGTGATTTTTGGGCTCAAATGATTTTCACAGTTCGGGAACCCAACTTGGTTCTCCCTATTAACTAAAGAGCATTTATGTAAGATGAGCTGTGGTTTGTATCAGTTTCATAAGCAGAGTTGAACTACATATGGTCATTATGAGTAGGAAACAAAGTCCTTTGTTGGGGGCATGCTCATGGTTCTTGCTGTATTGGAGACGCTGTGAAGAAGAGCTTGCTTCTTGCGTGAAAACAGAGTGTGTTTAATGGATGAGAACACTGGTCTTAATTTTCTTTCACAAACGGAGTTAAACCACAGGATATATGTCTTCCTACAAGCAAGAGTTCATTTCTGGTAAACCAAGTGAATTCTTGGCCCAAATGATTTTTCATACCTCAACAACCCAACGAGATTCTCACAATTAACTAAAGAGCATTTATGTAAGAGGAGCTGTGGTTTGTATCAGTTTCATAAGCATAGTTGTACTGCATATGGTCCATATGAGTGGGAAACACAGTTCTTTTTTCCTCGGCATGTCCATGGTTCTTGCTATATTGGGGACGCTGGTATGAAGAGCTTGCTTCTTGAATTAATTCAGAATGAGTTTCATGGATTAAAACACTGGTCTGAATTTCCCTTCAGAAATGGAGTTAAACCACAGGATCTATGTATTCCTACAGGCAAGAGTTCATTTCTGGTAAACCAAGTGAATTTTGGGCTCAAATGATTTTTCACAGTTCTGGAACACAACTTGGTTCTCCCTATTAACTAAAGAGCATTTATGTAAGAGGAGCTGTGGTTTGTATCAGTTTCATAAGCAGAGTTAAACTACATGTGGTCATTTTGAGTAGGGAACTAAGTTCTTTTTTTCTGGGCATGCTCATGGTTCTTGCTGTACGGGAGACGCTGGAAATAAGAGCTTGCTTGTTGTGTGAAAACAGAGTGTGTTTCATGGATGAGAACACTGGTCTGAATTTCCCTTCAGAAACAGAGTTAAACCCCAGGAACTGTGTCTTCCTAAAAGCAAGAGTTCATATCTGCTAATCCAAGTGAATTTTGGGCTCAAATGGTTTTACACAGTTTTGGAACCCAATGTGATTCAAACTATTAACCAAAGAGCATTTATTTAAGAGGAGCTCTGGTTTGTATGAGTTTCATAAGCAGAGTTGAACTACATAAGGTCCGTAAGAGCAGGAAACACAGTTCATTTTTTCTGGGCATGCTCATGGTTCTTGCTGTATTGGACACACTGGAAAGAAGAGCTTGCTTTTTGCGTGAAAACAGAGTGTGTTTCATGCATGAGAACCTGGTCTGAATTTCCCTTCAGAAACGGAGTAAAACCCCAGGATCTGTGTTTTCCTACAAGCAAGAATTCATTTCTGGTAAACACAGTGAATTTTGGGCTCAACTGATTTCACAAAGTACACGAACCCAACGAGATTCTCACTATTAACTAAACAGCAATTATGTAAGAGGATCAGTGGTTTGTATCAGTTTCATAACTAGAGATGAACTAGATATGGTCCGTGTTATTAGGAAACAAATTTTTTTTTATCTGGGCATGCTCATGGTTCTTGCTGTATTGGAGACGCTGGAAAGACGAGCTTTCTTCTTGCGTGAAAAAAGAGTGTGTTTCATGGATGAGAACCCTGGTCTGAATTTCCCTTCAGAAACGGAGTTAAACCCCAGGATCTGTATCTTCCTACAAGCAAGAGGTCATTTCTGGAAAACCAAGTGAATTTGGAGCTCAAATGATTTTACACAGTTGTGGAACCCAACGCGATTCCAACTATTAACTAAAGAGCATTTATGTAAGAGGAGCTCTGGTTTGTATCATTTTCATAAGCAGTGTTGAACTACATAAGGTCTGTATGAGCATGAAACACAGTTCCTTTTTATGGGCATGCTCATGGTTCTTGCTGTATTGGAGAAGCTGGAAAGAAGAGCTTGCTTCTTGAGTTAAAACAGAGTGAGTTTCATGAATGAGAACACTGATCTGATTTTCCCGTCAGAAACACAGTTAAACCACAGGACCTGTGTATTCCTACATCAAGAGTTCATTTCTGTTAAACATTATGATTTTTGGGCTCAAATGATTTTCACAGTTCGAGAACCCAACTTGGTTCTCCCTATTAAATAAAGAGCATTTATTTAAAAGGAGCTGTGGTTTGTATCAGTTTCATAGGCAGAATGAACTACATATGGTCATTATGAGTAGGAGACAAAGTTCTTTTTTGGGGACATGCTCATGTTTCTTGCTCTATTGGAGACGCTGGAATAAGAGCTTGATTCTTGCGTGAAAACAGAGTGTGTTTCATCGATGAGAATACCGGTCTTAATTTCCTTTCAGAAACGGAGTTAAACCACAGGATCTGTGTCTTCCTACAAGCAAGAGTTCATTTCTGGTAAACCAAGTAAATTTTGGGCTCAAATGATTTTTCACACCTCAACAACCCAACGCGATTCTCACTATGAACTAAAGAGCATTTATGTAAGAGGCGCTGTGGTTTGTATCAGTTTCATAAGCAGATTTGAACTATCTAAGGTCCGTATGAGTAGAAAACACAGTTCTCTTTTTCTAGGCATGCTCTTGGTTCTTGCTGTTTTGGAGACACTGGAAAGAAGAGCTTGCTTCTTGTGTGAAAACAGAGTATGTTTCTTGGATGAGAACACTGGTCTGAATTTCCCTCCAGAAACGGAGTTAAACACCAGGATCTGTGTCTTCCTACAAGCAAGAGTTCATTTCTGGTAAAACAAGTGAATTTTGGGTTCAAATGATTTTTCACACCTCAACAACCCAACGCGATTCTCTCTATGAACTAAAGAGTATTTGTGTAAGAGGAGCTGTAGTTTGTATCAGTTTCATAAGCAGAATTGAACTGCATATGGTATGTATGAGTAGGAAACACAGTTGTGGTATTTTGGGCATGCTCATATTTCTTGCTGTATTGGAGACGCTGGAAAGACGAGCTTTCTTCTTGCGTGAAAACAGAGTGTGTTTCATGGATGAGAACAGTGGTCTGAATTTCACAACAGAAACGGAGTTAAACCACAAAATCTGTGTCTTCGTACATGCAAGAGTTCATTTCTGGTAATCCAAGTGAATTTGGCGCTCAAATGGTTATACACAGTTCTGGAACCCAACTTGAATCTCCCTATTAACAAAAGAGCATTTATGTAAGAGGAGCTGTGGTTTTTATCAGTTTCATAAGCAGAGTTGAACTACATATGGTCCTTATGAGTAGGAAACACAGTTGTATTTTTCTGGGCCTGCTCATGGTTCTTGCTGTATTGGAGATGCTGGAAAGAAGAGCTTGCTTCTTGCGTGAAAACAGAGTGTGTTTCATGGATGAGAACACTGGTCTGAATTTCTCTTCACAAACGGAGTTAAACCCCAGGATCTGTGTCTTTTTACAAGCAAGAATTCATTTCTGGTAAACCAAGTGAATTTGGCGCTCAAATGATTTTACACAGTTCTGGAACCCAACGCGATTCAAACTACTAACTAAAGAGCATTTATGTAAGAGGAGCTGTGGTTTGTATCAGTTTCATAAGCAGAGTAGAACTACATATTGTCCGTATGAGTGGGAAACACAGTTCTTTTTTCCTGGGCATGTTCATGTTTCTTGCTGTATTGGAGACACTGGAAAGAAGAGCTTGCTTCTTGTGTGAAAATACAGTGTGTTTCATGGATGAGAACACTGGTCTGAATTTCCCTTCAGAAACGGAGTTAAACCCCAGGATCTGTGTCTTCCCACAAGCAAATGTACATTTCTGGTAAACCAAGTGAATTCGGGGCTCAAATGATTTTACACAGTTCTGAAACCCAACGCGATTCAAACTATTAACTAAAGAGCATTTATGTAAGACTCGCTGTGGTTGGTATCAGTTTCATAAGCAGAGTTGAACTACATAAGGACCTTATGGGTAGGAAACACAGTACTTTTTTTCTGGGCATGCTCATGGTTCTTGTTGTTTTGGAGACACTGGAAAGAAGAGCTTACTTCTTGACTTAAAACAGAGTGTGTTTCATGGATGAGAGCACTGGTCTGAATTTCCCTTCAGAAACGGAGTTAAATCACAGGATCTGTGTCTTCCTACAAGCAAGAGTTCATTTCTGGTAAACCAAGTGAATTTTGGGCTCAAATGATTTTTCACAGTTCAACAACCCAAAGCGATTCTCACAATTAACTAAAGAGCATTTATGTAAGTGGAGCTGTGGTTTGTATCAGTTTCATAAGCAGAGTTGAACTACATATGGTCCTTATGAGTAGGAAACACAGTTTTTTTTATTCTGGGAATGCTCATGGTTCTTGCTCTATTGGAGAAACTGGAAAGAAGAGTTTGCTTCTTGAGTTAAAACAGAGTGAGTTTCATGGATGAGAACACTTGTCTGATTTTCCCCTCAGAAACAGAGTTAAACGACAGGATCTGTGTATTCCTACATCAAGAGTTCATTTCTGTTAAACCAAGTGATTTTTGGGCTCAAATGATTTTCACAGTTCGGGAACCCAACTTGGTTCTCCCTATTAACTAAAGAGCATTTATGTAAGATGAGCTGTGGTTTGTATCAGTTTCATAAGCAGAGTTGAACTACATATGGTCATTATGAGTAGGAAACAAAGTCCTTTGTTGGGGGCATGCTCATGGTTCTTGCTGTATTGGAGACGCTGTGAAGAAGAGCTTGCTTCTTGCGTGAAAACAGAGTGTGTTTAATGGATGAGAACACTGGTCTTAATTTTCTTTCACAAACGGAGTTAAACCACAGGATATATGTCTTCCTACAAGCAAGAGTTCATTTCTGGTAAACCAAGTGAATTCTTGGCCCAAATGATTTTTCATACCTCAACAACCCAACGAGATTCTCACAATTAACTAAAGAGCATTTATGTAAGAGGAGCTGTGGTTTGTATCAGTTTCATAAGCATAGTTGTACTGCATATGGTCCATATGAGTGGGAAACACAGTTCTTTTTTCCTCGGCATGTCCATGGTTCTTGCTATATTGGGGACGCTGGTATGAAGAGCTTGCTTCTTGAATTAATTCAGAATGAGTTTCATGGATTAAAACACTGGTCTGAATTTCCCTTCAGAAATGGAGTTAAACCACAGGATCTATGTATTCCTACAGGCAAGAGTTCATTTCTGGTAAACCAAGTGAATTTTGGGCTCAAATGATTTTTCACAGTTCTGGAACACAACTTGGTTCTCCCTATTAACTAAAGAGCATTTATGTAAGAGGAGCTGTGGTTTGTATCAGTTTCATAAGCAGAGTTAAACTACATGTGGTCATTTTGAGTAGGGAACTAAGTTCTTTTTTTCTGGGCATGCTCATGGTTCTTGCTGTACGGGAGACGCTGGAAATAAGAGCTTGCTTGTTGTGTGAAAACAGAGTGTGTTTCATGGATGAGAACACTGGTCTGAATTTCCCTTCAGAAACAGAGTTAAACCCCAGGAACTGTGTCTTCCTAAAAGCAAGAGTTCATATCTGCTAATCCAAGTGAATTTTGGGCTCAAATGGTTTTACACAGTTTTGGAACCCAATGTGATTCAAACTATTAACCAAAGAGCATTTATTTAAGAGGAGCTCTGGTTTGTATGAGTTTCATAAGCAGAGTTGAACTACATAAGGTCCGTAAGAGCAGGAAACACAGTTCATTTTTTCTGGGCATGCTCATGGTTCTTGCTGTATTGGACACACTGGAAAGAAGAGCTTGCTTTTTGCGTGAAAACAGAGTGTGTTTCATGCATGAGAACCTGGTCTGAATTTCCCTTCAGAAACGGAGTAAAACCCCAGGATCTGTGTTTTCCTACAAGCAAGAATTCATTTCTGGTAAACACAGTGAATTTTGGGCTCAACTGATTTCACAAAGTACACGAACCCAACGAGATTCTCACTATTAACTAAACAGCAATTATGTAAGAGGATCAGTGGTTTGTATCAGTTTCATAACTAGAGATGAACTAGATATGGTCCGTGTTATTAGGAAACAAATTTTTTTTTATCTGGGCATGCTCATGGTTCTTGCTGTATTGGAGACGCTGGAAAGACGAGCTTTCTTCTTGCGTGAAAAAAGAGTGTGTTTCATGGATGAGAACCCTGGTCTGAATTTCCCTTCAGAAACGGAGTTAAACCCCAGGATCTGTATCTTCCTACAAGCAAGAGGTCATTTCTGGAAAACCAAGTGAATTTGGAGCTCAAATGATTTTACACAGTTGTGGAACCCAACGGGATTCCAACTATTAACTAAAGAGCATTTATGTAAGAGGAGCTCTGGTTTGTATCATTTTCATAAGCAGTGTTGAACTACATAAGGTCTGTATGAGCATGAAACACAGTTCCTTTTTATGGGCATGCTCATGGTTCTTGCTGTATTGGAGAAGCTGGAAAGAAGAGCTTGCTTCTTGAGTTAAAACAGAGTGAGTTTCATGAATGAGAACACTGATCTGATTTTCCCGTCAGAAACACAGTTAAACCACAGGACCTGTGTATTCCTACATCAAGAGTTCATTTCTGTTAAACATTATGATTTTTGGGCTCAAATGATTTTCACAGTTCGAGAACCCAACTTGGTTCTCCCTATTAAATAAAGAGCATTTATTTAAAAGGAGCTGTGGTTTGTATCAGTTTCATAGGCAGAATGAACTACATATGGTCATTATGAGTAGGAGACAAAGTTCTTTTTTGGGGACATGCTCATGTTTCTTGCTCTATTGGAGACGCTGGAATAAGAGCTTGATTCTTGCGTGAAAACAGAGTGTGTTTCATCGATGAGAATACCGGTCTTAATTTCCTTTCAGAAACGGAGTTAAACCACAGGATCTGTGTCTTCCTACAAGCAAGAGTTCATTTCTGGTAAACCAAGTAAATTTTGGGCTCAAATGATTTTTCACACCTCAACAACCCAACGCGATTCTCACTATGAACTAAAGAGCATTTATGTAAGAGGCGCTGTGGTTTGTATCAGTTTCATAAGCAGATTTGAACTATCTAAGGTCCGTATGAGTAGAAAACACAATTCTCTTTTTCTAGGCATGCTCTTGGTTCTTGCTGTTTTGGAGACACTGGAAAGAAGAGCTTGCTTCTTGTGTGAAAACAGAGTATGTTTCTTGGATGAGAACACTGGTCTGAATTTCCCTCCAGAAACGGAGTTAAACACCAGGATCTGTGTCTTCCTACAAGCAAGAGTTCATTTCTGGTAAAACAAGTGAATTTGGGGTTCAAATGATTTTTCACACCTCAACAACCCAACGCGATTCTCTCTATGAACTAAAGAGTATTTGTGTAAGAGGAGCTGTAGTTTGTATCAGTTTCATAAGCAGAATTGAACTGCATATGGTATGTATGAGTAGGAAACACAGTTGTGGTATTTTGGGCATGCTCATATTTCTTGCTGTATTGGAGAGGCTGGAAAGACGAGCTTTCTTCTTGCGTGAAAACAGAGTGTGTTTCATGGATGAGAACAGTGGTCTGAATTTCACAACAGAAACGGAGTTAAACCACAAAATCTGTGTCTTCGTACATGCAAGAGTTCATTTCTGGTAATCCAAGTGAATTTGGCGCTCAAATGGTTATACACAGTTCTGGAACCCAACTTGAATCTCCCTATTAACAAAAGAGCATTTATGTAAGAGGAGCTGTGGTTTTTATCAGTTTCATAAGCAGAGTTGAACTACATATGGTCCTTATGAGTAGGAAACACAGTTGTATTTTTCTGGGCCTGCTCATGGTTCTTGCTGTATTGGAGATGCTGGAAAGAAGAGCTTGCTTCTTGCGTGAAAACAGAGTGTGTTTCATGGATGAGAACACTGGTCTGAATTTCTCTTCACAAACGGAGTTAAACCCCAGGATCTGTGTCTTTTTACAAGCAAGAATTCATTTCTGGTAAACCAAGTGAATTTGGCGCTCAAATGATTTTACACAGTTCTGGAACCCAACGCGATTCAAACTACTAACTAAAGAGCATTTATGTAAGAGGAGCTGTGGTTTGTATCAGTTTCATAAGCAGAGTTGAACTACATATTGTCCGTATGAGTGGGAAACACAGTTCTTTTTTCCTGGGCATGTTCATGTTTCTTGCTGTATTGGAGACACTGGAAAGAAGAGCTTGCTTCTTGTGTGAAAATAGAGTGTGTTTCATGGATGAGAACACTGGTCTGAATTTCCCTTCAGAAACGGAGTTAAACCCCAGGATCTGTGTCTTCCCACAAGCAAATGTACATTTCTGGTAAACCAAGTGAATTCGGGGCTCAAATGATTTTACACAGTTCTGAAACCCAACGCGATTCAAACTATTAACTAAAGAGCATTTATGTAAGACTCGCTGTGGTTGGTATCAGTTTCATAAGCAGAGTTGAACTACATAAGGACCTTATGGGTAGGAAACACAGTACTTTTTTTCTGGGCATGCTCATGGTTCTTGTTGTTTTGGAGACACTGGAAAGAAGAGCTTACTTCTTGACTTAAAACAGAGTGTGTTTCATGGATGAGAGCACTGGTCTGAATTTCCCTTCAGAAACGGAGTTAAATCACAGGATCTGTGTCTTCCTACAAGCAAGAGTTCATTTCTGGTAAACCAAGTGAATTTTGGGCTCAAATGATTTTTCACAGTTCAACAACCCAAAGCGATTCTCACAATTAACTAAAGAGCATTTATGTAAGTGGAGCTGTGGTTGGTATCAGTTTCATAAGCAGAGTTGAACTACATAAGGTCCGTAAGAGCAGGAAACACAGTTCATTTTTTCTGGGCATGCTCATGTTTCTTGCTGTATTGGACACACTGGAAAGAAGAGCTTGCTTTTTGCTTGAAAACAGAGTGTGTTTCATGCATGAGAACCTGGTCTGAATTTCCCTTCATAAACGGAGTATAACCCCAGGATCTGTGTTTTCCTACAAGCAATAATTCATTTCTGGTAAACACAGTGAGTTTTGGTCTCAACTGATTTCACACAGTACACGAACCCAACGAGATTCTCACTATTAACTAAACAGCAATTATGTAAGAGGATCAGTGGTTTGTATCAGTTTCATAACTAGAGATGAACTAGATATGGTCCGTGTTATTAGGAAACAATTTTTTTTTTTAATCTGGGCATGCTCATGGTTCTTGCTGTATTGGAGACGCTGGAAAGACGAGCTTTCTTCTTGCGTGAAAAAAGAGTGTGTTTCATGGATGAGAACCCTGGTCTGAATTTCCCTTCAGAAACGGAGTTAAACCCCAGGATCTGTATCTTCCTACAAGCAAGAGGTCATTTCTGGAAAACCAAGTGAATTTGGAGCTCAAATGATTTTACACAGTTGTGGAACCCAACGCGATTCCAACTATTAACTAAAGAGCATTTATGTAAGAGGAGCTCTCGTTTGTATCATTTTCATAAGCAGTGTTGAACTACATAAGGTCCGTATGAGCATGAAACACAGTTCCTTTTTATGGGCATGCTCATGGTTCTTGCTGTATTGGAGAAGCTGGAAAGAAGAGCTTGCTTCTTGAGTTAAAACAGAGTGAGTTTCATGAATGAGAACACTGGTCTGATTTTCCCGTCAGAAACACAGTTAAACCACAGGATCTGTGTATTCCTACATCAAGAGTTCATTTCTGTTAAACCAAATGATTTTGGGGCTCAAATGATTTTCACAGTTCGGGAAACAAACTTGGTTCTCCCTATTAAATAAAGAGCATTTATTTAAAAGGAGCTGTGGTTTGTATCAGTTTCATAAGCAGATTCAACTACATATGGTCATTATGAGTAGGAAACAAAGTTCTTTTTTGTGGGCATGCTCATGTTTCTTGCTCTATTGGAGACGCTGGAATAAGAGCTTGCTTCTTGCGTGAAAACAGAGTGTGTTTCATGGATGAGAACACTGGTCTTAATTTCCTATCAGAAACGGAGTTAAACCACAGGATCTGTGTCTTCCTACAAGCAAGAGTTCATTTCTGGTAAACCAAGTAAATTTTGGGCTCAAATGATTTTTCACCCCTCAACAACCCAACGCGATTCTCACTATGAACTAAAGAGCATTTATGTAAGAGGTGCTGGGTTTGTATCAGTTTCATAAGCAAATTTGAACTATCGAAGGTCCGTATGAGTAGGAAACACAGTTCTTTTTTTCTAGGCATGCTCATGGTTCTTGCTATTTGGAGACACTGGAAAGAAGAGCTTGCTTCTTGTGTGAAAACAGAGTATGTTTCTTGGATGAGAACACTGGTCTGAATTTCCCTCCAGAAACGGAGTTAAACACCAGGATCTGTGTCTTCCTACAAGCAAGAGTTCATTTCTGGTAAAACAAGTGAAATTTGGGTTCAAATGATTTTTCACACCTCAACAACCCAACGCGATTCTCTCTATGAACTAAAGAGTATTTGTGTAAGAGGAGCTGTAGTTTGTATCAGTTTCATAAGCAGAATTGAACTGCATATGGTATGTATGAGTAGGAAACACAGTTGTGGTATTTTGGGCATGCTCATATTTCTTGCTGTATTGGAGACGCTGGAAAGACGAGCTTTCTTCTTGCGTGAAAACAGAGTGTGTTTCATGGATGAGAACAGTGGTCTGAATTTCACAACAGAAACGGAGTTAAACCACAAAATCTGTGTCTTCGTACATGCAAGAGTTCATTTCTGGTAATCCAAGTGAATTTGGCGCTCAAATGGTTATACACAGTTCTGGAACCCAACTTGAATCTCCCTATTAACAAAAGAGCATTTATGTAAGAGGAGCTGTGGTTTGTATCAGTTTCATAAGCAGAGTTGAACTACATATTGTCCGTATGAGTGGGAAACACAGTTCTTTTTTCCTGGGCATGTTCATGTTTCTTGCTGTATTGGAGACACTGGAAAGAAGAGCTTGCTTCTTGTGTGAAAATAGAGTGTGTTTCATGGATGAGAACACTGGTCTGAATTTCCCTTCAGAAACGGAGTTAAACCCCAGGATCTGTGTCTTCCCACAAGCAAATGTACATTTCTGGTAAACCAAGTGAATTCGGGGCTCAAATGATTTTACACAGTTCTGAAACCCAACGCGATTCAAACTATTAACTAAAGAGCATTTATGTAAGACTCGCTGTGGTTGGTATCAGTTTCATAAGCAGAGTTGAACTACATAAGGACCTTATGGGTAGGAAACACAGTACTTTTTTTCTGGGCATGCTCATGGTTCTTGTTGTTTTGGAGACACTGGAAAGAAGAGCTTACTTCTTGACTTAAAACAGAGTGTGTTTCATGGATGAGAGCACTGGTCTGAATTTCCCTTCAGAAACGGAGTTAAATCACAGGATCTGTGTCTTCCTACAAGCAAGAGTTCATTTCTGGTAAACCAAGTGAATTTTGGGCTCAAATGATTTTTCACAGGTCAACAACCCAAAGCGATTCTCACAATTAACTAAAGAGCATTTATGTAAGTGGAGCTGTGGTTTGTATCAGTTTCATAAGCAGAGTTGAACTACATATGGTCCTTATGAGTAGGAAACACAGTTTTTTTTATTCTGGGAATGCTCATGGTTCTTGCTCTATTGGAGAAACTGGAAAGAAGAGTTTGCTTCTTGAGTTAAAACAGAGTGAGTTTCATGGATGAGAACACTTGTCTGATTTTCCCCTCAGAAACAGAGTTAAACGACAGGATCTGTGTATTCCTACATCAAGAGTTCATTTCTGTTAAACCAAGTGATTTTTGGGCTCAAATGATTTTCACAGTTCGGGAACCCAACTTGGTTCTCCCTATTAACTAAAGAGCATTTATGTAAGATGAGCTGTGGTTTGTATCAGTTTCATAAGCAGAGTTGAACTACATATGGTCATTATGAGTAGGAAACAAAGTCCTTTGTTGGGGGCATGCTCATGGTTCTTGCTGTATTGGAGACGCTGTGAAGAAGAGCTTGCTTCTTGCGTGAAAACAGAGTGTGTTTCATGGATGAGAACACTGGTCTGAATTTTCTTTCACAAACGGAGTTAAACCACAGGATATATGTCTTCCTACAAGCAAGAGTTCATTTCTGGTAAACCAAGTGAATTCTTGGCCCAAATGATTTTTCATACCTCAACAACCCAACGAGATTCTCACAATTAACTAAAGAGCATTTATGTAAGAGGAGCTGTGGTTTGTATCAGTTTCATAAGCATAGCTGTACTGCATATGGTCCATATGAGTGGGAAACACAGTTCTTTTTTCCTGGGCATGTCCATGGTTCTTGCTATATTGGAGACGCTGGAAAGACGAGCTTTCTTCTTGCGTGATAAAAGAGTGTGTTTCATGGATGAGAACCCTGGTCTCTATTTCCCTTCAGAAACGGAGTTAAACCCCAGGATCTGTATCTTCCTACAAGCAAGAGGTCATTTCTGGAAAACCAAGTGAATTTGGAGCTCAAATGATTTTACACAGTTGTGGAACCCAACGCGATTCCAACTATTAACTAAAGAGCATTTATGTAAGAGGAGCTCTGGTTTGTATCATTTTCATAAGCAGTGTTGAACTACATAAGGTCCGTATGAGCATGAAACACAGTTCCTTTTTATGGGCATGCTCATGGTTCTTGCTGTATTGGAGAAGCTGGAAAGAAGAGCTTGCTTCTTGAGTTAAAACAGAGTGAGTTTCATGAATGAGAACACTGGTCTGATTTTCCCGTCAGAAACACAGTTAAACCACAGGATCTGTGTATTCCTACATCAAGAGTTCATTTCTGTTAAACCAAATGATTTTGGGGCTCAAATGATTTTCACAGTTCGGGAAACAAACTTGGTTCTCCCTATTAAATAAAGAGCATTTATTTAAAAGGAGCTGTGGTTTGTATCAGTTTCATAAGCAGATTGAACTACATATGGTCATTATGAGTAGGAAACAAAGTTCTTTTTTGTGGGCATGCTCATGTTTCTTGCTCTATTGGAGACGCTGGAATAAGAGCTTGCTTCTTGCGTGAAAACAGAGTGTGTTTCATGGATGAGAACACTGGTCTTAATTTCCTATCAGAAACGGAGTTAAACCACAGGATCTGTGTCTTCCTACAAGCAAGAGTTCATTTCTGGTAAACCAAGTAAATTTTGGGCTCAAATGATTTTTCACCCCTCAACAACCCAACGCGATTCTCACTATGAACTAAAGAGCATTTATGTAAGAGGTGCTGGGTTTGTATCAGTTTCATAAGCAAATTTGAACTATCGAAGGTCCGTATGAGTAGGAAACACAGTTCTTTTTTTCTAGGCATGCTCATGGTTCTTGCTATTTGGAGACACTGGAAAGAAGAGCTTGCTTCTTGTGTGAAAACAGAGTATGTTTCTTGGATGAGAACACTGGTCTGAATTTCCCTCCAGAAACGGAGTTAAACACCAGGATCTGTGTCTTCCTACAAGCAAGAGTTCATTTCTGGTAAAACAAGTGAATTTTGGGTTCAAATGATTTTTCACACCTCAACAACCCAACGCGATTCTCTCTATGAACTAAAGAGTATTTGTGTAAGAGGAGCTGTAGTTTGTATCAGTTTCATAAGCAGAATTGAACTGCATATGGTATGTATGAGTAGGAAACACAGTTGTGGTATTTTGGGCATGCTCATATTTCTTGCTGTATTGGAGACGCTGGAAAGACGAGCTTTCTTCTTGCGTGAAAACAGAGTGTGTTTCATGGATGAGTACAGTGGTCTGAATTTCACAACAGAAACGGAGTTAAACCACAAAATCTGTGTCTTCGTACATGCAAGAGTTCATTTCTGGTAATCCAAGTGAATTTGGCGCTCAAATGGTTATACACAGTTCTGGAACCCAACTTGAATCTCCCTATTAACAAAAGAGCATTTATGTAAGAGGAGCTGTGGTTTGTATCAGTTTCATAAGCAGAGTTGAACTACATATTGTCCGTATGAGTGGGAAACACAGTTCTTTTTTCCTGGGCATGTTCATGTTTCTTGCTGTATTGGAGACACTGGAAAGAAGAGCTTGCTTCTTGTGTGAAAATAGAGTGTGTTTCATGGAAGAGAACACTGGTCTGAATTTCCCTTCAGAAACGGAGTTAAACCCCAGGATCTGTGTCTTCCCACAAGCAAATGTACATTTCTGGTAAACCAAGTGAATTCGGGGCTCAAATGATTTTACACAGTTCTGAAACCCAACGCGATTCAAACTATTAACTAAAGAGCATTTATGTAAGACTCGCTGTGGTTGGTATCAGTTTCATAAGCAGAGTTGAACTACATAAGGACCTTATGGGTAGGAAACACAGTACTTTTTTTCTGGGCATGCTCATGGTTCTTGTTGTTTTGGAGACACTGGAAAGAAGAGCTTACTTCTTGACTTAAAACAGAGTGTGTTTCATGGATGAGAGCACTGGTCTGAATTTCCCTTCAGAAACGGAGTTAAATCACAGGATCTGTGTCTTCCTACAAGCAAGAGTTCATTTCTGGTAAACCAAGTGAATTTTGGGCTCAAATGATTTTTCACAGGTCAACAACCCAAAGCGATTCTCACAATTAACTAAAGAGCATTTATGTAAGTGGAGCTGTGGTTTGTATCAGTTTCATAAGCAGAGTTGAACTACATATGGTCCTTATGAGTAGGAAACACAGTTTTTTTTATTCTGGGAATGCTCATGGTTCTTGCTCTATTGGAGAAACTGGAAAGAAGAGTTTGCTTCTTGAGTTAAAACAGAGTGAGTTTCATGGATGAGAACACTTGTCTGATTTTCCCCTCAGAAACAGAGTTAAACGACAGGATCTGTGTATTCCTACATCAAGAGTTCATTTCTGTTAAACCAAGTGATTTTTGGGCTCAAATGATTTTCACAGTTCGGGAACCCAACTTGGTTCTCCCTATTAACTAAAGAGCATTTATGTAAGATGAGCTGTGGTTTGTATCAGTTTCATAAGCAGAGTTGAACTACATATGGTCATTATGAGTAGGAAACAAAGTCCTTTGTTGGGGGCATGCTCATGGTTCTTGCTGTATTGGAGACGCTGTGAAGAAGAGCTTGCTTCTTGCGTGAAAACAGAGTGTGTTTAATGGATGAGAACACTGGTCTTAATTTTCTTTCACAAACGGAGTTAAACCACAGGATATATGTCTTCCTACAAGCAAGAGTTCATTTCTGGTAAACCAAGTGAATTCTTGGCCCAAATGATTTTTCATACCTCAACAACCCAACGAGATACTCACAATTAACTAAAGAGCATTTATGTAAGAGGAGCTGTGGTTTGTATCAGTTTCATAAGCATAGTTGTACTGCATATGGTCCATATGAGTGGGAAACACAGTTCTTTTTTCCTCGGCATGTCCATGGTTCTTGCTATATTGGGGACGCTGGTATGAAGAGCTTGCTTCTTGAATTAATTCAGAATGAGTTTCATGGATTAAAACACTGGTCTGAATTTCCCTTCAGAAATGGAGTTAAACCACAGGATCTATGTATTCCTACAGGCAAGAGTTCATTTCTGGTAAACCAAGTGAATTTTGGGCTCAAATGATTTTTCACAGTTCTGGAACACAACTTGGTTCTCCCTATTAACTAAAGAGCATTTATGTAAGAGGAGCTGTGGTTTGTATGAGTTTCATAAGCAGAGTTAAACTATATATGGTCATTTTGAGTAGGGAACTAAGTTCTTTTTTTCTGGGCATGCTCATGGTTCTTGCTGTACGGGAGACGCTGGAAATAAGAGCTTGCTTGTTGTGTGAAAACAGAGTGTGTTTCATGGATGAGAACACTGGTTTGAATTTCCCTTCAGAAACGGAGTTAAACCCCAGGAACTGTGTCTTCCTAAAAGCAAGAGTTCATATCTGCTAATCCAAGTGAATTTTGGGCTCAAATGGTTTTACACAGTTTTGGAACCCAATGTGATTCAAACTATTAACCAAAGAGCATTTATTTAAGAGGAGCTCTGGTTTGTATGAGTTTCATAAGCAGAGTTGAACTACATATTGTCCGTATGAGCAGGAAACACATTTCATTTTTTCTGGGCATGCTCATGGTTCTTGCTGTATTGGACACACTGGAAAGAAGAGCTTGCTTTTTGCGTGAAAACAGAGTGTGTTTCATGCATGAGAACCTGGTCTGAATTTCCCTTCAGAAACGGAGTAAAACCCCAGGATCTGTGTTTTCCTACAAGCAAGAATTCTTTTCTGGTAAACACAGTGAATTTTGGGCTCAACTGATTTCACAAAGTACACGAACCCAACGAGATTCTCACTATTAAGTAAACAGCAATTATGTAAGAGGATCAGTGGTTTGTATCAGTTTCATAACTAGAGATGAACTAGATATGGTCCGTGTTATTAGGAAACAAATTTTTTTTTTAATCTGGGCATGCTCATGGTTCTTGCTGTATTGGAGACGCTGGAAAGACGAGCTTTCTTCTTGCGTGAAAAAAGAGTGTGTTTCATGGATGAGAACCCTGGTCTGAATTTCCCTTCAGAAACGGAGTTAAACCCCAGGATCTGTATCTTCCTACAAGCAAGAGGTCATTTCTGGAAAACCAAGTGAATTTGGAGCTCAAATGATTTTACACAGTTGTGGAACCCAACGCGATTCCAACTATTAACTAAAGAGCATTTATGTAAGAGGAGCTCTGGTTTGTATCATTTTCATAAGCAGTGTTGAACTACATAAGGTCCGTATGAGCATGAAACACAGTTCCTTTTTATGGGCATGCTCATGGTTCTTGCTGTATTGGAGAAGCTGGAAAGAAGAGCTTGCTTCTTGAGTTAAAACAGAGTGAGTTTCATGAATGAGAACACTGGTCTGATTTTCCCGTCAGAAACACAGTTAAACCACAGGATCTGTGTATTCCTACATCAAGAGTTCATTTCTGTTAAACCAAATGATTTTGGGGCTCAAATGATTTTCACAGTTCGGGAAACAAACTTGGTTCTCCCTATTAAATAAAGAGCATTTATTTAAAAGGAGCTGTGGTTTGTATCAGTTTCATAAGCAGATTGAACTACATATGGTCATTATGAGTAGGAAACAAAGTTCTTTTTTGTGGGCATGCTCATGTTTCTTGCTCTATTGGAGACGCTGGAATAAGAGCTTGCTTCTTGCGTGAAAACAGAGTGTGTTCCATGGATGAGAACACTGGTCTTAATTTCCTATCAGAAACGGAGTTAAACCACAGGATCTGTGTCTTCCTACAAGCAAGAGTTCATTTCTGGTAAACCAAGTAAATTTTGGGCTCAAATGATTTTTCACCCCTCAACAACCCAACGCGATTCTCACTATGAACTAAAGAGCATTTATGTAAGAGGTGCTGGGTTTGTATCAGTTTCATAAGCAAATTTGAACTATCGAAGGTCCGTATGAGTAGGAAACACAGTTCTTTTTTTCTAGGCATGCTCATGGTTCTTGCTATTTGGAGACACTGGAAAGAAGAGCTTGCTTCTTGTGTGAAAACAGAGTATGTTTCTTGGATGAGAACACTGGTCTGAATTTCCCTCCAGAAACGGAGTTAAACACCAGGATCTGTGTCTTCCTACAAGCAAGAGTTCATATCTGGTAAAACAAGTGAATTTTGGGTTCAAATGATTTTTCACACCTCAACAACCCAACGCGATTCTCTCTATGAACTAAAGAGTATTTGTGTAAGAGGAGCTGTAGTTTGTATCAGTTTCATAAGCAGAATTGAACTGCATATGGTATGTATGAGTAGGAAACACAGTTGTGGTATTTTGGGCATGCTCATATTTCTTGCTGTATTGGAGACGCTGGAAAGACGAGCTTTCTTCTTGCGTGAAAACAGAGTGTGTTTCATGGATGAGAACAGTGGTCTGAATTTCACAACAGAAACGGAGTTAAACCACAAAATCTGTGTCTTCGTACATGCAAGAGTTCATTTCTGGTAATCCAAGTGAATTTGGCGCTCAAATGGTTATACACAGTTCTGGAACCCAACTTGAATCTCCCTATTAACAAAAGAGCATTTATGTAAGAGGAGCTGTGGTTTGTATCAGTTTCATAAGCAGAGTTGAACTACATATTGTCCGTATGAGTGGGAAACACAGTTCTTTTTTCCTGGGCATGTTCATGTTTCTTGCTGTATTGGAGACACTGGAAAGAAGAGCTTGCTTCTTGTGTGAAAATAGAGTGTGTTTCATGGATGAGAACACTGGTCTGAATTTCCCTTCAGAAACGGAGTTAAACCCCAGGATCTGTGTCTTCCCACAAGCAAATGTACATTTCTGGTAAACCAAGTGAATTCGGGGCTCAAATGATTTTACACAGTTCTGAAACCCAACGCGATTCAAACTATTAACTAAAGAGCATTTATGTAAGACTCGCTGTGGTTGGTATCAGTTTCATAAGCAGAGTTGAACTACATAAGGACCTTATGGGTAGGAAACACAGTACTTTTTTTCTGGGCATGCTCATGGTTCTTGTTGTTTTGGAGACACTGGAAAGAAGAGCTTACTTCTTGACTTAAAACAGAGTGTGTTTCATGGATGAGAGCACTGGTCTGAATTTCCCTTCAGAAACGGAGTTAAATCACAGGATCTGTGTCTTCCTACAAGCAAGAGTTCATTTCTGGTAAACCAAGTGAATTTTGGGCTCAAATGATTTTTCACAGGTCAACAACCCAAAGCGATTCTCACAATTAACTAAAGAGCATTTATGTAAGTGGAGCTGTGGTTTGTATCAGTTTCATAAGCAGAGTTGAACTACATATGGTCCTTATGAGTAGGAAACACAGTTTTTTTTTATTCTGGGAATGCTCATGGTTCTTGCTCTATTGGAGAAACTGGAAAGAAGAGTTTGCTTCTTGAGTTAAAACAGAGTGAGTTTCATGGATGAGAACACTTGTCTGATTTTCCCCTCAGAAACAGAGTTAAACGACAGGATCTGTGTATTCCTACATCAAGAGTTCATTTCTGTTAAACCAAGTGATTTTTGGGCTCAAATGATTTTCACAGTTCGGGAACCCAACTTGGTTCTCCCTATTAACTAAAGAGCATTTATGTAAGATGAGCTGTGGTTTGTATCAGTTTCATAAGCAGAGTTGAACTACATATGGTCATTATGAGTAGGAAACAAAGTCCTTTGTTGGGGGCATGCTCATGGTTCTTGCTGTATTGGAGACGCTGTGAAGAAGAGCTTGCTTCTTGCGTGAAAACAGAGTGTGTTTAATGGATGAGAACACTGGTCTTAATTTTCTTTCACAAACGGAGTTAAACCACAGGATATATGTCTTCCTACAAGCAAGAGTTCATTTCTGGTAAACCAAGTGAATTCTTGGCCCAAATGATTTTTCATACCTCAACAACCCAACGAGATTCTCACAATTAACTAAAGAGCATTTATGTAAGAGGAGCTGTGGTTTGTATCAGTTTCATAAGCATAGTTGTACTGCATATGGTCCATATGAGTGGGAAACACAGTTCTTTCTTCCTCGGCATGTCCATGGTTCTTGCTATATTGGGGACGCTGGTATGAAGAGCTTGCTTCTTGAATTAATTCAGAATGAGTTTCATGGATTAAAACACTGGTCTGAATTTCCTTTCAGAAATGGAGTTAAACCACAGGATCTATGTATTCCTACAGGCAAGAGTTCATTTCTGGTAAACCAAGTGAATTTTGGGCTCAAATGATTTTTCACAGTTCTGGAACACAACTTGGTTCTCCCTATTAACTAAAGAGCATTTATGTAAGAGGAGCTGTGGTTTGTATGAGTTTCATAAGCAGAGTTAAACTACATATGGTCATTTTGAGTAGGGAACTAAGTTCTTTTTTTCTGGGCATGCTCATGGTTCTTGCTGTACGGGAGACGCTGGAAATAAGAGCTTGCTTGTTGTGTGAAAACAGAGTGTGTTTCATGGATGAGAACACTGGTTTGAATTTCCCTTCAGAAACGGAGTTAAACCCCAGGAACTGTGTCTTCCTAAAAGCAAGAGTTCATATCTGCTAATCCAAGTGAATTTTGGGCTCAAATGGTTTTACACAGTTTTGGAACCCAATGTGATTCAAACTATTAACCAAAGAGCATTTATTTAAGAGGAGCTCTGGTTTGTATGAGTTTCATAAGCAGAGTTGAACTACATATTGTCCGTATGAGCAGGAAACACATTTCATTTTTTCTGGGCATGCTCATGGTTCTTGCTGTATTGGACACACTGGAAAGAAGAGCTTGCTTTTTGCGTGAAAACAGAGTGTGTTTCATGCATGAGAACCTGGTCTGAATTTCCCTTCAGAAACGGAGTAAAACCCCAGGATCTGTGTTTTCCTACAAGCAAGAATTCTTTTCTGGTAAACACAGTGAATTTTGGGCTCAACTGATTTCACAAAGTACACGAACCCAACGAGATTCTCACTATTAAGTAAACAGCAATTATGTAAGAGGATCAGTGGTTTGTATCAGTTTCATAACTAGAGATGAACTAGATATGGTCCGTGTTATTAGGAAACAAATTTTTTTTTTATCTGGGCATGCTCATGGTTCTTGCTGTATTGTAGACGCTGGAAAGACGAGCTTTCTTCTTGCGTGAAAAAAGAGTGTGTTTCATGGATGAGAACCCTGGTCTGAATTTCCCTTCAGAAACGGAGTTAAACCCCAGGATCTGTATCTTCCTACAAGCAAGAGGTCATTTCTGGAAAACCAAGTGAATTTGGAGCTCAAATGATTTTACACAGTTGTGGAACCCAACGCGATTCCAACTATTAACTAAAGAGCATTTATGTAAGAGGAGCTCTGGTTTGTATCATTTTCATAAGCAGTGTTGAACTACATAAGGTCCGTATGAGCATGAAACACAGTTCCTTTTTATGGGCATGCTCATGGTTCTTGCTGTATTGGAGAAGCTGGAAAGAAGAGCTTGCTTCTTGAGTTAAAACAGAGTGAGTTTCATGAATGAGAACACTGGTCTGATTTTCCCGTCAGAAACACAGTTAAACCACAGGATCTGTGTATTCCTACATCAAGAGTTCATTTCTGTTAAACCAAATGATTTTGGGGCTCAAATGATTTTCACAGTTCGGGAAACAAACTTGGTTCTCCCTATTAAATAAAGAGCATTTATTTAAAAGGAGCTGTGGTTTGTATCAGTTTCATAAGCAGATTGAACTACATATGGTCATTATGAGTAGGAAACAAAGTTCTTTTTTGTGGGCATGCTCATGTTTCTTGCTCTATTGGAGACGCTGGAATAAGAGCTTGCTTCTTGCGTGAAAACAGAGTGTGTTTCATGGATGAGAACACTGGTCTTAATTTCCTATCAGAAACGGAGTTAAACCACAGGATCTGTGTCTTCCTACAAGCAAGAGTTCATTTCTGGTAAACCAAGTAAATTTTGGGCTCAAATGATTTTTCACCCCTCAACAACCCAACGCGATTCTCACTATGAACTAAAGAGCATTTATGTAAGAGGTGCTGGGTTTGTATCAGTTTCATAAGCAAATTTGAACTATCGAAGGTCCGTATGAGTAGGAAACACAGTTCTTTTTTTCTAGGCATGCTCATGGTTCTTGCTATTTGGAGACACTGGAAAGAAGAGCTTGCTTCTTGTGTGAAAACAGAGTATGTTTCTTGGATGAGAACACTGGTCTGAATTTCCCTCCAGAAACGGAGTTAAACACCAGGATCTGTGTCTTCCTACAAGCAAGAGTTCATTTCTGGTAAAACAAGTGAATTTTGGGTTCAAATGATTTTTCACACCTCAACAACCCAACGCGATTCTCTCTATGAACTAAAGAGTATTTGTGTAAGAGGAGCTGGATAAGCAAATTTGAACTATCGAAGGTCCGTATGAGTAGAAAACACAGTTCTTTTTTTCTAGGCATGCTCATGGTTCTTGCTATTTGGAGACACTGGAAAGAAGAGCTTGCTTCTTGTGTGAAAACAGAGTATGTTTCTTGGATGAGAACACTGGTCTGAATTTCCCTCCAGAAACGGAGTTAAACACCAGGATCTGTGTCTTCCTACAAGCAAGAGTTCATTTCTGGTAAAACAAGTGAATTTTGGGTTCAAATGATTTTTCACACCTCAACAACCCAACGCGATTCTCTCTATGAACTAAAGAGTATTTGTGTAAGAGGAGCTGTAGTTTGTATCAGTTTCATAAGCAGAATTGAACTGCATATGGTATGTATGAGTAGGAAACACAGTTGTGGTATTTTGGGCATGCTCATATTTCTTGCTGTATTGGAGACGCTGGAAAGACGAGCTTTCTTCTTGCGTGAAAACAGAGTGTGTTTCATGGATGAGAACAGTGGTCTGAATTTCACAACAGAAACGGAGTTAAACCACAAAATCTGTGTCTTCGTACATGCAAGAGTTCATTTCTGGTAATCCAAGTGAATTTGGCGCTCAAATGGTTATACACAGTTCTGGAACCCAACTTGAATCTCCCTATTAACAAAAGAGCATTTATGTAAGAGGAGCTGTGGTTTGTATCAGTTTCATAAGCAGAGTTGAACTACATATTGTCCGTATGAGTGGGAAACACAGTTCTTTTTTCCTGGGCATGTTCATGTTTCTTGCTGTATTGGAGACACTGGAAAGAAGAGCTTGCTTCTTGTGTGAAAATAGAGTGTGTTTCATGGATGAGAACACTGGTCTGAATTTCCCTTCAGAAACGGAGTTAAACCCCAGGATCTGTGTCTTCCCACAAGCAAATGTACATTTCTGGTAAACCAAGTGAATTCGGGGCTCAAATGATTTTACACAGTTCTGAAACCCAACGCGATTCAAACTATTAACTAAAGAGCATTTATGTAAGACTCGCTGTGGTTGGTATCAGTTTCATAAGCAGAGTTGAACTACATAAGGACCTTATGGGTAGGAAACACAGTACTTTTTTTCTGGGCATGCTCATGGTTCTTGTTGTTTTGGAGACACTGGAAAGAAGAGCTTACTTCTTGACTTAAAACAGAGTGTGTTTCATGGATGAGAGCACTGGTCTGAATTTCCCTTCAGAAACGGAGTTAAATCACAGGATCTGTGTCTTCCTACAAGCAAGAGTTCATTTCTGGTAAACCAAGTGAATTTTGGGCTCAAATGATTTTTCACAGTTCAACAACCCAAAGCGATTCTCACAATTAACTAAAGAGCATTTATGTAAGTGGAGCTGTGGTTTGTATCAGTTTCATAAGCAGAGTTGAACTACATATGGTCCTTATGAGTAGGAAACACAGTTTTTTTTATTCTGGGAATGCTCATGGTTCTTGCTCTATTGGAGAAACTGGAAAGAAGAGTTTGCTTCTTGAGTTAAAACAGAGTGAGTTTCATGGATGAGAACACTTGTCTGATTTTCCCCTCAGAAACAGAGTTAAACGACAGGATCTGTGTATTCCTACATCAAGAGTTCATTTCTGTTAAACCAAGTGATTTTTGGGCTCAAATGATTTTCACAGTTCGGGAACCCAACTTGGTTCTCCCTATTAACTAAAGAGCATTTATGTAAGATGAGCTGTGGTTTGTATCAGTTTCATAAGCAGAGTTGAACTACATATGGTCATTATGAGTAGGAAACAAAGTCCTTTGTTGGGGGCATGCTCATGGTTCTTGCTGTATTGGAGACGCTGTGAAGAAGAGCTTGCTTCTTGCGTGAAAACAGAGTGTGTTTAATGGATGAGAACACTGGTCTTAATTTTCTTTCACAAACGGAGTTAAACCACAGGATATATGTCTTCCTACAAGCAAGAGTTCATTTCTGGTAAACCAAGTGAATTCTTGGCCCAAATGATTTTTCATACCTCAACAACCCAACGAGATTCTCACAATTAACTAAAGAGCATTTATGTAAGAGGAGCTGTGGTTTGTATCAGTTTCATAAGCATAGTTGTACTGCATATGGTCCATATGAGTGGGAAACACAGTTCTTTTTTCCTCGGCATGTCCATGGTTCTTGCTATATTGGGGACGCTGGTATGAAGAGCTTGCTTCTTGAATTAATTCAGAATGAGTTTCATGGATTAAAACACTGGTCTGAATTTCCCTTCAGAAATGGAGTTAAACCACAGGATCTATGTATTCCTACAGGCAAGAGTTCATTTCTGGTAAACCAAGTGAATTTTGGGCTCAAATGATTTTTCACAGTTCTGGAACACAACTTGGTTCTCCCTATTAACTAAAGAGCATTTATGTAAGAGGAGCTGTGGTTTGTATGAGTTTCATAAGCAGAGTTAAACTACATATGGTCATTTTGAGTAGGGAACTAAGTTCTTTTTTTCTGGGCATGCTCATGGTTCTTGCTGTACGGGAGACGCTGGAAATAAGAGCTTGCTTGTTGTGTGAAAACAGAGTGTGTTTCATGGATGAGAACACTGGTTTGAATTTCCCTTCAGAAACGGAGTTAAACCCCAGGAACTGTGTCTTCCTAAAAGCAAGAGTTCATATCTGCTAATCCAAGTGAATTTTGGGCTCAAATGGTTTTACACAGTTTTGGAACCCAATGTGATTCAAACTATTAACCAAAGAGCATTTATTTAAGAGGAGCTCTGGTTTGTATGAGTTTCATAAGCAGAGTTGAACTACATATTGTCCGTATGAGCAGGAAACACATTTCATTTTTTCTGGGCATGCTCATGGTTCTTGCTGTATTGGACACACTGGAAAGAAGAGCTTGTTTTTTGCGTGAAAACAGAGTGTGTTTCATGCATGAGAACCTGGTCTGAATTTCCCTTCAGAAACGGAGTAAAACCCCAGGATCTGTGTTTTCCTACAAGCAAGAATTCTTTTCTGGTAAACACAGTGAATTTTGGGCTCAACTGATTTCACAAAGTACACGAACCCAACGAGATTCTCACTATTAAGTAAACAGCAATTATGTAAGAGGATCAGTGGTTTGTATCAGTTTCATAACTAGAGATGAACTAGATATGGTCCGTGTTATTAGGAAACAAATTTTTTTTTTATCTGGGCATGCTCATGGTTCTTGCTGTATTGGAGACGCTGGAAAGACGAGCTTTCTTCTTGCGTGAAAAAAGAGTGTGTTTCATGGATGAGAACCCTGGTCTGAATTTCCCTTCAGAAACGGAGTTAAACCCCAGGATCTGTATCTTCCTACAAGCAAGAGGTCATTTCTGGAAAACCAAGTGAATTTGGAGCTCAAATGATTTTACACAGTTGTGGAACCCAACGCGATTCCAACTATTAACTAAAGAGCATTTATGTAAGAGGAGCTCTGGTTTGTATCATTTTCATAAGCAGTGTTGAACTACATAAGGTCCGTATGAGCATGAAACACAGTTCCTTTTTATGGGCATGCTCATGGTTCTTGCTGTATTGGAGAAGCTGGAACGAAGAGCTTGCTTCTTGAGTTAAAACAGAGTGAGTTTCATGAATGAGAACACTGATCTGATTTTCCCGTCAGAAACACAGTTAAACCACAGGATCTGTGTATTCCTACATCAAGAGTTCATTTCTGTTAAACATTGTGATTTTTGGGCTCAAATGATTTTCACAGTTCGAGAACCCAACTTGGATCTCCCTATTAAATAAAGAGCATTTATTTAAAAGGAGCTGTGGTTTGTATCAGTTTCATAGGCAGAATGAACTACATATGGTCATTATGAGTAGGAGACAAAGTTCTTTTTTGGGGACATGCTCATGTCTCTTGCTCTATTGGAGACGCTGGAATAAGAGCTTGATTCTTGCGTGAAAACAGAGTGTGTTTCATCGATGAGAATACTGGTCTTAATTTCCTTTCAGAAACGGAGTTAAACCACAGGATCTGTGTCTTCCTACAAGCAAGAGTTCATTTCTGGTAAACCAAGTAAATTTTGGGCTCAAATGATTTTTCACACCTCAACAACCCAACGCGATTCTCACTATGAACTAAAGAGCATTTATGTAAGAGGTGCTGGGTTTGTATCAGTTTCATAAGCAAATTTGAACTATCGAAGGTCCGTATGAGTAGGAAACACAGTTCTTTTTTTCTAGGCATGCTCATGGTTCTTGCTATTTGGAGACACTGGAAAGAAGAGCTTGCTTCTTGTGTGAAAACAGAGTATGTTTCTTGGATGAGAACACTGGTCTGAATTTCCCTCCAGAAACGGAGTTAAACACCAGGATCTGTGTCTTCCTACAAGCAAGAGTTCATTTCTGGTAAAACAAGTGAATTTTGGGTTCAAATGATTTTTCACACCTCAACAACCCAACGCGATTCTCTCTATGAACTAAAGAGTATTTGTGTAAGAGGAGCTGGATAAGCAAATTTGAACTATCGAAGGTCCGTATGAGTAGAAAACACAGTTCTTTTTTTCTAGGCATGCTCATGGTTCTTGCTATTTGGAGACACTGGAAAGAAGAGCTTGCTTCTTGTGTGAAAACAGAGTATGTTTCTTGGATGAGAACACTGGTCTGAATTTCCCTCCAGAAACGGAGTTAAACACCAGGATCTGTGTCTTCCTACAAGCAAGAGTTCATTTCTGGTAAAACAAGTGAATTTTGGGTTCAAATGATTTTTCACACCTCAACAACCCAACGCGATTCTCTCTATGAACTAAAGAGTATTTGTGTAAGAGGAGCTGTAGTTTGTATCAGTTTCATAAGCAGAATTGAACTGCATATGGTATGTATGAGTAGGAAACACAGTTGTGGTATTTTGGGCATGCTCATATTTCTTGCTGTATTGGAGACGCTGGAAAGACGAGCTTTCTTCTTGCGTGAAAACAGAGTGTGTTTCATGGATGAGAACAGTGGTCTGAATTTCACAACAGAAACGGAGTTAAACCACAAAATCTGTGTCTTCGTACATGCAAGAGTTCATTTCTGGTAATCCAAGTGAATTTGGCGCTCAAATGGTTATACACAGTTCTGGAACCCAACTTGAATCTCCCTATTAACAAAAGAGCATTTATGTAAGAGGAGCTGTGGTTTGTATCAGTTTCATAAGCAGAGTTGAACTACATATTGTCCGTATGAGTGGGAAACACAGTTCTTTTTTCCTGGGCATGTTCATGTTTCTTGCTGTATTGGAGACACTGGAAAGAAGAGCTTGCTTCTTGTGTGAAAATAGAGTGTGTTTCATGGATGAGAACACTGGTCTGAATTTCCCTTCAGAAACGGAGTTAAACCCCAGGATCTGTGTCTTCCCACAAGCAAATGTACATTTCTGGTAAACCAAGTGAATTCGGGGCTCAAATGATTTTACACAGTTCTGAAACCCAACGCGATTCAAACTATTAACTAAAGAGCATTTATGTAAGACTCGCTGTGGTTGGTATCAGTTTCATAAGCAGAGTTGAACTACATAAGGACCTTATGGGTAGGAAACACAGTACTTTTTTTCTGGGCATGCTCATGGTTCTTGTTGTTTTGGAGACACTGGAAAGAAGAGCTTACTTCTTGACTTAAAACAGAGTGTGTTTCATGGATGAGAGCACTGGTCTGAATTTCCCTTCAGAAACGGAGTTAAATCACAGGATCTGTGTCTTCCTACAAGCAAGAGTTCATTTCTGGTAAACCAAGTGAATTTTGGGCTCAAATGATTTTTCACAGTTCAACAACCCAAAGCGATTCTCACAATTAACTAAAGAGCATTTATGTAAGTGGAGCTGTGGTTTGTATCAGTTTCATAAGCAGAGTTGAACTACATATGGTCCTTATGAGTAGGAAACACAGTTTTTTTTATTCTGGGAATGCTCATGGTTCTTGCTCTATTGGAGAAACTGGAAAGAAGAGTTTGCTTCTTGAGTTAAAACAGAGTGAGTTTCATGGATGAGAACACTTGTCTGATTTTCCCCTCAGAAACAGAGTTAAACGACAGGATCTGTGTATTCCTACATCAAGAGTTCATTTCTGTTAAACCAAGTGATTTTTGGGCTCAAATGATTTTCACAGTTCGGGAACCCAACTTGGTTCTCCCTATTAACTAAAGAGCATTTATGTAAGATGAGCTGTGGTTTGTATCAGTTTCATAAGCAGAGTTGAACTACATATGGTCATTATGAGTAGGAAACAAAGTCCTTTGTTGGGGGCATGCTCATGGTTCTTGCTGTATTGGAGACGCTGTGAAGAAGAGCTTGCTTCTTGCGTGAAAACAGAGTGTGTTTAATGGATGAGAACACTGGTCTTAATTTTCTTTCACAAACGGAGTTAAACCACAGGATATATGTCTTCCTACAAGCAAGAGTTCATTTCTGGTAAACCAAGTGAATTCTTGGCCCAAATGATTTTTCATACCTCAACAACCCAACGAGATTCTCACAATTAACTAAAGAGCATTTATGTAAGAGGAGCTGTGGTTTGTATCAGTTTCATAAGCATAGTTGTACTGCATATGGTCCATATGAGTGGGAAACACAGTTCTTTTTTCCTCGGCATGTCCATGGTTCTTGCTATATTGGGGACGCTGGTATGAAGAGCTTGCTTCTTGAATTAATTCAGAATGAGTTTCATGGATTAAAACACTGGTCTGAATTTCCCTTCAGAAATGGAGTTAAACCACAGGATCTATGTATTCCTACAGGCAAGAGTTCATTTCTGGTAAACCAAGTGAATTTTGGGCTCAAATGATTTTTCACAGTTCTGGAACACAACTTGGTTCTCCCTATTAACTAAAGAGCATTTATGTAAGAGGAGCTGTGGTTTGTATGAGTTTCATAAGCAGAGTTAAACTACATATGGTCATTTTGAGTAGGGAACTAAGTTCTTTTTTTCTGGGCATGCTCATGGTTCTTGCTGTACGGGAGACGCTGGAAATAAGAGCTTGCTTGTTGTGTGAAAACAGAGTGTGTTTCATGGATGAGAACACTGGTTTGAATTTCCCTTCAGAAACGGAGTTAAACCCCAGGAACTGTGTCTTCCTAAAAGCAAGAGTTCATATCTGCTAATCCAAGTGAATTTTGGGCTCAAATGGTTTTACACAGTTTTGGAACCCAATGTGATTCAAACTATTAACCAAAGAGCATTTATTTAAGAGGAGCTCTGGTTTGTATGAGTTTCATAAGCAGAGTTGAACTACATATTGTCCGTATGAGCAGGAAACACATTTCATTTTTTCTGGGCATGCTCATGGTTCTTGCTGTATTGGACACACTGGAAAGAAGAGCTTGTTTTTTGCGTGAAAACAGAGTGTGTTTCATGCATGAGAACCTGGTCTGAATTTCCCTTCAGAAACGGAGTAAAACCCCAGGATCTGTGTTTTCCTACAAGCAAGAATTCTTTTCTGGTAAACACAGTGAATTTTGGGCTCAACTGATTTCACAAAGTACACGAACCCAACGAGATTCTCACTATTAAGTAAACAGCAATTATGTAAGAGGATCAGTGGTTTGTATCAGTTTCATAACTAGAGATGAACTAGATATGGTCCGTGTTATTAGGAAACAAATTTTTTTTTTATCTGGGCATGCTCATGGTTCTTGCTGTATTGGAGACGCTGGAAAGACGAGCTTTCTTCTTGCGTGAAAAAAGAGTGTGTTTCATGGATGAGAACCCTGGTCTGAATTTCCCTTCAGAAACGGAGTTAAACCCCAGGATCTGTATCTTCCTACAAGCAAGAGGTCATTTCTGGAAAACCAAGTGAATTTGGAGCTCAAATGATTTTACACAGTTGTGGAACCCAACGCGATTCCAACTATTAACTAAAGAGCATTTATGTAAGAGGAGCTCTGGTTTGTATCATTTTCATAAGCAGTGTTGAACTACATAAGGTCCGTATGAGCATGAAACACAGTTCCTTTTTATGGGCATGCTCATGGTTCTTGCTGTATTGGAGAAGCTGGAAAGAAGAGCTTGCTTCTTGAGTTAAAACAGAGTGAGTTTCATGAATGAGAACACTGATCTGATTTTCCCGTCAGAAACACAGTTAAACCACAGGATCTGTGTATTCCTACATCAAGAGTTCATTTCTGTTAAACATTGTGATTTTTGGGCTCAAATGATTTTCACAGTTCGAGAACCCAACTTGGATCTCCCTATTAAATAAAGAGCATTTATTTAAAAGGAGCTGTGGTTTGTATCAGTTTCATAGGCAGAATGAACTACATATGGTCATTATGAGTAGGAGACAAAGTTCTTTTTTGGGGACATGCTCATGTCTCTTGCTCTATTGGAGACGCTGGAATAAGAGCTTGATTCTTGCGTGAAAACAGAGTGTGTTTCATCGATGAGAATACTGGTCTTAATTTCCTTTCAGAAACGGAGTTAAACCACAGGATCTGTGTCTTCCTACAAGCAAGAGTTCATTTCTGGTAAACCAAGTAAATTTTGGGCTCAAATGATTTTTCACACCTCAACAACCCAACGCGATTCTCACTATGAACTAAAGAGCATTTATGTAAGAGGTGCTGGGTTTGTATCAGTTTCATAAGCAAATTTGAACTATCGAAGGTCCGTATGAGTAGGAAACACAGTTCTTTTTTTCTAGGCATGCTCATGGTTCTTGCTATTTGGAGACACTGGAAAGAAGAGCTTGCTTCTTGTGTGAAAACAGAGTATGTTTCTTGGATGAGAACACTGGTCTGAATTTCCCTCCAGAAACGGAGTTAAACACCAGGATCTGTGTCTTCCTACAAGCAAGAGTTCATTTCTGGTAAAACAAGTGAATTTTGGGTTCAAATGATTTTTCACACCTCAACAACCCAACGCGATTCTCTCTATGAACTAAAGAGTATTTGTGTAAGAGGAGCTGGATAAGCAAATTTGAACTATCGAAGGTCCGTATGAGTAGAAAACACAGTTCTTTTTTTCTAGGCATGCTCATGGTTCTTGCTATTTGGAGACACTGGAAAGAAGAGCTTGCTTCTTGTGTGAAAACAGAGTATGTTTCTTGGATGAGAACACTGGTCTGAATTTCCCTCCAGAAACGGAGTTAAACACCAGGATCTGTGTCTTCCTACAAGCAAGAGTTCATTTCTGGTAAAACAAGTGAATTTTGGGTTCAAATGATTTTTCACACCTCAACAACCCAACGCGATTCTCTCTATGAACTAAAGAGTATTTGTGTAAGAGGAGCTGTAGTTTGTATCAGTTTCATAAGCAGAATTGAACTGCATATGGTATGTATGAGTAGGAAACACAGTTGTGGTATTTTGGGCATGCTCATATTTCTTGCTGTATTGGAGACGCTGGAAAGACGAGCTTTCTTCTTGCGTGAAAACAGAGTGTGTTTCATGGATGAGAACAGTGGTCTGAATTTCACAACAGAAACGGAGTTAAACCACAAAATCTGTGTCTTCGTACATGCAAGAGTTCATTTCTGGTAATCCAAGTGAATTTGGCGCTCAAATGGTTATACACAGTTCTGGAACCCAACTTGACTCTCCCTATTAACAAAAGAGCATTTATGTAAGAGGAGCTGTGGTTTGTATCAGTTTCATAAGCAGAGTTGAACTACATATTGTCCGTATGAGTGGGAAACACAGTTCTTTTTTCCTGGGCATGTTCATGTTTCTTGCTGTATTGGAGACACTGGAAAGAAGAGCTTGCTTCTTGTGTGAAAATAGAGTGTGTTTCATGGATGAGAACACTGGTCTGAATTTCCCTTCAGAAACGGAGTTAAACCCCAGGATCTGTGTCTTCCCACAAGCAAATGTACATTTCTGGTAAACCAAGTGAATTCGGGGCTCAAATGATTTTACACAGTTCTGAAACCCAACGCGATTCAAACTATTAACTAAAGAGCATTTATGTAAGACTCGCTGTGGTTGGTATCAGTTTCATAAGCAGAGTTGAACTACATAAGGACCTTATGGGTAGGAAACACAGTACTTTTTTTCTGGGCATGCTCATGGTTCTTGTTGTTTTGGAGACACTGGAAAGAAGAGCTTACTTCTTGACTTAAAACAGAGTGTGTTTCATGGATGAGAGCACTGGTCTGAATTTCCCTTCAGAAACGGAGTTAAATCACAGGATCTGTGTCTTCCTACAAGCAAGAGTTCATTTCTGGTAAACCAAGTGAATTTTGGGCTCAAATGATTTTTCACAGTTCAACAACCCAAAGCGATTCTCACAATTAACTAAAGAGCATTTATGTAAGTGGAGCTGTGGTTTGTATCAGTTTCATAAGCAGAGTTGAACTACATATGGTCCTTATGAGTAGGAAACACAGTTTTTTTTATTCTGGGAATGCTCATGGTTCTTGCTCTATTGGAGAAACTGGAAAGAAGAGTTTGCTTCTTGAGTTAAAACAGAGTGAGTTTCATGGATGAGAACACTTGTCTGATTTTCCCCTCAGAAACAGAGTTAAACGACAGGATCTGTGTATTCCTACATCAAGAGTTCATTTCTGTTAAACCAAGTGATTTTTGGGCTCAAATGATTTTCACAGTTCGGGAACCCAACTTGGTTCTCCCTATTAACTAAAGAGCATTTATGTAAGATGAGCTGTGGTTTGTATCAGTTTCATAAGCAGAGTTGAACTACATATGGTCATTATGAGTAGGAAACAAAGTCCTTTGTTGGGGGCATGCTCATGGTTCTTGCTGTATTGGAGACGCTGTGAAGAAGAGCTTGCTTCTTGCGTGAAAACAGAGTGTGTTTAATGGATGAGAACACTGGTCTTAATTTTCTTTCACAAACGGAGTTAAACCACAGGATATATGTCTTCCTACAAGCAAGAGTTCATTTCTGGTAAACCAAGTGAATTCTTGGCCCAAATGATTTTTCATACCTCAACAACCCAACGAGATTCTCACAATTAACTAAAGAGCATTTATGTAAGAGGAGCTGTGGTTTGTATCAGTTTCATAAGCATAGTTGTACTGCATATGGTCCATATGAGTGGGAAACACAGTTCTTTTTTCCTCGGCATGTCCATGGTTCTTGCTATATTGGGGACGCTGGTATGAAGAGCTTGCTTCTTGAATTAATTCAGAATGAGTTTCATGGATTAAAACACTGGTCTGAATTTCCCTTCAGAAATGGAGTTAAACCACAGGATCTATGTATTCCTACAGGCAAGAGTTCATTTCTGGTAAACCAAGTGAATTTTGGGCTCAAATGATTTTTCACAGTTCTGGAACACAACTTGGTTCTCCCTATTAACTAAAGAGCATTTATGTAAGAGGAGCTGTGGTTTGTATGAGTTTCATAAGCAGAGTTAAACTACATATGGTCATTTTGAGTAGGGAACTAAGTTCTTTTTTTCTGGGCATGCTCATGGTTCTTGCTGTACGGGAGACGCTGGAAATAAGAGCTTGCTTGTTGTGTGAAAACAGAGTGTGTTTCATGGATGAGAACACTGGTTTGAATTTCCCTTCAGAAACGGAGTTAAACCCCAGGAACTGTGTCTTCCTAAAAGCAAGAGTTCATATCTGCTAATCCAAGTGAATTTTGGGCTCAAATGGTTTTACACAGTTTTGGAACCCAATGTGATTCAAACTATTAACCAAAGAGCATTTATTTAAGAGGAGCTCTGGTTTGTATGAGTTTCATAAGCAGAGTTGAACTACATATTGTCCGTATGAGCAGGAAACACATTTCATTTTTTCTGGGCATGCTCATGGTTCTTGCTGTATTGGACACACTGGAAAGAAGAGCTTGTTTTTTGCGTGAAAACAGAGTGTGTTTCATGCATGAGAACCTGGTCTGAATTTCCCTTCAGAAACGGAGTAAAACCCCAGGATCTGTGTTTTCCTACAAGCAAGAATTCTTTTCTGGTAAACACAGTGAATTTTGGGCTCAACTGATTTCACAAAGTACACGAACCCAACGAGATTCTCACTATTAAGTAAACAGCAATTATGTAAGAGGATCAGTGGTTTGTATCAGTTTCATAACTAGAGATGAACTAGATATGGTCCGTGTTATTAGGAAACAAATTTTTTTTTTATCTGGGCATGCTCATGGTTCTTGCTGTATTGGAGACGCTGGAAAGACGAGCTTTCTTCTTGCGTGAAAAAAGAGTGTGTTTCATGGATGAGAACCCTGGTCTGAATTTCCCTTCAGAAACGGAGTTAAACCCCAGGATCTGTATCTTCCTACAAGCAAGAGGTCATTTCTGGAAAACCAAGTGAATTTGGAGCTCAAATGATTTTACACAGTTGTGGAACCCAACGCGATTCCAACTATTAACTAAAGAGCATTTATGTAAGAGGAGCTCTGGTTTGTATCATTTTCATAAGCAGTGTTGAACTACATAAGGTCCGTATGAGCATGAAACACAGTTCCTTTTTATGGGCATGCTCATGGTTCTTGCTGTATTGGAGAAGCTGGAAAGAAGAGCTTGCTTCTTGAGTTAAAACAGAGTGAGTTTCATGAATGAGAACACTGATCTGATTTTCCCTTCAGAAACACAGTTAAACCACAGGATCTGTGTATTCCTACATCAAGAGTTCATTTCTGTTAAACATTGTGATTTTTGGGCTCAAATGATTTTCACAGTTCGAGAACCCAACTTGGTTCTCCCTATTAAATAAAGAGCATTTATTTAAAAGGAGCTGTGGTTTGTATCAGTTTCATAGGCAGAATGAACTACATATGGTCATTATGAGTAGGAGACAAAGTTCTTTTTTGGGGACATGCTCATGTCTCTTGCTCTATTGGAGACGCTGGAATAAGAGCTTGATTCTTGCGTGAAAACAGAGTGTGTTTCATCGATGAGAATACTGGTCTTAATTTCCTTTCAGAAACGGAGTTAAACCACAGGATCTGTGTCTTCCTACAAGCAAGAGTTCATTTCTGGTAAACCAAGTAAATTTTGGGCTCAAATGATTTTTCACACCTCAACAACCCAACGCGATTCTCACTATGAACTAAAGAGCATTTATGTAAGAGGCGCTGTGGTCTGTATCAGTTTCATAAGCAGATTTGAACTATCTAAGGTCTGTATGAGTAGAAAACACAGTTCTCTTTTTCTAGGCATGCTCTTGGTTCTTGCTGTTTTGGAGACACTGGAAAGAAGAGCTTGCTTCTGGTTTGAAAACAGAGTATGTTTCATGGATGAGAACACTGGTCTGAATTTCCCTCCAGAAACGGAGTTAAACCCCAGGTTCTGTGTCTTCCTACAAGCAAGGGTTCATTTCTGGTAAAACAAGTGAATTTTGGGCTCAAATGATTTTACACAGTTCTGTAACCCAACGCGACTAAAACTACGAACTAAAGATCATTTATGTAAGAGGAGCTGTGTTTTGTGTCAGTTTCATAAGCAGAGTTGAACTACATAAGGTCTGTTTGAGTAGGAAACTCTGTTCTATTTTTCTGGGCATTCTCATGGTTCTTGCTGTATTAGAGACGCTGGAAAGAGTAGATTTCTTCTTGCATGTAAACAGAGTGTGTTTCAAGGATGAGAACACTGGTCTGAATTTCCCTTCAGAAACGGACTTAAACCCCAGGATCTGTGTCTTCCCACAAGCAAATGTACATTTCTGGTAAACATAGTGAATTTGGGGCTCATATGATATTACACAGTTCTGAAACCCAACGCGATTCAAACTATTAACTAAAGAGCATTTATGTAAGACGCGCTGTGGTTGGTATCAGTTTCATAAGCAGAGTTGAACTACATATGGTCCGTATGAGTAGGAAACACAGTTCTTTTTTTCTGGGCGTGCTCATGGTTCTTGTTGAATTGGAGACACTGGAAAGAAGAGCTAGCTTCTTGAGTTAAAACAGAGTGAGTTTCATGGATGAGAACACTTGTCTCATTTTCCCCTCAGAAACAGAGTTAAACCACAGGATCTGTTATTTCCTACATCAGGAGTTCATTTCTGGTAAACCAAGTGAATTTTGGGCTCAAATGATTTTTCACACCTCAACAAACCAACGCCATTCTCACAATTAACTAAAGAGCATTTATGTAAGAGGAGCTGTGGTTTGTATCAGTTTCATAAGCAGAGTTAAACTACATATGGTCATTATGAGTAGGAAACAAAGCTCTTTTTTTCTGGGCATGCTCATGGTTCTTGCTGTACTGGAGACGCTGGAAATAAGAGCTTGCTTGTCGCGTGAAAACAGAGTGTGTTTCATGGATGAGAACACTGATCTGAATTTCCCTTCAGAAACGGAGTTAAACCCCAGGAACTGTGTCTTCCTAAAAGCAAGAGTTCATATCTGCTAATCCAAGTGAATTTTGGGCTGAAATGGTTTTACACAGTTTTGGAACCCAATGCGATTCAAACTATTAACTAAAGAGCATTTATTTAAGAGGAGCTCTGGTTTGTATGAGTTTCATAAGCAGAGTTGAACTACATAAGGTCCGTATGAGCAGGAAACACAGTTCATTTTTTCTGGGCATGCTCATGGTTCTTGCTGTATTGGACACACTAGAAAGAAGAGCTTGCTTTTTGCGTGAAAACAGAGTGTGTTTCAAGCATGAGAACACTGGTCTGAATTTCCCTTCAGAAACGGAGTTAAACCCCAGGATCTGTGTCTTTCTACAAGCAAGAGTTCATTTCTGGTAAACCAAATGAATTTGGGGCTCAAGAGATTTCACACAGTTCTGGAACCCAACGCGATTTAAACTATTAACTAAAGAGCATTTATGTAAGAGGAGCTATGGTTTGTATCAATTTCATAAGCAGAGTTTAACTACATAAGGTCCATAGGAGGAGGAAACGCAGTTATTTTTTTCTGGGCATGCTCATGGTTCTTGCTGTATTGTAGACACTAGAAAGAAGAACTTGTTCTTGAGTTAAAACAGAGTGTGTTTCATGGATGAGAGCACTGGTCTGAATTTCCATTCAGAAACTGAGTTAAATCACAGGATCTGTGTCTTCCTACAAACAAGAGTTCATTTCTGGTAAACCAAGTGAATTTTGGGCTCAAATGATTTTTCACAATTCAACAACCCAAAGCAATTCTCACAATTAACTAAAGAGCATTTAAGTAAGAGGAACTGTAGTTTGTATCAGTTTCATAAACAGAATTGAACTGCATATGGTCTGTATGTATAGGAAACACAGTTCTTTTTTCTGGCCATGCTCATGGTTCTTGCTGTATTGAGAAGCTGGTAATAAGAGCTTGCTTCTTGCGTTAAAACAGAGTGTGTTTCATGGATGAGAACCTGGTCTGAATTTCCCTTCAGAAACGGACTTAAACCCCAGGATCTGTGTTTTCCTACAAGCAAGAATTCATTTCTGGTACACACAGAGAATTTTGGGCTCAACTGATCTTACACAGTACACGAGCCCAACGAGATTCTCACTATTAACTAAACAGCAATTATGTAAGAGGATCAGTGGTTTGTATCAGTTTCATAACTAGAGGTGAACTAGATATGGTCCGTGTTATTAGGAAACAAATTTTGTTTTATCTGGGCATGCTCATTGTTCTTGCTGTATTGGAGACGCTGGAAAGTCGAGCTTTCTTCTTGCGTGAAAAAAGAGTGTGTTTCATGAATGAGAACCCTGGTCTGAATTTCCCTTCAGAAACAGAGTTAAACCCCAGGATCTGTGTCTTCCTACAAGCAAGAGTTCATTTCTGGTAAACCCAGTGAATTTTGGGCTCAAATGATTTTACACAGTTCACAAACACAACGCTTTTCTCACTATTGAGTAAAGAGCATTTATGTAAGATGAGCTGTGGTTTGTATCAGTTTCATAAGCAGAGTTGAACTAGATGTGGTCCTTATGAATAAGAAACACAGTTCTTTATTCTGGGAAAGCTCATGGTTCTTGCTGTATTGGAGACGCTGGAAAGAAGAGAATGCTTCTTGCATTAAAACAGAGTGAGTTTCAGGGATGAGGACTCTGGTCTGAAATTCCCTTCAGGAACGGAGTTAAACCCAAGGATCTGTGTCTCCCTACATGCAAGAGTTCATTTCTGGTAAACCCAGTGAATTTTGTGCTAAAGGATTTTACACAGTTCAATAACACAACGCTTTTCTCACTATAGATTAAAGAGCATTTATATAAGAGGAGCTAAGGTTTGTATCAGTTTCATAAGCAGTATTGAACTACATATGGTCGGTATGAGTAGGAAACAGAGTTCGTTTTTACTGGGCTTGCTCATATTTCTTGCTGTGTTGTAGACGCTGGAAACAAGAGCATGCTTCTTGCGTTAAAACAGAGTGTGTTTCATGGATGAGAACACTGGTCTTAATTTCCCCTCAGCAACGGGTCAAACCACAGGATCTCTATCTTCCTACAAGCAAGAGTTCATTTAGGGTAAACCCTGTGAATTTTGGGATCAAATGAATTTACACAGTTCAGCATCCCAATGCGTTTCTCACTATTAACTAAAGAGTATTTATGTAAGAGGAGCTGTGGTTTGTATCAGTTTCATAAGCAGAATTGAACTAGATGTGGTCATTATGAGTAGGAAACTCAGTTCTTTTCCTGGGCATGCTCATGGTTCTTGCTGTATTGGAGACACTGGAAAGAAGAGGATGCTTCTTGCCTTAAAACAGAGTGTGTTTCAAGGATGAGAACTCATGTCTGAATTTCACTTCAGAAACGTTGTTGAACCCCGGGATCTTGGTCTCCCTACAAGGAAGAGTTCATTTCAGGTAAACCCAGTGAATTTTGCAGACAAATGATTTTACACAGTTAACAAACACAACGTTTTTCTCAGAATAGAGTAAAGAGCATTTATGTAAGAGGAGCTGTGGTTTGTATCAGTTTCATAAGCAGAGTTGAACTACAGATGGTCACTAGGAGTAGGAAACACAGTTCTTTTTTTCTGGGCATGCTCATGGTTCTTGCTGTATTGGAGACGCTGGATAGAAGTTGATGCTTCTTGCCTTAAAACAGAGTGTGTTTCAAGGATGAGAACTCAGTTCTGAATTTCACTTCAGAAACGTTGTTGAACCCCAAGATCTTTGTCTCCCTACAAGCAAGAGTTCATTTCTGGTACACAGAGTGAATTTTGGGCACAAATGGTTTTACACAGTTTACGAAAACAATGAGTTTCTCACTATTTACTAAATAGATTTATGTAAGAGGAGCTGTGGCTTGGATCAGGTTCATAAGCAGAGTTGAACTAGATGTGGTCCTTATGAATAGGAAACACAGTTCCTTTTTTCTGGGCATGCTCATGGTTCTTGCTGTATTGGAGACATTGGAAAGAAAAGGATGTTTCTTGCCTTAAAACAGAGTGTTTTTCAAGGATGAGAACTCTGGTCTGAATTTACTTCAGAAACGTGGTTGAAACCCAGGATCTGTGTCTCCCTACAAGCAAGAGTTCATTTCAGGTAAACAGAGTGAATTTTGGGCACAAATGATTTTACACAGTTCAGGAACCCAAGGCGTTTCTCACTATTAACTAAGGAGCATTTATGTAAGAGGGGCTGTGGCTTGTATCACTTTCTTAAATAGAGTTGAACTAGATGTGGTCCTTATGAGCAGGAAACTCAGTTCTTTTTTCCTGGGCATGCTCATGGTTCTTGCTGAATTGGAGAAGCTGGAAAGAAGAGAATGCTTCTTGCCTTAAAACAGAGTGTGTTTCAGGGATGAGAACTCTGGTCTGAAATTCCCTTCAGGAACGGAGTTAAACCCAAGGATCTGTGTCTTCCTACAAGTAAGAGTTCATTTCTGGTAAACCATGTGAATTTTGGGGTCAAATGATTTTTCACAGTTCAGGAACCCCAGCGTTTCCCACTATTAACTAAAGCGCATTTATGTAAGAGCACCTGTTGTTTGTATCAGTTTCATAAGCAGAGTTAAACTACATATGGTCACTAGGGGTAGGAAATACAATTCGTTTTGTTTGGGCATGCTAATGGTTCTTTCAGTATTGGAGACGCTGGAAAGAAGAGGATGCTTCTTTCCTTAAAACAGAGTCTGTTTCAGGGATGAGAACTCTGGTGTGGTTTTCCCTTCAGAAACGGAGTTAAACCCCAGGATCTGTGTCTTCCTACAAACAAGAGTTCATTTATGGTAAACCCAGTGAATGTTGTGCTCAAAGGATTTTACACAGTTCACAAACACAACGCTTTTCTCACTATTGAGTAAAGAGCATTTATGTAAGAGGAGCTGTGGTTTGTATCAGTTTCATAAGCAGAGTTGAACTAGATGTGGTCCTTATGAATAAGAAACACAGTTCTTTTTTTCTCGGCAAGCTCATGGTTCTTGCTGTATTGGAGACGCTGGAAAGAAGAGAATGCTTCTTACCTTAAAACAGTGTGTGTTTCAGGGATGAGAACTCTGGTCTGAAATTCTGTTCAGGAACGGAGTTAAACCCAAGGATCTGAGTCTTCCTACAAGCAAGAGTTCATTTCTGGTAAACCAAGTGAATTTTGGGGTCCAATAATTTTACGCAGTTCAGGAACCCAATGCGTTTCTCACTATTAACTAAGGAGCATTTATATAAGAGGAGCTGTGGTTTGTATCAGTGTCTTAAGAAGAGTTGAACTAGATGTGGTCCTTATGAGTAGGAAACTCAGTTCTTTTTTCCTGGGCATGCTCATGGTTCTGGCTGTATTGGAGAAGCTGGAAAGAAGAGGATGCCTCTTGCCTTAAAACAGAGTGTGTTTCAAGGAAAAGAACTCTGGTCTGAATTTCACTTCAGAAACGTAGTTGAACCCCAGGATCTGTGTCTCCCTACAAGCAAGAGTTCATTTCAGGTAAACCCAGTGAATTTTGGGCACAAATGATTTTACACAGTTCACGAACCCAAGTGTTTCCCACTATTAACTAAAGAGCATTTATGTAAGAGCACCTTTGGTTCGTATCAGTTTCATAAGCAGAGTTGAACTACATATGGTCACCAGGGGTAGGAAACACAGTTCTTTTTGTCTGGGCATGCTCATGGTTCTTGCTGTATTGTGATGCTGGAAAGAAGAGGATGCTTCTTGCCTTAAAACAGAGTCTGTTTCAGGGATTAGAACTCTGTTGTGATATTCCCATTAAAAACGGAGTTAAACCCCAGGATCTGTGTCTTCCTACAAGCAAGAGTTCATTTCTGGTAAACCCAGTGAATTTTGGGCTCAAATGATTTTACACAGTTCACAAACACAACGCTTTTCTCACTATTGAGTAAAGAGCATTTATGTAAGAGGAGCTGTGGTTTGTATCAGTTTCATAAGCAGAGTTGAACTAGATGTGGTCCTTATGAATAAGAAACACAGTTCTCTATTCTGGGAAAGCTCATGGTTCTTGCTGTATTGGAGACGCTGGAAAGAAGAGAATGCTTCTTGCATTAAAACAGAGTGAGTTTCAGGGATGAGAACTCTGGTCTGAAATTCCCTTCAGGAACGGAGTTAAACCCAAGGATCTGTGTCTCCCTACATGCAAGAGTTCATTTCTTGTATACCCAGTGAATTTTGTGCTAAAGGATTTTACACAGTTCAATAACACAACGCTTTTCTCACTATAGATTAAAGAGCATTTATATAAGAGGAGCTATGGTTTGTATCAGTTTCATAAGCACTATTGAACTACATATGGTCGGTATGAGTAGGAAACAGAGTTTGTTTTTACTGGGCATGCTCATATTTCTTGCTGTGTTGTAGACGCTGGAAACAAGAGCATGCTTCTTGCGTTAAAACAGAGTGTGTTTCATGGATGAGAACACTGGTCTGAATTTCCCCTCAGCAACGGGTCAAACCACAGGATCTCTATCTTCCTACAAGCAAGAGTTCATTTAGGGTAAACCCAGTGAATTTTGGGATCAAATGAATTTACACAGTTCAGCATCCCAATGCGTTTCTCACTATTAACTAAAGAGCATTTATGTAAGAGAAGCTGTGGTTTGTATCAGTTTCATAAGCAGAGTTGAACTAGATGTGGTCATTATGAGTAGGAAACTCAGTTCTTTTCCTGGGCATGCTCATGGTTCTTGCTGTATTGGAGACACTGGAAAGAAGAGGATGCTTCTTGCCTTAAAACAGAGTGTGTTTCAAGGATGAGAACTCTTGTCTGAATTTCACTTCAGAAACGTTGTTGTACCCCGGGATCTTGGTCTCCCTACAAGGAAGAGTTCATTTCAGGTAAACACAGTGAATTTTGGCAACAAATGCTTTTACACAGTTTATGAAACCAACGCGTTTCTCCCTATTTACTAAATAGATTTATGTAAGAGGAGCTGTGGCTTGGATCAGTTTCATAAGCAGAGTTGAACTAGATGTGGTCCTTATGAATAGGAAACACAGTTCTTTTTTCTGGGCATGCTCATGGTTCTTGCTGAATTGGAGAAACTGGAAAGAAGAGAATGCTTCTTGCCTTAAAACAGAGTGTGTTTCAGGGATGAGAACTCCGGTCTGAAATTCCCTTCAGGAACGGAGTTAAACCCAAGGATCTGTGTCTTCCTACAAGTAAGAGTTCATTTCTGGTAAACCATGTGAATTTTGGGGTCAAATGATTTTTCACAGTTCAGGAATCCCAGCGTTTCCCACTATTAACTAAAGAGCATTTATGTAAGAGCACCTGTTGTTTGTATCAGTTTCATAAGCAGAGTTAAACTACATATGGTCACTAGGGGTAGGAAATACAATTCGTTTTGTTTGGGCATGCTAATGGTTCTTTCAGTATTGGAGACGCTGGAAAGAAGAGGATGCTTCTTTCCTTAAAACAGAGTCTGTTTCAGGGATGAGAACTCTGGTGTGGTTTTCCCTTCAGAAACGGAGTTAAACCCCAGGATCTGTGTCTTCCTACAAACAAGAGTTCATTTATGGTAAACCCAGTGAATGTTGTGCTCAAAGGATTTTACACAGTTCACAAACACAACGCTTTTCTCACTATTGAGTAAAGAGCATTTATGTAAGAGGAGCTGTGGTTTGTATCAGTTTCATAAGCAGAGTTGAACTAGATGTGGTCCTTGTGAAGAAACACAGTTCTTTTTTTTCTCGGCAAGCTCATGGTTCTTGCTGTATTGGAGACGCTGGAAAGAAGAGAATGCTTCTTACCTTAAAACAGTGTGTGTTTCAGGGATGAGAACTCTGGTCTGAAATTCCATTCAGGAACGGAGTTAAACCCAAGGATCTGTGTCTTCCTACAAGCAAGAGTTCATTTCTGGTAAACCAAGTGAATTTTGGGGTCCAATGATTTTACGCAGTTCAGGAACCCAATGCGTTTCTCACTATTAACTAAGGAGCATTTATATAAGAGGAGCTGTGGTTTGTATCAGTGTCTTAAGAAGAGTTGAACTAGATGTGGTCCTTATGAGTAGGAAACTCTGTTCATTTTCCTGGGCATGCTCATGGTTCTTGCTGAATTGGAGAAGCTGGAAAGAAGAGGATGCCTCTTGCCTTAAAACAGAGTGTGTTTCAAGGATGAGAACTCTGGTCTGAATTTCACTTAGGAAACGTAGTTGATCACCAGGATCTGTGTCTCCCAACAAGCAGGAGTTCATTTCAGGTAAACCCAGTGAATTTTGGGCACAAATGATTTTACACATTTCATGGACCCAAGGCGTTTCTCATATTAACTAAAGAGCATTTATGTAAGAGCACCTGTGGTTTGTATCAGTTTCATAAGCAGAGATGAACTACATATGGTCACTAGGAGTAGGAAACGCAGTTCTTTTTGTCTGGGCATGCTCATGGTTCTTGCAGTATTGGAGATGCTGAAAGAAGAGGATGCTTCTTGCCTTAAAACAGAGTCTGTTTCAGGGATGAGAACTCTGGTGTGGTTTTCCCTTCAGAAACGGAGTTAAACCCCAGGATCTGTGTCTTCCTACAAGCAAGAGTTCATTTCTGGTAAACCCAGTGAATTTTGGGCTCAAATGATTTTACACAGTTCACAAACACAACGCTTTTCTCACTATTGAGTAAAGAGCATTTATGTAAGAGGAGCTGTGGTTTGTATCAGTTTCATAAGCAGAGTTGAACTAGATGTGGTCCTTATGAAAAGAAACACAGTTCTTTTTTCCTCAGCAAGCTCATGGTTCTTGCTGTATTGGAGAAGCTGGAAAGAAGAGGATAGCTCTTGCCTTAAAACAGAGTGTGTTACAAGGATGAGAACTCTGTTCTGAATTTCACTTCAGAAACGTAGTTGGACCCCAGGATCTGTGTCTCCCTACAAGCAAGAGTTCATTTCAGGTAAACACAGTGAATTTTGGGCACAAATGATTTTACACAGTTCACGAACCCAAGCGTTTCCCACTATTAACTAAAGAGCATTTATGTAAAAGCACCTGTGGTTTGTATCAGTTTCATAAGCAGAGTTGAACTACATAAGGTCACTAGGGGTAGGAAACACAGTTCTTTTTGTCTGGGCATGCTCATGGTTCTTGCGGTATTGGAGACGCTGGAAAGAAGAGAATGCTTCTTGCCTTAAAAAAGAGTGTGTTTCAGGGATGAGAACTCTGGTCTGAAATTCCCTTCACGAACGGAGTTAAACCCATGGATCTGTGTCTTCCTACAAGCAAGAGTTCATTTCTGGTAAACCAAGTGAATTTTGGGGTCTAATGATTTTACACAGTTCAGGAAGCCAGTGCGTTTCTCACTATTAACTAAGGAGCATTTATGTTAAAGAAGCTGTGGTTTGTATCTGTTTCTAAACAGAGTTGAACTAGATGTGGTCCTTATGAGTAGGAAACTCAGTTCTTTTTTCCTGGGCATGCTCATGGTTCTTGCTGTATTGGACAAGCTGGAAAGAAGAGGATGCCTCTTGCCTTAAAACAGAGTGTGTTTCAAGGATGAGAACTCTGGTCTGAATTTCACTTCAGAAACGTAGTTGAACCCCAGGATCTGTGTCTCCCTACAAGCAAGAGTTCATTTCTGGTAAACCAAGTGAATTTTGGGGTTAAATGATTTTACACAGTTCATGAACCCAAGCGTTTCCCACTATTAACTAAAGAGCATTTATGTAAGAGCACCTGTGTTTGTCTCAGTTTCATAAGCAGAGTTGAACTACATATGGTAACTAGGGGTAGGAAACACAGTTCTTTTTGTCTGGGCATGCTTATGGTACTTGTAGTATTGGAGAAGCTGGAAAGAAGAGGATGCTTCTTTCCTGAAAACAGAGTCTGTTTCAGGGATGAGAACTCTGGTGTGATTTTCCCTTCAGAAACGGAGTTAAACCCCAGGATCTGTGTCTTCCTACAAACAAGAGTTCATTTATGGTAAACCCAATGAATGTTGTGCTCAAAGGATTTTACACAGTTCACAAACACAACGCTTTTCTCACTATTGAGTAAAGAGCATTTATGTAAGAGGAGCTGTGGTTTGTATCAGTTTCATAAACAGAGTTGAACTACATAAGGTCACTAGGGGTAGGAAACACAGTTCTTTTTGTCTGGGCATGCTCATGGTTCTTGCGGTATTGGAGACGCTGGAAAGAAGAGAATGCTTCTTGCCTTAAAAAAGAGTGTGTTTCAGGGATGAGAACTCTGGTCTGAAATTCCCTTCAAGAACGGAGTTAAACCCTTGGATCTGTGTCTTCCTACAAGCAAGAGTTCATTTCTGGTAAACCAAGTGAATTTTGGGGTCTAATGATTTTACACAGTTCAGGAACCCAGTGTGTTTCTCACTATTAACTAAGGAGCATTTATGTAAGAGAAGCTGGGGTTTGTATCTGTTTCTTAAGCAGAGTTGAACTAGATGTGGCCCTTATGAGTAGGAAACTCAGTTCTTTTTTCCTGGGCATGCTCATGGTTCTGGCTGTATTGGAGAAGCTGGAAAGAAGAGGATGCCTCTTGCCTTAAAACAGAGTGTGTTTCAAGGAAAAGAACTCTGGTCTGAATTTCACTTCAGAAACGTAGTTGAACCCCAGGATCTGTGTCTCCCTACAAGCAAGAGTTCATTTCAGGTAAACCCAGTGAATTTTGGGCACAAATGATTTTACACAGTTCACGAACCCAAGTGTTTCCCACTATTAACTAAAGAGCATTTGTAAGAGCACCTTTGGTTTGTATCAGTTTCATAAGCAGAGTTGAACTACATATGGTCACTAGGGGTAGGAAACACAGTTCTTTTTGTCTGGGCATGCTCATGGTTCTTGCTGTATTGTGATGCTGGAAAGAAGAGGATGCTTCTTGCCTTAAAACAGGGTCTGTTTCAGGGATTAGAACTCTGTTGTGATATTCCCATCAAAAACCGAGTTAAACCCCAGGATCTGTGTCTTCCTACAAGCAAGAGTTCATTTCTGGTAAACCCAGTGAATTTTGGGCTCAAATGATTTTACACAGTTCACAAACACAACGCTTTTCTCACTATTGAGTAAAGAGCATTTATGTAAGAGGAGCTTTGGTTTATATCAGTTTCATAAGCAGAGTTGAACTAGATGTGGTCCTTATGAATAAGAAACACAGTTCTTTTTTCTCAGCAAGCTCATTGTTCTTGCTGTATTGGAGACACTGGAAAGAAGAGAATGCTTCTTGCCTTAAAACAGAGTTTGTTTCAGGGATGAGAACTCTGTTCTGAAATTCTCTTCAGGAACGGAGTTAAATCCAAGGATCTGTGTCTTCCTACAAGCAAGAGTTCATTTCTGGTAAACCAAGTGAATTTTGGGGAATAATGATTTTACACAGTTCATGAACCGAAGGTGTTTCTCACTATTAACTAAGGAGCATTTATGTAAGAGGAGCTGTGCTTTGTATCAGTTTCTTAAATAGAGTTGAACTAGATGTGGTCCTTATGAGTAGGAAACTCAGTTCTTTTTTCCTGGGCATACTCATGGTTCTTGATGAATTGGAGAAGCTGGAAAGAAGAGGATGCCTCTTGCCTTAAAACAGAGTGTGATTCAAGGATGAGAACTCTGGTCTGAATTTCACTTAGGAAACATAGTTGATCACCAGGATCTGTGTCTCCCAACAAGCAAGAGTTCATTTCAGGTAAACCCAGTGAATTTGGGGCACAAATGATTTTACACAGTTCACGAACCCAAGGCGATTCTCACTATTAACTAAGGAGCATTTATGTAAGACGAGCTGTGGCTTGTATCAGTTTCTTAAATAGAGTTGAACTAGATGTGTTCCTTATGAGTAGGAAACTCTGTTCATTTTCCTGGGCATGCTCATGGTTCTTGCTGAATTGGAGAAGCTGGAAAGAAGAGGATGCCTCTTGCCTTAAAACAGAGTGTGTTTCAAGGATGAGAACTCTGGTCTGAATTTCACTTAGGAAACATAGTTGATCGCCAGGATCTGTGTCTCCCAACAAGCAAGAGTTCATTTCAGGTAAACCCAGTGAATTTTGGGCACAAATGATTTTACACAGTTCACGAACCCAAGGCGTTTCTCATATTAACTAAAAAGCATTTATGTAAGAGGAGCTGTGGTTTGTATCAGTTTCATAAGCAGAGATGAACTACATATGGTCACTAGGAGTAGGAAACACAGTTCTTTTTGTCTGGGCATGCTCATGGTTCTTGCAGTATTGGAGATGCTGAAAGAAGAGGATGCTTCTTGCCTTAAAACAGAGTCTGTTTCAGGGATGAGAACTCTGGTGTGGTTTTCCCTTCAGAAACGGAGTTAAACCCCAGGATCTGTGTCTTCCTACAAGCAAGAGTTCATTTCTGGTAAACCCAGTGAATTTTTTGCTCAAATGATTTTACACAGTTCACAAGCACAACGCTTTTCTCACTTTTGAATAAAGAGCATTTATGTAAGAGGAGCTGTGGTTTGTATCAGTTTCATAAACAGAGTTGAACTAGATGTGGTCCTTATGAATAAGAAACACAGTTCTTTTTTTCTCGGCAAGCTCATGGTTCTTGCTTTATTGGAGACGCTGGAAAGAAGTGAATGCTTCTTGCCTTAAAACAGAGTGTGTTTCAGGGATAAGAACTCTGGTCTGAAATTCCCTTCAGGAACGGAGTTAAACCCAAGGATCCGTGTCTTCCTACAAGCAAGAGTTCATTTCTGGTAAACCAAGTGAATTTTTGGCACAAATGATTTTACACAGTTCACGAACCCAAGCGTTTCCCACTATTAACTAAAGAGCAATTATGTAAGAGCACCTTTGGTTTGTATCAGTTTCATAAGCAGAGTTGGACTACATATGGTCACTAGGGGTAGGAAATACAGCTCTTTTTTTCTAGGCATGCACATGGTTCTTGCAGTATTGGAGACGCTGGAAAGAAGAGGATGCTTCTTGACTTAAAACAGAGTCTTTTTCAGGGATTAGAACTCTGTTGTGATTTTCCCATTAGAAACGGAGTTAAACCCCAGGATCTGTGTCTTCCTACAAGCAAGAGTTCATTTCTGGTAAACCCAGTGAATTTTGGGCTCAAATGATTTTACACAGTTCACAAACACAACGCTTTTCTCACTATTGAGTAAAGAGCATTTATGTAAGAGGAGCTGTGGTTTGTATCAGTTTCATAAGCAGAGTTGAACTAGATGTGGTCCTTATGAATAAAAAACACAGTTCTTTTTTCCTCAGCAAGCTCATGGTTCTTGCTGTTTTGGAGACGCTGGAAAGAAGAGAATACTTCTTGCCTTAAAAAAGAGTGTGTTTCAAGGATGAGAACTCAGTTCTGAATTTCACTTCAGAAACGTTGTTGAAACCCAGGATCTGTGTCTCCCTACAAGCAAGAGTTCATTTCTGGTAAACCAAGTGAATTTTGGGGAATAATCATTTTACACATTTCATTAACCCAATGCGTTTGTCACTATTAACTAAGGAGCATTTATGTAAGAGGAGCTGTGGTTTGTATCAGTGTCTCAAGCAGAGTTGAACTAGATGTGGTCCTTATGAGTAGGAAACTCAGTTCTTTTTTCCTGGGCATGCTCATGGTTCTTGCTGTATTGGAGAAGCTGGAAAGAAGAGGATAGCTCTTGCCTTAAAACAGAGTGTGTTACAAGGATGAGAACTCTGTTCTGAATTTCATTTCAGAAACGTAGTTGGACCACAGGATCTGTGTCTCCCTACAAGCAAGAGTTCATTTCAGGTAAACACAGTGAATTTTGGGCACAAATGATTTTACACAGTTCACGAACCCAAGCGTTTCCCACTATTAACTAAAGAGCATTTATGTAAAAGCACCTGTGGTTTGTATCAGTTTCATAAGCAGAGTTGAACTACATAAGGTCACTAGGGGTAGGAAACACAGTTCTTTTTGTCTGGGCATGCTCACGGTTCTTGCGGTATTGGAGACGCTGGAAAGAAGAGAATGCTTCTTGCCTTAAAAAAGAGTGTGTTTCAGGGATGAGAACTCTGGTCTGAAATTCCCTTCAAGAACGGAGTTAAACCCTTGGATCTGTGTCTTCCTACAAGCAAGAGTTTATTTCTGGTAAACCAAGTGAATTTTGGGGTCTAATGATTTTACACAGTTCAGGAACCCAGTGTGTTTCTCACTATTAACTAAGGAGCATTTATGTAAGAGAAGGTGTGGTTTGTATCTGTTTCTTAAGCAGAGTTGAACTAGATGTGGCCCTTATGAGTAGGAAACTCAGTTCTTTTTTCCTGGGCATGCTCATGGTTCTGGCTGTATTGGAGAAGCTGGAAAGAAGAGGATGCCTCTTGCCTTAAAACAGAGTGTGTTTCAAGGAAAAGAACTCTGGTCTGAATTTCACTTCAGAAACGTAGTTGAACCCCAGGATCTGTGTCTCCCTACAAGCAAGAGTTCATTTCAGGTAAACCCAGTGAATTTTGGGCACAAATGATTTTACACAGTTCACGAACCCAAGTGTTTCCCACTATTAACTAAAGAGCATTTATGTAAGAGCACTTTTGGTTTGTATCAGTTTCATAAGCAGAGTTGAACTACATATGGTCACTAGGTGTAGGAAACACAGTTCTTTTTGTCTGGGCATGCTCATGGTTCTTGCTGTATTGTGATGCTGGAAAGAAGAGGATGCTTCTTGCCTTAAAACAGGGTCTGTTTCAGGGATTAGAACTCTGTTGTGATATTCCCATCAAAAACCGAGTTAAACCCCAGGATCTGTGTCTTCCTACAAGCAAGTGTTCATTTCTGGTAAACCCAGTGAATTTTGGGCTCAAATGATTTTACACAGTTCAAAAACACAACGCTTTTCTCACTATTGAGTAAAGAGCATTTATGTAAGAGGAGCTGTGGTTTATATCAGTTTCATAAGCAGAGTTGACCTAGATGTGGTCCTTATGAATAAGAAACACAGTTCTTTTTTCTCGGCAAGCTCATTGTTCTTGCTGTATTGGAGACACTGGAAAGAAGAGAATGCTTCTTGCCTTAAAACAGAGTTTGTTTCAGGGATGAGAACTCTGTTCTGAAATTCCCTTCAGGAACGGAGTTAAATCCAAGGATCTGTGTCTTCCTACAAGCAAGAGTCCATTTATGGTAAACCAAGTGAATTTTGGGGAATAATGATTTTACACAGTTCATGAACCGAAGGTGTTTCTCACTATTAACTAAGGAGTATTTATGTAAGAGGAGCTGTGCTTTGTATCAGTTTCTTAAATAGAGTTGAACTAGATGTGGTCCTTATGAGTAGGAAACTCAGTTCTTTTTTCCTGGGTATACTCATGGTTCTTGATGAATTGGAGAAGCTGGAAAGAAGAGGATGCCTCTTGCCTTAAAACAGAGTGTGATTCAAGGATGAGAACTCTGGTCTGAATTTCACTTAGGAAACGTAGTTGATCACCAGGATCTGTGTCTCCCAACAAGCAAGAGTTCATTTCAGGTAAACCCAGTGAATTTTGGGCACAAATGATTTTACACAGTTCACGAACCCAAGGCGTTTCTCACTATTAACTAAGGAGCATTTATGTAAGACGAGCTGTGGCTTGTATCAGTTTCTTAAATAGAGTTGAACTAGATGTGTTCCTTATGAGTAGGAAACTCTGTTCATTTTCCTGGGCATGCTCATGGTTCTTGCTGAATTGGAGAAGCTGGAAAGAAGAGGATAGCTCTTGCCTTAAAACAGAGTGTGTTACAAGGATGAGAACTCTGTTCTGAATTTCATTTCAGAAACGTAGTTGGACCCCAGGATCTGTGTCTCCCTACAAGCAAGAGTTCATTTCAGGTAAACACAGTGAATTTTGGGCACAAATGATTTTACACAGTTCACGAACCCAAGCGTTTCCCACTATTAACTAAAGAGCATTTATGTAAAAGCACCTGTGGTTTGTATCAGTTTCATAAGCAGAGTTGAACTACATAAGGTCACTAGGGGTAGGAAACACAGTTCTTTTTGTCTGGGCATGCTCATGGTTCTTGCGGTATTGGAGATGCTGGAAAGAAGAGAATGCTTCTTGCCTTAAAAAAGAGTGTGTTTCAGGGATGAGAACTCTGGTCTGAAATTCCCTTCAAGAACGGAGTTAAACCCATGGATCTGTGTCTTCCTACAAGCAAGAGTTCATTTCTGGTAAACCAAGTGAATTTTGGGGTCTAATGATTTTACACAGTTCAGGAAGCCAGTGCGTTTCTCACTATTAACTAAGGAGCATTTTTGTTAAAGAAGCTGTGGCTTGTATCTGTTTCTAAACAGAGTTGAACTAGATGTGGTCCTTATGAGTAGGAAACTCAGTTCTTTTTTCCTGGGCATGCTCATGGTTCTTGCTGTATTGGAGAAGCTGGAAAGAAGAGGATGCCTCTTGCCTTAAAACAGAGTGTGTTTCAAGGATGAGAACTCTGGTCTGAATTTCACTTCAGAAACGTAGTTGAACCCCAGGATCTGTGTCTCCCTAAAAGCAAGAGTTCATTTCTGGTAAACCAAGTGAATTTTGGGGTTAAATGATTTTAAACAGTTCATGAACCCAAGCGTTTCCCACTATTAACTAAAGAGCATTTATGTAAGAGCACCTGTGTTTGTATCAGTTTCATAAGCAGAGTTGAACTACATAAGGTCACTAGGGGTAGGAAACACAGTTCTTTTTGTCTGGGCATGCTCATGGTACTTGTAGTATTGGAGAAGATGGAAAGAAGAGGATGCTTCTTTCCTGAAAACAGAGTCTGTTTCAGGGATGAGAACTCTGGTGTGGTTTTCCCTTCAGAAACGGAGTTAAACCCCAGGATATGTGTCTTCCTAAAAACAAGAGTTCATTTATGGTAAACCCAATGAATGTTGTGCTCAAAGGATTTTACACAGTTCACAAACACAACGCTTATCTCACTATTGAGTAAAGAGCATTTATGTAAGAGGAGCTGTGGTTTGTATCAGTTTCATAAACAGAGTTGAACTACATAAGGTCACTAGGGGTAGGAAACACAGTTCTTTTTGTCTGGGCATGCTCATGGTTCTTGCGGTATTGGAGACGCTGGAAAGAAGAGAATGCTTCTTGCCTTAAAAAAGAGTGTGTTTCAGGGATGAGAACTCTGGTCTGAAATTCCCTTCAAGAACGGAGTTAAACACGTGGATCTGTGTCTTCCTACAAGCAAGAGTTTATTTCTGGTAAACCAAGTGAATTTTGGGGTCTAATGATTTTACACAGTTCAGGAACCCAGTGTGTTTCTCACTATTAACTAAGGAGCATTTATGTAAGAGAAGCTGTGGTTTGTATCTGTTACTTAAGCAGAGTTGAACTAGATGTGGCCCTTATGAGTAGGAAACTCAGTTCTTTTTTCCTGGGCATGCTCATGGTTCATGCTGTATTGGAGAAGCTGGAAAGAAGAGGATGCCTCTTGCCTTAAAACAGAGTGTGTTTCAAGGAAAAGAACTCTGGTCTGAATTTCACTTCAGAAACGTAGTTGAACCCCAGGATCTGTGTCTCCCTACAAGCAAGAGTTCATTTCAGGTAAACCAAGTGAATTTTGGGCACAAATGATTTTACACAGTTCACGAACCCAAGTGTTTCCCACTATTAACTAAAGAGCATTTATGTAAGAGCACCTTTGGTTTGTATCAGATTCATAAGCAGTGTTGAACTACATATGGTCACTAGGGGTAGGAAACACAGTTCTTTTTGTCTGGGCATGCTCATGGTTCTTGCTGTATTGTGATGCTGGAAAGAAGAGGATGCTTCTTGCCTTAAAACAGGGTCTGTTTCAGGGATTAGAACTCTGTTGTGATATTCCCATCAAAAACCGAGTTAAACCCCAGGATCTGTGTCTTCCTACAAGCAAGAGTTCATTTCTGGTAAACCCAGTGAATTTTGGGCTCAAATGATTTTACACAGTTCACAAACACAACGCTTTTCTCACTATTGAGTAAAGAGCATTTATGTAAGAGGAGCTGTGGTTTATATCAGTTTCATAAGCAGAGTTGAACTAGATGTGGTCCTTATGAATAAGAAACACAGTTCTTTTTTCTCGGCAAGCTCATTTTTCTTGCTGTATTGGAGACACTGGAAAGAAGAGAATGCTTCTTGCCTTAAAACAGAGTTTGTTTCAGGGATGAGAACTCTGTTCTGAAATTCCCTTCAGGAACGGAGTTAAATCCAAGGATCTGTGTCTTCCTACAAGCAAGAGTTCATTTCTGGTAAACCAAGTGAATTTTGGGGAATAATGATTTTACACAGTTCATGAACCGAAGGTGTTTCTCACTATTAACTAAGGAGCATTTATGTAAGAGTAGCTGTGCTTTGTATCAGTTTCTTAAATAGAGTTGAACTAGATGTGGTCCTTATGAGTAGGAAATTCAGTTCTTTTTTCCTGGGCATACTCATGGTTCTTGATGAATTGGAGAAGCTGGAAAGAAGAGGATGCCTCTTGCCTTAAAACAGAGTGTGATTCAAGGATGAGAACTCTGGTCTGAATTTCACTTAGGAAACGTAGTTGATCACCAGGATCTGTGTCTCCCAACAAGCAAGAGTTCATTTCATGTAAACCCAGTGAATTTTGGGCACAAATGATTTTACACAGTTCACGAACCCAAGGCGTTTCTCACTATTAACTAAGGAGCATTTATGTAAGACGAGCTGTGGCTTGTATCAGTTTCTTAAATAGAGTTGAACTAGATGTGTTCCTTATGAGTAGGAAACTCTGTTCATTTTCCTGGGCATGCTCATGGTTCTTGCTGAATTGGAGAAGCTGGAAAGAAGAGGATGCCTCTTGCCTTAAAACAGAGTGTGTTTCAAGGATGAGAACTCTGGTCTGAATTTCACTTAGGAAACGTAGTTGATCACCAGGATCTGTGTCTCCCAACAAGCAAGAGTTCATTTCAGGTAAACCCAGTGAATTTTGGGCACAAATGATTTTACACAGTTCACGAACCCAAGGCGTTTCTCATATTAACTAAAGAGCATTTATGTAAGAGCACCTGTGGTTTGTATCATTTTCATAAGCAGAGATGAACTACATATGGTCACTAGGAGTAGGAAACACAGTTCTTTTTGTCTGGGCATGCTCATGGTTCTTGCAGAATTGGAGATGATGAAAGAAGAGGATGCTTCTTGCCTTAAAACAGAGTCTGTTTCAGGGATGAGAACTCTGGTGTGGTTTTCCCTTCAGAAACGGAGTTAAACCCCAGGATCTGTGTCTTCCTACAAGCAAGAGTTCATTTCTGGTAAACCCAGTGAATTTTTTGCTCAAATGATTTTACACAGTTCACAAGCACAACGCTTTTCTCACTTTTGAATAAAGAGCATTTATGTAAGAGGAGCTGTGGTTTGTATCAGTTTCATAAACAGAGTTGAACTAGATGTGGTCCTTATGAATAAGAAACACAGTTCTTTTTTTCTCGGCAAGCTCATGGTTCTTGCTTTATTGGAGACGCTGGAAAGAAGTGAATGCTTCTTGCCTTAAAACAGAGTGTGTTTCAGGGATAAGAACTCTGGTCTGAAATTCCCTTCAGGAACGGAGTTAAACCCAAGGATCCGTGTCTTCCTACAAGCAAGAGTTCATTTCTGGTAAACCAAGTGAATTTTTGGCACAAATGATTTTACACAGTTCACGAACCCAAGCGTTTCCCACTATTAACTAAAGAGCAATTATGTAAGAGCACCTTTGGTTTGTATCAGTTTCATAAGCAGAGTTGGACTACATATGGTCACTAGGGGTAGGAAACACAGCTCTTTTTTTCTAGGCATGCACATGGTTCTTGCAGTATTGGAGACGCTGGAAAGAAGAGGATGCTTCTTGACTTAAAACAGAGTCTGTTTCAGGGATTAGAACTCTGTTGTGATTTTCCCATCAGAAACGGAGTTAAACCCCAGGATCTGTGTCTTCCTACAAGCAAGAGTTCATTTCTGGTAAACCCAGTGAATTTTGGGCTCAAATGATTTTACACAGTTCACAAACACAACGCTTTTCTCACTATTGAGTAAAGAGCATTTATGTAAGAGGAGCTGTGGTTTGTATCAATTTCATAAGCAGAGTTGAACTAGATGTGGTCCTTATGAATAAGAAACACAGTTCTTTTTTCCTCAGCAAGCTCATGGTTCTTGCTGTTTTGGAGACGCTGGAAAGAAGAGAATGCTTCTTGCCTTAAAACAGAGTGTGTTTCAGGGATGAGAACTCTGGTCTGAAATTCCCTTCAGGAACGGAGTTAAACCAAAGGATCTGAGTCTTCCTACAAGCAAGAGTTCATTTCTGGTAAACCAAGTGAATTTTGGGGAATAATGATTTTACACATTTCATTAACCCAATGTGTTTGTCACTATTAACTAAGGAGCATTTATGTAAGAGGAGCTGTGGTTTGTATCAGTGTCTTAAGCCGAGTTGAACTAGATGTGGTCCTTAGGAGTAGGAAACTCAGTTCTTTTTTCCTGGGCATGCTCATGGTTCTTGCTGTATTGGAGAAGCTGGAAAGAAGAGGATAGCTCTTGCCTTAAAACAGAGTGTGTTACAAGGATGAGAACTCTGTTCTGAATTTCACTTCAGAAACGTAGTTGGACCCCAGGATCTGTGTCTCCCTACAAGCAAGAGTTCATTTCAGGTAAACACAGTGAATTTTGGGCACAAATGATTTTACACAGTTCACGAACCCAAGCGTTTCCCACTATTAACTAAAGAGCATTTATGTAAAAGCACCTGTGGTTTGTATCAGTTTCATAAGCAGAGTTGAACTACATAAGGTCACTAGGGGTAGGAAACACAGTTCTTTTTGTCTGGGCATGCTCATGGTTCTTGCAGTATTGGAGATGCTGGAAAGAAGAGAATGCTTCTTGCCTTAAAAAAGAGTGTGTTTCAGGGATGAGAACTCTGGTCTGAAATTCCCTTCAAGAACGGAGTTAAACCCGTGGATCTGTGTCTTCCTACAAGCAAGAGTTTATTTCTGGTAACCCAAGTGAATTTTGGGGTCTAATGATTTTACACAGTTCAGGAACCCAGTGTGTTTCTCACTATTAACTAAGGAGCATATATGTAAGAGAAGCTGTGGTTTGTATCTGTTTCTTAAGCAGAGTTGAACTAGATGTGGCCCTTATGAGTAGGAAACTCAGTTCTTTTTTCCTGGGCATGCTCATGGTTCATGCTGTATTGGAGAAGCTGGAAAGAAGAGGATGCCTCTTGCCTTAAAACTGAGTGTGTTTCAAGGAAAAGAACTCTGGTTTGAATTTCACTTCAGAAACGTTGTTGAACCCCAGGATCTGTGTCTCCCTACAAGCAAGAGTTCATTTCAGGTAAACCCAGTGAATTTTGGGCACAAATGATTTTACACAGTTCACGAACCCAAGTGTTTCCCACTATTAACTAAAGAGCATTTATGTAAGAGCACCTTTGGTTTGTATCAGTTTCATAAGCAGAGTTGAACTACATATGGTCACTAGGTGTAGGAAACACAGTTCTTTTTGTCTGGGCATGCTCATGGTTCTTGCTGTATTGTGATGCTGGAAAGAAGAGGATGCTTCTTGCCTTAAAACAGGGTCTGTTTCAGGGATTAGAACTCTGTTGTGATATTCCCATCAAAAACCGAGTTAAACCCCAGGATCTGTGTCTTCCTACAAGCAAGAGTTCATTTCTGGTAAACCCAGTGAATTTTGGGCTCAAATGATTTTACACAGTTCACAAACACAACGCTTTTCTCACTATTGAGTAAAGAGCATTTATGTAAGAGGAGCTGTGGTTTATATCAGTTTCATAAGCAGAGTTGAACTAGATGTGGTCCTTATGAATAAGAAACACAGTTCTTTTTTCTCGGCAAGCTCATTTTTCTTGCTGTATTGGAGACACTGGAAAGAAGAGAATGCTTCTTGCCTTAAAACAGAGTTTGTTTCAGGGATGAGAACTCTGTTCTGAAATTCCCTTCAGGAACGGAGTTAAATCCAAGGATCTGTGTCTTCCTACAAGCAAGAGTTCATTTCTGGTAAACCAAGTGAATTTTGGGGAATAATGATTTTACACAGTTCATGAACCGAAGGTGTTTCTCACTATTAACTAAGGAGCATTTATGTAAGAGGAGCTGTGCTTTGTATCAGTTTCTTAAATAGAGTTGAACTAGATGTGGTCCTTATGAGTAGGAAACTCAGTTCTTTTTTCCTGGGCATACTCATGGTTCTTGATGAATTGGAGAAGCTGGAAAGAAGAGGATGCCTCTTGCCTTAAAACAGAGTGTGATTCAAGGATGAGAACTCTGGTCTGAATTTCACTTAGGAAACGTAGTTGATCACCAGGATCTGTGTCTCCCAACAAGCAAGAGTTCATTTCAGGTAAACCCAGTGAATTTTGGGCACAAATGATTTTACACAGTTCACGAACCCAAGGCGTTTCTCACTATTAACTAAGGAGCATTTATGTAAGACGAGCTGTGGCTTGTATCAGTTTCTTAAATAGAGTTGAACTAGATGTGTTCCTTATGAGTAGGAAACTCTGTTCATTTTCCTGGGCATGCTCATGGTTCTTGCTGAATTGGAGAAGCTGGAAAGAAGAGGATGCCTCTTGCCTTAAAACAGAGTGTGTTTCAAGGATGAGAACTCTGCTCTGAATTTCACTTAGGAAACGTAGTTGATCACCAGGATCTGTGTCTCCCAACAAGCAAGAGTTCATTTCAGGTAAACCCAGTGAATTTTGGGCACAAATGATTTTACACAGTTCACGAACCCAAGGCATTTCTCATATTAACTAAAGAGCATTTATGTAAGAGCACCTGTGGTTTGTATCAGTTTCATAAGCAGAGATGAACTACATATGGTCACTAGGAGTAGGAAACACAGTTCTTTTTGTCTGGGCATGCTCATGGTTCTTGCAGTATTGGAGATGCTGAAAGAAGAGGATGCTTCTTGCCTTAAAACAGAGTCTGTTTCAGGGATGAGAACTCTGGTGTGGTTTTCCCTTCAGAAACGGAGTTAAACCCCAGGATCTGTGTCTTCCTACAAGCAAGAGTTCATTTCTGGTAAACCCAGTGAATTTTTTGCTCAAATGATTTTACACAGTTCACAAGCACAACGCTTTTCTCACTTTTGAATAAAGAGCATTTATGTAAGAGGAGCTGTGGTTTGTATCAGTTTCATAAAAAGAGTTGAACTAGATGTGGTCCTTATGAATAAGAAACACAGTTCTTTTTTTCTCGGCAAGCTCATGGTTCTTGCTTTATTGGAGACGCTGGAAAGAAGTGAATGCTTCTTGCCTTAAAACAGAGTGTGTTTCAGGGATAAGAACTCTGGTCTGAAATTCCCTTCAGGAACGGAGTTAAACCCAAGGATCCGTGTCTTCCTACAAGCAAGAGTTCATTTCTGGTAAACCAAGTGAATTTTTGGCACAAATGATTTTACACAGTTCACGAACCCAAGCGTTTCCCACTATTAACTAAAGAGCAATTATGTAAGAGCACCTTTGGTTTGTATCAGTTTCATAAGCAGAGTTGGACTACATATGGTCACTAGGGGTAGGAAACACAGCTCTTTTTTTCTAGGCATGCACATGGTTCTTGCAGTATTGGAGACGCTGGAAAGAAGAGGATGCTTCTTGACTTAAAACAGAGTCTGTTTCAGGGATTAGAACTCTGTTGTGATTTTCCCATCAGAAACGGAGTTAAACCCCAGGATCTGTGTCTTCCTACAAGCAAGAGTTCATTTCTGGTAAACCCAGTGAATTTTGGGCTCAAATGATTTTACACAGTTCACAAACACAACGCTTTTCTCACTATTGAGTAAAGAGCATTTATGTAAGAGGAGCTGTGGTTTGTATCAGTTTCATAAGCAGAGTTGAACTAGATGTGGTCCTTATGAATAAGAAACACAGTTCTTTTTTCCTCAGCAAGCTCATGGTTCTTGCTGTTTTGGAGACGCTGGAAAGAAGAGAATGCTTCTTGCCTTAAAACAGAGTGTGTTTCAGGGATGAGAACTCTGGTCTGAAATTCCCTTCAGGAACGGAGTTAAACCAAAGGATCTGAGTCTTCCTACAAGCAAGAGTTCATTTCTGGTAAACCAAGTGAATTTTGGGGAATAATGATTTTACACATTTCATTAACCCAATGTGTTTGTCACTATTAACTAAGGAGCATTTATGTAAGTGGAGCTGTGGTTTGTATCAGTGTCTTAAGCCGAGTTGAACTAGATGTGGTCCTTAGGAGTAGGAAACTCAGTTCTTTTTTCCTGGGCATGCTCATGGTTCTTGCTGTATTGGAGAAGCTGGAAAGAAGAGGATAGCTCTTGCCTTAAAACAGAGTGTGTTACAAGGATGAGAACTCTGTTCTGAATTTCACTTCAGAAACGTAGTTGGACCCCAGGATCTGTGTCTCCCTACAAGCAAGAGTTCATTTCAGGTAAACACAGTGAATTTTGGGCACAAATGATTTTACACAGTTCACGAACCCAAGCGTTTCCCACTATTAACTAAAGAGCATTTATGTAAAAGCACCTGTGGTTTGTATCAGTTTCATAAGCAGAGTTGAACTACATAAGGTCACTAGGGGTAGGAAACACAGTTCTTTTTGTCTGGGCATGCTCATGGTTCTTGCGGTATTGGAGACGCTGGAAAGAAGAGAATGCTTCTTGCCTTAAAAAAGAGTGTGTTTCAGGGATGAGAACTCTGGTCTGAAATTCCCTTCAGGAACGGAGTTAAACCCATGGATCTGTGTCTTCCTACAAGCAAGAGTTCATTTCTGGTAAACCAAGTGAATTTTGGGGTCTAATGACTTTACACAGTTCAGGAAGCCAGTGCGTTTCTCACTATTAACTAAGGAGCATTTATGTTAAAGAAGCTGTGGTTTGTATCAGTTTCATTAGCAGAGTTGAACTACATATGGTCCATATGAGTAGGAAACACAGTTCTTTTTTTCTGGGCATGCTCATGTTTCTTGCTATATTGGAGATGCAGGGAAGAAGTACATGCTTCTTGCGTTAAAACAGAGTGTGTTTCATGGATGAGAACAATGGTCTGAATTTCCCTTCAAAAACGGAGTAAACCCAGGATCTGTGTCTTCTTACAAGCGAGAGTTCATTTATTGTAAACCCAGTGAATTTTGGGATCTAATGCAATTACGGAGTTCACAAAACCAACGCGTTTCTCACAATTAGTAAATAGATTTACGTAAGACGAGCTGTGGCTTGGATCACTTTCCTAAGCAGAGTTGAACTACCTATGGTCACTATGAGTAAGAAACTCAGTTCTTATTTTCTGGGCATGCTCATGGTTCTTGCTGTATTGGAGAAGCTGGATAGAAGAGAATGCTTCTTGCCTTAAAACGGAGTGTGTTTCAGGGATGAGAACTCTGGTCTGAAATTCCCTTCAGGAACGGAGTTAAACCCAAGGATCTGTATTTTCCTAGAAGCAAGAGTTCATTTATGGTAAACCCAGTGAATGTTGTGCTAAAAGGATTTACACAGTTCACAAACACAACGCTTTTCTCACTATTGAGTAAAGAGCATTTATGTAAAAGGAGCTGTGGTTTGTATCAGTGTCTAAAGCAGAGTTGAACTAGATGTGGTCCTTATGAGTAGGAAACTCAGTTCTTTTTTCCTGGGCATGCTCATGGTTCTTGCTGTATTTGAGATGCTGGAAAGAAGAGGATGCCTCTTGCCTTAAAACAGAGTGTGTTACAAGGATGAGAACTCTGGTCTGAATTTCACTTCAGAAACGTAGTTGAACCCCAGGATCTGTGTCTCCCTACAAGCAAGAGTTCATTTCAGGTAAACCCAGTGAATTTTGGGCACAAATGATTTTACACAGTTCACGAACCCAAGCGTTTCCCACTATTAACTAAAGAGCATTTATGTAAGAGCACCTTTGGTTTGTATCAGTTTCATAAGCAGTGTTGAACTACATATGGTCACTAGGGGTAGGAAACACAGTTCTTTTTGTCTGGGCATGCTCATGGTTCTTGCTGTATTGTGATGCTGGAAAGAAGAGGATGCTTCTTGCCTTAAAACAGGGTCTGTTTCAGGGATTAGAACTCTGTTGTGATATTCCCATCAAAAACCGAGTTAAACCCCAGGATCTGTGTCTTCCTACAAACAAGAGTTCATTTATGTTAAACCCTGTGAATGTTGTGCTCAAAGGATTTTACACAGTCCACAAACACAACGCTTTTCTCACTATTGAGTAAAGAGCATTTATGTAAGAGGAGCTGTAGTTTGTATCAGTTTCATAAGCAGAGTTGAACTAGATGTGGTCCTTATGAATAAGAAACACAGTTCTTTTTTCCTCGGCAAGCTCATACTTCTTGCTGTTTTGGAGACGCTGGAAAGAAGAGAATGCTTCTTGCCTTAAAACAGAGTGTGTTTCAGCGATGAGAACTCTGGTCTGAAATTCCATTCAGGAACGGAGTTAAACCCAAGGATCTGAGTCTTCCTACAAGCAAGAGTTCATTTGTGGTAAACCAAGTGAATTTTGGGGAATAATGATTTTACACAGTTCATTAACCCAATGCGTTTCTCACTATTAACTAAGGAGCATTTATGTAAGAGGAGCTGTGGTTTGTATCAGTGTCTTAAGCAGACTAACAAAATGTGGTCCTTATGAGTAGGAAACTCAGTTCTTTTTTCTGGGCATGCTCTTGGTTCTTGCTGTATTTGAGATGCTGGAAATAAGAGGATGCTTCTTGCATTAAAACAGAGTGTGTTGCAAGGATGAGAACTCTGGTCTGAATTTCACTTCAGAAACGTAGTTGAACCCCAGGATCTGTGTCTCCCTACAAGCAAGAGTTCATTTCACGTAAACCCAGTGAATTTTTCGTACAAATGATTTTACACAGTTCACGAACCCAAGGCGTTTCTCATATTAACTAAAGAGCATTTATGTAAGAGCACCTGTGGTTTGTATCAGTTTCATAAGCAGAGTTGAACTACATATGGTCACTAGGAGTAGGAAACACAGTTCTTTTTGTCTGGGCATGCTCATGGTTCTTGCAGAATTGGAGAAGCTGGAAAGAAGAGGATGCTTCTTGCCTTAAAACAGAGTCTGTTTCAGGGATGAGAACTCTGGTGTGGTTTTCCCTTCAGAAACGGAGTATAACCCCAGGATCTGTGTCTTACTACAAGCAAGAGTACATTTCTGGTAAACCCAGTGAATTTTGGGCTCAAATGATTTTACACAGTTCACAAACACAACGCTTTTCTCACTATTGAGTAAAGAGCATTTATGTAAGAGGAGCTGTTGTTTGTATCAGTTTCAAAAACAGAGTTGAACTAGATGTGGTCCTTATGAATAAGAAACCCAGTTCTATTTTTCTCGGCAAGCACATGGTTCTTGCTTTATTTGAGACGCTGGAAAGAAGAGAATGCTTCTTGCCTTAAAACAGAGTGTGTTTCAGGGATGAGAACTCTGGTCTGAAATTCCCTTCAGGAACGGAGTTAAACCCAAGGATCTGTGTCTTCCTACAAGCAAGAGTTCATTTCTGGTAAACCAAGTGAATTTTGGGGTCAAATGATTTTACACAGTTCATGAACCCAAGCCTTTCCCACTATTAACTAAAGAGCATTTATGTAAGAGCACCTGTGTTTGTATCAGTTTCATAAGCAGAGTGGAACTACATATGGTCACTAGGGGGTAGGAAACACAGTTCTTTTGTCTGGGCATGCTCATGGTTCTTGCAGTATTGGAGATGCTGGAAAGAAGAGGATGCTTCTTTCCTTAAAACAGAGTCTGTTTCAGGGATGAGAACTCTGGTGTGGTTTTCCCTTCAGAAACGGAGTTAAACCCCAGGATCTGTGTCTTCCTACAAACAAGAGATCATTTATGGTAAACCCAGTGAATGTTGTGCTCAAAGTATTTTACACAGTTCACAAACACAACGCTTTTCTCACTATTGCATAAAGAACATTTATGTAAGAGGAGCTGTGGTTTGTATCAGTTTCATAAACAGAGTTGAACTAGATGTGGTCCTTATGAATAGGAAACACAGTTGTTTTTTCCTGGGCATGCTCATGGTTCTTGCTGTATTTGAGATGCTGGAAAGAAGAGGATGCTTCTTGCCTTAAAACAGAGTGTGTTGCAAGGATGAGAACTCTGGTCTGATTTTCACTTCAGAAACGTTGTTGCACCCCAGGATCTGTGTCTACCTACAAGCAAGAGTTCATTTCAGGTAAACCCTGTGAATTTTGGACACAAATGATTTTACACATTTCACGAACCCAACGCGTTTTTCACTATTAACTAAAGAGCATTTATGTAAGAATAGCTGTGATTTGTATCTGTTTCATTAGCAGAGTTGAAATACATATGGTCCATATGAGTAGGTAACACAGTTCTTTTTTTCTGGGCATGCTCATGTTTCTTCTATATTGGAGATGCAGGGAAGATGTACATGCTTCTTGCGTTAAAACAGAGTTTGTTTCAGGGATGAGAACTCTGGTCTGAATTTCCCTTCAGAAACGGAGTTTAACCCCAGGATCTGTGTCTTCCTACAAGTAAGAGTATATTTCTGGTAAACCCAGTGATTTTTGTGCTCAAATGATTTTACACAGTTCACGAACCCAAGCGTTTCTCACTATTAACTAAAGAGCATTTATGTAAGGCCACCTGAGGTTTATATCAGTTTCATAAGCAGAGTTGAACTACATATGGTCAGTAGGGGTAGGAAACACTATTCTTTTTGTTGGGGCATGCTCATGGTTCTTGCAGTATTGGAGAGGCTGGAACGAAGAGGATGCTTCTTGCCTTAAAACAGAGTCTGTTTCAGGGATGAGACCTCTGGTGTGGATTTCCCTTCAGATACGGAGTTAAACCCCAGGATCTGTGTCTTCCCACAAGCAAGAGTTCATTTCTGGTAAACCCAGTGAATTTTGTGCGCAAAGCATTTTACACAGTTCACAAACACAACGCTTTTCTCACTGTTGAAGAAAGAGCATTTATTTAAGAGGAGCTGTGGTTTGTATCAGTTTCATAAGCAGATTTGAACTAGATGTGGTCCTTATGAATAAGAAACACAGTTCTTTTTTTCTCGGCAAGCTCATGGTTCTTACTGTATTGGAGACACTGGAAAGAGGAGAATTCTTCTTGCCTTAAAACAGAGTGTGTTTCAGGGATGAGAACTCTGGTCTGAAATTCCCTTCAGGAACAGAGTTAAACCCAAGGATCTGTGTCTTCCTACAAGCAAGAGTTCATTTTTGGTAAACTAAGTGAATTTTGGGGTCAAATGATTTTACACAGTTAAGGAACCCAATGCGTTTCTCACTATTAACAAAGGAGCATTTATGTAAGAGGAGCTGTGGCTTGTATGAGTTTTTAAATAGAGTTGAACTAGATGTGGTCCTTATGAGTAGGAAACCTAGTTATTTTTCCTGGGCATTCTCATGGTTCTTGCTGAATTGGAGGAGCTTGAAAGAAGAGGATGCCTCTTGCCTTAAAACAGAGTGTGTTACAAGGATGAGAACTCTGGTCTGAATTTCACTTCAGAAATGTAGTTGAACCCCAGGATCTGTGTCTTCCTACAAGCAAGAGTTCATTTCAGGTAAACGCAGTGAATTTTGGGCTCAAATGATTTTACACAGTTCACGAACCAAAGCGTTTCCCACTATTAACTAAAGAGCATTTATGTAAGAGCACCTGTGGTTTGTATCAGTTTCATAAGCAGAGTTGAACTACATATGGTCACTATGGGTAGGAAACACAGTTCTTTTTGTCTGGGCATGCTCATGGTTCTTGCAGTATTGGAGACGCTGGAAAGAAGAGGATGCTTCTTGCCTTAAAACAGAGTCTGTTTCAGGGATTAGAACTCTGTTGTGATTTTCCCATCAGAAACGTAGTTAAACCCCAGGAGCTGTGTCTTCCTACAAGCAAGAGTTCATTTCTGGTAAACCCAGTGAATTTTGGGCTCAAATGACTTTACACAGTTCACAAACACAACGCATTTCTCACTATTGAGTAAAGAGCATTTATGTAAGAGGAGCTTTGGTTTGTATCAGTTTCATAAGCAGAGTTGAACTAGATGTGGTCCTTATGAATAAGAAACACAGTTCTTTTTTTCTCGGCAAGCTCATGGTTCTTGATGTATTGGAGACGCTGGAAAGAAGAGAATGCTTCTTGCTTTAAAACAGAGTTTGTTTCACAGATGAGAACTCTGGGTTGAAATTCCCTTCAGGAACGGCATTAAACCCAAAGATCTGTGTCTTCATACAAGCAAGAGTTCATTTCTGGTAAACCAAGTGAATTTTGGGGAATAATGATTTTACACAGTTCATGAACCCAAGGCGTTTCTCACTATTAACTAAGGAGCATTTATGTAAGAGGAGCTGTGGTTTGTATCAGTTTCTTAAATAGTGTTGAACTAGATGTGGTCCTTATGAGTAGGAAACTCAGTTCTTTTTTCCTGGGCATGCTCATGGTTCTTGATGAATTGGAGAAGCTGGAAAGAAGAGGATGCCTCTTGCCTTAAAACAGAGTGTGTTTCAAGGATGAGAACTCTGGTCTGAATTTCACTTCAGAAACGTAGTTGAACCCCAGGATCTGTGTCTTCCTACAAGCAAGAGTTCATTTCAGGTAAACGCAGTGAATTTTGGGCTCAAATGATTTTACACAGTTCACGAACCAAAGCGTTTCCCACTATTAACTAAAGAGCATTTATGTAAGAGCACCTGTGGTTTGTATCAGTTTCATAAGCAGAGTTGAACTACATATGGTCACTATGGGTAGGAAACACAGTTCTTTTTGTCTGGGCATGCTCATGGTTCTTGCAGTATTGGATATGCTGGAAAGAAGAGGATGCTTCTTGCCTTAAAACAGAGTCTGTTTCAGGGATTAGAACTCTGTTGTGATTTTCCCATCAGAAACGTAGTTAAACCCCAGGAGCTGTGTCTTCCTACAAGCAAGAGTTCATTTCTGGTAAACCCAGTGAATTTTGGGCTCAAATGATTTTACACAGTTCACAAACACAACGCATTTCTCACTATTGAGTAAAGAGCATTTATGTAAGAGGAGCTTTGGTTTGTATCGGTTTCATAAGCAGAGTTGAACTAGATGTGGTCCTTATGAATAAGAAACACAGTTCTTTTTTTCTCGGCAAGCTCATGGTTCTTGATGTATTGGAGACGCTGGAAAGAAGAGAATGCTTCTTGCCTTAAAACAGAGTTTGTTTCACAGATGAGAACTCTGGGTTGAAATTCCCTTCAGGAACGGCATTAAACCCAAGGATCTGTGTCTTCATACAAGCAAGAGTTTATTTCTGGTAAACCAAGTGAATTTTGGGGAATAATGATTTTACACAGTTCATGAACCCAAGGCGTTTCTCACTATTAACTAAGGAGCATTTATGTAAGAGGAGCTGTGGTTTGTATCAGTTTCTTAAATAGTGTTGAACTAGATGTGGTCCTTATGAATAGGAAACTCAGTTCTTTTTTCCTGGGCATGCTCATGGTTCTTGATGAATTGGAGAAGCTGGAAAGAAGAGGATGCCTCTTGCCTTAAAACAGAGTGTGTTTCAAGGATGAGAACTCTGGTCTGAATTTCACTTCAGAAACGTAGTTGAACCCCAGGATCTGTGTCTTCCTACAAGCAAGAGTTTCTTTTCTGGTAAACCCAATGAATTTTTGCTCAAATGATTTTACACAGTTCACAAACACAACGCTTTTCTCACTATTGAGTAATGAGCATTTATGTTAGAGGAGCTGTGGTTTGTATCAGTTTCAAAAACAGAGTTGAACTAGATGTGGTCCTTATGAATAAGAAACACAGTTCTATTTTTCTCGGCAAGCTCATGGTTCTTGCTTTATTGGAGACGCTGGAAAGAAGAGAATGCTTCTTGCCTTAAAACAGAGTGTGTTTCAGGGATGAGAACTCTGGTCTGAAATTCCCTTCAGGAACGGAGTTAAACCCAAGGATCTGTGTCTTCCTACAAGCAAGAGTTCATTTCTGGTAAACCAAGTGAATTTTGGGCTCAAATGATTTTACAAAGTTCAGAAACCCATCGAGATTCTCACTATTAACTAAAGAGCATTTATGTAAGAGCACCTGTGTTTGTATCAGTTTCATAAGCAGAATTGATCTACATATGGTCACTAGGGGTAGGAAACACAGTTCTTTTTGTCTGGGCATGCTCATGGTTCTTGCATTATTGGAGATGCTGGAAAGAAGAGGATGCTTCTTGCCTTAAAACAGAGTCTGTTTCAGGGATGAGAACTCTGGTGTGGTTTTCCCTTCAGAAACGGAGTTAAACCCCAGGATCTGTGTCTTCCTACAAACAAGAGATCATTTATGGTAAACCCATTGAATGTTGTGCTCAAAGGATTTTACACAGTTCACAAACACAACGCTTTTCTCACTATTGAGTAAAGAGCATTTATGTAAGAGGAGCTGTGGTTTGTATCAGTTTCATAAACAGAGTTGAACTAGATGTGGTCCTTATGAATAGGAAACACAGTTGTTTTTTTCTTGCATGCTCATGGTTCTTGCTGTATTTCAGATGCTGGAAAGAAGAGGATGCTTCTTGCCTTAAAACAGAGTGTGTTGCAAGGATGAGAACTCTGGTCTGATTTTCACTTCAGAAACGTTGTTGCACCCCAGGATCTGTGTCTACCTACAAGCAAGAGTTCATTTCAGGTAAACCCTGTGAATTTTGGACACAAATGATTTTACACATTTCACGAACCCAACGCGTTTTTCACTATTAACTAGAGAGCATTTATGTAAGAATAGCTGTGATTTGTATCTGTTTCATTAGCAGAGTTGAAATAAATATGGTCCATATGAGTCGGAAACACAGTTATTTTTTTCTGGGCATGCTCATGTTTCTTGCTATATTGGAGATGCAGGGAAGAAGTACATGCTTCTTGGGTTAAAACAGAATGTGTTTCATGGATGAGAACAATGGTCTGAATTTCCCTTCAAAATCGGAGTAAACCCAGGATATGTGTCTTCTTACAAGCGAGAGTTCATTTAGTGTAAACCCAGTGAATTTTGGGATCTAATGAATTTACGCAGTTCAAAAACCAACGCGTTTCTCACAATTAGTAAATAGATTTACGTAAGAGGAGCTGTGGCTTGGATCACTTTCATAAGCAGAGTTGAACTACCTATGGTCACTATGAGTAAGAAATACAGTTCTTTTTTTCTGGGCATGCTCATGGTTCTTGCTGTATTGGAGACACTGCAAAGAAGAGGAAGCTTCTTGCCTTAAAACAGAGTTTGTTTCAGGGATGAGAACTCTGGTCTGAATTTCCCTTCGGAAACGGAGTTAAACCCCAGGATCTGTGTCTTCCTACAAGTAAGAGTTCATTTCTGGTAAACCCAGTGAATTTTGTGCTCAAATGATTTTACAGAGTTCACGAACCCAAGCGTTTCTTACTATTAACTAAAGAGCATTTATGTAAGGCCACCTGAGGTTTATATCAGTTTCATAAGCAGAGTTGAACTACATATGGTCAGTAGGGGTAGGAAACACCGTTCTTTTTGTTGGGGCATGCTCATGGTTCTTACTGTATTGGAGACACTGGAAAGAGGAGAATGCTTCTTGCTTTAAAACAGAGTGTGTTTCAGGGATGAGAACTCTGGTCTGAAATTCCCTTCAGGAACAGAGTTAAACCCAAGGATCTGTGTCTTCCTACAAGCAAGAGTTCATTTGTGGTAAAGCAAGTGAATTTTGGGGTCAAATGATTTTACACAGTTAAGGAACCCAATGCGTTTCTCACTATTAACAAAGGAGCATTTATGTAAGAGGAGCTGTGGCTTGTATCAGTTTCTTAAATAGAGTTGAACTAGATGTGGTCCTTATGAGTAGGAAACTCAGTTATTTTTCCTGGGCATGCTCATGGTTCTTGCTGAATTGGAGGAGCTTGAAAGAAGAGGATGCCTCTTGCCTTAAAACAGAGTGTGTTACAAGGATGAGAACTCTGGTCTGAATTTCACTTCAGAAACATAGTTGAACCCCAGGATCTGTGTCTCCCTACAAGCAAGAGTTCATTTCACGTAAACCCAGTGAATTTTGGGCACAAATGATTTTACACAGTTCACGAACCCAAGGCGTTTCTCATATTAACTAAAGAGCATTTATGTAAGAGCACCTGTGGTTTGTATCAGTTTCATAAGCAGAGTTGAACTACATATGGTCACTAGGAGTAGGAAACACAGTTCTTTTTGTCTGGGCATGCTCATGGTTCTTGCAGAATTGGAGACGCTGAAAGAAGGGGATGCTTCTTGCCTTAAAACAGAGTCTGTTTCAGGGATGAGAACTCTGGTGTGGTTTTCCCTTCAGAAACGGAGTTTAACCCCAGGATCTGTGTCTTCCTACAAGCAAGAGTTCATTTCTGGTAAACCCAGTGAATTTTGGGCTCAAATGATTTTACACAGTTCACAAACACAACGCTTTTCTCACTATTGAGTAAAGAGCATTTATGTAAGAGGAGCTGTAGTTTGTATCAGTTTCATAAGCAGAGTTGAACTAGATGTGGTCCTTATGAATAAGAAACACAGTTCTTTTTTTCCCGGCAAGTTCATGGTTCTTGCTTTATTGGAGACGCTGGAAAGAAGAGAATGCTTCTTGCTTTAAAACAGAGTTTGTTTCACAGATGAGAACTCTGGGTTGAAATTCCCTTCAGGAACGGCATTAAACCCAAAGATCTGTGTCTTCATACAAGCAAGAGTTCATTTCTAGTAAACCAAGTGAATTTTGGGGAATAATGATTTTACACAGTTCATGAACCCAAGGCGTTTCTCACTATTAACTAAGGAGCATTTATGTAAGAGGAGCTGTGGTTTGTATCAGTTTCTTAAATAGTGTTGAACTAGATGTGGTCCTTATGAGTAGGAAACTCAGTTCTTTTTTCCTGGGCATGCTCATGGTTCTTGATGAATTGGAGAAGCTGGAAAGAAGAGGATGCCTCTTGCCTTAAAACAGAGTGTGTTTCAAGGATGAGAACTCTGGTCTGAATTTCACTTCAGAAACGTAGTTGAACCCCAGGATCTGTGTCTTCCTACAAGCAAGAGTTCATTTCAGGTAAACGCAGTAAATTTTGGGCTCAAATGATTTTACACAGTTCACGAACCAAAGCGTTTCCCACTATTAACTAAAGAGCATTTATGTAAGAGCACCTGTGGTTTGTATCAGTTTCATAAGCAGAGTTGAACTACATATGGTCACTATGGGTAGGAAACACAGTTCTTTTTGTCTGGGCATGCTCATGGTTCTTGCAGTATTGGATATGCTGGAAAGAAGAGGATGCTTCTTGCCTTAAAACAGAGTCTGTTTCAGGGATTAGAACTCTGTTGTGATTTTCCCATCAGAAACGTAGTTAAACCCCAGGAGCTGTGTCTTCCTACAAGCAAGAGTTCATTTCTGGTAAACCCAGTGAATTTTGGGCTCAAATGATTTTACACAGTTCACAAACACAACGCATTTCTCACTATTGAGTAAAGAGCATTTATGTAAGAGGAGCTTTGGTTTGTATCAGTTTCATAAGCAGAGTTGAACTAGATGTGGTCCTTATGAATAAGAAACACAGTTCTTTTTTTCTCGGCAAGCTCATGGTTCTTGATGTATTGGAGACGCTGGAAAGAAGAGAATGCTTCTTGCCTTAAAACAGAGTTTGTTTCACAGATGAGAACTCTGGGTTGAAATTCCCTTCAGGAACGGCATTAAACCCAAGGATCTGTGTCTTCATACAAGCAAGAGTTCATTTCTGGTAAACCAAGTGAATTTTGGGGAATAATGATTTTACACAGTTCATGAACCCAAGTCGTTTCTCACTATTAACTAAGGAGCATTTATGTAAGAGGAGCTGTGGTTTGTATCAGTTTCTTAAATAGTGTTGAACTAGATGTGGTCCTTATGAATAGGAAACTCAGTTCTTTTTTCCTGGGCATGCTCATGGTTCTTGATGAATTGGAGAAGCTGGAAAGAAGAGGATGCCTCTTGCCTTAAAACAGAGTGTGTTTCAAGGATGAGAACTCTGGTCTGAATTTCACTTCAGAAACGTAGTTGAACCCCAGGATCTGTGTCTTCCTACAAGCAAGAGTTTCTTTTCTGGTAAACCCAGTGAATTTTGGGCTCAAATGATTTTACACAGTTCACAAACACAACGCTTTTCTCACTATTGAGTAATGAGCATTTATGTAAGAGGAGCTGTGGTTTGTATCAGTTTCAAAAACAGAGTTGAACTAGATGTGGTCCTTATGAATAAGAAACACAGTTCTATTTTTCTCGGCAAGCTCATGGTTCTTGCTTTATTGGAGACGCTGGAAAGAAGAGAATGCTTCTTGCCTTAAAACAGAGTGTGTTTCAGGGATGAGAACTCTGGTCTGAAATTCCCTTCAGGAACGGAGTTAAACCCAAGGATCTGTGTCTTCCTACAAGCAAGAGTTCATTTCTGGTAAACCAAGTGAATTTTGGGCTCAAATGATTTTACAAAGTTCAGAAACCCATCGAGATTCTCACTATTAACTAAAGAGCATTTATGTAAGAGCACCTGTGTTTGTATCAGTTTCATAAGCAGAATTGATCTACATATGGTCACTAGGGGTAGGAAACACAGTTCTTTTTGTCTGGGCATGCTCATGGTTCTTGCATTATTGGAGATGCTGGAAAGAAGAGGATGCTTCTTGCCTTAAAACAGAGTCTGTTTCAGGGATGAGAACTCTGGTGTGGTTTTCCCTTCAGAAACGGAGTTAAACCCCAGGATCTGTGTCTTCCTACAAACAAGAGATCATTTATGGTAAACCCATTGAATGTTGTGCTCAAAGGATTTTACACAGTTCACAAACACAACGCTTTTCTCACTATTGAGTAAAGAGCATTTATGTAAGAGGAGCTGTGGTTTGTATCAGTTTCATAAACAGAGTTGAACTAGATGTGGTCCTTATGAATAGGAAACACAGTTGTTTTTTTCTTGCATGCTCATGGTTCTTGCTGTATTTCAGATGCTGGAAAGAAGAGGATGCTTCTTGCCTTAAAACAGAGTGTGTTGCAAGGATGAGAACTCTGGTCTGATTTTCACTTCAGAAACGTTGTTGCACCCCAGGATCTGTGTCTACCTACAAGCAAGAGTTCATTTCAGGTAAACCCTGTGAATTTTGGACACAAATGATTTTACACATTTCACGAACCCAACGCGTTTTTCACTATTAACTAAAGAGCATTTATGTAAGAATAGCTGTGATTTGTATCTGTTTCATTAGCAGAGTTGAAATAAATATGGTCCATATGAGTCGGAAACACAGTTATTTTTTTCTGGGCATGCTCATGTTTCTTGCTATATTGGAGATGCAGGGAAGAAGTACATGCTTCTTGGGTTAAAACAGAATGTGTTTCATGGATGAGAACAATGGTCTGAATTTCCCTTCAAAATCGGAGTAAACCCAGGATATGTGTCTTCTTACAAGCGAGAGTTCATTTAGTGTAAACCCAGTGAATTTTGGGATCTAATGAATTTACGCAGTTCAAAAACCAACGCGTTTCTCACAATTAGTAAATAGATTTACGTAAGAGGAGCTGTGGCTTGGATCACTTTCATAAGCAGAGTTGAACTACCTATGGTCACTATGAGTAAGAAATACAGTTCTTTTTTTCTGGGCATGCTCATGGTTCTTGCTGTATTGGAGACACTGCAAAGAAGAGGAAGCTTCTTGCCTTAAAACAGAGTTTGTTTCAGGGATGAGAACTCTGGTCTGAATTTCCCTTCGGAAACGGAGTTAAACCCCAGGATCTGTGTCTTCCTACAAGTAAGAGTTCATTTCTGGTAAACCCAGTGAATTTTGTGCTCAAATGATTTTACAGAGTTCACGAACCCAAGCGTTTCTTACTATTAACTAAAGAGCATTTATGTAAGGCCACCTGAGGTTTATATCAGTTTCATAAGCAGAGTTGAACTACATATGGTCAGTAGGGGTAGGAAACACCGTTCTTTTTGTTGGGGCATGCTCATGGTTCTTACTGTATTGGAGACACTGGAAAGAGGAGAATGCTTCTTGCTTTAAAACAGAGTGTGTTTCAGGGATGAGAACTCTGGTCTGAAATTCCCTTCAGGAACAGAGTTAAACCCAAGGATCTGTGTCTTCCTACAAGCAAGAGTTCATTTGTGGTAAAGCAAGTGAATTTTGGGGTCAAATGATTTTACACAGTTCAGGAACCCAATGCGTTTCTCACTATTAACAAAGGAGCATTTATGTAAGAGGAGCTGTGGCTTGTATCAGTTTCTTAAATAGAGTTGAACTAGATGTGGTCCTTATGAGTAGGAAACTCAGTTATTTTTCCTGGGCATGCTCATGGTTCTTGCTGAATTGGAGGAGCTTGAAAGAAGAGGATGCCTCTTGCCTTAAAACAGAGTGTGTTACAAGGATGAGAACTCTGGTCTGAATTTCACTTCAGAAACGTAGTTGAACCCCAGGATCTGTGTCTCCCTACAAGCAAGAGTTCATTTCACGTAAACCCAGTGAATTTTGGGCACAAATGATTTTACACAGTTCACGAACCCAAGGCGTTTCTCATATTAACTAAAGAGCATTTATGTAAGAGCACCTGTGGTTTGTATCAGTTTCATAAGCAGAGTTGAACTACATATGGTCACTAGGAGTAGGAAACACAGTTCTTTTTGTCTGGGCATGCTCATGGTTCTTGCAGAATTGGAGACGCTGAAAGAAGGGGATGCTTCTTGCCTTAAAACAGAGTCTGTTTCAGGGATGAGAACTCTGGTGTGGTTTTCCCTTCAGAAACGGAGTTTAACCCCAGGATCTGTGTCTTCCTACAAGCAAGAGTTCATTTCTGGTAAACCCAGTGAATTTTGGGCACAAATGATTTTACACAGTTCACGAACCCAAGGCGTTTCTCACTATTGAGTAAAGATCATTTATGTAAGAGGAGCTGTGGTTTATATCAGTTTCTAAAACAGAGTTGAACTAGATGTGGTCCTTATGAATAAGAAACACAGTTCTTTTTTTCTCGGCAAGCTCATGGTTCTTGCTTTATTGGAGACGCTGGAAAGAAGAGAATGCTTCTTGCCTTAAAACAGAGTGTGTTTCAGTGATGAGAACTCTGTTCTGAAATTCCCTTCAGGAACGGAGTTAAACCCAAGGATCTGTGTCTTCCTACAAGCAAGATTTCATTTGTTGTAAACCAAGTGAATTTTGGGGTCAAATGATTTTACACAGTTCATGAACCCAAGCGTTTCCCACTATTAACTAAAGAGCATTTATGTAAGAGCACCTGTGTTTGTATCAGTTTCATAAGCAGAGTTGAACTACATATGGTCACTAGGGGTAGGAAACACAGTTCTTTTTGTCTTGGGCATGCTCATGGTTCTTGCAGTATTGGAGATGATGGAAAGAAGAGGATGCTTCTTGCCTTAAAACAGAGTGTGTTTCAGGGATGAGAACTCTGGTCTGAAATTCCCTTCAGGAACGGAGTTAAACCCAAGGATCTGTGTCTTTCTACAAGCAAGAGTGCATTTCTGGTAAACCCAGTGAATTTTGGGCTCAAATGATTTTACACAGTTCACAAACACAACGATTTTCTCACTAGTTAGTAAAGAGCATTTATGTAAGAGGAGCTGTGGTTTGTATCAGTTTCAAAAACAGAGTTGAACTAGATGTGGTCCTTATGAATAAGAAACACAGTTCTTTTTTTCTCGGCAAGTTCATAGTTCTTGCTTTATTGGAGACGCTGGAAAGAAGAGAATGCTTCTTGCCTTAAAACAGAGTGTGTTTCAGGGATGAGAACTCTGGTCTGAAATTCCCTTCAGGAACGGAGTTAAACCCAAGGATCTGTGTCTTCCTACAAGCAAGAGTTCATTTCTGGTAAACCAAGTGAATTTTGGGGTCAAATGATTTTACACAGTTCAGGAACCCAATGCGATTCTCAATATTAACTAAGGAGCATTTATGTAAGAGGAGCTGTGGTTTGTATCAGTTTCTTAAATAGAGTTTAACTAGATGTGGTCCTTATGAGTAGGAAACTCAGTTCTTTTTTCTGGGCATGCTCATGGTTCTTGCAGAATTGGAGACGCTGAAAGAAGAGGATGCTTCTTGCCTTAAAACAGAGTCTGTTTCAGGGATGAGAACTCTGGTGTGGTTTTCCCTTCAGAAACGGAGTTTAACACCAGGATCTGTGTCTTCCTACAAGCAAGAGTTCATTTCTGGTAAACCCAGTGAATTTTGGGCACAAATGATTTTACACAGTTCACGAACCCAAGGCGTTTCTCATATTAACTAAAGAGCATTTATGTAAGAGCACCTGTGGTTTGTATCAGTTTCATAAGCAGAGTTGAACTACATATGGTCACTAGGAGTAGGAAACACAGTTCTTTTTGTCTGGGCATGGTCATGGTTCTTGCAGAATTGGAGACGCTGAAAGAAGAGGATGCTTCTTGCCTTAAAACAGAGTCTGTTTCAGGGATGAGAACTCTGGTGTGGTTTTCCCTTCAGAAACGGAGTTTAACACCAGGATCTGTGACTTCCTACAAGCAAGAGTTCATTTCTGGTAAACCCAGTGAATTTTGGGCTCAAATGATTTTACACAGTTCACAAACACAACGATTTTCTCACTAGTGAGTAAAGAGCATTTATGTAAGAGGAGCTGTGGTTTGTATCAGTTTCAAAAACAGAGTTGAACTAGATGTGGTCCTTATGAATAAGAAACACAGTTCTTTTTTTCTCGGCAAGTTCATGGTTCTTGCTTTATTGGAGACGCTGGAAAGAAGAGGATGCTTCTTGCCTTAAAACAGAGTGTGTTGCAAGGATGAGAACTCTGGTCTGATTTTCACTTCAGAAACGTTGTTGCACCCCAGGATCTGTGTCTACCTACAAGCAAGAGTTCATTTCAGGTAAACCCTGTGAATTTTGGACACAAATGATTTTACACATTTCACGAACCAAACGAGTTTTTCACTATTAAATAAAGAGCATTTATGTAAGAATAGCTGTGATTTGTATCAGTTTCATTAGCGGAGTTGAACTACATATGGTCCATATGAGTAGGAAACACAGTTCTTTTTTTCTTGGCATGCTCATGTTTCTTGCTGTATTGGAGATGCAGGGAAGAAGTACATGCTTCTAGCGTTAAAACAGAGTGTGTTTCATGGATGAGAACACTGGTCTGAATTTCCCTTCAAAAACGGAGTAAACCCAGGATCTGTGTCTTCTTACAAGCAAGAGTTCATTTAGTGTAAACCCAGTGAATTTTTGGATCAAATGGATTTACGCAGTTCACGAACCCAAGAGTTTCTCACTATCAACTAAAGAGCATTTATGTATGGCCACCTGTGGTTTGTATCAGTTTCCTAAGCAGAATTGAACTACATGTGGTCCTAGGAGTAGGAAACACAGTTCTTTTTGTTGGGACATGCTCATGGTTCTTGCAGTATTGGAGACGCTGGAAAGAACAGGATGCTTCTTGCCTTAAAACAGAGTCTGTTTCAGGGATGAGACCTCTGGTGTGGTTTTCCCTTCAGATATGGAGTTAAACCACAGGATCTGTGTCTTCCTACAAGCAAGAGTTCATTTCTGGTAAACCCAGTGAATTTTGTGCTCAAAGCATTTTACACAGTTCACAAACACAACGCTTTTCTCACTATTGTAGAAAGAGCATTTATGTAAGAGGAGCTGTGGTTTGTATCAGTTTCATAAGCAGAGTTGAACTACAAATGGTCACTAGGAGTAGGAAACACAGTTCTTTTTGTGTGGGCAAGCTCATGGTTCTTACTGTATTGGAGACGCTGGAAAGAAGAGCTTGCTTCTTGCCTTAAAACAGAGTCTGTTTCAGGGATGAGAACTCTGGTCTGCAATTCCCTTCAGGAATGGAGTTAAACCCAAGTATCTGTGTATTCCTACAAGCAAGAATTCATTTGTGGTAAAGCAAGTGAATTTTGGGGTCAAATGATTTTACACAGTTAAGGAACCCAATGCGTTTCTCACTATTAACAAAGGAGCATTTATGTAAGAGGAGCTGTGGCTTGTATCAGTTTCTTAAATAGAGTTGAACTAGATGTGGTCCTTATGAGTAGGAAACTCAGTTATTTTTCCTGGGCATGCTCATGGTTCTTGCTGAATTGGAGGAGCTTGAAAGAAGAGGATGCCTCTTGCCTTAAAACAGAGTGTGTTACAAGGATGAGAACTCTGGTCTGAATTTCACTTCAGAAACGTAGTTGAACCCCAGGATCTGTGTCTCCCTACAAGCAAGAGTTCATTTCACGTAAACCCAGTGAATTTTGGGCACAAATGATTTTACACAGTTCACGAACCCAAGGCGTTTCTCATATTAACTAAAGAGCATTTATGTAAGAGCACCTGTGGTTTGTATCAGTTTCATAAGCAGAGTTGAACTACATATGGTCACTAGGAGTAGGAAACACAGGTCTTTTTGTCTGGGCATGCTCATGGTTCTTGCAGAATTGGAGACGCTGAAAGAAGGGGATGCTTCTTGCCTTAAAACAGAGTCTGTTTCAGGGATGAGAACTCTGGTGTGGTTTTCCCTTCAGAAACGGAGTTTAACCCCAGGATCTGTGTCTTCCTACAAGCAAGAGTTCATTTCTGGTAAACCCAGTGAATTTTGGGCTCAAATGATTTTACACAGTTCACAAACACAACGCTTTTCTCACTATTGAGTAAAGAGCATTTATGTAAGAGGAGCTGTAGTTTGTATCAGTTTCATAAGCAGAGTTGAACTAGATGTGGTCCTTATGAATAAGAAACACAGTTCTTTTTTTCCCGGCAAGTTCATGGTTCTTGCTTTATTGGAGACGCTGGAAAGAAGAGAATGCTTCTTGCTTTAAAACAGAGTTTGTTTCACAGATGAGAACTCTGGGTTGAAATTCCCTTCAGGAACGGCATTAAACCCAAAGATCTGTGTCTTCATACAAGCAAGAGTTCATTTCTAGTAAACCAAGTGAATTTTGGGGAATAATGATTTTACACAGTTCATGAACCCAAGGCGTTTCTCACTATTAACTAAGGAGCATTTATGTAAGAGGAGCTGTGGTTTGTATCAGTTTCTTAAATAGTGTTGAACTAGATGTGGTCCTTATGAGTAGGAAACTCAGTTCTTTTTTCCTGGGCATGCTCATGGTTCTTGATGAATTGGAGAAGCTGGAAAGAAGAGGATGCCTCTTGCCTTAAAACAGAGTGTGTTTCAAGGATGAGAACTCTGGTCTGAATTTCACTTCAGAAACGTAGTTGAACCCCAGGATCTGTGTCTTCCTACAAGCAAGAGTTCATTTCAGGTAAACGCAGTGAATTTTGGGCTCAAATGATTTTACACAGTTCACGAACCAAAGCGTTTCCCACTATTAACTAAAGAGCATTTATGTAAGAGCACCTGTGGTTTGTATCAGTTTCATAAGCAGAGTTGAACTACATATGGTCACTATGGGTAGGAAACACAGTTCTTTTTGTCTGGGCATGCTCATGGTTCTTGCAGTATTGGATATGCTGGAAAGAAGAGGATGCTTCTTGCCTTAAAACAGAGTCTGTTTCAGGGATTAGAACTCTGTTGTGATTTTCCCATCAGAAACGTAGTTAAACCCCAGGAGCTGTGTCTTCCTACAAGCAAGAGTTCATTTCTGGTAAACCCAGTGAATTTTGGGCTCAAATGATTTTACACAGTTCACAAACACAACGCATTTCTCACTATTGAGTAAAGAGCATTTATGTAAGAGGAGCTTTGGTTTGTATCAGTTTCATAAGCAGAGTTGAACTAGATGTGGTCCTTATGAATAAGAAACACAGTTCTTTTTTTCTCGGCAAGCTCATGGTTCTTGATGTATTGGAGACGCTGGAAAGAAGAGAATGCTTCTTGCCTTAAAACAGAGTTTGTTTCACAGATGAGAACTCTGGGTTGAAATTCCCTTCAGGAACGGCATTAAACCCAAGGATCTGTGTCTTCATACAAGCAAGAGTTCATTTCTGGTAAACCAAGTGAATTTTGGGGAATAATGATTTTACACAGTTCATGAACCCAAGTCGTTTCTCACTATTAACTAAGGAGCATTTATGTAAGAGGAGCTGTGGTTTGTATCAGTTTCTTAAATAGTGTTGAACTAGATGTGGTCCTTATGAATAGGAAACTCAGTTCTTTTTTCCTGGGCATGCTCATGGTTCTTGATGAATTGGAGAAGCTGGAAAGAAGAGGATGCCTCTTGCCTTAAAACAGAGTGTGTTTCAAGGATGAGAACTCTGGTCTGAATTTCACTTCAGAAACGTAGTTGAACCCCAGGATCTGTGTCTTCCTACAAGCAAGAGTTTCTTTTCTGGTAAACCCAGTGAATTTTGGGCTCAAATGATTTTACACAGTTCACAAACACAACGCTTTTCTCACTATTGAGTAATGAGCATTTATGTAAGAGGAGCTGTGGTTTGTATCAGTTTCAAAAACAGAGTTGAACTAGATGTGGTCCTTATGAATAAGAAACACAGTTCTATTTTTCTCGGCAAGCTCATGGTTCTTGCTTTATTGGAGACGCTGGAAAGAAGAGAATGCTTCTTGCCTTAAAACAGAGTGTGTTTCAGGGATGAGAACTCTGGTCTGAAATTCCCTTCAGGAACGGAGTTAAACCCAAGGATCTGTGTCTTCCTACAAGCAAGAGTTCATTTCTGGTAAACCAAGTGAATTTTGGGCTCAAATGATTTTACAAAGTTCAGAAACCCATCGAGATTCTCACTATTAACTAAAGAGCATTTATGTAAGAGCACCTGTGTTTGTATCAGTTTCATAAGCAGAATTGATCTACATATGGTCACTAGGGGTAGGAAACACAGTTCTTTTTGTCTGGGCATGCTCATGGTTCTTGCATTATTGGAGATGCTGGAAAGAAGAGGATGCTTCTTGCCTTAAAACAGAGTCTGTTTCAGGGATGAGAACTCTGGTGTGGTTTTCCCTTCAGAAACGGAGTTAAACCCCAGGATCTGTGTCTTCCTACAAACAAGAGATCATTTATGGTAAACCCATTGAATGTTGTGCTCAAAGGATTTTACACAGTTCACAAACACAACGCTTTTCTCACTATTGAGTAAAGAGCATTTATGTAAGAGGAGCTGTGGTTTGTATCAGTTTCATAAACAGAGTTGAACTAGATGTGGTCCTTATGAATAGGAAACACAGTTGTTTTTTTCTTGCATGCTCATGGTTCTTGCTGTATTTCAGATGCTGGAAAGAAGAGGATGCTTCTTGCCTTAAAACAGAGTGTGTTGCAAGGATGAGAACTCTGGTCTGATTTTCACTTCAGAAACGTTGTTGCACCCCAGGATCTGTGTCTACCTACAAGCAAGAGTTCATTTCAGGTAAACCCTGTGAATTTTGGACACAAATGATTTTACACATTTCACGAACCCAACGCGTTTTTCACTATTAACTAAAGAGCATTTATGTAAGAATAGCTGTGATTTGTATCTGTTTCATTAGCAGAGTTGAAATAAATATGGTCCATATGAGTCGGAAACACAGTTATTTTTTTCTGGGCATGCTCATGTTTCTTGCTATATTGGAGATGCAGGGAAGAAGTACATGCTTCTTGGGTTAAAACAGAATGTGTTTCATGGATGAGAACAATGGTCTGAATTTCCCTTCAAAATCGGAGTAAACCCAGGATATGTGTCTTCTTACAAGCGAGAGTTCATTTAGTGTAAACCCAGTGAATTTTGGGATCTAATGAATTTACGCAGTTCAAAAACCAACGCGTTTCTCACAATTAGTAAATAGATTTACGTAAGAGGAGCTGTGGCTTGGATCACTTTCATAAGCAGAGTTGAACTACCTATGGTCACTATGAGTAAGAAATACAGTTCTTTTTTTCTGGGCATGCTCATGGTTCTTGCTGTATTGGAGACACTGCAAAGAAGAGGAAGCTTCTTGCCTTAAAACAGAGTTTGTTTCAGGGATGAGAACTCTGGTCTGAATTTCCCTTCGGAAACGGAGTTAAACCCCAGGATCTGTGTCTTCCTACAAGTAAGAGTTCATTTCTGGTAAACCCAGTGAATTTTGTGCTCAAATGATTTTACAGAGTTCACGAACCCAAGCGTTTCTTACTATTAACTAAAGAGCATTTATGTAAGGCCACCTGAGGTTTATATCAGTTTCATAAGCAGAGTTGAACTACATATGGTCAGTAGGGGTAGGAAACACCGTTCTTTTTGTTGGGGCATGCTCATGGTTCTTACTGTATTGGAGACACTGGAAAGAGGAGAATGCTTCTTGCTTTAAAACAGAGTGTGTTTCAGGGATGAGAACTCTGGTCTGAAATTCCCTTCAGGAACAGAGTTAAACCCAAGGATCTGTGTCTTCCTAAAAGCAAGAGTTCATTTGTGGTAAAGCAAGTGAATTTTGGGGTCAAATGATTTTACACAGTTCAGGAACCCAATGCGTTTCTCACTATTAACAAAGGAGCATTTATGTAAGAGGAGCTGTGGCTTGTATCAGTTTCTTAAATAGAGTTGAACTAGATGTGGTCCTTATGAGTAGGAAACTCAGTTATTTTTCCTGGGCATGCTCATGGTTCTTGCTGAATTGGAGGAGCTTGAAAGAAGAGGATGCCTCTTGCCTTAAAACAGAGTGTGTTACAAGGATGAGAACTCTGGTCTGAATTTCACTTCAGAAACGTAGTTGAACCCCAGGATCTGTGTCTCCCTACAAGCAAGAGTTCATTTCACGTAAACCCAGTGAATTTTGGGCACAAATGATTTTACACAGTTCACGAACCCAAGGCGTTTCTCATATTAACTAAAGAGCATTTATGTAAGAGCACCTGTGGTTTGTATCAGTTTCATAAGCAGAGTTGAACTACATATGGTCACTAGGAGTAGGAAACACAGTTCTTTTTGTCTGGGCATGCTCATGGTTCTTGCAGAATTGGAGACGCTGAAAGAAGGGGATGCTTCTTGCCTTAAAACAGAGTCTGTTTCAGGGATGAGAACTCTGGTGTGGTTTTCCCTTCAGAAACGGAGTTTAACCCCAGGATCTGTGTCTTCCTACAAGCAAGAGTTCATTTCTGGTAAACCCAGTGAATTTTGGGCACAAATGATTTTACACAGTTCACGAACCCAAGGCGTTTCTCACTATTGAGTAAAGATCATTTATGTAAGAGGAGCTGTGGTTTATATCAGTTTCTAAAACAGAGTTGAACTAGATGTGGTCCTTATGAATAAGAAACACAGTTCTTTTTTTCTCGGCAAGCTCATGGTTCTTGCTTTATTGGAGACGCTGGAAAGAAGAGAATGCTTCTTGCCTTAAAACAGAGTGTGTTTCAGTGATGAGAACTCTGTTCTGAAATTCCCTTCAGGAACGGAGTTAAACCCAAGGATCTGTGTCTTCCTACAAGCAAGATTTCATTTGTTGTAAACCAAGTGAATTTTGGGGTCAAATGATTTTACACAGTTCATGAACCCAAGCGTTTCCCACTATTAACTAAAGAGCATTTATGTAAGAGCACCTGTGTTTGTATCAGTTTCATAAGCAGAGTTGAACTACATATGGTCACTAGGGGTAGGAAACACAGTTCTTTTTGTCTTGGGCATGCTCATGGTTCTTGCAGTATTGGAGATGATGGAAAGAAGAGGATGCTTCTTGCCTTAAAACAGACTCTGTTTCAGGGATGAAAACTCTGGTGTGTATTTCCCTTCAGAAACGGAGTTAAACCCCAGGATCTGTGTCTTCCTACAAACAATAGTTCATTTATGGTAAATCCAGTGAATGTTGTGCTCAAAGGATTTACACAGTTCACAACCACAACGCTTTTCTCACTATTGAGTAAAGAGCATTTATGTAAGAGGAGCTGTGGTTTGTATCAGTTTCATAAGCAGAGTTGAACTAGATGTGGTCCTTATGAATAAGAAACACAGTTCTTTTTTTCCGGGCAAGTTCATGGTTCTTGCTTTATTGGAGACGCTGGAAAGAAGAGAATGCTTCTTGCCTTAAAACAGAGTGTGTTTCAGGGATGAGAACTCTGGTCTGAAATTCCCTTCAGGAACGGAGTTAAACCCAAGGATCTGTGTCTTTCTACAAGCAAGAGTGCATTTCTGGTAAACCCAGTGAATTTTGGGCTCAAATGATTTTACACAGTTCACAAACACAACGATTTTCTCACTAGTTAGTAAAGAGCATTTATGTAAGAGGAGCTGTGGTTTGTATCAGTTTCAAAAACAGAGTTGAACTAGATGTGGTCCTTATGAATAAGAAACACAGTTCTTTTTTTCTCGGCAAGTTCATAGTTCTTGCTTTATTGGAGACGCTGGAAAGAAGAGAATGCTTCTTGCCTTAAAACAGAGTGTGTTTCAGGGATGAGAACTCTGGTCTGAAATTCCCTTCAGGAACGGAGTTAAACCCAAGGATCTGTGTCTTCCTACAAGCAAGAGTTCATTTCTGGTAAACCAAGTGAATTTTGGGGTCAAATGATTTTACACAGTTCAGGAACCCAATGCGATTCTCAATATTAACTAAGGAGCATTTATGTAAGAGGAGCTGTGGTTTGTATCAGTTTCTTAAATAGAGTTTAACTAGATGTGGTCCTTATGAGTAGGAAACTCAGTTCTTTTTTCTGGGCATGCTCATGGTTCTTGCAGAATTGGAGACGCTGAAAGAAGAGGATGCTTCTTGCCTTAAAACAGAGTCTGTTTCAGGGATGAGAACTCTGGTGTGGTTTTCCCTTCAGAAACGGAGTTTAACACCAGGATCTGTGTCTTCCTACAAGCAAGAGTTCATTTCTGGTAAACCCAGTGAATTTTGGGCACAAATGATTTTACACAGTTCACGAACCCAAGGCGTTTCTCATATTAACTAAAGAGCATTTATGTAAGAGCACCTGTGGTTTGTATCAGTTTCATAAGCAGAGTTGAACTACATATGGTCACTAGGAGTAGGAAACACAGTTCTTTTTGTCTGGGCATGGTCATGGTTCTTGCAGAATTGGAGACGCTGAAAGAAGAGGATGCTTCTTGCCTTAAAACAGAGTCTGTTTCAGGGATGAGAACTCTGGTGTGGTTTTCCCTTCAGAAACGGAGTTTAACACCAGGATCTGTGACTTCCTACAAGCAAGAGTTCATTTCTGGTAAACCCAGTGAATTTTGGGCTCAAATGATTTTACACAGTTCACAAACACAACGATTTTCTCACTAGTGAGTAAAGAGCATTTATGTAAGAGGAGCTGTGGTTTGTATCAGTTTCAAAAACAGAGTTGAACTAGATGTGGTCCTTATGAATAAGAAACACAGTTCTTTTTTTCTCGGCAAGTTCATGGTTCTTGCTTTATTGGAGACGCTGGAAAGAAGAGAATGCTTCTTGCCTTAAAACAGAGTGTGTTTCAGGGATGAGAACTCTGGTCTGAAATTCCCTTCAGGAACGGAGTTAAACCCAAGGATCTTTGTCTTCCTACAAGCAAGAGTTCATTTCTGGTAAACCAAGTGAATTTTGGGGTCAAATGATATTACACCGTTCAGGAACCCAATGCGTTTCTCACTATTAACTAAAGAGCATTTATGTAAGAGGAGCTGTGGTTTGTATCAGTTGCATAAGCATAGTTGAACTACATATGGTCTCTATGAGTAGGAAACACAGTTCTTTTTTCCTGGGCATGCTCATGGTTCTTGCTGTATTTGAGATGCTGGAAAGAAGAGGATGCTTCTTGCCTTAAAACAGAGTGTGTTGCAAGGATGAGAACTCTGGTCTGATTTTCACTTCAGAAACGTTGTTGCACCCCAGGATCTGTGTCTACCTACAAGCAAGAGTTCATTTCAGGTAAACCCTGTGAATTTTGGACACAAATGATTTTACACATTTCACGAACCAAACGAGTTTTTCACTATTAAATAAAGAGCATTTATGTAAGAATAGCTGTGATTTGTATCAGTTTCATTAGCGGAGTTGAACTACATATGGTCCATATGAGTAGGAAACACAGTTCTTTTTTTCTTGGCATGCTCATGTTTCTTGCTGTATTGGAGATGCAGGGAAGAAGTACATGCTTCTAGCGTTAAAACAGAGTGTGTTTCATGGATGAGAACACTGGTCTGAATTTCCCTTCAAAAACGGAGTAAACCCAGGATCTGTGTCTTCTTACAAGCAAGAGTTCATTTAGTGTAAACCCAGTGAATTTTTGGATCAAATGGATTTACGCAGTTCACGAACCCAAGAGTTTCTCACTATCAACTAAAGAGCATTTATGTATGGCCACCTGTGGTTTGTATCAGTTTCCTAAGCAGAATTGAACTACATGTGGTCCTAGGAGTAGGAAACACAGTTCTTTTTGTTGGGACATGCTCATGGTTCTTGCAGTATTGGAGACGCTGGAAAGAACAGGATGCTTCTTGCCTTAAAACAGAGTCTGTTTCAGGGATGAGACCTCTGGTGTGGTTTTCCCTTCAGATATGGAGTTAAACCACAGGATCTGTGTCTTCCTACAAGCAAGAGTTCATTTCTGGTAAACCCAGTGAATTTTGTGCTCAAAGCATTTTACACAGTTCACAAACACAACGCTTTTCTCACTATTGTAGAAAGAGCATTTATGTAAGAGGAGCTGTGGTTTGTATCAGTTTCATAAGCAGAGTTGAACTACAAATGGTCACTAGGAGTAGGAAACACAGTTCTTTTTGTGTGGGCAAGCTCATGGTTCTTACTGTATTGGAGACGCTGGAAAGAAGAGCTTGCTTCTTGCCTTAAAACAGAGTCTGTTTCAGGGATGAGAACTCTGGTCTGCAATTCCCTTCAGGAATGGAGTTAAACCCAAGTATCTGTGTATTCCTACAAGCAAGAATTCATTTCTGGTAAACCAAGTGAATTTTCGGGTCAAATGATTTTACACAGTTCAGGAACCCAATGCGTTTCACACTATTAACTAAGGAGCATTTATGTAAGAGGAGCTGTGGTTTGTATCAGTTTCTTAAATAGCGTTGAACTAGATGTGGTCCTTATGAGTAGGAAACTCAGTTATTTTTCCTGGGCATGCTCATTGTTCTTGCTGAATTGGAGGAGCTGGAAAGAAGAGGATGCCTCTTGCCTTAAAACAGCGTGTGTTTCAAGGATGAGAACTCTGGTCTGAATTTCACTTCAGAAACGTAGTTGAACCCCAGGATCTGTGTCTCTCTACAAGCAAGAGTTCATTTCTGGTAAACCCAGTGAATTTTGGGCACAAATGATTTTACACAGTTCACGAACCCAAGGCATTTCTCTTATTAACTAAAGAGCATTTATGTAAGAGCACCTGTGGTTTGTGTCAGTTTCATAAGCAGAGTTGAACTACATATGGTCACTAGTAGTAGGAAACACAGGTCTTTTTGTCTGGGCATGCTCATGGTTCTTGCAGTATTGGAGACCCTGGAAAGAATAGTATGCTTCTTGCCTTAAAACAGAGTCTGTTTCAGTGATGAGAACTCTGGTGTCGTTTTCCCTTCAGAAACGGAGTTAAACCTCAGGATCTGTGTCGTCCCTCAAGAAAGAGTTCATTTCTGGTAAACCCAATGAATATTGTGCTCAAATTGTTACACAGTTCACAAACACAACGCTTTTCTCACTTTTGAGTAAATAGCATTTATGTAAGAGGAGCTGTGGTTTGTATCAGTTTCATAAGCAGAGTTGAACTAGATGTGGTCCTTATGAATAAGAAACACAGTTCTTTTTTTCTGGGCATTCTCATGGTTCTTGCTGTATTGGAGAGGCTGGAAAGAAGAGGAAGCTTCTTGCCTTAAAACAGAGTTTGTTTGGGATGAGAACTCTGGTCTGAATTTCCCTTCAGAAACGGAGTTAAACCCCAAGATCTGTGTCTTCCTACAATCAAGAGTTCATTTCTGGTAAACCCAGTGAATTTTGTTCTCAAATGATTTTACACAGTTCACGAACCCAACGTGATTCTCACTATTAACTAAAGATCATTTATGTAAGGGGAGCTGTGGTTTGTATCAGTTTCATAAGCAGAGTTGAACTACATATGGTCGGTATGAGTAGGAAACAGAGTTCTTTTTTACTGAGCATGCTCATATTTCTTGCTGTTATGTAGACGCTAGAAAAAAGAGCATGCTTCTTGCGTTAAAACAGCATATGTTTCATGGATGAGAACACTGGTCTGAATTTACCTTCAGAAACGGAGTTAAACCCCAGGATCTGTATCTTTCTACAAGCAAGAGTTCATTTCAGGTAAACCCAGTTTATTTTCAGCACAAATGATTTTACAAGGTTCACGAACACAACACGTTTCTCACTATTAACAAAAGAGCATTTATGTAAGAGGAGCTGTGGTATGTATCAGTTTCATAAGCAGAGTAGAACTACATATGGTCCCTATGAGTAGGAAACAGTTCTTTTTCTGGGCATGCTCATGGTTCTTGCTGTATTGGAGACGCTAGAAAGAAGAACTTGCCTCTTGCCTTAAAACAGAGTGTTTCAGGGATGAGAACTCTGGTCTGAATTACCCTTACGAAACGGAGTGAAACCCCAGGATCTGTGTCTTCCTACAAGCAAGAGTTCCTTTTTGGTAAACCCAGTGAATTTTGGGGTCAAATGATTTTACATAGTTCAGGAACCCAATGAGTTTCTCACTATTAACTAAGGAGCATTTATATAAGAGGAGCTGTGGTTTGTATCAGTTTCTTAAATAGAGTTGAACTAGATGTGGTCCTTATGAGTAGGAAACTCAGTTATTTTTCCTGTGCATGCTCATCGTTCTTGCTGAATTGGAGAAACTGGAGAGAAGCGCTTGCTTCTTGCCTTAAAACAGAGTGTGTTTCAGGGATGAGAACTCTGGTCTGAACTTCCCTTCATAAACGGAGTTAAACGCCAGGATCTGTTTCTTCCTGCAAGCAAGAGTTCATTTCTGGTAAACCCAGTGAATTTTGGGCTCAAATGATTTTACACAGTTCACGAACCCAACGTGATTCTCACTATTAACTAAAGATCATTTATGTAAGGGGAGCTGTGGTTTGTATCAGTTTCATAAGCAGAGTTGAACTACCTATGGTCACTAAGTAGGAAACACAGATCTTTTTTTCTGGGCATTCTCATGGTTCTTGCTGTATTGGAGAGGCTGGATAGAAGAGGAAGATTCTTGCCTTAAAACAGAGTTTGTTTCAGGGATGACAACTCTGGTCTGAATTTCCCTTTAGAAACGGAGTTAAACCCCAGGATCTGTGTCTTCCTACAAGCAAGAGTTAATTTCTGGTAAACCCAGTGAATTTTGAACTCAAATTTTTAAACAGTTCACAAACACAACGCTTTTCTCACTATTGAGTAAATTGCATTTATGTAAGAGGAGCTGTGGTTCGTATCAGTTTCATAGGCAGAGTTGAACTAGATGTGGTCCTTATGAATAAGAAACACAGTTCTTTTTTTCTCGGCAAGCTCATGGTTCTTGCTGTATTGGAGACACTGGAAAGAAGAGAATGCTTCTTGCCTTAAAACAGAGTGTGTTTCAGGGATGAGAACTCTGGTCTGAAATTCCCTTCAGGAACGGAGTTAAACCCAATGATCTGTACCTTCCTACAAGCAAGAGTTCATTTCTGGTAATCACAGCTAATTTGGGCTCAAATGGTTTTACACAGTTCACGAACCCAATGTGATTCTCACTATTAACTAAAGATCATTTATGTAAGTGGAGCTGTGGTTTGTATCAGTTCCATAAGCAGAGTTGAACTATATATGGTCCATATGAGTAGGAAACACAGTTCTTTTTTCTGGCACGCTCATGTTTCTTGCTGTATTGGGGAAGCTGGAAAGAAGAGGATGCTTCTTGCCTTAAAACAGAGTTTGTTTCAGTCATGAGAACTCTTGTCTGAATTTCCCTTCAGAAACGGTGTTCAACCCCAGGATCTGTGTATCCCTACAAGCAAGAGATCATTTCAGGTAAACGCAGTGATTTTTGGGCTCAAATGATTTTCCACAGTTCACAAAGCCAACCCGTTTCTCACTATTAACTAAAGAGCATTTATGTAAGAAGAGATGTGGTTTGTATCACTTTCATAAGCAGAGTTGAACTACATATTGTCGCTATGAGTGGGAAACACAGTACTTTTTTCCTGGGCATGCTCATCGTTCTTGCTGTATTGGAGAAACTGGAGAGAAGAGCTTGCTTCTTGCCTTAAAACAGAGTGTGTTTCAGGGATGAGAACTCTGGTATGAATTTCCCTTCATAAACAGAGTTAAACGCCATGATCTGTTTCTTCCTGCAAGCAAGAGTTCTTTTCTGGTAAACCCAGTGAATTTTGGGCTCAAATGATTTTACACAGTTCACGAACCCAACGTGATTCTCACTATTAACTAAAGATCATTTATGTAAGGGGAGCTGTGGTTTGTATCAGTTTCATAAGCAGAGTTGAACTACATAACGTCGGTATGAGTAGGAAACAGAATTCTTTTTTACTGGGCATGCTCATATTTCTTGCTGTTATGTAGACGCTGGAAACAAGAGCATGCTTCTTGCGTTAAAATAGCATATGTTTCATGGATGAGAACACTGGTCTGAATTTACCTTCAGAAACGGAGTTAAACCCCAGGATCTGTATCTTTCTATAAGCAAGAGTTCATTTCAGGTAAACCCAGTTTATTTTCAGCACAAATGATTTTACAAGGTTCACGAACACAACACGTTTCTCACTATTAATAAAAGAGCATTTATGTAAGAGGATCTGTGGTATGTATCAGTTTCATAAGCAGAGTACAACTACATATGGTCCCTATGAGTAGGAAACACAGTTCTTTTTTCTGGGCATGCTCATGGTTCTTGCTGTATTGGAGACGCTGGAAAGAAGAACTTGCCTCTTGCCTTAAAACAGAGTGTGTTTCAGGGATGAGAACTCTGGTTGAATTTCCATTACAAAACGGAGTTAAACCCCAGGATCTGTGTCTTCCTACAAGCAAGAGTTCATTTCTGTTAATCCCAGTGAATTTTGGGCTCAAAAGATTTTACACAGTTCACGAACCCAACTCCTTTCTCACTATTAACTAAAGAGCATGTATTTAAGTGGAGCTGTGGTTTGTATCAGTTTCATAAGCAGAGTTGAACTAGATGTGGTCCTTATGAATAAGAAACACAGTTCTTTTTTCCCGGCAAGCTCATGATTCTTGCTGTATTGGAGACGCTGGAAAGAAGAGAATGCTTCTTGCATTAAAACAGAGTGTGTTTCAGGGATGAGAACTCTGGTCAGAAATTCCCTTCAGGAACGGAGTTAAATCCAAGGATCTGTATCTTCCTACAAGCAAGAGTTCATTTCTGGTAAACCAAGTGAATTTTGGGGTCAAATGATTTTACACAGTTCAGGAACCCAATGTGTTTCTCACTATTAACTAAGGAGCATTTATGTAAGAGGTGCTGTGGTTTGTAACAGTTTCTTAAGCAGAGTTGAACTAGATGTGGTCCTTATGAGTAGGAACCTCAGTTCTTTTTTCCTGGGCATGCTCATGGTTCTTGCAGTATTGGGGAAGCTGGAAAGAAGAGGATGCCTCTTGCCTTAAAACAGAGTGTGTTTCAAGCTTGAGAACTCTGGTATGAATTTCACTTCAGAAACGTAGTTGAACCCCAGGATCTGTGTATCCCTACAAGCAAGAGTTCATTTCAGGTAAACGCAGTGATTTTTGGGCTCAAATGATTTTACACAGTTCACAAAGCCAACCCGTTTTTCACTATTAACTAAAGAGCATTTATGTAAGAGGAGATGTGGTTTGTATCACTTTCACAAGCAGAGTTGAACTACATATTGTCGCTATGAGTGGGAAACACAGTTCTTTTTTTCTGGGCATGCTCATCGTTCTCGCTGTATTGGAGAAACTGGAGAGAAGAGCTTGCTTCTTGCCTTAAAACAGAGTGTGTTTCAGGGATGAGAACTCTGGTCTGAATTTCCCTTCATAAACAGAGTTAAACGCCAGGATCTGTTTCTTCCTGCAAGCAAGAGTTCATTTCTGGTAAACCCAGTGAATTTTGGGCTCAAATGATTTTACACAGTTCACGACACAACGTGATTATCATTATTTAGTAAATAGTGTTATGTAAGAGCAGCTGTGGCTTGGATCAGTTTCTTAAGCAGAGTTGAACTACATATGGTCACTAAGTAGGAAACACAGTTCTTTTTTTCTGGGCATTCTCATGGTTCTTGCTGTATTGGAGAGGCTGGATAGAAGAGGAAGCTTCTTGCCTTAAAACAGAGTTTGTTTCAGGGATGACAACTCTGGTCTGAATTTCCCTTCAGAAACGGAGTTAAACCCCAAGATCTGTGTCTTCCTACAATCAAGAGTTCATTTCTGGTAAACACAGTGAATTTTGTGCTCAAATTATTTTACACAGTTCCCGAACCCAACGTGATTCTCAGTATTAACTAAAGATCATTTATGTAAGGGGAGCTGTGGTTTGTATCAGTTTCATAAGCAGAGTTGAACTACATATTGTTGGTATGAGTAGGAAACAGAGTTCTTTTTTACTGGGCATGCTCATATTTCTTGCTGTTATGTAGAAGCTGGAAACAAGAGCATGCTTTTTGCGTTAAAACAGCATATGTTTCATGGATGAGAACACTGGTCTGAATTTACCTTCAGAAACGGAGTTAAACCCCAGGATCTGTATCTTTCTAAAAGCAAGAGTTCATTTCAGGGAAACCAAGTGAATTTTGGACAACAAATAATTTTACACAGTTCACGAACCCAACGTGTTTCTCATTATTTAGTAATTAGAGTTATGTAAGAGGAGCTGTGACTTGGATCAGTTTCATGAGCAGAGTTGAACTAGATGTGGTCCTTATGAATAAGAAACACAGTTCTTTTTTTCTTGGCAAGCTAGGGTTCTTGCTGTATTGGAGATGATGGAAAGAAGAGAATGCTTCTTGCATTAAAACAGATTGTGTTTCAGGGATGAGAACTCTGGTCTGAAATTCCCTTCAGAAACGGAGTTAAACACCAAAATCTGTGTCTTCCTACAATCAAGAGTTCATTTCTGGTAAACATAGTGAATTTTGGGCTCAAATGATTTTACACAGTTCACGAACCCAACGTGATTCTCACTATTAACTAAAGATCATTTATGTAAGGGGAGCTGTGGTTTGTATCAGTTTCATAAGCAGAGTTGAACTACATATGGACGGTATGAGTAGGAAACAGAGTTCTTTTTTACTGGGCATGCTCATATTTCTTGCTGTTATGTAGACGCTGGAAACAAGAGCATGCTTCTTGCGTTAAAACAGCATATGTTTCATGGATGAGAACACTGGTCTGAATTTACCTTCAGAAATGGAGTTAAACTCCAGGATCTGTATCTTTCTACAAGCAAGAGTTCATTTCAGGTAAATCCAGTTTATTTTAAGCACAAATGATTTTACAAGGTTCACGAACACAACACGTTTCTCACTATTAACAAAAGAGCATTTATGTAAGAGGATCTGTGGTATGTATCAGTTTCATAAGCAGAGTACAACTACATATGGTCCCTATGAGTAGGAAACACAGTTCTTTTTTCTGGGCATGCTTATGGTTCTTGCTGTATTGGAGACGCTGGAAAGAAGAACTTGCCTCTTGCCTTAAAACAGAGTGTGTTTCAGGGATGAGAACTCTGGTTGAATTTCCATTACAAAACGGAGTTAAACCCCAGGATCTGTGTCTTCCTACAAGCAAGAGTTCATTTCTGTTAATCCCAGTGAATTTTGGGCTCAAAAGATTTTACACAGTTCACGAACCCAACTCCTTTCTCACTATTAACTAAAGAGCATGTATTTAAGTGGAGCTGTGGTTTGTATCAGTTTCATAAGCAGAGTTGAACTAGATGTGGTCCTTATGAATAAGAAACACAGTTCTTTTTTCCCGGCAAGCTCATGATTCTTGCTGTATTGGAGACGCTGGAAAGAAGAGAATGCTTCTTGCATTAAAACAGAGTGTGTTTCAGGGATGAGAACTCTGGTCAGAAATTCCCTTCAGGAACGGAGTTAAATCCAAGGATCTGTATCTTCCTACAAGCAAGAGTTCATTTCTGGTAAACCAAGTGAATTTTGGGGTCAAATGATTTTACACAGTTCAGGAACCCAATGTGTTTCTCACTATTAACTAAGGAGCATTTATGTAAGAGGTGCTGTGGTTTGTAACAGTTTCTTAAGCAGAGTTGAACTAGATGTGGTCCTTATGAGTAGGAACCTCAGTTCTTTTTTCCTGGGCATGCTCATGGTTCTTGCAGTATTGGGGAAGCTGGAAAGAAGAGGATGCCTCTTGCCTTAAAACAGAGTGTGTTTCAAGCTTGAGAACTCTGGTATGAATTTCACTTCAGAAACGTAGTTGAACCCCAGGATCTGTGTATCCCTACAAGCAAGAGTTCATTTCAGGTAAACGCAGTGATTTTTGGGCTCAAATGATTTTACACAGTTCACAAAGCCAACCCGTTTTTCACTATTAACTAAAGAGCATTTATGTAAGAGGAGATGTGGTTTGTATCACTTTCACAAGCAGAGTTGAACTACATATTGTCGCTATGAGTGGGAAACACAGTTCTTTTTTTCTGGGCATGCTCATCGTTCTCGCTGTATTGGAGAAACTGGAGAGAAGAGCTTGCTTCTTGCCTTAAAACAGAGTGTGTTTCAGGGATGAGAACTCTGGTCTGAATTTCCCTTCATAAACAGAGTTAAACGCCAGGATCTGTTTCTTCCTGCAAGCAAGAGTTCATTTCTGGTAAACCCAGTGAATTTTGGGCTCAAATGATTTTACACAGTTCACGACACAACGTGATTATCATTATTTAGTAAATAGTGTTATGTAAGAGCAGCTGTGGCTTGGATCAGTTTCTTAAGCAGAGTTGAACTACATATGGTCACTAAGTAGGAAACACAGTTCTTTTTTTCTGGGCATTCTCATGGTTCTTGCTGTATTGGAGAGGCTGGATAGAAGAGGAAGCTTCTTGCCTTAAAACAGAGTTTGTTTCAGGGATGACAACTCTGGTCTGAATTTCCCTTCAGAAACGGAGTTAAACCCCAAGATCTGTGTCTTCCTACAATCAAGAGTTCATTTCTGGTAAACACAGTGAATTTTGTGCTCAAATTATTTTACACAGTTCCCGAACCCAACGTGATTCTCAGTATTAACTAAAGATCATTTATGTAAGGGGAGCTGTGGTTTGTATCAGTTTCATAAGCAGAGTTGAACTACATATTGTTGGTATGAGTAGGAAACAGAGTTCTTTTTTACTGGGCATGCTCATATTTCTTGCTGTTATGTAGAAGCTGGAAACAAGAGCATGCTTTTTGCGTTAAAACAGCATATGTTTCATGGATGAGAACACTGGTCTGAATTTACCTTCAGAAACGGAGTTAAACCCCAGGATCTGTATCTTTCTAAAAGCAAGAGTTCATTTCAGGGAAACCAAGTGAATTTTGGACAACAAATAATTTTACACAGTTCACGAACCCAACGTGTTTCTCATTATTTAGTAATTAGAGTTATGTAAGAGGAGCTGTGACTTGGATCAGTTTCATGAGCAGAGTTGAACTAGATGTGGTCCTTATGAATAAGAAACACAGTTCTTTTTTTCTTGGCAAGCTAGGGTTCTTGCTGTATTGGAGATGATGGAAAGAAGAGAATGCTTCTTGCATTAAAACAGATTGTGTTTCAGGGATGAGAACTCTGGTCTGAAATTCCCTTCAGAAACGGAGTTAAACACCAAAATCTGTGTCTTCCTACAATCAAGAGTTCATTTCTGGTAAACATAGTGAATTTTGGGCTCAAATGATTTTACACAGTTCACGAACCCAACGTGATTCTCACTATTAACTAAAGATCATTTATGTAAGGGGAGCTGTGGTTTGTATCAGTTTCATAAGCAGAGTTGAACTACATATGGACGGTATGAGTAGGAAACAGAGTTCTTTTTTACTGGGCATGCTCATATTTCTTGCTGTTATGTAGACGCTGGAAACAAGAGCATGCTTCTTGCGTTAAAACAGCATATGTTTCATGGATGAGAACACTGGTCTGAATTTACCTTCAGAAATGGAGTTAAACTCCAGGATCTGTATCTTTCTACAAGCAAGAGTTCATTTCAGGTAAATCCAGTTTATTTTAAGCACAAATGATTTTACAAGGTTCACGAACACAACACGTTTCTCACTATTAACAAAAGAGCATTTATGTAAGAGGATCTGTGGTATGTATCAGTTTCATAAGCAGAGTACAACTACATATGGTCCCTATGAGTAGGAAACACAGTTCTTTTTTCTGGGCATGCTTATGGTTCTTGCTGTATTGGAGACGCTGGAAAGAAGAACTTGCCTCTTGCCTTAAAACAGAGTGTGTTTCAGGGATGAGAACTCTGGTTGAATTTCCATTACAAAACGGAGTTAAACCCCAGGATCTGTGTCTTCCTACAAGCAAGAGTTCATTTCTGTTAATCCCAGTGAATTTTGGGCTCAAAAGATTTTACACAGTTCACGAACCCAACTCCTTTCTCACTATTAACTAAAGAGCATGTATTTAAGTGGAGCTGTGGTTTGTATCAGTTTCATAAGCAGAGTTGAACTAGATGTGGTCCTTATGAATAAGAAACACAGTTCTTTTTTCCCGGCAAGCTCATGATTCTTGCTGTATTGGAGACGCTGGAAAGAAGAGAATGCTTCTTGCATTAAAACAGAGTGTGTTTCAGGGATGAGAACTCTGGTCAGAAATTCCCTTCAGGAACGGAGTTAAATCCAAGGATCTGTATCTTCCTACAAGCAAGAGTTCATTTCTGGTAAACCAAGTGAATTTTGGGGTCAAATGATTTTACACAGTTCAGGAACCCAATGTGTTTCTCACTATTAACTAAGGAGCATTTATGTAAGAGGTGCTGTGGTTTGTAACAGTTTCTTAAGCAGAGTTGAACTAGATGTGGTCCTTATGAGTAGGAACCTCAGTTCTTTTTTCCTGGGCATGCTCATGGTTCTTGCAGTATTGGGGAAGCTGGAAAGAAGAGGATGCCTCTTGCCTTAAAACAGAGTGTGTTTCAAGCTTGAGAACTCTGGTATGAATTTCACTTCAGAAACGTAGTTGAACCCCAGGATCTGTGTATCCCTACAAGCAAGAGTTCATTTCAGGTAAACGCAGTGATTTTTGGGCTCAAATGATTTTACACAGTTCACAAAGCCAACCCGTTTTTCACTATTAACTAAAGAGCATTTATGTAAGAGGAGATGTGGTTTGTATCACTTTCACAAGCAGAGTTGAACTACATATTGTCGCTATGAGTGGGAAACACAGTTCTTTTTTTCTGGGCATGCTCATCGTTCTCGCTGTATTGGAGAAACTGGAGAGAAGAGCTTGCTTCTTGCCTTAAAACAGAGTGTGTTTCAGGGATGAGAACTCTGGTCTGAATTTCCCTTCATAAACAGAGTTAAACGCCAGGATCTGTTTCTTCCTGCAAGCAAGAGTTCATTTCTGGTAAACCCAGTGAATTTTGGGCTCAAATGATTTTACACAGTTCACGAACACAACGTGATTCTCATTATTTAGTAAATAGTGTTATGTAAGAGCAGCTGTGGCTTGGATCAGTTTCTTAAGCAGAGTTGAACTACATATGGTCACTAAGTAGGAAACACAGTTCTTTTTTTCTGGGCATTCTCATGGTTCTTGCTGTATTGGAGAGGCTGGATAGAAGAGGAAGCTTCTTGCCTTAAAACAGAGTTTGTTTCAGGGATGACAACTCTGGTCTGAATTTCCCTTCAGAAACGGAGTTAAACCCCAAGATCTGTGTCTTCCTACAATCAAGAGTTCATTTCTGGTAAACACAGTGAATTTTGTGCTCAAATGATTTTACACAGTTCCCGAACCCAACGTGATTCTCAGTATTAACTAAAGATCATTTATGTAAGGGGAGCTGTGGTTTGTATCAGTTTCATAAGCAGAGTTGAACTACATATTGTTGGTATGAGTAGGAAACAGAGTTCTTTTTTACTGGGCATGCTCATATTTCTTGCTGTTATGTAGAAGCTGGAAACAAGAGCATGCTTTTTGCGTTAAAACAGCATATGTTTCATGGATGAGAACACTGGTCTGAATTTACCTTCAGAAACGGAGTTAAACCCCAGGATCTGTATCTTTCTACAAGCAAGAGTTCATTTCAGGGAAACCAAGTGAATTTTGGGCACAAATGATTTTACACAGTTCACGAACCCAACGTGTTTCTCATTATTTAGTAATTAGAGTTATGTAAGAGGAGCTGTGGCTTGGATCAGTTTCATAAGCAGAGTTGAACTAGATGTGGTCCTTATGAATAAGAAACACAGTTCTTTTTTTCTCGGCAAGCTAGGGTTCTTGCTGTATTGGAGACGCTGGAAAGAAGAGAATGCTTCTTGCATTAAAACAGAGTGTGTTTCAGGGATGAGAACTCTGGTCTGAAATTCCCTTCCGGAACGGAGGTAACCCCAAGGATCTGTATCTTCCTACAAGCAAGAGTTCATTTCTGGTAAACCTAGTGAATTTTGGGCTCAAATGATTTTACACAGTTCACGAACCCAACGTGATTCTCACTATTAACTAAAGATCATTTATGTAAGGGGAGCTGTGGTTTGTATCAGTTTCATAAGCAGAGTTGAACTACATATGTTCGCTATGAATAGGCAACACAGTTCTTTTTTTCTGGGCATGCTCATGGTTCTTGCTGTATAGGAGAAACTGGAAAGAAGAGCTTGCTTCTTGCCTTAAAAGAGAGTGTGTTTCAGGGATGAGAACACTGGTCTGAATTTCCCTTCATAAACAGAGTTAAACGCCAGGATCTGTTTCTTCCTGCAAGCAAGAGTTCTTTTCTGGTAAACCCAGTGAATTTTGGGCTCAAATGATTTTACACAGTTCACGAACCCAACGTGATTCTCACTATTAACTAAAGATCATTTATGTAAGGGGAGCTGTGGTTTGTATCAGTTTCATAAGCAGAGTTGAACTACATAACGTCGGTATGAGTAGGAAACAGAATTCTTTTTTACTGGGCATGCTCATATTTCTTGCTGTTATGTAGACGCTGGAAACAAGAGCATGCTTCTTGCGTTAAAATAGCATATGTTTCATGGATGAGAACACTGGTCTGAATTTACCTTCAGAAACGGAGTTAAACCCCAGGATCTGTATCTTTCTATAAGCAAGAGTTCATTTCAGGTAAACCCAGTTTATTTTCAGCACAAATGATTTTACAAGGTTCACGAACACAACACGTTTCTCACTATTAATAAAAGAGCATTTATGTAAGAGGATCTGTGGTATGTATCAGTTTCATAAGCAGAGTACAACTACATATGGTCCCTATGAGTAGGAAACACAGTTCTTTTTTCTGGGCATGCTCATGGTTCTTGCTGTATTGGAGACGCTGGAAAGAAGAACTTGCCTCTTGCCTTAAAACAGAGTGTGTTTCAGGGATGAGAACTCTGGTTGAATTTCCATTACAAAACGGAGTTAAACCCCAGGATCTGTGTCTTCCTACAAGCAAGAGTTCATTTCTGTTAATCCCAGTGAATTTTGGGCTCAAAAGATTTTACACAGTTCACGAACCCAACTCCTTTCTCACTATTAACTAAAGAGCATGTATTTAAGTGGAGCTGTGGTTTGTATCAGTTTCATAAGCAGAGTTGAACTAGATGTGGTCCTTATGAATAAGAAACACAGTTCTTTTTTCCCGGCAAGCTCATGATTCTTGCTGTATTGGAGACGCTGGAAAGAAGAGAATGCTTCTTGCATTAAAACAGAGTGTGTTTCAGGGATGAGAACTCTGGTCAGAAATTCCCTTCAGGAACGGAGTTAAATCCAAGGATCTGTATCTTCCTACAAGCAAGAGTTCATTTCTGGTAAACCAAGTGAATTTTGGGGTCAAATGATTTTACACAGTTCAGGAACCCAATGTGTTTCTCACTATTAACTAAGGAGCATTTATGTAAGAGGTGCTGTGGTTTGTAACAGTTTCTTAAGCAGAGTTGAACTAGATGTGGTCCTTATGAGTAGGAACCTCAGTTCTTTTTTCCTGGGCATGCTCATGGTTCTTGCAGTATTGGGGAAGCTGGAAAGAAGAGGATGCCTCTTGCCTTAAAACAGAGTGTGTTTCAAGCTTGAGAACTCTGGTCTGAATTTCACTTCAGAAACGTAGTTGAACCCCAGGATCTGTGTATCCCTACAAGCAAGAGTTCATTTCAGGTAAACGCAGTGATTTTTGGGCTCAAATGATTTTACACAGTTCACAAAGCCAACCCGTTTTTCACTATTAACTAAAGAGCATTTATGTAAGAGGAGATGTGGTTTGTATCACTTTCACAAGCAGAGTTGAACTACATATTGTCGCTATGAGTGGGAAACACAGTTCTTTTTTTCTGGGCATGCTCATCGTTCTCGCTGTATTGGAGAAACTGGAGAGAAGAGCTTGCTTCTTGCCTTAAAACAGAGTGTGTTTCAGGGATGAGAACTCTGGTCTGAATTTCCCTTCATAAACAGAGTTAAACGCCAGGATCTGTTTCTTCCTGCAAGCAAGAGTTCATTTCTGGTAAACCCAGTGAATTTTGGGCTCAAATGATTTTACACAGTTCACGACACAACGTGATTATCATTATTTAGTAAATAGTGTTATGTAAGAGCAGCTGTGGCTTGGATCAGTTTCTTAAGCAGAGTTGAACTACATATGGTCACTAAGTAGGAAACACAGTTCTTTTTTTCTGGGCATTCTCATGGTTCTTGCTGTATTGGAGAGGCTGGATAGAAGAGGAAGCTTCTTGCCTTAAAACAGAGTTTGTTTCAGGGATGACAACTCTGGTCTGAATTTCCCTTCAGAAACGGAGTTAAACCCCAAGATCTGTGTCTTCCTACAATCAAGAGTTCATTTCTGGTAAACACAGTGAATTTTGTGCTCAAATTATTTTACACAGTTCCCGAACCCAACGTGATTCTCAGTATTAACTAAAGATCATTTATGTAAGGGGAGCTGTGGTTTGTATCAGTTTCATAAGCAGAGTTGAACTACATATTGTTGGTATGAGTAGGAAACAGAGTTCTTTTTTACTGGGCATGCTCATATTTCTTGCTGTTATGTAGAAGCTGGAAACAAGAGCATGCTTTTTGCGTTAAAACAGCATATGTTTCATGGATGAGAACACTGGTCTGAATTTACCTTCAGAAACGGAGTTAAACCCCAGGATCTGTATCTTTCTAAAAGCAAGAGTTCATTTCAGGGAAACCAAGTGAATTTTGGACAACAAATAATTTTACACAGTTCACGAACCCAACGTGTTTCTCATTATTTAGTAATTAGAGTTATGTAAGAGGAGCTGTGACTTGGATCAGTTTCATGAGCAGAGTTGAACTAGATGTGGTCCTTATGAATAAGAAACACAGTTCTTTTTTTCTTGGCAAGCTAGGGTTCTTGCTGTATTGGAGATGATGGAAAGAAGAGAATGCTTCTTGCATTAAAACAGATTGTGTTTCAGGGATGAGAACTCTGGTCTGAAATTCCCTTCAGAAACGGAGTTAAACACCAAAATCTGTGTCTTCCTACAATCAAGAGTTCATTTCTGGTAAACATAGTGAATTTTGGGCTCAAATGATTTTACACAGTTCACGAACCCAACGTGATTCTCACTATTAACTAAAGATCATTTATGTAAGGGGAGCTGTGGTTTGTATCAGTTTCATAAGCAGAGTTGAACTACATATGGACGGTATGAGTAGGAAACAGAGTTCTTTTTTACTGGGCATGCTCATATTTCTTGATGTTATGTAGACGCTGGAAACAAGAGCATGCTTCTTGCGTTAAAACAGCATATGTTTCATGGATGAGAACACTGGTCTGAATTTACCTTCAGAAATGGAGTTAAACTCCAGGATCTGTATCTTTCTACAAGCAAGAGTTCATTTCAGGTAAATCCAGTTTATTTTAAGCACAAATGATTTTACAAGGTTCACGAACACAACACGTTTCTCACTATTAACAAAAGAGCATTTATGTAAGAGGATCTGTGGTATGTATCAGTTTCATAAGCAGAGTACAACTACATATGGTCCCTATGAGTAGGAAACACAGTTCTTTTTTCTGGGCATGCTTATGGTTCTTGCTGTATTGGAGACGCTGGAAAGAAGAACTTGCCTCTTGCCTTAAAACAGAGTGTGTTTCAGGGATGAGAACTCTGGTTGAATTTCCATTACAAAACGGAGTTAAACCCCAGGATCTGTGTCTTCCTACAAGCAAGAGTTCATTTCTGTTAATCCCAGTGAATTTTGGGCTCAAAAGATTTTACACAGTTCACGAACCCAACTCCTTTCTCACTATTAACTAAAGAGCATGTATTTAAGTGGAGCTGTGGTTTGTATCAGTTTCATAAGCAGAGTTGAACTAGATGTGGTCCTTATGAATAAGAAACACAGTTCTTTTTTCCCGGCAAGCTCATGATTCTTGCTGTATTGGAGACGCTGGAAAGAAGAGAATGCTTCTTGCATTAAAACAGAGTGTGTTTCAGGGATGAGAACTCTGGTCAGAAATTCCCTTCAGGAACGGAGTTAAATCCAAGGATCTGTATCTTCCTACAAGCAAGAGTTCATTTCTGGTAAACCAAGTGAATTTTGGGGTCAAATGATTTTACACAGTTCAGGAACCCAATGCGTTTCTCACTATTAACTAAGGAGCATTTATGTAAGAGGTGCTGTGGTTTGTAACAGTTTCTTAAGCAGAGTTGAACTAGATGTGGTCCTTATGAGTAGGAACCTCAGTTCTTTTTTCCTGGGCATGCTCATGGTTCTTGCAGTATTGGGGAAGCTGGAAAGAAGAGGATGCCTCTTGCCTTAAAACAGAGTGTGTTTCAAGCTTGAGAACTCTGGTCTGAATTTCACTTCAGAAACGTAGTTGAACCCCAGGATCTGTGTATCCCTACAAGCAAGAGTTCATTTCAGGTAAACGCAGTGATTTTTGGGCTCAAATGATTTTACACAGTTCACAAAGCCAACCCGTTTTTCACTATTAACTAAAGAGCATTTATGTAAGAGGAGATGTGGTTTGTATCACTTTCACAAGCAGAGTTGAACTACATATTGTCGCTATGAGTGGGAAACACAGTTCTTTTTTTCTGGGCATGCTCATCGTTCTCGCTGTATTGGAGAAACTGGAGAGAAGAGCTTGCTTCTTGCCTTAAAACAGAGTGTGTTTCAGGGATGAGAACTCTGGTCTGAATTTCCCTTCATAAACAGAGTTAAACGCCAGGATCTGTTTCTTCCTGCAAGCAAGAGTTCATTTCTGGTAAACCCAGTGAATTTTGGGCTCAAATGATTTTACACAGTTCACGAACACAACGTGATTCTCATTATTTAGTAAATAGTGTTATGTAAGAGCAGCTGTGGCTTGGATCAGTTTCTTAAGCAGAGTTGAACTACATATGGTCACTAAGTAGGAAACACAGTTCTTTTTTTCTGGGCATTCTCATGGTTCTTGCTGTATTGGAGAGGCTGGATAGAAGAGGAAGCTTCTTGCCTTAAAACAGAGTTTGTTTCAGGGATGACAACTCTGGTCTGAATTTCCCTTCAGAAACGGAGTTAAACCCCAAGATCTGTGTCTTCCTACAATCAAGAGTTCATTTCTGGTAAACACAGTGAATTTTGTGCTCAAATGATTTTACACAGTTCCCGAACCCAACGTGATTCTCAGTATTAACTAAAGATCATTTATGTAAGGGGAGCTGTGGTTTGTATCAGTTTCATAAGCAGAGTTGAACTACATATTGTTGGTATGAGTAGGAAACAGAGTTCTTTTTTACTGGGCATGCTCATATTTCTTGCTGTTATGTAGAAGCTGGAAACAAGAGCATGCTTTTTGCGTTAAAACAGCATATGTTTCATGGATGAGAACACTGGTCTGAATTTACCTTCAGAAACGGAGTTAAACCCCAGGATCTGTATCTTTCTACAAGCAAGAGTTCATTTCAGGGAAACCAAGTGAATTTTGGGCACAAATGATTTTACACAGTTCACGAACCCAACGTGTTTCTCATTATTTAGTAATTAGAGTTATGTAAGAGGAGCTGTGGCTTGGATCAGTTTCATAAGCAGAGTTGAACTAGATGTGGTCCTTATGAATAAGAAACACAGTTCTTTTTTTCTCGGCAAGCTAGGGTTCTTGCTGTATTGGAGACGCTGGAAAGAAGAGAATGCTTCTTGCATTAAAACAGAGTGTGTTTCAGGGATGAGAACTCTGGTCTGAAATTCCCTTCCGGAACGGAGGTAACCCCAAGGATCTGTATCTTCCTACAAGCAAGAGTTCATTTCTGGTAAACCTAGTGAATTTTGGGCTCAAATGATTTTACACAGTTCACGAACCCAACGTGATTCTCACTATTAACTAAAGATCATTTATGTAAGGGGAGCTGTGGTTTGTATCAGTTTCATAAGCAGAGTTGAACTACATATGTTCGCTATGAATAGGCAACACAGTTCTTTTTTTCTGGGCATGCTCATGGTTCTTGCTGTATAGGAGAAACTGGAAAGAAGAGCTTGCTTCTTGCCTTAAAAGAGAGTGTGTTTCAGGGATGAGAACTCTAGTCTGAAATTCCCTTCAGGAACGGAGTTAAACTCCAGGATCTGTTTCTTCCTCCAAGCAAGAGTTCATTTCTGTTAATCCCAGTGAATTTGGGGCTCAAAAGATTTCACACAGTTCACGAACCCAACTCCTTTCTCACTATTAACTAAAGAGCATGTATGTAAGTGGAGCTCTGGTTTGTATCAGTTTCATAAGCAGAGTTGAACTACATATGGTCCCTATGAGTAGGAAACACAGTTCTTTTTATCTGGGCATGCTCATGTTTCTTGCTGTATTGTAGACGCTGGAAAGAAGAACTTGCTTCTTGCCTGAAAACAGAGTGTGTTTAAAGGATGAGAACTCTGGTGTGAATTTCCCTTCAGAAACGGAGTTATACCACAGGATCTGTGTATCCCTACAAGCAAGAGTTCATTGCAGGTAAACTCATTGAATTTTGGGCACAAATGATTTTACACAGTTCACGAACCCAACGCGTTTCTCACTATTAACTAAAGAGCATTTTTGTAAGAGGAGCTGTGGTTTGTATCAGTTTCTTAAATAGTGTTGAACTAGATGTGGTCCTTATGAATAGGAAACTCAGTTCTTTTTTCCTGGGCATGCTCATGGTTCTTGATGAATTGGAGAAGCTGGAAAGAAGAGGATGCCTCTTGCCTTAAAACAGAGTGTGTTTCAATGATGAGAACTCTGGTCTGAATTTCACTTCAGAAACGTAGTTGAACCCCAGGATCTGTGTCTTCCTACAAGCAAGAGTTTCTTTTCTGGTAAACCCAGTGAATTTTGGGCTCAAATGATTTTACACAGTTCACAAACACAACGCTTTTCTCACTATTGAGTAATGAGCATTTATGTAAGAGGAGCTGTGGTTTGTATCAGTTTCAAAAACAGAGTTGAACTAGATGTGGTCCTTATGAATAAGAAACACAGTTCTATTTTTCTCGGCAAGCTCATGGTTCTTGCTTTATTGGAGACGCTGGAAAGAAGAGAATGCTTCTTGCCTTAAAACAGAGTGTGTTTCAGGGATGAGAACTCTGGTCTGAAATTCCCTTCAGGAACGGAGTTAAACCCAAGGATCTGTGTCTTCCTACAAGCAAGAGTTCATTTCTGGTAAACCAAGTGAATTTTGGGGTCAAATGATTTTACACAGTTCATGAACCCAAGCGTTTCCCACTATTATCTAAAGAGCATTTATGTAAGAGCACCTGTGTTTGTATCAGTTTCATAAGCAGAATTGATCTACATATGGTCACTAGGGGTAGGAAACACAGTTCTTTTTGTCTGGGCATGCTCATGGTTCTTGCATTATTGGAGATGCTGGAAAGAAGAGGATGCTTCTTGCCTTAAAACAGAGTCTGTTTCAGGGATGAGAACTCTGGTGTGGTTTTCCCTTCAGAAACGGAGTTAAACCCCAGGATCTGTGTCTTCCTACAAACAAGAGATCATTTATGGTAAACCCATTGAATGTTGTGCTCAAAGGATTTTACACAGTTCACAAACACAACGCTTTTCTCACTATTGAGTAAAGAGCATTTATGTAAGAGGAGCTGTGGTTTGTATCAGTTTCATAAACAGAGTTGAACTAGATGTGGTCCTTATGAATAGGAAACACAGTTGTTTTTTTCTTGCATGCTCATGGTTCTTGCTGTATTTCAGATGCTGGAAAGAAGAGGATGCTTCTTGCCTTAAAACAGAGTGTGTTGCAAGGATGAGAACTCTGGTCTGATTTTCACTTCAGAAACGTTGTTGCACCCCAGGATCTGTGTCTACCTACAAGCAAGAGTTCATTTCAGGTAAACCCTGTGAATTTTGGACACAAATGATTTTACACATTTCACGAACCCAACGCGTTTTTCACTATTAACTAAAGAGCATTTATGTAAGAATAGCTGTGATTTGTATCTGTTTCATTAGCAGAGTTGAAATAAATATGGTCCATATGAGTCGGAAACACAGTTATTTTTTTCTGGGCATGCTCATGTTTCTTGCTATATTGGAGATGCAGGGAAGAAGTACATGCTTCTTTGGTTAAAACAGAATGTGTTTCATGGATGAGAACAATGGTCTGAATTTCCCTTCAAAATCGGAGTAAACCCAGGATATGTGTCTTCTTACAAGCGAGAGTTCATTTAGTGTAAACCCAGTGAATTTTGGGATCTAATGAATTTACGCAGTTCAAAAACCAACGCGTTTCTCACAATTAGTAAATAGATTTACGTAAGAGGAGCTGTGGCTTGGATCACTTTCATAAGCAGAGTTGAACTACCTATGGTCACTATGAGTAAGAAATACAGTTCTTTTTTTCTGGGCATGCTCATGGTTCTTGCTGTATTGGAGACACTGCAAAGAAGAGGAAGCTTCTTGCCTTAAAACAGAGTTTGTTTCAGGGATGAGAACTCTGGTCTGAATTTCCCTTCGGAAACGGAGTTAAACCCCAGGATCTGTGTCTTCCTACAAGTAAGAGTTCATTTCTGGTAAACCCAGTGAATTTTGTGCTCAAATGATTTTACAGAGTTCACGAACCCAAGCGTTTCTTACTATTAACTAAAGAGCATTTATGTAAGGCCACCTGAGGTTTATATCAGTTTCATAAGCAGAGTTGAACTACATATGGTCAGTAGGGGTAGGAAACACCGTTCTTTTTGTTGGGGCATGCTCATGGTTCTTACTGTATTGGAGACACTGGAAAGAGGAGAATGCTTCTTGCTTTAAAACAGAGTGTGTTTCAGGGATGAGAACTCTGGTCTGAAATTCCCTTCAGGAACAGAGTTAAACCCAAGGATCTGTGTCTTCCTACAAGCAAGAGTTCATTTGTGGTAAAGCAAGTGAATTTTGGGGTCAAATGATTTTACACAGTTAAGGAACCCAATGCGTTTCTCACTATTAACAAAGGAGCATTTATGTAAGAGGAGCTGTGGCTTGTATCAGTTTCTTAAATAGAGTTGAACTAGATGTGGTCCTTATGAGTAGGAAACTCAGTTATTTTTCCTGGGCATGCTCATGGTTCTTGCTGAATTGGAGGAGCTTGAAAGAAGAGGATGCCTCTTGCCTTAAAACAGAGTGTGTTACAAGGATGAGAACTCTGGTCTGAATTTCACTTCAGAAACATAGTTGAACCCCAGGATCTGTGTCTCCCTACAAGCAAGAGTTCATTTCACGTAAACCCAGTGAATTTTGGGCACAAATGATTTTACACAGTTCACGAACCCAAGGCGTTTCTCATATTAACTAAAGAGCATTTATGTAAGAGCACCTGTGGTTTGTATCAGTTTCATAAGCAGAGTTGAACTACATATGGTCACTAGGAGTAGGAAACACAGTTCTTTTTGTCTGGGCATGCTCATGGTTCTTGCAGAATTGGAGACGCTGAAAGAAGGGGATGCTTCTTGCCTTAAAACAGAGTCTGTTTCAGGGATGAGAACTCTGGTGTGGTTTTCCCTTCAGAAACGGAGTTTAACACCAGGATCTGTGTCTTCCTACAAGCAAGAGTTCATTTCTGGTAAACCCAGTGAATTTTGGGCTCAAATGATTTTACACAGTTCACAAACACAACGCTTTTCTCACTATTGAGTAAAGATCATTTATGTAAGAGGAGCTGTGGTTTATATCAGTTTCTAAAACAGAGTTGAACTAGATGTGGTCCTTATGAATAAGAAACACAGTTCTTTTTTTCTCGGCAAGCTCATGGTTCTTGCTTTATTGGAGACGCTGGAAAGAAGAGAATGCTTCTTGCCTTAAAACAGAGTGTGTTTCAGGGATGAGAATTCTGGTCTGAAATTCCCTTCAGGAACGGAGTTAAACCCAAGGATCTGTGTCTTTCTACAAGCAAGAGTGCATTTCTGGTAAACCCAGTGAATTTTGGGCTCAAATGATTTTACACAGTTCACAAACACAACGATTTTCTCACTAGTTAGTAAAGAGCATTTATGTAAGAGGAGCTGTGGTTTGTATCAGTTTCAAAAACAGAGTTGAACTAGATGTGGTCCTTATGAATAAGAAACACAGTTCTTTTTTTCTCGGCAAGTTCATGGTTCTTGCTTTATTGGAGACGCTGGAAAGAAGAGAATGCTTCTTGCCTTAAAACAGAGTGTGTTTCAGGGATGAGAACTCTGGTCTGAAATTCCCTTCAGGAACGGAGTTAAACCCAAGGATCTGTGTCTTCCTACAAGCAAGAGTTCATTTCTGGTAAACCAAGTGAATTTTGGGGTCAAATGATTTTACACAGTTCAGGAACCCAATGCGATTCTCAATATTAACTAAGGAGCATTTATGTAAGAGGAGCTGTGGTTTGTATCAGTTTCTTAAATAGAGTTTAACTAGATGTGGTCCTTATGAGTAGGAAACTCAGTTCTTTTTTCTGGGCATGCTCATGGTTCTTGATGAATTGGAGGAGCTGGAAAGAAGAGGATGCTCTTGCCTTAAAACAGAGTGTGTTTCAAGGATGAGAACTCTGGTCTGAATTTCACTTGGGAAACGTAGTTGATCCCCAGGATCTGTGTCTCACTACAAGAAAGAGTTCATTTCAGGTAAACCCAGTGAATTTTGGGCACAAATGATTTTACACAGTTCACGAACCCAAGGCGTTTCTCATATTAACTAAAGAGCATTTATGTAAGAGCACCTGTGGTTTGTATCAGTTTCATAAGCAGAGTTGAACTACATATGGTCACTAGGAGTAGGAAACACAGTTCTTTTTGTCTGGGCATGGTCATGGTTCTTGCAGAATTGGAGACGCTGAAAGAAGAGGATGCTTCTTGCCTTAAAACAGAGTCTGTTTCAGGGATGAGAACTCTGGTGTGGTTTTCCCTTCAGAAACGGAGTTTAACACCAGGATCTGTGTCTTCCTACAAGCAAGAGTTCATTTCTGGTAAACCCAGTGAATTTTGGGCTCAAATGATTTTACACAGTTCACAAACACAACGATTTTCTCACTAGTGAGTAAAGAGCATTTATGTAAGAGGAGCTGTGGTTTGTATCAGTTTCAAAAACAGAGTTGAACTAGATGTGGTCCTTATGAATAAGAAACACAGTTCTTTTTTTCTCGGCAAGTTCATGGTTCTTGCTTTATTGGAGACGCTGGAAAGAAGAGAATGCTTCTTGCCTTAAAACAGAGTGTGTTTCAGGGATGAGAACTCTGGTCTGAAATTCCCTTCAGGAACGGAGTTAAACCCAAGGATCTGTGTCTTCCTACAAGCAAGAGTTCATTTCTGGTAAACCAAGTGAATTTTGGGGTCAAATGATATTACACCGTTCAGGAACCCAATGCGTTTCTCACTATTAACTAAAGAGCATTTATGTAAGAGGAGCTGTGGTTTGTGTCAGTTGCATAAGCATAGTTGAACTACATATGGTCTCTATGAGTAGGAAACACAGTTCTTTTTTCCTGGGCATGCTCATGGTTCTTGCTGTATTTGAGATGCTGGAAAGAAGAGGATGCTTCATGCCTTAAAACAGAGTGTGTTGCAAGGATGAGAACTCTGGTCTGATTTTCACTTCAGAAACGTTGTTGCACCCCAGGATCTGTGTCTACCTACAAGCAAGAGTTCATTTCAGGTAAACCCTGTGAATTTTGGACACAAATGATTTTACACATTTCACGAACCAAACGAGTTTTTCACTATTAAATAAAGAGCATTTATGTAAGAATAGCTGTGATTTGTATCAGTTTCATTAGCGGAGTTGAACTACATATGGTCCATATGAGTAGGAAACACAGTTCTTTTTTTCTTGGCATGCTCATGTTTCTTGCTGTATTGGAGATGCAGGGAAGAAGTACATGCTTCTAGCGTTAAAACAGAGTGTGTTTCATGGATGAGAACACTGGTCTGAATTTCCCTTCAAAAACGGAGTAAACCCAGGATCTGTGTCTTCTTACAAGCAAGAGTTCATTTAGTGTAAACCCAGTAAATTTTTGGATCAAATGGATTTACGCAGTTCACGAACCCAAGAGTTTCTCACTATCAACTAAAGAGCATTTATGTATGGCCACCTGTGGTTTGTATCAGTTTCCTAAGCAGAATTGAACTACATGTGGTCCTAGGAGTAGGAAACACAGTTCTTTTTGTTGGGGCATGCTCATGGTTCTTGCAGTATTGGAGACGCTGGAAAGAAGAGGATGCTTCTTGCCTTAAAACAGAGTCTGTTTCAGGGATGAGACCTCTGGTGTGGTTTTCCCTTCAGATATGGAGTTAAACCACAGGATCTGTGTCTTCCTACAAGCAAGAGTTCATTTCTGGTAAACCCAGTGAATTTTGTGCTCAAAGCATTTTACACAGTTCACAAACACAACGCTTTTCTCACTATTGTAGAAAGAGCATTTATGTAAGAGGAGCTGTGGTTTGTATCAGTTTCATAAGCAGAGTTGAACTACAAATGGTCACTAGGAGTAGGAAACACAGTTCTTTTTGTGTGGGCAAGCTCATGGTTCTTACTGTATTGGAGACGCTGGAAAGAAGAGCTTGCTTCTTGCCTTAAAACAGAGTCTGTTTCAGGGATGAGAACTCTGGTCTGCAATTCCCTTCAGGAATGGAGTTAAACCCAAGTATCTGTGTATTCCTACAAGCAAGAATTCATTTCTGGTAAACCAAGTGAATTTTGGGGTCAAATGATTTTACACAGTTCAGGAACCCAATGCGTTTCACACTATTAACTAAGGAGCATTTATGTAAGAGGAGCTGTGGTTTGTATCAGTTTCTTAAATAGTGTTGAACTAGATGTGGTCCTTATGAGTAGGAAACTCAGTTATTTTTCCTGGGCATGCTCATTGTTCTTGCTGAATTGGAGGAGCTGGAAAGAAGAGGATGCCTCTTGCCTTAAAACAGCGTGTGTTTCAAGGATGAGAACTCTGGTCTGAATTTCACTTCAGAAACGTAGTTGAACCCCAGGATCTGTGTCTCTCTACAAGCAAGAGTTCATTTCTGGTAAACCCAGTGAATTTTGGGCACAAATGATTTTACACAGTTCACGAACCCAAGGCATTTCTCTTATTAACTAAAGAGCATTTATGTAAGAGCACCTGTGGTTTGTGTCAGTTTCATAAGCAGAGTTGAACTACATATGGTCACTAGTAGTAGGAAACACAGGTCTTTTTGTCTGGGCATGCTCATGGTTCTTGCAGTATTGGAGACCCTGGAAAGAATAGTATGCTTCTTGCCTTAAAACAGAGTCTGTTTCAGTGATGAGAACTCTGGTGTCGTTTTCCCTTCAGAAACGGAGTTAAACCTCAGGATCTGTGTCGTCCCTCAAGAAAGAGTTCATTTCTGGTAAACCCAATGAATATTGTGCTCAAATTGTTACACAGTTCACAAACACAACGCTTTTCTCACTTTTGAGTAAATAGCATTTATGTAAGAGGAGCTGTGGTTTGTATCAGTTTCATAAGCAGAGTTGAACTAGATGTGGTCCTTATGAATAAGAAACACAGTTCTTTTTTTCTGGGCATTCTCATGGTTCTTGCTGTATTGGAGAGGCTGGAAAGAAGAGGAAGCTTCTTGCCTTAAAACAGAGTTTGTTTGGGATGAGAACTCTGGTCTGAATTTCCCTTCAGAAACGGAGTTAAACCCCAAGATCTGTGTCTTCCTACAATCAAGAGTTCATTTCTGGTAAACCCAGTGAATTTTGTTCTCAAATGATTTTACACAGTTCACGAACCCAACGTGATTCTCACTATTAACTAAAGATCATTTATGTAAGGGGAGCTGTGGTTTGTATCAGTTTCATAAGCAGAGTTGAACTACATATGGTCGGTATGAGTAGGAAACAGAGTTCTTTTTTACTGAGCATGCTCATATTTCTTGCTGTTATGTAGACGCTGGAAAAAAGAGCATGCTTCTTGCGTTAAAACAGCATATGTTTCATGGATGAGAACACTGGTCTGAATTTACCTTCAGAAACGGAGTTAAACCCCAGGATCTGTTTCTTTCTACAAGCAAGAGTTCATTTCAGGTAAACCCAGTTTATTTTCAGCACAAATGATTTTACAAGGTTCACGAACACAACACGTTTCTCACTATTAACAAAAGAGCATTTATGTAAGAGGAGCTGTGGTATGTATCAGTTTCATAAGCAGAGTAGAACTACATATGGTCCCTATGAGTAGGAAACAGTTCTTTTTCTGGGCATGCTCATGGTTCTTGCTGTATTGGAGACGCTAGAAAGAAGAACTTGCCTCTTGCCTTAAAACAGAGTGTTTCAGGGATGAGAACTCTGGTCTGAATTACCCTTACGAAACGGAGTGAAACCCCAGGATCTGTGTCTTCCTACAAGCAAGAGTTCCTTTTTGGTAAACCCAGTGAATTTTGGGGTCAAATGATTTTACATAGTTCAGGAACCCAATGAGTTTCTCACTATTAACTAAGGAGCATTTATATAAGAGGAGCTGTGGTTTGTATCAGTTTCTTAAATAGAGTTGAACTAGATGTGGTCCTTATGAGTAGGAAACTCAGTTATTTTTCCTGTGCATGCTCATCGTTCTTGCTGAATTGGAGAAACTGGAGAGAAGCGCTTGCTTCTTGCCTTAAAACAGAGTGTGTTTCAGGGATGAGAACTCTGGTCTGAACTTCCCTTCAGAAACGGAGTTAAACGCCAGGATCTGTTTCTTCCTGCAAGCAAGAGTTCATTTCTGGTAAACCCAGTGAATTTTGGGCTCAAATGATTTTACACAGTTCACGAACCCAACGTGATTCTCACTATTAACTAAAGATCATTTATGTAAGGGGAGCTGTGGTTTGTATCAGTTTCATAAGCAGAGTTGAACTACCTATGGTCACTAAGTAGGAAACACAGATCTTTTTTTCTGGGCATTCTCATGGTTCTTGCTGTATTGGAGAGGCTGGATAGAAGAGGAAGATTCTTGCCTTAAAACAGAGTTTGTTTCAGGGATGACAACTCTGGTCTGAATTTCCCTTTAGAAACGGAGTTAAACCCCAAGATCTGTGTTTTCCTACAATCAAGAGGTCATTTCTGTTAATCCCAGTGAATTTTGTTCTCAAATGATTTTACACAGTTCACGAACCCAACGTGATTCTCAATATTAACTAAAGATCATTTATGTAAGGGGAGCTGTGGTTTGTATCAGTTTCATAAGCTGAGTTGAACTACATATGGTCGGTATGAGTAGGAAACAGAATTCTTTTTTACTGTGTATGCTCATATTTCTTGCTGTTATGTAGACGCTGGAAAAAAGAGCATGCTTCTAGCGTTAAAACAGCATATGTTTCATGGATGAGAACACTGGTCTGAATTTATCTTCAGAAACAGAGTTAAACCCCAGGATCTGTGTCTTCCTACAAGCAAGAGTTAATTTCTGGTAAACCCAGTGAATTTTGAACTCAAATTTTTAAACAGTTCACAAACACAACGCTTTTCTCACTATTGAGTAAATTGCATTTATGTAAGAGGAGCTGTGGTTTGTATCAGTTTCATAAGCAGAGTTGAACTAGATGTGGTCCTTATGAATAAGAAACACAGTTCTTTTTTTCTCGGCAAGCTCATGGTTCTTGCTGTATTGGAGACACTGGAAAGAAGAGAATGCTTCTTGCCTTAAAACAGAGTGTGTTTCAGGGATGAGAACTCTGGTCTGAAATTCCCTTCAGGAACGGAGTTAAACCCAATGATCTGTACCTTCCTACAAGCAAGAGTTCATTTCTGGTAATCACAGCTAATTTGGGCTCAAATGGTTTTACACAGTTCACGAACCCAATGTGATTCTCACTATTAACTAAAGATCATTTATGTAAGTGGAGCTGTGGTTTGTATCAGTTCCATAAGCAGAGTTGAACTATATATGGTCCATATGAGTAGGAAACACAGTTCTTTTTTCTGGCACGCTCATGTTTCTTGCTGTATTGGGGAAGCTGGAAAGAAGAGGATGCTTCTTGCCTTAAAACAGAGTTTGTTTCAGTCATGAGAACTCTTGTCTGAATTTCCCTTCAGAAACGGTGTTCAACCCCAGGATCTGTGTATCCCTACAAGCAAGAGATCATTTCAGGTAAACGCAGTGATTTTTGGGCTCAAATGATTTTCCACAGTTCACAAAGCCAACCCGTTTCTCACTATTAACTAAAGAGCATTTATGTAAGAAGAGATGTGGTTTGTATCACTTTCATAAGCAGAGTTGAACTACATATTGTCGCTATGAGTGGGAAACACAGTACTTTTTTCCTGGGCATGCTCATCGTTCTTGCTGTATTGGAGAAACTGGAGAGAAGAGCTTGCTTCTTGCCTTAAAACAGAGTGTGTTTCAGGGATGAGAACTCTGGTATGAATTTCCCTTCATAAACAGAGTTAAACGCCAGGATCTGTTTCTTCCTGCAAGCAAGAGTTCTTTTCTGGTAAACCCAGTGAATTTTGGGCTCAAATGATTTTACACAGTTCACGAACCCAACGTGATTCTCACTATTAACTAAAGATCATTTATGTAAGGGGAGCTGTGGTTTGTATCAGTTTCATAAGCAGAGTTGAACTACATAACGTCGGTATGAGTAGGAAACAGAATTCTTTTTTACTGGGCATGCTCATATTTCTTGCTGTTATGTAGACGCTGGAAACAAGAGCATGCTTCTTGCGTTAAAATAGCATATGTTTCATGGATGAGAACACTGGTCTGAATTTACCTTCAGAAACGGAGTTAAACCCCAGGATCTGTATCTTTCTATAAGCAAGAGTTCATTTCAGGTAAACCCAGTTTATTTTCAGCACAAATGATTTTACAAGGTTCACGAACACAACACGTTTCTCACTATTAATAAAAGAGCATTTATGTAAGAGGATCTGTGGTATGTATCAGTTTCATAAGCAGAGTACAACTACATATGGTCCCTATGAGTAGGAAACACAGTTCTTTTTTCTGGGCATGCTCATGGTTCTTGCTGTATTGGAGACGCTGGAAAGAAGAACTTGCCTCTTGCCTTAAAACAGAGTGTGTTTCAGGGATGAGAACTCTGGTTGAATTTCCATTACAAAACGGAGTTAAACCCCAGGATCTGTGTCTTCCTACAAGCAAGAGTTCATTTCTGTTAATCCCAGTGAATTTTGGGCTCAAAAGATTTTACACAGTTCACGAACCCAACTCCTTTCTCACTATTAACTAAAGAGCATGTATTTAAGTGGAGCTGTGGTTTGTATCAGTTTCATAAGCAGAGTTGAACTAGATGTGGTCCTTATGAATAAGAAACACAGTTCTTTTTTCCCGGCAAGCTCATGATTCTTGCTGTATTGGAGACGCTGGAAAGAAGAGAATGCTTCTTGCATTAAAACAGAGTGTGTTTCAGGGATGAGAACTCTGGTCAGAAATTCCCTTCAGGAACGGAGTTAAATCCAAGGATCTGTATCTTCCTACAAGCAAGAGTTCATTTCTGGTAAACCAAGTGAATTTTGGGGTCAAATGATTTTACACAGTTCAGGAACCCAATGTGTTTCTCACTATTAACTAAGGAGCATTTATGTAAGAGGTGCTGTGGTTTGTAACAGTTTCTTAAGCAGAGTTGAACTAGATGTGGTCCTTATGAGTAGGAACCTCAGTTCTTTTTTCCTGGGCATGCTCATGGTTCTTGCAGTATTGGGGAAGCTGGAAAGAAGAGGATGCCTCTTGCCTTAAAACAGAGTGTGTTTCAAGCTTGAGAACTCTGGTCTGAATTTCACTTCAGAAACGTAGTTGAACCCCAGGATCTGTGTATCCCTACAAGCAAGAGTTCATTTCAGGTAAACGCAGTGATTTTTGGGCTCAAATGATTTTACACAGTTCACAAAGCCAACCCGTTTTTCACTATTAACTAAAGAGCATTTATGTAAGAGGAGATGTGGTTTGTATCACTTTCACAAGCAGAGTTGAACTACATATTGTCGCTATGAGTGGGAAACACAGTTCTTTTTTTCTGGGCATGCTCATCGTTCTCGCTGTATTGGAGAAACTGGAGAGAAGAGCTTGCTTCTTGCCTTAAAACAGAGTGTGTTTCAGGGATGAGAACTCTGGTCTGAATTTCCCTTCATAAACAGAGTTAAACGCCAGGATCTGTTTCTTCCTGCAAGCAAGAGTTCATTTCTGGTAAACCCAGTGAATTTTGGGCTCAAATGATTTTACACAGTTCACGACACAACGTGATTATCATTATTTAGTAAATAGTGTTATGTAAGAGCAGCTGTGGCTTGGATCAGTTTCTTAAGCAGAGTTGAACTACATATGGTCACTAAGTAGGAAACACAGTTCTTTTTTTCTGGGCATTCTCATGGTTCTTGCTGTATTGGAGAGGCTGGATAGAAGAGGAAGCTTCTTGCCTTAAAACAGAGTTTGTTTCAGGGATGACAACTCTGGTCTGAATTTCCCTTCAGAAACGGAGTTAAACCCCAAGATCTGTGTCTTCCTACAATCAAGAGTTCATTTCTGGTAAACACAGTGAATTTTGTGCTCAAATGATTTTACACAGTTCACGAACCCAACGTGATTCTCACTATTAACTAAAGATCATTTATGTAAGGGGAGCTGTGGTTTGTATCAGTTTCATAAGCAGAGTTGAACTACATATTGTTGGTATGAGTAGGAAACAGAGTTCTTTTTTACTGGGCATGCTCATATTTCTTGCTGTTATGTAGAAGCTGGAAACAAGAGCATGCTTTTTGCGTTAAAACAGCATATGTTTCATGGATGAGAACACTGGTCTGAATTTACCTTCAGAAACGGAGTTAAACCCCAGGATCTGTATCTTTCTAAAAGCAAGAGTTCATTTCAGGGAAACCAAGTGAATTTTGGACAACAAATAATTTTACACAGTTCACGAACCCAACGTGTTTCTCATTATTTAGTAATTAGAGTTATGTAAGAGGAGCTGTGACTTGGATCAGTTTCATGAGCAGAGTTGAACTAGATGTGGTCCTTATGAATAAGAAACACAGTTCTTTTTTTCTTGGCAAGCTAGGGTTCTTGCTGTATTGGAGATGCTGGAAAGAAGAGAATGCTTCTTGCATTAAAACAGATTGTGTTTCAGGGATGAGAACTCTGGTCTGAAATTCCCTTCAGAAACGGAGTTAAACACCAAAATCTGTGTCTTCCTACAATCAAGAGTTCATTTCTGGTAAACATAGTGAATTTTGGGCTCAAATGATTTTACACAGTTCACGAACCCAACGTGATTCTCACTATTAACTAAAGATCATTTATGTAAGGGGAGCTGTGGTTTGTATCAGTTTCATAAGCAGAGTTGAACTACATATGGACGGTATGAGTAGGAAACAGAGTTCTTTTTTACTGGGCATGCTCATATTTCTTGCTGTTATGTAGACCCTGGAAACAAGAGCATGCTTCTTGCGTTAAAACAGCATATGTTTCATGGATGAGAACACTGGTCTGAATTTACCTTCAGAAATGGAGTTAAACTCCAGGATCTGTATCTTTCTACAAGCAAGAGTTCATTTCAGGTAAATCCAGTTTATTTTCAGCACAAATGATTTTACAAGGTTCACGAACACAACACGTTTCTCACTATTAACAAAAGAGCATTTATGTAAGAGGATCTGTGGTATGTATCAGTTTCATAAGCAGAGTACAACTACATATGGTCCCTATGAGTAGGGAACACAGTTCTTTTTTCTGGGCATGCTTATGGTTCTTGCTGTATTGGAGACGCTGGAAAGAAGAACTTGCCTCTTGCCTTAAAACAGAGTGTGTTTCAGGGATGAGAACTCTGGTTGAATTTCCATTACAAAACGGAGTTAAACCCCAGGATCTGTGTCTTCCTACAAGCAAGAGTTCATTTCTGTTAATCCCAGTGAATTTTGGGCTCAAAAGATTTTACACAGTTCACGAACCCAACTCCTTTCTCACTATTAACTAAAGAGCATGTATTTAAGTGGAGCTGTGGTTTGTATCAGTTTCATAAGCAGAGTTGAACTAGATGTGGTCCTTATGAATAAGAAACACAGTTCTTTTTTCCCGGCAAGCTCATGATTCTTGCTGTATTGGAGACGCTGGAAAGAAGAGAATGCTTCTTGCATTAAAACAGAGTGTGTTTCAGGGATGAGAACTCTGGTCAGAAATTCCCTTCAGGAACGGAGTTAAATCCAAGGATCTGTATCTTCCTACAAGCAAGAGTTCATTTCTGGTAAACCAAGTGAATTTTGGGGTCAAATGATTTTACACAGTTCAGGAACCCAATGCATTTCTCACTATTAACTAAGGAGCATTTATGTAAGAGGTGCTGTGGTTTGTAACAGTTTCTTAAGCAGAGTTGAACTAGATGTGGTCCTTATGAGTAGGAACCTCAGTTCTTTTTTCCTGGGCATGCTCATGGTTCTTGCTGTATTGGAGACGCTGGAAAGAACAGGATGCTTTTTGCCTTAAAACAGAGTGTGTTTCAGGGATGAGAACTCTGGTCTGAAATTCCCTTCAGGAACGGAGTTAAACCCAAGGATCTGTGTCTTCCTACATGCAAGAGTTCATTTCTGGTAAACACAGTGAATTTTGTGCTCAAATGATTTTACACAGTTCCCGAACCCAACGTGATTCTCACTATTAACTAAAGATCATTTATGTAAGGGGAGCTGTGGTTTGTATCAGTTTCATAAGCAGAGTTGAACTACATATGATTGGTATGAGTAGGAAACAGAGTTCTTTTTTACTGGGCATGCTCATATTTCTTGCTGTTATGTAGAAGCTGGAAACAAGAGCATGCTTTTTGCGTTAAAACAGCATATGTTTCATGGATGAGAACACTGGTCTGAATTTACCTTCAGAAACGGAGTTAAACCCCAGGATCTGTATCTTTCTACAAGCAAGAGTTCATTTCAGGGAAACCAAGTGAATTTTGGGCACAAATGATTTTACACAGTTCACGAACCCAACGTGTTTCTCATTATTTAGTAATTAGAGTTATGTAAGAGGAGCTGTGGCTTGGATCAGTTTCATAAGCAGAGTTGAACTAGATGTGGTCCTTATGAATAAGAAACACAGTTCTTTTTTTCTCGGCAAGCTAGGGTTCTTGCTGTATTGGAGACGCTGGAAAGAAGAGAATGCTTCTTGCATTAAAACAGAGTGTGTTTCAGGGATGAGAACTCTGGTCTGAAATTCCCTTCCGGAACGGAGGTAACCCCAAGGATCTGTATCTTCCTACAAGCAAGAGTTCATTTCTGTTAATCCCAGTGAATTTGGGGCTCAAAAGATTTCACACAGTTCACGAACCCAACTCCTTTCTCACTATTAACTAAAGAGCATGTATGTAAGTGGAGCTCTGGTTTGTATCAGTTTCATAAGCAGAGTTGAACTACATATGGTCCCTATGAGTAGGAAACACAGTTCTTTTTATCTGGGCATGCTCATGTTTCTTGCTGTATTGTAGACGCTGGAAAGAAGAACTTGCTTCTTGCCTGAAAACAGAGTGTGTTTAAAGGATGAGAACTCTGGTGTGAATTTCCCTTCAGAAACGGAGTTATACCACAGGATCTGTGTATCCCTACAAGCAAGAGTTCATTGCAGGTAAACTCATTGAATTTTGGGCACAAATGATTTTACACAGTTCACGAACCCAACGCGTTTCTCACTATTAACTAAAGAGCATTTTTGTAAGAGGAGCTGTGGTTTGTATCAGTTTCATAAGCAGAGTTGAACTAGATGTGGTCCTTATGAGTAGGAACCTCAGTTCTTTATTCCTGGTCATGCTCATGGTTCTTGCTGTATTGGAGGAGCTGGAAAGAAGAGGATGCCTCTTGCCTTAAAACAGAGTGTGTTTCAAGGATGAGAACTCTGGTCTGCATTTCACTTCAGAAACATAGTTGATCCCCAGGATCTGTGTCTCCCTACAAGCAAGAGTTCATTTCAGGTAAACCCAGTGAATTTTGGGCACAAATGATTTTACACAGTTCACGAACCCAACGTGTTTCTCATTATTTAGTAAATAGAGTTTTGTAAGAGGAGCTGTGGCTTGGATCAGTTTCTTAAGCAGAGTTGAACTACACATGGTCACTAAGTAGGAAACAGTTTTTTTTTCTCGGCATTCTCATGGTTCTTGCTGTGTTGGAGAGGCTGGAAAGAAGAGGAAGCTTCTTGCCTTAAAAATGAGTTTGTTTCAGGGATGAGAACTCTGGTCTGAATTTCCCTTCAGAAACGGAGTTAAACCCCAAGATCTGTGTCTTCCTACAATCAAGAGTTCATTTCTGGTAAACACAGTGAATTTTGGGCTCAAATGATTTTACACAGTTCACGAACCCAACGTGATTCTCACTATTAACTAAAGATCATTTATGTAAGGGGAGCTGTGGTTTGTATCAGTTTCATAAGCAGAGTTGAACTACATATGGACGGTATGAGTAGGAAACAGTTCTTTTTTACTGGGCATGCTCATATTTCTTGCTGTTATGTAGACGCTGGAAACAAGAGCATGCTTCTTGCTTTAAAACAGCATATGTTTCATGGATGAGAACACTGGTCTGAATTTACCTTCAGAAATGGAGTTAAACTCCAGGATCTGTATCTTTCTACAAGCAAGTGATCATTTCAGGTAAACCCAGTTTATTTTCAGCACAAATGATTTTACAAGGTTCACGAACACAACACGTTTCTCACTATTAACAAAAGAGCATTTATGTAAGAGGATCTGTGGTATGTATCAGTTTCATAAGCAGAGTACAACTACATATGGTCCCTATGAGTAGGAAACACAGTTCTTTTTTCTGGGCATGCTCATGGTTCTTGCTGTATTGGAGACGCTGGAAAGAAGAACTTGCCTCTTGCCTTAAAACAGAGTGTGTTTCAGGGATGAGAACTCTGGTTGAATTTCCATTACAAAACGGAGTTAAACCCCAGGATCTGTGTCTTCCTACAAGCAAGAGTTCATTTCTGTTAATCCCAGTGAATTTTGGGCTCAAAAGATTTTACACAGTTCACGAACCCAACTCCTTTCTCACTATTAACTAAAGAGCATGTATGTAAGTGGAGCTCTGGTTTGTATCAGTTTCATAAGCAGAGTTGAACTACATATGGACCCTATGAGTAGGAAACACAGTTCTTTTTATCTGGGCATGCTCATGTTTCTTGCTGTATTGTAGACGCTGGAAAGAAGAACTTGCTTCTTGCCTGAAAACAGAGTGTGTTTAAGGGATGAGAACTCTGGTCTGCAATTCCCTTCAGGAATGGAGTTAAACCCAAGTATCTGTGTATTCCTACAAGCAAGAATTCATTTCTGGTAAACCAAGTGAATTTTCGGGTCAAATGATTTTACACAGTTCAGGAACCCAATGCGTTTCACACTATTAACTAAGGAGCATTTATGTAAGAGGAGCTGTGGTTTGTATCAGTTTCTTAAATAGCGTTGAACTAGATGTGGTCCTTATGAGTAGGAAACTCAGTTATTTTTCCTGGGCATGCTCATTGTTCTTGCTGAATTGGAGGAGCTGGAAAGAAGAGGATGCCTCTTGCCTTAAAACAGCGTGTGTTTCAAGGATGAGAACTCTGGTCTGAATTTCACTTCAGAAACGTAGTTGAACCCCAGGATCTGTGTCTCTCTACAAGCAAGAGTTCATTTCTGGTAAACCCAGTGAATTTTGGGCACAAATGATTTTACACAGTTCACGAACCCAAGGCATTTCTCTTATTAACTAAAGAGCATTTATGTAAGAGCACCTGTGGTTTGTGTCAGTTTCATAAGCAGAGTTGAACTACATATGGTCACTAGTAGTAGGAAACACAGGTCTTTTTGTCTGGGCATGCTCATGGTTCTTGCAGTATTGGAGACCCTGGAAAGAATAGTATGCTTCTTGCCTTAAAACAGAGTCTGTTTCAGTGATGAGAACTCTGGTGTCGTTTTCCCTTCAGAAACGGAGTTAAACCCCAGGATCTGTGTCGTCCCTCAAGAAAGAGTTCATTTCTGGTAAACCCAATGAATATTGTGCTCAAATTGTTACACAGTTCACAAACACAACGCTTTTCTCACTTTTGAGTAAATAGCATTTATGTAAGAGGAGCTGTGGTTTGTATCAGTTTCATAAGCAGAGTTGAACTAGATGTGGTCCTTATGAATAAGAAACACAGTTCTTTTTTTCTGGGCATTCTCATGGTTCTTGCTGTATTGGAGAGGCTGGAAAGAAGAGGAAGCTTCTTGCCTTAAAACAGAGTTTGTTTGGGATGAGAACTCTGGTCTGAATTTCCCTTCAGAAACGGAGTTAAACCCCAAGATCTGTGTCTTCCTACAATCAAGAGTTCATTTCTGGTAAACCCAGTGAATTTTGTTCTCAAATGATTTTACACAGTTCACGAACCCAACGTGATTCTCACTATTAACTAAAGATCATTTATGTAAGGGGAGCTGTGGTTTGTATCAGTTTCATAAGCAGAGTTGAACTACATATGGTCGGTATGAGAAGGAAACAGAGTTCTTTTTTACTGAGCATGCTCATATTTCTTGCTGTTATGTAGACGCTGGAAAAAAGAGCATGCTTCTTGCGTTAAAACAGCATATGTTTCATGGATGAGAACACTGGTCTGAATTTACCTTCAGAAACGGAGTTAAACCCCAGGATCTGTATCTTTCTACAAGCAAGAGTTCATTTCAGGTAAACCCAGTTTATTTTCAGCACAAATGATTTTACAAGGTTCACGAACACAACACGTTTCTCACTATTAACAAAAGAGCATTTATGTAAGAGGAGCTGTGGTATGTATCAGTTTCATAAGCAGAGTAGAACTACATATGGTCCCTATGAGTAGGAAACAGTTCTTTTTCTGGGCATGCTCATGGTTCTTGCTGTATTGGAGACGCTAGAAAGAAGAACTTGCCTCTTGCCTTAAAACAGAGTGTTTCAGGGATGAGAACTCTGGTCTGAATTACCCTTACGGAACGGAGTGAAACCCCAGGATCTGTGTCTTCCTACAAGCAAGAGTTCCTTTTTGGTAAACCCAGTGAATTTTGGGGTCAAATGATTTTACATAGTTCAGGAACCCAATGAGTTTCTCACTATTAACTAAGGAGCATTTATATAAGAGGAGCTGTGGTTTGTATCAGTTTCTTAAATAGAGTTGAACTAGATGTGGTCCTTATGAGTAGGAAACTCAGTTATTTTTCCTGTGCATGCTCATCGTTCTTGCTGAATTGGAGAAACTGGAGAGAAGCGCTTGCTTCTTGCCTTAAAACAGAGTGTGTTTCAGGGATGAGAACTCTGGTCTGAACTTCCCTTCAGAAACGGAGTTAAACGCCAGGATCTGTTTCTTCCTGCAAGCAAGAGTTCATTTCTGGTAAACCCAGTGAATTTTGGGCTCAAATGATTTTACACAGTTCACGAACCCAACGTGATTCTCACTATTAACTAAAGATCATTTATGTAAGGGGAGCTGTGGTTTGTATCAGTTTCATAAGCAGAGTTGAACTACCTATGGTCACTAAGTAGGAAACACAGATCTTTTTTTCTGGGCATTCTCATGGTTCTTGCTGTATTGGAGAGGCTGGATAGAAGAGGAAGATTCTTGCCTTAAAACAGAGTTTGTTTCAGGGATGACAACTCTGGTCTGAATTTCCCTTTAGAAACGGAGTTAAACCCCAAGATCTGTGTTTTCCTACAATCAAGAGGTCATTTCTGTTAATCCCAGTGAATTTTGTTCTCAAATGATTTTACACAGTTCACGAACCCAACGTGATTCTCAATATTAACTAAAGATCATTTATGTAAGGGGAGCTGTGGTTTGTATCAGTTTCATAAGCTGAGTTGAACTACATATGGTCGGTATGAGTAGGAAACAGAATTCTTTTTTACTGTGTATGCTCATATTTCTTGCTGTTATGTAGACGCTGGAAAAAAGAGCATGCTTCTAGCGTTAAAACAGCATATGTTTCATGGATGAGAACACTGGTCTGAATTTACCTTCAGAAACGGAGTTAAACCCCAGGATCTGTGTCTTCCTACAAGCAAGAGTTAATTTCTGGTAAACCCAGTGAATTTTGAACTCAAATTTTTAAACAGTTCACAAACACAACGCTTTTCTCACTATTGAGTAAATTGCATTTATGTAAGAGGAGCTGTGGTTTGTATCAGTTTCATAAGCAGAGTTGAACTAGATGTGGTCCTTATGAATAAGAAACACAGTTCTTTTTTTCTCGGCAAGCTCATGGTTCTTGCTGTATTGGAGACACTGGAAAGAAGAGAATGCTTCTTGCCTTAAAACAGAGTGTGTTTCAGGGATGAGAACTCTGGTCTGAAATTCCCTTCAGGAACGGAGTTAAACCCAATGATCTGTACCTTCCTACAAGCAAGAGTTCATTTCTGGTAATCACAGCTAATTTGGGCTCAAATGGTTTTACACAGTTCACGAACCCAATGTGATTCTCACTATTAACTAAAGATCATTTATGTAAGTGGAGCTGTGGTTTGTATCAGTTCCATAAGCAGAGTTGAACTATATATGGTCCATATGAGTAGGAAACACAGTTCTTTTTTCTGGCACGCTCATGTTTCTTGCTGTATTGGGGAAGCTGGAAAGAAGAGGATGCTTCTTGCCTTAAAACAGAGTTTGTTTCAGTCATGAGAACTCTTGTCTGAATTTCCCTTCAGAAACGGTGTTCAACCCCAGGATCTGTGTATCCCTACAAGCAAGAGATCATTTCAGGTAAACGCAGTGATTTTTGGGCTCAAATGATTTTCCACAGTTCACAAAGCCAACCCGTTTCTCACTATTAACTAAAGAGCATTTATGTAAGAAGAGATGTGGTTTGTATCACTTTCATAAGCAGAGTTGAACTACATATTGTCGCTATGAGTGGGAAACACAGTACTTTTTTCCTGGGCATGCTCATCGTTCTTGCTGTATTGGAGAAACTGGAGAGAAGAGCTTGCTTCTTGCCTTAAAACAGAGTGTGTTTCAGGGATGAGAACTCTGGTATGAATTTCCCTTCATAAACAGAGTTAAACGCCAGGATCTGTTTCTTCCTGCAAGCAAGAGTTCTTTTCTGGTAAACCCAGTGAATTTTGGGCTCAAATGATTTTACACAGTTCACGAACCCAACGTGATTCTCACTATTAACTAAAGATCATTTATGTAAGGGGAGCTGTGGTTTGTATCAGTTTCATAAGCAGAGTTGAACTACATAACGTCGGTATGAGTAGGAAACAGAATTCTTTTTTACTGGGCATGCTCATATTTCTTGCTGTTATGTAGACGCTGGAAACAAGAGCATGCTTCTTGCGTTAAAATAGCATATGTTTCATGGATGAGAACACTGGTCTGAATTTACCTTCAGAAACGGAGTTAAACCCCAGGATCTGTATCTTTCTATAAGCAAGAGTTCATTTCAGGTAAACCCAGTTTATTTTCAGCACAAATGATTTTACAAGGTTCACGAACACAACACGTTTCTCACTATTAATAAAAGAGCATTTATGTAAGAGGATCTGTGGTATGTATCAGTTTCATAAGCAGAGTACAACTACATATGGTCCCTATGAGTAGGAAACACAGTTCTTTTTTCTGGGCATGCTCATGGTTCTTGCTGTATTGGAGACGCTGGAAAGAAGAACTTGCCTCTTGCCTTAAAACAGAGTGTGTTTCAGGGATGAGAACTCTGGTTGAATTTCCATTACAAAACGGAGTTAAACCCCAGGATCTGTGTCTTCCTACAAGCAAGAGTTCATTTCTGTTAATCCCAGTGAATTTTGGGCTCAAAAGATTTTACACAGTTCACGAACCCAACTCCTTTCTCACTATTAACTAAAGAGCATGTATTTAAGTGGAGCTGTGGTTTGTATCAGTTTCATAAGCAGAGTTGAACTAGATGTGGTCCTTATGAATAAGAAACACAGTTCTTTTTTCCCGGCAAGCTCATGATTCTTGCTGTATTGGAGACGCTGGAAAGAAGAGAATGCTTCTTGCATTAAAACAGAGTGTGTTTCAGGGATGAGAACTCTGGTCAGAAATTCCCTTCAGGAACGGAGTTAAATCCAAGGATCTGTATCTTCCTACAAGCAAGAGTTCATTTCTGGTAAACCCAGTGAATTTTGGGCACAAATGATTTTACACAGTTCACGAACCCAAGGCATTTCTCTTATTAACTAAAGAGCATTTATGTAAGAGCACCTGTGGTTTGTGTCAGTTTCATAAGCAGAGTTGAACTACATATGGTCACTAGTAGTAGGAAACACAGGTCTTTTTGTCTGGGCATGCTCATGGTTCTTGCAGTATTGGAGACCCTGGAAAGAATAGTATGCTTCTTGCCTTAAAACAGAGTCTGTTTCAGTGATGAGAACTCTGGTGTCGTTTTCCCTTCAGAAACGGAGTTAAACCCCAGGATCTGTGTCGTCCCTCAAGAAAGAGTTCATTTCTGGTAAACCCAATGAATATTGTGCTCAAATTGTTACACAGTTCACAAACACAACGCTTTTCTCACTTTTGAGTAAATAGCATTTATGTAAGAGGAGCTGTGGTTTGTATCAGTTTCATAAGCAGAGTTGAACTAGATGTGGTCCTTATGAATAAGAAACACAGTTCTTTTTTTCTGGGCATTCTCATGGTTCTTGCTGTATTGGAGAGGCTGGAAAGAAGAGGAAGCTTCTTGCCTTAAAACAGAGTTTGTTTGGGATGAGAACTCTGGTCTGAATTTCCCTTCAGAAACGGAGTTAAACCCCAAGATCTGTGTCTTCCTACAATCAAGAGTTCATTTCTGGTAAACCCAGTGAATTTTGTTCTCAAATGATTTTACACAGTTCACGAACCCAACGTGATTCTCACTATTAACTAAAGATCATTTATGTAAGGGGAGCTGTGGTTTGTATCAGTTTCATAAGCAGAGTTGAACTACATATGGTCGGTATGAGAAGGAAACAGAGTTCTTTTTTACTGAGCATGCTCATATTTCTTGCTGTTATGTAGACGCTGGAAAAAAGAGCATGCTTCTTGCGTTAAAACAGCATATGTTTCATGGATGAGAACACTGGTCTGAATTTACCTTCAGAAACGGAGTTAAACCCCAGGATCTGTATCTTTCTACAAGCAAGAGTTCATTTCAGGTAAACCCAGTTTATTTTCAGCACAAATGATTTTACAAGGTTCACGAACACAACACGTTTCTCACTATTAACAAAAGAGCATTTATGTAAGAGGAGCTGTGGTATGTATCAGTTTCATAAGCAGAGTAGAACTACATATGGTCCCTATGAGTAGGAAACAGTTCTTTTTCTGGGCATGCTCATGGTTCTTGCTGTATTGGAGACGCTAGAAAGAAGAACTTGCCTCTTGCCTTAAAACAGAGTGTTTCAGGGATGAGAACTCTGGTCTGAATTACCCTTACGGAACGGAGTGAAACCCCAGGATCTGTGTCTTCCTACAAGCAAGAGTTCCTTTTTGGTAAACCCAGTGAATTTTGGGGTCAAATGATTTTACATAGTTCAGGAACCCAATGAGTTTCTCACTATTAACTAAGGAGCATTTATATAAGAGGAGCTGTGGTTTGTATCAGTTTCTTAAATAGAGTTGAACTAGATGTGGTCCTTATGAGTAGGAAACTCAGTTATTTTTCCTGTGCATGCTCATCGTTCTTGCTGAATTGGAGAAACTGGAGAGAAGCGCTTGCTTCTTGCCTTAAAACAGAGTGTGTTTCAGGGATGAGAACTCTGGTCTGAACTTCCCTTCAGAAACGGAGTTAAACGCCAGGATCTGTTTCTTCCTGCAAGCAAGAGTTCATTTCTGGTAAACCCAGTGAATTTTGGGCTCAAATGATTTTACACAGTTCACGAACCCAACGTGATTCTCACTATTAACTAAAGATCATTTATGTAAGGGGAGCTGTGGTTTGTATCAGTTTCATAAGCAGAGTTGAACTACCTATGGTCACTAAGTAGGAAACACAGATCTTTTTTTCTGGGCATTCTCATGGTTCTTGCTGTATTGGAGAGGCTGGATAGAAGAGGAAGATTCTTGCCTTAAAACAGAGTTTGTTTCAGGGATGACAACTCTGGTCTGAATTTCCCTTTAGAAACGGAGTTAAACCCCAAGATCTGTGTTTTCCTACAATCAAGAGGTCATTTCTGTTAATCCCAGTGAATTTTGTTCTCAAATGATTTTACACAGTTCACGAACCCAACGTGATTCTCAATATTAACTAAAGATCATTTATGTAAGGGGAGCTGTGGTTTGTATCAGTTTCATAAGCTGAGTTGAACTACATATGGTCGGTATGAGTAGGAAACAGAATTCTTTTTTACTGTGTATGCTCATATTTCTTGCTGTTATGTAGACGCTGGAAAAAAGAGCATGCTTCTAGCGTTAAAACAGCATATGTTTCATGGATGAGAACACTGGTCTGAATTTACCTTCAGAAACGGAGTTAAACCCCAGGATCTGTGTCTTCCTACAAGCAAGAGTTAATTTCTGGTAAACCCAGTGAATTTTGAACTCAAATTTTTAAACAGTTCACAAACACAACGCTTTTCTCACTATTGAGTAAATTGCATTTATGTAAGAGGAGCTGTGGTTTGTATCAGTTTCATAAGCAGAGTTGAACTAGATGTGGTCCTTATGAATAAGAAACACAGTTCTTTTTTTCTCGGCAAGCTCATGGTTCTTGCTGTATTGGAGACACTGGAAAGAAGAGAATGCTTCTTGCCTTAAAACAGAGTGTGTTTCAGGGATGAGAACTCTGGTCTGAAATTCCCTTCAGGAACGGAGTTAAACCCAATGATCTGTACCTTCCTACAAGCAAGAGTTCATTTCTGGTAATCACAGCTAATTTGGGCTCAAATGGTTTTACACAGTTCACGAACCCAATGTGATTCTCACTATTAACTAAAGATCATTTATGTAAGTGGAGCTGTGGTTTGTATCAGTTCCATAAGCAGAGTTGAACTATATATGGTCCATATGAGTAGGAAACACAGTTCTTTTTTCTGGCACGCTCATGTTTCTTGCTGTATTGGGGAAGCTGGAAAGAAGAGGATGCTTCTTGCCTTAAAACAGAGTTTGTTTCAGTCATGAGAACTCTTGTCTGAATTTCCCTTCAGAAACGGTGTTCAACCCCAGGATCTGTGTATCCCTACAAGCAAGAGATCATTTCAGGTAAACGCAGTGATTTTTGGGCTCAAATGATTTTCCACAGTTCACAAAGCCAACCCGTTTCTCACTATTAACTAAAGAGCATTTATGTAAGAAGAGATGTGGTTTGTATCACTTTCATAAGCAGAGTTGAACTACATATTGTCGCTATGAGTGGGAAACACAGTACTTTTTTCCTGGGCATGCTCATCGTTCTTGCTGTATTGGAGAAACTGGAGAGAAGAGCTTGCTTCTTGCCTTAAAACAGAGTGTGTTTCAGGGATGAGAACTCTGGTATGAATTTCCCTTCATAAACAGAGTTAAACGCCAGGATCTGTTTCTTCCTGCAAGCAAGAGTTCTTTTCTGGTAAACCCAGTGAATTTTGGGCTCAAATGATTTTACACAGTTCACGAACCCAACGTGATTCTCACTATTAACTAAAGATCATTTATGTAAGGGGAGCTGTGGTTTGTATCAGTTTCATAAGCAGAGTTGAACTACATAACGTCGGTATGAGTAGGAAACAGAATTCTTTTTTACTGGGCATGCTCATATTTCTTGCTGTTATGTAGACGCTGGAAACAAGAGCATGCTTCTTGCGTTAAAATAGCATATGTTTCATGGATGAGAACACTGGTCTGAATTTACCTTCAGAAACGGAGTTAAACCCCAGGATCTGTATCTTTCTATAAGCAAGAGTTCATTTCAGGTAAATCCAGTTTATTTTCAGCACAAATGATTTTACAAGGTTTACGAACACAACACGTTTCTCACTATTAATAAAAGAGCATTTATGTAAGAGGATCTGTGGTATGTATCAGTTTCATAAGCAGAGTACAACTACATATGGTCCCTATGAGTAGGAAACACAGTTCTTTTTTCTGGGCATGCTCATGGTTCTTGCTGTATTGGAGACGCTGGAAAGAAGAACTTGCCTCTTGCCTTAAAACAGAGTGTGTTTCAGGGATGAGAACTCTGGTTGAATTTCCATTACAAAACGGAGTTAAACCCCAGGATCTGTGTCTTCCTACAAGCAAGAGTTCATTTCTGTTAATCCCAGTGAATTTTGGGCTCAAAAGATTTTACACAGTTCACGAACCCAACTCCTTTCTCACTATTAACTAAAGAGCATGTATTTAAGTGGAGCTGTGGTTTGTATCAGTTTCATAAGCAGAGTTGAACTAGATGTGGTCCTTATGAATAAGAAACACAGTTCTTTTTTCCCGGCAAGCTCATGATTCTTGCTGTATTGGAGACGCTGGAAAGAAGAGAATGCTTCTTGCATTAAAACAGAGTGTGTTTCAGGGATGAGAACTCTGGTCAGAAATTCCCTTCAGGAACGGAGTTAAATCCAAGGATCTGTATCTTCCTACAAGCAAGAGTTCATTTCTGGTAAACCAAGTGAATTTTGGGGTCAAATGATTTTACACAGTTCAGGAACCCAATGCGTTTCTCACTATTAACTAAGGAGCATTTATGTAAGAGGTGCTGTGGTTTGTAACAGTTTCTTAAGCAGAGTTGAACTAGATGTGGTCCTTATGAGTAGGAACCTCAGTTCTTTTTTCCTGGGCATGCTCATGGTTCTTGCAGTATTGGGGAAGCTGGAAAGAAGAGGATGCCTCTTGCCTTAAAACAGAGTGTGTTTCAAGCTTGAGAACTCTGGTCTGAATTTCACTTCAGAAACGTAGTTGAACCCCAGGATCTGTGTATCCCTACAAGCAAGAGTTCATTTCAGGTAAACGCAGTGATTTTTGGGCTCAAATGATATTACACAGTTCACAAAGCCAACCCGTTTTTCACTATTAACTAAAGAGCATTTATGTAAGAGGAGATGTGGTTTGTATCACTTTCACAAGCAGAGTTGAACTACATATTGTCGCTATGAGTGGGAAACACAGTTCTTTTTTTCTGGGCATGCTCATCGTTCTCGCTGTATTGGAGAAACTGGAGAGAAGAGCTTGCTTCTTGCCTTAAAACAGAGTGTGTTTCAGGGATGAGAACTCTGGTCTGAATTTCCCTTCATAAACAGAGTTAAACGCCAGGATCTGTTTCTTCCTGCAAGCAAGAGTTCATTTCTGGTAAACCCAGTGAATTTTGGGCTCAAATGATTTTACACAGTTCACGAACACAACGTGATTCTCATTATTTAGTAAATAGTGTTATGTAAGAGCAGCTGTGGCTTGGATCAGTTTCTTAAGCAGAGTTGAACTACATATGGTCACTAAGTAGGAAACACAGTTCTTTTTTTCTGGGCATTCTCATGGTTCTTGCTGTATTGGAGAGGCTGGATAGAAGAGGAAGCTTCTTGCCTTAAAACAGAGTTTGTTTCAGGGATGACAACTCTGGTCTGAATTTCCCTTCAGAAACGGAGTTAAACCCCAAGATCTGTGTCTTCCTACAATCAAGAGTTCATTTCTGGTAAACACAGTGAATTTTGTGCTCAAATGATTTTACACAGTTCCCGAACCCAACGTGATTCTCAGTATTAACTAAAGATCATTTATGTAAGGGGAGCTGTGGTTTGTATCAGTTTCATAAGCAGAGTTGAACTACATATTGTTGGTATGAGTAGGAAACAGAGTTCTTTTTTACTGGGCATGCTCATATTTCTTGCTGTTATGTAGAAGCTGGAAACAAGAGCATGCTTTTTGCGTTAAAACAGCATATGTTTCATGGATGAGAACACTGGTCTGAATTTACCTTCAGAAACGGAGTTAAACCCCAGGATCTGTATCTTTCTAAAAGCAAGAGTTCATTTCAGGGAAACCAAGTGAATTTTGGACACAAATAATTTTACACAGTTCACGAACCCAACGTGTTTCTCATTATTTAGTAATTAGAGTTATGTAAGAGGAGCTGTGGCTTGGATCAGTTTCATGAGCAGAGTTGAACTAGATGTGGTCCTTATGAATAAGAAACACAGTTCTTTTTTTCTTGGCAAGCTAGGGTTCTTGCTGTATTGGAGATGCTGGAAAGAAGAGAATGCTTCTTGCATTAAAACAGAGTGTGTTTCAGGGATGAGAACTCTGGTCTGAAATTCCCTTCAGAAACGGAGTTAAACACCAAAATCTGTGTCTTCCTACAATCAAGAGTTCATTTCTGGTAAACATAGTGAATTTTGGGCTCAAATGATTTTACACAGTTCACGAACCCAACGTGATTCTCACTATTAACTAAAGATCATTTATGTAAGGGGAGCTGTGGTTTGTATCAGTTTCATAAGCAGAGTTGAACTACATATGGATGGTATGAGTAGGAAACAGAGTTCTTTTTTACTGGGCATGCTCATATTTCTTGCTGTTATGTAGACGCTGGAAACAAGAGCATGCTTCTTGCGTTAAAACAGCATATGTTTCATGGATGAGAACACTGGTCTGAATTTACCTTCAGAAATGGAGTTAAACTCCAGGATCTGTATCTTTCTACAAGCAAGAGTTCATTTCAGGTAAATCCAGTTTATTTTCAGCACAAATGATTTTACAAGGTTCACGAACACAACACGTTTCTCACTATTAACAAAAGAGCATTTATGTAAGAGGATCTGTGGTATGTATCAGTTTCATAAGCAGAGTACAACTACATAGGGTCCCTATGAGTAGGAAACACAGTTCTTTTTTCTGGGCATGCTCATGGTTCTTGCTGTATTGGAGACGCTAGAAAGAAGAACTTGCCTCTTGCCTTAAAACAGAGTGTGTTTCAGGGATGAGAACTCTGGTTGAATTTCCCTTACAAAACGGAGTGAAACCCCAGGATCTGTGTCTTCCTACAAGCAAGAGTTCCTTTCTGGTAAACCCAGTGAATTTTGGGCACAAATGATTTTACACAGTTCAGGAACCCAATGCGTTTCTCACTATTAACTAAGGAGCATTTATGTAAGAGGAGCTGTGGTTTGTAACAGTTTCTTAAGCAGAGTTGAACTAGATGTGGTCCTTATGATTAGGAAACTCAGTTCTTTTTTCCTGGGCATGCTCATGGTTCTTGCTGTATTGGAGACGCTGGAAAGAACAGGATGCTTTTTGCCTTAAAACAGAGTGTGTTTCAGGGATGAGAACTCTGGTCTGAAATTCCCTTCAGGAACGGAGTTAAACCCAAGGATCTGTGTCTTCCTACATGCAAGAGTTCATTTCTTGTAAACACAGTGAATTTTGTGCTCAAATGATTTTACACAGTTCCCGAACCCAACGTGATTCTCACTATTAACTAAAGATCATTTATGTAAGGGGAGCTGTGGTTTGTATCAGTTTCATAAGCAGAGTTGAACTACATATGATTGGTATGAGTAGGAAACAGAGTTCTTTTTTACTGGGCATGCTCATATTTCTTGCTGTTATGTAGAAGCTGGAAACAAGAGCATGCTTTTTGCGTTAAAACAGCATATGTTTCATGGATGAGAACACTGGTCTGAATTTACCTTCAGAAACGGAGTTAAACCCCAGGATCTGTATCTTTCTACAAGCAAGAGTTCATTTCAGGGAAACCAAGTGAATTTTGGGCACAAATGATTTTACACAGTTCACGAACCCAACGTGTTTCTCATTATTTAGTAATTAGAGTTATGTAAGAGGAGCTGTGGCTTGGATCAGTTTCATAAGCAGAGTTGAACTAGATGTGGTCCTTATGAATAAGAAACACAGTTCTTTTTTTCTCGGCAAGCTAGGGTTCTTGCTGTATTGGAGACGCTGGAAAGAAGAGAATGCTTCTTGCATTAAAACAGAGTGTGTTTCAGGGATGAGAACTCTGGTCTGAAATTCCCTTCAGGAACGGAGTTAAACCCAAGGATCTGTGTCTTCCTACATGCAAGAGTTCATTTCTGGTAAACACAGTGAATTTTGTGCTCAAATGATTTTACACAGTTCCCGAACCCAACGTGATTCTCACTATTAACTAAAGATCATTTATGTAAGGGGAGCTGTGGTTTGTATCAGTTTCATAAGCAGAGTTGAACTACATATGATTGGTATGAGTAGGAAACAGAGTTCTTTTTTACTGGGCATGCTCATATTTCTTGCTGTTATGTAGAAGCTGGAAACAAGAGCATGCTTTTTGCGTTAAAACAGCATATGTTTCATGGATGAGAACACTGGTCTGAATTTACCTTCAGAAACGGAGTTAAACCCCAGGATCTGTATCTTTCTACAAGCAAGAGTTCATTTCAGGGAAACCAAGTGAATTTTGGGCACAAATGATTTTACACAGTTCACGAACCCAACGTGTTTCTCATTATTTAGTAATTAGAGTTATGTAAGAGGAGCTGTGGCTTGGATCAGTTTCATAAGCAGAGTTGAACTAGATGTGGTCCTTATGAATAAGAAACACAGTTCTTTTTTTCTCGGCAAGCTAGGGTTCTTGCTGTATTGGAGACGCTGGAAAGAAGAGAATGCTTCTTGCATTAAAACAGAGTGTGTTTCAGGGATGAGAACTCTGGTCTGAAATTCCCTTCCGGAACGGAGGTAACCCCAAGGATCTGTATCTTCCTACAAGCAAGAGTTCATTTCTGGTAAACCTAGTGAATTTTGGGCTCAAATGATTTTACACAGTTCACGAACCCAACGTGATTCTCACTATTAACTAAAGATCATTTATGTAAGGGGAGCTGTGGTTTGTATCAGTTTCATAAGCAGAGTTGAACTACATATGTTCGCTATGAATAGGCAACACAGTTCTTTTTTTCTGGGCATGCTCATGGTTCTTGCTGTATAGGAGAAACTGGAAAGAAGAGCTTGCTTCTTGCCTTAAAAGAGAGTGTGTTTCAGGGATGAGAACTCTAGTCTGAAATTCCCTTCAGGAACGGAGTTAAACTCCAGGATCTGTTTCTTCCTCCAAGCAAGAGTTCATTTCTGTTAATCCCAGTGAATTTTGGGCTCAAAAGATTTCACACAGTTCACGAACCCAACTCCTTTCTCACTATTAACTAAAGAGCATGTATGTAAGTGGAGCTCTGGTTTGTATCAGTTTCATAAGCAGAGTTGAACTACATATGGTCCCTATGAGTAGGAAACACAGTTCTTTTTATCTGGGCATGCTCATGTTTCTTGCTGTATTGTAGACGCTGGAAAGAAGAACTTGCTTCTTGCCTGAAAACAGAGTGTGTTTAAGGGATGAGAACTCTGGTGTGAATTTCCCTTCAGAAACGGAGTTATACCACAGGATCTGTGTATCCCTACAAGCAAGAGTTCATTGCAGGTAAACTCATTGAATTTTGGGCACAAATGATTTTACACAGTTCACGAACCCAACGCGTTTCTCACTATTAACTAAAGAGCATTTTTGTAAGAGGAGCTGTGGTTTGTATCAGTTTCATAAGCAGAGTTGAACTAGATGTGGTCCTTATGAGTAGGAACCTCAGTTCTTTATTCCTGGTCATGCTCATGGTTCTTGCTGTATTGGAGGAGCTGGAAAGAAGAGGATGCCTCTTGCCTTAAAACAGAGTGTGTTTCAAGGATGAGAACTCTGGTCTGCATTTCACTTCAGAAACATAGTTGATCCCCAGGATCTGTGTCTCCCTACAAGCAAGAGTTCATTTCAGGTAAACCCAGTGAATTTTGGGCACAAATGATTTTACACAGTTCACGAACCCAACGTGTTTCTCATTATTTAGTAAATAGAGTTTTGTAAGAGGAGCTGTGGCTTGGATCAGTTTCTTAAGCAGAGTTGAACTACACATGGTCACTAAGTAGGAAACAGTTTTTTTTTCTCGGCATTCTCATGGTTCTTGCTGTATTGGAGAGGCTGGAAAGAAGAGGAAGCTTCTTGCCTTAAAACAGAGTTTGTTTCAGGGATGAGAACTCTGGTCTGAATTTCCCTTCAGAAACGGAGTTAAACCCCAAGATCTGTGTCTTCCTACAATCAAGAGTTCATTTCTGGTAAACACAGTGAATTTTGGGCTCAAATGATTTTACACAGTTCACGAACCCAACGTGATTCTCACTATTAACTAAAGATCATTTATGTAAGGGGAGCTGTGGTTTGTATCAGTTTCATAAGCAGAGTTGAACTACATATGGACGGTATGAGTAGGAAACAGTTCTTTTTTACTGGGCATGCTCATATTTCTTGCTGTTATGTAGACGCTGGAAACAAGAGCATGCTTCTTGCTTTAAAACAGCATATGTTTCATGGATGAGAACACTGGTCTGAATTTACCTTCAGAAATGGAGTTAAACTCCAGGATCTGTATCTTTCTACAAGCAAGTGATCATTTCAGGTAAACCCAGTTTATTTTCAGCACAAATGATTTTACAAGGTTCACGAACACAACACGTTTCTCACTATTAACAAAAGAGCATTTATGTAAGAGGATCTGTGGTATGTATCAGTTTCATAAGCAGAGTACAACTACATATGGTCCCTATGAGTAGGAAACACAGTTCTTTTTTCTGGGCATGCTCATGGTTCTTGCTGTATTGGAGACGCTGGAAAGAAGAACTTGCCTCTTGCCTTAAAACAGAGTGTGTTTCAGGGATGAGAACTCTGGTTGAATTTCCATTACAAAACGGAGTTAAACCCCAGGATCTGTGTCTTACTACAAGCAAGAGTTCATTTCTGTTAATCCCAGTGAATTTTGGGCTCAAAAGATTTTACACAGTTCACGAACCCAACTCCTTTCTCACTATTAACTAAAGAGCATGTATGTAAGTGGAGCTCTGGTTTGTATCAGTTTCATAAGCAGAGTTGAACTACATATGGTCCCTATGAGTAGGAAACACAGTTCTTTTTATCTGGGCATGCTCATGTTTCTTGCTGTATTGTAGACGCTGGAAAGAAGAACTTGCTTCTTGCCTGAAAACAGAGTGTGTTTAAGGGATGAGAACTCTGGTGTGAATTTCCCTTCAGAAAAGGAGTTATACCACAGGATCTGTGTATCCCTACAAGCAAGAGTTCATTGCAGGTACACTCATTGAATTTTGGGCACAAATGATTTTACACAGTTCACGAACCCAACGCGTTTCTCACTATTAACTAAAGAGCATTTTTGTAAGAAGAGCTGTGGTTTGTATCAGTTTCATAAGCAGAGTTGAACTAGATGTGGTCCTTATGAGTAGGAACCTCAGTTCTTTATTCCTGGTCATGCTCATGGTTCTTGCTTTATTGGAGGAGCTGGAAAGAAGAGGATGCCTCTTGCCTTAAAACAGAGTGTGTTTCAAGGATGAGAACTCTGGTCTGCATTTCACTTCAGAAACATAGTTGATCCCCAGGATCTATGTCTCCCTACAAGCAAGAGTTCATTTCAGGTAAACCCAGTGAATTTTGGGCACAAATGATTTTACACAGTTCACGAACCCAACGTGTTTCTCATTATTTAGTAAATAGAGTTTTGTAAGAGGAGCTGTGGCTTGGATCAGTTTCTTAAGCAGAGTTGAACTACACATGGTCACTAAGTAGGAAACAGTTTTTTTTTCTCGGCATTCTCATGGTTCTTGCTGTATTGGAGAGGCTGGAAAGAAGAGGAAGCTTCTTGCCTTAAAACAGAGTTTGTTTCAGGGATGAGAACTCTGGTCTGAATTTCCCTTCAGAAACGGAGTTAAACCCCAAGATCTGTGTCTTCCTACAATCAAGAGTTCATTTCTGGTAAACACAGTGAATTTTGGGCTCAAATGATTTTACACAGTTCACGAACCCAACGTGATTCTCACTATTAACTAAAGATCATTTATGTAAGGGGAGCTGTGGTTTGTATCAGTTTCATAAGCAGAGTTGAACTACATATGGACGGTATGAGTAGGAAACAGTTCTTTTTTACTGGGCATGCTCATATTTCTTGCTGTTATGTAGACGCTGGAAACAAGAGCATGCTTCTTGCTTTAAAACAGCATATGTTTCATGGATGAGAACACTGGTCTGAATTTACCTTCAGAAATGGAGTTAAACTCCAGGATCTGTATCTTTCTACAAGCAAGTGATCATTTCAGGTAAACCCAGTTTATTTTCAGCACAAATGATTTTACAAGGTTCACGAACACAACACGTTTCTCACTATTAACAAAAGAGCATTTATGTAAGAGGATCTGTGGTATGTATCAGTTTCATAAGCAGAGTACAACTACATAGGGTCCCTATGAGTAGGAAACACAGTTCTTTTTTCTGGGCATGCTCATGGTTCTTGCTGTATTGGAGACGCTGGAAAGAAGAACTTGCCTCTTGCCTTAAAACAGAGTGTGTTTCAGGGATGAGAACTCTGGTTGAATTTCCATTACAAAACGGAGTTAAACCCCAGGATCTGTGTCTTCCTACAAGCAAGAGTTCCTCTCTGGTAAACCCAGTGAATTTTGGGCACAAATGATTTTACACAGTTCAGGAACCCAATGCGTTTCTCACTATTAACTAAGGAGCATTTATGTAAGAGGAGCTGTGGTTTGTATCAGTTTCTTAAATAGAGTTGAACTAGATGTGGTCCTTATGAGTAGGAAACTCAGTTATTTTTCCTGGGCATGCTCATGTTTCTTGCTGAATTGGAGGAGCTGGAAAGAAGAGGATGCCTCTTGCCTTAAAACAGAGTGTGTTTCAAGGATGAGAACTCTGGTCTGAATTTCACTTCAGAAACGTAGTTGAACCCCAGGATCTGTGTCTCCCTAAAAGCAAGAGTTCCTTTCCAGTAAACCCAGGGAATTTTGGGCACAAATGATTTTACTCAGTTCACGAACCCAAGGCGTTTCTCATATTAACTAAAGAGCATTTATGTAAGAGCACCTGTGGTTTGTATCAGTTTCATAAGCAGAGTTGAACTACATATGGTCACTAGGAGTTTGAAACACAGTTCTTTTTGTCTGGGCATGCTCATGGTTCTTGCAGTAGTGGAGACGCTGGAAAGAGGAGGATGCTTCTTGCCTTAAAACAGAGTCTGTTTCAGTGATGAGAACTCTGGTGTCGTTTTCCCTTCAGAAACGGAGTTAAACCCCAGGATATGTGTCTTCCTACAAGCAAGAGTTCATTTCTGGTAAACCCAGTGAATTTTGAACTCAAATTTTTACACAGTTCACAAACACAACACTTTTCTCACTATTAACTAAAGAGCATTTATGTAAGAGGAGCTGTGGTTTTTATCAGTTTCATAAGCAGAGTTGAACTACATAGGGTCGCTATGAGTAGGAAACCCAGTTCTTTTTTTTCTGGGCATGCTCATTGTTCTTGCTGTATTGGAGAAACTAGAAAGAAGAGCTTGCTTTTTGCCTTAAAACAGAGTGTGTTTCTGGGATGAGAACTCTGGTGTGTATTTCCCTTAATAAACGGAGTTAAGCGCCAGGATCTGTTTCTTCCTGCAAGCAAGAGTTCATTTCTGGTAAACCCAGTGAATTTGGGCTCTAATGATTTTACACAGTTCACGAACCCAACACGTTTCTCACTATTAACTAAAGAGTATGTATGTAAGAGGAGCTGTGGTTTGTATCGGTTTAATAAGCAGAGTTGAACTAAATTTGGTCCCTATGAGTAGGAAACATAGTTCTTTTTTTCTGGGCATGATTTGGTTCTTGCTGTATTGGAGACGCTGGAAAGAAGAACTTGCTTCTTGTCTTAAAACAGAGTGTGTTTCTTGGATGAGAACTCTGGTGTGTATTTCCCTTCAGAAACGGAGTTATACCACAGGATATGAGTCTTCCTACAAGCAAGAGTTCCTTTCTGGTAAGCCCAGTGAATTTTGGGATCTAATGATTTTACACAGTTCACGAACCCAACCCGTTTCTCACTATTAACTAAAGAGCCTTTATTTAAGAGGCGCTGTGGTTTGGATCAGTTTCATGAGCAGAGTTGAACTATATATGGTCCGTTAGAGTAGGAAACACAGTTCTTTTTTTCTGGGCTTTTTCATGGTTCTTGCTGTATAGGGGAAGCTGGAAAGAAGAGGATAATTCATGACTTAAAACAGAGTGTGGTTCAAGGATGAGAACTCTGGTCTGAATTTCCCTTCAGAAACAGAGTTCTACGCCAGGATCTGTGTATCCCTACAAGAAAGAGTTCATTTCATTTAAACCCACTGAATTTTGGGCTCAAATGATTTTCAACAGTTCACGAACCCAACCCGTTTCTCACTGTTAACTAAAGAGCATTTATGTAAGAGGAGCTTTGGTTTGTATCAGTTTCATAAGCAGAGTTGAACTACATATGGTCCATATGATTAGGAAACACAGTTCGTTTTTTCTGGGCATGCTCATGGTTCTTGCTGTATTGGAGACGCTGGAAAGAAGAGCTTGCTTCTTGCCTTAAAACAGAGTGTGTTTCAGGGATTAGAAATCTGGCCTGAATTTCCCTTCAGAAACGGAGTTAAAACCCCGGATCTCTGTCTTCCTACAAGCAAGAGTTTATTTCTGGTAAACCAAGTGAATTTTGGGCTCAAATGATTTTACACCGTTCACAAAACAAACATTGTTCTCACTATAAACTAAAGAGCCTTTATGTAAGGTGAGCTGTGGTTTGGATCAGTTTCATAAGCAGAGTTGACATATATATATGGTCTCTATGAGTAGGAAACACAGTTCTTTTTTCTGGGCATGCTCATGGTTCTTGCTGTATTGGAGAAGCAGGAAAGAAGAGGATTCTTCTTGCTTTACAACAGAGTGTGTTTAAGGGATGAGAACTCTGGTCAGAATTTCCCTTCATAAATGGATTTGAACCCAGGATCTGTGTCTCCCGACAAGCAAGAGTTCATTTAAGGTAAACAAAGTGAATTTTGGGCACAAATGATTTTACACAGTTCACAAACCCAAGCGTGTCTCACTATTAACTAAAGAGCATTTATGTAAGAGGAGCTCTGGTTTGTATCAGTTTCATAAGCAGAGTTGAACTAGATGTGGTTCTTATGAATAGGAAAAACGGTTCTATTTTTCTGGGCATGCTCATGGTTCTTGCTGTATTGGAGACGCTGGAAACAGAGCATACCTCTTGCGTTAAAACAGCATATATTTCATGGATGAGAACACTGGACTGAATTTCCCTTTAGTCACGGAGTTACACCCCAGGATCTGTGACTTCCTACAAGTAAGTGTTCATTTCTGGTAAACCCAGTGAATTTTGGGCTCAAATGATTTTACACAGTTCACGAACCCAACGTGATTCTGACTATTAACTAAAGAGCATTTATGTAAGAGGCGCTCTTGTTTGTACCAGTTTCATAAGCAGAGTTGAAGTACATATGGTCGGTAGAGTAAGAAACGCAGTTCATTTTTCTGGGCATGCTCTTGGTTATTCCTTTATTGCAAATGCTGGAAAGAAGAGGATGCTTCTTGCCTTAAAACTGAGTGTGTTTCAGGTATGAGAACTCTGGTCTGAATTACCATACAGAAATGGAGTTAAACCCAAGGACCTGTGTCTTCCTACAAGCAAGATTTCATTTCAGGTAAACCCAGTGAATTTTGGGCTCAAATAATTTTCCACAGATCACGAAGCCAACCCGTTTCTCACTATTAACTAAATAGCATTTATGTAAGAGGAGCTGTGATTTGTTTAGTTTCATAAGCTGAGTTGAACTAGGTGTGGTCCTCATGAATATGAAACACAGTTCTTTTTTTCTGGGCATGCTCATGGTTCTTGCTGTATTGGAGAAACTGGAAAGAAGAGCTTGCTTCTTGCCTTAAAACTGAGTGTGTTTCATGGATGAGAACTCTGGTCTGAATTGCCCATTCAGAAACAGATTTAAATCCCAGGATCTGTGTCGTCATACAAGCAAGGGTTCATTTAGGGTAAACCCAGTTTATTTTGGAATCAAATGAATTTACACAGTTCATGAAACAAATGCGTTTCGCACTATTATCTAAAGGGCATTCATGTAAGAGGAGCTGTGGTTTGTATCAGTTTCATAAGCAGAGGTGAACTACATATGGACCGTATCCGTAGGAAACACAGTTCTTTTTTTCTGGGCATGCTCATGGTTCTTGCTATATTGGAGACTTATGGAAAGAAGAGCTTTCTTCTTGCCTTAAAATAGAGTGTGTTTTAGTGATGAGAACTCTGGTCTGAAATTCCGTTCAGAAACGGAGTTTAACCCCAGGATCTTTGCCTTCCTACAAGCAACAGTTCATTTCTGGTAAACCCAGAGAATTTTGGGCTCAAATGATTTTACACAGTTCACGAACTCAACGTGATTCTCACTATTAACTAAAGATCATTTATGTAAGAGGAACTGTGGTTTGTATCAGTTTCAGAAGTAGAGCTGAACTACATATTGTCCATAAGAGTAGGAAACACAGTTCTTGTTTCCTGGGCATGCTCATGGTTCTTGCTGTATTGGAGAGGCTGGAAAGAAGAGCTAGCTTATTGCCTTAAAACAGAGTGTGTTTCATGGATGAGAACACTGGTCTGAATTTCCCTTCAGAAACGGAGTTAAACACAGGATCTGTGTCTTCTTACAGGAACGAGTTCACTTAGGGTAAACCCAGTGAATTTTGGGATCCAATGAATTTACACAGTTCATGAAACCAACACGTTTTTCACTATTAACTATATAGCTTTTAAGTAAGAGGAGCTGTGGCTTGGATCAGTTTCATAAGCAGAGTTGAACTACATTGGTCCCTATGAGTAGGAAACACAGTTCTTTTTTTCTGGGCATGCTCATGTTTCTTGCTGTATTGGAGACGCAGGGAAGAAGAGCTTGCTTCTTGCCTTAAAACTGAGTGTGTTTCATGGATGAGAACTCTGGTCTGAATTGCCCATTCAGAAACAGATTTAAACCCCAGGATCTGTGTCGTCATACAAGCAAGGGTTCATTTAGGGTAAACCCAGTTTATTTTGGGATCAAATGAATTTACACAGTTCATGAAACAAATGCGTTTCACACTATTATCTAAAGGGAATTTATGTAAGAGGAGCTGTGGTTTGTATCAGTTTCATAAGCAGAGGTGAACTACATATGGTCCGTATCAGTAGGAAACACGGTTCTTTTTTTCTGGGCATGCTCATGGTTCTTGCTATATTGGAGACTTTGGAAAGAAGAGCTTTCTTCTTGCCTTAAAATAGAGTGTGTTTTAGTGATGAGAACTCTGGTCTGAAATTCCCTTCAGAAACGGAGTTTAACCCCAGGATCTTTGCCTTCCTACAAGCAACAGTTCATTTCTGGTAAACCCAGAGAATTTTGGGCTCAAATGATTTTACACAGTTCACGAACTCAACGTGATTCTCACTATTAACTAAAGATCATTTATGTAAGAGGAGCTGTGGTTTGTATCAGTTTCATAAGTAGAGCTGAACTACATATTGTCCGTAAGAGTAGGAAACACAGTTCTTGTTTCCTGGGCATGCTCATGTTTCTTGCTGTATTGGAGAGGCTGGAAAGAAGAGCTAGCTTATTGCCTTAAAACAGAGTGTGTTTCATGGATGAGAACACTGGTCTGAATTTCCCTTCAGTAACGGAGTTAAACACAGGATCTGTGTCTTCTTACAGGAACGATTCACTTAGGGTAAACCCAGTGAATTTTGGGATCCAATGAATTTACACAGTTCATGAAACCAACACGTTTTTCACTATTAACTATATAGCTTTTAAGTAAGAGGAGCTGTGGCTTGGATCAGTTTCATAAGCAGAGTTGAACTACATTGGTCCCTATGAGTAGGAAACACACTTCTTGTTTCCTGGGCATGCTCATGTTTCTTGCTGTATTGGAGAGGCTGGAAAGAAGAGCTAGCTTATTGCCTTAAAACAGAGTGTGTTTCATGGATGAGAACACTGGTCTGAATTTCCCTTCAGAAACGGAGTTAAACACAGGATCTGTGTCTTCTTACAGGAACGATTCACTTAGTGTAAACCCAGTGAATTTTGGGATCCAATGAATTTACACAGTTCATGAAACCAACACGTTTTTCACTATTAACTATATAGCTTTTAAGTAAGAGGAGCTGTGGCTTGGATCAGTTTCATAAGCAGAGTTGAACTACATTGGTCCCTATGAGTAGGAAACACAGTTCTTTTTTTCTGGGCATGCTCATGTTTCTTGCTGTATTGGAGACGCAGGGAAGAAGAGCTTGCTTCTTGCCTTAAAACTGAGTGTGTTTCATGGATGAGATCTCTGGTCTGAATTTCCCATTCAGAAACAGATTTAAACCCCAGGATCTGTGTCGTCATACAAGCAAGGGTTCATTTAGGGTAAACCCAGTTTATTTTGGAATCAAATGAATTTAAACAGTTCATGAAACAAATGCGTTTCACACTATTATCTAAAGGGCATTCATGTAAGAGGAGCTGTGGTTTGTATCAGTTTCATAAGCAGAGGTGAACAAACATATGGTCCGTATCAGTAGGAAACACAGTTCTTTTTTTCTGGGCATGCTCATGGTTCTTGCTATATTGGAGACTTTGGAAAGAAGAGCTTTCTTCTTGCCTTAAAGTAGAGTGTGTTTTAGTGATGAGAACTCTGGTCTGAAATTCCCTTCAGAAACGGAGTTTAACCCCAGGAACTTTGCCTTCCTACAAGCAACAGTTCATTTCTGGTAAACCCAGAGAATTTTGGGCTCAAATGATTTTACACAGTTCACGAACTCAACGTGATTCTCACTATTAACTAAAGATCATTTATGTAAGAGGAGCTGTGGTTTGTATCAGGTTCATAAGTAGAGCTGAACTACATATTGTCCGTAAGAGTAGGAAACACAGTTCTTGTTTCCTGGGCATGCTCATGTTTCTTGCTGTATTGGAGAGGCTGGAAAGAAGAGCTAGCTTATTGCCTTAAAACAGAGTGTGTTTCATGGATGAGAACACTGGTCTGAATTTCCCTTCAGAAACGGAGTTAAACACAGGATCTGTGTCTTCTTACAGGAACGAGTTCACTTAGGGTAAACCCAGTGAATTTTGGGATCCAATGAATTTACACAGTTCATGAAACCAACACGTTTTTCACTACTAACTATATAGCTTTTAAGTAAGAGGAGCTGTGGCTTGGATCAGTTTCATAAGCAGAGTTGAACTACATTGGTCCCTATGAGTAGGAAACACACTTCTTGTTTCCTGGGCATGCTCATGGTTCTTGCTGTATTGGAGAGGCTGGAAAGAAGAGCTAGCTTATTGCTTTAAAACAGAGTGTGTTTCATGGATGAGAACACTGGACTGAATTTCCCTTCAGAAACGGAGTTAAACACAGGATCTGTATCTTCTTACAGGAACGAGTTCACTTAGGGTAAACCCAGTGAATTTTGGGATCCAATGAATTTACACAGTTCATGAAACCAACACGTTTTTCACTATTAACTATATAGCTTTTAAGTAAGAGGAGCTGTGCCTTGGATGAGTTTCATAAGCAGAGTTGATCTACATTGGTCCCTATGAGTAGGAAACACAGTTCTTTTTTTCTGGGCATGCTCATGTTTCTTGCTGTATTGGAGACGCAGGGAAGTAGAGCTTGCTTCTTGCCTTAAAACTGAGTGTGTTTCATGGATGAGAACTCTGGTCTGAATTGCCCATTCAGAAACAGATTTAAACCCCAGGATCTGTGTCGTCATACAAGCAAGGGTTCATTTAGGGTAAACCCAGTTTATTTTGGGATCAAATGAATTTACAAAGTTCATGAAACAAATGCGTTTCGCACTATTATCTAAAGGGAATTTATGTAAGAGGAGCTGTGGTTTGTATCAGTTTCATAAGCAGAGGTGAACTACATATGGTCCGTATCAGTAGGAAACACAGTTCGTTTTTTCTGGGCATGCTCATGGTTCTTGCTATATTGGAGACTTTGGAAAGAAGAGCTTTCTTCTTGCCTTAAAATAGAGTGTGTTTTAGTGATGAGAACTCTGGTCTGAAATTCCCTTCAGAAACGGAGTTTAACCCCAGGAACTTTGCCTTCCTACAAGCAACAGTTCATTTCTGGTAAACCCAGAGAATTTTGGGCTCAAATGATTTTACACAGTTCACGAACTCAACGTGATTCTCACTATTAACTAAAGATCATTTATGTAAGAGGAGCTGTGGTTTGTATCAGGTTCATAAGTAGAGCTGAACTACATATTGTCCGTAAGAGTAGGAAACACAGTTCTTGTTTCCTGGGCATGCTCATGGTTCTTGCTGTATTGGAGAGGCTGGAAAGAAGAGCTAGCTTATTGCCTTAAAACAGAGTGTGTTTCATGGATGAGAACACTGGTCTAATTTCCCTTCAGAAACGGAGTTAAACACAGGATCTGTGTCTTCTTATAGGAACGAGTTCACTTAGGGTAAACCCAGTGAATTTTGGGATCCAATGAATTTACACAGTTCATGAAACCAACACGTTTTTCACTATTAACTATATAGCTTTTAAGTAAGAGGAGCTGTGGCTTGGATCAGTTTCATAAGCAGAGTTGAACTACATTGGTCCCTATGAGTAGGAAACACAGTTCTTTTTTTCTGGGCATGCTCATGTTTCTTGCTGTATTGGAGACGCAGGGAAGAAGAGCTTGCTTCTTGCCTTAAAACTGAGTGTGTTTCATGGATGAGATCTCTGATCTGAATTTCCCATTCAGAAACAGATTTAAACCCCAGGATCTGTGTCGTCAAACAAGCAAGGGTTCATTTAGGGTAAACCCAGTTTATTTTGGAATCAAATGAATTTAAACAGTTCATGAAACAAATGCGTTTCACACTATTATCTAAAGGGCATTCATGTAAGAGGAGCTGTGGTTTGTATCAGTTTCATAAGCAGAGGTGAACAAACATATGGTCCGTATCAGTAGGAAACACAGTTCTTTTTTTCTGGGCATGCTCATGGTTCTTGCTATATTGGAGACTTTGGAAAGAAGAGCTTTCTTCTTGCCTTAAAGTAGAGTGTGTTTTAGTGATGAGAACTCTGGTCTGAAATTCCCTTCAGAAACGGAGTTTAACCCCAGGAACTTTGCCTTCCTACAAGCAACAGTTCATTTCTGGTAAACCCAGAGAATTTTGGGCTCAAATGATTTTACACAGTTCACGAACTCAACGTGATTCTCACTATTAACTAAAGATCATTTATGTAAGAGGAGCTGTGGTTTGTATCAGTTTCATAAGTAGAGCTGAACTACATATTGTCCGTAAGAGTAGGAAACACAGTTCTTGTTTCCTGGGCATGCTCATGTTTCTTGCTGTATTGGAGAGGCTGGAAAGAAGAGCTAGCTTATTGCCTTAAAACAGAGTGTGTTTCATGGATGAGAACACTGGTCTGAATTTCCCTTCAGAAACGGAGTTAAACACAGGATCTGTGTCTTCTTACAGGAACGATTCACTTAGGGTAAACCCAGTGAATTTTGGGATCCAATGAATTTACACAGTTCATGAAACCAACACGTTTTTCACTATTAACTATATAGCTTTTAAGTAAGAGGAGCTGTGGCTTGGATCAGTTTCATAAGCAGAGTTGAACTACATTGGTCCCTATGAGTAGGAAACACACTTCTTGTTTCCTGGGCATGCTCATGGTTCTTACTGTATTGGAGAGGCTGGAAAGAAGAGCTAGCTTATTGCCTTAAAACAGAGTGTGTTTCATGGATGAGAACACTGGTCTGAATTTCCCTTCAGAAACGGAGTTAAACACAGGATCTGAGTCTTCTTACAGGAACGATTCACTTAGTGTAAACCCAGTGAATTTTGGGATCCAATGAATTTACACAGTTCATGAAACCAACACGTTTTTCACTATTAACTATATAGCTTTTAAGTAAGAGGAGCTGTGGCTTGGATCAGTTTCATAAGCAGAGTTGAACTACATTGGTCCCTATTTGTAGGAAACACACTTCTTGTTTCCTGGGCATGCTCATGGTTCTTGCTGTATTGGAGAGGCTGGCAAGAAGAGCTAGCTTATTGCCTTAAAACAGAGTGTGTTTCATGGATGAGAACACTGGACTGAATTTCCCTTCAGAAATGGAGTTAAACACTGGATCTGTATCTTCTTACAGGAACGAGTTCACTTAGGGTAAACCCAGTGAATTTTGGGATCCAATGAATTTACACAGTTCATGAAACCAACACGTTTTTCACTATTAACTATATAGCTTTTAAGTAAGAGGAGCTGTGGCTTGGATCAGTTTCATAAGCAGAGTTGAACTACATTGGTCCCTATGAGTAGGAAACACAGTTCTTTTTTTCTGGGCATGCTCATTGTTCTTGCTGTATTGGAAACGCAGGGAAGAAGAGCTTGCTTCTTGCCTTAAAACTGAGTGTGTTTCATGGATGAGAACTCTGGTCTGAATTGCCCATTCAGAAACAGATTTAAACCCCAGGATCTGTGTCGTCATACAAGCAAGGGTTCATTTAGGGTAAACCCAGTTTATTTTGGGATCAAATGAATTTACAAAGTTCATGAAACAAATGCGTTTCGCACTATTATCTAAAGGGCATTTATGTAAGAGGAGCTGTGGTTTGTATCAGTCTCATAAGCAGAGGTGAACTACATATGGTCCGTATCAGTAGGAAACACAGTTCTTTTTTTCTGGGCATGCTTATGGTTCTTGCTATATTGGAGACTTTGGAAAGAAGAGCTTTCTTCTTGCCTTAAAATAGAGTGTGTTTTAGAGATGAGAACTCTGGTCTGAAATTCCCTTCAGAAACGGAGTTTAACCCCAGGATCTGTGTCTTCCTACAAGCAACAGTTCATTTCTGGTAAACCCAGAGAATTTTGGGATCAAATGATTTTACACAGTTCACGAACTCAACGTGATTCTCACTATTAACTAAAGATCATTTATGTAAGAGGAGCTGTGGTTTGTATCAGTTTCATAAGCAGAGGTGAACTACATATGGTCCGTATCAGTAGGAAACACACTTCTTTTTTTTCTGGGCAATCACATGGTTCTTGCTGTATTGGAGACGCTGGAAGAGCATGCTTCTTGTTTGAAAACAGCAGGTGTTTCATGGATGAGAACACTGGTCTTCATTTCCCTTCAGAAACGGAGTAAACCCCAGGATCTGTGTCTTCTTACAGGAAAGAGTTCATTTAGGGTAAACCCAGTGAATTTTGGGATCAAATGATTTAACACAGTTCATAAAACAAACGCGTTTCGCACTATTAACTAAATAGCATTTAAGTAAGAGGAGCTGTGGCTTGGATCAGTTTCATAAGCAGAGTTGAACTGCACTGGTCCCTATGCGTAGGAAACACAGTTATTTTTTTCTGGGCATGCTCATGGTCCTTTCTCTAATGGAGACGCTGGAAAGAAGAGCTTGCTTCTTGCCTTAAAACAGAGTGTGTTTCAGGGATGAGAACTCTGGTCTGAATTTCCCTTCAGAAACGGAATTAAACCCCAGGGTCTGTGTCTTCTTACAGGCACGAGTTCATTTCTGGAAAACCCAGTGAATTTTGGGCTCAAATAATTTTACACAATTATCGAAAACCACATGTTTCTCACTATTAACTAAAGAGCATTTATGTAATAGGTGCTGGGGTTTGTATCAGTTTCATAAGCTGAGTTGAACTAGATGTGGTCCTTATGAGTTGGAAACACAGTTCTTTTTTCTGGGCATGCTCATGGATCTTGCTGTATTTGAGATGCTACAAAGAAGAGTATTCTTCTTGCCTTAAAACAGAGTGTGTTACAGGGATGAGAACATTTGACTGAATTACCATTCAGAAACAGAGTTAACCCCCAGGATCTGTGTCTTCTTACAAGTATGAGATCATTTCTGGTAAACCAAGTGTATTTTCGGCTCAAATGATTTTACACAGTTCACGAACCCAAGGTGATTCACACTATTAACTAAAGTATTTATGTAAGAGGAGCTGTAGTTTGTATCAGTTTCATAAGCAGAGTTGAACTACATATGGTCCATATGAGTAAAAAACACAGTTCTTTTTTTTCTAGGCATGCTCATATTTCTTGATGTTTTGAGACGCTGGAAATAAGAGCTTGCTTCTTGCGTTAAAACAGAGTGTGTTTCATGGATGAGAACCATGGTCTGAATTTCCCTTCAGAAACAGAGTTAAACCCCAGAATCTGTGTCTTCCTACAAGGAAGAGTATATTTCTGTCAAACCAGTGATTTGGGGTGAAATTATTTTACCCAGTGCAAATACCCAATGTGTTTATCACTATTAACTAAAGAGCATATATGTAAGAGGAGCTGTGGTTTGTATCAGTTTCATGAGCAGAGGTGAACTACCTATGGTCCGTATCAGTAGGAAACACAGTTAATTTTTCTGGGCATGATCATGGTTCTTGCTCTATTGGAGACGCTGGAAAGAAGAGCTTTCTTGCTTTAAAACAGAGTGTGTTTTAGTGATGAGAACTCTGGTCTGAAATTCCCTTCAGAAACGGAGTTTAACCCCAGGATCTGTGTCTTCCTACAAGCAACAGTTCATTTCTGGTAAACCCAGTGAATTTTGGGCTCAAATGATTTTACACAGTTCACGAACTCAACGAGATTCCCACTATTAACTAAAGATCATTTATGTAAGAGGAGCTTTGGTTTGTATCAGTTTCATAAGCAGAGTTGAACTACATTGGTCCCTATGAGTAGGAAACACAGTTCTTTTTTTCTGGGCATGCTCATGTTTCTTGCTGTATTGGAGACGCAGGGAAGAAGAGCTTGCTTCTTGCCTTAAAACTGAGTGTGTTTCATGGATGAGAACTCTGGTCTGAATTTCCCATTCAGAAACAGATTTAAACCCCAGGATCTGTGTCGTCATACACGCAAGGGTTCATTTAGGGTAAACCCAGTTTATTTTGGAATCAAATGAATTTACACAGTTCATGAAACAAATGCGTTTCGCACTATTATCTAAAGGGCATTTATGTAAGAGGAGCTGTGGTTTGTATCAGTTTCATAAGCAGAGGTGAACTACATATGGTCCGTATCAGTAGGAAACACAGTTCTTTTTTTCTGGGCATGCTCATGGTTCTTGCTATATTGGAGATTTTGGAAAGAAGAGCTTTCTTCTTGCCTTAATATAGAGTGTGTTTTAGTGATGAGAACTCTGGTCTGAAATTCCCTTCAGAAACGGAGTTTAACCCCAGGAACTTTGCCTTCCTACAAGCAACAGTTCATTTCTGGTAAACCCAGAGAATTTTGGGCTCAAATGATTTTACACAGTTCACAAACTCAACGTGATTCTCACTATTAACTAAAGATCATTTATGTAAGTGGAGCTGTGGTTTGTATCAGTTTTATAAGTAGATCTGAACTACATATTGTCCGTAAGAGTAGGAAACACAGTTCTTGTTTCCTGGGCATGCTCATGGTTCTTGCTGTATTGGAGATGCTGGAAAGAAGAGCTAGCTCTTTGCCTTAAAACAGAGTGTGTTTCATGGATGAGAACACTGGTCTGAATTTCCCTTCAGAAACGGAGTTAAACACAGGATCTGTGTCTTCTTACAGGAACGAGTTCACTTAGGGTAAACCCAGTGAATTTTGGGATCCAATGAATTTACACAGTTCATGAAACCAACACGTTTTTCACTATTAACTATATAACTTTTAAGTAAGAGGAGCAGTGGCTTGGATCAGTTTCATAAGCAGAGTTGAACTATATTGGTCCCTATGAGTAGGAAACACCCTTCTTGTTTCCTGGGCATGCTCATGGTTCTTGCTGTATTGGAGAGGCTGGAAAGAAGAGCTAGCTTATTGCCTTAAAACAGAGTGTGTTTCATGGATGAGAACACTGGTCTGAATTTCCCTTCAGAAACGGAGTTAAACACAGGATCTGTGTCTTCTTACAGGAACGAGTTCACTTAGGGTAAACCCAGTGAATTTTGGGATCCAATGAATTTACACAGTTCATGAAACCAACACGTTTTTCACTATTTACTATATAGCTTTTAAGTAAGAGGAGCTGTGGCTTGGATCAGTTTCATAAGCAGAGTTGAACTACATTGGTCCCTATGAGTAGGAAACACAGTTCTTTTTTCTGGGCATGCTCATGTTTCTTGCTGTATTGGAGACGCAGGGAAGAAGAGCTTGCTTCTTAACTTAAAACTGAGTGTGTTTCATGGATGAGAACTCTGGTCTGAATTTCCCATTCAGAAACAGATTTAAACCCCAGGATCTGTGTCGTCATACAAGCAAGGGTTCATTTAGGGAAAAACCCAGTTTATTTTGGGATCAAATGAATTTACACAGATCATGAAACAAATGCGTTTCGCACTATTATCTAAAGGGCATTTATGTAAGAGGAGCTGTGGTTTGTATCAGTTTCATAAGCAGAGGTGAACTACATATGGTCCGTATCAGTAGGAAACACAGTTCTTTTTTCTGGGCATGCTCATGGTTCTTGCTATATTGGAGAATTTGGAAAGAAGAGCTTTCTTCTTGCCTTAAAATAGAGTGTGTTTTAGAGATGAGAACTCTGGTCGGAAATTCCCTTCAGAAACGGAGTTTAACCCCAGGATCTGTGTCTTCCTACAAGCAACAGTTCATTTCTGGTAAACCCAGAGAATTTTGGGCTCCAATGATTTTACACAGTTCACGAACTCAACGTGATTCTCTCTATTAACTAAAGATCATTTATGTAAGAGGAGCTGTGGTTTGCATCAGTTTCATAAGCAGAGGTGAACTACATATGGTCCGTATGAGTAGGAAACACAGTTCTTTATTCCTGGGCATGCTCATGGTTCTTACTGTATTGGAGACGCTGGAAAGAAGAGCTTGCTTACTGCCTTAAAACAGAGTGTGTTTCAGGGATTAAAACACTGGTCTCAATTTCCATTTAGAAATGGAGTAAACCCCAGGATCTGTGTCTTCATAGAAGCAAGAGTTCATTTAGAGTAAACCCAGTGATTTTTGGGATCAAATTAATTTACACAGTTAACGAAACCAACGTTTCTCACTATTAACTAAATAGCTTTTAAGTAAGAGGAGCTGTTGCTTGGATCGTTTCATAAGCAGAGTTAAACTACATTGGTCCCTATGCATAGGAAACACAGTCTTTTTTTCTGGGCATGCTCATGGTTCTTGCTCTCTTGGAGATGCTGTAAAGAAGAGCTTGCTTCTTTCCTTAAAACAGAGTGTGTTTCAGTTATGAGAAGTCTGGTCTGAATTTCCCTTCAGAAACTTAGTTAAACCCCAGGATCTGTGTCTTCCTACAAGCAAGAGTTCATTTCTTGTAAACCCAGTGAATTTTCGGCTCCAGTGATTTTACACAGTTCAAGAACCCAACGTGATTCTCAATATTAACTAAAGAGCATTTATGTAAGAGGAGCTGTGGCTTGGATCAGTTTCATAATTAGAGTTGAACTACATATTGTCCATATGAGTAGGAAAAACAGTTCTTTTTTCTGGGTATGCTCATGGTTCTTGCTGTATTTGAGACGCTGGAAAGAAGAGCTTGCTTCTTGCGTGAAAACAGAGTGTGTTTCATGGATGAGAACACTGGTCTTAATTTCCCTTCAGAAACGGAGTAAACCCCAGGATCTGTGTCTTCTTACAAGCAAGAGTTCATTTAGGGTAAACCCAGTGAATTTTGGGATCAAATGAATTAACACAGTTCATAAAACAAACGCGTTTCACACTATTAACTAAATAGCATTTAAGTAAGAGGAGCTGTGGCTTGGATCAGTTTCATAAGCAGAGTTGAACTACACTGGTCCCTATGAGTAGGAAACACAGTTAATTTTTTCTGGGCATGCTCATGGTCCTTGCTCTAATGGAGACGCTGGAAAGAAGAGCTTGCTTCTTGCCTTAAAACAGAGTGTGTTTCAGGGATGAGAACTCTGGTCTGAATTTCCCTTCAGAAAAGGAATTAAACCCCAGGGTCTGTGTCTTCTTACAGGCAAGAGTTCATTTTTGGTAAATCCAGTGAATTTTGTGCTCAAATGATTTTACACAGTTCACGAACACAACGCGTTTCTCACTATTAACTAAAGAGCATTTATGTAAGGGGAGCTGTGGTATGTATCAGTTTCATAATTAGAGTTGAACTACATATTGTCCATATGAGTAGGAAACACATATCTTTCTTTTGGGGCATGCTCATGGTTCTTGCTGAAAGAGAGATGCTGGAAAGAAGAGCTTGATTCTTGCGTTAAAACAGAGTGTGTTTCATGGATGAGAACACTGGTCTGAATTTCCCTTCAGAAATAGATTTCAACCCCAGGATATGTATCTTCATACATGCAAGAGTTCATTTCTGGTAAACCCAGTGAATTTAGGGCTCAAATGATTTTACACAGTTCACAAACCCAACGTGATTCTCACTATTAACTAAAGAGCATTTATGTAAGAGGAGCTGTGTTTTGTATCAGTTTCATAATTAGAGTTGAACTACATAATGTCTCTATGAGTAGGAAACACAATTCTTTTTTTCCTGGCATGCTCATGATTCTTGCTGTATTGGAGTCGCTGGAACGAAAAGCTTGCTTCTTGCATTAAAACAGAGTGTGTTACAGGGATGAAAACTCTGGTCTTAAATGCCCTTCAGAAATGGAGTTAAATCCCAGGATCTGTGTCTTCCTACAATCAAATGTTCATTTCCAATAATCCCAGTGAATTTTGGGCTCAAATGCTTTTACACAGTTCTAGAACCCAACGTGTTTCTCACTAATAACTAATGAGCATTTATGTAAGAGCAGCTGTGGTTTGTATCATGTTCATAAGCAGAGTTGAACTACATATGGTCCGTATGAGTAGGAAACACAGTTCTTTTATTCTAGGCATGATTATGGATATTGCTGTATTGGAGACGCTGGAAACAAGAGCATGCTTCTTGGTTTAAAACAGAGTGAGTTTCATGGATGAGAACACTGGTCTGAATTTCCCTTCAGAAACGGAGTTAAACCAGGTGAATTTTGGTCTCAAATGATTTTACACAGTTAACGACCCCAACTTGCTTCTTGCCTTAAAACAGAGTGTGTTTCAAGGAATAGAACACTGGTCTTAATTTTCAGAAATGGAGTAAACCCGAAGATCTCTGTCTTCTTACAAGCAATAGTTCATTTAGGGTAATCCCAGTGAATTTTGGGATCAAATGATTTTACACAGTTCTCGAACACAAGGCGTTTCTCACTATGAACTAAAGAGCATTTATGCAAGAGGAACTTGGTTTGTATCAGATTCATAAGGAGATTTGAATTACATATGGTCCGTATGAGTAGGATACACAGATCTTTCTTTGTGGGCATGCTCATGGTTCTTGCTAAAAGAGAGATGCTGGAAAGAAGAGCTTGCTTCTTGCGTTAAAACAGAGTGTGTTTCATGGATGAGAACACTGGTCTGAATTTCCCTTCAGAAATAGAGTTAAACCCCAGGATATGCATCTTCCTACAAGCAAGAGTTCATTTCAGGTAAATCCAGTGAATTTTGGGCACAAATGATTTTACACAGTTAAGGAAAACCACGCGTTTCACACTATTAACTAAAGAGCATTTATGTAATAAGAGCTGGGGTTTGTATCCGTTTCCTAAGCAGAGTTGACCTAGATTGGTCCTTATGAGTAGGAAACACAGTTCTTTTTTTCTGGACATGCTCATGGTTCATGCTGTATTGGAGACCCTGGAAACAAGAGCATGCTTCATGTGTTAAAACAGAGTTAGTTTAATGGGTGAGAACACTGGTCTGAATTTCCCTTCAGAAACGGAGATAAACCCCAGGATCTGTGTCTTCTTACAAGGAAGAGTTCATTTCTGGTAAACCAAGTGAATTTTTGACTCAAATGAGTTTACACAGCTCACCAACCCAACGAGTTTGTCACTATTAACTAAATAGCATTTATTTTAGAGGAGCTGTTGTTTATATCAGTTTCAAAAGCAGAATTGAACTACATATTCTCTGTATGAGTAGGAAACATATTTCTTTTTTCTTGGCATGTTCATGGGTCTTGCTCTATTTGAGTCTGGAAAGAAGAGCTTGCTTCTTGCCTTAAAACAGAGTGTGTTACAGGGATGAGATCACTTGACTGAATTTCCATTAAGAAACGGAGTTAAACCCCAGGATCTGTGTCTTCCTATAAGCAAAAGTTCATTTCTGATAAACCCAGTGAATTTTGGGCTCAAATGCTGTTACACAGTTCACGAACCCTACGTGATTCTCACTATTAACTAAAGAGCATTTATGTAAGAGGAGCTGTGTTTTGTATCAGTTTCATAATTAGAGTTGAACTACATATTGTCTGTATGAGTAGGAAACACAATTCTTTTTTTCCTGGCATTCCCATGATTCTTGCTGTATTGGAGACGCTGGAACGAAAATCTTGCTTCTTGCGTTAAAACAGAGTGTGTTACAGCGATGAAAACTCTGGTCTGAATTGCCCTTCAGAAATGGAGTTAAAGCCCAGGATCTGTGTCTTTCTACAAGCATGTTTTCATTTCTAGTACTCCCAGTGAATTTTGGGCTCAAATGATTTTACACAGTTCTAGAACCCAACGTGTTTCTCACTAATAACTAATGAGCATTTATGCAAGAAGAGCTGTGGTTTGTATCAGTTTCATAAGCAGAATTGAATTCCACATGGTCAGTATGAGTAGGAAACACAGTTCTTTTTCTGGGCATGCTCATGGTTCTCGCTGTATTGGAGATGCTGGAAACAAGAGCATGCTTCTTGTGTTAAAACACAGTGTGTTTTATGGATGAGAACACTGGTCTGAATTTCCCTTCAGAAACGGAGTAAACCCCTGGATCTGTATCTTCCTACAAGCAAGAGTTCATTTCTGGCAAACCAATTGAATTTTGGGCTCAAATGATTTTACAGAATTAACGAACCCAACGCGTTTCACACTTTTAACTAAAGCGCATTTATGTAACAGGAGCTGTGGTTTCTACCATGTTCATAAGCAGAGTTGAACTACATATAATCCGTATGTTTAGGCAACACAGTTCTTTTTTTCTGTTCATGCTCATGGTTCTTGCTGTATTGGAGACGCTGGAAAGCAGAGCTTGCTTCTTGCATTAAAACAGAGTGTGTTTCAGGGATGAAAACTCTGGTCTGAATTGCCCTACAGAAACAGAGTTAAACCCAGGATCTGTGTCTTCCTACAAGCAAGAGTTCATTTCTGGTAAACCCAGTGAATTTTGGGCTCAAAATGATTTTACACAGTTCATGAACCCAACGTGATTCTCCCTATTAACTAAAGAGCACTTATGTAAGAGGAGCTGTGGTTTGTATCATGTTTATAAGCAGAGTTGAACTACATATGGTCCGTATGAGTAGGAAACACAGTTCTTTTTTTCTGGGCATGGTCATGGTTCTTGCTGTATTGGAGACGCTGGAAACAAGAGCCTGCTTCTTGTGTTAAAACAGAGTGATTTTCCTGGATGAGAACACTGTTCTGAATTTCCCTTCAGAGACGGAGTAAACCCCAGGATCTGTGTCTTCTTACAAGGAAGAGTTCATTTCTGGCAAACCAAGTGAATTTTGGTCTCAAATGATTTTACACAGCTCAAAAACCCAACGCGTTTGTCAGTATTAACTAAAGAGAATTTATGTAAGAGGAGCTGTTGTTTGTATCTGTTTCAAAAGCAGAGTTGAACTACATATTCTCTGTATGAGTAGGAAACACTGTTCTTTTTTTCTGGGCATGCTCATGGGTCTTGCTGTATTGGAGACACTGGAAAGAAGATTATTGCTTCTTGCCTTAAAACAGAGTGTGTTACAGGGATGAGATCACTTGACTGAATTACCATTCAGAAACAGAGTTAAACCCCAGGATCTGTGTCTTCTTACAAGCAAGAGTTCAATTCTGGTAAACCAAGTGAATTTGGGGGTCAAATGATTTTACACAGTTAACGAATCCAACGTGATTCTCACTATTAACTAAAGAGTATTTATGTACGAGCAAGTGTGGTTTGTATCAGTTTCATAAGCAGAGTGGAACTACATATGGTCCATATCAGTAGGAAACACAGTTCTTTTTTTTCTGGGCATCCTCATGGTACTTGCTCTATTGGAGATGCTGGAAAGAAGAGCTTGGTTCTTGCCTTAAAACAGAGTGTGTTTCAATGATGAGAACTCTGTTTGAATTTCCCTTCAGAAACGGAGTTAAACCTAAGGATCTGTGTCTTCCTACAAGCAAGAGTTCATTTCTGGTAAACACAGTGAATTTTGGGCTCAAATGATTTTACACAGTTCACGAACCCAACGTGATTCTCACTATTAATTAAAGAGCATTTATGTAAGAGGAGCTGTGGTTTGTATCAGTTTCATAAGCAGAGTACAATTATATATGGTCCGTATGAGTAGGAAACACAGTCTTTTTTTCTGGACATGCTCATGGTTCTTGCTGTACTGGAGAGTCTGGAAAAAAGAGCTTGCTTCTTGCGTTAAAACAGTGTTTGTTTCAGGGGCGAAAACTCTGGTATTAATTGCCCTTAGGAAACGGAGTTAAACCCCAGGATCTGTGTCCTCCTATAAGCAAGGGTTCATTTCTGGTAAACCCAGTGAATTTTGCCCTCAAATGATTTTAAAGAGTTCACGAACCCAACAGGTTTCTCACTATTAACTAAAGAGCATTTATGTAAGGTGAGCTGTTGTTTGGATCAGTTTCATAAACAGCGTTGAACTAGTAGTGGTCCTTATGAGTAGGAAACACAGTTCTTTTATTCTGGGCATGATCATGGTTATTGCTGTATAGGAGATGCAGGAAACAAGAGCATGCTTCTTGGGTTAAAACAAAGTGAGTTTCATGGATGAGAACACTGGTCTGAATTTCACTTCAGAAACAGAGTTAAACCCCAGTACCTGTGTCTTCCTACAAGCAAGAGTTCATTTCTGGAAAACCCAGTGAATTTTGGGCTCAAAATGTTTTTACACAGTTCACGAACCCAATGTGATTCTCCCTATTAACTAAACAGCACTTATGTAAGAGGAGCTGTGGTTTGTATCATGTTTATAAGCAGAGTTGAACTACATAGGTTCCTTATGAGTAGGAAACACAGTTCTTTTTTTCTGGGCATGCTCATTTTTCTTACTGTATTGGAGACGCTGGAAAGAAGAGGTTGCTTCTTGCGTTAAAACACTGTGTTTCACGGATGAGAACACTGTTCTGAATTTCCCTTCAGAAGCGAAGTTAAATCCCAGGATATGTATCTTTCTACAAGCAAGAGTTCATTTAGGGTAAACACAGTGAATTTGGGATCAAATGAATTTACATAGTTCAGGAATCCAACGAGTTTCTCACTATTAACTAAACAGCATTTAAGTAAGAGGTGCTGTGGTTTGTATCAGTTTCATAATTAGAGTTGAACTACATATTGTCCATATGAGTAGGAAAAACAGTTCTATTTTTCTAGGCATGGTCATAGTTTTTGCTGTATTGGAGACGCTGGAAAGTAGAGCTTGCTTGTTGTGATAAAACATAGTGTGTTTCAGGAATCAAAACTCTTGTCTTAATTGCCCTTCAGAAATGGAGTTAAACCCCAGGATCTGTGTCTTCCTACAAGCAAGAGTACATTTCTGGTTAAAGCTGTGAATATTGGGCACAAATGATTTTACACAGTTCACGAACACAACGCGTTTCTCACTATTAACTAAAGAGCATTTATGTAATAGGAGATGGCGTTTGTATCACTTTCATAAGCAGAGTTTAACTGCATATGGTCTATATGAGTCTGAACCACAGTTTCTTTTTCCCCTGGGGATGCTCATGGTTCTTCCTGTATAGGAGACGCTAGAAAAAAAGAGCATGCTTCTTCTGTTAAAACAGAGTGAGTTTCATGGATGAGAACACTGGTCTGAATTTCCCTTCAGAAACGGAGTAAACCCCAGGACCTGTGTCTGCTTACAAGCAAGAGTTCATTTAGGGTAAACCGAGTGAATTTTGGGATAAAATGAATTTACACAGTTCATGAAACCAAAGCGTTTCTCACTATTAACTAAAGAGCATTTATGTAAGATGTGCTGTGGTTTGTATCAGTTTCATAAGCAGATTTGAACTACATAGGTCCCTATGAGTAGGAAGCACAGTTCTTTTTGGGGGGGCATGCTCATGGTTCTGGCTGTATTGGAGAATCTGGAAAGAAGAGCTTGCTTATTGCCTTAAAACAGAGTGTGTTTCAGTGATGAGAACTTTGGTCTGAATTTCCCTTTAGAATCGGAGTTAAACCCCAGGATCAGTGCCTTCCTACAAGCAAGAGTACATTTCTGGTATTCCAATTGAATTTTGGCTCAAAAGATTTTACACAGTTCACGACCCCAACGCGATTCTCACTGTTAACTAAAGAGCATTTATGTAAGAGGAGCTGTGGCTTTGATTACTTTCATAAGCAGTTTTGAACTGCATATGATCCATATGATTCGGAACCACAATTTCTTTTTCCCCTGGGGATGATCATGGTTCTTCCTGTATTGGAGACACTGGAAGGAAGAGGATGCTTCTTGCCTTAAAACAGAGTATGTTTCAGGGATGAGAAATCTTTTCTGAATTTCCCTTCAGAAACTGAGTTAAACCCCAGGATATGTGTCTTCCTACAATCAAGAGCTCATTTCTGGTAAACCCAGTGAATTTTGGGCTCAAATGAATTTTCAGAGTTCACAAAACCAACGTGTTTCTCACTATTAACTAAAGAGCATTTATGTAAGAGGAGCTGTGGTTTGTTTTAGTTTCATAAGCAGAGTTGAAGTAGATATGGTCGGTATGATTAGGAAACATAGTTATTTTTTCTTCTAATGCTCATGTTTCTTGCTGTATTGGAGACCCTGGAAAGAAGAGCTTGCTTCTTGCGTTAAAGCAGAGTATTTTTCATGGATGAGACCACCGGTCTGAATTTCTCTTCAGAAACGGGGTTACATCCCAGGATCTGTGGCTTCCTACAAGCAAGAGTTCATTTCTGGTAAACGCAGTGAATTTTGGGCTCAAATGGTTTTCCACAGTACACGAACCCAACGCGTTTCTCACTATTAACTAAAGAGCATTTATGTAATAGGAGCTTGGGTTTGTATCAGTTTCATAAGCAGAGTTGAACTAGATTTGGTCCTTATGAGTAGGAAACACAGTTCTTTTTTTCTGGGCATGCTCATGGTTGATGCTGTATTGGAGACGCTGGAAACAAGAGCATGCTTCTTGAGTTAAAACAGAGTTAGTTTCATGGTTGAGAACACTGGTCTGAATTTCCCTTCAGAAACAGAGATAAATCCCAGGATCTGTGTCTTCCTACAAGCAAGAGTTCATTTCTGGTAAACCCAGTGAATTTAGGGCTCAAATGATTTTACACAGTTCACAAACCCAACGTGATTCTCACTATTAACTAAAGAGCGTTTATGTAAGAGGAGCTGTGTTTTGTATCAGTTTCATAATTAGAGTTGAACTACATATTGTCTCTATGAGTAGGAAACACAATTCTTTTTTTCCTGGCATGCTCATGATTCTTGCTGTATTGGAGTCGCTGGAATGAAAAGCTTGCTTCTTGCGTTAAAACAGAGTGTATTACAGGGATGAAAACTCTGGTCTGAATTGCCCTTCAGAAATGGAGTTAAAGCCCAGGATCTGTGTCTTCCTACAATCAAATGTTCATTTCTAATAATCCCAGTGAATTTTGGGCTCAAATGCTTTTACACAGTTCTAGAACCCAACGTGTTTCTCACTAATAACTAATGAGCATTTATGTAAGAGGAGCGGTGGTTTGTATCAGTTTCACAAGCAGAGTTGAATTTCACATGGTCAGTATGAGTAGGAAACACAGTTCTTTTGCTGGGCATTCTCATGGTTCTAGCTGTATTGGAGACGTTGGAAACAAGAGAATGCTTCTTGTGTTAAAACAGAGTGAGTTTCATGGATGAGAACACTGGTCTGAATTTCTCTTCAGATACGGACTAAGCCCCAGGAACTGTGTCTTCTTACAAGGAAGAGTTCATTTAGGGTAAACCCAGTGAATTTTGGGCTCAAATGATTTTACACAGCTCACCAACCAAACACGTTTGTCACTATTAACTAAAGAGCATTTATGTAAGAGGAGCTGTTGTTTGTATCAGTTTCATAAGCAGAGTTGAACTACATATAATCTGTATGAGTAGGAAACACAGGTCATTTTTTCTGGGCATGCTCATGGATCTTGCTGTTTTGGGGACTCTGGAAAAAAGAACATGCTTCTTGCCTTAAAACAGAGTGTGATTCAGTGATGAGAACTCTGGTCTGAATTTCCCTTCAGTAACGGAGTTAAACCCCAGGATCTGTGTCTTTTTGCCAGCAATAGTTCATTTCTAGTGAACCAATTGAATTTTGGGCACAAGTGATTTTACACAGTTCACGAACCCAACGTGATTCTCACTTCTAACTAAAGAATATTTATGAAAGAGGAGCGGTGGTTTGTATCAGTTTCATAAGCACAGTTGAACTACGTATTATCCGAATTAGTAGGAAATACAGTTCTTTTTTCCTGTGCATGCTCATGGTTCTTGCTCTATAGGATAGGCTGGAAAGAAGAGCTTGCCTCTGGCCTTAAAACAGAGAGTGTTGCAGGGGTGAGAACTCTGGTCTGAATTTCCCTTCAGAAACTGAGTTAAACCCCAGGATCTGTGTCTTCCTACATGCAAGAGTTCCTTTCTGGTAAACCAATAGAATTTTGGGCTCAAATGATTTTACAGATTTCACGAACCACTACGTGTTTCTCACTATTAACTAAAGAGCATTTATGTAAGTGCAGCTGTGGTTTGTATCATGTTCATAAGCAGAGTTGAACTACATATGGTCCGTATGAGTAGGAAACACAGTTCTTTTATTCTGGGCATGATCATGGATATTGCTGTATTTGAGACGCTGGAAACAAGAGCATGCTTCTTGGGTTAAAACAGAGTGAGTTTCATGGATGAGAACACTGGTCTGAATTTCCCTTCAGAAACGGAGTTAAACCCCAGGACCTGTGTCTTCCTACAAGCCAGAGTTCATTTCAGGTAAACCAGGTGAATTTTGGTCTCAAATGATTTTACACAGTTAACGACCCCAACGAGATTCTCACTATTAACTAAAGAGCATTTATGTAAGAGGAGCTGTGGCATGTATCAGTTTCATAATTAGAGTTGAACTACATTTTGTCCGTATGAGTAGGAAACACAGTACTTTTTTTCTGGGCATGCTCATGGTTTTTGCTGTATTGGAGACGCTGGAAACAAGAGCCTGCTTCTTGTGTTAAAACAGAGTGAGTTTCATGGATGAGAACACTGGTCTGAATTTCCCTTGAGAAACGGACTTAAACCCCAGGACCTGTGTCTTCCTACAAGCAAGAGTTCATTTCAGGTAAACCAGGTGAATTTTGGTCTCAAATGATTTTAAACAGTTAACGACCCCAACGTGATTCTCACTATTAACTAAAGAGCATTTATGTAAGAAGTGCTGTGGCATGTATCAGTTTCATAATTAGAGTTGAACTACATTTTGTCCATATGAGTAGGAAACACAGGTCTTTTTTTCTGAGCATGCTCGTGGTTCTTGCTGTATTGGAGACTTGGAAAGAAGAGCTTGCTTCTTGCGTTAAAACTGAGTGTGTTTCAGGGATGAAAACTCTGGTCTGAATTGCCCTACAGAAACAGAGTTAAACCCAGGATCTGTGTCTTCCTACAAGCAACAGTTCAATTCTGGTAAACCCAGTGAATTTTGGGCTCAAAATGATTTTGCACAATTCACGAACCCAACGTGATTCTCCCTATTAACTAAAGAGCACTTTTGTAAGAGGAGCTGTGATTTGTATCATGTTTATAAGCAGAGTTGAACTACATATGGTCCGTATGAGTAGGAAACACAGTTCTTTTTTTCTGGGCATGCTCATGGTTCTTGCTGTATTGGAGATGCTGGAAACAAGAGCCTGCTTCGTGTGTTAAAACAGAGTGAGGTTCATGGATGAGAATACTGTTCTGAATTTCCCTTCAGAGACGGAGTAAACCCCAGTATCTGTGTCTTCTTACAAGGAAGAGTTCATTTCTGGTAAACCAAGTGAATTTTGGACTCAAATGATTTTACAGAGTTCACGAACCCAGCGCGTTTCTCACAATTAACTAAAGAGCATTTATGTAAGAGGAGCTGTGGCTTTGTATCATGTTCATAAGCAGATTTGAACTACATATGGTCCGTATGAGTAGGATTCACAGTTCATTTTTTCTGGGCATGCTCATAGTTCTTCCTGTATTGGAGACGGTGGAAAGAAGAGCTTGCTTCTTGCCTTAAAACAGAGTGTGTTTCAGGGATGAGAACACTGGTCTTAATTTTCAGAAATGGAGTAAACCCGAGGATCTCTGTCTTCTTATAAGCAATAGTTCAATTAGGGTAAACCCAGTGAATTTTGGGATCAAATGATTTTACACAGTTCACGAACATAAGGCGTTTCTCACTATTAACTAAAGAGCATTTATGCATGAGGAGCTTGGTTTGTATCAGATTCATAAGGAGATTTGAATTACATATGGTACGTATGAGTAGGATACACAGATCTTTCTTTGTGGGCATGCTCATGGTTCTTGCTAAAAGAGAGATGCTGGAAAGAAGAGCTTGCTTCTTGCGTTAAAACAGAGTGTGTTTCATGGATGAGAACACTGGTCTGAATTTCCCTTCAGAAATAGAGTTAAACCCCAGGATATGCATCTTCCTACAAGCAAGAGTTCATTTCAGGTAAATCCAGTGAATTTTGGGCACAAATGATTTTACACAGTTAAGGAAAACCACGCGTATCACCCTAATAACTAAAGAGGATTTATGTAATGAGAGCTGGGGTTTGTATGCGTTTCCTAAGCAGAGTTGACCTAGATGTGGTCCTTATGAGTAGGAAACACAGTTCTTTTTTTCTGGACATGCTCATGGTTCATGCTGTATTGGAGACCCTGGAAACAAGAACATGCTTCTTGTGTTAAAAAAGAGATAGTTTAATGGGTGAGAACACTGGTCTGAATTTCCCTTCAGAAACGGAGATATACCCCAGGATCTGTGTCTTCTTACACGGAAGTGTTCATTTCTGGTAAACTAAGTGAATTTTTGACTCAAATGTTTTTACACAGCTCAACAACACAACGCGTTTGTCACTATTAACTAAATAGCATTTATGTTAGAGGAGCTGTTGTTTATATCAGTTTCAAAAGCAGAATTGAACTACATATTCTCTGTATGAGTAGGAAACACAGTTCTTTTTTTCTTGGCATGCTCATGGGTCTTGCTCTATTTGAGTCTGGAAAGAAGAGCTTGCTTCTTGCCTTAAAACAGAGTGTGTTACAGGGATGAGATCTCTTGACTGAATTACCATTAAGAAACGGAGTTAAACCCCAGGATCTGTGTCTTCCTACAAGCAAGAGTTCATTTCTGATAAACCCAGTGAATTTTGGGCTCAAATGCTTTTACACAGTTCACAAACCCAATGTGATTCTCACTATTAACTAAAGAGCATTTATGTAAGAGGAGCTGTGTTTTGTATCAGTTTCATAATTAGAGTTGAACTACATATTATCTGTATAAGTAGGAAACACAATTCTTTTTTCCTGGCATGCCCATGATTCTTGCTGTATTGGAGACGCTGGAACGAAAATCTTGCTTCTTGCGTTAAAACAGAGTGTGTTACAGCGATGAAAACTCTGGTCTGAATTGCCCTTCAGAAATGGAGTTAAAGCCCAGGATCTGTGTCTTTCTACAAGCAAGGGTTCATTTCTAGTACTCCCAGTGAATTTTGGGCTCAAATGATATTACACAGTTCTAGAACCCAACGTGTTTCTCACTAATAACTAATGAGCATTTATGTAAGAAGAGCTGTGGTTTGTATCAGTTTCATAAGCAGAGTTGAATTCCACATGGTCAGTATGAGTAGGAAACACAGTTCTTTTTCTGGGCATGCTCATGGTTCTCGCTGTATTGGAGATGCAGGAAACAAGAGCATGCTTCTTGTGTTAAAACAGAGTGTGTTATATGGATGAGAACACTGGTCTGAATTTCCCTTCAGAATCGGAGTAAACCCCTGGATCTGTATCTTCCTACAAGCCAAAGTTCATTTCTGGTAAACCAATTGAATTTTGAGCTCAAATGTTTTTACAGAATTCACGAACCCAAAGCGTTTCACACTTTTAACTAAAGCGCATTTATAAAACAGTGGCTGTGGTTTCTACCATGTTCATCAGCAGAGTTGAACTACATATAGTCCGTATGATTAGGAAACACAGTTCTTTTTTCTGGGCATGCTGTATTGGAGACGCTGGAAAGAAGAACTTGCTTCTTGCCTTAAAACAGAGTGTGTTACAGGGATGAGATCACTTGACTGAATTACCATTCACAAACAGAGTTAAACCCCAGGATCTGTGTCTTCTTACAAGCAAGAGTTCAATTCTAGTAAACCAAGTGAATTTTGCGGTCAAATGATTTTACACAGTCACGAACCCAACGTGATTCTCACTATTAACTAAAGAGTATTTATGTACGAGCAAGTGTGGTTTGTACCAGTTTCATAAGCAGAGTGGAACTACATATGGTCCATATCAGTAGGAAACACAGTTCTTTTTTTTCTGGGCATCCTCATGGTTCTTGCTCTATTGGAGACGCTGGAAAGAAGAGCTTGGTTCTTGCCTTAAAACAGAGTGTGTTTCAGTGATGAGAACTCTGTTTGAATTTCCCTTCAGAAACGGAGATAAACCTAAGGATCTGTGTCTTCCTACAAGCAAGAGTTCATTTCTGGTAAACACAGTGAATTTTGGGCTCAAATGATTTTACACAGTTCACGAACCCAACGTGATTCTCACTATTAATTAAAGAGCATTTATGTAAGAGGAGCTGTGGTTTGTATCTGTTTCATAAGCAGAGTACGATTATATATGGTCCGTATGAGTAGGAAACACAGTGTTTTTTTCTGGGCATGCTCATAGTTCTTGCTTTATAGGAGACGCTTGAAACAAGAGCATGCTCCTTGTGTTAAAACAGAGTGAGTTTCAGGGATGAGAACACTGGCCTGAATTTCCCTTCAGAAACGGGAGTAAACCCTAGGATCTGTGTCTTCTTAAAAGCAAGAGTTCATTCAGGGTAAACCCAGTGAGTTTTGGGATCAAATGAATTTACACAGTTCACGAAACCAACGCGTTTCTCACTATTAACTAAATAGCATTTAAGTAAGAGGAATTGTGGCTTGGATCAGTTTCATAAGCAGAGTGAACTACATTGGTCCCTATGAGTAGGAAACACAGTTCTTTTTTTCTGGTCATGCTCATGGTTCTTGCTGTATTGGAGAGTCTGGAAAAAAGAGCTTGCTTCTTGCGTTAAAACAGTGTTTGTTTTTGGGGTGAAAACTCTGGTGTTAATTGCCCTTAGGAATCGGAGTTAAACCCCAGGATCTGTGTCCTCCTATAAGCAAGGGTTCATTTCTAGTAAACCCAGTTAATTTTGCCCTCAAATGATTTTACAGAGTTCACGAACCCAACAGGTTTCTCACTATTAACTAAAGAGCATTTATGTAAGGTGAGCTGTTGTTTGGATCAGTTTCATAAACAGCGTTGAACTAGTAGTGGTCCTTATGAGTAGGAAACACAGTTCTTTTATTCTGGGCATGATCATGGTTATTGCTGTATAGGAGACGAAGGAACAAGAGCATGCTTCTTGGGTTAAAACAAAGTGAGTTTCATGGATGAGAACACTGGTCTGAATTTCACTTCAGAAATGGAGTTAAACCCCAGTACCTGTGTCTTCCTACAAGCAAGAGTTCATTAATGGAAAACCCAGTGAATTTAGGGCTCAAAATGTTTTTACACAGTTCACGAACCCAACGTGATTCTCCCTATTACCTAAAGAGCACTTATGTAAGAGGAGCTGTGGTTTGTATCATGTTTATAAGCAGAGTTGAACTACATAGGTTCCTTATGAGTAGGAAACACAGTTCTTTTTTTCTGGGCATGCTCATTTTTCTTACTGTATTGGAGACGCTGGAAAGAAGAGGTTGCTTCTTGCGTTAAAACACTGTGTTTCACGGATGAGAACACTGTTCTGAATTTCCCTTCAGAAGCGAAGTTAAATCCCAGGATATGTATCTTTCTACAAGCAAGAGTTCATTTAGGGTAAACACAGTGAATTTGGGATCAAATGAATTTACATAGTTCAGGAATCCAACGAGTTTCTCACTATTAACTAAACAGCATTTAAGTAAGAGGTGCTGTGGTTTGTATCAGTTTCATAATTAGAGTTGAACTACATATTGTCCATATGAGTAGGAAACACAGTTCTTTTTTTCTGGGCATGGTCATAGTTCTTGCTGTATTGGAGACGCAGGAAAGTAGAGCTTGCTTGTTGTGATAAAACATAGTGTGTTTCAGGAATCAAAACTCTTGTCTTAATTGCCCTTCAGAAATGGAGTTAAACCCCAGGATCTATGTCTTCCTACAAGCAAGAGTACATTTCCGGTAAACCCAGTGAATTTTGAGCTCAAATGATTTTACACAGTTCACGAACCCAACGTGTTTCTCACTATTAACTAAAGAGCATTTATGTAAGAGGCGTCGTTGTTTGTATCAGTTTCATAAGCAGATTTGAACTACATATGTTCCGTATGAGTAGGAAACACAGTTCATTTTTTCTGGGCACGCTTATATTTCTTGCTGTATTGGAGACACTGGAGAGAAGAGGTTGCTTCTTGCATAAAAACAGAGTGAGTTTCATGGATGAGAACAGTGGTCTGAATTTCCCTTCAGAAACGTAGTAAACCCCAAGATCTGTATCTTCTTACAAGCAGAGTTCATTTAGGGCAAACCTAGTGAATTTTGGGATCTAATGAATTTACACAGTTAACGAAACAAACGCGTTTCTCACAATTAAATAAATAGCATTTATGTAAGAGAAGCTGTGGTTTGTATCAGTTTCATAAGCACATTTGAACTATATATGGTACGTATGAGTAGGAAACACAGTTCTTTTTTTCTGGCCATACACATGGTTCTTGCTCTATTGGAGATGATGGAAAGAACAGGATACTTCTTGCCTTAAAAGAGAGAGTGTATCAGGGATGAGATCTCTGGTATTTATTTCCCTTCAGAAATGGAGTTAAACCGCAGGATCTGTGTCTTCTTAGAAGCTAGAGTTCATTTAGCCTAAACCCAGTGAATTTTGGGATAAAATGAATTTACACAGTTCACGAAACCAAAGCGTTTCTCTCTATTAACTAAATAGCATTTAAGTAAGAGGAGGTGTGGTTTGTATTGTTTCATAATTAGAGTTGAACTACATATTGTCCATATGAGTAGGAAACACAGTTCCTTTTTGATGGGCATGCTCATGGTTCTTGCTGTATTGTAGACGCTGGAAAAAAGAGCATGCTTGTTGTGTTAAAACAGAGTGCGTTGCATGGATGAGAACACTGGTCTGAATTTCCCTTCAGAAACGGAGTAAACCCCAGGATCTGTGTCTTCTTACAAGCAAGAGTTCATTTAGGGTAAACCTAGTGAATTTTGGGATAAAATGAATTTACACAGTTCACTAAACCAACATGTTTCTCACTATTAACTAAAGAGCATTTATGTAAGAAGTGCTGTTGATTGTATCAGTTTCATAAGCAGATTTGAACTACATAGGTCCGTATGAGTAGGAAGCACAGTTCATTTTTTTTTTTTTTGGCATGCTCATGGTTCTGGCTGTATTGGAGACTCTGGAAAGAATAGCTTGCTTCTTGCCATAAAACAGAGTGTGTTTCAGTGAGGAGAACTCTGGTCTGAATTTCCCTTTAGAAACGGATTTAAACCCCAGGATCTGTGTCTTCCTACAAGCAAGAGTACATTTCTGGTTAACCGAGTGATTGAGGGCTCAAATGATTTTACAGAGTTCACGAACACAACGGGTTTCTCACTATTAACTAAAGAGCATTTATGTAAGGTGAGCTGTTGTTTGGATCAGTTTCATAATCAGCGTTGAACTAGTAGTGGTCCTTATGAGTAGGAAACACAGTTCTTTTACTCTAGGCATGCTCATGGTTCTTGCTGTATTGGAGACGCAGGAGAAAAGAGCTTGCTTCTTGTGTTAAAACAGAGTGAGTTTCATGGATGAGAACACTGGTCTGAATTTCCCTTCAGAAACGGGGTACACCCCAGGATCTGTGTCTTCTTACAAGCAAGAGTTCATTTAGTGTAAACACAGTGACTTTTGTGATAAAATGAATTTTCACAGTTCACGAAACCAACGCGTTTCTCACTATTATATAAAGAGCATTTATGTAAGAGGTGCTGGGGTTTGTATCAGTTTCATAAGCAGATTTGAACTACATAGGTCCCTATGAGTAGGAAGCACAGTTCTATTTTTTGGGGCATGCTCATGGTTCTGGCTGTATTGGAGACTCTGGAAAGAATAGCTTGCTTCTTGCCATAAAACAGAGTGTGTTTCAGTGAGGAGAACTCTGGTCTGAATTTCCCTTCAGAAACGGAGTTAAACCCGAAGACCTGTGTCTTCCTACAAGCAAGAGGTCATTTCCGGTAAACCCAGTGAATTTTGAGCTCAACTGATTTTACACAGTTCACGAACCCAACGTGTTTCTCACTATTATCCAAAGAGCATTTATGTAAGAGGAGCTGTGGTTTGTATCAGTTTCATAAGCAGAGTTGAATTACATATGGTCCGTATGGGTAGGAAACACAGTTCTTTTTTTCGGGGCATGCTAATGGTTCTTGCTGTATTGGAGACGCTGGAAAAAAGAGCATGCTTCTTGTGTTAAAACAGAGTGCGTTGCATGGATGAGAACACTGGTCTGAATTTCCCTTCAGAAACGGAGTAAACCCCAGGATCTGTGTCTTCTTACAAGCAAGAGTTCATTTAGGGTAAACCTAGTGAATTTTGGGATAAAATGAATTTACACAGTTCACGAAACCAACGCGTTTCTCACTATTAACTAAAGAGCATTTATGTAAGAGGAGCTGTGGTTTGTATAAGTTTCATAAGCAGAGTTGAACTGCATATGATCTGTATGGGTAGGAAACACAGTTCTTTTTTTCTTGGCATGCGCATGATTCTTCTTGTATTGGAGACACTGGAAAGAAGAGCTTGCTTCTTAGGTGAAAACAGAGTGTGTTTCATGGATGAGAACACTGGTCTGAATTTCCCTTCATTAACTGAGTTAAACCACACAATCTGTGTCTTCCTACAAGGATGAGTTCATTTCTGGTAAACCAAGTGAATATTGGGCTCAAATGATTTTACACAGTACACCAACAAAACACGATTCTCACTATTAACTAAAGAGCCTTTATATAAGAGGAGCTGTGGTTTGTATAAGTTTCATAAGCAGAGTTGAACTACATATGGTATATATGAATAGGAAATATAGTTCTTTTTTCTAGGCATGCTTATGTTTCCTGTTGTAATGGAGACCCTGGAAAGAAGAGTGGGCTTCTTGCGTTAACACAGAGTGTGTTTCATGGATGAGAACTCTGTTCTGAATTTCCCTTTAGAAAGGGAGTTAAACCCAAGGGTCTGTGTCTTCCTACAAGCAAGAAATCTGGGCTCAAATGGTTTTACAGAATTCTAGAAGCAACGCGATTCTCACTATTAACTAAAGAGCATTTATGTAAATGGAGCTGTTGTTTGTATCTGTTTCATAAGCAGAGTTGAACTACATATGGTCTGTATGAGAAGGAAACACAGATCTTTTTTTCTGGGCATTATCATGGTTCTTGCAGTATTGGAGACTCTGGAAAGAAGAGGCTGCTACATGTGTTAAACAGCATGGGTTTCATGGATGAGAACACTGGTCTGAATTTCCCTTCAGAAATGGAGTTAATCCCCAGGATCTGTGCCTTCCTACAAGCAAGAGTTCATTTCTGATAAACCAAGTGAATTTTGGGCTCAAATAATTTTACACAGTTCTCGAACCCAACCCGTTCTCACTATTAATTAAAGAGCATTTACATAAGAGCAGCTGTGTTTTGTATCAGTTACATAAGCAGTGTTGAACTTCATATGGTCTGTATGAGTAGGAAACACAGTTCTTTTTTTCTTGGCATGCTCCTGGTTCTTGATGTATTGGAGACGCTGGAAAGAAGAGGATGCTTCCTGCCCCAAAACAGAGTGTGTTTCAGGGATGAGAACTCTGGTCTGAATATCCCTTCAGAAACAGAGTTCAAACCCAATGTCTGTGTCTTCCTACAAGAAAGAATTCATTTCTGATAAACCAAGTGAATTTAGGGCTCAAATGATTTTACAGAGTTTAGAACCAACGCCGATTCTCACTATTAAGTAAAGAGCATTTATGTAAATGGAGCTGATGTTTGTATCTGTTTCATAATCAGAGTTGAACTATATATGGTCCGTATGAGTAGGAAACACTGTTCTTTTTTTCAGGGCATGCTCATGGTTCTTGCTGTAATGGAGACCAAGGAAAGAATAGCTTGCTTCTTGCGTTAATACAGAGTGAGTTTCAAGTATGAAAACACTGGTCTGAATTTCCCTTGACAAACGGAGTGAAACCCCAGGATCTGTGTCTTCCTAGAAGCAAGAGTTCATTTCTGTTAATCCCAGTTAATTTTGGGCTCAAATGATTTTGCACAGTTCAGAAATCCATCACGATTGTCACTATTAACTAAAGAGCATTTATGTAAGAGGAGCTGATGTTTGTATCAGTTTCATAAGCAGAGCTGAATTAAATATGGTCCATATGAGTAGGAAACACAGTTCTTTTTTTTCAGAGCATGCTCATGTTATTTGCTGTATTGGAGACCCTTGAAAAAATAGCAGGCTTCTTGCGTTAAAACAGAGTGTGTTTCTTAGATGAGAACACTGGTCTCAATTTCCCTTCAGAAACGGAGTTTAACCCCTGCAACTGTGTCTTCATACAAGCAAGAATTCTTTTCTGGTAAACGACGAGAATTTTGGGCTCAAATGATTTTACAAAGTTCAGAAACCCATCGCGATTCTCACTATTAACTAAAGAGCCTTTATCTAAGAGGAGCTGTGATTGTATCAGTTTCATAAGCTGAGTTGACTACATATGGTCTGTATGAGTAGGAAACACAGTTCTTTTTTTCTTTGCATGCTCATGGTTCTTGCTGTATTGGAGACGCTGGAAAGAATTGGATGTTTCCTGCCTTAAAACAGAGTGTGTTTCAGGGATGAGAACACTGGTCTGAATTTCCCTACAAAAACGGAGTTAAACCCCAGGATCTGTGTCTTCCTACAAGCAAGAGTTCATTTCTGGTAAACCCAGAGAATTTTCGGCTCAAATTTTTTTACACAGTGCACGAACTCAACGTGATTCTCACTATTAACTAAAGATCATTTATGTAAATGGAGCTGTGATTTGTATCTGTTTCATAAGCAGAGTTGAAGTACATATGGTCCGTATGAGTAGGAAACACAGTTATTTTTTTTCAGGGCATGCTCCTGGTAATTGCTGTATTGTGGACGTTTGAAAGAAGCTTGCTTCTTGCGTTAAAACAGAGTGTTTTTCATGGAGGAAACCACTGGTCTGAATTTCCCTTCAGAAACGGAGTTAAACCCCAGGATCTGTGTCTTCCTACAAGCAAGAGTTCATTTCTGGTAAACCAAGTGAATTTTGGGCTCAAATGATTATACAGTGTTCTAGAACCAACGCGATTCTCACTATTAACTAAAGAGCATTTATGTAAACGGAACTGTTGGTTGTATCTTTTTCATAAGCAGAGTTGAACTACATATTATGCGAATGAGTAGGAAACTCATTTCTTTTTTTCAGGGCATGCTCATGGTTCTTGCTGTATTGGAGACGCTGGAAAGAAGAGGATGCTTCTTGCCTTAACAGAGAGTGTGTTTCAGTTATGAGAACACTGGTCTGAATTTCCCTATAAAAACGGAGTTAAACCCCAGGATCTGTATCTTCCTACCAGCAAGAGTTCATTTTTGGTAAACCCAGTGAATTTTGGGCTCAAATTTTTTTACACAGTGCACGAACCCAATGCGATTCTCACTATTAACTAAAGAGCATTTATGTAAGAGGGGCTGTGGATTGTATCCGTTTCATAAGCAGAGTTGAACTACATATGGTCCGTATGAGTAGGAAACACAGTTCTTTTTTACTGGGCATGCTCATGGTTCTTTCTGCATTGGAGACGATGTAAGAAAGAGATTGCTTCTTGAATTAAAACAGAGTGTGTTTCATAGATGGGAACACTGGTCTGAATTTCTCTTCAGAAACGGAGTTAAACACCAGGATCTGTGTCTTATTACAAGCAAGAGTTCTTTTCTGGTAAACCAAGTGAATTTTGGGCTCAAAAGATTTTACAAAGTTCAGAATCCCATCGTGATTCTCACTATTAACTAAAGAGCCACTATGTAAGAGGAGCTGTGATTGTATCAGTTTCATGAGCAGAGTTGAACTACATATGGTCTGTATGAGTAGGAAACACAATTCTTTTTTTTCAGGGCATGCTCATGGTACTTGCTATATTGGAGACTCTTGAAAGAAGAGCTTGCTTCTTGCGTTAAAACAGAGTGTGTTTCATAGATGAAAACACTGGTCTGAATTTCCCTTCAGAAATGGAGTTAAACCCCTGGATCTGTGTCTTCATACAAGCAAGACTTCTTTAGTGGTAAACAAAAAGAATTTTGGGCTCAAATGATATTACAAAGTTCAGAAACCCTTCGCGATTCTCACTATTAACTAAAGAGACTTTATGTAAGAGGAGCTGTGATTGTATCAGTTTCATAAGCTGAGTTGACTACATACATATGGTCTGTATGAGTAGGAAACACAGTTCTTTTTTTCTTGGCATGCTCATGGTTCTTACAGTATTGGAGACGCTGGAAAGAAGAGGATGCTTCTTGCCGTAAAACAGAGTGTGTTTCAGGGATGAGAACACTGGTCTGAATTTCCCTACAAAAACGGAGTTAAACGCCAGGATCTGTGTCTTCCTAAAAGCAAGAATTCATTTCTGTTAAACCCAGAGAATTTTGGGCTCAAATTATTTTACACAGTGCACGAACCCAACGCGATTCTCACTATTAACTAAAGAGCATTTATGTAAGAGGAGCTGTGGATTGTATCAGTTTCATAAGCAGAGTTTAACTGCATATGGTCCGTATGAGTAGGAAACACAGTTCTTTTTTTCTGGGCATGCTCATGGTTCTTGCTGTATTGTAGACGCTGTAAAGAAGAGATTGCTTCTTGAATTAAATCAGAGTGTATTTCATAGATGAGAACACTGGTCTGAATTTCCCTTCAGAAATGGAGTTAATCCCCAGGATCTGTGCCTTCCTACAAGCAAGAGTTCATTTCTGGTAAACCAAGTGAATTTTGGGCTCAAATAATTTTACACAGTTCTCGAACCCAACCCGTTCTCACTATTAATTAAAGAGCATTTACATAAGAGCAGCTGTATTTTGTATCAGTTACATAAGCAGTGTTGAACTTCATATGGTCTGTATGAATAGGAAACACAGTTCTTTTTTTCTTGGCATGCTCCTGGTTCTTGATGTATTGGAGACGCTGGAAAGAAGAGGATGCTTCCTGCCTTAAAACAGAGTGTGTTTCAGGGATGAGAACTCTGGTCTGAATTTCCCTTCAGAAACAGAGTTAAAACCCAGGGTCTGTGTCTTCCTACAAGAAAGAATTCATTTCTGATAAACCAAGTGAATTTAGGGCTCAAATGATTTTACAGAGTTTAGAACCAACGCGATTCTCACTATTAAGTAAAGAGCATTTATGTAAATGGAGCTGTTGTTTGTATCTGTTTCATAATCAGAGTTGAAGTATACATGGTCCGTATGAGTAGGAAACACTGTTCTTTTTTTCAGGGCATGCTCATGGTTCTTGCTGTAATGGAGACCAAGGAAAGAATAGCTTGCTTCTTGCGTTAATACAGAGTGAGTTTCAATATGAAAACACTGGTCTGAATTTCACTTGACAAACGGAGTGAAACCCCAGGATCTGTGTCTTCCTAGAAGCAAGAGTTCATTTCTGTTAATCCCAGTTAATTTTGGGCTCAAATGATTTTACACAGTTCAGAAATCCATCACGATTGTCACTATTAACTAAAGAGCATTTATGTAAGAGGAGCTGTTGTTTGTATCAGTTTCATAAGCAGAGCTGAATTAAATATGGTCCATATGAGTAGGAAACACAGTTCTTTTTTTCTTTGCATGCTCATGGTTCTTGCTGTATTGGAAACCCTGGAAAGAATTGGATGCTTCCTGCCTTAAATCAGAGTGTGTTTCAGGGATGAGAACACTGGTCTGAATTTCCCTACAAAAACGGAGTTAAACCCCAGGATCTGTGTCTTCCTACAAGCAAGAGTTCATTTCTGGTAAACCCAGAGAATTTTCGGCTCAAATTATTTTACACAGTGCACGAACCCAATGCGATTCTCACTATAAACTAAAGATCATTTATGTAAATGGAGCTGTGATTTGTATTTGTTTCATAAGCAGAGTTGAACTACATATGGTCCGTATGAGTAGGAAACACAGTTATGTTTTTTCAGGGCATGCTCATGGTAATTGCTGTATTGTGGAAGTGTGAAAGAAGCTTGCTTCTTGCGTTAAAACAGAGTGTTTTTCATGGAGGAAACCACTGGTCTGAATTTCCCTTCAGGAATGGAGTTAAACCCCAGGATCTGTGTCTTCCTACAAGCAAGAGTTCATTTCTGGTAAACCAAGTGAATTTTGGGCTCAAATGATTTTAAAGTGTTCTAGAACCAACGCGATTCAAACTATTAACTAAAGAGCATTTATGTAAACGGAACTGTTGTTTGTATCTTTTTCATAAGCAGAGTTGAACTACATATTATGCGAATGAGTAGGAAACTCATTTCTTTTTTTCAGGGCATGCTCATGGTTCTTGCTGTATTGGAGACGCTGGAAAGAAAAGGATGCTTCTTGCCTTAACAGAGAGTGTGTTTCAGGGATGAGAACACTGGTCTGAATTTCCCTATAAAAATGGAGTTAAACCCCAGGATCTGTGTCTTCATACAAGCAAGAGTTCTTTCCTGGTCAACGAAGAGAATTTTGGGCTCAAATGATTTTACAAAGTTCAGAAACCCATCGAGATTCTCACTATTAACTAAAGAGCCTTTATGTAAGAGGAGCTGTGATTGTATCAGTTTCATAAGCTAGGTTGACTACATACATATGGTCTGTATGAGTAGGAAACACTGTTCTTTTTTTCTTGGCATGCTCATGGTTCTTGCAGTGTAGGAGACCCTGGAAAGAAGAGGATGCTTCTTGCCTTAAAATAGAGTGTGTTTCAGGGATGAGAACACTGGTCTGGATTTCCCTTCAGAAATGGAGTTAAACCCCAAGATCTGTGTCTTCCTACAAGCAAGAGTTCATTTCGGGTAAACCAAGTGAATTTTGGGCTCAAATGATTTTACAGTGTTCTAGAACCAACGCGATTCTCACTATTAACTAAAGAGCATTTATGTAAACGGAACTGTTGTTTGTATCTTTTTCATAAGCAGAGTTGAACCACATATTATGCGAATGAGTAGGAAACTCATTTCTTTTTTTCAGGGCATGCTCATGGTACTTGCTGTATTGGAGACGCTGGAAAGAAGAGGATGCTTCTTGCCTTAAAAGAGAGTGTGTTTCAGGGATGAGAACACTGGTCTGAATTTCCCTATAAAAACGGAGATAAACCCCAGGATCTGTATCTTCCTACCAGCAAGAGTTCATTTTTGGTAAACCCAGTGAATTTTGGGCTCAAATTTTTTTACACAGTGCACGAACCCAATGCAATTCTCACTATTAACTAAATAGCATTTATGTAAGAGGGGATGAGGATTGTATCAGTTTCATAAGCAGAGTTTAACTGCATATGGTCCATATGAGTAGGAAACACAGTTCTTTTTTTCTGGGCATGCTCATGGTTCTTTCTGTATTGGAGACGCTGTAAAGAAGAGATTGCTTCTTGAATTAAATCAGAGTGTGTTTCATAGATGAAAACACTGGTCTGAATTTCCCTTCAGAAACGGAGTTAAACCCCTGGATCTGTGTCTTCATACAAGCAAGAGTTCATTTCTGGTAAACGAAGAGAATTTTGGGCTCAAATGATTTTACAAAGTTCAGAAACCCATCACGATTCTCACTATTAACTAAAGAGCCTTTATGTAAGAGGAGCTGTGATTGTATCAGTTTCAAAAGCTGAGTTGAGTACATACATATGGTCTGTATGAGTAGGAAACACCTTTCTTTTTTTCTGGGCAAGCTCATGGTTCTTGGGTTATTGGAGACGCTGGAAAGAAGAGCTTTCTTCTTTCCTTAATACATACTGTGTTTCATGGATGAGAACACTTCTCTGAATTTCCCTTCAGAAATAGAGTTAAACCCGAGGATCTTTGTCTTCCTACAAGCAAGAGATCATTTCTGGTAAAACAATTGAATTTTGGTCGCAAATGATTATACACAGTGCACGAACCCAACGCGATTCCCACAATTAACTAAAGATCATTTATGTAACAGGAGCTGTGGATTGTATCCATTTCATAAGCAGAGTTGAACTGCATATGGTCCATATGAGTAGGAAACCCAGTTCTTTTTTTCTGGGCATGCTCATGGTTCTTGAGTATTGTAGACGCTGAAAAGAAGAGATGGCTTCTTGAATTAAAACAGAGTGTGTTTCATGGATGAGAACACTGGTCTGAATTTATCTTCAGAATCGGGGTTAAACCCAAGGATCTGTTTCTTCCTACCAGCATGAGTTCATTTCTGGTAAACCCAGAGAATTTTGGGCTCAAATTATTTTACACAGTGCACCAACCCAATGCGATTCTCACTATTAATTAAAGATCATTTATGTAAGAGTAGCTGAGGTTTTTTATCAGTTTCATAGGCAGAGTTGAACTACATATGGTACGTATGTGTAGGAAACAACAGTTCTTTTTTTCTGGGCATGTTCATGGTTCTTGCTCTATTAGAGAAGCTGGATAGAAGAGGTAGCTTCTTGCGTTAAAACAGTGTGTTTCAAGGATGAGAACACTGGTCTCAATTTCCCTTGAGAAATGGAGTTCAACCCCAGGGTCTGTGTCTTCCTACAAGCAAGAGTTCATTTCTGGTAAACCAAGTGAATTTTAGGCTTAAATGATTTTACAGAGTTCTAGAAACAACGCGATTCTCACTATTAACTAAAGAGCATTTATGTAAGAGGAGCTGTGGTTTGTATCAGTTTCATAAGCAGAGTTGAACTGCATATCATCTGTATGAGTAGGAAACACAGTTCTTTTCTTCTGGGCATTCTCATGGTTCTTTCTCTATTGGAGACGGTGGAAAGAGGATGCTTCCTGCGTTAAATCAGCATGTGTTTCATGGATGAGAATACTGGTCTGAATTTCCCTTCAGAAACGGAGTTTAACCCCAGGATCTGTGTCTTCCTAAAAGCAAGAGTTCATTTCTGCTAAACACACTGAATTTTCGGCTCAAATGATTTTAAAGTGTTCTAGAACGAACGCGATTCAAACTATTAACTAAAGAGCATTTATGTAAACGGAACTGTTGTTTGTATCTTTTTCATAAGCAGAGTTGAACTACATATTATGCGAATGAGTAGGAAACTCATTTCTTTTTTTCAGGGCATGCTCATGGTTCTTGCTGTATTGGAGACGCTGGAAAGAAAAGGATGCTTCTTGCCTTAACAGAGAGTGTGTTTCAGGGATGAGAACACTGGTCTGAATTTCCCTATAAAAATGGAGTTAAACCCCAGGATCTGTGTCTTCATACAAGCAAGAGTTCTTTTCTGGTCAACGAAGAGAATTTTGGGCTCAAATGATTTTACAAAGTTCAGAAACCCATCGAGATTCTCACTATTAACTAAAGAGCCTTTATGTAAGAGGAGCTGTGATTGTATCAGTTTCATAAGCTGGGTTGACTACATACATATGGTCTGTATGAGTAGGAAACACTGTTCTTTTTTTCTTGGCATGCTCATGGTTCTTGCAGTGTAGGAGACCCTGGAAAGAAGAGGATGCTTCTTGCCTTAAAATAGAGTGTGTTTCAGGGATGAGAACACTGGTCTGGATTTCCCTTCAGAAACGGAGTTAAACCCCAAGATCTGTGTCTTCCTACAAGCAAGAGTTCATTTCTGGTAAACCAAGTGAATTTTGGGCTCAAATGATTTTACAGTGTTCTAGAACCAACGCGATTCTCACTATTAACTAAAGAGCATTTATGTAAACGGAACTGTTGTTTGTATCTTTTTCATAAGCAGAGTTGAACCACATATTATGCGAATGAGTAGGAAACTCATTTCTTTTTTTCAGGGCATGCTCATGGTACTTGCTGTATTGGAGACGCTGGAAAGAAGAGGATGCTTCTTGCCTTAAAAGAGAGTGTGTTTCAGGGATGATAACACTGGTCTGAATTTCCCTATAAAAACGGAGATAAACCCCAGGATCTGTATCTTCCTACCAGCAAGAGTTCATTTTTGGTAAACCCAGTGAATTTTGGGCTCAAATTTTTTTACACAGTGCACGAACCCAATGCAATTCTCACTATTAACTAAATAGCATGTATGTAAGAGGGGATGTGGATTGTATCAGTTTCATAAGCAGAGTTTAACTGCATATGGTCCATATGAGTAGGAAACACAGTTCTTTTTTTCTGGGCATGCTCATGGTTCTTTCTGTATTGGAGACGCTGTAAAGAAGAGATTGCTTCTTGAATTAAATCAGAGTGTGTTTCATAGATGAGAACACTGCTCTGAATTTCCCTTCAGAAACGGAGTTAAACCCCAGGATCTGTGTCTTACTACAAGCAAGAGTTCTTTTCTGGTAAACCAAGGGAATTTTGGGCCAAAAGATTTTACAAAGTTCAGAATCCCATCGCGATTCTCACTATTAACTGAAGAGCCACTATGTAAGAGGAGCTGTGATTGTATCAGTTTCATGAGCAGAGTTGAACTACATATGGTCTGTATGAGTAGGAAACACAGTTCTTTTTTTTCAGGGCATGCTCATGGTACTTGCTGTATTGGAGACACTTGAAAGAAGAGCTTGCTTCTTGCGTTAAAACAGAGTGTATTTCATAGATGAAAACACTGATCTGAATTTCCCTTCAGAAACGGAGTTAAACCCCTGGATCTGTGTCTTCATACAAGCAAGAGTTCTTTTCTGGTAAACGAAGAGAATTTTGGGCTCAAATGATTTTACAAAGTTCAGAAACCCATCACGATTCTCACTATTAACTAAAGAGCCTTTATGTAAGAGGAGCTGTGATTGTATCAGTTTCATAAGCTGAGTTGACTACATACATATGGTCTGTATGAGTAGGAAACACCTTTCTTTTTTTCTGGGCAAGCTCATGGTTCTTGGGTTATTGGAGACGCTGGAAAGAAGAGCTTTCTTCTTTCCTTAATACATACTGTGTTTCATTGATGAGAACACTTCTCTGAATTTCCCTTCAGAAATAGAGTTAAACCCGAGGATCTTTGTCTTCCTACAAGCAAGAGATCATTTCTGGTAAAACAATTGAATTTTGGTCGCAAATGATTATACACAGTGCACGAACCCAACGCGATTCCCACAATTAACTAAAGATCATTTATGTAACAGGAGCTGTGGATTGTATCCGTTTCATAAGCAGAGTTGAACTGCATATGGTCCATATGAGTAGGAAACACAGTTCTTTTTTTCTGGGCATGCTCATGGTTCTTGCTGTATTGTAGATGCTGAAAAGAAGAGATTGCTTCTTGAATTAAAACAGAGTGTGTTTCATGGATGAGAACACTGGTCTGAATTTATCTTCAGAATCGGAGTTAAACCCCAGGATCTGTTTCTTCCTACCAGCATGAGTTCATTTCTGGTAAACCCAGAGAATTTTGGGCTCAAATTATTTTACACAGTGCACCAACCCAATGCGATTCTCACTATTAATTAAAGATCATTTATGTAAGAGTAGCTGAGGTTTTTTATCAGTTTCATAGGCAGAGTTGAACTACATATGGTACGTATGTGTAGGAAACAACAGTTCTTTTTTTCTGGGCATGTTCATGGTTCTTGCTCTATTGGAGAAGCTGGATAGAAGAGGTAGCTTCTTGCGTTAAAACAGTGTGTTTCAAGGATGAGAACACTGGTCTCAATTTCCCTTGAGAAATGGAGTTCAACCCCAGGGTCTGTGTCTTCCTACAAGCAAGAGTTCATTTCTGGTAAACCAAGTGAATTTTAGGCTTAAATTATTTTACAGAGTTCTAGAAACAACGCGATTCTCACTATTAACTAAAGAGCATTTATGTAAGAGGAGCTGTGGTTTGTATCAGTTTCATAAGCAGAGTTGAACTGCATATCATCTGCATGAGTAGGAAACACAGTTCTTTTCTTCTGGGCATTCTCATGGTTCTTTCTCTATTGGAGACGGTGGAAAGAGGATGCTTCCTGCGTTAAATCAGCATGTGTTTCATGGATGAGAATACTGGTCTGAATTTCCCTTCAGAAACGGAGTTTAACCCCAGGATCTGTGTCTTCCTAAAAGCAAGAGTTCATTTCTGCTAAACACACTGAATTTTCGGCTCAAATGATTTTAAAGTGTTCTAGAACGAACGCGATTCAAACTATTAACTAAAGAGCATTTATGTAAACGGAACTGTTGTTTGTATCTTTTTCATAAGCAGAGTTGAACTACATATTATGCGAATGAGTAGGAAACTCATTTCTTTTTTTCAGGGCATGCTCATGGTTCTTGCTGTATTGGAGACGCTGGAAAGAAAAGGATGCTTCTTGCCTTAACAGAGAGTGTGTTTCAGGGATGAGAACACTGGTCTGAATTTCCCTATAAAAATGGAGTTAAACCCCAGGATCTGTGTTCATACAAGCAAGAGTTCTTTTCTGGTCAACGAAGAGAATTTTGGGCTCAAATGATTTTACAAAGTTCAGAAACCCATCGAGATTCTCACTATTAACTAAAGAGCCTTTATGTAAGAGGAGCTGTGATTGTATCAGTTTCATAAGCTGGGTTGACTACATACATATGGTCTGTATGAGTAGGAAACACTGTTCTTTTTTTCTTGGCATGCTCATGGTTCTTGCAGTGTAGGAGACCCTGGAAAGAAGAGGATGCTTCTTGCCTTAAAATAGAGTGTGTTTCAGGGATGAGAACACTGGTCTGGATTTCCCTTCAGAAACGGAGTTAAACCCCAAGATCTGTGTCTTCCTACAAGCAAGAGTTCATTTCTGGTAAACGAAGAGAATTTTGGGCTCAAATGATTTTACAAAGTTCAGAAACACATCACGATTCTCACTATTAACTAAAGAGCCTTTATGTAAGAGGAGCTGTGATTGTATCAGTTTCAAAAGCTGAGTTGACTACATACATATGGTCTGTATGAGTAGGAAACACCTTTCTTTTTTTCTGGGCAAGCTCATGGTTCTTGGGTTATTGGAGACGCTGGAAAGAAGAGCTTTCTTCTTTCCTTAATACATACTGTGTTTCATGGATGAGAACACTTCTCTGAATTTCCCTTCAGAAATAGAGTTAAACCCGAGGATCTTTGTCTTCCTACAAGCAAGAGATCATTTCTGGTAAAACAATTGAATTTTGGTCGCAAATGATTATACACAGTGCACGAACCCAACGCGATTCCCACAATTAACTAAAGATCATTTATGTAACAGGAGCTGTGGATTGTATCCATTTCATAAGCAGAGTTGAACTGCATATGGTCCATATGAGTAGGAAACCCAGTTCTTTTTTTCTGGGCATGCTCATGGTTCTTGAGTATTGTAGACGCTGAAAAGAAGAGATTGCTTCTTGAATTAAAACAGAGTGTGTTTCATGGATGAGAACACTGGTCTGAATTTATCTTCAGAATCGGGGTTAAACCCAAGGATCTGTTTCTTCCTACCAGCATGAGTTCATTTCTGGTAAACCCAGAGAATTTTGGGCTCAAATTATTTTACACAGTGCACCAACCCAATGCGATTCTCACTATTAATTAAAGATCATTTATGTAAGAGTAGCTGAGGTTTTTTATCAGTTTCATAGGCAGAGTTGAACTACATATGGTACGTATGTGTAGGAAACAACAGTTCTTTTTTTCTGGGCATGTTCATGGTTCTTGCTCTATTAGAGAAGCTGGATAGAAGAGGTAGCTTCTTGCGTTAAAACAGTGTGTTTCAAGGATGAGAACACTGGTCTCAATTTCCCTTGAGAAATGGAGTTCAACCCCAGGGTCTGTGTCTTCCTACAAGCAAGAGTTCATTTCTGGTAAACCAAGTGAATTTTAGGCTTAAATTATTTTACAGAGTTCTAGAAACAACGCGATTCTCACTATTAACTAAAGAGCATTTATGTAAGAGGAGCTGTGGTTTGTATCAGTTTCATAAGCAGAGTTGAACTGCATATCATCTGCATGAGTAGGAAACACAGTTCTTTTCTTCTGGGCATTCTCATGGTTCTTTCTCTATTGGAGACGGTGGAAAGAGAATGCTTCCTGCGTTAAATCAGCATGTGTTTCATGGATGAGAATACTGGTCTGAATTTCCCTTCAGAAACGGAGTTTAACCCCAGGATCTGTGTCTTCCTAAAAGCAAGAGTTCATTTCTGCTAAACACACTGAATTTTCGGCTCAAATGATTTTAAAGTGTTCTAGAACGAACGCGATTCAAACTATTAACTAAAGAGCATTTATGTAAACGGAACTGTTGTTTGTATCTTTTTCATAAGCAGAGTTGAACTACATATTATGCGAATGAGTAGGAAACTCATTTCTTTTTTTCAGGGCATGCTCATGGTTCTTGCTGTATTGGAGACGCTGGAAAGAAAAGGATGCTTCTTGCCTTAACAGAGAGTGTGTTTCAGGGATGAGAACACTGGTCTGAATTTCCCTATAAAAATGGAGTTAAACCCCAGGATCTGTGTTCATACAAGCAAGAGTTCTTTTCTGGTCAACGAAGAGAATTTTGGGCTCAAATGATTTTACAAAGTTCAGAAACCCATCGAGATTCTCACTATTAACTAAAGAGCCTTTATGTAAGAGGAGCTGTGATTGTATCAGTTTCATAAGCTGGGTTGACTACATACATATGGTCTGTATGAGTAGGAAACACTGTTCTTTTTTTCTTGGCATGCTCATGGTTCTTGCAGTGTAGGAGACCCTAGAAAGAAGAGGATGCTTCTTGCCTTAAAATAGAGTGTGTTTCAGGGATGAGAACACTGGTCTGGATTTCCCTTCAGAAACGGAGTTAAACCCCAAGATCTGTGTCTTCCTACAAGCAAGAGTTCATTTCTGGTAAACGAAGAGAATTTTGGGCTCAAATGATTTTACAAAGTTCAGAAACACATCACGATTCTCACTATTAACTAAAGAGCCTTTATGTAAGAGGAGCTGTGATTGTATCAGTTTCAAAAGCTGAGTTGAGTACAAACATATGGTCTGTATGAGTAGGAAACACCTTTCTTTTTTTCTGGGCAAGCTCATGGTTCTTGGGTTATTGGAGACGCTGGAAAGAAGAGCTTTCTTCTTTCCTTAATACATACTGTGTTTCATGGATGAGAACACTTCTCTGAATTTCCCTTCAGAAATAGAGTTAAACCCGAGGATCTTTGTCTTCCTACAAGCAAGAGATCATTTCTGGTAAAACAATTGAATTTTGGTCGCAAATGATTATACACAGTGCACGAACCCAACGCGATTCCCACAATTAACTAAAGATCATTTATGTAACAGGAGCTGTGGATTGTATCCATTTCATAAGCAGAGTTGAACTGCATATGGTCCATATGAGTAGGAAACACAGTTCTTTTTTTCTGGGCATGCTCATGGTTCTTGAGTATTGTAGACGCTGAAAAGAAGAGATTGCTTCTTGAATTAAAACAGAGTGTGTTTCATGGATGAGAACACTGGTCTGAATTTATCTTCAGAATCGGGGTTAAACCCAAGGATCTGTTTCTTCCTACCAGCATGAGTTCATTTCTGGTAAACCCAGAGAATTTTGGGCTCAAATTATTTTACACAGTGCACCAACCCAATGCGATTCTCACTATTAATTAAAGATCATTTATGTAAGAGTAGCTGAGGTTTTTTATCAGTTTCATAGGCAGAGTTGAACTACATATGGTACGTATGTGTAGGAAACAACAGTTCTTTTTTTCTGGGCATGTTCATGGTTCTTGCTCTATTAGAGAAGCTGGATAGAAGAGGTAGCTTCTTGCGTTAAAACAGTGTGTTTCAAGGATGAGAACACTGGTCTCAATTTCCCTTGAGAAATGGAGTTCAACCCCAGGGTCTGTGTCTTCCTACAAGCAAGAGTTCATTTCTGGTAAACCAAGTGAATTTTAGGCTTAAATTATTTTACAGAGTTCTAGAAACAACGCGATTCTCACTATTAACTAAAGAGCATTTATGTAAGAGGAGCTGTGGTTTGTATCAGTTTCATAAGCAGAGTTGAACTGCATATCATCTGCATGAGTAGGAAACACAGTTCTTTTCTTCTGGGCATTCTCATGGTTCTTTCTCTATTGGAGACGGTGGAAAGAGAATGCTTCCTGCGTTAAATCAGCATGTGTTTCATGGATGAGAATACTGGTCTGAATTTCCCTTCAGAAACGGAGTTTAACCCCAGGATCTGTGTCTTCCTAAAAGCAAGAGTTCATTTCTGCTAAACACACTGAATTTTCGGCTCAAATGATTTTAAAGTGTTCTAGAACGAACGCGATTCAAACTATTAACTAAAGAGCATTTATGTAAACGGAACTGTTGTTTGTATCTTTTTCATAAGCAGAGTTGAACTACATATTATGCGAATGAGTAGGAAACTCATTTCTTTTTTTCAGGGCATGCTCATTGTTCTTGCTGTATTGGAGACGCTGGAAAGAAAAGGATGCTTCTTGCCTTAACAGAGAGTGTGTTTCAGGGATGAGAACACTGGTCTGAATTTCCCTATAAAAATGGAGTTAAACCCCAGGATCTGTGTTCATACAAGGAAGAGTTCTTTTCTGGTCAACGAAGAGAATTTTGGGCTCAAATGATTTTACAAAGTTCAGAAACCCATCGAGATTCTCACTATTAACTAAAGAGCCTTTATGTAAGAGGAGCTGTGATTGTATCAGTTTCATAAGCTGGGTTGACTACATACATATGGTCTGTATGAGTAGGAAACACTGTTCTTTTATTTCTTGGCATGCTCATGGTTCTTGCAGTGTAGGAGACCCTGGAAAGAAGAGGATGCTTCTTGCCTTAAAATAGAGTGTGTTTCAGGGATGAGAACACTGGTCTGGATTTCCCTTCAGAAACGGAGTTAAACCCCAAGATCTGTGTCTTCCTACAAGCAAGAGTTCATTTCTGGTAAACGAAGAGAATTTTGGGCTCAAATGATTTTACAAAGTTCAGAAACACATCACGATTCTCACTATTAACTAAAGAGCCTTTATGTAAGAGGAGCTGTGATTGTATCAGTTTCAAAAGCTGAGTTGACTACATACATATGGTCTGTATGAGTAGGAAACACCTTTCTTTTTTTCTGGGCAAGCTCATGGTTCTTGGGTTATTGGAGACGCTGGAAAGAAGAGCTTTCTTCTTTCCTTAATACATACTGTGTTTCATGGATGAGAACACTTCTCTGAATTTCCCTTCAGAAATAGAGTTAAACCCGAGGATCTTTGTCTTCCTACAAGCAAGAGATCATTTCTGGTAAAACAATTGAATTTTGGTCGCAAATGATTATACACAGTGCACGAACCCAACGCGATTCCCACAATTAACTAAAGATCATTTATGTAACAGGAGCTGTGGATTGTATCCATTTCATAAGCAGAGTTGAACTGCATATGGTCCATATGAGTAGGAAACCCAGTTCTTTTTTTCTGGGCATGCTCATGGTTCTTGAGTATTGTAGACGCTGAAAAGAAGAGATTGCTTCTTGAATTAAAACAGAGTGTGTTTCATGGATGAGAACACTGGTCTGAATTTATCTTCAGAATCAGGGTTAAACCCAAGGATCTGTTTCTTCCTACCAGCATGAGTTCATTTCTGGTAAACCCAGAGAATTTTGGGCTCAAATTATTTTACACAGTGCACCAACCCAATGCGATTCTCACTATTAATTAAAGATCATTTATGTAAGAGTAGCTGAGGGTTTTTAATCAGTTTCATAGGCAGAGTTGAACTACATATGGTACGTATGTGTAGGAAACAACAGTTCTTTTTTTCTGGGCATGTTCATGGTTCTTGCTCTATTAGAGAAGCTGGATAGAAGAGGTAGCTTCTTGCGTTAAAACAGTGTGTTTCAAGGATGAGAACACTGGTCTCAATTTCCCTTGAGAAATGGAGTTCAACCCCAGGGTCTGTGTCTTCCTACAAGCAAGAGTTCATTTCTGGTAAACCAAGTGAATTTTAGGCTTAAATGATTTTACAGAGTTCTAGAAACAACGCGATTCTCACTATTAACTAAAGAGCATTTATGTAAGAGGAGCTGTGGTTTGTATCAGTTTCATAAGCAGAGTTGAACTGCATATCATCTGTATGAGTAGGAAACACAGTTCTTTTCTTCTGGGCATTCTCATGGTTCTTTCTCTATTGGAGACGGTGGAAAGAGGATGCTTCCTGCGTTAAATCAGCATGTGTTTCATGGATGAGAATACTGGTCTGAATTTCCCTTCAGAAACGGAGTTTAACCCCAGGATCTGTGTCTTCCTAAAAGCAAGAGTTCATTTCTGCTAAACACACTGAATTTTCGGCTCAAATGATTTTAAAGTGTTCTAGAACGAACGCGATTCAAACTATTAACTAAAGAGCATTTATGTAAACGGAACTGTTGTTTGTATCTTTTTCATAAGCAGAGTTGAACTACATATTATGCGAATGAGTAGGAAACTCATTTCTTTTTTTCAGGGCATGCTCATGGTTCTTGCTGTATTGGAGACGCTGGAAAGAAAAGGATGCTTCTTGCCTTAACAGAGAGTGTGTTTCAGGGATGAGAACACTGGTCTGAATTTCCCTATAAAAATGGAGTTAAACCCCAGGATCTGTGTTCATACAAGGAAGAGTTCTTTTCTGGTCAACGAAGAGAATTTTGGGCTCAAATGATTTTACAAAGTTCAGAAACCCATCGAGATTCTCACTATTAACTAAAGAGCCTTTATGTAAGAGGAGCTGTGATTGTATCAGTTTCATAAGCTGGGTTGACTACATACATATGGTCTGTATGAGTAGGAAACACTGTTCTTTTTTTCTTGGCATGCTCATGGTTCTTGCAGTGTAGGAGACCCTGGAAAGAAGAGGATGCTTCTTGCCTTAAAATAGAGTGTGTTTCAGGGATGAGAACACTGGTCTGGATTTCCCTTCAGAAACGGAGTTAAACCCCAAGATCTGTGTCTTCCTACAAGCAAGAGTTCATTTCTGGTAAACGAAGAGAATTTTGGGCTCAAATGATTTTACAAAGTTCAGAAACACATCACGATTCTCACTATTAACTAAAGAGCCTTTATGTAAGAGGAGCTGTGATTGTATCAGTTTCAAAAGCTGAGTTGACTACATACATATGGTCTGTATGAGTAGGAAACACCTTTCTTTTTTTCTGGGCAAGCTCATGGTTCTTGGGTTATTGGAGACGCTGGAAAGAAGAGCTTTCTTCTTTCCTTAATACATACTGTGTTTCATGGATGAGAACACTTCTCTGAATTTCCCTTCAGAAATAGAGTTAAACCCGAGGATCTTTGTCTTCCTACAAGCAAGAGATCATTTCTGGTAAAACAATTGAATTTTGGTCGCAAATGATTATACACAGTGCACGAACCCAACGCGATTCCCACAATTAACTAAAGATCATTTATGTAACAGGAGCTGTGGATTGTATCAGTTTCATAAGCAGAGTTGAACTGCATATGGTCCATATGAGTAGGAAACCCAGTTCTTTTTTTCTGGGCATGCTCATGGTTCTTGAGTATTGTAGACGCTGAAAAGAAGAGATTGCTTCTTGAATTAAAACAGAGTGTGTTTCATGGATGAGAACACTGGTCTGAATTTATCTTCAGAATCAGGGTTAAACCCAAGGATCTGTTTCTTCCTACCAGCATGAGTTCATTTCTGGTAAACCCAGAGAATTTTGGGCTCAAATTATTTTACACAGTGCACCAACCCAATGCGATTCTCACTATTAATTAAAGATCATTTATGTAAGAGTAGCTGAGGTTTTTTATCAGTTTCATAGGCAGAGTTGAACTACATATGGTACGTATGTGTAGGAAACAACAGTTCTTTTTTTCTGGGCATGTTCATGGTTCTTGCTCTATTAGAGAAGCTGGATAGAAGAGGTAGCTTCTTGCGTTAAAACAGTGTGTTTCAAGGATGAGAACACTGGTCTCAATTTCCCTTGAGAAATGGAGTTCAACCCCAGGGTCTGTGTCTTCCTACAAGCAAGAGTTCATTTCTGGTAAACCAAGTGAATTTTAGGCTTAAATGATTTTACAGAGTTCTAGAAACAACGCGATTCTCACTATTAACTAAAGAGCATTTATGTAAGAGGAGCTGTGGTTTGTATCAGTTTCATAAGCAGAGTTGAACTGCATATCATCTGTATGAGTAGGAAACACAGTTCTTTTCTTCTGGGCATTCTCATGGTTCTTTCTCTATTGGAGACGGTGGAAAGAGGATGCTTCCTGCGTTAAATCAGCATGTGTTTCATGGATGAGAATACTGGTCTGAATTTCCCTTCAGAAACGGAGTTTAACCCCAGGATCTGTGTCTTCCTAAAAGCAAGAGTTCATTTCTGCTAAACACACTGAATTTTCGGCTCAAATGATTTTAAAGTGTTCTAGAACGAACGCGATTCAAACTATTAACTAAAGAGCATTTATGTAAACGGAACTGTTGTTTGTATCTTTTTCATAAGCAGAGTTGAACTACATATTATGCGAATGAGTAGGAAACTCATTTCTTTTTTTCAGGGCATGCTCATGGTTCTTGCTGTATTGGAGACGCTGGAAAGAAAAGGATGCTTCTTGCCTTAACAGAGAGTGTGTTTCAGGGATGAGAACACTGGTCTGAATTTCCCTATAAAAATGGAGTTAAACCCCAGGATCTGTGTCTTCATACAAGCAAGAGTTCTTTTCTGGTCAACGAAGAGAATTTTGGGCTCAAATGATTTTACAAAGTTCAGAAACCCATCGAGATTCTCACTATTAACTAAAGAGCCTTTATGTAAGAGGAGCTGTGATTGTATCAGTTTCATAAGCTGGGATGACTACATACATATGGTCTGTATGAGTAGGAAACACTGTTCTTTTTTTCTTGGCATGCTCATGGTTCTTGCAGTGTAGGAGACCCTGGAAAGAAGAGGATGCTTCTTGCCTTAAAATAGAGTGTGTTTCAGGGATGAGAACACTGGTCTGGATTTCCCTTCAGAAACGGAGTTAAACCCCAAGATCTGTGTCTTCCTACAAGCAAGAGTTCATTTCTGGTAAACCAAGTGAATTTTGGGCTCAAATGATTTTACAGTGTTCTAGAACCAACGCGATTCTCACTATTAACTAAAGAGCATTTATGTAAACGGAACTGTTGTTTGTATCTTTTTCATAAGCAGAGTTGAACCACATATTATGCGAATGAGTAGGAAACTCATTTCTTTTTTTCAGGGCATGCTCATGGTACTTGCTGTATTGGAGACGCTGGAAAGAAGAGGATGCTTCTTGCCTTAAAAGAGAGTGTGTTTCAGGGATGATAACACTGGTCTGAATTTCCCTATAAAAACGGAGATAAACCCCAGGATCTGTATCTTCCTACCAGCAAGAGTTCATTTTTGGTAAACCCAGTGAATTTTGGGCTCAAATTTTTTTACACAGTGCACGAACCCAATGCAATTCTCACTATTAACTAAATAGCATGTATGTAAGAGGGGATGTGGATTGTATCAGTTTCATAAGCAGAGTTTAACTGCATATGGTCCATATGAGTAGGAAACACAGTTCTTTTTTTCTGGGCATGCTCATGGTTCTTTCTGTATTGGAGACGCTGTAAAGAAGAGATTGCTTCTTGAATTAAATCAGAGTGTGTTTCATAGATGAGAACACTGCTCTGAATTTCCCTTCAGAAACGGAGTTAAACCCCAGGATCTGTGTCTTACTACAAGCAAGAGTTCTTTTCTGGTAAACCAAGGGAATTTTGGGCCAAAAGATTTTACAAAGTTCAGAATCCCATCGCGATTCTCACTATTAACTGAAGAGCCACTATGTAAGAGGAGCTGTGATTGTATCAGTTTCATGAGCAGAGTTGAACTACATATGGTCTGTATGAGTAGGAAACACAGTTCTTTTTTTTCAGGGCATGCTCATGGTACTTGCTGTATTGGAGACACTTGAAAGAAGAGCTTGCTTCTTGCGTTAAAACAGAGTGTATTTCATAGATGAAAACACTGGTCTGAATTTCCCTTCAGAAACGGAGTTAAACCCCTGGATCTGTGTCTTCATACAAGCAAGAGTTCTTTTCTGGTAAACGAAGAGAATTTTGGGCTCAAATGATTTTACAAAGTTCAGAAACCCATCACGATTCTCACTATTAACTAAAGAGCCTTTATGTAAGAGGAGCTGTGATTGTATCAGTTTCATAAGCTGAGTTGACTACATACATATGGTCTGTATGAGTAGGAAACACCTTTCTTTTTTTCTGGGCAAGCTCATGGTTCTTGGGTTATTGGAGACGCTGGAAAGAAGAGCTTTCTTCTTTCCTTAATACATACTGTGTTTCATGGATGAGAACACTTCTCTGAATTTCCCTTCAGAAATAGAGTTAAACCCGAGGATCTTTGTCTTCCTACAAGCAAGAGATCATTTCTGGTAAAACAATTGAATTTTGGTCGCAAATGATTATACACAGTGCACGAACCCAACGCGATTCCCACAATTAACTAAAGATCATTTATGTAACAGGAGCTGTGGATTGTATCCGTTTCATAAGCAGAGTTGAACTGCATATGGTCCATATGAGTAGGAAACACAGTTCTTTTTTTCTGGGCATGCTCATGGTTCTTGCTGTATTGTAGATGCTGAAAAGAAGAGATTGCTTCTTGAATTAAAACAGAGTGTGTTTCATGGATGAGAACACTGGTCTGAATTTATCTTCAGAATCGGAGTTAAACCCCAGGATCTGTTTCTTCCTACCAGCATGAGTTCATTTCTGGTAAACCCAGAGAATTTTGGGCTCAAATTATTTTACACAGTGCACCAACCCAATGCGATTCTCACTATTAATTAAAGATCATTTATGTAAGAGTAGCTGAGGTTTTTTATCAGTTTCATAGGCAGAGTTGAACTACATATGGTACGTATGTGTAGGAAACAACAGTTCTTTTTTTCTGGGCATGTTCATGGTTCTTGCTCTATTGGAGAAGCTGGATAGAAGAGGTAGCTTCTTGCGTTAAAACAGTGTGTTTCAAGGATGAGAACACTGGTCTCAATTTCCCTTGAGAAATGGAGTTCAACCCCAGGGTCTGTGTCTTCCTACAAGCAAGAGTTCATTTCTGGTAAACCAAGTGAATTTTAGGCTTAAATTATTTTACAGAGTTCTAGAAACAACGCGATTCTCACTATTAACTAAAGAGCATTTATGTAAGAGGAGCTGTGGTTTGTATCAGTTTCATAAGCAGAGTTGAACTGCATATCATCTGCATGAGTAGGAAACACAGTTCTTTTCTTCTGGGCATTCTCATGGTTCTTTCTCTATTGGAGACGGTGGAAAGAGAATGCTTCCTGCGTTAAATCAGCATGTGTTTCATGGATGAGAATACTGGTCTGAATTTCCCTTCAGAAACGGAGTTTAACCCCAGGATCTGTGTCTTCCTAAAAGCAAGAGTTCATTTCTGCTAAACACACTGAATTTTCGGCTCAAATGATTTTAAAGTGTTCTAGAACGAACGCGATTCAAACTATTAACTAAAGAGCATTTATGTAAACGGAACTGTTGTTTGTATCTTTTTCATAAGCAGAGTTGAACTACATATTATGCGAATGAGTAGGAAACTCATTTCTTTTTTTCAGGGCATGCTCATGGTTCTTGCTGTATTGGAGACGCTGGAAAGAAAAGGATGCTTCTTGCCTTAACAGAGAGTGTGTTTCAGGGATGAGAACACTGGTCTGAATTTCCCTATAAAAATGGAGTTAAACCCCAGGATCTGTGTCTTCATACAAGCAAGAGTTCTTTTCTGGTCAACGAAGAGAATTTTGGGCTCAAATGATTTTACAAAGTTCAGAAACCCATCGAGATTCTCACTATTAACTAAAGAGCCTTTATGTAAGAGGAGCTGTGATTGTATCAGTTTCATAAGCTGGGTTGACTACATACATATGGTCTGTATGAGTAGGAAACACTGTTCTTTTTTTCTTGGCATGCTCATGGTTCTTGCAGTGTAGGAAACCCTGGAAAGAAGAGGATGCTTCTTGCCTTAAAATAGAGTGTGTTTCAGGGATGAGAACACTGGTCTGGATTTCCCTTCAGAAACGGAGTTATACCCCAAGATCTGTGTCTTCCTACAAGCAAGAGTTCATTTCTGGTAAACCAAGTGAATTTTGGGCTCAAATGATTTTACAGTGTTCTAGAACCAACGCGATTCTCACTATTAACTAAAGAGCATTTATGTAAACGGAACTGTTGTTTGTATCTTTTTCATAAGCAGAGTTGAACCACATATTATGCGAATGAGTAGGAAACTCATTTCTTTTTTTCAGGGCATGCTCATGGTACTTGCTGTATTGGAGACGCTGGAAAGAAGAGGATGCTTATTGCCTTAAAAGAGAGTGTGTTTCAGGGATGATAACACTGGTCTGAATTTCCCTATAAAAACGGAGATAAACCCCAGGATCTGTATCTTCCTACCAGCAAGAGTTCATTTTTGGTAAACCCAGTGAATTTTGGGCTCAAATTTTTTTACACAGTGCACGAACCCAATGCAATTCTCACTATTAACTAAATAGCATGTATGTAAGAGGGGATGTGGATTGTATCAGTTTCATAAGCAGAGTTTAACTGCATATGGTCCATATGAGTAGGAAACACAGTTCTTTTTTTCTGGGCATGCTCATGGTTCTTTCTGTATTGGAGACGCTGTAAAGAAGAGATTGCTTCTTGAATTAAATCAGAGTGTGTTTCATAGATGAGAACACTGCTCTGAATTTCCCTTCAGAAACGGAGTTAAACCCCAGGATCTGTGTCTTACTACAAGCAAGAGTTCTTTTCTGGTAAACCAAGGGAATTTTGGGCCAAAAGATTTTACAAAGTTCAGAATCCCATCGCGATTCTCACTATTAACTGAAGAGCCACTATGTAAGAGGAGCTGTGATTGTATCAGTTTCATGAGCAGAGTTGAACTACATATGGTCTGTATGAGTAGGAAACACAGTTCTTTTTTTTCAGGGCATGCTCATGGTACTTGCTGTATTGCAGACACTTGAAAGAAGAGCTTGCTTCTTGCGTTAAAACAGAGTGTATTTCATAGATGAAAACACTGGTCTGAATTTCCCTTCAGAAACGGAGTTAAACCCCTGGATCTGTGTCTTCATACAAGCAAGAGTTCTTTTCTGGTAAACGAAGAGAATTTTGGGCTCAAATGATTTTACAAAGTTCAGAAACCCATCACGATTCTCACTATTAACTAAAGAGCCTTTATGTAAGAGGAGCTGTGATTGTATCAGTTTCATAAGCTGAGTTGACTACATACATATGGTCTGTATGAGTAGGAAACACCTTTCTTTTTTTCTGGGCAAGCTCATGGTTCTTGGGTTATTGGAGACGCTGGAAAGAAGAGCTTTCTTCTTTCCTTAATACATACTGTGTTTCATGGATGAGAACACTTCTCTGAATTTCCCTTCAGAAATAGAGTTAAACCCGAGGATCTTTGTCTTCCTACAAGCAAGAGATCATTTCTGGTAAAACAATTGAATTTTGGTCGCAAATGATTATACACAGTGCACGAACCCAACGCGATTCCCACAATTAACTAAAGATCATTTATGTAACAGGAGCTGTGGATTGTATCCGTTTCATAAGCAGAGTTGAACTGCATATGGTCCATATGAGTAGGAAACACAGTTCTTTTTTTCTGGGCATGCTCATGGTTCTTGCTGTATTGTAGATGCTGAAAAGAAGAGATTGCTTCTTGAATTAAAACAGAGTGTGTTTCATGGATGAGAACACTGGTCTGAATTTATCTTCAGAATCGGAGTTAAACCCCAGGATCTGTTTCTTCCTACCAGCATGAGTTCATTTCTGGTAAACCCAGAGAATTTTGGGCTCAAATTATTTTACACAGTGCACCAACCCAATGCGATTCTCACTATTAATTAAAGATCATTTATGTAAGAGTAGCTGAGGTTTTTTATCAGTTTCATAGGCAGAGTTGAACTACATATGGTACGTATGTGTAGGAAACAACAGTTCTTTTTTTCTGGGCATGTTCATGGTTCTTGCTCTATTGGAGAAGCTGGATAGAAGAGGTAGCTTCTTGCGTTAAAACAGTGTGTTTCAAGGATGAGAACACTGGTCTCAATTTCCCTTGAGAAATGGAGTTAAACCCCAAGATCTGTGTCTTCCTACAAGCAAGAGTTCATTTCTGGTAAACCAAGTGAATTTTGGGCTCAAATGATTTTACAGTGTTCTAGAACCAACGCGATTCTCACTATTAACTAAAGAGCATTTATGTAAACGGAACTGTTGTTTGTATCTTTTTCATAAGCAGAGTTGAACCACATATTATGCGAATGAGTAGGAAACTCATTTCTTTTTTTCAGGGCATGCTCATGGTACTTGCTGTATTGGAGACGCTGGAAAGAAGAGGATGCTTCTTGCCTTAAAAGAGAGTGTGTTTCAGGGATGAGAACACTGGTCTGAATTTCCCTATAAAAACGGAGATAAACCCCAGGATCTGTATCTTCCTACCAGCAAGAGTTCATTTTTGGTAAACCCAGTGAATTTTGGGCTCAAATTTTTTTACACAGTGCACGAACCCAATGCAATTCTCACTATTAACTAAATAGCATTTATGTAAGAGGGGATGTGGATTGTATCAGTTTCATAAGCAGAGTTTAACTGCATATGGTCCATATGAGTAGGAAACACAGTTCTTTTTTTCTGGGCATGCTCATGGTTCTTTCTGTATTGGAGACGCTGTAAAGAAGAGATTGCTTCTTGAATTAAATCAGAGTGTGTTTCATAGATGAGAACACTGCTCTGAATTTCCCTTCAGAAACGGAGTTAAACCCCAGGATCTGTGTCTTCATACAAGCAGGAGTTCTTTTCTGGTAAACGAAGAGAATTTTGGGCTCAAATGATTTTACAAAGTTCAGAAACCCATCACGATTCTCATTATTAATTAAAGAGCCTTTATGTAAGAGGAGCTGTGATTGTATCAGTTTCATAAGCTGAGTTGACTACATACATATGGTCTGTATGAGTAGGAAACACCTTTCTTTTTTTCTGGGCAAGCTCATGGTTCTTGGGTTATTGGAGACGCTGGAAAGAAGAGCTTTCTTCATTCCTTAATACATACTGTGTTTCATGGATGAGAACACTTCTCTGAATTTCCCTTCAGAAATAGAGTTAAACCCGAGGATCTTTGTCTTCCTACAAGCAAGAGATCATTTCTGGTAAAACAATTGAATTTTGGTCGCAAATGATTATACACTGTGCACGAACCCAACGCGATTCCCACAATTAACTAAAGATCATTTATGTAACAGGAGCTGTGGATTGTATCCATTTCATAAGCAGAGTTGAAGGGCATATGGTCCATATGAGTAGGAAACACAGTTCTTTTTTTCTTGGCATGCTCATGGTTCTTGCTGTATTGTAGACGCTGAAAAGAAGAGATTGCTTCTTGAATTAAAACAGAGTGTGTTTCATGGATGAGAACACTGGTCTGAATTTATCTTCAGAATCGGGGTTAAACCCCAGGATCTGTTTCTTCCTACCAGCATGAGTTCATTTCTGGTAAACCCAGAGAATTTTGGGCTCAAATTATTTTACACAGTGCACCAACCCAATGCGATTCTCACTATTAATTAAAGATCATTTATGTAAGAGTAGCTGAGGTTTTTTATCAGTTTCATAGGCAGAGTTGAACTACATATGGTACGTATGTGTAGGAAACAACAGTTCTTTTTTTCTGGGCATGTTCATGGTTCTTGCTCTATTAGAGAAGCTGGATAGAAGAGGTAGCTTCTTGCGTTAAAACAGTGTGTTTCAAGGATGAGAACACTGGTCTCAATTTCCCTTGAGAAATGGAGTTCAACCCCAGGGTCTGTGTCTTCCTACAAGCAAGAGTTCATTTCTGGTAAACCAAGTGAATTTTAGGCTTAAATTATTTTACAGAGTTCTAGAAGCAACGCGATTCTCACTATTAACTAAAGAGCATTTATGTAAGAGGAGCTGTGGTTTGTATCAGTTTCATAAGCAGAGTTGAACTGCATATCATCTGTATGAGTAGGAAAAACAGTTCTTTTCTTCTGGGCATTCTCATGGTTCTTTCTCTATTGGAGACGGTGGAAAGAGGATGCTTCCTGCGTTAAATCAGCATGTGTTTCATGGATGAGAATACTGGTCTGAATTTCCCTTCAGAAACGGAGTTTAACCCCAGGATCTGTGTCTTTCTAAAAGCAAGAGTTCATTTCTGCTAAACACACTGAATTTTCGCCTCAAATGATTTTACACTGTTCTCGAACCCAACGTGATTCTCACTATTAACTAAAGAGCATTTATGTAAGAGGAGCTGTGGTTTGTATCAGTTTCATAAGCAGAGTTGATCTACATATGGTCTCTATAGCAAACACGTTTCTTTTTTTGAGGGCATGCTCATTGTTCTTGCTGTATTGGAGAAGCTGGAATGAAGAAGATGCTTCTTGTCTTAAAACAGAGGGTGTTTCATGGATGAGAACACTGTTCTGAATTTCCCTTCAGAAACGTAGTTAAACCCAAGGATGTGTGTCTTCCTACAAGCAAGAGTTCATTTGTAATAATCACAGTGAATTTTGGGCTCAAATGTTTTTACACTGTTCTTGAACCCAACGTGATTCTCACTATTAAATAAAGAGTATTTATGTAAGAGGAGCTGTGGTTTCTATCAGTTTCAGAAGCAGAGTTGATCTACATATGGTCCGTATGAGTAGGAAACCCAGTTCTTTTTTTCTGGGCATGCTCATGGTTCTTCCTGCATTGTAGACGCTGGAAAGAAGAGCTTGCTTCTTGCGTTAAAACAGAGTGTGTTTCATGGATGAGAACACTGGTCTGAATTTTCCTTCAGAAACGGATTTAAACCCCAGGATCTGTGTCTTCCTACAAGCAAGAGTTCATTTCTGGTAAACCCAGTGAATTTTGGGCTCAAATGAATTTACACAGTTCACGATCCCAACGTGATTCTCAGTATTAACTAAAGAGCATTTATGTAAGAGGTGCTGTCGTTTGTACCAGTTTCCTAAGCAGAGTTGATCTACATATTGTCTCTATTAGTAGGAACCACAATTCTTTTTTTGAAGGCATGTTCATTGTTTTTGCTGTATTGGAGACGCTGGAAAGAAGAGCTTGCATCTTGCATTAAAAAAGCATATGTTTCATGGATGAGAACTCTGGTCTGAATTTCCCTTCAGAAACAGAGTTAAACCCCAGAGTCTGTGTCTTCCTAAGAGCAAGAATTCATTTCTGGTAAACCCAGAATATTTTTGGCTCAAATGATTTTACACTTTTCTCGAACCCAACATGATTCTCACTATTAACTGAAGAGCATTTATGTAAGAGGAGCTGTGGTGCGTATCAGTTTCATAGGCAGAGTTGATCTACATATGGTCTCTATTCCTAGGAAACACAGTTCTTTTTTTGAGGGCATGCTCATTGTTCTTGCTGTATTGGAGACAGTCGAAAGAGGATTTTTTTGCATTAAAACAGCATGTGTTTCATGGATGAGAATACTGGTCTGAATTTCCCTTCCAAAACAGAGTTAAACCCCAGGATTAGTGTCTTACTACATGCAATAGTTCATTTCTGGTAAACCAAATGAATTTTGTGCTCAAATAATTTTTCACTGTTCAGAAACCCATCGCGATTCTCATTATTAACTAAGGAGCATTTATGTAAGAGGAACTGTGGTTTGTATCTGTTTCATAAGAAGAGTTGTTCTACATTTAGTCTCTATTAGTAGGAAACACAGTTCTTTTTTTGAGGGCATGTTCATTGTTCTTGTTCTATTGGAGACGCTGGATAGAAGAGCTTGCATCTTGCGTTAAAAAAGCATGTGTTTCATGGATGAGAATACTGGTCTGAATTTCCCTTCAGAAATGGAGTTTAACCCCAGGATCTCTGACTTCCTACAAGCAAGAGTTCATTTCTGGTAAACCCAGTGAATTTTGGGCTCAAATGATTTTACACTTTTCTCGAAACAAACGCGATTCTCACTATTAACTAAAGAGCATTTATGTAAGAGGAGCTGTGGTTTGTATCATTTTCATAAGCAGAGTAGATCTACATATGGTCTCTATTCCTCGGAAACACAGTTCTTTTTTTGAAGGGCATGCTCATTGTTCTTGCTGTACTGGAGACGCTGGAAAGAAGAGATTGCTTCTTGCGTTAAAACAGAGTGTGTTTCATGGATGAGAGCTCTGGTCTGAATTTCCCTTCATTAACTGAGTTAAACCACAGGGGCTGTGTCTTCCTACAAGCAAGAGTTCATTTCTGGTATACCAAGTGAATTTTGGCTCAAAAGAATTTACAGAGTACTAGAACCAACACGATTTTCACTATTAATTAAAGAGCATTTCTGTAAATGGGGCTGTTGTTTGTGTCTGTTTCATAAGCAGAGATGAACTACATATGGTCTGAATGAATAGGAAACACAGTTCTTTTTTTTGTAGGGCATGCTCATGGTACTTGCTGTATTGGAGACGCTGGAAAGAAGAGCTTGCTCATTGTGTGAAAACAGAGTGTGTTTCATGGATGAAAACATTGGTCTGCATTTCCCTTCAGAAACCATGTTAAACCCCAGGATCTGTTTCTTCCCACCAGCAAGAGTTCTTTTCTGGTAAACAAAGAGATTTTTGGGATACAATGATTTTACATAGTTTAGAAACCCTTCGCGATTCTCACTATTAACTACAGAGCCTTTATGTAAGAGGACCTGTGATAGTATCAGTTTCATAAGCAGAGTTGAACTACATATGGTCCGTATGTGTAGGAAACAACAGTTCCTTTTTTCTGGGCATGTTCATGGTTCTTGCTCTATTGGAGATGCTAGAAAGAAGAGGTTGGTTCTTGCGTTAAAACAGAGTGTGTTTCAAGGATGAGAACACAGGTCTCAATTTCCCTTGAGAAATGGAGTTCAACCCCAGGGTCTGTGTCTTCCTACAAGCAAGAGTTCATTTCTGGTAAACCAAGTGAATTTTGGGCTTAAATGATTTTACAGAGTTCTAGAAACGACACGATTCTCACTATTAACTAAAGAGCATTTATGTAAGAGGAGCTGTGGTTTGTATCTGTTTCATAAGCAGAGTTGAACTGCATATCATCTCTATGAGTAGGAATCACAGCTCTTATCTTCTGGGGATTCTCATGGTTCTTTCTCTATTGGAGACAGTGGAAAGAGGATGCTTCTTGCGTTAAATCACCATGTGTTTCATGGATGAGAATACTGGTCTGAATTTCCCTTCAGAAACAGAGTTAAACCCAAGGATTTGTGTCTTACTACATGCAATAGTTCATTTCTGGTAAACCAAGAGAATGTTTGCTCAAATGATTTTACAGAGTACTAGAACCAACATGATTCGCACTATTAACTAAAGTGCATTTCTGTAAATGGGGCTTTTGTTTGTATCTGTTTCATAAGAAGAGTTGAACTACATATGGTCTGAATGTGTAGGAAACACAGTTCTTTTTTTTTTTTTTTAGGGCATGCTCATGTTACTTGCTGTATTGGAGACGCTGGAAAGAAGAGCTTGCTCATTGCGTGAAAACAGAGTGTGTTTCATGGATGAGAACACTGGTCTGCATTTCCCTTCAGAAACCGAGTTAAACACCAGGATCTGTTTCTTCCTACAAACAAGAGTTCTTTTCTGGTAAATAAAGAGATTTTTGGTATCAAATGATTTTACATAGTTTAGAAACCCATCGCAATTCTCACTATCAACTACAGAGCCTTTACGTAAGAGGACCTGTGATTGTATCAGTTTCATAAGCAGAGTTGAACTACATATGATCCGTATTAGTAGGAAACAATAGTTCTTTTTTTCTGGGCATGTTCATGGTTCTTGCTCTATTGGAGAGGCTGGAAAGAAGAGGTTGCTTCTTGCGATAAAACAGAGTGTGTTTCAAGGATGAGAACACTGGTCTCAATTTCCCTTGAGAAATGGAGTTCAACCCCAGGATCTGTGTCTTCCTACAAGCAAGAGTTCAATTGTGGTAAATCAAGTGAATTTTGGCCTCAAATGATTTTACAATGTTCGCCACCCAACGTGATTCTCACTATTAACTAAAGAGCATTTATGTAAGAAGAGCTGTTGTTTGTATCAGTTTGAGAAGCAGAGTTGATCTACATATGGTCCGTATGAGTAGGAAACCCAGTTCTTTTTTTCTGGGCATGCTCATGGTTCTTCCTGCATTGTAGACGCTGGAAAGAAGAGCTTGCTTCTTGCGTTAAAACAGAGTGTGTTTCATGGATGAGAACACTGGTCTGAATTTTCCTTCAGAAACGGATTTAAACCCCAGGATCTGTGTCTTCCTACAAGCAAGAGTTCATTTCTGGTAAACCCAGTGAATTTTGGGCTCAAATGAATTTACACAGTTCACGATCCCAACGTGATTCTCAGTATTAACTAAAGAGCATTTATGTAAGAGGTGCTGTCGTTTGTACCAGTTTCCTAAGCAGAGTTGATCTACATATTGTCTCTATTAGTAGGAACCACAATTCTTTTTTTGAAGGCATGTTCATTGTTTTTGCTGTATTGGAGACGCTGGAAAGAAGAGCTTGCATCTTGCATTAAAAAAGCATATGTTTCATGGATGAGAACTCTGGTCTGAATTTCCCTTCAGAAACAGAGTTAAACCCCAGAGTCTGTGTCTTCCTAAGAGCAAGAATTCATTTCTGGTAAACCCAGAATATTTTTGGCTCAAATGATTTTACACTTTTCTCGAACCCAACATGATTCTCACTATTAACTGAAGAGCATTTATGTAAGAGGAGCTGTGGTGCGTATCAGTTTCATAGGCAGAGTTGATCTACATATGGTCTCTATTCCTAGGAAACACAGTTCTTTTTTTGAGGGCATGCTCATTGTTCTTGCTGTATTGGAGACAGTCGAAAGAGGATTTTTTTGCATTAAAACAGCATGTGTTTCATGGATGAGAATACTGGTCTGAATTTCCCTTCCAAAACAGAGTTAAACCCCAGGATTAGTGTCTTACTACATGCAATAGTTCATTTCTGGTAAACCAAATGAATTTTGTGCTCAAATAATTTTTCACTGTTCAGAAACCCATCGCGATTCTCATTATTAACTAAGGAGCATTTATGTAAGAGGAACTGTGGTTTGTATCTGTTTCATAAGAAGAGTTGTTCTACATTTAGTCTCTATTAGTAGGAAACACAGTTCTTTTTTTGAGGGCATGTTCATTGTTCTTGTTCTATTGGAGACGCTGGATAGAAGAGCTTGCATCTTGCGTTAAAAAAGCATGTGTTTCATGGATGAGAATACTGGTCTGAATTTCCCTTCAGAAATGGAGTTTAACCCCAGGATCTCTGACTTCCTACAAGCAAGAGTTCATTTCTGGTAAACCCAGTGAATTTTGGGCTCAAATGATTTTACACTTTTCTCGAAACAAACGCGATTCTCACTATTAACTAAAGAGCATTTATGTAAGAGGAGCTGTGGTTTGTATCATTTTCATAAGCAGAGTAGATCTACATATGGTCTCTATTCCTCGGAAACACAGTTCTTTTTTTGAAGGGCATGCTCATTGTTCTTGCTGTACTGGAGACGCTGGAAAGAAGAGATTGCTTCTTGCGTTAAAACAGAGTGTGTTTCATGGATGAGAGCTCTGGTCTGAATTTCCCTTCATTAACTGAGTTAAACCACAGGGGCTGTGTCTTCCTACAAGCAAGAGTTCATTTCTGGTATACCAAGTGAATTTTGGCTCAAAAGAATTTACAGAGTACTAGAACCAACACGATTTTCACTATTAATTAAAGAGCATTTCTGTAAATGGGGCTGTTGTTTGTATCTGTTTCATAAGCAGAGATGAACTACATATGGTCTGAATGAATAGGAAACACAGTTCTTTTTTTTGTAGGGCATGCTCATGGTACTTGCTGTATTGGAGACGCTGGAAAGAAGAGCTTGCTCATTGTGTGAAAACAGAGTGTGTTTCATGGATGAAAACATTGGTCTGCATTTCCCTTCAGAAACCATGTTAAACCCCAGGATCTGTTTCTTCCCACCAGCAAGAGTTCTTTTCTGGTAAACAAAGAGATTTTTGGGATACAATGATTTTACATAGTTTAGAAACCCTTCGCGATTCTCACTATTAACTACAGAGCCTTTATGTAAGAGGACCTGTGATAGTATCAGTTTCATAAGCAGAGTTGAACTACATATGGTCCGTATGTGTAGGAAACAACAGTTCCTTTTTTCTGGGCATGTTCATGGTTCTTGCTCTATTGGAGATGCTAGAAAGAAGAGGTTGGTTCTTGCGTTAAAACAGAGTGTGTTTCAAGGATGAGAACACAGGTCTCAATTTCCCTTGAGAAATGGAGTTCAACCCCAGGGTCTGTGTCTTCCTACAAGCAAGAGTTCATTTCTGGTAAACCAAGTGAATTTTGGGCTTAAATGATTTTACAGAGTTCTAGAAACGACACGATTCTCACTATTAACTAAAGAGCATTTATGTAAGAGGAGCTGTGGTTTGTATCTGTTTCATAAGCAGAGTTGAACTGCATATCATCTCTATGAGTAGGAATCACAGCTCTTATCTTCTGGGGATTCTCATGGTTCTTTCTCTATTGGAGACAGTGGAAAGAGGATGCTTCTTGCGTTAAATCACCATGTGTTTCATGGATGAGAATACTGGTCTGAATTTCCCTTCAGAAACAGAGTTAAACCCAAGGATTTGTGTCTTACTACATGCAATAGTTCATTTCTGGTAAACCAAGAGAATGTTTGCTCAAATGATTTTACAGAGTACTAGAACCAACATGATTCGCACTATTAACTAAAGTGCATTTCTGTAAATGGGGCTTTTGTTTGTATCTGTTTCATAAGAAGAGTTGAACTACATATGGTCTGAATGTGTAGGAAACACAGTTCTTTTTTTTTTTTTTTAGGGCATGCTCATGTTACTTGCTGTATTGGAGACGCTGGAAAGAAGAGCTTGCTCATTGCGTGAAAACAGAGTGTGTTTCATGGATGAGAACACTGGTCTGCATTTCCCTTCAGAAACCGAGTTAAACACCAGGATCTGTTTCTTCCTACAAACAAGAGTTCTTTTCTGGTAAATAAAGAGATTTTTGGTATCAAATGATTTTACATAGTTTAGAAACCCATCGCAATTCTCACTATCAACTACAGAGCCTTTACATAAGAGGACCTGTGATTGTATCAGTTTCATAAGCAGAGTTGAACTACATATGATCCGTATTAGTAGGAAACAATAGTTCTTTTTTTCTGGGCATGTTCATGGTTCTTGCTCTATTGGAGAGGCTGGAAAGAAGAGGTTGCTTCTTGCGATAAAACAGAGTGTGTTTCAAGGATGAGAACACTGGTCTCAATTTCCCTTGAGAAATGGAGTTCAACCCCAGGATCTGTGTCTTCCTACAAGCAAGAGTTCAATTGTGGTAAATCAAGTGAATTTTGGCCTCAAATGATTTTACAATGTTCGCCACCCAACGTGATTCTCACTATTAACTAAAGAGCATTTATGTAAGAAGAGCTGTTGTTTGTATCAGTTTGAGAAGCAGAGTTGATCTACATATGGTCCGTATGAGTAGGAAACACAGTTCTTTTTTTCAGGGCATGCTCATGGTTCTTCCTGTAATGTAGACGCTGGAAAGAAGAGCTTGCTTCTTGCGTTAAATCAGCATGTGTTTCATAGATGAGAATACAGGTCTGAATTTCCCTTCAGAAACGGAGTTTAATCCCAGGATCTGTGTCTTCCTAAAAGCAAGAGTTCATTTCTGCTAAACACACTGAATTTTGGGCTCAAATGATTTTACACTGTTCTTGAACCCAACGTGATTCTCACTATTAACTAAAGAGCATTTATGTAAGAGGAGCTGTGGTTTGCCTCAGTTTCATAAGCAGAGTTGATCTACATATGGTCTCTATAGCAAATACAGTTCTTTTTTTGAGGGCATGCTCTTTGTTCTTGCTGTATTGGAGACACTGGAATGAAGAGGATGCTTCTTGTCTTAAAACAGAGGGTGTTTCATGGATGAGAACACTGTTCTGAATTTCCCTTCAGAAACGTAGTTAAACCCAAGGATGTGTGTCTTCCTACAAGCAAGAGTTCATTTGTAGTAAACCCAGTTAATTTTGGGCTCAAATAATTTTACAGAGTTTTAGAATCAACGCAATTCTCACTATTAACTAAAGAGCATTTATGTAAGAGGAGCTGTGCTTTGGATCAGTTTCATAAGCAGAGTTGAACTACATATGGTCCTTATCAGTAGAAAACTCAGTTCTGTTTTTCTGGGCATGCTCATGGTTCTTGCTGTATTGGAGACGCTGGAAAGAGGAATTTGCTTCTTGCGTTAAAACAGAGTGTGTTTCATGGGTGAGAACTCTGGTCTGAATTTCCCTTCAGAAATGGAGTTAAACCCCAGAGTCTGTGTCTTCCTACAAGCAAGAGTTCATTTTTGGTAAACCCGGTGAATTTTGGGCTCAAATGATTTGACACTGTTCTCGAACCCAACGTGATTCTCACTATTAACTAAAGAGCATTTATGTCATAGGAGCTGTGGTTAGTATCATTTTCATAAGCAGAGTCCGTATGAGTAGGAAACACAGTTCTTTTTTTCTGTACATGCTCAATGTTCTTGCTGTATTGGAGACGCTGGAAAGAAGAGCTTGCTTCTTGCGTTAAAACAGAATGTGTTTCATGGATGAGAACTCTGGTCTGAATTTCCCGTTAGAAACGGAGTGAAACCCTAGGGTCTGTGTCTTCCTGCAAGCAAGAGTTCATTTCTGGTACACCATGTGAATTTTGGGTTCAAATGATTTTACAATGTTCTAGAACCAACGCAATTCTCACTATTAACTAAAGAGCATTTATGTAAATGGTGCTGTTGTTTGTATCTGTTTCATAAGCAGAGTTGAACTACATATGGTCTGAATGAGTAGGAAACACAGTTCTTTTTTTTCAGGGCATGCTCATGGTACTTGCTGTATGGAGATGCTGGAAAGCAGAGGATGCGTCTTGTGTTAAAACAGAGTGTGTTTCATAGATTAGAACTCTGGTCTGAATTTCCCTTCAGAATCAGAGTTAAACCCCAGGATCTGTGTCTTCCTACAAGCAAGAGTTCATATCTGGTAAACCAAGTGAATTTGGGGCTCAAATGATTTCACACAGTTCTGGAACCCAACGTGATTCTCACTATTAACTAAAGAGCATTTATGTAAGAGGAGCTGTGGTTTGCATCATTTTCATAAGCAGAGTTGACCTGCATATGATCTGTATGAGTAGGAAGCACAGTTATTTTCTTCTGGGCAATGACATCGTTCTTTCTGTATTGGAGATGCTGGAAAGAAAAGGATGCTTCTTGCGTTAAAACACCATGTGTTTCATGGATGAGAACAATGTTCTGAATTTCCCTTCAGAAACGTCGTTTAACCCCAGGTCTCTCTCTTCCTACAAGCAAGAGTTCATTTCTGGTAAACCCAGTGAATTTTGGGCTCAAATGATTTTACACTGTTCTCGAACCCAACGTGATTCTATTAACTAAAGAGCATTTATGTAAGAGGAGCTGTGGTTGTATCAGTTTCATTATCAGAGTTGAACTACATATGGTCCGTATGAGTAGGAAACACAGTTCATTTTTTCTGGGCATGCTCATGGTTCTTGCTGTAATGGAGAAGCTGGAAAGAAGAACTTGCTTCTTGCGATAAAACAGAGTGTGTTTCATGGATGACAACATTGGTCTGAATATAGTTTCAGAAATGGACTGAAACCCCAGGATCTGTGTCTTCCTACAAGCAGGAGTTCATTTCTGGTAAACCAAGTGAATATTGTCTCAAATGAATTTACACAGTACACCAACAAAACACGATTCTCACTAATAACTAAAGAGCCTTTATGTAAGAGGAGCTGTGGTTTGTATCAGTTTCATAAGCAGAGTTGAACTACATATGGTCAGTATGAGTAGGAAACACAATTTTTTTTTGAGGGAATGCTCATGGTTCTTGCTGTATTGGTAACACTGGAAAGAAGAGCTTTCTTCTGCATTAAAACACAGTGAGATTCATGGATGAGAACATTGGTCTGAATTTCCTTTCAGAAACGGAGTTACCTCACGATATGTGTCTTCCAACAAACAAGAGTTCATTTCTGTTAAACCAAGTGAATTTTGGGCTCCATTATTTTACACAGTTCATGAACCCAACGTGATTCTCACTATTATCTAAAGAGCATTTATTTTAGAAGAGCTGTGGTTTGTATCAGTTTCATTAGCTGAGTGGAACTACATATGGTCTGTATGAGTAGGAAACACAGTTCTTTTTTTCTGGGCATGCTCATGGTTCTTGCTGTATTGGAGACGCTGGAAAGAAGAGGAAGTTTCTTGCCTTAAAAAAGAATGTGTTAAAGGGATGAGAACTCTCGTCTGAATTTCCCTTCAGAAACGGAGTTAAACCCCATGATCTGTGTCTTCCTACAGCAAGAGTTCATTTCTGGTAAACCAATTGAATTTTTGGCTCAAATGATTTTACACAGTCCACAAACCCATAGCGATTCTCAATATTTACTAAAGGGCATTTATGTTAGAGGTGCTGCGGTTTGTGTCAGTTTCATATGCAGAGCTGAGCTACATATGGTCTGTGTGAGTAGGAAAAACATTTCTTTTTTTTTTTTTTTGCATGCTCATCGTTCTTGGTGTATTGGAGACTCTGGAAAGAAGAGCTTGCGTCTTGCGTTAAAACAGAGTGTGTTTCATGGATGAGAACACTGGTCTTAATTTCCCATCAGAAATGGAGTTAAACCCCAGGATCTGTGTCTTCCTACAAGCAAGAGTTCATTTCTGGTAAACTACGTGAATTTGGGGCTCAAATGATTTTACACAGTTCACAAACCCATCGTAATTCTATTTACTAAAGAGCATTTATGTAAGAGGAGCTGTGGTTTATATCAGTTACATATGCAGAGTTGAAGTACATATGGTCCTTATGAGTAGGAAACACTGTTCTTTTTTTCAGTACATGCTCAATGTTCTTGCTATATTGTAGACGCTGGAAAGAAGAGCTTGCTTCTTGAGTTAAATCAGAGTGTGTTTCATGGATGAGAACACTGGTCTGAATTTTCCTTCAGAAACGTAGTTAATCCCCAGGATCTGTGTCTTCCTAAAAGCTAGAGTTCATTTCTGGTAAACAAAGGGAATTTTGGGCTCATATGATTTTACACAGTTCACAAACCCATCTCGATTTTCACTATTTACTAAAGCGCACTTTTGTAAGAGGAGCTGTGGTTTTTATCGGTTTCATATGCAGAGTTGAACTACATATGGTCTGTTTGAGTAGGAAACACAGTTCTTTTACTCTGGGCATGCTCATGGTTCATGCTATATTGGAGATGCTGGAAAGAAGAGGATGCTTCTTGCCTTTAAAAAGAGTGTGTTTCAGGGATGAGAACTCTGGTCTGAATTTGCCTTCAGAAACGGAGTTAAACCCCAGGATGTGTGTCTTCCTAAGAGCAAGAGTTCATTTCTGTTGAACCAAGTGATTTTGTCGCTCAAATATTTTACACAGTTCATGAATCCAACGTGATTCTCACTATTAACTAAAGAGCATATTTGTTAGAGGTGCTGTGGTTTGTATCAGTTTCATAAGCAGATTTGAACTACATATGGTCTGTTTGAGTAGGAAACACAGTTCTTTTTTTCTGAGCATGCTCATGGTTCTTGCTGTATTGGAGATGTTGGAAAGAAGAGCTTGCTTCTTGCGTGAAAACAGAGTATGTTTCATGGGTGAGAACACTGGTCTGAGTTTGCCTTCAGAAACGGAGTTAAACCTCAGAGTCTGTGTCTTCCAACAAACAAGAGTTCATTTCTATTAAACCATGTGAATTTGGGGCTCAAATGATTTTACACAGTTCACGAACCCAACGCGATTCTCAAAATTAACTAAAGAGCATTTATGTAAGAGGAGCTGTGGTTGTATCAGTTACATAAGCGGAGTTGAACTACATATCGTCCCTATGAGTAGGAAAAAAAGTTGTTGTTTTTTTTTTTCTGGGCATTCTCATGGTTCTTGCTGTATTGGAAACACTGGAAAGAAGAGTATGCTTCTTGCCTTAAAACACCATGTGTTTCATGGATGAGAATACTGGTCTGAATTTGCCATAAGAAACGGAGTTAAAACACAGGATATGTGTTTTCCTACAAGAAAGAGTTCATTTCTGGTTAACCCAGTGAATTTTGGGCTCAAATGATTATACACATTTCACGAACCTATCGCGAATCTCACTGTTAACTAAAGAACATTTCTGTAAGAGGCGCTGTGGTTAGTATCAGGTTCATAAGCAGAGTTGAATTGCATATGGTCCGTATAAACAGGAAACACAGTTCCTTTTTTCTGGGCATTCTCAAGTTTCTTACTGTATTGAGGCGCTGGAAAGAAGAGGATGCTTCTTGCGTTAAAACAGCATGTGTTTCATGTATGAGAACACTGCTCTGAATTTCACTTCAGAAATGGAGTAAAACCCCTGGATCTGATTGTTCCTACGAGCAACAGTTCATTTCGGTTAAACCAAGTGATTTTGGGGCTCCAATATTTTACACAGTTCATGAACCCAACGTGATTCTCACTATTATCTAAAGAGCATTTATTTTAGAGGAGCTAGGGTTTGTATCAGTTTCATAAGCAGAGTTGAACTACATATGGTCTGTATGAGTAGGAAACACAGTTCTATTTTTTCAGGGCATGCTCATGGTACTTGCTGTATGGAGATGCTGGAAAGCAGAGGATGCGTCTTGTGTTAAAACAGAGTGTGTTTCATAGATTAGAACTCTGGTCTGAATTTCCCTTCAGAATCAGAGTTAAACCCCAGGATCTGTGTCTTCCTACAAGCAAGAGTTCATATCTGGTAAACCAAGTGAATTTGGGGCTCAAATGATTTCACACAGTTCTGGAACCCAACGTGATTCTCACTATTAACTAAAGAGCATTTATGTAAGAGGAGCTGTGGTTTGCATCATTTTCATAAGCAGAGTTGACCTGCATATGATCTGTATGAGTAGGAAGCACAGTTATTTTCTTCTGGGCAATGACATCGTTCTTTCTGTATTGGAGATGCTGGAAAGAAAAGGATGCTTCTTGCGTTAAAACACCATGTGTTTCATGGATGAGAACAATGTTCTGAATTTCCCTTCAGAAACGTCGTTTAACCCCAGGTCTCTCTCTTTCTACAAGCAAGAGTTCATTTCTGGTAAACCCAGTGAATTTTGGGCTCAAATGATTTTACACTGTTCTCGAACCCAACGTGATTCTATTAACTAAAGAGCATTTATGTAAGAGGAGCTGTGGTTGTATCAGTTTCATTATCAGAGTTGAACTACATATGGTCCGTATGAGTAGGAAACACAGTTCATTTTTTCTGGGCATGCTCATGGTTCTTGCTGTAATGGAGAAGCTGGAAAGAAGAACTTGCTTCTTGCGATAAAACAGAGTGTGTTTCATGGATGACAACATTGGTCTGAATATAGTTTCAGAAATGGACTGAAACCCCAGGATCTGTGTCTTCCTACAAGCAGGAGTTCATTTCTGGTAAACCAAGTGAATATTGTCTCAAATGAATTTACACAGTACACCAACAAAACACGATTCTCACTAATAACTAAAGAGCCTTTATGTAAGAGGAGCTGTGGTTTGTATCAGTTTCATAAGCAGAGTTGAACTACATATGGTCAGTATGAGTAGGAAACACAATTTTTTTTTGAGGGAATGCTCATGGTTCTTGCTGTATTGGTAACACTGGAAAGAAGAGCTTTCTTCTGCATTAAAACACAGTGAGATTCATGGATGAGAACATTGGTCTGAATTTCCTTTCAGAAACGGAGTTACCTCACGATATGTGTCTTCCAACAAACAAGAGTTCATTTCTGTTAAACCAAGTGAATTTTGGGCTCCATTATTTTACACAGTTCATGAACCCAACGTGATTCTCACTATTATCTAAAGAGCATTTATTTTAGAAGAGCTGTGGTTTGTATCAGTTTCATTAGCTGAGTGGAACTACATATGGTCTGTATGAGTAGGAAACACAGTTCTTTTTTTCTGGGCATGCTCATGGTTCTTGCTGTATTGGAGACGCTGGAAAGAAGAGGAAGTTTCTTGCCTTAAAAAAGAATGTGTTAAAGGGATGAGAACTCTCGTCTGAATTTCCCTTCAGAAACGGAGTTAAACCCCATGATCTGTGTCTTCCTACAGCAAGAGTTCATTTCTGGTAAACCAATTGAATTTTTGGCTCAAATGATTTTACACAGTCCACAAACCCATAGCGATTCTCAATATTTACTAAAGGGCATTTATGTTAGAGGTGCTGCGGTTTGTGTCAGTTTCATATGCAGAGCTGAGCTACATATGGTCTGTGTGAGTAGGAAAAACATTTCTTTTTTTTTTTTTTTTTGCATGCTCATCGTTCTTGGTGTATTGGAGACTCTGGAAAGAAGAGCTTGCGTCTTGCGTTAAAACAGAGTGTGTTTCATGGATGAGAACACTGGTCTTAATTTCCCATCAGAAATGGAGTTAAACCCCAGGATCTGTGTCTTCCTACAAGCAAGAGTTCATTTCTGGTAAACTACGTGAATTTGGGGCTCAAATGATTTTACACAGTTCACAAACCCATCGTAATTCTATTTACTAAAGAGCATTTATGTAAGAGGAGCTGTGGTTTATATCAGTTACATATGCAGAGTTGAAGTACATATGGTCCTTATGAGTAGGAAACACTGTTCTTTTTTTCAGTACATGCTCAATGTTCTTGCTATATTGTAGACGCTGGAAAGAAGAGCTTGCTTCTTGAGTTAAATCAGAGTGTGTTTCATGGATGAGAACACTGGTCTGAATTTTCCTTCAGAAACGTAGTTAATCCCCAGGATCTGTGTCTTCCTAAAAGCTAGAGTTCATTTCTGGTAAACAAAGGGAATTTTGGGCTCATATGATTTTACACAGTTCACAAACCCATCTCGATTTTCACTATTTACTAAAGCGCACTTTTGTAAGAGGAGCTGTGGTTTTTATCGGTTTCATATGCAGAGTTGAACTACATATGGTCTGTTTGAGTAGGAAACACAGTTCTTTTACTCTGGGCATGCTCATGGTTCATGCTATATTGGAGATGCTGGAAAGAAGAGGATGCTTCTTGCCTTTAAAAAGAGTGTGTTTCAGGGATGAGAACTCTGGTCTGAATTTGCCTTCAGAAACGGAGTTAAACCCCAGGATGTGTGTCTTCCTAAGAGCAAGAGTTCATTTCTGTTGAACCAAGTGATTTTGTCGCTCAAATATTTTACACAGTTCATGAATCCAACGTGATTCTCACTATTAACTAAAGAGCATATTTGTTAGAGGTGCTGTGGTTTGTATCAGTTTCATAAGCAGATTTGAACTACATATGGTCTGTTTGAGTAGGAAACACAGTTCTTTTTTTCTGAGCATGCTCATGGTTCTTGCTGTATTGGAGATGTTGGAAAGAAGAGCTTGCTTCTTGCGTGAAAACAGAGTATGTTTCATGGGTGAGAACACTGGTCTGAGTTTGCCTTCAGAAACGGAGTTAAACCTCAGAGTCTGTGTCTTCCAACAAACAAGAGTTCATTTCTATTAAACCATGTGAATTTGGGGCTCAAATGATTTTACACAGTTCATGAACCCAACGCGATTCTCAAAATTAACTAAAGAGAATTAATGTAAGAGGAGCTGTGGTTGTATCAGTTACATAAGCGGAGTTGAATTACATATCGTCCCTATGAGTAGGAAAAAAAGTTTTTTTTTTTTTTTCTGGGCATTCTCATGGTTCTTGCTGTATTGGAAACACTGGAAAGAAGAGTATGCTTCTTGCCTTAAAACACCATGTGTTTCATGGATGAGAATACTGGTCTGAATTTGCCATAAGAAACGGAGTTAAAACACAGGATATGTGTTTTCCTACAAGAAAGAGTTCATTTCTGGTAAACCCAGTGAATTTTGGGCTCAAATGATTATACACATTTCACCAACCTATCGCAAATCTCACTGTTAACTAAAGAACATTTCTGTAAGAGGCGCTGTGGTTAGTATCAGGTTCATAAGCAGAGTTGAATTGCATATGGTCCGTATAAACAGGAAACACAGTTCCTTTTTTCTGGGCATTCTCAAGTTTCTTACTGTATTGAGGCGCTGGAAAGAAGAGGATGCTTCTTGCGTTAAAACAGCATGTGTTTCATGTATGAGAACACTGCTCTGAATTTCACTTCAGAAACGGAGTAAAACCCCCGGATCTGATTGTTCCTATGAGAAACAGTTCATTTCGGTTAAACCAAGTGATTTTGGGGCTCCAATATTTTACACAGTTCATGAACCCAACGTGATTCTCACTATTATCTAAAGAGCATTTATTTTAGAGGAGCTAGGGTTTGTATCAGTTTCATAAGCAGAGTTGAACTACATATGGTCTGTATGAGTAGGAAACACAGTTCTTTTTTTCTTGGCATGCTCATGGTTCTTGCTGTATTGTAGACATTGGAAAGAAGAGGAAGCTTCTTGCCTTAAAAAAGAATGTGTTAAAGGGATGAGAACTCTGGTCTTTATTTCCCTTCACAAACGGAGTTAAACCCCAGGATCTGTTTCTTCCTACAAGCAAGAGTTCATTTCTGGTAAACCCAGTGAATTTTGGGCTCAAATGATTTTACACAGTTCACAAACCCATCGCGATTCTCACTACTTACTAAAGAGCATTTATGTAAGTTGAGCTGTGGCTTGTATCAGTTTCATATGCAGAGTTGAAGTATATATGTTCCCTATGAGTAGGACACACAGTTCTTTTTTTCAGGGAATTCTCATGCTTCATTTTGTATTGGAGACGCTGGAAAGAAGAGGATGCTTCTTGCCTTAAAACACCATGTGTTTCATGGATGAGAATACTGGTCTGAATTTGCCATAAGAAACGGAGTTAAACCCAGGATATGTGTCTTCCTACAAGAAAGAGTTCATTTCTGGTAAACTCAGTGAATTTTGGTCTCCAATGATTTATACAGTTCAGGAAAGTAACTCGTTTCTCAGTAATAACTAAAGAGCATTTATGTAAGAGGAGCTGTGGTTTGCATCAGTTTCATTAGCAGAGTTGAACTTGATATGGTCCTTTTGAGTCGGAAACAAAGTTCTTTTTATCTGAGAATGCTCATTGTTCTTGCTGTATTGGACACACTTGAAAGAATAGGATGCTTCCTCTCGGTAAACAGAGTGTATTTCATGGATGAGAACTCTGGTGTGAATTTCCCTTCAAAAAACGGAGTTAAACCACAGGATCTGGGTCTTCATACATGCAAGAGTTCATTTCTGGTAAACCCAGTGAATTTTGGGCTCAAATGATTTTACACAGTTCAAGAACCAAACGCTATTCTCACTATAAACTAAAGAGCATTTATGGAAGTGGAGTTGTGGTGTGTATCAGTTTCTTAAGCAGGGTTGAACTAGATATGGTCCGTATGAGTAGGAAACAAAGTTTTTTTATCTGGGCATGCTCATGGTTCTTGGTATATTGGAGACTCTTAGGAAGAGCATTCTTCTTGGTTTCAACAGAGTGTGTTTCATGGATGAGAACACTGGTCTGAATTTCCCTTCAGAAACGGGGTTAAACCCCATGTTCTGTGTCTTCCTACAAGCAAGAGTTCATTTCTGGAAAACCCATTGAATTTTGGGCTCAAATGATTTTACACAGTTCACGAACGCAACGCGTTTCACACTATTAACTAAAGAGCACTTATGTAAGAGGAGCTGTGGTGTGTATAAGTTTCATAATTAGATTTGAACTAGTTATGGTCTATATGATTACGAAACAAAATTATTTTTTGTCTTGGCATGCTCATGTTTCTTGCTGTATTGGAGACCCTGGAAAGAAGAGCTTGCTTCTTGCGTCAAAACAGAGTGTGTTTCATGGATGAGACCACTGGACTTACGTTCCCTTCAGAAATGGAGTTAAACCCCAGGATCTTGGTCTTCCTACAAGCAAGAGTTTATTTCTGGTAAACACAGTGAATTTTGGGCTCAAATGATTTTACACAGTTCACGAAGCAATGCGAATCTCACTATTAACTAAACAGCATTTAGTAAGAGGAGCTGTGGCTTGGATCCATCTCATAAGCAGTGTTGCACAAAATATTGTCCCAATGAATAGGAAACACAGTTCTGTTTTTCTGTCGATGCTCATGGTTCCTGCTGTATTATAGATGCACGAAAGAAGAGGATGCTTCTTGCCTTAAACAGAGTGTGCTTCAGGGATGAGAACTCTTGTTTGAATTCCCCTTCAGAAACGGAGTTTAACCAAGGATCTGTGTCTTCCTACAAGCAAGAGTTCATTTCTGGTACACCCAGTGAATTTGGGATCAAATGATTTTACACAGTTCACGAATCCAACCCGTTTCTCACTATTAACTAAAGAACATTTATGTAAGAGGAGCTGTGGTTTGTATCAGTTTCATAAGCAGAGTTGAACTAGATCTGGTCCTTATTAGTAGGAAACGCAGTTCTTTTTTTCTGGGCATGCTCATGGTTCTTGCTGTATTGGAGACGCTGGAAAGAAGAGGATGCTTCTTGCCTTAAAACAGAGTGTGTTTCAGGGATGAGAACTCTGGTCTGAATTTCCCTTCAGGAACGGAGTTAAACCCCAGGATCTGTGTCTTCCTACAAGCAAGAGTTCATTTTGGGAAACACAGTGAACTTTGTGCTCAAATGATTTTACACAGTTCACAAACACAACGTGTTTCTCACTATTAACTAAAGAGCATTTATTTAAGAGGAGCAGTGGTTTGTATCAGTTTCATAAGCATAGTTGAAGTAGATCTGGTCCTTATTTGTAGGAAACACAGTTCTTTTTTTATGGGCATGCTTATGGTTCTTGCTGTATTGGAGACGCTGGAAAGAAGAGGATGCTTCTTGCCTTAAAACAGAGTGTGTTTCAGGGATGAGAACTCTGGTCTGAATTTCCCTTAAGGAACGGTGTTAAACCCCAGGATCTGTGTCTTCCTACAAGCAAGAGTTCATTTCTTGTAAACCCAGTGAATTTTGGGCTCAAATGATTTTACAGAGTTCAAGTGCCCATCGTGATTCTCACTATTAAGTAAAGATCATTTATGTAGGAGGAGCTGTGGCTTGGATCAGTTTCATAAGCAGAGTTGAACTACATATGGTCCCTATGAGTAGTAAACCCTGTTCTTTTTTTTTCTGGGCATGCTCTTGTTTCTTGCTGAATTGGAGAAGCAGGATAGAAGAGGATGCTTCTTGCCTTAAAACAGAGTGTGTTTCAGGGATGAGAACACTGGTCTGAATTTCCCTTCAGAAACGGAGTAAACCCAAGTATCTGTGTCTTCTTACAAGCAAGAGTTCATTAAGGGTAAACCCAGAGAAATTTGGTATGAAATGAATTTACACAGTTCACGAAACCAACGCGTTTCTCATTATTTCCTAAAGAGCATTTATGTAAGAGGAGCTGTGGCTTGGATCAGTTTCATAAGCAGTGTTGCACTACATATGGTCCCAATGAGTAGGAAACACAGTTTTGTTTTTCTGGCCATGCTCATGGTTCTTGCTGTATTGGAGACGCTGGGAGGAAGAGCTTGCTTCTTGCCTTAAAACAGAGTGTGTTTCATGGATGAGAACACTGGTCTGAATTTCCCTTCAGAAATGGACTTAAACCCCAGGATCTGTGTCTTCCTACAAGCAGGAGTTCATTTCTGGTAAACCAAGTGAATATTGGGCTCAAATGATTTTACACAGTACACCAACAAAACACGATTCTCACTAGTAAGTAAAGAGCCTTTATGTAAGAGGAGCTGTGGTTTGTATCAGTTTCATAAGCAGAGTTGAACTACATATGGTCAGTATGAGTAGGAAACACAGTTTTTTTTTCAGATAATGCTCATGGTTCTTGCTGTATTGGTAACGCTGTAAAGAAGAGCTTTCTTCTGCATTAAAACACAGTGAGATTCATGGATGAGAACATTGGTCTGAATTTCCTTTCAGAAACGGAGTTACCTCACGATATGTGTCTTCCAACAAACAAGAGTTCATTTCTGTTAAACCAAGTGAATTTGGGGCTCCATTATTTACACAGTTCATGAACCCAACGTGATTCTCACTATCATCTAAAGAGCATTTATTTTAGAGGAGCTGTGGTTTGTATCAGTTTCATTAGAAGAGTTGAACTACATATGGTCTGTATGAGTAGGAAACACTTTTCTTTTTTTCTGGGCATGCTCATGGTTCTTGCTGTATTGGAGATGCTGGAAATAAGAGGAAGCTTCTTGCCTTAAAAAAGAATGTGTTAAAGGGATGAGAACTCTCCTCTGAATTTCCCTTCAGAAAAGGAGTTAAACCGCATGATCTGTGTCTTCCTACAAGCAAGAGTTCATTTCTGGTAAACCAATTGAATTTTTGGCTCAAATGATTTTACACAGTTCACAAACCCATAGCGATTCTCACTATTTACTAAAGTGCATTTATGTAAGAGGAGCTGCGGTTTGTGTCAGTTTCATATGCAGAGCTGAGCTACATATGGTCTGTATGAGTAGGAAAAACAGTTCTTTTTTTTTTGCATGCTCATTGTTCTTGGTGTATTGGAGAATCTGGAAAGAAGAGCTTGCGTCTTGCATTAAAACAGAGAGTGTTTCATGGATGAGAACACTGGTCTGAATATCCCATCAGAAATGGAGTTAAACCCCAGGATCTGTGCCTTCCTACAAGCAAGAGTTCATTTCTGGTAAACTACGTGAATTTTGTGCTCAAATGATTTTACACAGTTCACAAACCCATCGTGATTATCACTATTTACTAAAGAGCATTTATGTAAGAAGAGCTGTGGTTTATATCAGTTACATATGCAGAGTTGAACTACATCTGGTCCGTATGAGTAGGAAACACAGTTCTTTTTTTCAGTACATGCTCAATGTTCTTGCCGTATTGGAGATGCTGGAAAGAAGAGCTTGCATCTTGCGTTAAATCAGAGTGTGTTTCATGGATGAGAACACTGGACAGAATTTTCCTTCAGAAACGAAGTTAATCCCCAGGATCGTTGTCTTCCTACAAGCTAGAGTTCATTTCTGGTAAACAAAGGGAATTTTGGCCTCATATGATTTTACACAGTTCACAAACCCATCTCGATTTTCACTATTTACTAAAGCGCACTTTTGTAAGAGGAGCTGTGGTTTTTATCGGTTTCATATGCAGAGTTGAACTACATATGGTCTGTTTGAGTAGGAAACACAGTTCTTTTACTCTGGGCATGCTCATGGTTCATGCTATATTGGAGATGCTGGAAAGAAGAGGATGCTTCTTGCCTTTAAAAAGAGTGTGTTTCAGGGATGAGAACTCTGGTCTGAATTTGCCTTCAGAAACGGAGTTAAACCCCAGGATGTGTGTCTTCCTAAGAGCAAGAGTTCATTTCTGTTAAATCCAAGTGATATTGTCGCTCAAATATTTTACACAGTTCATGAATCCAACGTGATTCTCACTATTAACTAAAGAGCATATTTGTTAGAGGTGCTGTGGTTTGTATCAGTTTCATAAGCAGATTTGAACTACATATGGTCTGTTTGAGTAGGAAACACAGTTCTTTTTTTCTGAGCATGCTCATGGTTCTTGCTGTATTGGAGATGTTGGAAAGAAGAGCTTGCTTCTTGCGTGAAAACAGAGTATGTTTCATGGTCTCAGTTTGCCTTCAGAAACGGAGTTAAACCTCAGAGTCTGTGTCTTCCAACAAACAAGAGTTCATTTCTATTAAACCATGTGAATTTGGGGCTCAAATGATTTTACACAGTTCACGAACCCAACGCGATTCTCAAAATTAACCAAAGAGCATTTATGTAAGAAGAGCTGTGGTTGTATCAGTTACATAAGTGGAGTTGAACTACATATCGTCCCTATGAGTAGGAAAAAAAGTTTTTTTTTTTTTCTGGGCATGCTCATGGTTCTTGCTGTATTGGAAACACTGGAAAGAAGAGTATGCTTCTTGCCTTAAAACACCATGTGTTTCATGGATGAGAATACTGGTCTGAATTTGCCATAAGAAACGGAGTTAAAACCCAGGATATGTGTTTTCCTACAAGAAAGAGGTCATTTCTGGTAAACCCAGTGAATTTTGGGCTCAAATGTTTATACACATTTCACGAACCTATCGCGACTCTCACTGTTAACTAAAGAACATTTCTGTAAGAGGCGCTGTGGTTTGTATCAGGTTCATAAGCAGAGTTGAATTGCATATGGTCCGTATAAACAGGAAACACAGTTCCTTTTTTCTGGGCATTCTCAAGTTTCTTACTGTATTGAGGCGCTGGAAAGAAGAGGATGCTTCTTGCGTTAAAACAGCATGTGTTTCATGTATGAGAACACTGGTCTGAATTTCACTTCAGAAACGGAGTAAAACCCCCGGATCTGATTCTTCCTACTTGCAACAGTTCATTTCTGTTAAACCAAGTGATTTTGGGGCTCCATTATTTTACACAGTTCATGAACCCAACGTGATTCTCACTATTATCTAAAGAGCATTTATTTTAGAGGAGCTAGGGTTTGTATCAGTTTCATAAGCAGAGTTGAACTACATATGGTCTGTATGAGTAGGAAACACAGTTCTTTTTTTCTTGGCATGCTCATGGTTCTTGCTGTATTGTAGACATTGGAAAGAAGAGGAAGCTTCTTGCCTTAAAAAAGAATGTGTTAAAGGGATGAGAACTCTGGTCTTTATTTCCCTTCACAAACGGAGTTAAACCCCAGGATCTGTTTCCTCCTACAAGCAAGAGTTCATTTCTGGTAAACCAAGTGAATTTTGGGCTCAAATGATTTTACACAGTTCACAAACCCATCGCGATTCTCACTACTTACTTAAGAGCATTTATGTAAGTTTAGCTGTGGCTTGTATCAGTTTCATATGCAGAGTTGAAGTATATATGTTCCGTATGAGTAGGAAACACAGTTCTTTTTTTCAGGGAATTCTCAGGCTTCTTTTTGTATTGGAGACGCTGGAAAGAAGAGGATGCTTCTTGCCTTAAAACACCATGTGTTTCATGGATGAGAATACTGGTCTGAATTTGCCATTAGAAACAGAGTTAAACCCAGGATATGTGTCTTCCTACAAGAAAGAGTTCATTTCTGGTAAAACCAGTGAATTTTGGGCTCATATGATTATACACATTTCACGAACCTATCGCGACTCTCACTGTTAACTAAAGAACATTTATGTAAGAGGCGCTATGCTTTGTATCAGTTTCATAAGCAGAGTTGATCTACATATGGTCCTTATCAGTAGAAAACTCTGTTCTGTTTTTCTGGGCATGCTCATGGTTCTTGCTGTATTGGAGACACTGGAAAGAAGAGCTTGCTACTTGCGTTAAAACAGAATGTGTTTCACGGATGAGAACTCTGGTCTGAATTTCCCTTCAGAAAGGGAGTTAAACCCTAGGGTCTGTGTCTTCCTGCAAGCAAGAGATCATTTCTGGTACACCATGTGAATTTTGGCCTCAAATGATTTGCACAGTTCATGAACGCAACACGTTTCACACTATTAACTAAAGAGCACTTATGTAAGAGGAGCTGTGGTGTGTATAAGTTTCATAAGCAGATTTGAACTAGATATGGTCCGTATGATGACAAAACAAAATTATTTTTTGTCTTGGCATGCTCCTGTTTCTTGCTTTATTGGAGACCCTAGAAAGAAGAGCTTGCTTCTTGCGTTAAAACAGAGCGTTTTTCATTGATGAGAATACTGGTCTGAATTTCCCTACAGAAACGGGGTTAAACCCCAGGATCTGTGTTTTCCTACAAGTAAGAGTTCATTTCTGGTAAACTCAGTGAATTTTGGTCTCCAATGATTTATACAGTTCAGGAAAGTAACTCGTTTCTCAGTAATAACTAAAGAGCATTTATGTAAGAGGAGCTGTGGTTTGCATCAGTTTCATTAGCAGAGTTGAACTTGATATGGTCCTTTTGAGTCGGAAACAAAGTTCTTTTTATCTGAGAATGCTCATTGTTCTTGCTGTATTGGACACACTCGAAAGAATAGGATGCTTCCTCTCGGTAAACAGAGTGTATTTCATGGATGAGAACTCTGGTGTGAATTTCCCTTCAAAAAACGGAGTTAAACCACAGGATCTGGGTCTTCATACATGCAAGAGTTCATTTCTGGTAAACCCAGTGAATTTTGGGCTCAAATGATTTTACACAGTTCAAGAACCAAACGCTATTCTCACTATAAACTAAAGAGCATTTATGGAAGAGGAGTTGTGGTGTGTATCAGTTTCTTAAGCAGGGTTGAACTAGATATGGTCCGTATGAGTAGGAAACAAAGTTCTTTTTATCTGGGCATGCTCATGGTTCTTGGTATATTGGAGACTCTTAGGAAGAGCATTCTTCTTGGTTTCAACAGAGTGTGTTTCATGGATGAGAACACTGGTCTGAATTTCCCTTCAGAAACGGGGTTAAACCCCATGTTCTGTGTCTTCCTACAAGCAAGAGTTCATTTCTGGAAAACCCATTGAATTTTGGGCTCAAATGATTTTACACAGTTCACGAACGCAACGCGTTTCACACTATTAACTAAAGAGCACTTATGTAAGAGGAGCTGTGGTGTGTATAAGTTTCATAATTAGATTTGAACTAGTTATGGTCTATATGATTACGAAACAAAATTATTTTTTGTCTTGGCATGCTCATGTTTCTTGCTGTATTGGAGACCCTGGAAAGAAGAGCTTGCTTCTTGCGTTAAAACAGAGTGTGTTTCATGGATGAGAACACTGGACCTACGTTCCCTTCAGAAATGGAGTTAAACCCCAGGATCTTGGTCTTCCTACAAGCAAGAGATTATTTCTGGTAAACACAGTGAATTTTGGGCTCAAATGATTTTACACAGTTCACGAAGCAATGCGAATCTCACTATTAACTAAACAGCATTTAGTAAGAGGAGCTGTGGCTTGGATCCGTCTCATAAGCAGTGTTGCACAAAATATTGTCCCAATGAATAGGAAACACAGTTCTGTTTTTCTGTTGATGCTCATGGTTCTTGATGTATTATAGACGCACGAAAGAAGAGGATGTTTCTTGCCTTAAACAGAGTGTGTTTCAAGGATGAGAACTCTGGTCTGAATTTCCCTTCAGGAACGGAGTTAAACCCCAGGATCTGTGTCTTCCTACAAGCAAGAGTTCATTTTGGGAAACACAGTGAACTTTGTGCTCAAATGATTTTACACAGTTCACAAACACAACGTGTTTCTCACTATTAACTAAAGAGCATTTATTTAAGAGGAGCAGTGGTTTGTATCAGTTTCATAAGCATAGTTGAAGTAGATCTGGTCCTTATTTGTAGGAAACACAGTTCTTTTTTTATGGGCAAGCTTATGGTTCTTGCTGTATTGGAGACGCTGGAAAGAAGAGGATGCTTCTTGCCTTAAAACAGAGTGTGTTTCAGGGATGAGAACTCTGGTCTCAATTTCCCTTAAGGAACGGTGTTAAACCCCAGGATCTGTGTCTTCCTACAAGCAAGAGTTCATTTCTTGTAAACCCAGTGAATTTTGGGCTCAAATGATTTTTCAGAGTTCAAGTACCCATCGTGATTCTCACTATTAAGTAAAGAACATTTATGTAAGAGATCGCTGTGGCTTGGATCAGTTTCATAAGCAGAGTTGAACTACATATGGTCCCTATGAGTAGTAAACCCTGTTCTTTTTTTTCTGGGCATGCTCTTGTTTCTTGCTGAATTGGAGAAGCAGGATAGAAGAGGATGCTTCTTGCCTTAAAACAGAGTGTGTTTCAGGGATAAGAACACTGGTCTGAATTTCCCTTCAGAAACGGAGTAAACCCAAGATTCTGTGTCTTCTTACAAGCAAGAGTTCATTAAGGGTAAACCCAGAGAAATTTGTTATGAAATGAATTTACACAGTTCACGAAACCAACGCGTTTCTCATTATTTCCTAAAGAGCATTTATGTAAGAGGAGCTGTGGCTTGGATCTGTTTCATAAGCAGTGTTGCACTACATATGGTCCCAATGAGTAGGAAACACAGTTTTGTTTTTCTGGCCATGCTCATGGTTCTTGCTGTATTGGAGACGCTGGGAGGAAGAGCTTGCTTCTTGCCTTAAAACAGAGTGTGTTTCAGGGATGAGAACACTGGTCTGAATTTCCCTTCAGAAACGGAGTTAAACCCCACGATCTGTGTTTTGCTACAAGCAAGAGTTCATTTCTGGTAAACCCAGTGAATTTTGGGCTCAAATGAATTTACACAGTTCACGAACCCAACGCAATTCTAACTATTAACTAAAGAGCATTTATGTAAGAGGAGCTGTGGTTTGTATCAGTGTCATAAGCAGAGTTGAAATGCATATGGTCGGTATCAGTAGGAAACACAGTTGTATTTTTCTGGCTATGCTCATGGTTCTTTCTGTATTGGTGAAGCTGGAAAGAAGTAGATGCTTCTTGCGTTAAAACAGAGTGTGTTTCAGGGATGAGAACTCTGGTCTGAATTTCCCTTCAGAAACAGTGTAAACCCAAGGATCTGTGTCTTCTTACAAGCAATAGTTCATTTATGGTAAAATAAGTGAATTTTGGGATCAAATGAATTTACACAGTTCACGAAACCAACGCGTTTCTCACTATTTACTAAATAGATTTATGTAAGAGGAGCTGTGGTTTGAATCAGTTTCATAAGCAGAGTTGAACTACATATGGTCCGTATCAGTAGGAAACACAGATCTTTTTTTCTGGGCATGCTCAGGTTTCTTGCTGTATTGGAGAGTCAGGGAAGAAGAGCATGCTCCTTGCGTTAAAACAGAGTGTGTTTCAGGGATGAGAACACTGGTCTGAATATCCCTTCAGAAACGGAGTAAACCCAAGGATCTGTGTCTTCTTACAAGCAAGAGTTCATTTAGGGTAAACCCAGTGAATTTTGGTATGAAATGAATTTACCCAGTTCTCGAAACCAAGGCGTTTCTCACTATTTATAAAGTGCATTTATGTAAGAAGAGCTGTGGGTTGTATCAGTTTCATAAGGAGAGTTGAACTATATATATGGTGCGAATGAGTAGGAAACACAGTTCTTTTTTTCTGGGCATGCACATGTGTCTTGCTCTATTGGAGAGGCTGGGGAGAAGAGCATGCTTCTAGCGTTGAAACAGAGTGTGTTTCATGGATGAGAACACTGGTCTGAATTGCCCTTCAGAAACGGAGTAAACCCAAGGATCTGTGTCTTCTTACAAGCAAGAGTTCATTAAGGGTAAACCCAGTGAAATTTGGTATGAAATGAATTTACACATTTCACGAAACCAACGCGTTTCTCACTATTTACTAAAGAGCATTTATGTAAGAGGAGCTGTGGCTCTTATCAGTTTCAAAAGCAGTGTTGCACTACATATGGTCCCAATGAGTAGGAAACACAGTTTTGTTTTTCTGGGCATGCTCATGGTTCTTGCCTTATTGGAGATGCTGGGAAGAAGAGCTTGCTTCTTGCCTTAAAACAGAGTGTGTTTCAGGGATGAGAACTCTGGTCTGAATTTCCCTTCAGAAACGGAGTTGAACCCCAGCGTCTGTGTCTCACTACAAGCAAGAGTTCAATTAATGTAAACCCAGTGAATTTTGGGCACAAATGATTTTACACAGTTCACGAACCCAACGCATTTCTCACTAACTAAAGAGCATTTATGTAAGAGGAGCTGTGTTTTGGATCAGTTTCATAAGTAGAGTTGAACTACATATCGTCCCTATGAGTAGGAAACACAGTTCTATTTTTCTGGGCATGCTCATGGTTCTTTTTGTATTGGAGACGCTGGAAGAAGAGCATGCTTCTTTCCTTAAAACAGAGTGTGTTTCAGGGATGAGACTCTGGTCTGAATATCCCTTCAGAAACAGAGTAAACCCAAGGATCTCTGTCTTCTTACAAGCAAGAGTTCATTTAGGGTAAACCCAGTGAATTTTGCGCTCAAATGATTTTACACAGTTCACGAACCCAACCCGTTACTCAATATTAACTAAAGAGCATTTATGTAAGAGGAGCTGTGATTTGTATCAGTTTCATAAGCAGAGTTGAACTACATATGGTCCGTATGAGTAGGAAACACAGTTCTTTTTTTCTGGGCATGCTCATGGTTCCTGATGTATTGGAGACGCTGGAACGAAGTGCTTGCATCTTGCCTTAAAACAGAGTGTTTTTCAGGGATGAGAACTCTGGTGTGAATTTCCTTTCAGAAACGGAGTTAAACCCCAGGATCTGTATCTTCCTACAAGCAAGAGTTCATTTCAGGTAAACCAAGTTTATTTTGGGCACAAATGATTTTACACAGTTCACGAACCCAACGCATTTCTCACAAACTAAAGAGCATTTATGTAAGAGGAGCTATGGTTTGTATCAGTTTTATAAGCAGAGTTGAACTACATATGGTCCTTATGAGTAGGAATCACAGTTCTTTTTTTCTGGACATGCTCATGGTTCATGGTGTATTGGAGACGCAGGAAAGAAGAGCTTGTTTCTTGCCTTAAAGCAGAGTGTGTTTCAGGGATGAGAACTCTGGTCCGAATTTCCCTTCAGAAACGGAGTTAAACCCCAGGATCTGTGTCTTCCTACAAGCAAGAGGTCATTTCTGGTAAACCCAGTGAATTTTGAGCACAAATGATTTTACATAGTTCACGAACCCAACGCGTTTATCACTATTCACTAAAGAGCCTTTATGTAAGAGGAGCTGTGATTTGAATCAGTTTCATAAGCAGATTTGCACTATATATGGAATGTATGAGTAGGAAACACAATTCTTTTTTCTGGCCATGCTCATGGTTCTTCCTGTTTTGGGGAAGCTGGAAAGAAGTGGATGCTTCTTGCCTTAAAACAGTGTGTGTTTCAGGGATGAGAACTCTGGTCTGAATTTCCCTTCAGAAACAGAGTTTAACCCAGGATCTGTGTCTTCCTACAAGCAAGAGTTCATTTTGGGAAACCCAGTGAATTTTGGGCTCAAATGATTTTATATAGTTCAAAAACACAACGTGTTTCTCACTATTAACTAAAGAGCATTTATGTAAGAGGAGATGAGGTTTGTATCAGTTTCATAAGCAGAGTTGACCTAGATGTTTTCCTTATTAGTAGGAAACACAGTTCTTTTTTTCTGGTCATGCTCATGGTTCTTGCTGTATTGGAGTCGCTGGAAAGAAGAGGATGCTTCTTGCCTTAAAACAGAGTGTGTTTCAGGGATGAGAACGCTGTTCTGATTTTCCCTTCAGGAACGGAGTTAAACCCCAGGATCTGTATCTTCGTACAAGCAAGAGTTCATTTCAGGTAAACCAAGTTTATTTTGGGCACTAATGATTTTACACAGTTCACGAACCCAACGCATTTCTCACTATTAACTAAAGAGCATTTATGTAAGAGGAGCTGTGGTTTGTATCAGTTTCATAAGCAGAGTTGAACTTCATATGGTCTTTATGAGTAGGAAACACAGTTCATTTTTCTGGGCATGCTCATGGTTCTTGCAGAAATGGAGACGCTGGAAAGAAGAGCTTGCTTTTGCCTTAAAACAGAGTGTGTTTCAGGGATGAGAACACTGGTCTGAATTTCCCTTCAGAAACGGAGTTAAACCCCAGGATCTGTGTATTGCTACAGGCAAGAGTTCATTTCTGGTAAACCCAGTCAATTTTGGGCTCAAATGATTTTACAAATTTCACGAACCCAACGCGTTTCTCACTATTAACTAAAGAGCATTTATGTAATAGGAGCTGTGGTTTGTATCAGTTTCATAAGCAGAGTTGAACTACATATGGTCCCTATGAATAGGACACACAGTTCTTTTTTTCTGGACATGCTCATGGTTCTTACTGTATTGGAAACGCTCGAAAGAAAAGGATGCTTCTTGCCTTAAACAGAGCGTACTTCAGGGATGAGAACTCTGCTTTCAATTTCCCCTCAGAAACGGAGTTTAACCCAGGATCTGTGTCTTCCTACAAGCAAGAGTTCATATTGGGAAATACAGTGAATTTTGCTCTCAAATGATTTTACACAGTTCACAAACACAACGTGTTTCTCACTATTAACTAAAGAGCATTTATGTAAGAGGAGCTGTGGCTTGGATCAGTTTCATAAGCAGAGTTGAACTACATATGGTCCCTATGAGTTGTAAACCCAGTTCTTTTTTTCTAGGCATGCTGTTGTTTCTTGCTGTATTGGAGAGGCAGGGTAGAAAAAGATGCTTCTTTCCTTAAAACAGAGTGTGTTTCAGGGATGAGAACTCTGGTCTGAATTTCCCTTCAGAAACGGAGTTGAACCCCAGCGTCTGTGTCTCACTACAAGCAAGAGTTCAATTAATGTAAACCCAGTGAATTTTGGGCACAAATGATTTTACACAGTTCACGAACCCAACGCATTTCTCACTAACTAAAGAGCATTTATGTAAGAGGAGCTGTGTTTTGGATCAGTTTCATAAGTAGAGTTGAACTACATATCGTCCCTATGAGTAGGAAACACAGTTCTATTTTTCTGGGCATGCTCATGGTTCTTTTTGTATTGGAGACGCTGGAAGAAGAGCATGCTTCTTTCCTTAAAACAGAGTGTGTTTCAGGGATGAGACTCTGGTCTGAATATCCCTTCAGAAACAGAGTAAACCCAAGGATCTCTGTCTTCTTACAAGCAAGAGTTCATTTAGGGTAAACCCAGTGAATTTTGCGCTCAAATGATTTTACACAGTTCACGAACCCAACCCGTTACTCAATATTAACTAAAGAGCATTTATGTAAGAGGAGCTGTGATTTGTATCAGTTTCATAAGCAGAGTTGAACTACATATGGTCCGTATGAGTAGGAAACACAGTTCTTTTTTTCTGGGCATGCTCATGGTTCCTGATGTATTGGAGACGCTGGAACGAAGTGCTTGCATCTTGCCTTAAAACAGAGTGTTTTTCAGGGATGAGAACTCTGGTGTGAATTTCCTTTCAGAAACGGAGTTAAACCCCAGGATCTGTATCTTCCTACAAGCAAGAGTTCATTTCAGGTAAACCAAGTTTATTTTGGGCACAAATGATTTTACACAGTTCACGAACCCAACGCATTTCTCACAAACTAAAGAGCATTTATGTAAGAGGAGCTATGGTTTGTATCAGTTTTATAAGCAGAGTTGAACTACATATGGTCCTTATGAGTAGGAATCACAGTTCTTTTTTTCTGGACATGCTCATGGTTCATGGTGTATTGGAGACGCAGGAAAGAAGAGCTTGTTTCTTGCCTTAAAGCAGAGTGTGTTTCAGGGATGAGAACTCTGGTCCGAATTTCCCTTCAGAAACGGAGTTAAACCCCAGGATCTGTGTCTTCCTACAAGCAAGAGGTCATTTCTGGTAAACCCAGTGAATTTTGAGCACAAATGATTTTACATAGTTCACGAACCCAACGCGTTTATCACTATTCACTAAAGAGCCTTTATGTAAGAGGAGCTGTGATTTGAATCAGTTTCATAAGCAGATTTGCACTATATATGGAATGTATGAGTAGGAAACACAATTCTTTTTTCTGGCCATGCTCATGGTTCTTCCTGTTTTGGGGAAGCTGGAAAGAAGTGGATGCTTCTTGCCTTAAAACAGTGTGTGTTTCAGGGATGAGAACTCTGGTCTGAATTTCCCTTCAGAAACAGAGTTTAACCCAGGATCTGTGTCTTCCTACAAGCAAGAGTTCATTTTGGGAAACCCAGTGAATTTTGGGCTCAAATGATTTTATATAGTTCAAAAACACAACGTGTTTCTCACTATTAACTAAAGAGCATTTATGTAAGAGGAGATGAGGTTTGTATCAGTTTCATAAGCAGAGTTGACCTAGATGTTTTCCTTATTAGTAGGAAACACAGTTCTTTTTTTCTGGTCATGCTCATGGTTCTTGCTGTATTGGAGTCGCTGGAAAGAAGAGGATGCTTCTTGCCTTAAAACAGAGTGTGTTTCAGGGATGAGAACGCTGTTCTGATTTTCCCTTCAGGAACGGAGTTAAACCCCAGGATCTGTATCTTCGTACAAGCAAGAGTTCATTTCAGGTAAACCAAGTTTATTTTGGGCACTAATGATTTTACACAGTTCACGAACCCAACGCATTTCTCACTATTAACTAAAGAGCATTTATGTAAGAGGAGCTGTGGTTTGTATCAGTTTCATAAGCAGAGTTGAACTTCATATGGTCTTTATGAGTAGGAAACACAGTTCATTTTTCTGGGCATGCTCATGGTTCTTGCAGAAATGGAGACGCTGGAAAGAAGAGCTTGCTTTTGCCTTAAAACAGAGTGTGTTTCAGGGATGAGAACACTGGTCTGAATTTCCCTTCAGAAACGGAGTTAAACCCCAGGATCTGTGTATTGCTACAGGCAAGAGTTCATTTCTGGTAAACCCAGTCAATTTTGGGCTCAAATGATTTTACAAATTTCACGAACCCAACGCGTTTCTCACTATTAACTAAAGAGCATTTATGTAATAGGAGCTGTGGTTTGTATCAGTTTCATAAGCAGAGTTGAACTACATATGGTCCCTATGAATAGGACACACAGTTCTTTTTTTCTGGACATGCTCATGGTTCTTACTGTATTGGAAACGCTCGAAAGAAAAGGATGCTTCTTGCCTTAAACAGAGCGTACTTCAGGGATGAGAACTCTGCTTTCAATTTCCCCTCAGAAACGGAGTTTAACCCAGGATCTGTGTCTTCCTACAAGCAAGAGTTCATATTGGGAAATACAGTGAATTTTGCTCTCAAATGATTTTACACAGTTCACAAACACAACGTGTTTCTCACTATTAACTAAAGAGCATTTATGTAAGAGGAGCTGTGGCTTGGATCAGTTTCATAAGCAGAGTTGAACTACATATGGTCCCTATGAGTTGTAAACCCAGTTCTTTTTTTCTAGGCATGCTGTTGTTTCTTGCTGTATTGGAGAGGCAGGGTAGAAAAAGATGCTTCTTTCCTTAAAACAGAGTGTGTTTCAGGGATGAGAACTCTGGTCTGAATTTCCCTTCAGAAACGGAGTTGAACCCCAGCGTCTGTGTCTCACTACAAGCAAGAGTTCAATTAATGTAAACCCAGTGAATTTTGGGCACAAATGATTTTACACAGTTCACGAACCCAACGCATTTCTCACTAACTAAAGAGCATTTATGTAAGAGGAGCTGTGTTTTGGATCAGTTTCATAAGTAGAGTTGAACTACATATCGTCCCTATGAGTAGGAAACACAGTTCTATTTTTCTGGGCATGCTCATGGTTCTTTTTGTATTGGAGACGCTGGAAGAAGAGCATGCTTCTTTCCTTAAAACAGAGTGTGTTTCAGGGATGAGACTCTGGTCTGAATATCCCTTCAGAAACAGAGTAAACCCAAGGATCTCTGTCTTCTTACAAGCAAGAGTTCATTTAGGGTAAACCCAGTGAATTTTGCGCTCAAATGATTTTACACAGTTCACGAACCCAACCCGTTACTCAATATTAACTAAAGAGCATTTATGTAAGAGGAGCTGTGATTTGTATCAGTTTCATAAGCAGAGTTGAACTACATATGGTCCGTATGAGTAGGAAACACAGTTCTTTTTTTCTGGGCATGCTCATGGTTCCTGATGTATTGGAGACGCTGGAACGAAGTGCTTGCATCTTGCCTTAAAACAGAGTGTTTTTCAGGGATGAGAACTCTGGTGTGAATTTCCTTTCAGAAACGGAGTTAAACCCCAGGATCTGTATCTTCCTACAAGCAAGAGTTCATTTCAGGTAAACCAAGTTTATTTTGGGCACAAATGATTTTACACAGTTCACGAACCCAACGCATTTCTCACAAACTAAAGAGCATTTATGTAAGAGGAGCTATGGTTTGTATCAGTTTTATAAGCAGAGTTGAACTACATATGGTCCTTATGAGTAGGAATCACAGTTCTTTTTTTCTGGACATGCTCATGGTTCATGGTGTATTGGAGACGCAGGAAAGAAGAGCTTGTTTCTTGCCTTAAAGCAGAGTGTGTTTCAGGGATGAGAACTCTGGTCCGAATTTCCCTTCAGAAACGGAGTTAAACCCCAGGATCTGTGTCTTCCTACAAGCAAGAGGTCATTTCTGGTAAACCCAGTGAATTTTGAGCACAAATGATTTTACATAGTTCACGAACCCAACGCGTTTATCACTATTCACTAAAGAGCCTTTATGTAAGAGGAGCTGTGATTTGAATCAGTTTCATAAGCAGATTTGCACTATATATGGAATGTATGAGTAGGAAACACAATTCTTTTTTCTGGCCATGCTCATGGTTCTTCCTGTTTTGGGGAAGCTGGAAAGAAGTGGATGCTTCTTGCCTTAAAACAGTGTGTGTTTCAGGGATGAGAACTCTGGTCTGAATTTCCCTTCAGAAACAGAGTTTAACCCAGGATCTGTGTCTTCCTACAAGCAAGAGTTCATTTTGGGAAACCCAGTGAATTTTGGGCTCAAATGATTTTATATAGTTCAAAAACACAACGTGTTTCTCACTATTAACTAAAGAGCATTTATGTAAGAGGAGATGAGGTTTGTATCAGTTTCATAAGCAGAGTTGACCTAGATGTTTTCCTTATTAGTAGGAAACACAGTTCTTTTTTTCTGGTCATGCTCATGGTTCTTGCTGTATTGGAGTCGCTGGAAAGAAGAGGATGCTTCTTGCCTTAAAACAGAGTGTGTTTCAGGGATGAGAACGCTGTTCTGATTTTCCCTTCAGGAACGGAGTTAAACCCCAGGATCTGTATCTTCGTACAAGCAAGAGTTCATTTCAGGTAAACCAAGTTTATTTTGGGCACTAATGATTTTACACAGTTCACGAACCCAACGCATTTCTCACTATTAACTAAAGAGCATTTATGTAAGAGGAGCTGTGGTTTGTATCAGTTTCATAAGCAGAGTTGAACTTCATATGGTCTTTATGAGTAGGAAACACAGTTCATTTTTCTGGGCATGCTCATGGTTCTTGCAGAAATGGAGACGCTGGAAAGAAGAGCTTGCTTTTGCCTTAAAACAGAGTGTGTTTCAGGGATGAGAACACTGGTCTGAATTTCCCTTCAGAAACGGAGTTAAACCCCAGGATCTGTGTTTTGCTACAAGCAAGAGTTCATTTCTGGTAAACCCAGTCAATTTTGGGCTCAAATGATTTTACAAATTTCACGAACCCAACGCGTTTCTCACTATTAACTAAAGAGCATTTATGTAATAGGAGCTGTGGTTTGTATCAGTTTCATAAGCAGAGTTGAACTACATATGGTCCCTATGAATAGGACACACAGTTCTTTTTTTCTGGACATGCTCATGGTTCTTACTGTATTGGAAACGCTCGAAAGAAAAGGATGCTTCTTGCCTTAAACAGAGCGTACTTCAGGGATGAGAACTCTGCTTTCAATTTCCCCTCAGAAACGGAGTTTAACCCAGGATCTGTGTCTTCCTACAAGCAAGAGTTCATATTGGGAAATACAGTGAATTTTGCTCTCAAATGATTTTACACAGTTCACAAACACAACGTGTTTCTCACTATTAACTAAAGAGCATTTATGTAAGAGGAGCTGTGGCTTGGATCAGTTTCATAAGCAGAGTTGAACTACATATGGTCCCTATGAGTTGTAAACCCAGTTCTTTTTTTCTAGGCATGCTGTTGTTTCTTGCTGTATTGGAGAGGCAGGGTAGAAAAGGATGCTTCTTTCCTTAAAACAGAGTGTGTTTCAGGGATGAGAACTCTGGTCTGAATTTCCCTTCAGAAACGGAGTTAAACCCCAGGATCTGTGTCATCATCCAAGCAAGAGTTCATTTCTGCTAAACCAAGTGAATTTTGGGCTCAAATGGTTTTACACAGTTCACGAACCCAACGCGATTCTCACTATTAACTAAAGAGCATTTATGTAAGAGAAGCTTTGCTTTGTATCAGTTTCATAAGCAGAGTTGAACTACATATGGTCCTTATCAGTAGAAAACTCAGTTCTGTTTTTCTGGGCATGCTCATGGTTCTTGCTGTATTGGAGACGCTGGAAAGAAGAATTTGCTTCTTGCGTTAAAACAGAGTGTGTTTCATGGGTGAGAACTCTGGTCTGAATTTCCCTTCAGAAATGGAGTTAAACCCCAGAGTCTGTGTCTTCCTGCAAGCAAGAGTTCATTTCTGGTACACCATGTGAATTTTGGGTTCAAATGATTTTACAATGTTCTAGAACCAACGCAATTCTCACTATTAACTAAAGAGCATTTATGTAAATGGTGCTGTTGTTTGTATCTGTTTCATAAGCAGAGTTGAACTACATATGGTCTGAATGAGTAGGAAACACAGTTCTTTTTTTTCAGGGCATGCTCATGGTACTTGCTGTATGGAGATGCTGGAAAGCAGAGGATGCGTCTTGTGTTAAAACAGAGTGTGTTTCATAGATTAGAACTCTGGTCTGAATTTCCCTTCAGAATCAGAGTTAAACCCCAGGATCTGTGTCTTCCTACAAGCAAGAGTTCATATCTGGTAAACCAAGTGTATTTGGGGCTCAAATGATTTCACACAGTTCTGGAACCCAACGTGATTCTCACTATTAACTAAAGAGCATTTATGTAAGAGGAGCTGTGGTTTGCATCATTTTCATAAGCAGAGTTGACCTGCATATGATCTGTATGAGTAAGAAGCACAGTTATTTTCTTCTGGGCAATGACATCGTTCTTTCTGTATTGGAGATGCTGGAAAGAAAAGGATGCTTCTTGCGTTAAAACACCATGTGTTTCATGGATGAGAACAATGTTCTGAATTTCCCTTCAGAAACGTCGTTTAACCCCAGGTCTCTGTCTTCCTACAAGCAAGAGTTCATTTCTGGTAAACCCAGTGAATTTTGGGCTCAAATGATTTTACACTGTTCTCGAACCCAACGTGATTCTAACTATTAACTAAAGAGCATTTATGTAAGAGGAGCTGTGGTTTGTATCAGTTTCATTATCAGAGTTGAACTACATATGGTCCGTATGAGTAGGAAACACAGTTCATTTTTTCTGGGCATGCTCATGGTTCTTGCTGTAATGGAGAAGCTGGAAAGAAGAACTTGCTTCTTGCGATAAAACAGAGTGTGTTTCATGGATGACAACATTGGTCTGAATATAGTTTCAGAAATGGACTGAAACCCCAGGATCTGTGTCTTCCTACAAGCAGGAGTTCATTTCTGGTAAACCAAGTGAATATTGTCTCAAATGAATTTACACAGTACACCAACAGAACACGATTCTCACTAATAACTAAAGAGCCTTTATGTAAGAGGAGCTGTGGTTTGTATCAGTTTCATAAGCAGAGTTGAACTACATATGGTCAGTATGAGTAGGAAACACAATTTTTTTTTTTTTGAGGGAATGCTCATGGTTCTTGAAGTATTGGTAACACTGGAAAGAAGAGCTTTCTTCTGCATTAAAACACAGTGAGATTCATGGATGAGAACATTGGTCTGAATTTCCTTTCAGAAACGGCGTTACCTCACGATATGTGTCTTCCAACAAACAAGAGTTCATTTCTGTTAAACCAAGTGAATTTTGGGCTCCATTATTTTACACAGTTCATGAACCCAACGTGATTCTCACTATTATCTAAAGAGCATTTATTTTAGAAGAGCTGTGGTTTGTATCAGTTTCATTAGCAGAGTGGAACTACATATGGTCTGTATGAGTAGGAAACACAGTTCTTTTTTTCTGGGCATGCTCATGGTTCTTGCTGTATTGGAGACGCTGGAAAGAAGAGGAAGTTTCTTGCCTTAAAAAAGAATGTGTTAAAGGGATGAGAACTCTCCTCTGAATTTCCCTTAAGAAACGGAGTTAAACCCCATGATCTGTGTCTTCCTACAGCAAGAGTTCATTTCTGGTAAACCAATTGAATTTTTGGCTCAAATGATTTTACACAGTCCAAAAACCCATAGCGATTCTCACTATTTACTAAAGGGCATTGATGTTAGAGGTGCTGCGGTTTGTGTCAGTTTCATATGCAGAGCTGAGCTACATATGGTCTGTATGAGTAGGAAAAACATTTCTTTCTTTTTTTTTTTTGCATGCTCATCGTTCTTGGTGTATTGGAGACTCTGGAAAGAAGAGCTTGCGTCTTGCGTTAAAACAGAGTGTGTTTCATGGATGAGAACACTGGTCTTAATTTCCCATCAGAAACGGAGTTAAACCCCAGGATCTGTGTCTTCCTACAAGCAAGAGTTCATTTCTGGTAAATTACGTGAATTTGGGGCTCAAATGATTTTACACAGTTCCCAAACCCATCGTGATTCTATTTACTAAAGAGCATTTATGTAAGAGGAGCTGTGGTTTACATCAGTTACATATGCAGAGTTGAAGTACATATGGTCCTTATGAGTAGGAAACACTGTTCTTGTTTTCAGTACATGCTCAATGTTCTTGCTATATTGTAGACGCTGGAAAGAAGAGCTTGCTTCTTGAGTTAAATCAGAGTGTGTTTCATGGATGAGAACACTGGTCTGAATTTTCCTTCAGAAGCGTAGTTAATCCCCAGGATCTGTGTCTTCCTAAAAGCTAGAGTTCATTTCTGGTAAACAAAGGGAATTTTGGGCTCATATGATTTTACACAGTTCACAAACCCATCTCGATTTTCACTATTTACTAAAGCGCACTTTTGTAAGAGGAGCTGTGGTTTTTATCGGTTTCATATGCAGAGTTGAACTACATATGGTCTGTTTGAGTAGGAAACACAGTTCTTTTACTCTGGGCATGCTCATGGTTCATGCTACATTGGAGATGCTGGAAAGAAGAGGATGCTTCTTGCCTTTAAAAAGAGTGTGTTTCAGGGATGAGAACTCTGGTCTGAATTTGCCTTCAGAAACGGAGTTAAACCCCAGGATGTGTGTCTTCCTAAGAGCAAGAGTTCATTTCTGTTAAACCAAGTGATTTTGTCGCTCAAATATTTTACACAGTTCATGAATCCAACGTGATTCTCACTATTAACTAAAGAGCATATTTGTTAGAGGTGCTGTGGTTTGTATCAGTTTCATAAGCAGATTTGAACTACATATGGTCTGTTTGAGTAGGAAACACAGTTCTTTTTTTCTGAGCATGCTCATGGTTCTTGCTGTATTGGAGATGTTGGAAAGAAGAGCTTGCTTCTTGTGTGAAAACAGAGTATGTTTCATGGGTGAGAACACTGGTCTGAGTTTGCCTTCAGAAACGGAGTTAAACCTCAGAGTCTGTGTCTTCCAACAAACAAGAGTTCATTTCTATTAAACCATGTGAATTTGGGGCTCAAATGATTTTACACAGTTCACGAACCCAACGCGATTCTCAAAATTAACTAAAGAGCATTTATGTAAGAGGAGCTGTGGTTGTATCAGGTACATAAGCGGAGTTGAACTACATATCGTCCCTATGAGTAGGAAAAAAAGTTTTTTTTTTTTTTTTCTGGGCATTCTCATGGTTCTTGCTGTATTGGTAACGCTGTAAAGAAGAGCTTTCTTCTGCATTAAAACACAGTGAGATTCATGGATGAGAACATTGGTCTGAATTTCCTTTCAGAAACGGAGTTACCTCACGATATGTGTCTTCCAACAAACAAGAGTTCATTTCTGTTAAACCAAGTGAATTTGGGGCTCCATTATTTACACAGTTCATGAACCCAACGTGATTCTCACTATCATCTAAAGAGCATTTATTTTAGAGGAGCTGTGGTTTGTAACAGTTTCATTAGAAGAGTTGAACTACATATGGTCTGTATGAGTAGGAAACACTTTTCTTTTTTTCTGGGCATGCTCATGGTTCTTGCTGTATTGGAGATGCTGGAAATAAGAGGAAGCTTCTTGCCTTAAAAAAGAATGTGTTAAAGGGATGAGAACTCTCCTCTGAATTTCCCTTCAGAAAAGGAGTTAAACCGCATGATCTGTGTCTTCCTACAAGCAAGAGTTCATTTCTGGTAAACCAACTGAATTTTTGGCTCAAATGATATTACACAGTTCACAAACCCATAGCGATTCTCACTATTTACTAAAGTGCATTTATGTAAGAGGAGCTGCGGTTTGTGTCAGTTTCATATGCAGAGCTGAGCTACATATGGTCTGTATGAGTAGGAAAAACAGTTCTTTTTTTTTTGCATGCTCATTGTTCTTGGTGTATTGGAGAATCTGGAAAGAAGAGCTTGCGTCTTGCATTAAAACAGAGAGTGTTTCATGGATGAGAACACTGGTCTGAATATCCCATCAGAAATGGAGTTAAACCCCAGGATCTGTGCCTTCCTACAAGCAAGAGTTCATTTCTGGTAAACTACGTGAATTTTGTGCTCAAATGATTTTACACAGTTCACAAACCCATCGTGATTATCACTATTTACTAAAGAGCATTTATGTAAGAAGAGCTGTGGTTTATATCAGTTACATATGCAGAGTTGAACTACATCTGGTCCGTATGAGTAGGAAACACAGTTCTTTTTTTCAGTACATGCTCAATGTTCTTGCCGTATTGGAGATGCTGGAAAGAAGAGCTTGCATCTTGCGTTAAATCAGAGTGTGTTTCATGGATGAGAACACTGGACAGAATTTTCCTTCAGAAACGAAGTTAATCCCCAGGATCGTTGTCTTCCTACAAGCTAGAGTTCATTTCTGGTAAACAAAGGGAATTTTGGCCTCATATGATTTTACACAGTTCACAAACCCATCTCGATTTTCACTATTTACTAAAGCGCACTTTTGTAAGAGGAGCTGTGGTTTTTATCGGTTTCATATGCATAGTTGAACTACATATGGTCTGTTTGAGTAGGAAACACAGTTCTTTTACTCTGGGCATGCTCATGGTTCATGCTATATTGGAGATGCTGGAAAGAAGAGGATGCTTCTTGCCTTTAAAAAGAGTGTGTTTCAGGGATGAGAACTCTGGTCTGAATTTGCCTTCAGAAACGGAGTTAAACCCCAGGATGTGTGTCTTCCTAAGAGCAAGAGTTCATTTCTGTTAAATCCAAGTGATATTGTCGCTCAAATATTTTACACAGTTCATGAATCCAACGTGATTCTCACTATTAACTAAAGAGCATATTTGTTAGAGGTGCTGTGGTTTGTATCAGTTTCATAAGCAGATTTGAACTACATATGGTCTGTTTGAGTAGGAAACACAGTTCTTTTTTTCTGAGCATGCTCATGGTTCTTGCTGTATTGGAGATGTTGGAAAGAAGAGCTTGCTTCTTGCGTGAAAACAGAGTATGTTTCATGGTCTCAGTTTGCCTTCAGAAACGGAGTTAAACCTCAGAGTCTGTGTCTTCCAACAAACAAGAGTTCATTTCTATTAAACCATGTGAATTTGGGGCTCAAATGATTTTACACAGTTCACGAACCCAACGCGATTCTCAAAATTAACCAAAGAGCATTTATGTAAGAGGAGCTGTGGTTGTATCAGTTACATAAGCGGAGTTGAACTACATATCGTCCCTATGAGTAGGAAAAAAAGTTTTTTTTTTTTCTGGGCATTCTCATGGTTCTTGCTGTATTGGAAACACTGGAAAGAAGAGTATGCTTCTTGCCTTAAAACACCATGTGTTTCATGGATGAGAATACTGGTCTGAATTTGCCATAAGAAACGGAGTTAAAACCCAGGATATGTGTTTTCCTACAAGAAAGAGGTCATTTCTGGTAAACCCAGTGAATTTTGGGCTCAAATGTTTATACACATTTCACGAACCTATCGCGACTCTCACTGTTAACTAAAGAACATTTCTGTAAGAGGCGCTGTGGTTTGTATCAGGTTCATAAGCAGAGTTGAATTGCATATGGTCCGTACAAACAGGAAACACAGTTCCTTTTTTCTGGGCATTCCCAAGTTTCTTACTGTATTGAGGCGCTGGAAAGAAGAGGATGCTTCTTGCGTTAAAACAGCATGTGTTTCATGTATGAGAACACTGCTCTGAATTTCACTTCAGAAACGGAGTAAAGCCCCCGGATCTGATTCTTCCTACGAGCAACAGTTTATTTCTGTTAAACCAAGTGATTTTGGGTCTCCAATATTTTACACAATTCATGAACCCAACGTGATTCTCACTATTATCTAAAGAGCATTTATTTTAGAGGAGCTAGGGTTTGTATCAGTTTCATAAGCAGAGTTGAACTACATATGGTCTGTATGAGTAGGAAACACAGTTCTTTTTTTCTTGGCATGCTCATGGTTCTTGCTGTATTGTAGTCATTGGAAAGAAGAGGAAGCTTCTTGCCTTAAAAAAGAATGTGTTAAAGGGATGAGAACTCTGGTCTTTATTTCCCTTCACAAACTGAGTTAAACCCCAGGATCTGTTTCTTCCTACAAGCAAGAGTTCATTTCTGGCAAACCAAGTGAATTTTGGGCTCAAATGATTTTACACAGTTCACAAACCCATCGCGATTCTCACTACTTACTAAAGAGCATTTATGTAAGTTGAGCTGTGGCTTGTATCAGTTTCATATGCAGAGTTGAAGTATATATGTTCCCTATGAGTAGGAAACACAGTTCTTTTTTTCAGGGAATTCTCATGCTTCATTTTGTATTGGAGACGCTGGAAAGAAGAGGATGCTTCTTGCCTTAAAACACCATGTGTTTCATGGATGAGAATACTGGTCTGAATTTGCCATAAGAAACGGAGTTAAACCCAGGATATGTGTCTTCCTACAAGAAAGAGTTCATTTCTGGTAAAACCAGTGAATTTTGGGCTCATATGATTATACACATTTCACGAACCTATCGCGACTCTCACTGTTAACTAAAGAACATTTATGTAAGAGGCGCTATGCTTTGTATCAGTTTCATAAGCAGAGTTGATCTATGTATGGTCCGTATCAGTAGAAAACTCTGTTCTGTTTTTCTGGGCATGCTCATGGTTCTTGCTGTATTGGAGACACTGGAAAGAAGAGCTTGCTACTTGCGTTAAAACAGAATGTGTTTCACGGATGAGAACTGTGGTCTGAATTTCCCTTCAGAAACGGAGTTAAACCCTAGGGTCTGTGTCTTCCTGCAAGCAAGAGTTCATTTCTGGTACACCATGTGAATTTTGGCCTCAAATGTTTTTGCACAGTTCACGAACACAACACGTTTCACACTATTAACTAAAGAGCACTTATGTAAGAGGAGCTGTGGTGTGTATAAGTTTCATAAGCAGATTTGAACTAGATATGGTCCGTATGATTACAAAACAAAATTATTTTTTGTCTTGGCATGCTCCTGTTTCTTGCTTTATTGGAGACCCTAGAAAGAAGAGCTTGCTTCTTGCGTTAAAACAGAGCGTTTTTCATTGATGAGAATATTGGTCTGAATTTCCCTACAGAAACGGGGTTAAACCCCAGGATCTGTGTTTTCCTACAAGTAAGAGTTCATTTCTGGTAAACTCAGTGAATTTTGGTCTCCAATGATTTATACAGTTCAGGAAAGTAACTCATTTCTCAGTAATAACTAAAGAGGATTTATGTAAGAGGAGCTGTGGTTTGCATCAGTTTCATTAGCAGAGTTGAACTTGATATGGTCCTTTTGAGTCGGAAACAAAGTTCTTTTTATCTGAGAATGCTCATTGTTCTTGCTGTATTGGACACACTCGAAAGAATAGGATGCTTCTTGTCTGTAAACAGAGTGTATTTCATGGATGAGAACTCTGGTGTGAATTTCCCTTCAAAAAACAGAGTTAAACCACAGGATCTGGGTCTTCATACATGCAAGAGTTCATTTCTGGTAAACCCAGTGAATTTTGGGCTCAAATGATTTTACACAGTTCAAGAACCAAACGCTATTCTCACTATAAACTAAAGAGCATTTATGGAAGAGGAGTTGTGGTGTGTATCAGTTTCTTAAGCAGGGTTGAACTAGATATGGTCCGTATGAGTAGGAAACAAAGTTCTTTTTATCTGGGCATGCTCATGGTTCTTGGTATATTGGAGACTCTTAGGAAGAGCATTCTTCTTGGTTTCAACAGAGTGTGTTTCATGGATGAGAACACTGGTCTGAATTTCCCTTCAGAAACGGGGTTAAACCCCATGTTCTGTGTCTTCCTACAAGCAAGAGTTCATTTCTGGAAAACCCATTGAATTTTGGGCTCAAATGATTTTACACAGTTCACGAACGCAACGCGTTTCACACTATTAACTAAAGAGCACTTATGTAAGAGGAGCTGTGGTGTGTATAAGTTTCATAATTAGATTTGAACTAGTTATGGTCTATATGATTACGAAACAAAATTATTTTTTGTCTTGGCATGCTCATGTTTCTTGCTGTATTGGAGACCCTGGAAAGAAGAGCTTGCTTCTTGCGTTAAAACAGAGTGTGTTTCATGGATGAGAACACTGGACCTACGTTCCCTTCAGAAATGGAGTTAAACCCCAGGATCTTGGTCTTCCTACAAGCAAGAGATTATTTCTGGTAAACACAGTGAATTTTGGGCTCAAATGATTTTACACAGTTCACGAAGCAATGCGAATCTCACTATTAACTAAACAGCATTTAGTAAGAGGAGCTGTGGCTTGGATCCGTCTCATAAGCAGTGTTGCACAAAATATTGTCCCAATGAATAGGAAACACAGTTCTGTTTTTCTGTTGATGCTCATGGTTCTTGATGTATTATAGACGCACGAAAGAAGAGGATGCTTCTTGCCTTAAACAGAGTGTGTTTCAGGGATGAGAACTCTGGTCTGAATTTCCCTTCAGGAACGGAGTTAAACCCCAGGATCTGTGTCTTCCTACAAGCAAGAGTTCATTTTGGGAAACACAGTGAACTTTGTGCTCAAATGATTTTACACAGTTCACAAACACAACGTGTTTCTCACTATTAACTAAAGAGCATTTATTTAAGAGGAGCAGTGGTTTGTATCAGTTTCATAAGCATAGTTGAAGTAGATCTGGTCCTTATTTGTAGGAAACACAGTTCTTTTTTTATGGGCAAGCTTACGGTTCTTGCTGTATTGGAGACGCTGGAAAGAAGAGGATGCTTCTTGCCTTAAAACAGAGTGTGTTTCAGGGATGAGAACTCTGGTCTGAATTTCCCTTAAGGAACGGTGTTAAACCCCAGGATCTGTGTCTTCCTACAAGCAAGAGTTCATTTCTTGTAAACCCAGTGAATTTTGGGCTCAAATGATTTTTCAGAGTTCAAGTACCCATCGTGATTCTCACTATTAAGTAAAGATCATTTATGTAAGAGGAGCTGTGGCTTGGATCAGTTTCATAAGCAGAGTTGAACTACATATGGTCCCTATGAGTAGTAAACCCTGTTCTTTTTTTTCTGGGCATGCTCTTGTTTCTTGCTGAATTGGAGAAGCAGGATAGAAGAGGATGCTTATTGCCTTAAAACAGAGTGTGTTTCAGGGATAAGAACACTGGTCTGAATTTCCCTTCAGAAACGGAGTAAACCCAAGATTCTGTGTCTTCTTACAAGCAAGAGTTCATTAAGGGTAAACCCAGAGAAATTTGTTATGAAATGAATTTACACAGTTCACGAAACCAACGCGTTTCTCATTATTTCCTAAAGAGCATTTATGTAAGAGGAGCTGTGGCTTGGATCTGTTTCATAAGCAGTGTTGCACTACATATGGTCCCAATGAGTAGGAAACACAGTTTTGTTTTTCTGGCCATGCTCATGGTTCTTGCTGTATTGGAGACGCTGGGAGGAAGAGCTTGCTTCTTGCCTTAAAACAGAGTGTGTTTCAGGGATGAGAACACTGGTCTGAATTTCCCTTCAGAAACGGAGTTAAACCCCACGATCTGTGTTTTGCTACAAGCAAGAGTTCATTTCTGGTAAACCCAGTGAATTTTGGGCTCAAATGAATTTACACAGTTCACGAACCCAACGCAATTCTAACTATTAACTAAAGAGCATTTATGTAAGAGGAGCTGTGGTTTGTATCAGTGTCATAAGCAGAGTTGAAATGCATATGGTCGGTATCAGTAGGAAACACAGTTGTATTTTTCTGGCTATGCTCATGGTTCTTGCTGTATTGGTGAAGCTGGAAAGAAGTAGATGCTTCTTGCGTTAAAACAGAGTGTGTTTCAGGGATGGGAACTCTGGTCTGAATTTCCCTTCAGAAACAGTGTAAACCCAAGGATCTGTGTCTTCTCACAAGCAATAGTTCATTTAGGGTAAAATAAGTGAATTTTGGGATCAAATGAATTTACACAGTTCACGAAACCAACGCGTTTCTCACTATTTACTAAATAGATTTATGTAAGAGGAGCTGTGGTTTGAATCAGTTTCATAAGCAGAGTTGAACTACATATGGTCCGTATCAGTAGGAAACACAGATCTTTTTTTCTGGGCATGCTCAGGTTTCTTGCTGTATTGGAGAGTCAGGGAAGAAGAGCATGCTCCTTGCGTTAAAACAGAGTGTGTTTCAGGGATGAGAACACTGGTCTGAATATCCCTTCAGAAACGGAGTAAACCCAAGGATCTGTGTCTTCTTACAAGCAAGAGTTCATTTAGGGTAAACCCAGTGAATTTTGGTATGAAATGAATTTACCCAGTTCTCGAAACCAACGCGTTTCTCACTATTTACTAAATAGATTGATGTAAGAGGAGCTGTGGTTTGAATCAGTTTCATAAGCAGAGTTGAACTACATATGGTCCGTATCAGTAGGAAACACAGATCTTTTTTTATGGGCATGCTCAGGTTTCTTGCTGTATTGGAGAGTCAGGGAAGAAGAGCATGCTCCTTGCGTTAAAACAGAGTGTGTTTCAGGGATGAGAACACTGGTCTGAATATCCCTTCAGAAACGGAGTAAACCCAAGGATCTGTGTCTTCTTACAAGCAAGAGTTCATTTAGGGTAAACCCAGTGAATTTTGGTATGAAATGAATTTACCCAGTTCTCGAAACCAACGCGTTTCTCACTATTTATAAAGTGCATTTATGTAAGAAGAGCTGTGGGTTGTATCAGTTTCATAAGGAGAGTTGAACTATATATATGGTGCGAATGAGTAGGAAACACAGTTTTGTTTTTCTGGGCATGCTCATGGTTCTTGCCTTATTGGAGATGCTGGGAAGAAGTGCTTGCTTCTTGCCTTAAAACAGAGTGTGTTTCAGGGATGAGAACTCTGGTCTGAATTTCCCTTCAGAAACTGAGTTAAACTACATGATCTCTGTCTTCCTACAAGCAAGAGATTATTTCTGGTAAACGCAGTGAATTTTAGGCTCAAATGATTTTACACAGTTCACAAACCCAACGCGTTTATCACTATATACTAAAGAGCATTTTAGTAAGAGGAGCTGTGGCTTGGATCAGTTTCATAAGCAGAGTTGAACTACATATGGTCCATATGAATAGGACACACAGTTCTTTTTTTCTGGGCATGCTCATGGTTCTTTATGTATTGGAGACGCTGGAAGAAGAGCATGCTTCTTTCCTTAAAACAGAGTGTGTTTCAGGGATGAGACTCTGGTCTGAATTTCCCTTCAGAAATGGAGTAAACCCAAGGATCTCTGTCTTCTTACAAGCAAGAGTTCATTTAGGGTAAACCCAGTGAATTTTGCGCTCAAATGATTTTACACAGTTCACGAACCCAACCCGTTACTCAATATTAACTAAAGAGCATTTATGTAAGAGGAGCTGTGATTTGTATCAGTTTCATAAGCAGAGTTGAACTACATATGGTCCGTATGAGTAGGAAACACAGTTCTTTTTTTCTGGGCATGCTCATGGTTCCTGATGTATTGGAGACGTTGGAACGAAGTGCTTGCATCATGCCTTAAAACAGAGTGTGTTTCAGGGATGAGAACTCTTGTGTGAATTTCCTTTCAGAAACGGAGTTAAACCCCAGGATCTGTATCTTCCTACAAGCAAGAGTTCATTTCAGGTAAACCAAGTTTATTTTGGGCACAAATGATTTTAAACAGTTCACGAACCCAAAGCATTTCTCACAAACTAAAGAGCATTTATGTAAGAGGAGCTATGGTTTGTATCAGTTTTATAAGCAGAGTTGAACTACATATGGTCCTTATGAGTAGGAATCACAGTTCTTTTTTTCTGGACATGCTCATGGTTCATGGTGTATTGGAGACGCAGGAAAGAACAGCTTGTTTCTTGCCTTAAAGCAGAGTGTGTTTCAGGGATGAGAACTCTGGTCAGAATTTCCCTTCAGAAACGGAGTTAAACCCCAGGATCTGTGTCTTCCTAAAAGCAAGAGGTCATTTCTGGTAAACCCAGTGAATTTTGAGCACAAATGATTTTACACAGTTCACAAACCCAACGCGTTTATCACTATTCACTAAAGAGCCTTTATGTAAGAGGAGCTGTGGTTTGAATCTGTTTCATAAGCAGATTTGCACTATATATGGAATGTATGAGTAGGAAACACAATTCTTTTTTCTGGCCATGCTCATGGTTCTTCCTGTTTTGGGGAAGCTGGAAAGAAGTGGATGCTTCTTGCCTTAAAACAGTGTGTGTTTCAGGGATGAGAACTCTGGTCTGAATTTCCCTTCAGAAACAGAGTTTAACCCAGGATCTGTGTCTTCCTACAAGCAAGAGTTCATTTTGGGAAACCCAGTGAATTTTGGGCTCAAATGATTTTATATAGTTCAAAAACACAACGTGTTTCTCACTATTAACTAAAGAGCATTTATGTAAGAGGAGATGAGGTTTGTATCAGTTTCATAAGCAGAGTTGACCTAGATGTTTTCCTTATTAGTAGGAAACACAGTTCTTTTTTTCTGGTCATGCTCATGGTTCTTGCTGTATTGGAGTCGCTGGAAAGAAGAGGATGCTTCTTGCCTTAAAACAGAGTGTGTTTCAGGGATGAGAACGCTGTTCTGATTTTCCCTTCAGGAACGGAGTTAAACCCCAGGATCTGTATCTTCGTACAAGCAAGAGTTCATTTCAGGTAAACCAAGTTTATTTTGGGCACTAATGATTTTACACAGTTCACGAACCCAACGCATTTCTCACTATTAACTAAAGAGCATTTATGTAAGAGGAGCTGTGGTTTGTATCAGTTTCATAAGCAGAGTTGAACTTCATATTGTCTTTATGAGTAGGAAACACAGTTCATTTTTCTGGGCATGCTCATGGTTCTTGCAGAAATGGAGACGCTGGAAAGAAGAGCTTGCTTTCGCCTTAAAACAGAGTGTGTTTCAGGGATGAGAACCCTGGTCTGAATTTCCCTTCAGAAACGGAGTTAAACCCCAGGATCTGTGTTTTGCTACAAGCAAGAGTTCATTTCTGGTAAACCCAGTCAATTTTGCGCTCAAATGATTTTACAAATTTCACGAACCCAACGCGTTTCTCACTATTAACTAAAGAGCATTTATGTAATAGGAGCTGTGGTTTGTATCAGTTTCATAAGCAGAGTTGAACTACATATGGTCCCTATGAATAGGACACACAGTTCTTTTTTTCTGGACATGCTCATGGTTCTTACTGTATTGGAAACGCTCGAAAGAAAAGGATGCTTCTTGCCTTAAACAGAGCGTACTTCAGGGATGAGAACTCTGCTTTCAATTTCCCCTCAGAAACGGAGTTTAACCCAGGATCTGTGTCTTCCTACAAGCAAGAGTTCATATTGGGAAATACAGTGAATTTTGCTCTCAAATGATTTTACACAGTTCACAAACACAACGTGTTTCTCACTATTAACTAAAGAGCATTTATGTAAGAGGAGCTGTGGCTTGGATCAGTTTCATAAGCAGAGTTGAACTACATATGGTCCCTATGAGTTGTAAACCCAGTTCTTTTTTTCTAGGCATGCTGTTGTTTCTTGCTGTATTGGAGAGGCAGGGTAGAAAAGGATGCTTCTTTCCTTAAAACAGAGTGTGTTTCAGGGATGAGAACTCTGGTCTGAATTTCCCTTCAGAAACGGAGTTGAACCCCAGCGTCTGTGTCTCACTACAAGCAAGAGTTCAATTAATGTAAACCCAGTGAATTTTGGGCACAAATGATTTTACACAGTTCACGAACCCAACGCATTTCTCACTAACTAAAGAGCATTTATGTAAGAGGAGCTGTGTTTTGGATCAGTTTCATAAGTAGAGTTGAACTACATATCGTCCCTATGAGTAGGAAACACAGTTCTATTTTTCTGGGCATGCTCATGGTTCTTTTTGTATTGGAGACGCTGGAAGAAGAGCATGCTTCTTTCCTTAAAACAGAGTGTGTTTCAGGGATGAGACTCTGGTCTGAATATCCCTTCAGAAACAGAGTAAACCCAAGGATCTCTGTCTTCTTACAAGCAAGAGTTCATTTAGGGTAAACCCAGTGAATTTTGCGCTCAAATGATTTTACACAGTTCACGAACCCAACCCGTTACTCAATATTAACTAAAGAGCATTTATGTAAGAGGAGCTGTGATTTGTATCAGTTTCATAAGCAGAGTTGAACTACATATGGTCCGTATGAGTAGGAAACACAGTTCTTTTTTTCTGGGCATGCTCATGGTTCCTGATGTATTGGAGACGTTGGAACGAAGTGCTTGCATCTTGCCTTAAAACAGAGTGTGTTTCAGGGATGAGAACTCTTGTGTGAATTTCCTTTCAGAAACGGAGTTAAACCCCAGGATCTGTATCTTCCTACAAGCAAGAGTTCATTTCAGGTAAACCAAGTTTATTTTGGGCACAAATGATTTTACACAGTTCACGAACCCAAAGCATTTCTCACAAACTAAAGAGCATTTATGTAAGAGGAGCTATGGTTTGTATCAGTTTTATAAGCAGAGTTGAACTACATATGGTCCTTATGAGTAGGAATCACAGTTCTTTTTTTCTGGACATGCTCATGGTTCATGGTGTATTGGAGACGCAGGAAAGAAGAGCTTGTTTCTTGCCTTAAAGCAGAGTGAGTTTCAGGGATGAGAACTCTGGTCAGAATTTCCCTTCAGAAACGGAGTTAAACCCCAGGATCTGTGTCTTCCTACAAGCAAGAGGTCATTTCTGGTAAACCCAGTGAATTTTGAGCACAAATGATTTTACATAGTTCACGAACCCAACGCGTTTATCACTATTCACTAAAGAGCCTTTATGTAAGAGGAGCTGTGATTTGAATCAGTTTCATAAGCAGATTTGCACTATATATGGAATGTATGAGTAGGAAACACAATTCTTTTTTCTGGCCATGCTCATGGTTCTTCCTGTTTTGGGGAAGCTGGAAAGAAGTGGATGCTTCTTGCCTTAAAACAGTGTGTGTTTCAGGGATGAGAACTCTGGTCTGAATTTCCCTTCAGAAACAGAGTTTAACCCAGGATCTGTGTCTTCCTACAAGCAAGAGTTCATTTTGGGAAACCCAGTGAATTTTGGGCTCAAATGATTTTATATAGTTCAAAAACACAACGTGTTTCTCACTATTAACTAAAGAGCATTTATGTAAGAGGAGATGAGGTTTGTATCAGTTTCATAAGCAGAGTTGACCTAGATGTTTTCCTTATTAGTAGGAAACACAGTTCTTTTTTTCTGGTCATGCTCATGGTTCTTGCTGTATTGGAGACGCTGGAAAGAAGAGGATGCTTCTTGCCTTAAAACAGAGTGTGTTTCAGGGATGAGAACGCTGTTCTGATTTTCCCTTCAGGAACGGAGTTAAACCCCAGGATCTGTATCTTCCTACAAGCAAGAGTTCATTTCTGGTAAACCCAGTCAATTTTGGGCTCAAATGATTTTACAAATTTCACGAACCCAACGCGTTTCTCACTATTAACTAAAGAGCATTTATGTAATAGGAGCTGTGGTTTTTATCTATTTCATAATCCGATTTGAACTGCATATGGTATGTATGAGTAGGAAATCAGTTCTTTTTTTCTGGCATGCTCATGGTTCTTGCTGTATTGGAGACCCTGGTAAGAAGAGGATGCTTCTTGCCTTAAAACAGAGTATGTTTCAGGGATGAGAAAACTGGCCTGAATTTCCCTTCAGAAAAGGAGTTAAACCCCAGGATCTGTGTCATCATCCAAGCAAGAGTTCATTTCTGCTAAACCAAGTGAATTTTGGGCTCAAATGGTTTTACACAGTTCACGAACCCAACGCGATTCTCACTATTAACTAAAGAGCATTTATGTAAGAGGAGCTTTGCTTTGTATCAGTTTCATAAGCAGAGTTGAACTACATATGGTCCTTATCAGTAGAAAACTCAGTTCTGTTTTTCTGGGCATGCTCATGGTTCTTGCTGTATTGGAGACGCTGGAAAGAAGAATTTGCTTCTTGCGTTAAAACAGAGTGTGTTTCATGGGTGAGAACTCTGGTCTGAATTTCCCTTCAGAAATGGAGTTAAACCCCAGAGTCTGTGTCTTCCTACAAGCAAGAGTTCTTTTCTGATAAACCCGGTGAATTTTGGGCTCAAATGATTTGACACTGTTCTCGAACCCAACGTGATTCTCACTATTAACTAAAGAACATTTATGTCATAGGAGCTGTGGTTAGTATCATTTTCATAAGCAGAGTCTGTATGAGTAGGAAACACAGTTCTTTTTTTCTGTACATGCTCAATGTTCTTGCTGTATTGGAGACGCTGGAAAGAAGAGCTTGCTTCTTGCGTTAAAACAGAATGTGTTTCATGGATGAGAACTCTGGTCTGAATTTCCCGTTAGAAACGGAGTGAAACCCTAGGGTCTGTGTCTTCCTGCAAGCAAGAGTTCATTTCTGGTACACCATGTGAATTTTGGGTTCAAATGATTTTACAATGTTCTAGAACCAACGCAATTCTCACTATTAACTAAAGAGCATTTATGTAAATGGTGCTGTTGTTTGTATCTGTTTCATAAGCAGAGTTGAACTACATATGGTCTGAATGAGTAGGAAACACAGTTCTTTTTTTTTCAGGGCATGCTCATGGTACTTGCTGTATGGAGATGCTGGAAAGCAGAGGATGCGTCTTGTGTTAAAACAGAGTGTGTTTCATAGATTAGAACTCTGGTCTGAATTTCCCTTCACAATCAGAGTTAAACCCCAGGATCTGTGTCTTCCTACAAGCAAGAGTTCATATCTGGTAAACCAAGTGTATTTGGGGCTCAAATGATTTCACACAGTTCTGGAACCCAACGTGATTCTCACTATTAACTAAAGAGCATTTATGTAAGAGGAGCTGTGGTTTGCATCATTTTCATAAGCAGAGTTGACCTGCATATGATCTGTATGAGTAGGAAGCACAGTTATTTTCTTCTGGGCAATGACATCGTTCTTTCTGTATTGGAGATGCTGGAAAGAAAAGGATGCTTCTTGCGTTAAAACACCATGTGTTTCATGGATGAGAACAATGTTCTGAATTTCCCTTCAGAAACGTCGTTTAACCCCAGGTCTCTGTCTTCCTACAAGCAAGAGTTCATTTCTGGTAAACCCAGTGAATTTTGGGCTCAAATGATTTTACACTGTTCTCGAACCCAACGTGATTCTAACTATTAACTAAAGAGCATTTATGTAAGAGGAGCTGTGGTTTGTATCAGTTTCATTATCAGAGTTGAACTACATATGGTCCGTATGAGTAGGAAACACAGTTCATTTTTTCTGGGCATGCTCATGGTTCTTGCTGTAATGGAGAAGCTGGAAAGAAGAACTTGCTTCTTGCGATAAAACAGAGTGTGTTTCATGGATGACAACATTGGTCTGAATATAGTTTCAGAAATGGACTTAAACCCCAGGATCTGTGTCTTCCTACAAGCAGGAGTTCATTTCTGGTAAACCAAGTGAATATTGTCTCAAATGAATTTACACAGTACACCAACAGAACACGATTCTCACTAATAACTAAAGAGCCTTTATGTAAGAGGAGCTGTGGTTTGTATCAGTTTCATAAGCAGAGTTGAACTACATATGGTCAGTATGAGTAGGAAACACAATTTTTTTTTTTGAGGGAATGCTCATGGTTCTTGCTGTATTGGTAACACTGGAAAGAAGAGCTTTCTTCTGCATTAAAACACAGTGAGATTCATGGATGAGAACATTGGTCTGAATTTCCTTTCAGAAACGGAGTTACCTCATGATATGTGTCTTCCAACAAACAAGAGTTCATTTCTGTTAAACCAAGTGAATTTTGGGCTCCATTATTTTACACAGTTCATGAACCCAACGTGATTCTCACTATTATCTAAAGAGCATTTATTTTAGAAGAGCTGTGGTTTGTATCAGTTTCATTAGCTGAGTGGAACTACATATGGTCTGTATGAGTAGGAAACACAGTTCTTTTTTTCTGGGCATGCTCATGGTTCTTGCTGTATTGGAGACGCTGGAAAGAAGAGGAAGTTTCTTGCCTTAAAAAAGAATGTGTTAAAGGGATGAGAACTCTCCTCTGAATTTCCCTTCAGAAACGGAGTTAAACCCCATGATCTGTGTCTTCCTACAGCAAGAGTTCATTTCTGGTAAACCAATTGAATTTTTGGCTCAAATGATTTTACACAGTCCACAAACCCATAGCGATTCTCACTATTTACTAAAGGGCATTGATGTTAGAGGTGCTGCGGTTTGTGTCAGTTTCATATGCAGAGCTGAGCTACATATGGTCTGTATGAGTAGGAAAAACATTTCTTTCTTTTTTTTTTTTTGCATGCTCATCGTTCTTGGTGTATTGGAGACTCTGGAAAGAAGAGCTTGCGTCTTGCGTTAAAACAGAGTGTGTTTCATGGATGAGAACACTGGTCTTAATTTCCCATCAGAAACGGAGTTAAACCCCAGGATCTGTGTCTTCCTACAAGCAAGAGTTCATTTCTGGTAAATTACGTGAATTTGGGGCTCAAATGATTTTACACAGTTCACAAACCCATCGTGATTCTATTTACTAAAGAGCATTTATGTAAGAGGAGCTGTGGTTTATATCAGTTACATATGCAGAGTTGAAGTACATATGGTCCTTATGAGTAGGAAACACTGTTCTTTTTTTCAGTACATGCTCAATGTTCTTGCTATATTGTAGACGCTGGAAAGAAGAGCTTGCTTCTTGAGTTAAATCAGAGTGTGTTTCATGGATGAGAACACTGGTCTGAATTTTCCTTCAGAAGCGTAGTTAATCCCCAGGATCTGTGTCTTCCTAAAAGCTAGAGTTCATTTCTGGTAAACAAAGGGAATTTTGGGCTCATATGATTTTACACAGTTCACAAACCCATCTCGATTTTCACTATTTACTAAAGTGCACTTTTGTAAGAGGAGCTGTGGTTTTTATCGGTTTCATATGCAGAGTTGAACTACATATGGTCTGTTTGAGTAGGAAACACAGTTCTTTTACTCTGGGCATGCTCATGGTTCATGCTATATTGGAGATGCTGGAAAGAAGAGGATGCTTCTTGCCTTTAAAAAGAGTGTGTTTCAGGGATGAGAACTCTGGTCTGAATTTGCCTTCAGAAACGGAGTTAAACCCCAGGATGTGTGTCTTCCTAAGAGCAAGAGTTCATTTCTGTTAAACCAAGTGATTTTGTCACTCAAATATTTTACACAGTTCATGAATCCAACGTGATTCTCACTATTAACTAAAGAGCATATTTGTTAGAGGTGCTGTGGTTTGTATCAGTTTCATAAGCAGATTTGAACTACATATGGTCTGTTTGAGTAGGAAACACAGTTCTTTTTTTCTGAGCATGCTCATGGTTCTTGCTGTATTGGAGATGTTGGAAAGAAGAGCTTGCTTCTTGTGTGAAAACAGAGTATGTTTCATGGGTGAGAACACTGGTCTGAGTTTGCCTTCAGAAACGGAGTTAAACCTCAGAGTCTGTGTCTTCCAACAAACAAGAGTTCATTTCTATTAAACCATGTGTATTTGGGGCTCAAATGATTTTACACAGTTCACGAACCCAACGCGATTCTCAAAATTAACTAAAGAGCATTTATGTAAGAGGAGCTGTGGTTGTATCAGTTACATAAGCGGAGTTGAACTACATATCGTCCCTATGAGTAGGAAAAAAAGTTTTTTTTTTTTCTGGGCATTCTCATGGTTCTTGCTGTATTGGAAACACTGGAAAGAAGAGTATGCTTCTTGCCTTAAAACACCATGTGTTTCATGGATGAGAATACTGGTCTGAATTTGCCATAAGAAACGGAGTTAAAACCCAGGATATGTGTTTTCCTACAAGAAAGAGGTCATTTCTGGTAAACCCAGTGAATTTTGGGCTCAAATGTTTATACACATTTCACGAACCTATCGCGACTCTCACTGTTAACTAAAGAACATTTCTGTAAGAGGCGCTGTGGTTTGTATCAGGTTCATAAGCAGAGTTGAATTGCATATGGTCCGTATAAACAGGAAACACAGTTCCTTTTTTCTGGGCATTCTCAAGTTTCTTACTGTATTGAGGCGCTGGAAAGAAGAGGATGCTTCTTGCGTTAAAACAGCATGTGTTTCATGTATGAGAACACTGGTCTGAATTTCACTTCAGAAACGGAGTAAAACCCCCGGATCTGATTCTTCCTACGAGCAACAGTTTATTTCTGTTAAACCAAGTGATTTTGGGGCTCCAATATTTTACACAATTCATGAACCCAACGTGATTCTCACTATTATCTAAAGAGCATTTATTTTAGAGGAGCTAGGGTTTGTATCAGTTTCATAAGCAGAGTTGAACTACATATGGTCTGTATGAGTAGGAAACACAGTTCTTTTTTTCTTGGCATGCTCATGGTTCTTGCTGTATTGTAGTCATTGGAAAGAAGAGGAAGCTTCTTGCCTTAAAAAAGAATGTGTTAAAGGGATGAGAACTCTGGTCTTTATTTCCCTTCACAAACTGAGTTAAACCCCAGGATCTGTTTCTTCCTACAAGCAAGAGTTCATTTCTGGTAAACCAAGTGAATTTTGGGCTCAAATGATTTTACACAGTTCACAAACCCATCGCGATTCTCACTACTTACTAAAGAGCATTTATGTAAGTTGAGCTGTGGCTTGTATCAGTTTCATATGCAGAGTTGAAGTATATATGTTCCCTATGAGTAGGAAACACAGTTCTTTTTTTCAGGGAATTCTCATGCTTCATTTTGTATTGGAGACGCTGGAAAGAAGAGGATGCTTCTTGCCTTAAAACACCATGTGTTTCATGGATGAGAATACTGGTCTGAATTTGCCATAAGAAACGGAGTTAAACCCAGGATATGTGTCTTCCTACAAGAAAGAGTTCATTTCTGGTAAAACCAGTGAATTTTGGGCTCATATGATTATACACATTTCACGAACCTATCGCGACTCTCACTGTTAACTAAAGAACATTTATGTAAGAGGCACTATGCTTTGTATCAGTTTCATAAGCAGAGTTGATCTATGTATGGTCCTTATCAGTAGAAAACTCTGTTCTGTTTTTCTGGGCATGCTCATGGTTCTTGCTGTATTGGAGACACTGGAAAGAAGAGCTTGCTACTTGCGTTAAAACAGAATGTGTTTCACGGATGAGAACTCTGGTCTGAATTTCCCTTCAGAAACGGAGTTAAACCCTAGGGTCTGTGTCTTCCTGCAAGCAAGAGTTCATTTCTGGTACACCATGTGAATTTTGGCCTCAAATGTTTTTGCACAGTTCACGAACGCAACACCTTTCACACTATTAACTAAAGAGCACTTATGTAAGAGGAGCTGTGGTGTGTATAAGTTTCATAAGCAGATTTGAACTAGATATGGTCCGTATGATTACAAAACAAAATTATTTTTTGTCTTGGCATGCTCCTGTTTCTTGCTTTATTGGAGACCCTAGAAAGAAGAGCTTGCTTCTTGCGTTAAAACAGAGCGTTTTTCATTGATGAGAATACTGGTCTGAATTTCCCTACAGAAACGGGGTTAAACCCCAGGATCTGTGTTTTCCTACAAGTAAGAGTTCATTTCTGGTAAACTCAGTGAATTTTGGTCTCCAATGATTTATACAGTTCAGGAAAGTAACTCGTTTCTCAGTAATAACTAAAGAGCATTTATGTAAGAGGAGCTGTGGTTTGCATCAGTTTCATTAGCAGAGTTGAACTTGATATGGTCCTTTTGAGTCGGAAACAAAGTTCTTTTTATCTGAGAATGCTCATTGTTCTTGCTGTATTGGACACACTCGAAAGAATAGGATGCTTCCTCTCGGTAAACAGAGTGTATTTCATGGATGAGAACTCTGGTGTGAATTTCCCTTCAAAAAACAGAGTTAAACCACAGGATCTGGGTCTTCATACATGCAAGAGTTCATTTCTGGTAAACCCAGTGAATTTTGGGCTCAAATGATTTTACACAGTTCAAGAACCAAACGCTATTCTCACTATAAACTAAAGAGCATTTATGGAAGAGGAGTTGTGGTGTGTATCAGTTTCTTAAGCAGGGTTGAACTAGATATGGTCCGTATGAGTAGGAAACAAAGTTCTTTTTATCTGGGCATGCTCATGGTTCTTGGTATATTGGAGACTCTTAGGAAGAGCATTCTTCTTGGTTTCAACAGAGTGTGTTTCATGGATGAGAACACTGGTCTGAATTTCCCTTCAGAAACGGGGTTAAACCCCATGTTCTGTGTCTTCCTACAAGCAAGAGTTCATTTCTGGAAAACCCATTGAATTTTGGGCTCAAATGATTTTACACAGTTCACGAACGCAACGCGTTTCACACTATTAACTAAAGAGCACTTATGTAAGAGGAGCTGTGGTGTGTATAAGTTTCATAATTAGATTTGAACTAGTTATGGTCTATATGATTACGAAACAAAATTATTTTTTGTCTCGGCATGCTCATGTTTCTTGCTGTATTGGAGACCCTGGAAAGAAGAGCTTGCTTTTTGCATTAAAACAGAGTGTGTTTCATGGATGAGACCACTGGACCTACCTACCCTTCAGAAATGGAGTTAAAACCCAGGATCTTGGTCTTCCTACAAGCAAGAGTTTATTTCTGGTAAACACAGTGAATTTTGGGCTCAAATGATTTTACACAGTTCACGAAGCAATGCGAATCTCACTATTAACTAAACAGCATTTAGTAAGAGGAGCTGTGGCTTGGATCCGTCTCATAAGCAGTGTTGCACAAAATATTGTCCCAATGAATAGGAAACACAGTTCTGTTTTTCTTTCCATGCTCATGGTTCTTGCTGTATTATAGACGCACAAAAGAAGAGGATGCTTCTTGCCTTAAACAGAGTGTGCTTCAGGGATGAGAACTCTGGTTTGAATTCCCCTTCAGAAACGGAGTTTAACCAAGGATCTGTGTCTTCCTACAAGCAAGAGTTCATTTCTGGTACACCCAGTGAATTTGGGATCAAATGATTTTACACAGTTCACGAATCCAACCCGTTTCTCACTATTAACTAAAGAACATTTATGTAAGAGGAGCTGTGGTTTGTATCAGTTTCATAAGCAGAGTTGAACTAGATCTGGTCCTTATTAGTAGGAAACGCAGTTCTTTTTTTCTGGGCATGCTCATGGTTCTTGCTGTATTGGAGACGCTGGAAAGAAGAGGATGCTTCTTGCCTTAAAACAGAGTGTGTTTCAGGGATGAGAACTCTGGTCTCAATTTCCCTTCAGGAACGGAGTTAAACCCTAGGATCTGTGTCTTCCTACAAGCAAGAGTTCATTTTGGGAAACACAGTGAACGTTGGGCTCAAATGATTTTACACAGTTCACAAACACAACGTGTTTCTCACTATTAACTAAAGAGCATTTATTTAAGAGGAGCAGTGGTTTGTATCAGTTTCATAAGCATAGTTGAAGTAGATCTGGTCCTTATTTGTAGGAAACACAGTTCTTTTTTTATGGGCATTCTTATGGTTCTTGCTGTATTGGAGACGCTGGAAAGAAGAGGATGCTTCTTGCCTTAAAACAGAGTGTGTTTCAGGGATGAGAGCTCTGGTCTGAATTTCCCTTAAGGAACGGTGTTAAACCCCAGGATCTGTGTCTTCCTACAAGCAAGAGTTCATTTCTTGTAAACCCAGTGAATTTTGGGCTCAAATGATTTTACAGAGTTCAAGTACCCATCGTGATTCTCACTATTAAGTAAAGATCATTTATGTAAGAGGAGCTGTGGCTTGGATCAGTTACATAAGCAGAGTTGAACTACATATGGTCCCTATGAGTAGTAAACCCTGTTCTTTTTTTTCTGGGCATGCTCTTGTTTCTTGCTGAATTGGAGAAGCAGGATAGAAGAGGGTGCTTCTTGCCTTAAAACAGAGTGTGTTTCAGGGATGAGAACACTGGTCTGAATTTCCCTTCAGAAACGGAGTAAACCCAAGTATCTGTGTCTTCTTACAAGCAAGAGTTCATTAAGGGTAAACCCAGAGAAATTTGGTATGAAATGAATTTACACAGTTCACGAAACCAACGCGTTTCTCATTATTTCCTAAAGAGCATTTATGTAAGAGGAGCTGTGGCTTGGATCAGTTTCATAAGCAGTGTTGCACTACATATGGTCCCAATGAGTAGGAAACACAGTTTTGTTTTTCTGGCCATGCTCGTGGTTCTTGCTGTATTGGAGACGCTGGGAGGAAGAGCTTGCTTCTTGCCTTAAAACAGAGTGTGTTTCATGGATGACAACATTGGTCTGAATATCGTTTCAGAAATGGTCTTAAACCCCAGGATCTGTGTCTTCCTACAAGCAAGAGTTCATTTCTGGTAAACCCAGTGAATTTTGGGCTCAAATGATTTTACAAAGTTCACGAACCCAACACGCTTCTCACTGTTAACTAAAGAGAATTTATGTAAGAGGAGCTGTGGTTTGTATCAGTTTCATAAGCAGAGTTGAACTATATATGATCCTTAAAATGAGGAAACACAGTTCTTTTTATTCTGGCCATGATCAAGGTTCTTGCTGCATTGTATTCGCTGGAAGGAAGAGCTTGCTTCTTGGGTGAAAACAGAGTGTTTTTCATGGATGAGAACACTGGTCTGAATTTCCCTTCAGAAACGGAGTTAAACCCCACGATCTCTGTCATCCTACAAGCAGGAGTTCAAATCTGGTAAACCAAGTGAATATTGGGCTCAAATGATTTGACACTGTTCTCGAACCCAACGTGATTCTCACTATTAACTAAAGAGCATTTATGTCATAGGAGCTGTGGTTAGTATCATTTTCATAAGCAGAGTCCGTATGAGTAGGAAACACAGTTCTTTTTTTCTGTACATGCTCAATGTTCTTGCTGTATTGGAGACGCTGGAAAGAAGAGCTTGCTTCTTGCGTTAAAACAGAATGTGTTTCATGGATGAGAACTCTGGTCTGAATTTCCCGTTAGAAACGGAGTGAAACCCTAGGGTCTGTGTCTTCCTGCAAGCAAGAGTTCATTTCTGGTACACCATGTGAATTTTGGGTTCAAATGATTTTACAATGTTCTAGAACCAACGCAATTCTCACTATTAACTAAAGAGCATTTATGTAAATGGTGCTGTTGTTTGTATCTGTTTCATAAGCAGAGTTGAACTACATATGGTCCGAATGAGTAGGAAACACAGTTCTTTTTTTTTCAGGGCATGCTCATGGTACTTGCTGTATGGAGATGCTGGAAAGCAGAGGATGCGTCTTGTGTTAAAACAGAGTGTGTTTCATAGATTAGAACTCTGGTCTGAATTTCCCTTCACAATCAGAGTTAAACCCCAGGATCTGTGTCTTCCTACAAGCAAGAGTTCATATCTGGTAAACCAAGTGTATTTGGGGCTCAAATGATTTCACACAGTTCTGGAACCCAACGTGATTCTCACTATTAACTAAAGAGCATTTATGTAAGAGGAGCTGTGGTTTGCATCATTTTCATAAGCAGAGTTGACCTGCATATGATCTGTATGAGTAGGAAGCACAGTTATTTTCTTCTGGGCAATGACATCGTTCTTTCTGTATTGGAGATGCTGGAAAGAAAAGGATGCTTCTTGCGTTAAAACACCATGTGTTTCATGGATGAGAACAATGTTCTGAATTTCCCTTCAGAAACGTCGTTTAATCCCAGGTCTCTGTCTTCCTACAAGCAAGAGTTCATTTCTGGTAAACCCAGTGAATTTTGGGCTCAAATGATTTTACACTGTTCTCGAACCCAACGTGATTCTAACTATTAACTAAAGAGCATTTATGTAAGAGGAGCTGTGGTTTGTATCAGTTTCATTATCAGAGTTGAACTACATATGGTCCGTATGAGTAGGAAACACAGTTCATTTTTTCTGGGCATGCTCATGGTTCTTGCTGTAATGGAGAAGCTGGAAAGAAGAACTTGCTTCTTGCGATAAAACAGAGTGTGTTTCATGGATGACAACATTGGTCTGAATATAGTTTCAGAAATGGACTTAAACCCCAGGATCTGTGTCTTCCTACAAGCAGGAGTTCATTTCTGGTAAACCAAGTGAATATTGTCTCAAATGAATTTACACAGTACACCAACAGAACACGATTCTAACTAATAACTAAAGAGCCTTTATGTAAGAGGAGCTGTGGTTTGTATCAGTTTCATAAGCAGAGTTGAACTACATATGGTCAGTATGAGTAGGAAACACAATTTTTTTTTTGAGGGAATGCTCATGGTTCTTGCTGTATTGGTAACACTGGAAAGAAGAGCTTTCTTCTGCATTAAAACACAGTGAGATTCATGGATGAGAACATTGGTCTGAATTTCCTTTCAGAAACGGAGTTACCTCACGATATGTGTCTTCCAACAAACAAGAGTTCATTTCTGTTAAACCAAGTGAATTTTGGGCTCCATTATTTTACACAGTTCATGAACCCAACGTGATTCTCACTATTATCTAAAGAGCATTTATTTTAGAAGAGCTGTGGTTTGTATCAGTTTCATTAGCTGAGTGGAACTACATATGGTCTGTATGAGTAGGAAACACAGTTCTTTTTTTCTGGGCATGCTCATGGTTCTTGCTGTATTGGAGACGCTGGAAAGAAGAGGAAGTTTCTTGCCTTAAAAAAGAATGTGTTAAAGGGATGAGAACTCTCCTCTGAATTTCCCTTCAGAAACGGAGTTAAACCCCATGATCTGTGTCTTCCTACAGCAAGAGTTCATTTCTGGTAAACCAATTGAATTTTTGGCTCAAATGATTTTACACAGTCCACAAACCCATAGCGAGTCTCACTATTTACTAAAGGGCATTTATGTTAGAGGTGCTGCGGTTTGTGTCAGTTTCTTATGCAGAGCTGAGCTACATATGGTCTGTATGAGTAGGAAAAACATTTCTTTCTTTTTTTTTTTTTTGCATGCTCATCGTTCTTGGTGTATTGGAGACTCTGGAAAGAAGAGCTTGCGTCTTGCGTTAAAACAGAGTGTGTTTCATGGATGAGAACACTGGTCTTAATTTCCCATCAGAAACGGAGTTAAACCCCAGGATCTGTGTCTTCCTACAAGCAAGAGTTCATTTCTGGTAAACTACGTGAATTTGGGGCTCAAATGATTTTACACAGTTCACAAACCCATCGTGATTCTATTTACTAAAGAGCATTTATGTAAGAGGAGCTGTGGTTTATATCAGTTACATATGCAGAGTTGAAGTACATATGGTCCTTATGAGTACGAAACACTGTTCTTTTTTTCAGTACATGCTCAATGTTCTTGCTATATTGTAGACGCTGGAAAGAAGAGCTTGCTTCTTGAGTTAAATCAGAGTGTGTTTCATGGATGAGAACACTGGTCTGAATTTGCCTTCAGAAGCGTAGTTAATCCCCAGGATCTGTGTCTTCCTAAAAGCTAGAGTTCATTTCTGGTAAACAAAGGGAATTTTGGGCTCATATGATTTTACACAGTTCACAAACCCATCTCGATTTTCACTATTTACTAAAGCGCACTTTTGTAAGAGGAGCTGTGGTTTTTATCGGTTTCATATGCAGAGTTGAACTACATATGGTCTGTTTGAGTAGGAAACACAGTTCTTTTACTCTGGGCATGCTCATGGTTCATGCTATATTGGAGATGCTGGAAAGAAGAGGATGCTTCTTGCCTTTAAAAAGAGTGTGTTTCAGGGATGAGAACTCTGGTCTGAATTTGCCTTCAGAAACGGAGTTAAACCCCAGGATGTGTGTCTTCCTAAGAGCAAGAGTTCATTTCTGTTAAACCAAGTGATTTTGTCGCTCAAATATTTTACACAGTTCATGAATCCAACGTGATTCTCACTATTAACTAAAGAGCATATTTGTTAGAGGTGCTGTGGTTTGTATCAGTTTCATAAGCAGATTTGAACTACATATGGTCTGTTTGAGTAGGAAACACAGTTCTTTTTTTCTGAGCATGCTCATGGTTCTTGCTGTATTGGAGATGTTGGAAAGAAGAGCTTGCTTCTTGTGTGAAAACAGAGTATGTTTCATGGGTGAGAACACTGGTCTGAGTTTGCCTTCAGAAACGGAGTTAAACCTCAGAGTCTGTGTCTTCCAACAAACAAGAGTTCATTTCTATTAAACCATGTGTATTTGGGGCTCAAATGATTTTACACAGTTCACGAACCCAACGCGATTCTCAAAATTAACTAAAGAGCATTTATGTAAGAGGAGCTGTGGTTGTATCAGTTACATAAGCGGAGTTGAACTACATATCGTCCCTATGAGTAGGAAAAAAAGTTTTTTTTTTTTTTTTCTGGGCATTCTCATGGTTCTTGCTGTATTGGAAACACTGGAAAGAAGAGTATGCTTCTTGCCTTAAAACACCATGTGTTTCATGGATGAGAATACTGGTCTGAATTTGCCATAAGAAACGGAGTTAAAACCCAGGATATGTGTTTTCCTACAAGAAAGAGGTCATTTCTGGTAAACCCAGTGAATTTTGGGCTCAAATGTTTATACACATTTCACGAACCTATCGCGACTCTCACTGTTAACTAAAGAACATTTCTGTAAGAGGCGCTGTGGTTTGTATCAGGTTCATAAGCAGAGTTGAATTGCATATGGTCCGTACAAACAGGAAACACAGTTCCTTTTTTCTGGGCATTCCCAAGTTTCTTACTGTATTGAGGCGCTGGAAAGAAGAGGATGCTTCTTGCGTTAAAACAGCATGTGTTTCATGTATGAGAACACTGCTCTGAATTTCACTTCAGAAACGGAGTAAAGCCCCCGGATCTGATTCTTCCTACGAGCAACAGTTTATTTCTGTTAAACCAAGTGATTTTGGGTCTCCAATATTTTACACAATTCATGAACCCAACGTGATTCTCACTATTATCTAAAGAGCATTTATTTTAGAGGAGCTAGGGTTTGTATCAGTTTCATAAGCAGAGTTGAACTACATATGGTCTGTATGAGTAGGAAACACAGTTCTTTTTTTCTTGGCATGCTCATGGTTCTTGCTGTATTGTAGTCATTGGAAAGAAGAGGAAGCTTCTTGCCTTAAAAAAGAATGTGTTAAAGGGATGAGAACTCTGGTCTTTATTTCCCTTCACAAACTGAGTTAAACCCCAGGATCTGTTTCTTCCTACAAGCAAGAGTTCATTTCTGGCAAACCAAGTGAATTTTGGGCTCAAATGATTTTACACAGTTCACAAACCCATCGCGATTCTCACTACTTACTAAAGAGCATTTATGTAAGTTGAGCTGTGGCTTGTATCAGTTTCATATGCAGAGTTGAAGTATATATGTTCCCTATGAGTAGGAAACACAGTTCTTTTTTTCAGGGAATTCTCATGCTTCATTTTGTATTGGAGACGCTGGAAAGAAGAGGATGCTTCTTGCCTTAAAACACCATGTGTTTCATGGATGAGAATACTGGTCTGAATTTGCCATAAGAAACGGAGTTAAACCCAGGATATGTGTCTTCCTACAAGAAAGAGTTCATTTCTGGTAAAACCAGTGAATTTTGGGCTCATATGATTATACACATTTCACGAACCTATCGCGACTCTCACTGTTAACTAAAGAACATTTATGTAAGAGGCGCTATGCTTTGTATCAGTTTCATAAGCAGAGTTGATCTATGTATGGTCCGTATCAGTAGAAAACTCTGTTCTGTTTTTCTGGGCATGCTCATGGTTCTTGCTGTATTGGAGACACTGGAAAGAAGAGCTTGCTACTTGCGTTAAAACAGAATGTGTTTCACGGATGAGAACTGTGGTCTGAATTTCCCTTCAGAAACGGAGTTAAACCCTAGGGTCTGTGTCTTCCTGCAAGCAAGAGTTCATTTCTGGTACACCATGTGAATTTTGGCCTCAAATGTTTTTGCACAGTTCACGAACACAACACGTTTCACACTATTAACTAAAGAGCACTTATGTAAGAGGAGCTGTGGTGTGTATAAGTTTCATAAGCAGATTTGAACTAGATATGGTCCGTATGATTACAAAACAAAATTATTTTTTGTCTTGGCATGCTCCTGTTTCTTGCTTTATTGGAGACCCTAGAAAGAAGAGCTTGCTTCTTGCGTTAAAACAGAGCGTTTTTCATTGATGAGAATATTGGTCTGAATTTCCCTACAGAAACGGGGTTAAACCCCAGGATCTGTGTTTTCCTACAAGTAAGAGTTCATTTCTGGTAAACTCAGTGAATTTTGGTCTCCAATGATTTATACAGTTCAGGAAAGTAACTCATTTCTCAGTAATAACTAAAGAGGATTTATGTAAGAGGAGCTGTGGTTTGCATCAGTTTCATTAGCAGAGTTGAACTTGATATGGTCCTTTTGAGTCGGAAACAAAGTTCTTTTTATCTGAGAATGCTCATTGTTCTTGCTGTATTGGACACACTCGAAAGAATAGGATGCTTCTTGTCTGTAAACAGAGTGTATTTCATGGATGAGAACTCTGGTGTGAATTTCCCTTCAAAAAACAGAGTTAAACCACAGGATCTGGGTCTTCATACATGCAAGAGTTCATTTCTGGTAAACCCAGTGAATTTTGGGCTCAAATGATTTTACACAGTTCAAGAACCAAACGCTATTCTCACTATAAACTAAAGAGCATTTATGGAAGAGGAGTTGTGGTGTGTATCAGTTTCTTAAGCAGGGTTGAACTAGATATGGTCCGTATGAGTAGGAAACAAAGTTCTTTTTATCTGGGCATGCTCATGGTTCTTGGTATATTGGAGACTCTTAGGAAGAGCATTCTTCTTGGTTTCAACAGAGTGTGTTTCATGGATGAGAACACTGGTCTGAATTTCCCTTCAGAAACGGGGTTAAACCCCATGTTCTGTGTCTTCCTACAAGCAAGAGTTCAATTCTGGAAAACCCATTGAATTTTGGGCTCAAATGATTTTACACAGTTCACGAACGCAACGCGTTTCACACTATTAACTAAAGAGCACTTATGTAAGAGGAGCTGTGGTGTGTATAAGTTTCATAATTAGATTTGAACTAGTTATGGTCTATATGATTACGAAACAAAATTATTTTTTGTCTCGGCATGCTCATGTTTCTTGCTGTATTGGAGACCCTGGAAAGAAGAGCTTGCTTTTTGCATTAAAACAGAGTGTGTTTCATGGATGAGACCACTGGACCTACCTTCCCTTCAGAAATGGAGTTAAAACCCAGGATCTTGGTCTTCCTACAAGCAAGAGTTTATTTCTGGTAAACACAGTGAATTTTGGGCTCAAATGATTTTACACAGTTCACGAAGCAATGCGAATCTCACTATTAACTAAACAGCATTTAGTAAGAGGAGCTGTGGCTTGGATCCGTCTCATAAGCAGTGTTGCACAAAATATTGTCCCAATGAATAGGAAACACAGTTCTGTTTTTCTTTCCATGCTCATGGTTCTTGCTGTATTATAGACGCACAAAAGAAGAGGATGCTTCTTGCCTTAAACAGAGTGTGCTTCAGGGATGAGAACTCTGGTTTGAATTCCCCTTCAGAATCGGAGTTTAACCAAGGATCTGTGTCTTCCTACAAGCAAGAGTTCATTTCTGGTACACTCAGTGAATTTGGGATCAAATGATTTTACACAGTTCACGAATCCAACCCGTTTCTCACTATTAACTAAAGAACATTTATGTAAGAGGAGCTGTGGTTTGTATCAGTTTCATAAGCAGAGTTGAACTAGATCTGGTCCTTATTAGTAGGAAACGCAGTTCTTTTTTTCTGGGCATGCTCATGGTTCTTGCTGTATTGGAGACGCTGGAAAGAAGAGGATGCTTCTTGCCTTAAAACAGAGTGTGTTTCAGGGATGAGAACTCTGGTCTCAATTTCCCTTCAGGAACGGAGTTAAACCCCAGGATCTGTGCCTTCCTACAAGCAAGAGTTCATTTTGGGAAACACAGTGAACTTTGGGCTCAAATGATTTTACACAGTTCACAAACACAACGTGTTTCTCACTATTAACTAAAGAGCATTTATTTAAGAGGAGCAGTGGTTTGTATCAGTTTCATAAGCATAGTTGAAGTAGATCTGGTCCTTATTTGTAGGAAACACAGTTCTTTTTTTATGGGCATTCTTATGGTTCTTGCTGTATTGGAGACGCTGGAAAGAAGAGGATGCTTCTTGCCTTAAAACAGAGTGTGTTTCAGGGATGAGAGCTCTGGTCTGAATTTCCCTTAAGGAACGGTGTTAAACCCCAGGATCTGTGTCTTCCTACAAGCAAGAGTTCATTTCTTGTAAACCCAGTGAATTTTGGGCTCAAATGATTTTACAGAGTTCAAGTACCCATCGTGATTCTCACTATTAAGTAAAGATCATTTATGTAAGAGGAGCTGTGGCTTGGATCAGTTACATAAGCAGAGTTGAACTACATATGGTCCCTATGAGTAGTAAACCCTGTTCTTTTTTTTCTGGGCATGCTCTTGTTTCTTGCTGAATTGGAGAAGCAGGATAGAAGAGGGTGCTTCTTGCCTTAAAACAGAGTGTGTTTCAGGGATGAGAACACTGGTCTGAATTTCCCTTCAGAAACGGAGTAAACCCAAGTATCTGTGTCTTCTTACAAGCAAGAGTTCATTAAGGGTAAACCCAGAGAAATTTGGTATGAAATGAATTTACACAGTTCACGAAACCAACGCGTTTCTCATTATTTCCTAAAGAGCATTTATGTAAGAGGAGCTGTGGCTTGGATCAGTTTCATAAGCAGTGTTGCACTACATATGGTCCCAATGAGTAGGAAACACAGTTTTGTTTTTCTGGCCATGCTCGTGGTTCTTGCTGTATTGGAGACGCTGGGAGGAAGAGCTTGCTTCTTGCCTTAAAACAGAGTGTGTTTCATGGATGACAACATTGGTCTGAATATCGTTTCAGAAATGGTCTTAAACCCCAGGATCTGTGTCTTCCTACAAGCAAGAGTTCATTTCTGGTAAACCCAGTGAATTTTGGGCTCAAATGATTTTACAAAGTTCACGAACCCAACACGCTTCTCACTGTTAACTAAAGAGAATTTATGTAAGAGGAGCTGTGGTTTGTATCAGTTTCATAAGCAGAGTTGAACTATATATGATCCTTAAAATGAGGAAACACAGTTCTTTTTATTCTGGCCATGATCAAGGTTCTTGCTGCATTGTATTCGCTGGAAGGAAGAGCTTGCTTCTTGGGTGAAAACAGAGTGTTTTTCATGGATGAGAACACTGGTCTGAATTTCCCTTCAGAAACGGAGTTAAACCCCACGATCTCTGTCATCCTACAAGCAGGAGTTCATTTCTGGTAAACCAAGTGAATATTGGGCTCAAATGATTTTACACAGTACACTAACAAAACACGATTCTCACTAGTAACTAAAGAGCCTTTATGTAAGAGGAGCTGTGGTTTGTATCAGTTTCATAAGCAGAGTTGAACTACATATGGTCAGTATGAGTAGGAAACACAGTTTTTTTTTTTCAGGGAATGCTCATGGTTCTTGCTGTATTGGTAACGCTGTAAAGAAGAGCTTTCTTCTGCATTAAAACACAGTGAGATTCATGGATGAGAACATTGGTCTGAATTTCCTTTCAGAAACGGAGTTACCTCACGATATGTGTCTTCCAACAAACAAGAGTTCATTTCTGTTAAAACAAGTGAATTTGGGGCTCCATTATTTTACACAGTTCATGAACCCAACGTGATTCTCACTATTATCTAAAGAGCATTTATTTTAGAAGAGCTGTGGTTTGTATCAGTTTCATTAGCTGAGTGGAACTACATATGGTCTGTATGAGTAGGAAACACAGTTCTTTTTTTCTGGGCATGCTCATGGTTCTTGCTGTATTGGAGACGCTGGAAAGAAGAGGAAGTTTCTTGCCTTAAAAAAGAATGTGTTAAAGGGATGAGAACTCTCCTCTGAATTTCCATTCAGAAACGGAGTTAAACCCCATGATCTGTGTCTTCCTACAGCAAGAGTTCATTTCTGGTAAACCAATTGAATTTTTGGCTCAAATGATTTTACACAGTTCACAAACCCATCGTGATTCTATTTACTAAAGAGCATTTATGTAAGAGGAGCTGTGGTTTATATCAGTTACATATGCAGAGTTGAAGTACATATGGTCCTTATGAGTAGGAAACACTGTTCTTTTTTTCAGTACATGCTCAATGTTCTTGCTATATTGTAGACACTGGAAAGAAGAGCTTGCTACTTGAGTAAAATCAGAGTGTGTTTTATGGATGAGAACACTGGTCTGAATTTTCCTTCAGAAGCGTAGTTAATCCCCAGGATCTGTGTCTTCCTAAAAGCTAGAGTTCATTTCTGGTAAACAAAGGGAATTTGGGGCTCATATGATTTTACACAGTTCACAAACCCATCTCGATTTTCACTATTTACTAAAGCGCACTTTTGTAAGAGGAGCTGTGGTTTTTATCAGTTTCATATGCAGAGTTGAACTACATATGGTCTGTTTGAGTAGGAAACACAGTTCTTTTACTCTGGGCATGCTCATGGTTCATGCTATATTGGAGATGCTGGAAAGAAGAGGATGCTTCTTGCCTTAAAAAGAGTGTGTTTCAGGGATGAGAACTCTGGTCTGAATTTGCCTTCAGAAACGGAGTTAAACCCCAGGATGTGTGTCTTCCTAAGAGCAAGAGTTCATTTCTGTTAAATCCAAGTGATTTTGTCGCTCAAATATTTTACACAGTTCATGAATCCAACGTGATTCTCACTATTAACTAAAGAGCATATTTGTTAGAGGTGCTGTGGTTTGTATCAGTTTCATAAGCAGATTTGAAGTACATATGGTCTGTTTGAGTAGGAAACACAGTTCTTTTTTTCTTGGCATGCTCATGGTTCTTGCTGTATTGTAGACATTGGAAAGAAGAGGAAGCTTCTTGCCTTAAAAAAGAATGTGTTAAAGGGATGAGAACTCTGGTCTTATTTCCCTTCACAAACGGAGTTAAACCCCAGGATCTGTTTCTTCCTACAAGCAAGAGTTCATTTCTGTTAAACCAAATGAATTTTGGGCTCAAATGATTTTACACAGTTCACAAACCCATCGCGATTCTCACTACTTACTAAAGAGCATTTATGTAAGTTGAGCTGTGGCTTGTATCAGTTTCATATGCAGAGTTGAAGTATATATGTTCCCTATGAGTAGGAAACACAGTTCTTTTTTTCAGGGAATTCTCATGCTTCATTTTGTATTGGAGACGCTGGAAAGAAGAGGATGCTTCTTGCCTTAAAACACCATGTGTTTCATGGATGAGAATACTGGTCTGAATTTGCCATAAGAAACGGAGTTAAACCCAGGATATGTGTCTTCCTACAAGAAAGAGTTCATTTCTGGTAAATCCAGTGAATTTTGGGCTCATATGATTATACACATTTCACGAACCTATCGCGACTCTCACTGTTAACTAAAGAACATTTATGTAAGAGGCGCTATGCTTTGTATCAGTTTCATAAGCAGAGTTGATCTACGTATGGTCCTTATCAGTAGAAAACTCTGTTCTGTTTTTCTGGGCATGCTCATGGTTCTTGCTGTATTGGAGACACTGGAAAGAAGAGCTTGCTACTTGCGTTAAAACAGAATGTGTTTCACGGATGAGAACTCTGGTCTGAATTTCCCTTCAGAAACGGAGTTGAACCCCAGCGTCTGTGTCTCACTACAAGCAAGAGTTCATTTAATGTAAACCCAGTGAATTTTGGGCACAAATGATTTTACACAGTTCACGAACCCAACGCATTTCTCACTAACTAAAGAGCATTTATGTAAGAGGAGCTGTGTTTTGGATCAGTTTCATAAGTAGAGTTGAACTACATATCGTCCCTATGAGTAGGAAACACAGTTCTATTTTTCTGGGCATGCTCATGGTTCTTGCTGTTTTGGAGACTCTGGAAAGAAGAGGATGCTTCTTGCCTTAAAACAGAGTGTGTTTCAGGGATGAGAACTCTAATCTGAATTTCCCTTCAGAAACTGAGTTAAACCCCATGATCTGTGTCTTCCTAAAAGCAAGAGTTCATTTCTGGTAAACCCAGTGAATTTTGGGCTCAAATGTTTTACACAGTTCCCAAAACCAACGCGTTTATCACTATTTACTAAAGAGCATTTTCATAAGAGGAGCTGTGGCTTGGATCAGTTTCATAAGCAGAGTTAAACTACATATGGTCCATATGAGTAGGACACACAGTTCCTTTTTTCTGGGCATGCTCATGGTTCTTGTTGTATTGGAGACGCTGGAAGAAGAGCATGCTTCTTTCCTTAAAATAGAGTGTGTTTCATGGATGAGAACTCTGGTCTGAATTTCCCTTCAGAAACGGAGTAAACCCAAGGATCTGTGTCTTCTTACAAGCAAGAGTTCATTAAGGGTAAACCCAGTGAAATTTGGTATGAAATGAATTTACACATTTCACGAAACCAACGCGTTTCTCACTATTTACTAAAGAGCATTTATGTAAGAGGAGCTGTGGCTCTTATCAGTTTCAAAAGCAGTGTTGCACTACATATGGTCCCAATGAGTAGGAAACACAGTTTTGTTTTTCTGGGCATGCTCATGGTTCTTGCTGTATTGGAGATGCTGGGAAGAAGAGCTTGCTTCTTGCCTTAAAACAGAGTGTGTTTCAGGGATGAGAACTCTGGTCTGAATTTCCCTTCAGAAACTGAGTTAAACTACATGATCTCTGTCTTCCTAAAAGCAAGAGTTCATTTCTGGTAAACCAAGTGAATTTTGGGCTCAAATGATTTTACACAGTTCCCAAAACCAACGCGTTTATCACTATTGTCTAAAGAACCTTTACGTAAGAGGAGCTGTGGTTTGAATCAGTTTCATAAGCAGAGATGAACTATATATGGTCTTTATGAGTAGGAAACACAGTTCTTTTTTCTGGTCATGCTTTTGGTTCTTGCTGTACTGAGGAAGATGGAAAGAATTGGATGCTTCTTGCCTTAAAATTAAATGTGTTTCAGGGATCAGAACTCTGGTCTGAATTTTCCCTTCAGAAACGGAGTTAAATTCCAGGATCTGTGTCTTCCTACAAGCAAGAGTTCATTTCTGGTAAACCCAGTGAATTTTAGGCTCAAATGATTTTACACAGTTCACAAACCCAACGCGTTTATCACTATTTACTAAAGAGCATTTTAGTAAGAGGAGCTGTGGCTTGGATCAGTTTCATAAGCAGAGTTGAACTACATATGGTCCATATGAATAGGACACACAGTTCTTTTTTTCTGGGCATGCTCATGGTTCTTTTTGTATTGGAGACGCTGGAAGAAGAGCATGCTTCTTTCCTTAAAACAGAGTGTGTTTCAGGGATGAGACTCTGGTCTGAATTTCCCTTCAGAAACGGAGTAAACCCAAGGATCTCTGTCTTCTTACAAGCAAGAGTTCATTTAGGGTAAACTCAGTGAATTTTGCCCTCAAATGATTTTACACAGTTCACGAACCCAACCCGTTACTCAATATTAACTAAAGAGCATTTATGTAAGAGGAGCTGTGATTTGTATCAGTTTCATAAGCAGAGTTGAACTACATATGGTCCGTATGAGTAGGAAACACAGTTCTTTTTTTCTGGGCATGCACATGGTTCCTGATGTATTGGAGATGCTGGAACGAAGTGCTTGCATCTTGCCTTAAAGCAGAGTGTGTTTCAGGGATGAGAACTCTTCTGTGAATTTCCTTTCAGAAACGGAGTTAATCCCCAGGATCTGTGTCTTCCTACAAGCAAGAGGTCATTTCTGGTAAACCCAGTGAATTTTGAGCACAAATGATTTTACACAGTTCACAAACCCAACGCGTTTATCACTATTCACTAAAGAGCCTTTATGTAAGAGGAGCTGTGGTTTGAATCAGTTTCATAAGCAGATTTGCACTATATATGGAATGTATGAGTAGGAAACACAATTCTTTTTTCTGGCCATGCTCATGGTTCTTCCTGTTTGGGGGAAGCTGGAAAGAAGTGGATGCTTCTTGCCTTAAAACAGTGTGTGTTTCAGGGATGAGAACTCTGGTCTGAATTTCCCTTCAGAAACAGAGTTTAACCCAGGATCTGTGTCTTCCTACAAGCAAGAGTTCATTTTGGGAAACCCAGTGAATTTTGGGCTCAAATGATTTTATATAGTTCAAAAACACAACGTGTTTCTCACTATTAACTAAAGAGCATTTATGTAAGAGGAGATGAGGTTTGTATCAGTTTCATAAGCAGAGTTGTCCTAGATGTTTTCCTTATTAGTAGGAAACACAGTTCTTTTTTTCTGGTCAAGCTCATGGTTCTTGCAGTATTGGAGACGCTGGAAAGAAGAGGATGCTTCTTGCCTTAAAACAGAGTGTGTTTCAGGGATGAGAACGCTGTTCTGATTTTCCCTTCAGGAACGGAGTTAAACCCCAGGATCTGTATCTTCGTACAAGCAAGAGTTCATTTCAGGTAAACCAAGTTTATTTTGGGCACTAATGATTTTACACAGTTCACGAACCCAACGCATTTCTCACTATTAACTAAAGAGCATTTATGTAAGAGGAGCTGTGGTTTGTATCAGTTTCATAAGCAGAGTTGAACTTCATATGGTCTTTATGAGTAGGAAACACAGTTCATTTTTCTGGGCATGCTCATGGTTCTTGCAGAAATGGAGACGCTGGAAAGAAGAGCTTGCTTTTGCCTTAAAACAGAGTGTGTTTCAGGGATGAGAACACTGGTCTGAATTTCCCTTCAGAAACGGAGTAAAACCCCAGGATCTGTGTTTTGCTACAAGCAAGAGTTCATTTAGGGTAAACCCAGTGAATTTTGCGCTCAAATGATTTTACACAGTTCAGGAACCCAACCCGTTACTCAATATTAACTAAAGAGCATTTATGTAAGAGGAGCTGTGATTTGTATCAGTTTCATAAGCAGAGTTGAACTACATATGGTCCGTATGAGTAGGAAACACAGTTCTTTTTTTCTGGGCATGCTCATGGTTCCTGATGTATTGGAGACGCTGGAACGAAGTGCTTGCATCTTGCCTTAAAACAGAGTGTGTTTCAGGGATGAGAACTCTGGTTTGAATTTCCCTTCAAAAACGGAGTTAAACCCCAGGATCTGTATCTTCCTACAAGCAAGAGTTCATTTCAGGTAAACCAAGTTTATTTTGGGCACAAATGATTTTACACAGTTCACGAACCCAACGCATTTCTCACAAACTAAAGAGCATTTATGTAAGAGGAGCTATGGTTTGTATCAGTTTTATAAGCAGAGTTGAACTACATATGGTCCTTATGAGTAGGAATCACAGTTCTTTTTTTCTGGACATGCTCATGGTTCATGGTGTATTGGAGACGCAGGAAAGAAGAGCTTGTTTCTTGCCTTAAAGCAGAGTGTGTTTCAGGGATGAGAACTCTGGTCCGAATTTCCCTTCAGAAATGGAGTTAAACCCCAGGATCTGTGTCTTCCTACAAGCAAGAGGTCATTTCTGGTAAACCCAGTGCATTTTGAGCACAAATGATTTTACACAGTTCACAAACCCAACGCGTTTATCACTATTCACTAAAGAGCCTTTATGTAAGAGGAGCTGTGGTTTGAATCAGTTTCATAAGCAGATTTGCACTATATATGGAATGTATGAGTAGGAAACACAATTCTTTTTTCTGGCCATGCTCATGGTTCTTCCTGTTTGGGGGAAGCTGGAAAGAAGTGGATGCTTCTTGCCTTAAAACAGTGTGTGTTTCAGGGATGAGAACTCTGGTCTGAATTTCCCTTCAGAAACAGAGTTTAACCCAGGATCTGTGTCTTCCTACAAGCAAGAGTTCATTTTGGGAAACCCAGTGAATTTTGGGCTCAAATGATTTTATATAGTTCAAAAACACAACGTGTTTCTCACTATTAACTAAAGAGCATTTATGTAAGAGGAGATGAGGTTTGTATCAGTTTCATAAGCAGAGTTGACCTAGATGTTTTCCTTATTAGTAGGAAACACAGTTCTTTTTTTCTGGTCATGCTCATGGTTCTTGCTGTATTGGAGACGCTGGAAAGAAGAGGATGCTTCTTGCCTTAAAACAGAGTGTGTTTCAGGGATGAGAACGCTGTTCTGATTTTCCCTTCAGGAACGGAGTTAAACCCCAGGATCTGTATCTTCGTACAAGCAAGAGTTCATTTCAGGTAAACCAAGTTTATTTTGGGCACTAATGATTTTACACAGTTCACGAACCCAACGCATTTCTCACTATTAACTAAAGAGCATTTATGTAAGAGGAGCTGTGGTTTGTATCAGTTTCATAAGCAGAGTTGAACTTCATATTGTCTTTATGAGTAGGAAACACAGTTCATTTTTCTGGGCATGCTCATGGTTCTTGCAGAAATGGAGATGCTGGAAAGAAGAGCTTGCTTTTGCCTTAAAACAGAGTGTGTTTCAGGGATGAGAACTCTGGTTTCAATTTCCCTTCAGAATCGGAGTTTAACCCAGGATCTGTGTCTTCCTACAAGCAAGAGTTCATATTGGGAAATACAGTGAATTTTGCTCTCAAATGATTTTACACAGTTCACAAACACAACGTGTTTCTCACTATTAACTAAAGAGCATTTATGTAAGAGGAGCTGTGGCTTGGATCAGTTTCATAAGCAGAGTTGAACTACATATGGTCCCTATGAGTTGTAAACCCAGTTCTTTTTTTCTGGGCATGCTGTTGTTTCTTGCTGTATTGGAGAGGCAGGGTAGAAGAGGATGCTTCTTTCCTTAAAACAGAGTGTGTTTCAGGGATGAGAACTCTGGTCTGAATTTCCCTTCAGAAACGGAGTTGAACCCCAGCGTCTGTGTCTCACTACAAGCAAGAGTTCATTTAATGTAAACCCAGTGAATTTTGGGCACAAATGATTTTACACAGTTCACGAACCCAACGCATTTCTCACTAACTAAAGAGCATTTATGTAAGAGGAGCTGTGTTTTGGATCAGTTCCATATGTAGAGTTGAACTACATATCGTCCCTATGAGTAGGAAACACAGTTCTATTTTTCTGGGCATGCTCATGGTTCTTGCTGTTTTGGAGACTCTGGAAAGAAGAGGATGCTTCTTGCCTTAAAACAGAGTGTGTTTCAGGGATGAGAACTCTAATCTGAATTTCCCTTCAGAAACTGAGTTAAACCCCATGATCTGTGTCTTCCTAAAAGCAAGAGTTCATTTCTGGTAAACCCAGTGAATTTTGGGCTCAAATGTTTTACACAGTTCCCAAAACCAACGCGTTTATCACTATTTACTAAAGAGCATTTTCATAAGAGGAGCTGTGGCTTGGATCAGTTTCATAAGCAGAGTTAAACTACATATGGTCCATATGAGTAGGACACACAGTTCCTTTTTTCTGGGCATGCTCATGGTTCTTGTTGTATTGGAGACGCTGGAAGAAGAGCATGCTTCTTTCCTTAAAATAGAGTGTGTTTCATGGATGAGAACTCTGGTCTGAATTTCCCTTCAGATACGGAGTAAACCCAAGGATCTCTGTCTTCTTACAAGCAAGAGTTCATTTAGGGTAAACCCAGTGAATTTTGCGCTCAAATGATTTTACACAGTTCACGAACCCAACCCGTTACTCAATATTAACTAAAGAGCATTTATGTAAGAGGAGCTGTGATTTGTATCAGTTTCATAAGCAGAGTTGAACTACATATGGTCCGTATGAGTAGGAAACACAGTTCTTTTTTTCTGGGCATGCTCATGGTTCCTGATGTATTGGAGACGCTGGAATGAAGTGCTTGCATCTTGCCTTAAAACAGAGTGTGTTTCAGGGATGAGAACTCTGGTCTGAATTTCCCTTCAGAAACGGAGTAATCCCAACAATCTGTGTCTTCTTACAAGCAATAGTTCATTTAGGGTAAACCCAGTGAATTTTGGGATCAAATGAAATTACACAGTTCAAGAAACCAACGCATTTCTCACTATTTACTAAATAGATTTACGTAAGAGGAGTTGTGGTTTGAATCAGTTTCATAAGCAGAGTTGAACTACATATGGTCCCTATGAGTAGGACACACAGTTCTTTTTTTCTGGGCATGCTCATGGTTCTTGCTGTATTGGAGACGCTCGAAAGAAAATGGTGCTTCTTTCCTTAAACAGAGTGTGCTTCAGGGATGAGAACACTGGTCTGAATTTACCTTCAGAAACGGAGTTAAACCCCAGGATCTGTATCTTCCTACAAGCAAGAGTTCATTTCAGGTAAACCAAGTTTATTTTGGGCACAAATGATTTTACCCAGTTCTGGAACCCTACGCATTTCTCACTAACTAAAGAGCATTTATGTAAGAGGAGCTATGGTTTGTATCAGTTTTATAAGCAGAGTTGAAGTACATATGGTCCTTATGAGTAGGAATCACAGTTCTTTTTTTCTGGACATGCTCATGGTTCAGGGCGTATTGGAGACGCTGGAAAGAAGAGCTTGCTTCTTGCCTTAAAGCAGAGTGTGTTTCAGGGATGAACGCCGGTCCGAATTTCCCTTCAGAAACGGAGTTAAACCTAAGGATCTGTGTCTTCCTACATGCAATAGTTCATTTATGGTAAACCCAGTGAATTTTGCTGTGAAATGAATTTACACATTTCACGAACCCAACACGTTTCTCACTATTACCTAAAGAGCCTCTATGTAAGAAAAGCTGTGGTTTGTATCAGTTTCATAAGCAGAGTTGAACTACATATGGTCCGCATGAGTAGGAAACACAGTTCTTTTTTTCTGGGCATGCTCATGGTTCTTGCTCTATTGCAGATGACGGAAAGAAGAGGAGGCTTCTTGCCTCAAAACAGAGTGTGTTTCAGGGATGAGAAATCTGGTCTGAATTTCGCTTCAGAAATGGATTTGAAACCCACGATCTGAGTATCCCTACATGCAAGAGTTCTTTTCAGGTAAACCCAGTGAATGTGGGCTCAAATGATTTTACACAGTTCACAACCCAAAGTATTTCTCACTATTAACTAAAGAGCATTTATGTAAGAGCAGCTGTGTTTTGTATCAGTTTCATAAGAAGAGTTGAACTACATATGGTCCCTATGAGTAGGAAACACAGTTCTTTTTTTCTGGGCATGCTCATGGTTCTTGCTGTATTGGAGAAGCTAGAAAGAAGAGCATGCTCCTTTCGTTAAAACAGAGTGTGTTTCATGGATGAGAACACTGGTCTGTATTTCCCTTCAGAAACGGTGTAAACCCAAGGATCTGTGTCTTCTTACAAGCAAGACTTCATTTAGGGAACACCCAGTGAATTTTGGTATGAAATGAATTTACACAATTCACTAAACCAACGTGTTTCCCACTATTTACTAAAGAAAATTTATGTAAGAGGAGCTGTGTCTTGGATCACTTTCATAAGCAGAGTTGAAGTACATATGGTCCATATGAGTAGGACACACAGTTCTTTTTTTCTGGGCATGCTCATGGTTCTTGCTGTAGTCCAGACGCTGGAAAGAAGAGGATGATTCCTGCCTTAAATAGAGTGTGTTTCAGGGATTATAACTCTGGAGTGAATTTACCTTCAAAAATCGAGTAAACCCAAGGATCTGTGTCTTCTTACAAGCAATAGTTCATTTAGGGTAAACCCAGTGAATTTTGGGATCAAATGGATTTACACAGTGCACGATACCAACGTGTTTCTCGCTATTTACTAAAAAGATTTATGTAAGAAGAGCTGTGGTTTGAATCAGTTTCATAAGCAGAGTTGAACTACATATGGTCCCTATGAGTTGGACACAAAGTTCTTTTTTTCTGGGCATGCTCATGGTTCTTGCTGTATTGGGGATGCTCGAAAGAACAGGATGCTTCTTGGCTTAAACAGAGTGTGCTTCAGGGATGAGAACTGTGGTCTGAATTTCCCTTCAGAAACAGAGTTTAACCCATGATCTGTGTCTTCCTACAAGCAAGAGTTCATTTAGGGAAACACAGTGAATTTTGGGCTCAAATATTTTACACAGTTCACAAACACAACGTGTTTCTCACTATTAACTAAAGAGCATTTATGTAAGAGGAGCTGTGGTTTTATCAGTTTCAAAGGAGAGTTGAACTAGATGTGGTCCTTATTAGTAGGAAACACTGTTCTTTTTTTCTGGGCATGCTCATGGTTCTTGCTCTATTGGAGAAGTTGAAAAGAAGAGCATGCTCGTTGCATTAAAACAGAGTGTGTTTCAGGGATGTGAACACTGGTCTGAATTTCCCTTCAGAAACGGAGTTAAACCCAAGGATCTGTATCTTCCTACAAGCAAGAGTTCATTCAGTGTAAACCCAGTGAATTTTGGTATGAAATGAATATACACAGTTCACGAACCCAACATGATTCTCACTATTAACTAAAGAGCCTCTATGTAAGAGGAGCTGTGGTTTGTATCAGTTTCATAAGCATAGTTGAACTACATATGGTACGCATGGCTAGGAAACACAGTTCTTTTTTTCTGGGCATGCTCATGGTTCTTGCTGTATTGCAGACGCTGGAAAGAAGAGGATGGTTCTTGCCTTAAAACATAGTGTGTTTCATGGATGAGAACTCTGGTCTGAATTTCCCTTCAGAAATAGAGTAAACCCAAGGATCTGTGTCTTCTTAACAAGCAATAGTTCATTTAGGGTAATCCCAGTGAATTTTGGGCCCAAATGAATTTAAACAGTTCACGAAACCACCGCGTTTCTTACTATTTACTAAATAGATTTATGTAAGAGGTGCTGTGGTTTGAAATAGTTTCATAAGCAGAGTTGGACTACATATGGTCCCTATGAGTAGGACACACAGTTCTTTTTTCCTGGACATGCTCATGGTCCTTGCTGTATTGTAGATGCTCAAAAGAAGAGGATGCTTCTTGCCTTAAACAGAGTGTGCGTCGGGGATGAGAACTCTGGTCTGAATTTCCCTTCAGAAACGGAATTTAACCCAGGATGTGTGTCTTTCTACAAGCAAGAGTTCATTTTGGGAAACACGGTGAATTTTGCGCTCAAATGATGTTACACAAGTCACAAATATAACGTATTTCTCACTATTAACTAAAGAGCATTTATGTAAGAGGAGCTGTGGTTTATACCAGTTTCATAAGCAGATTTCAACTAGATGTGGTCCTTATTAGTAGGAAACATAGTTCTTTTTTTCTGGTCATGCTCATGGATCTTGCTCTATTGGAGAAGTTGGAAAAAAGAGCATGCTCCTTGCATTAAACCAGAGTGTGTATCATGGATGAGAACACTGGTCTGAATTTCCCTTCAGAAACGGAGTTGAAACCCTGGATCTTAGTATCCCTACAAGCAAGAGTTCATTTCAGGTAAACCCAGTGAATTGTGTGCTCAAATGATTTTACACAGTTCATGACCCAACGTATTTCTCACTATTAACTAAAGAGCATTTATGTAAGAACAGCTGTGGTTTGTATCAGTTTCATAAGAAGAGTTGAACTATATATGGTCCCTATGAGTAGGAACCAAGTTCTTTTTTTCTGGGCATGCTCATGGTTCTTGCTTATTGGAGAAGCTAGAAAGAAGAGCATGCTCCCAACGTTAAAACAGAGTGCGTTTCATGGATGAGAACACTGGTCTGAATTTCCCTTCAGAAATGGTGTAAACCCAAGGATCTGTGTCTTCTTACAAGCAAGAGTTCATTTAGGGTAAACCCAATGAATTTAGGTATGAAATGAATTTACACAGTTCACGAAACCAACGCGTTTCTCACTATTAACTAAAGAGCATTTATGTAAGAGGAGCTGTGGCTTGGATCAATTTCATAAGCAGAGTTGTACTACATATGGTCCATATGAGAAGGACACACAGTTCTTTTATTCTGGGCTTGCTCATGGTTCTTGCTTTATTGGAGATGCTGGAAAGAAGAGCTTGCTTCTTGCGTGAAAACAGAGTGTTTCATGGATGAGAACTCTGGTCTGAAATTCCCATCAGAAACGGAGTTAAACCCCATGGTCTGTGTCTTCCTACAAGCAAGAGTTCATTTCTGGTAAACCCAGTGAATTTTGGGCTCAAATGATTTTAAGCACTTCACGAACTCAACCCGATTCTCGCTATTAATTAAGAGCATTTATGTAAGAGGAGCGGTGGTTTGTATCAGTTTCAGTAGCAGAGTTGAAATACATATGGTCCGTATGAGTAGGAAACACAGATCTTTATTTCAGGGAATGCTCAGGGTAATTGCTATTTAGGATACTTTGGAAAGAAGAGCTTGCTTCTTGCGTTAAAACAGAGTTTGTTTCATGGAGGAGAACTCAGGTCAGAATGTCCCTTCAGAAACGGAGTTAAACCCCAGGATCTGTGTCTTCCTACAAGCAAGAGTTCAAATCTGGTAAACCCAGTGAATTTAGGGCTCAAATGGTTTTTAGCACTTCACGAACCCAACGCAATTCTTGCTATTAACTAAAGAGCATTTATGTTAGAGGAGCTGTAGTTTGTATCACTTTCATAAGCAGAGTTGAACTACATATGGTCCCTATGAGTAGGAAACACAGTTCTTTTTTTCTGGGCATGCTCATGGTACTTACTCTATTGGAGACGCTGGAGAGAAGAGCTTGCTTCTTGCATTAAAACAGAGTGTGTTTCATGGATGAGATCTCTGGTCAGAATTTCCCTTCAGAAACCGAGATATACCCCAGGATCTGTGTCTTCCTACAAGCAAGAGTTCATTACTAGTAAACCAAGTGAATTTTGGGCTCAAATGATTTTACACAGTTCATCAACCCATCGCGATTCTCACTATTAACTAAAGAGCATTTATGTAATAGGAGCTGTGGTTTGTATCAGTTTCATAAGCAGAGTTGAACTACATATGGTCCGTAGGAGTAGGAAGCACAGTTCTCTTTTTCAGGGCATGCTCATGGTTCTTGCTGTATTAGGGACGCTGGAAAGATGAGCTTGTTTCTTGCGTGAAAACACAGTGTGTTTCATGGATGAGAACACTGGTCTGAATTTCCCTTCTGAAACGGAGTTAAACCCCAGGATCTGTGTCTTCCTAAAAGGAAAAGTGCATTTCTGGTAAACAAAGTGAATTTTGGGCTCAAATAATTTTTCACAGTTCAATAACCCAACGCGATTCTCACAATTAACTAAAGAGCATTTATGTAAGAGGAGCTGTGGTTTGTATCAGTTTCATAAGCAGAATTGAACTGCATATGGTCCGTATGAGTAGGAAACACAGTTCTTTTTTTTTGGGCATTCTCATGTTACTAGCTGTTTTAGAGACGTGGGAAAAAGAGGATGCTTCTTGCATTGAAACAGAATGTGTTTCATGGATGATAATACTGGTCTGAATTTCCCTTCAGAATCAGAGTTAAACCACTGGACCTGTGTGTTCCTACAACAAGAGTTCATTTCTGGTGAACAAAGTGAATTTTGGGCTCAAATGATTTTACACAGTTCTGGAACCCAACTTGATTATCCCTATTAACTAAAGAGCATTTATGTAAGAGGAGCTGTGGTTTTTATCACTTTCATAAGCAGAGTTGAAATACATATGGTCCGTATGAGTAGGAAACACAGTTCTTTTTTTCTGGGCATGCTCATGTGTCTTGCTGTATTGGGGACGCTGGAAAGAAGAGCTTGCTTCTTGAGTTAAAACAGAGTGTGTTTCATGGATGAGAACACTGGTCTGAATTTCCCTTCAGAAACAGAGTTAAACCACAGGATCTGTGTCTTCCTACAAGCAAGAGACATTTCTGGTAAACCAAGTTTATTTTGGGCTAAAATGATTTTTTAAGTTCAAAAACCCTACGCGATTCTCACAATTAACTAAAGAGCATTTATGTAAGAAGAGCTGTGGTTTGTATCAGTTTCATAAGCAGAATTGAACTGCATATGGTCCGTATGAGTAGGAAACACAGTTCTTTTTTTCTGGATATTCTCATGGTTCTTGCTGTATTAGAGACCATGGAAAAACAGGATGCTTCTTGCATTAAAACAGAATGTGTTTCATGGATGAGAACACAGGACTGAATTTCCCTTCAGAATCAGAGTTAAACCGCAGGATCTGTGTGTTCCTACAAGCAAGAGTTCATTTCTGGTAAACAAAGTGAATTGTGGGCTCAAATGATTTTACACAGTTCTGGAAACCAACTTGATTCTCCCTATTAACTAAAGAGCATTTAGGTAAGAGGAGCTGTGGTTTTTATCACTTTCATAAGCTGAGTTGAACTACATATCGTCCGTATGGGTAGGAAACACAGTTCCTTTTTTCGGGGATGCTCATATTTCTTGCTGTGTTGGAATGACTGGGAAGAAGAGTTTGCTTCTTCCCTGAAAACAGAGTGTGTTTCATGGATGAGAACACTGGTCTGAATTTCCCTTCAGAAACGGAGTTAAACCCCAGGATCTGTGTCTTCCTACAAGCAAGAGTTCATTTCTGGTAAACCAAGTGAATTTGGGGCTCAAATGATTTTACACAGTTTTGGAACCCAACGTGATTCAAACTATTAACCAAAGTGCATTTATGTAAGAGGACCTCTGGTTTGTATCAGTTTCATAAGCAGAGTTGAACTACATATGGTCTGTATGAGTAGGAAACACAGTTCTTTTTTTTCTTGCCATGCTCATGGTTCTTGCTGTATTGGAGAGGCTGGAAAGAAGAGCTTGCTTCTTGCATGAAAACAGAGTGTGTTTCATCGATGAGAAAACTGGTCTGAATTTCCCTTCAGAAACGGAGTTAATCCACAGGATCTATGTCTTCCTACAAGCAAGATTTCATTTATGGTAAACTAAGTGAATTTGGTGCTCAAATGATTGTACACACTTCTGGAACCCACACAATTCAAACTGTTAACTAAAGTGCCTTTATGTAACAGGGGCAGTGGTTTGTATCAGTTTCATAAGCAGAGTTGAACTGCATATGGTCCGTATGAGTAGGAAACACAGTTCTTTATTTCTGGGCATTCTCATGGTTCTTGCTGTATTAGAGAAGCTGGAAAAAGAGGATGCTTCTTGCATTAAAACAGAATGTGTTTCATGGATGAGAACACTGGCCTGAATTTCCCTTCAGAATCGGAGTTAAACCACAGGATCTGTGTGTTCCTACAAGCAAGAGTTCATTTCTGGTAAACCAAGTGAATTTTGGGCTCAAATGATTTTACACAGTTCACGATCCCAACGCGATTTTCACTATTACCTAAAGAGCATTTGTGTAAGTGGAGCTGTGGTTTGTATCAGATACATAATCAGAGTTGAACTACATATGTCCCGTATGAGTAGGAAACACAGTTCTTTTTTTCAGGACATATCATTGTACTGGCTACTTTGGAGACACTGTAAAGAAGAGCTTTTTTCTTTTGTTAAAACAGAGGGTGTTTCATGGATGTGAACACTGGTCTGAATTTCCCTTCAAAAACAGAGTTAAAACACAGGATCTGTGTATTCCTACAACCACGAGTTCAATTGTGGTAAACCAAGTGAATTTTGGGCTCAAATGATTTTTCACAGTTCTGGAACCCAACTTGATTATCCCTATTAATTAAAGAGCCTTTATGTAAGAGGAGCTGTGGTTTGTATCAGTTTCATAAGCAGAGTTGAACTACATATGGTCCGAATGAGTAGGAAACACAGTTCTTTATTTCTGGGCATTCTCATGGTTCTTGCTGTATTAGAGACGCTCTAAAGAAGAGCTTGCTTCATGCATTAAAACAGAATGTGTTTCATAGATGAGAACACTGGACTGAATTTCCCTTCAGAATCAGAGTTTAACCACAGGATCTGTGTGTTCCTACAAGCAAGAGTTCATTTCTGGTAAACCAAGTGAATTTTGGGCTCAAATGATTTTACAGAGTTCATGATCCCAACACTATTTTCACTATTACCTAAAGAGCATTTGTGTAAGTGGAGCTGTTGTTTGTATCAGTTTCATAAGCAGAGGTTAACTACATGTATTCCGGATGAGTAGGAAACACAGTTCTTTTTTTCTGGGCATGCTCATATTTCTTGCTGTATTGGAGACGCTGGAAAGAAGAGTTTGCTTCTTGCGTTAAAACAGAGTGTGTTTCATGGATGAGAACACTGGTCTGAATTTCCCTTCAGAATCGGAGTTAAGCCACAGGATCTTTGTTTTCCTACATGCAAGAGTTCATTTATGGTAAACCAAGTGTATTTTGGGCTCAAATGATTTTCACAGTTCAACAACCCAACACGATTCTCACTATTAACTAAAGAGCATTTAAATAAGAGGAGCTGTGCTTTGTTTCAGTTTCATAAGCAGAGTTGAACTCCATATGGTCTTTATGAGTAAGAAACATGTTTCTTTTTTTCTTGCCATGCTCGTGGTTCTTGCTGTATTGAAGAGGCTGGAAAGAAGAGCTTGCTTCTTGCGTGGAAACAGAGTGTGTTTCATCGATGAGAAAACTGGTCTGAATTTCCCTTCAGAAACGGAGTTAAGCTCCAGGATCTGAGTCTTCCTCTAAGCAAGAGTTCATTTCTGGTAATCCATGTGAATTTTGGGCTCAAATGATTTTACACAGTTCTGGAAACCAACTTGATTCTCCCTATTAAGTAAAGAGCATTTATGTAAGAGGAGATGTAGTTTTTATCAGTTTCATAAGCAGAGTTGAACTACATATGGTCCGTAGGAGTAGGAAACACAGTTCTTTTTTTCTGGGCATGCTCATGGTTCTTGCTGTATTGGAGACGCTGTAAAGAAGAGCTTGCTTCTTGCGTAAAAACAGAGTGTGTTTCATGGATGAGAACACTGGTCTGAATTTCCCTTCAGAAACAGAGTTAAACCACAGGATCTGTGTCTTCCTACAAGCAAGAGACATTTCTGGTAAACCAAGTTTATTTTGGGCTAAAATGATTTTTTAAGTTCAAAAACCCTACGCGATTCTCACAATTAACTAAAGAGCATTTATGTAAGAAGAGCTGTGGTTTGTATCAGTTTCATAAGCAGAATTGAACTGCATATGGTCCGTATGAGTAGGAAACACAGTTCTTTTTTTCTGGATATTCTCATGGTTCTTGCTGTATTAGAGACGATGGAAAAACAGGATGCTTCTTGCATTAAAACAGAATGTGTTTCATGGATGAGAACACAGGACTGAATTTCCCTTCAGAATCGGAGTTAAACCGCAGGATCTGTGTGTTCCTACAAGCAAGAGTTCATTTCTGGTAAACAAAGTGAATTTTGGGCTCAAATGATTTTACACAGTTCTGGAAACCAACTTGATTCTCCCTATTAACTAAAGAGCATTTAGGTAAGAGGAGCTGTGGTATTTTATCACTTTCATAAGCTGAGTTGAACTACATATCGTCCGTATGGGTAGGAAACACAGTTCCTTTTTTCGGGGATGCTCATATTTCTTGCTGTGTTGGAATGACTGGGAAGAAGAGTTTGCTTCTTTCCTGAAAACAGAGTGTGTTTCATGGATGAGAACACTGGTCTGAATTTCCCTTCAGAAACGGAGTTAAACCCCAGGATCTGTGTCTTCCTACAAGCAAGAGTTCATTTCTGGTAAACCAAGTGAATTTGGGGCTCAAATGATTTTACACAGTTTTGGAACCCAACGTGATTCAAACTATTAACCAAAGTGCATTTATGTAAGAGGACCTCTGGTTTGTATCAGTTTCATAAGCAGAGTTGAACTATATAAGGTCCGTGAGAGCAGGAAACACAGAATATTTTTTTCTTGGCATGCTCATGGTTCTTGCTGTATTGGAGACACTGGAAAGAAGAGCTTGCCTCTTGAGTTAAAACAGAGTGTGTTTCATGGATGAGAACACTGGTCTGAATTTCCCTTCAGAAACAGAGTTAAACCACAGGATGTGTGTATTCCTACAAGCAAGAATTCATTTCTGGTAAACCAAGTGAATTTGGGCTCAAATGATTTTTCACAGTTCTGGAACCCAACTTGCTTCACCCTATTAACTAAAGAGCATTTATTTAAGAGGAGCTGTGGTTTTTATCAGTTTCATAAGCAGAGTTGAACTACATATGTTCTGTATGAGTAGGTAACACAGTTCTTTTTTTCTGGGCATGCTCATGGTTCTTGCTGTACTAGAGACGCTGCAAAGAAGTGGATGCTTCTTGCATTAAAACAGCATGTGTTTCATGGATGAGAACACTGCACTGAATTTCCCTTCAGAATCGGAGTTAAACCACAGGATCTATGTCTTCATACATCAAGATTTCATTTCTGGTAAACTATGTGAATTTTGTGCTCAAATAATTTTACACAGTTCTGGAACCCAACACAATTCAAACTGTTAACTAAAGTGCCCTTATGAAACTGGGGCAGTGGTTTGTATCAGTTTCATAAGCAAAGTTGAACTACATATGGTCCGTATGAGAAGGAATCACAGTTCTTTTTTTCTTGCCATGCTCATGGTTCTTGGTGTATTGGAGACGCTGTAAAGAAGAGCTTGCTTCTTGCGTTAAAACAGATTGTGTTTCATGGATGAGAACACTGGTCTGAATTTCCCTTCAGAAATGGCGTTAAACAACAGGATCTGTGTCTTCCTGCAAGCAAGAGTGCATTTCTGGTAAACCAAGTGAATTTTGGGCTCAAATGATTTTTTACAGTTCAACAACCCTACGCGATTCCAACAATTAACTAAAGAGCATTTATGTAAGAGGAGCTGTGGTTTGTATCAATTTCATAAGCAGAATAGAACTGCATATGGTCCGTATGAGATGGAAACACAGTTCTTTATTTCTGGGCATTCTCATGTTTCTTCGTGTATTAGAGACGCTGGAAAAAGAGGATGCTTCTTGCATTAAAACAGAATGTTTTTCATTGATGAGAACACTGGACTGAATTTCACTTCAGAATCAGAGTTAACCACAGAATCTGTGTGTTTCTACAACCTACAGTTCATTTCTGGTAAACAAAGTGAATTTTGGGCTCAAATGATTTCACACAGTTCTGGAAAACAACTTGATTCTCTCTTAACTAAAGAGCATTTATGTAAGAGGAGCTGTGGTTTGTATCAGTTTCATAAGCAGAGTTGAACTACATATGGTCTGTATGAGTAGGAAACACAGTTCTTTTTTTTCTTGCCATGCTCATGGTTCTTGCTGTATTGGAGAGGCTGGAAAGAAGAGCTTGCTTCTTGCATGAAAACAGAGTGTGTTTCATCGATGAGAAAACTGGTCTGAATTTCCCTTCAGAAACGGAGTTAATCCACAGGATCTATGTCTTCCTACAAGCAAGATTTCATTTCTGGTAAACTAAGTGAATTTGGTGCTCAAATGATTGTACACACTTCTGGAACCCACACAATTCAAACTGTTAACTAAAGTGCCTTTATGTAACAGGGGCAGTGGTTTGTATCAGTTTCATAAGCAGAGTTGAACTGCATATGGTCCGTATGAGTAGGAAACACAGTTCTTTCTTTCTGGGCATTCTCATGGTTCTTGCTGTATTAGAGAAGCTGGAAAAAGAGGATGCTTCTTGCATTAAAACAGAATGTTTTTCATTGATGAGAACACTGGTCTGAATTTCCCTTCAGAAACAGAGTTAAACCACAGGATGTGTGTATTCCTACAAGCAAGAGTTCATTTGTGGTAAACCAAGTGAATTTGGGCTCAAATGATTTTTCACAGTTCTGGAACCCAACTTGCTTCACCCTATTAACTAAAGAGCATTTATTTAAGAGGAGCTGTGGTTTTTATCACTTTCATAAGCAGAGTTGAAATACATATGGTCCGTATGAGTAGGAAACACAGTTCTTTTTTTCTGGGGATGCTCATGGTTCTTGCTGTATTAGAGACGCTGAGAAGAAGAGCTTGCTTCTTGCGTTAAAACAGAGTGTGTTTCATGGATGAGAACACTGGTCTGAATTTCCCTTCAGAAATGGCGTTAAACAACAGGATCTGTGTCTTCCTGCAAGCAAGAGTGCATTTCTGGTAAACCAAGTGAATTTTGGGCTCAAATGATTTTTTACAGTTCAACAACCCTACGCGATTCCAACAATTAACTAAAGAGCATTTATGTAAGAGGAGCTGTGGTTTGTATCAATTTCATAAGCAGAATAGAACTGCATATGGTCCGTATGAGATGGAAACACAGTTCTTTATTTCTGGGCATTCTCATGTTTCTTCGTGTATTAGAGACGCTGGAAAAAGAGGATGCTTCTTGCATTAAAACAGAATGTTTTTCATTGATGAGAACACTGGACTGAATTTCACTTCAGAATCAGAGTTAACCACAGAATCTGTGTGTTTCTACAACCTACAGTTCATTTCTGGTAAACAAAGTGAATTTTGGGCTCAAATGATTTCACACAGTTCTGGAAAACAACTTGATTCTCTCTTAACTAAAGAGCATTTATGTAAGAGGAGCTGTGGTTTGTATCAGTTTCATAAGCAGAGTTGAACTACATATGGTCTGTATGAGTAGGAAACACAGTTCTTTTTTTTCTTGCCATGCTCATGGTTCTTGCTGTATTGGAGAGGCTGGAAAGAAGAGCTTGCTTCTTGCATGAAAACAGAGTGTGTTTCATCGATGAGAAAACTGGTCTGAATTTCCCTTCAGAAACGGAGTTAATCCACAGGATCTATGTCTTCCTACAAGCAAGATTTCATTTCTGGTAAACTAAGTGAATTTGGTGCTCAAATGATTGTACACACTTCTGGAACCCACACAATTCAAACTGTTAACTAAAGTGCCTTTATGTAACAGGGGCAGTGGTTTGTATCAGTTTCATAAGCAGAGTTGAACTGCATATGGTCCGTATGAGTAGGAAACACAGTTCTTTCTTTCTGGGCATTCTCATGGTTCTTGCTGTATTAGAGAAGCTGGAAAAAGAGGATGCTTCTTGCATTAAAACAGAATGTTTTTCATTGATGAGAACACTGGTCTGAATTTCCCTTCAGAAACAGAGTTAAACCACAGGATGTGTGTATTCCTACAAGCAAGAGTTCATTTGTGGTAAACCAAGTGAATTTGGGCTCAAATGATTTTTCACAGTTCTGGAACCCAACTTGCTTCACCCTATTAACTAAAGAGCATTTATTTAAGAGGAGCTGTGGTTTTTATCACTTTCATAAGCAGAGTTGAAATACATATGGTCCGTATGAGTAGGAAACACAGTTCTTTTTTTCTGGGGATGCTCATGGTTCTTGCTGTATTAGAGACGCTGAGAAGAAGAGCTTGCTTCTTGCGTTAAAACAGAGTGTGTTTCATGGATGAGAACACTGGTCTGAATTTCCATTCAGAATCGGAGTTAAGCCACAGGATCTTTGTTTTCCTACATGCAGGAGATCATTTCTGGTAAACCAAGTGTATTTTGGGCTCAAATGATTTTCACAGTTCAACAATCCAACGTGATTCTCAGTATTAACTAAAGAGCATTTAAATAAGAGGAGCTGTGCTTTGTTTCAGTTTCATAAGCAGAGTTGAACTGCATATGGTCCTTATGAGTAGGAAACACGTTTCTTTTTTGCTTGCCATGCTCATGGTTCTTGCTGTATTGGAGAGGCTGGAAAGAAGAGCTTGCTTCTTGCGTGCAAACAGAGTGTGTTTCATCAATGAGAAAACTGGTCTGAATTTCCCTTCAGAAATGGAGTTAAACTCCAGGATCTGAGTCTTCCTCCAAGCAATAGTTCATTTTTGGTAATCCAAGTGAATTTTGGGCTCAAATGATTTTACACAGTTCTGGAACCCAACTTGATTCTCCCTATTAAGTAAAGAGCATTCATGTAAGAGGAGATGTAGTTTTTATGAGTTTCATAAGCAGAGTTGAACTACATATGGTCCGTATGAGTAGGAATCACAGTTCTTTTTTTCTGGGCATGCTCATGGTTCTTGCTGTATTGGGGACGCTGGAAAGAAGAGGTTGCTTCTTGCGTGAAAACAGAGTGTGTTTCATGGATGAGAACACTGGACTGAATTTCCCTTCAGAATCGGAGTTAAACCGCAGGATCTGTGTGTTCCTACAAGCAAGAGTTCTTTTCTGGTAAACAAAGTGAATTTTGTGCTCAAATGATTTTAAACAGTTCTGGAAACCAACTTGATTCTCCCTATTAACTAAAGATCATTTAGGTAAGAGGAGCTGTGGTTTTTATCACTTTCATAAGCTGAGTTGAACTACATATGGTCCGTATGAGTAGGAAACACACTTCTTTTTTTCTGGGGATGCACATGGTTCTTGCTGTATTAGAGACGCTGGAAAGAAGAGGATGCTTCTTGCATTAAAACAGCATGTGTTTCATGGATGAGAGAACTGGTCTGAATTTGCCTTCAGAATCGGAGTTAAACCACAGGATCTGTGTGTTCCTACAAGCAAGAGTTCATTTCTGGTAAACAAAGTGAATTGTGGGCTCAAATGATTTTACACAGTTCAACAACCCAACGCGATTCTCACTATTACCTAAAGAGCATTTATGATAGAGGAGCTGTAGTTTGTATCAGTTTCATAAACAGAGTTGAACTACATATGGTCCGTAGTAGTAGGAAACACAGTTCTTTTTTTCTGGGCATGCTCTTGGTTCTTGCTGTATTGGAGACGCTGAAAGAAGAGCTTGCTTCTTGCATTAAAACAGAGTGTGTTTCATGGATGAGAACACTGGTCTGAATTTCCCTTCAGAATCGGAGTTAAGCCACAGGATCTTTGTCTTCCTACATGCAAGAGTTCATTTCTGGTAAACCAAGTGTATTTTGGGCTCAAATGATTTTCACCGTTCAACAACCCAACGTGAACCTCACTATTAACTAAAGAGCAATTATACAAGATGAGCTGTGCTTTGTTTCAGTTTCATAAGCAGAGTTTAACTCCATATGGTCCTTATGAGTGGGAAACACGTTTCTTTTTTTCTTGCCATGCTCATGGTTCTTGCTGTATTGGAGAATCTGGAAAGAAGAGCTTGCTTCTTGCGTGGAATCAGTGTTTCATCGATGAGAACACCGGTCTGAATTTCCCTTCAGAAACGGAGTTAAACTCCAGGATCTGAGTCTTCCTCCAAGCAAGAGTGCATTTCTGGTAATCCAAGTGAATTTTGGGCTCAAATGATTTTACACAGTTCTGGAACCCAACTTGATTCTCCCTATAAAGTAAAGAGCATTTATGTAAGAGGAGATGTAGTTTTTATCAGTTTCATAAGCAGAGTTGAACTACATATGGTCCGTATGAGTAGGAATCACAGTTCTTTTTTTCTGGGCATGCTCATGGTTCTTGCTGTATTGGGGATGCTGGAAAGAAGAGCTTGCTTCTTGCGTGAAAACAGAGTGTGTTTCATGGCTGAGAACACTGGTCTGAATTTCCCTTCAGAAACGGCGTTAAACAACAGGATCTGTGTCTTCCTACATGCAAGAGTGCATTTCTGGGAAACCAAGTGAATATTGGGCTCAAATGATTTTACACAGTTCACAAACCCAACGAGATTCTCACTGTTAACTAAAGAGCATTTATGCAAGCGGAGTTGTGGTTTGTATCAGTTTCATAAGCAAAGGTGAACTACATGTGGTCCGCATGAGTAGGAAACACAGTTCTTTTTTTCTGGATATTCTCATGGTTCTTGCTGTATTAGAGACGATGGAAAAAGAGGATGCTTCTTGCAATAAAACAGAATGTTTTTCATGGATGAGAACACTGGACTGAATTTCCCTTCAGAATCGGAGTTAAACCGCAGGATCTGTGTGTTCCTACAAGCAAGAGTTCATTTCTGGTAAACAAAGTGAATTTTGGGCTCAAAAGATTTTACATAGTTCACGAACCCAATGCAATTTTAACTATTAACTAAAGAGCATTTATGTAGGAGTAGTTGTGGTTTGTATCAGTTTCATAAGCAGAGTTGAACTACATATGGTCATTATGAGTAGGAAACCAAGTTCTTTTTTCTTGCCATGCTCATGGTTCTTGCTGTATTGTAGACACTGTAAAGAAGAGCTTTCTTCTTGAGTTAAAACAGTGTGTGTTTCATGGATGCGAACACTGGTCTGAATTTCCCTTCAGAAATGGAGTTAAACTCCAGGATCTGTGTCTTCCTCCAAGCAAGAGTTCATTTCCGGTAATCCAAGTGAATTTTGGGCTCAAATGATTTTACACAGTTCTGGAACCAAAATTGATTCTTCCTATTAAGTAAAGAGCATTTCTGTAAGAGGAGATGTGGGCTTTATCAGTTTCATAAGCAGAGTTGAACTGCATATGGTCAGTATGAGTAGGAAACACAGTTCTTTTTTTCTGGGCATTCTCATGGTTCTTGCTGTATTAGAGACGATGTAAAAAGAGGATGCTTCTTGCATTAAAACAGAATGTGTTTCATGGATGAGAACACTGGACTGAATTTCCCTTCAGAATCAGAGTTATACCGCAGGATCTGTGTGTTCTTGCAAGCAAGAGTTCATTTCTGGTAAACCAAGAGAATTTTGGGCTCAAATGATTTTACACAGTTCTGGAAACCAACTTGATTCTCCCTATTAACTAAAGAGCATTTATGTAAGAGGAGCTGTGGTTTTTATCACTTTCATAAGCAGAGTTGAAATACATATGGTCCGTAGGAGTAGGAAACACAGTTCTTTTTTTCTGGGCATGCTCATGTTTCTTGCTGTATTGGGGACAATGCAAAGAAGAGTTTGCTTCTTGCGTGAAAACAGAGTGTGTTTCATGGATGAGAACACTGGTCTGAATTTCCCTTCAGAATCGGAGTTAAACCACAAGATCTTTGTCTTCCTACATGGAAGAGTTCATTTCTGGTAAACCAAATGTATTTTGGGCTCAAATGATTTTCACAGTTCAACAACCCAACGCGATTCTCACTATTAAGTAAAGAGCATTTATGTAAGAATAGCTGTTGTTTGTATCAGTTTCATAAGCATAATTGAACTGCATATGGTCCGTATGAGTAGGAAACACAGTTCTTTTTTCCTGGGCATTCTCATGGTTCTTGCTGTATTAGAGACGATGGCAAAAGAGGATGCTTCTTGCATTAAAACAGAATGTGTTTCATGGATGAGAACAGTGGACTGAATTTCCCTTCAGAATCAGAGTTAAACCACAGGATCTGTGTGTCCCTACAAGCCAGAGTTCATTTCTGGTAAACAAAGTGAATTTTGGGCACTAATGATTTTACACAGTTCTGGAAACCAACGCGATTCGCCCTATTAACTAAAGAGCATTTAGTTAAGAGGAGCTGTGGTTTTTATCACTTTCATAAGCTGAGTTGAACTATATATGGTCCGTATGTGTAGGAAACACAGTTCTTTTTTTCTGGGGATGCTCATGGTACTTGCTGTATTGGAGAATCTGGAAAGAAGAGCTTGCTTCTTGCGTTAAATCAGCATGTGTTTCAGAGATGAGAATACAGGTCTGAATTTCCCTTCAGAAACGGAGTTCAACCCCAGGATCTGTGTCTTCCTAAAAGCAAGAGATCATTTCTGGGAAACACACTTAATTTTGGGCTCAAATGATTTTACACTGTTCTTGAACCCAACTTGATTCTCACTATTAACTAAAGAGCATTTATGTAAGAGGAGCTGTGGTTTGCATCAGTTTCATAAGCACAGTTGATCTACATATGGTCTCTATAGCAAATACAGTTCTTTTTTTGAGGGCATGCTCATTGTTCTTGCTGTATTGGAGACACTGGAATGAAGAGGATGCTTCTTGTCTTAAAACAGAGTGTTTCATGGATGAGAACACTGGTCTGAATATCCCTTCAGAAATGGAGTTAAACCCCAGGATCTGTGTCTTCCTACAAGCAAGAGTTCATTTGTAGTAAACCCAGTTAATTTTGGGCTCAAATGATTTTACAGAGTTTTAGAATCAACGCAATTCTCACTATTAACTAAAGAGCATATATGTAAATGGATCTGTTGTTTGTATCTGTTTCATAAGCAGAGTTGAACTGCATATGGTCTGTATGAGTAGGAAATCAGTTCTTTTTTTCTTGGCATGCTCATGGTTCTTGCTGTATTGGAGACCCTGGAAAGAAGAGGATGCTTCTTGCCTTAAAAGAGAGTATGTTTCAGGGGTGAGAAAACTGGCCTGAATTTCCCTTCAGAAACGGAGTTAAACCCCAGGATCTGTGTCATCATCCAAGCAACAGTTCATTTCTGGTAAACCCAGTGAATTTTGGGCTCAAATGGTTTTACACAGTTCACGAACCCAATGCGATTCTCATTATTATCTAAAGAGCATTTTTGTAAGAGGAGCTGTGGTTTGTATCAGTTTCATAAGCAGAGTTGATCTACATATTGTCTCTATTATTAGGAACCACAGTTCTTTTTTGAGGGCATGCTCATTGGTTTTGCTGTATTGGAGACCCTGGAAAGAAGAGCTTGCCTCTTGCTTTAAAAAAAGCATGTGTTTCATGTTTGAGAACTCTGGTCTGAATTTCCCTTCAGAAACGGAGTTAAACTCCAGAGTCTGTGTCTTCCTACAAGCAAGAGTTCCTTTCTGGTAAACCCAGAGATTTTAGGGCTCAAATGATTTTACACTTTCTCGAACCCAAAGTGATTCTCACTCTTAACTAAAGAGCATTCATGTAAGTGGAGCTGTGGTTTGTATCATTTTCATAAGCAGAGTTGATCTACATATGGTCTTTATTAACAAACACAGTTCTTATTTTGAGAGCATGCTCATTGTTCTTGCTGTATTGGAGATGCTGGAATGAAGAGGATTCTTCTTGCCTTAAAACAGAGTGTGTTTCATGGATGAGAACACTGGTCTGAGTTTTCCTTCAGAAACGGAGTTAAACCCCAGGATCTGTGTCTTCCTACAAGCAATAGTTCATTTCTGGTAAACCAATTGAATTTTGGGGTCAAGTGATTTAACACAGTTCAGGAACCCATAGTGATTCTCATTATTTACTAAAGAGCATTTATGTAAGAGGAGCTGTGCTTTGTATCAGTTTCATAAGCAGAGTTGATCTACATATGGTCTCTATTAGTAGGAAACACAGTTCTTTTTTGAGGGCATGCTCATTGTTTTTGCTGTATTGGAGACGCTGGAAAGAAGGGCTTGCTTCTTGCGTTAAAAAAGCTTGTGTTTCGTGGATGAGAACTATGGTCTGAATTTCCCTTCAGAAACGGAGTTAAAGCCCAGAGTCTGTGTCTTCCTACAGGCAAGAGATCAGTTCTGGTAAACCAAGTGAATTTTGGGATCAAATGATTTTACAGAGTTCTAGAAACAACGCGATTCTCACTGTTCACTAAAGAGCATTCATGTAAATGGAGCTGTTGTTTGTATCTTTTTCATAAGCAGAGTTGAACTGCATATTGTCTGTATGAGTAGGAAACACAGTTCTTTTTTTCTTGGCATGCTCATGGTTCTTGCTGTATTGGAGACACTGGAAAGAAGAGGATGCTTCTTGTGTTAAAACAGTGTGTGTTTCATGGATGAGAACACTGGTTTGAATTTCGTTTCAGAAACGGAGTTAAACCCCAGGATCTGTGTCTTCCTACTAGCAAGAGTACTTTTCCGGTTATCAAAGAGAATTTTGGGCTCAAATGATTTTACAAAGTTCAGAATCTCATTGCGATTCTCACTATTAATTAAAGAGCCTATATGTAAGAGGAGCACTGATTGTATCAGTTTCATAAGCAGAGTTTTAATACTTATGGTCTGTATGAGTAGGAAACCCAGTTCTTTTTTTCAGGGCATGCTCATGGTTCTTGCTGTATTGTAGACGCTGGAAAGAAGAGCCTGCCTCTTATGTTAAAACTAAGTGTGCTTCATGGATGAGAACACTGGTCTGAATTTCCCTTCAGAAACGGATTTAACCACCAGGATCTGTGTCTTCCTATGAGCAAGAGATCATTTCTGGTAAATCCAGTGAATTTTAGGCTCAAATGATTTTACACAGTTCACGAACCCAACAAGATTCTCACTATTAACTAAAGAGCATTTATGTCAGAGGAGCTGTGCTTTGTATCATTTTCATAAGCAGAGTGGATCTACATATGGTCTCTATTAGCAAACACAGTTCTTTTTTTGAGGGCATGCTCATTGTACTTGCTGTATTGGAGACGCTGGAATGTAGAGGATGCTTCTTGCCTTAAAAGAGAGTGTTTCATGGATGAGAACACTGGTCTTAATTTCCCTTCAGAAACGGAGTTAAACCCCAGGAACTGTGTCTTCCTCCAAGCAAGAGTTCATTTCTGGTGAACCCAGTGAATTTTGGGCTCAAATGATTTTACAGAATACTAGAACCAACACGATTCTCACTATTAATTAAAGAGCATTTACATAAAAGGGGCTGTTGTTTGTATCTGTTTCATAAGCAGAGTTGAACTACATATGGTCTGAAGGAGTAGGAAACACAGTTCTTTTTTTTTTAGGGCATGCTCATGGTATTTGCTGTATTGGAGATGCTGGAAAGAAGAGCTTGCTCATTGCGTGAAAACAGAGTGTGTTTCATGGATGAGAACACTGGTCTGCATTTCCCTTCAGAAACGGAGTTAAACCCCAGGATCTGTTTCTTCCTACAAGCAAGAGTTCTTTTCTGGTAAACAAAGTGATTTTTGGGCTCAAATGATTTTACATAGTTTAGAAACCCATCGCGATTCCCACTATTAACTACAGAGCCTTTATGTAAGAGGACCTGTGATTGTATCAGTTTCATAAGCAGAGTTGGACTACATATGGTCCGTATGAGTAGTAAAAAACAGTTATTTTTTTCTGGGCATGTTCATGGTTCTTACTCTATTGGAGAGGCTGGAAAGAAGAGGTTGCTTCTTGGGTTAAAACAGAGTGTGCTTCAAGGATGAGAACACTGGTCACAATTTCCCTTGAGAAACGGAGTTCCACCCCAGGATCTGTGTCTTCCTACAAGCAAGAGTCCAATTGTGGTAAACCAAGTGAATTTTGCCCTCAAATGATTTTACACTGTTCGCCAACCAACGTGATTCTCAGTATTAACTAAAGAGCATTTATGTAAGAGGAGATGTTGTTTGTATCAGTTTCATAAGCAGAGTTGATCTACATATTGTCTCTATTAGTAGGAACCACAGTTCTTTTTTTGAGGGCATGCTCATTGTTTTTGCTGTATTGGAGGTGCTGGAAAGAAGAGCTTGCTTCTTGCTTTAAAAAAGCACGTGTTTCATGGATGAGATCTCTGGTCTGAATTTCCCTTCAGAAATGGAGTTAAACCCCAGGATCTGTGTCTTCCTACAAGCAAGAGTTCATTTCTGGTAAACCAAGTGAATTTTGGGCTTAAATGATTTTACAAAGTTCTAGAAACAGCGGGATTCTCACTATTAACTAAAGAACATTTATGTTAATGGAGCTGTTGTTTGTATCTGCTTCATAAGCAGAGTTGAACTACATATGGTCTGTATTAGAAGGAAACACAGTTCTTTTTATCTTGGCATGCTCATGGTTCTTGCTGTATTGGAGACCCTGGAAAGAAGAGGATGCTTCTTGATTTAAAACAGAGTATGTTTCAGGGATGCGAACACTGGTCTGAATTTTCCTTCAGGAATGGAGTTAAACCCCAGAGTCTGTGTCTTCCTACAAGCAAGAGTTCATTTCTGGTAAACCCAGTGTATTTTGGGCTCAAATGATTTGACACTTTCTCGAACCCAAAGTGATTCTTCCTATTAACTAAAGAGCATTTATGTCAGAGGAGCTTTGGTTTGTATCATTTTCATAAGCAGAGTTAATCTACATATGGTCTCTATTTGCAAACACAGTTCTTTTTTTGAGGGCATGCTGATTGTTCTTGCCGTATTGGAGATGCTGGAATGAAGAGGATGCTTCTTGCAATAAAACAGAGTGTGTTTCATGGATGAGAACACTGGTCTGAATTTCCCTTCAGAAACGGAGTTAAATCCCAGGATTGTGTCATCCTCCAAGCAAGAGTTCTTTTCTGGTAAACAAAGAGATTTTTGGGATCAAATGATTTTACATAGTTTAGAAACCCATCGCGATTCTCACTATTAACTACAGAGCCTTTATATAAAAGGACCTCTGATTGTGTCAGTTTCATAAGCAGAGTTGAACTACATATGGTCCGTATGAGTAGGAAACAACAGTTATTTTTTTCTGGGCATGTTCATGGTTCTTGCTCTCTTGGAGAGGCTGGAAAGAAGAGGTTGCTTCTTGCGTTAAAACAGAGTGGTTTCAAGGATGAGAACACTGGTCTCAATTTCCCTTGAGAAACGGAGTTCAACCCCAGGATCTGTGTCTTCCTACAAGCAAGAGTTCAATTGTGGTAAACCAAGTGAATTTTGCCCTCAAATGATTTTGCAGAGTTCGCCAACCAACGTGATTCTCAGTATTAACTAAAGAGAATTTATGTAAGAGGAGCTCTTGTTTGTATCAGTTTCAGAAGCAGAGTTGATCTACATATGGTTCTGATGGGTAGGAAACACAGTTCTTTTTTTGAGGGCATGCTCATTGTTCTTGCTGTATTGGAGACGCTGGAAAGAAGAGGATGCTTCTTGCCTTAAAACAGAGTATGTTTTAGGGATGAGAACACTGGTCTGAATTTTCCCACAGAAACGGAGTTAAACCCCAGAGTCTGTGTCTTCCTACAAGCAATAGTTCATTTCTGGTAAACCCAGTGAATTTTGGGCTGCATTGATTTTACACAGTTCACGAACCCAACGCGATTCTCACTATTAACTAAAGAGCATTTATGTAAGAGGAGCTGTGCTTTGTATCAGTTTCATAAGCAGAGTTGAACTACATATGGTCCTTATCAGTAGAAAACTCAGTTCTGTTTTTCTGGGCATGCTCATGGTTTTTGCTGTATTGGAGACGCGGGAAAGAAGAGTTTGCTTCTTGCGTTAAAACAGAGTCTGTTTCATGGATGAGAACTGTGGTCTGAATTTCCCTTCAGAAATGGAGTTATACCCCAGAGTCTGTGTCTTCCTACAAGCAAGAGTTCATTTCTGGTAAACCTGGTGAATTTTGAGATCAAATGATTTGACACTTTCTCGAACCCAAAGTGATTCTCACTATTAACTAAAGAGCATTTATGTCAGAGGAGCTGTGATTTGTATCATTTTCATAAGCAGAGTCCGTATGAGTAGGAAACACAGTTCTTTTTTCTGTACATGCTCAATGTTCTGGCTGAAGTGGAGACGCTGGAAAGAAGAGCTTGCTTCTTGCGTTAAAACAGAATGTGTTTCATGGATGAGCACTCTGGTCTGAATTTCCCTTCAGAAATGGAGTTAAACCCCAGGATCTGTGTCTTCCTACAAGCAAGAATTCATTTCTGTTAAACCAAGAGAATTTGTAGCTCAAATATTTTACACAGTTCATGAACCCAACACGATTCTCACTATTAACTAAAGAGCATTTAAGAAAGAGGAGCTGTGGTTTGTATAAAGTTTCATAAGCAGAGTTGAACAACATATGGTCCATATGAATAAGAAACACAGTTCTTTTTATCAGGGAATGCTCATGGTTCTTGCTGTATTGGTGACGCAGGAAGGAAGAGCTTTCTTCTACATTAAAACACAGTGAGATTCATGGATGAGAACATTGGTCTGAATTTCCTTTCAGAAACTGAGTTACCTCACGATATGTGTCTTCCAACAAACAAGAGTTCATTTCGGTTAAACCAAGTGAATTTGGGGCTCCATTATTTTACACAGTTCATGAACCCAACATGATTCTCACTATTATCTAAAGAGCATTTATTTTATAGGAGCTGTGGCTTGTATCAGTTTCATTAGCAGAGTTGAACTAAATATGGTCTGTATGAGTAGGAAACACAGTTCTTTTTTTCTTGGCATGCTCATGATTCTTGCTGTATTGGAGACGTTAGAAAGAAGAGGAAGCTTCTTGCCTTAAAAAAATATGTGTTAAAGGGATGAGAACTCTCATCTGAGTTTCCCTTCAGAAACGGAATTAAACCCCAGGATCTGTGTCTTCCTACAAGCAAGAGTCCATTTCTGGTAAACCCAGTGAATTTTGGGCTCAAATGAATTTACACAGTTCACGAACCCAACGTGATTCTAGCTATTAACTAAAGAGCATTTATGTAAGAGGACCTGTGGTTTGTATCAGTTTCAAAAGCAGAGTTGAACTACATATGGTCCGTATCAGTAGGAAACACAAATCTTTAGTTCTGGGCATGCACATGTGTCTTGCTCTATTGGAGAGGCTGGGGAGAAGAGCATGCTTCTAGCGTTGAAACAGAGTGTGTTTCATGGCTGAGAACATTGGTCTGAATTTCCCTTCAGAAACGGAGTAAACCCAGGATCTGTGTCTTCTTACAAGCAAGAGTTCATTAGGGGTAAACCCAGTGAAATTTGGTATGAAATGCATTTACACAGTTCACGAAACCAACGCGTTTCTCACTATTGACTAAAGAGCATTTATGTAAGAGGAGCTGTGGCTTGTATCAGTTTCATATGCAGAGTTGAACTATATATGGTCCATATGAGAAGGAAACACAGTTCTTTTTTTCAGGGAATTCTCATGCTTCTTTCTGTATTTGAGATGCTGGAAAGAAGAGGATGCTTCTTGCCTTAAAACACCATGTGTTTCATGGATGAGAATACTGGTCTGAATTTGCCATAAGAAACGGAGTTAAAAACCAGGATATGTGTCTTCCTACAAGAAAGAGTTCATTTCTGGTAAACCCAGTGAATTTTGGGCTCAAATGGTTATACACATTTCACGAACCTATCGCGACTCTCACTGTTAACTAAAGAACATTTTTGTAAGAGGCCTTGTGGTTTGTATCAGGTTCATAAGCAGAGTTGAATTGCATATGGTCCCTATGAATAGGAAACACAGTTCCTTTTTTCTTGGCATTCTCAGGTTTCTTACTGTATTGAGGTGCTGGAAAGAAGAGGATGCTTCTTGCGTTAAAACAGCATGTGTTTCATGTATGAGAACACTGGTCTGAATTTCACTTCAGAAACGGAGTAAAACCCCCGGAACTGTGTCTTCCTACAAGCAAGAGTTCATTTCTGTAAAACCAAGTGAATTTTGGGCTCCATTATTTTAAACAGTTCGTGAACCCAAAGTGATTCTCACTATTATCTAAAGAGCATTTATTTTAGAGGAGCTGGGGTTTGTATCTGTTATATAAGCAGAGTTGAACTGCATATGGTCCGCATGAGTGGGAACCACAGTTTTTTTTTTGGGGGGGGGATGCTCATGGTTCTTGCTGTATGGGTGACGCTGCAAAGAAGAGCTTGCTTCTTGCATTAAATCAGAGTGTGTTTCAGGGATGAGAACTCTGGTCTGAATTTCCCTTCAGAAATGGAGTTAAACCCCAGGATCTTTTTCTTCCTACAAGCAAGAGTTCATTTCTGGTAAACCCAAATTGAATTTTGGGCTCAAATGATTTTACACAGTTCACGAACCCAACGCGATTCTCACTATTAACTAAAGAGCATTTAGTAAGAGGAGATGTTGCTTGGATCAGTTTCATAAGCAGTGTTGCACTACATATGATCCCAATGAGTAGGAAACACAGTTCTGTTTTTCTGGCCATGTTCATTTTTCTTGCTATATTGGAGACACTGGGAAGAAGAGGATGCTTCATGCCTTTAAAAAGAGTTTGTTTCAGGGATGAGAACTCTGTTCTGAATTTGCCTTCAGAAACGGAGTTAAACCCCAGGATGTGTGTCTTCCTAAATGCAAGAGTTAATTTCTGTTAAACCAAGTGATTTTGTCGCTCAAATATTTTACACAGTTCCTGAACCCAACGTGATTCTCACTATTAACTAAAGAGCATATATGTTAGAGGAGCTGTGGTTTGTATCAGTTTCGTAAGCAGAGTTGAACTACATATGGTCTGTATGAGTAGGAAACACAGTTCTTTTTTTCTGAGCATGCTCATGGTTCTTGCTGTTTTGGAGATCCTGGAAAGAAGAGCTTGCTTCTTGCGTGAAAACAGAGTGTGTTTCATGGATGAGAACACTGGTCTGAGTTTGCCTTCAGAAACGGAGTTAAACTTCAGGATCTGTGTCTTCCTACAAGCAAGAGTTCATTTCTGGTAAACCCAGTGATTTTCAGACTCCAATGAATTTACACAGTTCATGAAACCTACGCGTTTCTCACTATTAACTTAAGAGCATTTATCTAAGTGGAGCTGTGGTTGTATCAGTTTCATAAGCAGGGTTGAACTAGATATGGTCCGTATGAGTAGGATACAAAGTGCTTTTTATATGGGCATGCTCATGGTTCTTGGTGTATAGGAGACTCTGTTAGGAAGAGCATATTTCTGTATTTAAACAGAGTGGGTTTCATGGATGAGAACATTGGTCTGAATTTCCCTTCAGAAACTGGGTTAAACCCCATGTTCTGTGTCTTCCTACAAGAAAGAGTTCATTTCGGGAAAACCCAGTGAATTTTGGCCTCAAATGATTTGCACAGTTGACGAACGCAACACGTTTCACACTATTAACTAAAGAGCACTTATGTAAGAGGAGCTGTGGTGTGTATAAGTTTCATAAGCAGATTTGAACTAGATATGGTCCGTATTATTACAAAACAAAATTATTTTTTGTCTTGGCATGCTCATGTTTCTTGCTGTATTGGAGACCCTGGAAAGAAGGGCTTGCTTCTTGCGTTAAAACAGAGCGTTTTTCATTGATGAGAATTCTGGTCTGAATTTCCCTACAGAAACGGGGTTAAACCCCAGGATCTGTGTTTTCCTACAAGTAAGAGTTCATATCTGGTAAACTCAGTGAATTTTGGTCTCCAATGAATTTATACAGTTCAGGAAAGTAACTCGTTTCTCAGTAATAACTAAAGAGCATTTATGTAAGAGGAGCTGTGGTTTGTATCAGTTTCATTAGCAGAGTTGAACTTGATATGGTCCTTTTGAGTCAGAAACAAAGTTCTTTTTATCTGAGAATGCTCATTGTTCTTGCTGTATTGGACACGCTGGAAAGAATAGGATGCTTCTTGTCTGTAAACAGAGTGTATTTCATGGATGAGAACTCTGGTGTGAATTTCCCTTTAAAAAACGGAGTAAACCACAGGATCTGGGTCTTCATACAAGCAAGAGTTCATTTCTGGTAAACCCAGTGAATTTTGGGCTCAAATGATTTTACACAGTTCACAAACACAACGCTTTTCTCACTATTGAGTAAAGAGCATTTATGCAAGAGGAGTTGTGGTTTGTATCAGTTTCATAAGCAAAGGTGAACTACATGTGGTCCGCATGAGTAGGAAACACAGTTCTTTTTTTCTGGGCATGCTCATATTTCTTGCTGTATTGGAATGACTGGGAAGAAGAGTTTGCTTCTTGCGTTAAAACAGAGTGTGTTTCATAGATGAGAACACTGGTCTGAATTTCCCTTCAGAATCGGAGTTAAACCACAGGTTCTTTGTCTTCCTAAATGCAAGAGTTTATTTCTGGTAAAACAAATGTATTTTGGGCTCAAATGATTTTCACAGTTCAACAACGCAACGGGATTCCCACTATTAACTAAAGCGCATTTATGTTAGAGAAGATGTAGTTTCTATCAGTTTCATAAGCAGAGTTGAACTACATATGGTCCGTATGAGTATGAAACACAGTTCGTTTTTCTGGGGATGCTCATGGTTCTTGCTGTATTAGAGACACTGGAAAGAAGAGGATGCTTCTTGCATAAAAACAGCATGTGTTTCATGGATGAGAACACTGGACTGAATTTCCCTTCAGAAACAGAAGTAAACCACAGGATCTGTGTCTTCCTACAAGCAAGAGTGCATTTCTGGTAAACCAAGTTTATTTTGGGCTCAAATGATTTTTAAGTTCAAAAAACCTACGCGATTCTCACAATTAACTAAAGAGCATTTATTTAAGAAGAGCTGTGGTTTGTATCAGTTTCATAAGCAGAATTGAACTGCATATGGTCCGTATGAGTAGGAAACACAGTTCTTTTTTTCTGGGAATTCTCATGGTTCTTGCAGTAGTTGAGACGATGGAAAAAGAGGATGCTTCTTGCATTAAAACAGAAAGTGTTTCATGGATGAGAACACTGGACTGAAATTCCCTTCAGAATCGGAGTTAAACCACAGAATCTGTGTGTTTCTACAACCAACAGTTCATTTCTGGTAAACAAAGTGAATTTTGGGCTCAAATGATTTAACACAGTTTTGGAAAACAACTTGATTCTCCCTATTAACTAAAGAGCGTTTATGTAAGAGGAGCTGTAGTTTGTATCAGTTTCATAAGCAGAGTTGAACTGCATATGGTCCTTATTAGTAGGAAACACATTTCTTTTTTTCTTGCCATTCTCAAAGTTCTTGCTGTATTGGAGACGCTGGAAAGAAGAGCTTGCTTCTTGCATGAAAACAGAGTTTGTTTCATCGATGAGAAAACTGGTCTGAATTTCCCTTCAGAAACGTAGTTAAACCACATGATCTATTTCTTCCTACAAGCAAGAGTTCATTTCTGGTAAACCAAGTGAATTTGGGGCAAAAATGATTTTACACAGTTCTGGAACCCAAAGCGATTCAAACTATTAATTAAAGTGCCTTTATGTAAGAGGAGCTGTTGTTTGTATCAGTTTCATAAGCAGAATTGAACTGCATATGGTCCGTATGAGTAGGAAACACAGTTCTTTTTTTCTGGGCATTCTCATGGTTCTTGCTGTGTTTGAGACGCTACAAAAAAGTGGATGCTTCTTGCGTTAAAACAGAGTGTGTTTCATGCATGAGAAAACTGGTCTGAATTTCCCTTCAGAAACGGAGTTAATCCACAGGATCTATGTCTTCCTACAAGCAAGATTTCATTTCTGGTAAACTAAGTGAATTTGGTGCTCAAATGATTGTACACACTTCTGGAACCCACACAATTCAAACTGTTAACTAAAGTGCCTTTATGTAACAGGGGCAGTGGTTTGTATCAGTTTCATAAGCAGAGTTGAACTGCATTTGGTCCGTATGAGTAGGAAACACAGTTCTTTTTTTCAGGGCATATCATTGTACTTGCTGTTTTGGAGACACTGGAAAGAAGAGCTTGTTTCTTGAGTTAAAACAGAGGGTGTTTCATGGATGTGAACACTGGTCTGAATTGCCCTTCAGAAACAGAGTTAAACCACAGGATCTGTGTATTCCTACAAGCACGAGTTCAATTCTGGTAAACCAAGTGAATTTTGGGCTCAAAAGATTTTTCACAGTTCTGGAACCCAACTTGATTCTCCCTATTAATTAAAGAGCATTTATGTAAGAGGAGTTGTGGTTTGTATCAGTTTCATAAGCAGAGTTGAACTACATATGGTCTGAATGAGGAGGAAACACAGTTCTTTTTTCTGGGCATTCTCATGGTTCTTGCTGTATTAAAGATGCTGGAAAGAAGAGGATGCTTCTGGCATTTAAACAGCATGTGTTTCATGAATGAGAACACTGGACTGAATTTCCCTTCAGAATCGGAGTTAAACCACAGGATCTGTGTGTTCCTTCAAGCAACAGTTCATTTCTGGTAAACCAAGTGTATTTTGGGCTCAAATGATTTTTCACAGTTCAACAACCCAACTCGATTCTCACTATTAACTAAAGAGCATTTATATAAGAGGAGCTGTAGTTTGTATCAGTTTCATAAGCAGAGTTGAAGTACATATGGTCTGTAGGAGTAGGAAACACAGGTCTTTTTTTCTTGCCATGCTCATGGTTCTTGCTGTATTGGAGAGGCTGGAAAGAAGAGCTTGCTTCTTGCATGAAAACCGAGTGTGTTTCATCAATGAGAAAACCGCTCTGAATTTCCCTTCAGAAATTGAGTTAATCCACAGGATCTATGTCTTCCTATAAGCAAGATTTCATTTCTGGTAAACTAAGTGAATTTGGTGCTCAAATGATTTTACACAGTTCTGGCACCCAAGGAAATTCCAACTGTTAACTAACGTGCCTTTATGTAACAGGGGCAGTGGTTTATATCAGTTTCATAAGCAGAGTTTAACTGCATATGGTCCGTAGGAGTAGGAAACACAGTTCTTTATTTCTGGGTATTCTCATGGTTCTTGCTATATTAGAGACGCTGTAAAGAAGAGCTTGCTTCTTGCATTAAAACAGAATGTGTTTCGTGGATGAGAACACTGGACTGAATTTCCCTTCAGAATCAGAGTTAAACCACAGGATCTGTGTGTTCCTACAAGCAAGAGTTGATTTCTGGTAAACCAAGTGAATTTTGGGCTCAAATGATTTTACACAGTTCACGATCCCAACGCGATTTTCACTATTACCTAAAGAGCATTTGTGTAAGTGGAGCTGTTGTTTGTATCAGTTACATAAGCAGAGTTGAACTACATATGGTCCTTATGAGTAGGAAACACAGTTCTTTTTTTCTTGCCATGCTCATGGTTCTTGGTGTATTGGAGACGCTGTAAAGAAGAGCTTGCTTCTTGCATTAAAACAGAGTGTGTTTCACGGATGAGAACACTGGTGTTAATTTCCCTTCAGAAATGGCGTTAAACCACAGAATCTGTGTGTTCCTACAAGCAACAGTTCATTTCTGGTAAACAAAGTGAATTTTGGGCTCAAATGATTTAACACAGTTCTGGAAACCAACTTGATTCTCCCTATTAACTAAAGAGCATTTATGTAAGAGGAGCTGTGGTTTGTATCAGTTTCATAAGCAGAGTTGAACTACATATGGTCCCTATGAGTAGGAAACACAGTTCTTTTTGTCTTGCCATGCTTATGGTTCTTGCTGTATTGGAGAGGCTGGAAAGAAGAGCTTGCTTCTTGCATGAAAACAGAGTGTGTTTCATCAATGAGAAAACTGGTCTGAATTTCCCTTCAGAAATGGAGTTAAACCACAGGATCTATGTCTTCCTACAAGCAAGATTTTATTTCTGGTAAACTAAGTGAATTTGGTGCTCAAATGATTTTACACAGTTCTGGAACCCAAGGCAATTCAAACTGTTAACTAAAGTGCCTTTATGTAACAGGGGCAGTGGTTTATATCAGTTTCATAAGCAGAGTTGAACTACATAAGGTCCCTATGAGTAGGAAACACAGTTCATTTTTCTGGGCATGCTCATGGTTCTTGCTGTATTGGAGACCATGGAAAAAGAGGATGCTTCTTGGATTAAAACAGAATGTGTTTCATGGATGAGAACACAGGACTGAATTTCTTTTCAGAATTGGAGTTAAACCGCAGGATCTGTGTGTTCCTACAAGCAAGAGTTCATTTCTGGTAAACAAAGTGAATTTTGGGCTCAAATGATTTTACACAGTTCTGGAAACCAACTTGATTCTCCCCATTAACTAAAGAGCATTTAGGTAAGAGGAGCTGTGGTTTTTATCACTTTCATAAGCTGAGTTGAACTACATATCGTCCGTATGGGTAGGAAACACAGTTCCTTTTTTCGGGGATGCTCATGGTTCTTGCCCTATTAGAGAAGCTGGAAAGAAGAGGATGCTTCTTGCATTAAAACAGCATGTGTTTCATGGATGAGAACTCTGGACTGAATTTCCCTTCAGAATCAGAGTTAAAACACAGGATCTGTGTATTCCTACAAGCAAGAGTTCATTTCTGGTAAACAAAGTGAATTTTGGGCTCAAATGATTTTTCACAGTTCTGGAAACCAACTTGATTCACCCTATTAAGTAAAGAGCATTTATGCAAGAGGAGTTGTGGTTTGTATCAGTTTCATAAGCAAAGGTGAACTACATGTGGTCCGCATGAGTAGGAAACACAGTTCTTTTTTTCTGGGCATGCTCATATTTCTTGCTGTATTGGAATGACTGGGAAGAAGAGTTTGCTTCTTGCGTTAAAACAGAGTATGTTTCATAGATGAGAACACTGGTCTGAATTTCCCTTCAGAATCGGAGTTAAACCACAGGTTCTTTGTCTTCCTAAATGCAAGAGTTTATTTCTGGTAAAACAAATGTATTTTGGGCTCAAATGATTTTCACAGTTCAACAACGCAACGGGATTCCCACTATTAACTAAAGCGCATTTACGTTAGAGAAGATGTAGTTTCTATCAGTTTCATAAGCAGAGTTGAACTACATATGGTCCGTATGAGTATGAAACACAGTTCTTTTTTTCTGGGCTTGCTCATGGTTCTTGCTGTATTAGAGACACTGGAAAGAAGAGGATGCTTCTTGCATAAAAACAGCATGTGTTTCATGAATGAGAACACTGGACTGAATTTCCCTTCAGAAACAGAAGTAAACCACAGGATCTGTGTCTTCCTACAAGCAAGAGTGCATTTCTGGTAAACCAAGTTTATTTTGGGCTCAAATGATTTTTAAGTTCAAAAACCCTATGCGATTCTCACAATTAACTAAAGAGCATTTATGTAAGAAGAGCTGTGGTTTGTATCAGTTTCATAAGCAGAATTGAACTGCATAAGGTCCATATGAGTAGGAAACACAATTCTTTTTATCTTTGCATGCTCATATTTCTTGCTGTATTGGAATGGCTGGGAAGAAGAGTTTGTTTCTTGCGTTAAAAGAGTGTGTTTCATGGATGAGAACACTGGTCTGAATTTCCCTTCAGAATCGGAGTTAAACCACAGGATCTGTGTCTTCCTACATGCAAGAGTTCATTTCTGGTAAACAAATGTATTTTGGGCTCAAATGATTTTCACAGTTCAACAACCCAACGCGATTCTCACTATTAACTAAAGAGCATGTGTGTTAGAGGAGCTGTAGTTTGTATCAGTTTCATAAGGAGAGTTGAACTACATATGGTCCGTAGGAGTAGGAAACACAGTTCTTTTTTTCTGGGCATGCTCATGGTTCTTGCTGTATTGGAGACGCTGTAAGAAGAGCTTGCTTCTTGCTTTAAAACAGAGTGTGTTTCATGGATGAGAACACTGGTCTGAATTTCCCTTCAGAAACAGAGTTAAATCACACGATCTGTGTCTTCCTACAAGCAAGAGTGCATTTCTGGTAAACCAAGTTTATTTTGGGCTAAAATGATTTTTTAAGTTCAAAAACCCTACGCGATTCTGACAATTAACTAAAGAGCATTTATGTAAGAAGAGCTGTGGTTTGTATCAGTTTCATAAGCAGAATTGAACTGCATATGGTCCGTATGAGTAGGAAACACAGTTCTTTTTTTCTGGACATTCTCATGGTTCTTGCTGTATTAGAGACTATGGAAAAGGGGATGCTTCTTGCATTAAACAGAAAGTGATTCATGGATGAGAACACTGGACTGAATTTCCCTTCAGAATCGGAGTTAAACCGCTGGATCTGTGTGTTCCTACAAGCAAGAGTTCATTTCTGGTAAACAAAGTGAATTTTGGGCTCAAATGATTTTACAAAGTTCTGGAACCCAACACGATTCTCCCTATAAAGTAAAGAGCATTTATGTAAGAGGAGATGTAGTTTTTATCAGTTTCATAAGCAGAGTTGAACTACATATGGTCCGTAGGAGTAGGAATCACAGTTCTTTTTTTCTGGGCATGCTCATGGTTCTTGCTGTATTGGGGATGCTGGAAAGAAGAGCTTGCTTCTTGCGTGAAAACAGAGTGTGTTTCATGGATGAGAACACTGGTCTGAATTTCCCTTCAGAAACGGCGTTAAACAACAGGATCTGTGTCTTCCTACAAGCAAGAGTTCATTTCTGGTAAACAAAGTAAATTTTGGGCTCTAATGATTTTACACAGTTCTGAAACCAACTTGATTCTCCCTATTAACTAAAGAGCATTTAGGTAAGAGGAGCTGTGGTTTTTATCACTTTCATAAGCTGAGTTGAACTACATATTGTCCATATGAGTAGGAAACACAGTTCTTTTTTTCTGGGCATGCTCATGGTTCTTGCTGTATTGGAGACGCTGGAAAGATGAGCTAGCTTCTTGCATGAAAACAGAGTGTGTTTCATGGGTGAGAACAATGGTCTGAATTTCCCTTCAGAAACGGAGTTAAACCCCAGGATATGTGTTTCCTACAAGGAAGAGTTCATTTCTGGTAAACCAAGTGAATTTGGGGCTCAAATGATTTTACACTGTACACGAACCCAACGAGAATCTCACTGTTAACTAAAGAGGATTTATATATGAGGCACTGTGGTTTGTATCAGTTTCATAAGCAGAGTTGAACTACATATGGTCCTTATGAGTAGGAAACACAGTTCTTTATTTCTGGGCATGCTCATGGTTCTTGCTGTATTGTAGATGCTGGAAAGAAGAGCTTGCTTCTTGCGTGAAAATAGAGTGTGTTTCATGGATGAGAACACTGGTCTGAATTTCCCTTCAGAAACGGAGTTAAACCACAGGATCTGTGTGTTCCTACAAGCAAGAGTTCATTTCTTGTAAACCAAGTGAATTTGGGGCTCAAATGATTTTACACAGTTCTGGAACCCAATGCGATTCAAAGTATTAACTAAAGAGCATTTATTTAAGAGGATCTGTGGTTTGTGTCAGTTTCATAAGCAGAGTTGAACTACGTAAGGTCCCTATGAGTAGGAAACACAGTTCTTTTTTTCTGGGCATGCTCATGATTCTTGTTGTATTGGAGAATCTGGAAAGAAGAGCTTGCTTCTTGCGTGAAAACAGAGTGTGTTTCATGGATGAGAACACTGGACTGAATTTCCCTTCAGAAAGGGAGTTAAACCCCAGAATCTGTGTTTCCTACAAGCAAGATTTCAATTCTGGTAAACCAAGTGAATTTGGGGCTCAAATGATTTTACACAGTTCTGGAACCCAATGCGATTCTCACACTTAACTAAAGATCTTTTACGTAAGAGGAAGTGTGGTTTGTGTCAGTTTCATAAGTAGAATTGAACAGCATATGGTCTGTATGAGTAGGAAACACAGCTCTGTTTTTCTGGGCATGCTCATCTTTCTTGCTGTATTGGCTACGCTGGAAAGAAGAGCTTGCTTCTTGCGTGAAAACAGCATGTGTTTCATGGATGAGAACACTGGTCTGAAAATCCCTTCAGAATCGGAGTTAAACCACAGGATCTGTGTGTTCCTACAAGCAAGAGTTCATTTCTGTTAAACAAAGTGAATTTTGGGCTCAAATGATTTTACACAGTTCAACAACCCAACGCGATTCTCACTATTAACTAAAGAGCATTTATGTTAAAGGAGCTGTAGTTTGTATCAGTTTCATAAGCAGAGTTGAACTGCATATGGTCCTTAGGAGTAGGAGACACAGTTCTTTTTTTCTGGGCTTGCTCATGGTTCTTGCTGTATTGCAGACGCTGAAAGAAGAGCTTGCTTCTTGCGTTAAAACAGAGTGTGTTTCATGGATGAGAACAATGGTCTGAATTTCCCTTCAGAAACAGAAGTAAACCACAGGATCTGTGTCTTCCAACAAGCAAGAGTGCATTTCTGGTAAACCAAGTTTATTTTGGGCTCAAATGATTTTTAAGTTCAAAAGCCCTACGCGAATCTCACAATTAACTAAAGAGCATTTATGTAAGAAGAGCTGTGGTTTGTATCAGTTTCATAAGCAGAATTGAACTGCATAAGGTCCATATGAGTAGGAAACACAGTTCTTTTTATCTTTGCATGCTCATATTTCTTGCTGTATTGGAATGGCTGGGAAGAAGAGTTTGTTTCTTGCGTTAAAACAGAGTGTGTTTCATGGATGAGAACACTGGTCGGAATTTCCCTTCAGAATCGGAGTTAAACCACAGGATCTGTGTCTTCCTACATGCAAGAGTTCATTTCTGGTAAACAAATGTATTTTGGGCTCAAATGATTTTCACAGTTCAACAACCCAACGCGATCCTCACTATTAACTAAAGAGCATTTGTGTTAGAGGAGCTGTAGTTTGTATCTGTTTCATAAGCAGAGTTGAACTACATATGGTCCGTAGGAGTAGGAAACACAGTTCTTTTTTTCTGGGCATGCTCATGGTTCTTGCTGTATTGGAGACACTGTAAGAAGAGCTTGCTTCTTGCGTTAAAACAGAGTGTGTTTCATGGATGAGAACACTGGTCTGAATTTCCCTTCAGAAACAGAGTTAAACAACAGGATCTGTGTCTTCCTACAAGCAAGAGTGCATTTCTGGTAAACCAAGTTTATTTTGGGCTCAAATAATTTTTTAATTTCAAAAACCCTACGCGATTCTCACAATTAACTAAAGAGCATTTATTTAAGAAGAGCTGTGGTTTGTATCAGTTTCATAAGCAGAATTGAACTGCATATGGTCCATACGAGTGGGAAACACAGTTCTTTTTTTGGGCATTCTCATGGTTCTTGCTGTATTAGAGACTATGGAAAAGGGGATGCTTCTTGCATTAAACAGAAAGTGATTCATGGATGAGAACACTGGACTGAATTTCCCTTGAGAATCGGAGTTAAACCGCTGGATCTGTGTGTTCCTACAAGCAAGAGTTCATTTCTGGTAAACAAAGTGAATTTTGGGCTCAAATGATTTTACAAAGTTCTGGAACCCAACACGATTCTCCCTATAAAGTAAAGAGCATTTATGTAAGAGGAGATGTAGTTTTTATCAGTTTCATAAGCTGAGTTTAACTACATATGGTCCGTATGCGTAGGAATCACAGTTCTTTTTTTCTGGGCATGCTCATGGTTCTTGCTGTATTGGGGATGCTGGAAAGAAGAGCTTGCTTCTTGGGTGAAAACAGAGTGTGTTTCATGGATGAGAACACTGGTCTGAATTTCCCTTCAGAAACGGCGTTAAACAACAGGATCTGTGTCTTCCTACATGCAAGAGTGCATTTCTGGTAAACCAAGTGAATATAGGGCTCAAATGATTTTACACAGTTCACAAACCCAACTAGATTCTCACAATTAACTAAAGAGCATTTATGCAAGCGGAGTTGTGGTTTGTATCAGTTTCATAAGCAAAGGTGAACTACATGTTGTCCGCATGAGTAGGAAACACAGTTCTTTTTTTCTGGGCATTCTCATGGTTCTTGCTGTATTAGAGACGATGGAAAAAGAGGATGCTTCTTGCATTAAAACAGAATGTTTTTCATGGATGAGAACGCTGGACTGAATTTACCTTCAGAATCGGAGTTAAACCGCAGGTTCTGTGTGTTCCTACAAGCAAGAGTTCATTTCTGGTAAACAAAGTGAATTTTGGGCTCAAAAGATTTTACACACTTCACGAACCCAATGCAATTGTAACTATTAACTAAAGAGCAATTATGTAAGAGTAGTTGTGGTTTGTATCAGTGTCATAAGCAGAGTTGAACTACATATGGTCATTATGAGTAGGAAACCAAGTTCTTTTTTCTTGCCATGCTCATGGTTCTTGCTGTATTGGAGACACTGGAAAGAAGAGCTTTCTTCTTGAGTAAAAACAGTGTGTGTTTCATGGATGCGAACACTGGTCTGAATTTCCCTTCAGAAATGGAATTAAACTCCAGGATCTGTGTCTTCCTCTGAGCAAGAGTTCATTTCCGGTAATCCAAGTGAATTTTAGGCTCAAATGATTTTACACAGTTCTGGAACCCAAATTGAATCTCCCTATTAAGTAAAGAGCATTTCTGTAAGAGGAGATGTGGGTTTTATCAGTTTCATAAGCATAGTTGAACTACATATGATCTGTAGGAGTAGGAAACACAGTTCATTTTTTCTGAGCATGCTCATGGTTCTTGCTGTATTTGAGACGCTGGAAAGAAGAGGATGTTTCTTGCATTAAAACAGCATGTGTTTCATGGATGACAACACTGGTATGAATTTCCCTTCAGAATCGGAGTTAAACCACAGGATCTGTGTGTTCCTACAAGCAAGAGTTCATTCCTGGTAAACAAAGTGAATTTTGGGCTCAAATGAGTTTACACAGTTCACAAACCCAACGCGATTCTCACTATTAACTAAAGAGCATTTATGTAAGAGGAGTTGTGGTTTGTATCAGTTTCATAAGCAGAGGTGAACTACATGAGTTCCGCATGAGTAGGAAACACAGTTCTTTTTTTCTGGGCATGCTCATATTTCTTACTGTATTGGAGACGCTGGGAAGAAGAGTTTGCTTCTTGCGTTAAAACAGAGTGTGTTTCATGGATGAGAACACTGGTCTGAATTTCCCTTCAGAATCGGAGTTAAGCCACAGGATCTTTGTCTTCCTACATGCAATAGTTCATTTCTGGTAAACCAAGTGTATTTTGGACTCAAATGATTTTCACAGTTCAACAACCAAATGTGATCCTCACTATTAACTCAAGAGCATTTATAAAAGAGGAGCTGTGCTTTGTTTCAGTTTCATAAGCAGAGTTGAACTGCATATGGTCCTTATGAGTAGGAAACACGTTTCTTTTTTTCTTGCCATGCTCATGGTTCTTGCTGTATTGGAGAATCTGGAAAGAAGAGCTTGCTTCTTGCGTGGAAACAGAGTGTGTTTCATGGATGAGAACACTGGTCTGAATTTACCTTCAGAAACAGAGTTAAACGACAGGATCTGTGTCTTCCTACAAGCAAGAGTGCATTTCTGGTAAACCAAGTTTATTTTGGGCTCAAATGATTTTTAAGTTCAAAAACCCTAAGCGATTCTCACAATTAACTAAAGAGCATTTATGTAAGAGGAGCTGTGGTTTGTATCAGTTTCATAAGCAGAATTGAACTGCATGTGGTCCTTATGAGTAGTAAACACATTGCATTTTTTTCTTGCCGTGCTCATGGTTCTTGCTGTATTGGAGACGCAGGAAAGAAGAGCCTGCCTCTTGCCTGAAAACAGAGTGTGTTTCATGGATGAGAACACTGGTCTGAATTTCCCTTCAGAAATGGAGTTAAACCCCAGGATCTGTGTCTTCCTACAAGCAAGAGTTCATTTCTGTTAAACCAAGTGAATTTGTGGCTCAAATGATTTTACACAGTTTTGGAACCCAATGTGATTCAAACTATTAACTAAAGAGCATTTATGTAAGAGGAGCTCTGGTTTGTATCAGTTTCATAAGCAGAGATGAACTATATAAGGTCCGTGTGAGCAGGAAACACAGAATATTTTTTTCTTGGCATGCTCATGGTTCTTGCTGTATTGGAGACACTGGAAAGAAGAGCTTGCTTCTTGAGTTAAAACAGAGTGTGTTTCATGGATGAGAACACTGGTCTGAATTTCCCTTCAGAAACAGAGTTAAACCAAAGGATGTGTGTATTCCTACAAGCAAGAGTTCATTTGTGTTAAACCAAGTGAATTTTTGGCTCAAATGATTTTTCACAGTTCTGGAACCCAACTTGCTTCACCCTATTAACTAAAGAGCATTTATTTAAGAGGAGCTGTGGTTTTTATCACTTTCATAAGCAGAGTTGAAATACATATGGTCCCTATGAGTAGGAAACACAGTTCTGTTTTTCTGGGGATGCTCATGGTTCTTGCTGTATTAGAGACGCTGGAAAGAAGAGGATGCTTCTTGCATTAAAACAGCATGTGTTTCATGGATGAGAACAATGGTCTGAATTTCCCTTCAGAATCGGAGTTAAACCACAGGATCTGTGTGTTCCTACAAGCAAGAGTTCATTCCTGTTAAACAAATTGAATTTTAGGCTCAAATGAGTTTACACAGTTCACAAACCCAACGCGATTCTCACTATTGACTAAAGAGCATTTAAATAAGAGGAGCTGTGCTTTGTTTCAGTTTCATAAGCAGAGTTCAACTGCATATGGTCCTTATGAGTAGGAAACACGTTTCTTTTTTTCTTGCCATTCTCATGGTACTTGCTGTATTGGAGAGGCTGGAAAGAAGAGCTTGCTTCTTGCGTGGAAACAGAGTGTGTTTCATCGATGAGAACACTGGTCTGAATTTCCCTTCAGAAACGGAGTTAAACTCCAGGATCTGAGTCTTCCTCCAAGCAATAGTTCATTTCTGGTAATCCAAGCGAATTTTGGGCTCAAATGATTTTACACAGTTCTGTAACCCAACTTGATTCTCCCTATTAAGTAAAGAGCATTTATGTAAGAGGAGATGTAGTTTTTATCAGTTTCATAAGCAGAGTTGAACTACATATGGTCCGTATGAGTTAGGAATCACAGTTCTTTTTTTCTGGGCATGCTCATGGTTCTTGCTGTATTGGAGACGCTGGAAAGATGAGCTTGCTTCTTGGGTGAAAACAGAGTGTGTTTAATGGGTGAGAACAATGGTCTGAATTTCCCTTCAGAAACGGAGTTAAACCCCAGGATATGTGTTTCCTACAAGGAAGAGTTCATTTCTGGTAAACCAAGTGAATTTGGGGCTCAAATGATTTTACACTGTACACGAACCCTACGAGAATCTCACTATTAACTAAAGAGGATTTATATATGAGGCACTGTGGTTTGTATCAGTTTCATAAGCAGAGTTGAACTACATATGGTCCTTATGAGTAGGAAACACAGTTCTTTATTTCTGGGCATGCTCATGGTTCTTGCTGTATTGTAGATGCTGGAAAGAAGAGCTTGCTTCTTGCGTGAAAATAGAGTGTGTTTCATGGATGAGTACACTGGTCTGAATTTCCCTTCAGAAACGGAGTTAAACCACAGGATCTGTGTGTTCCTACAAGCAAGAGTTCATTTCTTGTAAACCAAGTGAATTTGGGGCTCAAATGATTTTACACAGTTCTGGAACCCAATGCGATTCAAAGTATTAACTAAAGAGCATTTATTTAAGAGGATCTGTGGTTTGTGTCAGTTACATAAGCAGAGTTGAACTACGTAAGGTCCCTATGAGTAGGAAACACAGTTCTTTTTTTCTGGGCATGCTCATGATTCTTGTTGTATTGGAGAATCTGGAAAGAAGAGCTTGCTTCTTGCGTGAAAACAGAGTGTGTTTCATGGATGAGAACACTGGACTGAATTTCCCTTCAGAAAGGGAGTTAAACCCCAGAATCTGTGTTTCCTACAAGCAAGATTTCAATTCTGGTAAACCAAGTGAATTTGGGGCTCAAATGATTTTACACAGTTCTGGAACCCAACGCGATTCTCACACTTAACTAAAGATCTTTTACGTAAGAGGAAGTGTGGTTTGTGTCAGTTTCATAAGTACAATTGAACAGCATATGGTCTGTATGAGTAGGAAACACAGCTCTGTTTTTCTGGGCATGCTCATCTTTCTTGCTGTATTGGCTACGCTGGAAAGAAGAGCTTGCTTCTTGCGTTAAAACAGAGTGTGTTTCATGGATGAGAACACTGGTCTGAATTTCCCTTCAGAAACGGAGTTAAACCCCAGGATCTGTGTCTTCCTACAAGCAAGAGTTCATTTCTGGTAAACCCAGTGAATTTTGGGCTCAACTGATTTTACACTGTACACGAACCCAATGAGATACTCACTATTAACTAAAGAGGATTTATGTAACAGGAGCTGAGGTTTGTATCAGTTTCATAAGCAGAGTTGAACTACATATGGTCCTTATGAGTAGGAAACACAGTTCTTTTTTTCTGGGCATGCTCGTGGTTCTTGCTGTATTGGAGATGCTGGAAAGAAGAGCTTGCTTCTTGCGTGAAAACAGAGTGTGTTTAATGGATGAGTACACTGGTCTGAATTTCCCTTCAGAAACGGAGTTAAACCCCAGGATCTCTGTCTTCTTACAAGCAAGAGTTCATTTCTGGTAAACCCAGTGAATTTGGGGCTCAACTGATTTTACACTGTACATGAACACAATGAGATTCTCACTATTAACTAAAGAGCATTTATGTAAGAGGAGCTGTGGTTTGTATCGGTTTCATAAGCAGAGTTGAACTACATATGGTCCATATGAGTAGGAAACACAGTTCTTTTTTTCTGGGCATGCTCATGGTTCTTGCTGTATTGGAGACGCTGGAAAGATGAGCTTGCTTCTTGCATGAAAACAGAGTGTGTTTCATGGATGAGAACAGTGGTCTGAATTTCCCTTCAGAAACGGAGTTAAAGCCCAGGATCTGTGTCTTCCTACAAGCAAGAGTTCTATTCTGGTAAAAAAAAAAAAAAAAAAGTGAATTTGGGGCTCAAATGCTTTTACACAGTTCTGGAACCCAACGTGATTCAAACTATTAACGAAAGAGCATTTATCTAAGAGGAGCTCTGGATTGAATCAGTATCATAAGCAGCATTGAACTACATAAGGTCTGTATGAGCAGGAAACACAGTACTTTTTTTCTGGGCATGATCATGGTTCTTGCTGTACTGGAAACACTAGAAAGAAGAGCTTGCTTCTTGCGTGAAAACAGAGTGTGTTTCATGGATGAGAACACTGGTCTGAATATCCCTTCAGAAATGGAGTTAAACCCCAGGATCTGTGTTTCCTACAAGCAAGAGTTCAATTCTGGTAAACCAAGTGAATTTGGGGCTCAAATGATTTTACACAGTTCTGAAACCAAACAAGATTCAAACTATTAACTAAAGAGCATTTATGTAAGAGGAGCTGTAGTTTGTATCAGTTTACTAAGCAGAGTTGAACTACATATTGTCCTTAAGAGTAGGAAACACAGTTCTTTTTTTCTGGGCATACTCATGGTTCTTGCTGTATTGGAAATGATGGAAAGAAGAGCTTGCTTCTTGCGTGAAAACAGATTGTGTTTCATGGACGAGAACACTGGTCTGAATTTCCCTTCAGAAACAGAGTTAAACCCCAGGATCTATGTTTCCTACAAGCAAGAGTTCATTTCTGGTAAACCAAGTGAATTTGGGGCTCAAATGATTTTACACAGTCTGGAACCCAACACGATTCTCACAATTAACTAAAGAGCATTTATGTAAGCGGAGCTGTGGGTTGTATCAGTTTCATAAGCAGAATTGAACTGCATATGGTGTATGTGTAGGAAACACAGGTCTGTTTTTCTGGGCATGCTCATCTTTCTTGCTGTATTGGATATGCTGTAAAGAAGAGCTTGCTTCTTGCATTAAAACAGAATGTGTTTCATGGATGAGAACACTGGTTTGAATTTCCCTTCAGAAACGGAGTTAAACCCCAGGATCTGTGTCTTCCTCCAAGCAAGAGTTTAATTCTGGTAAAAAAAAAAAAAGTGAATTTGGGGCTTAAATGATTTTACACAGTTCTGGAACCCAACGTGATTCAAACTATTAACGAAAGTGCATTTATCTAAGAGGAGCTCTGGATTGTATCAGTATCATAAGAAGCATTGAACTACATAAGGTCTGTATGAGCAGGAAACACAGTACTTTTTTTCTGGGCATGATCATGGTTCTTGCTACACTGGAAACAGTAGAAAGAAGAGCTTGCTTCTTGCTTGAAAACAGAGTGTGTTTCATGGATGAGAACACTGTTCTGAATTTCCCTTCCGAAACGGAGTTAAACCCCAGGATCTGTGTCTTCCTACAAGCAAGATTTCATTTCTGGTAATCCAAGTGAATTTTGGGATCAAATGATTTTTCACAGATCAACAACCCAACGTGATTCTCACAATTAACTAAAGAGCATTTATGTAAGAGGAGCTGTGGTTTGTATCAGTTTCAGAAGCAGAGTTGAACTACATATGGTCTTTATGGGTAGGAAACACAGTTCTTTTTTTCTGGGCATGCTCATGGTTCTTGCTGTATTGGAGATGCTGGAAGGAAGATCTGGCTTCTTGCGTGAAAAGAGAGTGTGATTCATGGATGAGAACACTGGTCTGAATTTCCCTTCAGAAACGGAGTTAAACCACGCGATCTATGTTTTCCTAGAAGCAAGAGTTCATTTGTGTTAAACCCAGTGAATTTTGGGCTCATATGATTTTACACAGTTCTGGAACCCAATGCGATTCAAACTATTAACTAAAGAGCATTCATGTAAGAGGAGCTGTGGTTTGTATCAGTTTCATAAGGAGAATTGAACTGCATATGGTCTGTATGAGTAGGAAACACAGTTCTGTTTTTCTGGGCATGCTCATCTTTCTTGCTGTATTGGAGATGCTGGAAAGAAGAGCTTGCTTCTTGTGTTAAAACAGAGTGTGTTTCATGGATGAGAACACTGGTCTGAATTTCCCTTCAGAAACGGAGTTAAACACCAGGATCTATGTTTCCTACAAGCAAGAGTTCATTTCCAGTAAACCAAGTGAAATTTGGGCTCAAATGATTTTACACAGTTCTGGAACCCAACACGATTCTCACAATTAACTAAAGAGCATTTATGTAAGCGGAGCTGTGGGTTGTATCAGTTTCATAAGCAGAATTGAACTGAATATGGTCTGTATGTGTAGGAAACACAGTTCTTTTTTTCAGGGCATACTCATGGTTCTTGATGTATAGGAGATGATGGAAAGAAGAGCTTGCTTCTTGCGTGAAAACAGAGTTTGTTTCATGGATGAGAACTCTGGTCTGAATTTCCCTTCAGAAACGGAGTTAAACCCCAGGATCTGTGTCTTCCTACAAGCAAGAGTTCATTTCTGGTAAACCAAGTGAATTTGGGGTTCAAATGATTTTTCACAGTTCAACAACCCAACGCGATTCTCACAATTAACTAAAGAGCATTTATGTAAGAGGAGCTGTGGTTTGTATAAGTTTCATAAGCAGAGTTGAACTACATATGGTCCTTATGAGTAGGAAACACAGTTCTTTTTTTCTGGGCATGCTCATGATTCTTGTTGTATTGGAGAATCTGGAAAGAAGAGCTTGCTTCTTGCGTGAAAACAGAGTGTGTTTCATGGATGAGAACACTGGACTGAATTTCCCTTCAGAAAGGGAGTTAAACCCCAGAATCTGTGTTTCCTACAAGCAAGATTTCAATTCTGGTAAACCAAGTGAATTTGGGGCTCAAATGATTTTACACAGTTCTGGAACCCAATGCGATTCTCACACTTAACTAAAGATCTTTTACGTAAGAGGAAGTGTGGTTTGTGTCAGTTTCATAAGTAGAATTGAACAGCATATGGTCTGTATGAGTAGGAAACACAGCTCTGTTTTTCTGGGCATGCTCATCTTTCTTGCTGTATTGGCTACGCTGGAAAGAAGAGCTTGCTTCTTGCGTGAAAACAGCATGTGTTTCATGGATGAGAACACTGGTCTGAAAATCCCTTCAGAATCGGAGTTAAACCACAGGATCTGTGTGTTCCTACAAGCAAGAGTTCATTTCTGTTAAACAAAGTGAATTTTGGGCTCAAATGATTTTACACAGTTCAACAACCCAACGCGATTCTCACTATTAACTAAAGAGCATTTATGTTAAAGGAGCTGTAGTTTGTATCAGTTTCATAAGCAGAGTTGAACTGCATATGGTCCTTAGGAGTAGGAGACACAGTTCTTTTTTTCTGGGCTTGCTCATGGTTCTTGCTGTATTGCAGACGCTGAAAGAAGAGCTTGCTTCTTGCGTTAAAACAGAGTGTGTTTCATGGATGAGAACAATGGTCTGAATTTCCCTTCAGAAACAGAAGTAAACCACAGGATCTGTGTCTTCCAACAAGCAAGAGTGCATTTCTGGTAAACCAAGTTTATTTTGGGCTCAAATGATTTTTAAGTTCAAAAGCCCTACGCGAATCTCACAATTAACTAAAGAGCATTTATGTAAGAAGAGCTGTGGTTTGTATCAGTTTCATAAGCAGAATTGAACTGCATAAGGTCCATATGAGTAGGAAACACAGTTCTTTTTATCTTTGCATGCTCATATTTCTTGCTGTATTGGAATGGCTGGGAAGAAGAGTTTGTTTCTTGCGTTAAAACAGAGTGTGTTTCATGGATGAGAACACTGGTCGGAATTTCCCTTCAGAATCGGAGTTAAACCACAGGATCTGTGTCTTCCTACATGCAAGAGTTCATTTCTGGTAAACAAATGTATTTTGGGCTCAAATGATTTTCACAGTTCAACAACCCAACGCGATCCTCACTATTAACTAAAGAGCATTTGTGTTAGAGGAGCTGTAGTTTGTATCTGTTTCATAAGCAGAGTTGAACTACATATGGTCCGTAGGAGTAGGAAACACAGTTCTTTTTTTCTGGGCATGCTCATGGTTCTTGCTGTATTGGAGACACTGTAAGAAGAGCTTGCTTCTTGCGTTAAAACAGAGTGTGTTTCATGGATGAGAACACTGGTCTGAATTTCCCTTCAGAAACAGAGTTAAACAACAGGATCTGTGTCTTCCTACAAGCAAGAGTGCATTTCTGGTAAACCAAGTTTATTTTGGGCTCAAATAATTTTTTAATTTCAAAAACCCTACGCGATTCTCACAATTAACTAAAGAGCATTTATTTAAGAAGAGCTGTGGTTTGTATCAGTTTCATAAGCAGAATTGAACTGCATATGGTCCATACGAGTGGGAAACACAGTTCTTTTTTTGGGCATTCTCATGGTTCTTGCTGTATTAGAGACTATGGAAAAGGGGATGCTTCTTGCATTAAACAGAAAGTGATTCATGGATGAGAACACTGGACTGAATTTCCCTTGAGAATCGGAGTTAAACCGCTGGATCTGTGTGTTCCTACAAGCAAGAGTTCATTTCTGGTAAACAAAGTGAATTTTGGGCTCAAATGATTTTACAAAGTTCTGGAACCCAACACGATTCTCCCTATAAAGTAAAGAGCATTTATGTAAGAGGAGATGTAGTTTTTATCAGTTTCATAAGCTGAGTTTAACTACATATGGTCCGTATGCGTAGGAATCACAGTTCTTTTTTTCTGGGCATGCTCATGGTTCTTGCTGTATTGGGGATGCTGGAAAGAAGAGCTTGCTTCTTGGGTGAAAACAGAGTGTGTTTCATGGATGAGAACACTGGTCTGAATTTCCCTTCAGAAACGGCGTTAAACAACAGGATCTGTGTCTTCCTACATGCAAGAGTGCATTTCTGGTAAACCAAGTGAATATAGGGCTCAAATGATTTTACACAGTTCACAAACCCAACTAGATTCTCACAATTAACTAAAGAGCATTTATGCAAGCGGAGTTGTGGTTTGTATCAGTTTCATAAGCAAAGGTGAACTACATGTTGTCCGCATGAGTAGGAAACACAGTTCTTTTTTTCTGGGCATTCTCATGGTTCTTGCTGTATTAGAGACGATGGAAAAAGAGGATGCTTCTTGCATTAAAACAGAATGTTTTTCATGGATGAGAACGCTGGACTGAATTTACCTTCAGAATCGGAGTTAAACCGCAGGTTCTGTGTGTTCCTACAAGCAAGAGTTCATTTCTGGTAAACAAAGTGAATTTTGGGCTCAAAAGATTTTACACACTTCACGAACCCAATGCAATTGTAACTATTAACTAAAGAGCAATTATGTAAGAGTAGTTGTGGTTTGTATCAGTGTCATAAGCAGAGTTGAACTACATATGGTCATTATGAGTAGGAAACCAAGTTCTTTTTTCTTGCCATGCTCATGGTTCTTGCTGTATTGGAGACACTGGAAAGAAGAGCTTTCTTCTTGAGTAAAAACAGTGTGTGTTTCATGGATGCGAACACTGGTCTGAATTTCCCTTCAGAAATGGAATTAAACTCCAGGATCTGTGTCTTCCTCTGAGCAAGAGTTCATTTCCGGTAATCCAAGTGAATTTTAGGCTCAAATGATTTTACACAGTTCTGGAACCCAAATTGAATCTCCCTATTAAGTAAAGAGCATTTCTGTAAGAGGAGATGTGGGTTTTATCAGTTTCATAAGCATAGTTGAACTACATATGATCTGTAGGAGTAGGAAACACAGTTCATTTTTTCTGAGCATGCTCATGGTTCTTGCTGTATTTGAGACGCTGGAAAGAAGAGGATGTTTCTTGCATTAAAACAGCATGTGTTTCATGGATGACAACACTGGTATGAATTTCCCTTCAGAATCGGAGTTAAACCACAGGATCTGTGTGTTCCTACAAGCAAGAGTTCATTCCTGGTAAACAAAGTGAATTTTGGGCTCAAATGAGTTTACACAGTTCACAAACCCAACGCGATTCTCACTATTAACTAAAGAGCATTTATGTAAGAGGAGTTGTGGTTTGTATCAGTTTCATAAGCAGAGGTGAACTACATGAGTTCCGCATGAGTAGGAAACACAGTTCTTTTTTTCTGGGCATGCTCATATTTCTTACTGTATTGGAGACGCTGGGAAGAAGAGTTTGCTTCTTGCGTTAAAACAGAGTGTGTTTCATGGATGAGAACACTGGTCTGAATTTCCCTTCAGAATCGGAGTTAAGCCACAGGATCTTTGTCTTCCTACATGCAATAGTTCATTTCTGGTAAACCAAGTGTATTTTGGACTCAAATGATTTTCACAGTTCAACAACCAAATGTGATCCTCACTATTAACTCAAGAGCATTTATAAAAGAGGAGCTGTGCTTTGTTTCAGTTTCATAAGCAGAGTTGAACTGCATATGGTCCTTATGAGTAGGAAACACGTTTCTTTTTTTCTTGCCATGCTCATGGTTCTTGCTGTATTGGAGAATCTGGAAAGAAGAGCTTGCTTCTTGCGTGGAAACAGAGTGTGTTTCATGGATGAGAACACTGGTCTGAATTTACCTTCAGAAACAGAGTTAAACGACAGGATCTGTGTCTTCCTACAAGCAAGAGTGCATTTCTGGTAAACCAAGTTTATTTTGGGCTCAAATGATTTTTAAGTTCAAAAACCCTAAGCGATTCTCACAATTAACTAAAGAGCATTTATGTAAGAGGAGCTGTGGTTTGTATCAGTTTCATAAGCAGAATTGAACTGCATGTGGTCCTTATGAGTAGTAAACACATTGCATTTTTTTCTTGCCGTGCTCATGGTTCTTGCTGTATTGGAGACGCAGGAAAGAAGAGCCTGCTTCTTGCCTGAAAACAGAGTGTGTTTCATGGATGAGAACACTGGTCTGAATTTCCCTTCAGAAATGGAGTTAAACCCCAGGATCTGTGTCTTCCTACAAGCAAGAGTTCATTTCTGTTAAACCAAGTGAATTTGTGGCTCAAATGATTTTACACAGTTTTGGAACCCAATGTGATTCAAACTATTAACTAAAGAGCATTTATGTAAGAGGAGCTCTGGTTTGTATCAGTTTCATAAGCAGAGATGAACTATATAAGGTCCGTGTGAGCAGGAAACACAGAATATTTTTTTCTTGGCATGCTCATGGTTCTTGCTGTATTGGAGACACTGGAAAGAAGAGCTTGCTTCTTGAGTTAAAACAGAGTGTGTTTCATGGATGAGAACACTGGTCTGAATTTCCCTTCAGAAACAGAGTTAAACCAAAGGATGTGTGTATTCCTACAAGCAAGAGTTCATTTGTGTTAAACCAAGTGAATTTTTGGCTCAAATGATTTTTCACAGTTCTGGAACCCAACTTGCTTCACCCTATTAACTAAAGAGCATTTATTTAAGAGGAGCTGTGGTTTTTATCACTTTCATAAGCAGAGTTGAAATACATATGGTCCCTATGAGTAGGAAACACAGTTCTGTTTTTCTGGGGATGCTCATGGTTCTTGCTGTATTAGAGACGCTGGAAAGAAGAGGATGCTTCTTGCATTAAAACAGCATGTGTTTCATGGATGAGAACAATGGTCTGAATTTCCCTTCAGAATCGGAGTTAAACCACAGGATCTGTGTGTTCCTACAAGCAAGAGTTCATTCCTGTTAAACAAATTGAATTTTAGGCTCAAATGAGTTTACACAGTTCACAAACCCAACGCGATTCTCACTATTGACTAAAGAGCATTTAAATAAGAGGAGCTGTGCTTTGTTTCAGTTTCATAAGCAGAGTTCAACTGCATATGGTCCTTATGAGTAGGAAACACGTTTCTTTTTTTCTTGCCATTCTCATGGTACTTGCTGTATTGGAGAGGCTGGAAAGAAGAGCTTGCTTCTTGCGTGGAAACAGAGTGTGTTTCATCGATGAGAACACTGGTCTGAATTTCCCTTCAGAAACGGAGTTAAACTCCAGGATCTGAGTCTTCCTCCAAGCAATAGTTCATTTCTGGTAATCCAAGCGAATTTTGGGCTCAAATGATTTTACACAGTTCTGTAACCCAACTTGATTCTCCCTATTAAGTAAAGAGCATTTATGTAAGAGGAGATGTAGTTTTTATAAGTTTCATAAGCAGAGTTGAACTACATATGGTCCGTATGAGTTAGGAATCACAGTTCTTTTTTTCTGGGCATGCTCATGGTTCTTGCTGTATTGGAGACGCTGGAAAGATGAGCTTGCTTCTTGGGTGAAAACAGAGTGTGTTTAATGGGTGAGAACAATGGTCTGAATTTCCCTTCAGAAACGGAGTTAAACCCCAGGATATGTGTTTCCTACAAGGAAGAGTTCATTTCTGGTAAACCAAGTGAATTTGGGGCTCAAATGATTTTACACTGTACACGAACCCTACGAGAATCTCACTATTAACTAAAGAGGATTTATATATGAGGCACTGTGGTTTGTATCAGTTTCATAAGCAGAGTTGAACTACATATGGTCCTTATGAGTAGGAAACACAGTTCTTTATTTCTGGGCATGCTCATGGTTCTTGCTGTATTGTAGATGCTGGAAAGAAGAGCTTGCTTCTTGCGTGAAAATAGAGTGTGTTTCATGGATGAGTACACTGGTCTGAATTTCCCTTCAGAAACGGAGTTAAACCACAGGATCTGTGTGTTCCTACAAGCAAGAGTTCATTTCTTGTAAACCAAGTGAATTTGGGGCTCAAATGATTTTACACAGTTCTGGAACCCAATGCGATTCAAAGTATTAACTAAAGAGCATTTATTTAAGAGGATCTGTGGTTTGTGTCAGTTACATAAGCAGAGTTGAACTACGTAAGGTCCCTATGAGTAGGAAACACAGTTCTTTTTTTCTGGGCATGCTCATGATTCTTGTTGTATTGGAGAATCTGGAAAGAAGAGCTTGCTTCTTGCGTGAAAACAGAGTGTGTTTCATGGATGAGAACACTGGACTGAATTTCCCTTCAGAAAGGGAGTTAAACCCCAGAATCTGTGTTTCCTACAAGCAAGATTTCAATTCTGGTAAACCAAGTGAATTTGGGGCTCAAATGATTTTACACAGTTCTGGAACCCAACGCGATTCTCACACTTAACTAAAGATCTTTTACGTAAGAGGAAGTGTGGTTTGTGTCAGTTTCATAAGTACAATTGAACAGCATATGGTCTGTATGAGTAGGAAACACAGCTCTGTTTTTCTGGGCATGCTCATCTTTCTTGCTGTATTGGCTACGCTGGAAAGAAGAGCTTGCTTCTTGCGTTAAAACAGAGTGTGTTTCATGGATGAGAACACTGGTCTGAATTTCCCTTCAGAAACGGAGTTAAACCCCAGGATCTGTGTCTTCCTACAAGCAAGAGTTCATTTCTGGTAAACCCAGTGAATTTTGGGCTCAACTGATTTTACACTGTACACGAACCCAATGAGATACTCACTATTAACTAAAGAGGATTTATGTAACAGGAGCTGAGGTTTGTATCAGTTTCATAAGCAGAGTTGAACTACATATGGTCCTTATGAGTAGGAAAAACAGTTCTTTTTTTCTGGGCATGCTCGTGGTTCTTGCTGTATTGGAGATGCTGGAAAGAAGAGCTTGCTTCTTGCGTGAAAACAGAGTGTGTTTAATGGATGAGTACACTGGTCTGAATTTCCCTTCAGAAACGGAGTTAAACCCCAGGATCTCTGTCTTCTTACAAGCAAGAGTTCATTTCTGGTAAACCCAGTGAATTTGGGGCTCAACTGATTTTACACTGTACATGAACACAATGAGATTCTCACTATTAACTAAAGAGCATTTATGTAAGAGGAGCTGTGGTTTGTATCGGTTTCATAAGCAGAGTTGAACTACATATGGTCCATATGAGTAGGAAACACAGTTCTTTTTTTCTGGGCATGCTCATGGTTCTTGCTGTATTGGAGACGCTGGAAAGATGAGCTTGCTTCTTGCATGAAAACAGAGTGTGTTTCATGGATGAGAACAGTGGTCTGAATTTCCCTTCAGAAACGGAGTTAAAGCCCAGGATCTGTGTCTTCCTACAAGCAAGAGTTCTATTCTGGTAAAAAAAAAAAAAAAAAGTGAATTTGGGGCTCAAATGCTTTTACACAGTTCTGGAACCCAACGTGATTCAAACTATTAACGAAAGAGCATTTATCTAAGAGGAGCTCTGGATTGAATCAGTATCATAAGCAGCATTGAACTACATAAGGTCTGTATGAGCAGGAAACACAGTACTTTTTTTCTGGGCATGATCATGGTTCTTGCTGTACTGGAAACACTAGAAAGAAGAGCTTGCTTCTTGCGTGAAAACAGAGTGTGTTTCATGGATGAGAACACTGGTCTGAATATCCCTTCAGAAATGGAGTTAAACCCCAGGATCTGTGTTTCCTACAAGCAAGAGTTCAATTCTGGTAAACCAAGTGAATTTGGGGCTCAAATGATTTTACACAGTTCTGAAACCAAACAAGATTCAAACTATTAACTAAAGAGCATTTATGTAAGAGGAGCTGTAGTTTGTATCAGTTTACTAAGCAGAGTTGAACTACATATTGTCCTTAAGAGTAGGAAACACAGTTCTTTTTTTCTGGGCATACTCATGGTTCTTGCTGTATTGGAAATGATGGAAAGAAGAGCTTGCTTCTTGCGTGAAAACAGATTGTGTTTCATGGACGAGAACACTGGTCTGAATTTCCCTTCAGAAACAGAGTTAAACCCCAGGATCTATGTTTCCTACAAGCAAGAGTTCATTTCTGGTAAACCAAGTGAATTTGGGGCTCAAATGATTTTACACAGTCTGGAACCCAACACGATTCTCACAATTAACTAAAGAGCATTTATGTAAGCGGAGCTGTGGGTTGTATCAGTTTCATAAGCAGAATTGAACTGCATATGGTGTATGTGTAGGAAACACAGGTCTGTTTTTCTGGGCATGCTCATCTTTCTTGCTGTATTGGATATGCTGTAAAGAAGAGCTTGCTTCTTGCATTAAAACAGAATGTGTTTCATGGATGAGAACACTGGTTTGAATTTCCCTTCAGAAACGGAGTTAAACCCCAGGATCTGTGTCTTCCTCCAAGCAAGAGTTTAATTCTGGTAAAAAAAAAAAAGTGAATTTGGGGCTTAAATGATTTTACACAGTTCTGGAACCCAACGTGATTCAAACTATTAACGAAAGTGCATTTATCTAAGAGGAGCTCTGGATTGTATCAGTATCATAAGAAGCATTGAACTACATAAGGTCTGTATGAGCAGGAAACACAGTACTTTTTTTCTGGGCATGATCATGGTTCTTGCTACACTGGAAACAGTAGAAAGAAGAGCTTGCTTCTTGCTTGAAAACAGAGTGTGTTTCATGGATGAGAACACTGTTCTGAATTTCCCTTCCGAAACGGAGTTAAACCCCAGGATCTGTGTCTTCCTACAAGCAAGATTTCATTTCTGGTAATCCAAGTGAATTTTGGGATCAAATGATTTTTCACAGATCAACAACCCAACGTGATTCTCACAATTAACTAAAGAGCATTTATGTAAGAGGAGCTGTGGTTTGTATCAGTTTCAGAAGCAGAGTTGAACTACATATGGTCTTTATGGGTAGGAAACACAGTTCTTTTTTTCTGGGCATGCTCATGGTTCTTGCTGTATTGGAGATGCTGGAAGGAAGATCTGGCTTCTTGCGTGAAAAGAGAGTGTGATTCATGGATGAGAACACTGGTCTGAATTTCCCTTCAGAAACGGAGTTAAACCACGCGATCTATGTTTTCCTAGAAGCAAGAGTTCATTTGTGTTAAACCCAGTGAATTTTGGGCTCATATGATTTTACACAGTTCTGGAACCCAATGCGATTCAAACTATTAACTAAAGAGCATTCATGTAAGAGGAGCTGTGGTTTGTATCAGTTTCATAAGGAGAATTGAACTGCATATGGTCTGTATGAGTAGGAAACACAGTTCTGTTTTTCTGGGCATGCTCATCTTTCTTGCTGTATTGGAGATGCTGGAAAGAAGAGCTTGCTTCTTGTGTTAAAACAGAGTGTGTTTCATGGATGAGAACACTGGTCTGAATTTCCCTTCAGAAACGGAGTTAAACACCAGGATCTATGTTTCCTACAAGCAAGAGTTCATTTCCGGTAAACCAAGTGAAATTTGGGCTCAAATGATTTTACACAGTTCTGGAACCCAACACGATTCTCACAATTAACTAAAGAGCATTTATGTAAGCGGAGCTGTGGGTTGTATCAGTTTCATAAGCAGAATTGAACTGAATATGGTCTGTATGTGTAGGAAACACAGTTCTTTTTTTCAGGGCATACTCATGGTTCTTGATGTATAGGAGATGATGGAAAGAAGAGCTTGCTTCTTGCGTGAAAACAGAGTTTGTTTCATGGATGAGAACTCTGGTCTGAATTTCCCTTCAGAAACGGAGTTAAACCCCAGGATCTGTGTCTTCCTACAAGCAAGAGTTCATTTCTGGTAAACCAAGTGAATTTGGGGTTCAAATGATTTTTCACAGTTCAACAACCCAACGCGATTCTCACAATTAACTAAAGAGCATTTATGTAAGAGGAGCTGTGGTTTGTATAAGTTTCATAAGCAGAGTTGAACTACATATGGTCCTTATGAGTAGGAAACACAGTTCTTTTTTTTCTGGGCATGCTCATGGTTCTTGCTGCATTGGAGACACTGGAAGAAGAGCTTGCTTCGTGCGTGAAAACAGAATGTGTTTCATGGATGAGGACACTGGTCTGAATTTCCCTTCAGAAACGGAGTTAAACACCACGATCTATGTTTCCTACAAGCAAGAGTTCATTTCTGGTAAACCAAGTGAATTTGGGGTTCAAATGATTTTACACAGTTCTGGAACCCAACAGGATTCTCACAATTAACTAAAGAGCATTTATGTAAGCGGAGCTGTGGGTTGTATCAGTTTCATAAGCAGAATTGAACTGAATATGGTCTGTATGTGTAGGAAACACAGTTCGGTTTTTCTGGGCATGCTCATCTTTCTTGCTGTATTGGAGATGCAGGAAAGAAGAGCTTGCTTCTTGCGTTAAAACAGAATGTGTTTCATTGATGAGAACACTGGTTTGAATTTCCCTTCAGAAACGGAGTTAAACCCCAGGATCTGTGTCTTCCTACAAGCAAGAGTTCAATTCTGGTAAAAAAAAAAAAAAGTGAATTTGGAGCTCAAATGATTTTACACAATTCTGGAACCCAACGTGATTCAAACTATTAACGAAAGAGCATTTATCTAACAGGAGCTCTGGATTGTATCAGTATCATAAGCAGAGTTGAACTACATAAGGTCTGTATGAGCAGGAAACACAGTACTTTTTTTCTGGGCATGATCATGGTTCTTGCTGTACTGGAAACACTAGAAAGAAGAGCTTGCTTCTTGCGTGAAAACAGAGTGTGTTTCATGGTTGAGAACACTGGTCTGAATTTCCCTTCAGAAACGGAGTTAAACCCCAGGATCTGTGTCTTCCTACAAGCAAGAGTTCATTTCTGGTAAACAAAGTGAATTTTGGGTTCAAATTATTTGTCACAGTTCAACAACCCAACGCGATTCTCACAATTAACTAAAGACCATTTATGTAAGAAGGGCTGTAGTTTGTATCAGTTTAATAAGCAGAGTTGAACTACATATGGTCCTTATGAGTAGGAAACACTGTTCTTTTTTTCTGGGCATACTCATGGTTCTTGCTGTATTGGAGATGATGGAAAGAAGAGTTTGCTTCTTGCGTGAAAACAGAGTGTGTTTCATGGATGAGAACACTGGTCTGAATTTCCCTTCAGAAACGGAGTTTAACCACAGGATCTATGTTTCCTACAAGCAAGAGTTCATTTCTGGTAATCCAAGTGAATTTGGGGCACAAATGATTTTACACAGTTCTGGAACCCAACACGATTCTCACAATTAACTAAAGAGCATTTATGTAAGCGGTGCTGTGGGTTGCATCAGTTTCATAAGGAGAATAGAACTGCATATGGTCTTTATGTGTAGGAAACACAGTTCTGTTTTTCTGGGAATGCTCATCTTTCTTGCTGTATTGGATACGCTGGAAAGAAGAGCTTGCTTCTTGCGTGAAAACAGAGTGTGTTTCATGGATGAGAACACTGGTCTGAATTTCCCTTCAGAAACGGAGTTAAACCTCAGGATCTGTGTCTTCCTGGAAGCAAGAGTTCATTTCTGGTAAACCAAGTGAATTTGGGGCTCAAATGATTTTACACAGTTCTGGAACCCAACACGATTCAAACTATTAACTAAAGAGCATTTATGTAAGAGGAACTGTGGTTTGTGTCAGTTTCATAAGCAGAGTTGAACTACATAAGGTCCGAATGAGTAGGAAACACAGATCCTTTTTTCTGGGCATGCTCTTTGTTCTTGCTGTATTGGAGGTGCTGGAAAGAAGAGCTTGCTTCCTGCGTGAAAACAGAGTGTGTTTCATGGATGAGAACACTGGTCTGAATTTCCCTTCAGAAACGGAGTTAAACCACAGGATCTTTGTCTTCCTACAAGTAAGAGTTAATTTCTGGTAAACCAAGTGAATTTTGGGTTCAAATTATTTTTCACAGTTCAACAACCCAACGCGATTCTCACAATTAACTAAAGAGCATTTATGTAAGAGGAGCTGTGGTTTGTATCAGTTTCAGAAGCAGAGTTGAACTACATATGGTCCTTATGAGTAGGAAACACAGTTCATTTTTTCTGGGCATGCTCATGGTTCTTTCTGTATTGGAGATGCAGGAAAGAAGAGCTTGCTTCTTGCGAGGAAACAGAGTGTGTTTCATGGATGAGAACACTGGTTTGAATTTCCCTTCAGAAAGGGAGTTAAACCCCAGGATCTATGTTTCCTACAAGCAAGAGTTCAATTCTGGTAAACCAAGTGAATTTGGGGCTCAAATGATTTTACCCAGTTCTGGAACCCAACGTGATTCAAACTATTAACAAAAGATCATTTATGTAAGAGGAGCTCTGGTTTGTATCAGTATCATAAGCAGAGTTGAACTACATAAGGTCTGTATGTGCAGAAAACACAGTTCTGTTTTTCTGGGCATGCTCATCTTTCTTGCTGTATTGGATACGCTGGAAAGAAGAGATTGTTCTGGCGTTAAAACAGAATGTGTTTCATGGATGAGAACACTGGTTTGAATTTCCCTTCAGAAACGGAGTTAAACCCCAGGATCTGTGTCTTCCTACAAGCAAGAGTTCAATTCTGGTAAAAAAAAAATTGAATTTGGAGCTCAAATGATTTTACACAGTTCTGGAACCCAACGTGATTCAAACTATTAAGGAAAGAGCATTTATCTAAGAGGTGCTCTGGATTGTATCAGTATCATAAGCAGAGTTGAACTACATAAGGTCTGTATGAGCAGGAAACACAGTACTTTTTTTTCTGGGCATGATCATGGTTCTTGCTGTACTGGAAACACTAGAAAGAAGAGCTTGCTGCTTGCGTGAAAACAGAGTGTGTTTCATGGTTGAGAACACTGGTCTGAATTTCCCTTCAGAAACGGAGTTAAACCCCAGGATCTGTGTCTTCCTACAAGCAAGAGTTCAATTCTGGTAAAAAAAAAAAATTGAATTTGGAGCTCAAATGATTTTACAGAGTTCTGGAACCCAACGTGATTCAAACTATTAAGGAAAGAGCATTCATCTAAGAGGAGCTCTGGATTGTATCAGTATCATAAGCAGAGTTGAACTACATAAGGTCTGTATGAGCAGGAAACACAGTACTTTTTTTTCTGGGCATGATCATGGTTCTTGCTGTACTGGAAACACTAGAAAGAAGAGCTTGCTGCTTGCGTGAAAACTGAGTGTGTTTCATGGTTGAGAACACTGGTCTGAATTTCCCTTCAGAAACGGAGTTAAACCCCAGGATCTGTGTCTTCCTACAAGCAAGAGTTCATTTCTGGTAAAAAAAGTGAATTTTGGGTTCAAATTATTTGTCACAGTTCAACAACCCGACGCTATTCTACAATTAACTAAACACCATTTATGTAAGAGGAGCTGTAGTTTGTATCAGTTTAATAAGCAGAGTTGAACTACATATGGTCCTTATGAGTAGGAAACACTGTTCTTTTTTTCTGGGCATACTCATGGTTCTTGCTGTATTGGAGATGATGGAAAGAAGAGTTTGCTTCTTGCGTGAAAACAGAGTGTGTTTCACGGATGAGAACACTGGTCTGAATTTCCCTTCAGAAACGGAGTTTAACCACAGGATCTATGTTTCCTACAAGCAAGAGTGCATTTCTGGTAAACCAAGTGAATTTGGGGCACAAATGATTTTACACAGTTCTGGAACCCAACACGATTCTCACAATTAACTAAAGAGCATTTATGTAAGCGGTGCTGTGGGTTGCATCAGTTTCATAAGCAGAATAGAACTGCATATGGTCTGTATGTGTAGGAAACACAGTTCTGTTTTTCTGGGCATGCTCATCTTTCTTGCTGTATTGGATACGCTGGAAAGAAGAGCTTGCTTCTTGCGTTAAAACAGAATGTGTTTCATGGATGAGAACACTGGTCTGAATTTCCCTTCAGAAACGGAGTTAAACCCCAGGATCTGTGTCTTCCTACAAGCAAGAGTTCATTTCTGGTAAACAAAGTGAATTTTGGGTTCAAATTATTTTTCACAGTTCAACAACCCAACGCGATTCTCACAATTAACTAAAGAGCATTTATGTAAGAGGAGCTGTAGTTTGTATCAGTTTAATAAGCATAGTTGAACTACATATGGTTCTTATGAGTAGGAAACACTGTTCTTTTTTCTGGGCATACTCATGGTTCTTGCTGCATTGGAGATGATGGAAAGAAGAGCTTGCTTCTTGGGTGAAAACAGAGTTTGTTTCATGGATGAGAACACTGGTCTGAATTTCCCTTCAGAAACGGAGTTAAACCCCAGGATCTAAGTTTCCTACAAGCAAGAGTTAATTTCTGGTAAACCAAGTGAATTTGGGGCTCAAATGATTTTACACAGTTCTGGAACCCAACACGATTCTCACAATTAACTAAAGAGCATTTATGTATTGGAGCTGTGGGTTGTATCAGTTTCATAAGCAGAATTGAACTGCATATAGTCTGTATGTGTAGGAAACACAGGTCTGTTTTTCTGGGCATGCTCATCTTTCTTGCTGTATTGGATACGCTGGAAAGAAGAGCTTGCTTCTGGCGTTAAAACAGAATGTGTTTCATGGATGAGAACACTGGTTTTAATTTCCCTTCAGAAACGGAGTTAAACCCCAGGATCTGTGTCGTCCTACAAGCAAGAGTTCAATTCTGGTCAAAAAAGTGAATTTGGGGCTCAAATGATTTTACACAGTTCTGGAACCCAATGTGATTCAAACTATTAAGGAAAGATCATTTATGTAAGAGGAGCTCTGGTTTGTATCAGTATCATATGCAGAGTTGAACTACATAAGGTCTGTATGAGCAGGAAACACAGTACTTTTTTTCTGGGCATGATCATGATTCTTGCTGTACTGGAAACACTGGAAAGAAGAGCTTGCTTCTTGTGTGAAAACAGAGTGTGTTTCATGGATGAGAACACTGGTCTGAATTTCCCTTCAGAAACGGAGTTAAACCTCGGGATCTGTGTCTTCCTGGAAGCAAGAGTTCATTTCTGGTAAACCAAGTGAATTTGGGGCTCAAATGATTTTACACAGTTCTGGAACCCAACACGATTCAAACTATTAACTAAAGAGCATTTATGTAAGAGGAGCTGTGGTTTGTGTCAGTTTCATAAGCAGAGTTGAACTACATAAGGTCCGAATGAGTAGGAAACACACATCCTTTTTTCTGGGCATGCTCTTGGTTCTTGCTGTATTGGAGGTGCTGGAAAGAAGAGCTTGCTTCCTGCGTGAAAACAGAGTGTGTTTCATGGATGAGAACACTGGTCTGAATTTCCCTTCAGAAACGGAGTTAAACCCCAGGATCTGTGTCTTCCTACAAGCAAGAGTTCATTTCTGGTAAACAAAGTAAATTTTGGGTTCAAATCATTTTTCACAGTTCAACAACCCAATGCGATTCTCACAATTAACTAAAGAGCATTTATTTAAGAGGAGCTGTAGTTTGTATCAGTTTAATAAGCAGAGCTGAACTACATATGGTCCTTATGTGTAGGAAACACAGTTCTTTTTTTCTGGGCATACTCATGGTTCTTGCTGTATTGGAGATGCTGGAAAGAAGAGCTTGCTTCTTGCGTTAAAACAGAGTGTATTTCATGGATGAGGACACTGGTCTGAATTTCCCTTCAGAAACGGAGTTAAACCCCAGGATCTATGTTTCCTACAAGCAAGAGTTCATTTCTGGTAAACCAAGTGAATTTGGGGCTCAAATGATTTTACAAAGTTCTGGAACCCAACACAATTCTCACAATTAACTAAAGAGCATTTATGTAAGTGGAGCTGTGGGTTGTATCAGTTTCATAAGCAGAATTGAACTCCATATGGTCTGTATGTGTAGGAAACACAGTTCTGTTTTTCTGGGCATGCTCATCTTTCTTGCTGTATCGGATACGCTAGAAAGAAGAGATTGTTCTGGAGTTAAAACAGAATGTGTTTCATGGATGAGAACACTGGTTTGAATTTCCCTTCAGAAACGGAGTTAAACCCCAGGATCTGTGTCTTCCTACAAGCAAGAGTTCAATTCTGGTAAAAAAAAAAAAGTGAATTTGGAGCTCAAATGATTTTACACAGTTCTGGAACCCAACGTCATTCAAACTATTAAGGAAAGAGCATTTATCTAAGAGGAGCTCTGGATTGTATCAGTATCATAAACAGAGTTGAACTACATAAGGTCTGTATGAGCAGGAAACACAGTACTTTTTTTTCTGGGCATGATCATGGTTCTTGCTGTACTGGAAACACTAGAAAGAAGAGCTTGCTGCTTGCGTGAAAACAGAGTGTGTTTCATGGTTGAGAACACTGGTCTGAATTTCCCTTCAGAAACGGAGTTAAACCCCAGGATCTGTGTCTTCCTACAAGCAAGAGTTCATTTCTGGTAAACAAAGTGAATTTTGGGTTCAAATTATTTGTCACAGTTCAACAACCCAACGCTATTCTCACAATTAACTAAACACCATTTATGTAAGAGGAGCTGTAGTTTGTATCAGTTTAATAAGCAGAGTTGAACTACATATGGTCCTTATGAGTAGGAAACACTGTTCTTTTTTTCTGGGCATACTCATGGTTCTTGCTGTATTGGAGATGATGGAAAGAAGAGTTTGCTTCTTGCGTGAAAACAGAGTGTGTTTCACGGATGAGAACACTGGTCTGAATTTCCCTTCAGAAACGGAGTTTAACCACAGGATCTATGTTTCCTACAAGCAAGAGTTCATTTCTGGTAAACCAAGTGAATTTGGGGCACAAATGATTTTACACAGTTCTGGAACCCAACACGATTCTCACAATTAACTAAAGAGCATTTATGTAAGCGGTGCTGTGGGTTGCATCAGTTTCATAAGCAGAATAGAATTGCATATGGTCTGTATGTGTAGGAAACACAGTTCTGTTTTTCTGGGCATGCTCATCTTTCTTGCTGTATTGGATACGCTGGAAAGAAGAGCTTGCTTCTTGCGTTAAAACAGAATGTGTTTCATGGATGAGAACACTGGTCTGAATTTCCCTTCAGAAATGGAGATAAACCCCAGGATCTGTGTCTTCCTACAAGCAAGAGTTCATTTCTGGTAAACAAAGTGAATTTTGGGTTCAAATTATTTTTCACAGTTCAACAACCCAACGCGATTCTCACAATTAACTAAAGAGCATTTATGTAAGAGGAGCTATAGTTTGTATCAGTTTAATAAGCAGAGTTGAACTACATATGGTCCTTATGAGTAGGAAACACTGTTCTTTTTTTGGGCATACTCATGGTTCTTGCTGCATTGGAGATGATGGAAAGAAGAGCTTGCTTCTTGGGTGAAAACAGAGTTTGTTTCATGGATGAGAACACTGGTCTGAATTTCCCTTCAGAAACGGAGTTAAACCCCAGGATCTAAGTTTCCTACAAGCAAGAGTTAATTTCTGGTAATCCAAGTGAATTTGGGGCTCAAATGATTTTACACAGTTCTGGAACCCAACACGATTCTCACAATTAACTAAAGACCATTTATGTATTGGAGGTGTGGGTTGTATCAGTTTCATAAGCAGAATTGAACTGCATATAGTCTGTATGTGTAGGAAACACAGGTCTGTCTTTCTGGGCATGCTCATCTTTCTTGCTGTATTGGATACGCTGGAAAGAAGAGCTTGCTTCTGGCGTTAAAACAGAATGTGTTTCATGGATGAGAACACTGGTCTGAATTTCCCTTCAGAAACGGAGTAAAACCTCGGGATCTGTGTCTTCCTGGAAGCAAGAGTTCATTTCTGGTAAACCAAGTGAATTTGGGGCTCAAATGATTTTACACATTTCTGGAACCCAACATGATTCAAACTATTAACTAAAGAGCATTTATGTAAGAGGAGCTGTGGTTTGTGTCAGTTTCATAAGCAGAGTTGAACTACATAAGGTCCGAATGAGTAGGAAACACAGATCCTTTTTTCTGGGCATGCTCTTTGTTCTTGCTGTATTGGAGGTGCTGGAAAGAAGAGCTTGCTTCCTGCGTGAAAACAGAGTATGTTTCATGGATGAGAACACTGGTCTGAATTTCCCTTCAGAAAGGGAGTTAAACCACAGGATCTGTGTCTTCCTACAAGCAAGAGTTCAATTCTGGTAAACCAAGTGAATTTGGGGCTCAAATGATTTTACCCAGTTCTGGAACCCAACGTGATTCAAACAATTAACAAAGGATCATTTATGTAAGAGGAGCTCTGGTTTGTATCAGTATCATAAGCAGAGTTGAACTACATAAGGTCTGTATGAGCAGGAAACACAGTACTTTTTTTCTGGGCATGATCATGATTCTTGCTGTACTGGAAACACTAGAAAGAAGAGCTTGCTTCTTGCGTGAAAACAGAGTGTGTTTCATGGATGAGAACAGTGGTCTGAATTTCCCTTCAGAAACGGAGTTAAACCCCAGGATCTGTGTCTTCCTACAATCAACATTTCATTTCTGGTAAACAAAGTAAATTTTGGGTTCAAATTATTTTTCACAGTTCAACAACCCAACGCGATTCTCACAATTAACTAAAGAGCATTTAAGTAAGAGGAGCTGTAGTTTGTATCAGTTTCATAAGCAGAGCTGAACTACATATGGTCCTTATGTGTAGGAAACACAGTTCTTTTTTTCTGGGCATACTCATGGTTCTTGCTGTATTGGAGATGCTGGAAAGAAGAGCTTGCTTCTTGCGTTAAAACAGAGTGTGTTTCATGGATGAGGACACTGGTCTGAAATCCCTTCAGAAACGGAGTTAAACCCCAGGATCTATGTTTCCTACAAGCAAGAGTTCATTTCTGGTAAACCAAGTGAATTTTGGGTTCAAATTATTTTTCACAGTTCAACAACCCAACGTGATTCTCACAATTAACTAAAGAGCATTTATGTAAGAGGAGCTGTGGTTTGTATCAGTTTCAGAAGCACAGTTGAACTACATATGGTCTTTATGAGTAGGAAACACAGTTCTTTTAATCTGGGCATGCTCATGGTTCTTGCTGTATTGGAGATGCTGGAAGGAAGAGTTTGCTTCTTGCGTGAAAACAGAGTGTGTTTCATGGATGAGAACACTGGTCTGAATTTCCCTTCAGAAACGGAGTTTAACCACAGGATCTATGTTTCCTACAAGCAAGAGTTCATTTCTGGTAATCCAAGTGAATTTGGGGCACAAATGATTTTACACAGTTCTGGAACCCAACACGATTCTCACAATTAACTAAAGAGCATTTATGTAAGCGGTGCTGTGGGTTGCATCAGTTTCATAAGGAGAATAGAACTGCATATGGTCTTTATGTGTAGGAAACACAGTTCTGTTTTTCTGGGAATGCTCATCTTTCTTGCTGTATTGGATACGCTGGAAAGAAGGGCTTGCTGTTTGCGTGAAAACAGAGTGTGTTTCATGGATGAGAACACTGGTCTGAATTTCCCTTCAGAAACGTAGTTAAACCTCAGGATCTGTGTCTTCCTGGAAGCGAGAGTTCATTTCTGGTAAACCAAGTGAATTTGGGGCTCAAATGATTTTACACAGTTCTGGAACCCAACACGATTCAAACTATTAACTAAAGAGCATTTATGTAAGAGGAGCTGTGGTTTGTGTCAGTTTCATAAGCAGAGTTGAACTACATAAGGTCCGAATGAGTAGGAAACACAGATCCTTTTTTCTGGGCATGCTCTTTGTTCTTGCTGTATTGGAGGTGCTGGAAAGAAGAGCTTGCTTCCTGCGTGAAAACACAGTGTGTTTCATGGATGAGAACACTGGTCTGAATTTCCCTTCAGAAACGGAGTTAAACCACAGGATCTTTGTCTTCCTACAAGTAAGAGTTAATTTCTGGTAAACCAAGTGAATTTTGGGTTCAAATTATTTTTCACAGTTCAACAACCCAACGCGATTCTCACAATTAACTAAAGAGCATTTATGTAAGAGGAGCTGTGGTTTGTATCAGTTTCAGAAGCAGAGTTGAACTACATATGGTCCTTATGAGTAGGAAACACAGTTCATTTTTTCTGGGCATGCTCATGGTTCTTTCTGTATTGGAGATGCAGGAAAGAAGAGCTTGCTTCTTGCGAGGAAACAGAGTGTGTTTCATGGATGAGAACACTGGTTTGAATTTCCCTTCAGAAAGGGAGTTAAACCCCAGGATCTATGTTTCCTACAAGCAAGAGTTCAATTCTGGTAAACCAAGTGAATTTGGGGCTCAAATGATTTTACCCAGTTCTGGAACCCAACGTGATTCAAACTATTAACAAAAGATCATTTATGTAAGAGGAGCTCTGGTTTGTATCAGTATCATAAGCAGAGTTGAACTACATAAGGTCTGTATGTGCAGGAAACACAGTACTTTTTTTCTGGGCATGATCATGATTCTTGCTGTACTGGAAACACTAGAAAGAAGAGCTTGCTTCTTGCGTGAAAACAGAGTGTGTTTCATGGATGAGAACACTGGTCTGAATTTCCCTTCAGAAACTTAGTTAAACCCCAGGATCTGTGTATTCCTACAAGCAAGAGTCCATTTCTGGTAAACCAAGTGAATTTGGGGCTCAAATGATTTTACACAGTTCTGGAACCAAAGAGGATTGAAACTATTAACTAAAGAGCATTTATGTAAGAGGAGCTGTGGTTTGTGTCAGTTTCATAAGCAGAGTTGAACTACATATGGTCCTTATGAGTAGGAAACACAGTTCTTTTTTTCTAGGCATGCTCATGGTTCTTGCTGTATTGGAGATGCTGGAAGGAAGAGCTTGCTTCTTGCGTGAAAAGAGAGTGTGTTTCATGGATGAGAACAATGGTCTGAATTTCCCTTCAGAAACGGAGTTAAACCACAGGATCTATGTTTTACTACAAGCAAGAGTTCATTTGTGTTAAACCCAGTGAATTTTGGGCTCAAATGATTTTACACAGTTCTGGAACCCAACGCGATTCAAACTATTAACTAAAGAGCATTCATGTAAGAGGAGCTGTGGGTTGTATCAGTTTCATAAGCAGAATTGAACTCCATATGGTCTGTATGTGTAGGAAACACAGTTCTGTTTTTCTGAGCATGCTCATCTTTCTTGCTGTATTGGATACGCTGGAAAGAAGAGATTGTTCTGGCGTTAAACAGAATGTGTTTCATGGATGAGAACACTGGTTTGAATTTCCCTTCAGAAACGGAGTTAAACCCCAGGATCTGTGTCTTCCTACAAGCAAGAGTTCAATTCTGGTAAAAAAAAAAAATTGAATTTGGAGCTCAAATGATTTTACACAGTTCTGGAACCCAACGTGATTCAAACTATTAAGGAAAGAGCATTTATCTAAGAGGAGCTCTGGATTGTATCAGTATCATAAGCAGAGTTGAACTACATAAGGTCTGTATGAGCAGGAAACACAGTACTTTTTTTTCTGGGCATGATCATGGTTCTTGCTGTACTGGAAACACTAGAAAGAAGAGCTTGCTGCTTGCGTGAAAACAGAGTGTGTTTCATGGTTGAGAACACTGGTCTGAATTTCCCTTCAGAAACGGAGTTAAACCCCAGGATCTGTGTCTTCCTACAAGCAAGAGTTCATTTCTGGTAAACAAAGTGAATTTTGGGTTCAAATTATTTGTCACAGTTCAACAACCCGACGCTATTCTACAATTAACTAAACACCATTTATGTAAGAGGAGCTGTAGTTTGTATCAGTTTAATAAGCAGAGTTGAACTACATATGGTCCTTATGAGTAGGAAACACTGTTCTTTTTTTCTGGGCATACTCATGGTTCTTGCTGTATTGGAGATGATGGAAAGAAGAGTTTGCTTCTTGCGTGAAAACAGAGTGTGTTTCACGGATGAGAACACTGGTCTGAATTTCCCTTCAGAAACGGAGTTAAACCTCAGGATCTGTGTCTTCCTGGAAGCAAGAGTTCATTTCTGGTAAACCAAGTGAATTTGGGGCTCAAATGATTTTACACAGTTCTGGAACCCAACACGATTCAAACTATTAACTAAAGAGCATTTATGTAAGAGGAGCTGTGGTTTGTGTCAGTTTCATAAGCAGAGTTGAACTACATAAGGTCCGAATGAGTAGGAAACACAGATCCTTTTTTCTGGGCATGCTCTTGGTTCTTGCTGTATTGGAGGTGCTGGAAAGAAGAGCTTGCTTCCTGCGTGAAAACAGAGTGTGTTTCATGGATGAGAACACTGGTCTGAATTTCCCTTCAGAAACGGAGTTAAACCCCAGGATCTGTGTCTTCCTACAAGCAAGAGTTCATTTCTGGTAAACAAAGTAAATTTTGGGTTCAAATCATTTTTCACAGTTCAACAACCCAATGCGATTCTCACAATTAACTAAAGAGCATTTATTTAAGAGGAGCTGTAGTTTGTATCAGTTTAATAAGCAGAGCTGAACTACATATGGTCCTTATGTGTAGGAAACACAGTTCTTTTTTTCTGGGCATACTCATGGTTCTTGCTGTATTGGAGATGCTGGAAAGAAGAGCTTGCTTCTTGCGTTAAAACAGAGTGTATTTCATGGATGAGGACACTGGTCTGAATTTCCCTTCAGAAACGGAGTTAAACCCCAGGATCTATGTTTCCTACAAGCAAGAGTTCATTTCTGGTAAACCAAGTGAATTTGGGGCTCAAATGATTTTACAAAGTTCTGGAACCCAACACGATTCTCACAATTAACTAAAGAGCATTTATGTAAGTGGAGCTGTGGGTTGTATCAGTTTCATAAGCAGAATTGAACTCCATATGGTCTGTATGTGTAGGAAACACAGTTCTGTTTTTCTGGGCATGCTCATCTTTCTTGCTGTATCGGATACGCTAGAAAGAAGAGATTGTTCTGGAGTTAAAACAGAATGTGTTTCATGGATGAGAACACTGGTTTGAATTTCCCTTCAGAAACGGAGTTAAACCCCAGGATCTGTGTCTTCCTACAAGCAAGAGTTCAATTCTGGTAAAAAAAAAAAGTGAATTTGGAGCTCAAATGATTTTACACAGTTCTGGAACCCAACGTCATTCAAACTATTAAGGAAAGAGCATTTATCTAAGAGGAGCTCTGGATTGTATCAGTATCATAAACAGAGTTGAACTACATAAGGTCTGTATGAGCAGGAAACACAGTACTTTTTTTTCTGGGCATGATCATGGTTCTTGCTGTACTGGAAACACTAGAAAGAAGAGCTTGCTGCTTGCGTGAAAACAGAGTGTGTTTCATGGTTGAGAACACTGGTCTGAATTTCCCTTCAGAAACGGAGTTAAACCCCAGGATCTGTGTCTTCCTACAAGCAAGAGTTCATTTCTGGTAAACAAAGTGAATTTTGGGTTCAAATTATTTGTCACAGTTCAACAACCCAACGCTATTCTCACAATTAACTAAACACCATTTATGTAAGAGGAGCTGTAGTTTGTATCAGTTTAATAAGCAGAGTTGAACTACATATGGTCCTTATGAGTAGGAAACACTGTTCTTTTTTTCTGGGCATACTCATGGTTCTTGCGGTATTGGAGATGATGGAAAGAAGAGTTTGCTTCTTGCGTGAAAACAGAGTGTGTTTCACGGATGAGAACACTGGTCTGAATTTCCCTTCAGAAACGGAGTTAAACCTCGGGATCTGTGTCTTCCTGGAAGCAAGAGTTCATTTCTGGTAAACCAAGTGAATTTGGGGCTCAAATGGTTTTACACAGTTCTGGAACCCAACATGATTCAAACTATTAACTAAAGAGCATTTATGTAAGAGGAGCTGTGGTTTGTGTCAGTTTCATAAGCAGAGTTGAACTACATAAGGTCCGAATGAGTAGGAAACACAGATCCTTTTTTCTGGGCATGCTCTTGGTTCTTGCTGTATTGGAGGTGCTGGAAAGAAGAGCTTGCTTCCTGCGTGAAAACAGAGTATGTTTCATGGATGAGAACACTGGTCTGAATTTCCCTTCAGAAAGGGAGTTAAACCACAGGATCTGTGTCTTCCTACAAGCAAGAGTTCAATTCTGGTAAACCAAGTGAATTTGGGGCTCAAATGATTTTACCCAGTTCTGGAACCCAACGTGATTCAAACAATTAACAAAGGATCATTTATGTAAGAGGAGCTCTGGTTTGTATCAGTATCATAAGCAGAGTTGAACTACATAAGGTCTGTATGAGCAGGAAACACAGTACTTTTTTTCTGGGCATGATCATGATTCTTGCTGTACTGGAAACACTAGAAAGAAGAGCTTGCTTCTTGCGTGAAAACAGAGTGTGTTTCATGGATGAGAACAGTGGTCTTAATTTCCCTTCAGAAACGGAGTTAAACCCCAGGATCTGTGTCTTCCTACAATCAACATTTCATTTCTGGTAAACAAAGTAAATTTTGGGTTCAAATTATTTTTCACAGTTCAACAACCCAACGCGATTCTCACAATTAACTAAAGAGCATTTCAGTAAGAGGAGCTGTAGTTTGTATCAGTTTCATAAGCAGAGCTGAACTACATATGGTCCTTATGTGTAGGAAACACAGTTCTTTTTTTCTGGGCATACTCATGGTTCTTGCTGTATTGGAGATGCTGGAAAGAAGAGCTTGCTTCTTGCGTTAAAACAGAGTGTGTTTCATGGATGAGGACACTGGTCTGAAATCCCTTCAGAAACGGAGTTAAACCACAGGATCTATGTTTTCCTACAAGCAAGAATTCATTTGTGTTAAACCCAGTGAATTTTGGGCTCAAAAGATTTTACACAGTTCTGGAACCCAACGCGATTCAAACTATTAACTAAAGAGCATTCATGTAAGAGGAGCTGTGGTTTGTATCAGTTTCATAAGGAGAAATGAACTGCATATGGTCTGTATGAGTAGGAAACACAGTTCTGTTTTTCTGGGCATGCTCATCTTTCCTGCTGTATTGGATTCGCTGGAAAGAAGAGCTTGCTTCTTGCGTTAAAACAGAATGTGTTTCATGGATGAGAACACTGGTCTGAATTTCCCTTCAGAAACGGAGTTAAACCCCAGGATCTGTGTCTTCCTACAAGCAAGAGTTCATTTCTGGTAAACAAAGTGAATTTTGGGTTCAAATTATTTTTCACAGTTCAACAAGCCAACGCGATTCTCACAATTAACTAAAGAGCATTTATGTAAGAGGAGCTGTAGTTTGTATCAGTTTAATAAGGAGAGTTGAACTACATATGGTCCTTATGAGTAGGAAACACTGTTCTTTTTTCTGGGCATACTCATGGTTCTTGCTGCATTGGAGATGATGGAAAGAAGAGCTTGCTTCTTGGGTGAAAACAGAGTTTGTTTCATGGATGAGAACACTGGTCTGAATTTCCCTTCAGAAACGGAGTTAAACCCCAGGATCTAAGTTTCCTACAAGCAAGAGATGATTTCTGGTAAACCAAGTGATTTTGGGGCTCAAATGATTTTACAAAGTTCTGGAACCCAACACGATTCTCACAATTAACTAAAGAGCATTTATATAAGAGGAGCTGTTGGTTGTATCAGTTTCATAAGCAGAATTGAACTGCATATGGTCTGTATGTGTAGGAAACACAGGTCTGTTTTTCTGGGCATGCTCATCTTTCTTGCTGTATTGGATACGCTGGAAAGAAAGGTTGCTTCTGGCGTTAAAACAGAATGTGTTTCATGGATGAGAACACTGGTTTGAATTTCCCTTCAGAAACGGAGTTAAACCCCAGGATCTGTGTCTTCCTACAAGCAAGAGTTCAATTCTGGTCAAAAAAGTGAATTTGGGGCTCAAATGATTTTACACAGTTCTGGAACCCAATGTGATTCAAACTATTAAGGAAAGATCATTTATGTAAGAGGAGCTCTGGTTTGTATCAGTATCATATGCAGAGTTGAACTACATAAGGTCTGTATGAGCAGGAAACACAGTACTTTTTTTCTGGGCATGATCATGATTCTTGCTGTACTGGAAACACTGGAAAGAAGAGCTTGCTTCTTGCGTGAAAACAGAGTGTGTTTCATGGATGAGAACACTGGTCTGAATTTCCCTTCAGAAACGGAGTTAAACCTCAGGATCTCTGTCTTCCTGGAAGCAAGAGTTCATTTCTGGTAAACCAAGTGAATTTGGGGCTCAAATGATTTTACACAGTTCTGGAACCCAACACGATTCAAACTATTAACTAAAGAGCATTTATGTAAGAGGAGCTGTGGTTTGTGTCAGTTTCATAAGCAGAGTTGAACTACATAAGGTCCGAATGAGTAGGAAACACAGATCCTTTTTTCTGGGCATGCTCTTGGTTCTTGCTGTATTGGAGGTGCTGGAAAGAAGAGCTTGCTTCCTGCGTGAAAACAGAGTATGTTTCATGGATGAGAACACTGGTCTGAATTTCCCTTCAGAAACAGATTTAAACCACAGGATCTTTGTCTTCCTACAAGTAAGAGTATATTTCTGGTAAACCAAGTGAATTTTGGGTTCAAATAATTTTTCACAGTTCAACAACCCAACGCGATTCTCACAATTAACTAAAGAGCATTTATGTAAGAGGAGCTGTGGTTTGTATCGGTTTCATAAGGAGAATTGAACTGCATATGGTCTGTATGAGTAGGAAACACAGTTCTGTTTTTCTGGGCATGCTCATCTTTCTTGCTGTATTGGATACGCTGGAAAGAAGAGCTTGCTTCTTGAGTTAAAACAGAATGTGTTTCATGGATGAGAACACTGGTCTGAATTTCCCTTCAGAAAGGGAGTTAAACCCCAGGATCTGTGTCTTCCTACAAGCAAGAGTTCATTTCTGGTAAACAAAGTAAATTTTGGGTTCAAATTATTTTCACAGTTCAACAACCCAACGCGATTCTCACAATTAACTAAAGAGCATTTATGTAAGAGGAGCTGTGGTTTGTATCAGTTTCAGAAGCAGAGTTGAACTATATATGGTCTTTATGAGTAGGAAACACAGTTCTTTTAATCTGGGCATGCTCATGGTTCTTGCTGTATTGGAGATGCTGGAAGGAAGAGCTTGCTTCTTGCGTGAAAAGAGAGTGTGTTTCATGGATGAGGACACTGGTCTGAAATCCCTTCAGAAACGGAGTTAAACCCCAGGATCTAAGTTTCCTACAAGCAAGAGTTCATTTCTGGTAAACCAAGTGAATTTGGGGCTCAAATGATTTTACACAGTTCTGGAACCCAACACGATTCTCACAATTAACTAAAGAGCATTTATGTATTGGAGCTGTGGGTTGTATCAGTTTCATAAGCAGAATTGAACTGCATATGGTCTGTATGTGTAGGAAACACAGGTCTGTTTTTCTGGGCATGCTCATCTTTCTTGCTGTATTGGATACGCTGGAAAGAAAGGTTGCTTCTGGCGTTAAAACAGAATGTGTTTCATGGATGAGAACACTGGTTTGAATTTCCCTTCAGAAACGGAGTTAAACCCCAGGATCTGTGTCTTCCTACAAGCAAGAGTTCAATTCTGGTCAAAAAAGTGAATTTGGGGCTCAAATGATTTTACACAGTTCTGGAACCCAATGTGATTCAAACTATTAACCAAAGAGCATTTATCTAAGAGGAGCTCTGGATTGTATCAGTATCATAAGCAGAGTTGAACTACATAAGGTCTGTATGAGCAGGAAACACAGTACTTTTTTTCTGGGCATGATCATGGTTCTTGCTGTACTGGAAACACTAGAAAGAAGAGCTTGCTTCTTGCGTGAAAACAGAGTGTGTTTCATGGATGAGAACACTGGTCTGAATTTCCCTTCAGAAACGGAGTTAAACCCCAGGATCTGTGTCTTCCTACAAGCAAGAGTTCATTTCTGGTAAACCAAGTGAATTTGGGGTTCAAATGATTTTTCACAGTTCAACAACCCAACGTGATTCTCACAATTAACTAAAGAGCATTTATGTAAGAGGAGCTGTGGTTTGTATCAGTTTCAGAAGCAGAGTTGAACTACATATGGTCTTTATGAGTAGGAAACATAGTTCTTTTATTCAGGGCATGCTCATGGTTCTTGCTGTATTGGAGATGCTGGAAGGAAGAGCTTGCTTCTTGCGTGAAAAGAGAGTGTGTTTCATGGATGAGAACAATGGTCTGAATTTCCCTTCAGAAACGGAGTTAAACCACAGGATCTATGTTTTCCTACAAGCAAGAGTTCATTTGTGTTAAACCCAGTGAATTTTGGGCTCAAAAGATTTTACACAGTTCTGGAACCCAACGCGATTCAAACTATTAACTAAAGAGCATTCATGTAAGAGGAGCTGTGGTTTGTATCAGTTTCATAAGGAGAATTGAACTGCATATGGTCTGTATGAGTAGGAAACACAGTTCTGTTTTTCTGGGCATGCTCATCTTTCTTGCTGTATTGGATACGCTGGAAAGAAGAGCTTGCTTCTTGCGTTAATACAGAATGTGTTTCATGGATGAGAACACTGGTCTGAATTTCCCTTCAGAAACGGAGTTAAACCCCAGGATCTGTGTCTTCCTACAAGCAAGAGTTCATTTCTGGTAAACAAAGTGAATTTTGGGTTCAAATTATTTTTCACAGTTCAACAACCCAACGCGATTCTCACAATTAACTAAAGAGCATTTATGTAAGAGGAGCTGTAGTTTGTATCAGTTTAATAAGCAGAGTTGAACTACATATGGTCCTTATGAGTAGGAAACACTGTTCTTTTTTCTGGGCATACTCATGGTTCTTGCTGCATTGGAGATGATGGAAAGAAGAGCTTGCTTCCTGGGTGAAAACAGAGTTTGTTTCATGGATGAGAACACTGGTCTGAATTTTCCTTCAGAAACGGAGTTAAACCCCAGCATCTAAGTTTCCTACAAGCAAGAGTTCATTTCTGGTAAACCAAGTGAATTTGGGGCTCAAATGATTTTACACAGTTCTGGAACCCAACACGATTCTCACAATTAACTAAAGAGCTTTTATGTATTTGAGCTGTGGTTTGTATCAGTTTCATAAGCAGAATTGAACTGCATATGGTCTGTATGTGTAGGAAACACAGGTCTGTTTTTCTGGGCATGCTCATCTTTCTTGCTGTATTGGATATGCTGGAAAGAAGAGCTTGCTTCTTGCGTTAAAACAGAGTGTGTTTCATGGATGAGAACACTGGTCTGAATTTTCCTTCAGAAACGGAGTTAAACCCCAGTATCTGTGTCTTCCTACAAGCAAGAGTTCATTTCTGGTAAACCAAGTGAATTTTGGGTTCAAATTATTTTTCACAGTTCAACAACCCAACGCGATTCTCACAATTAACTAAAGAGCATTTATGTAAGAGGAGCTGTAGTTTGTATCAGTTTAATAAGCAGAGTTGAACTACATATGGTCCTTATGAGTAGGAAACACTGTTCTTTTTTCTGGGCATACTCATGGTTCTTGCTGCATTGGAGATGATGGAAAGAAGAGCTTGCTTCTTGGGTGAAAAGAGAGTGTGTTTCATGGATGAGGACACTGGTCTGAAATCCCTTCAGAAACGGAGTTAAACCCCAGGATCTAAGTTTCCTACAAGCAAGAGTTCATTTCTGGTAAACCAAGTGAATTTGGGGCTCAAATGATTTTACACAGTTCTGGAACCCAACACGATTCTCACAATTAACTAAAGAGCATTTATGTATTGGAGCTGTGGGTTTTATCAGTTTCATAAGCAGAATTGAACTGCATATGGTCTGTATGTGTAGGAAACACAGGTCTGTTTTTCTGGGCATGCTCATCTTTCTTGCTGTATTGGATACGCTGGAAAGAAAGGTTGCTTCTGGCGTTAAAACAGAATGTGTTTCATGGATGAGAACACTGGTTTGAATTTCCCTTCAGAAACGGAGTTAAACCCCAGGATCTGTGTCTTCCTACAAGCAAGAGTTCAATTCTGGTCAAAAAAGTGAATTTGGGGCTCAAATGATTTTACACAGTTCTGGAACCCAATGTGATTCAAACTATTAACCAAAGAGCATTTATCTAAGAGGAGCTCTGGATTGTATCAGTATCATAAGCAGAGTTGAACTACATAAGGTCTGTATGAGCAGGAAACACAGTACTTTTTTTCTGGGCATGATCATGGTTCTTGCTGTACTGGAAACACTAGAAAGAAGAGCTTGCTTCTTGCGTGAAAACAGAGTGTGTTTCATGGATGAGAACACTGGTCTGAATTTCCCTTCAGAAACGGAGTTAAACCCCAGGATCTGTGTCTTCCTACAAGCAAGAGTTCATTTCTGGTAAACCAAGTGAATTTGGGGTTCAAATGATTTTTCACAGTTCAACAACCCAACGTGATTCTCACAATTAACTAAAGAGCATTTATGTAAGAGGAGCTGTGGTTTGTATCAGTTTCAGAAGCAGAGTTTAACTACATATGGTCTTTATGAGTAGGAAACATAGTTCTTTTATTCAGGGCATGCTCATGGTTCTTGCTGTATTGGAGATGCTGGAAGGAAGAGCTTGCTTCTTGCGTGAAAAGAGAGTGTGTTTCATGGATGAGAACAATGGTCTGAATTTCCCTTCAGAAACGGAGTTAAACCACAGGATCTATGTTTTCCTACAAGCAAGAGTTCATTTGTGTTAAACCCAGTGAATTTTGGGCTCAAAAGATTTTACACAGTTCTGGAACCCAACGCGATTCAAACTATTAACTAAAGAGCATTCATGTAAGAGGAGCTGTGGTTTGTGTCAGTTTCATAAGGAGAATTGAACTGCATATGGTCTGTATGAGTAGGAAACACAGTTCTGTTTTTCTGGGCATGCTCATCTTTCTTGCTGTATTGGATACGCTGGAAAGAAGAGCTTGCTTCTTGCGTTAATACAGAATGTGTTTCATGGATGAGAACACTGGTCTGAATTTCCCTTCAGAAACGGAGTTAAACCCCAGGATCTGTGTCTTCCTACAAGCAAGAGTTCATTTCTGGTAAACAAAGTGAATTTTGGGTTCAAATTATTTTTCACAGTTCAACAACCCAACGCGATTCTCACAATTAACTAAAGAGCATTTATGTAAGAGGAGCTGTAGTTTGTATCAGTTTAATAAGCAGAGTTGAACTACATATGGTCCTTATGAGTAGGAAACACTGTTCTTTTTTCTGGGCAAACTCATGGTTCTTGCTGCATTGGAGATGATGGAAAGAAGAGCTTGCTTCCTGGGTGAAAACAGAGTTTGTTTCATGGATGAGAACACTGGTCTGAATTTTCCTTCAGAAACGGAGTTAAACGCCAGCATCTAAGTTTCCTACAAGCAAGAGTTCATTTCTGGTAAACCAAGTGAATTTGGGGCTCAAATGATTTTACACAGTTCTGGAACCCAACACGATTCTCACAATTAACTAAAGAGCTTTTATGTATTTGAGCTGTGGTTTGTATCAGTTTCATAAGCAGAATTGAACTGCATATGGTCTGTATGTGTAGGAAACACAGGTCTGTTTTTCTGGGCATGCTCATCTTTCTTGCTGTATTGGATATGCTGGAAAGAAGAGCTTGCTTCTTGCGTTAAAACAGAGTGTGTTTCATGGATGAGAACACTGGTCTGAATTTTCCTTCAGAAACGGAGTTAAACCCCAGTATCTGTGTCTTCCTACAAGCAAGAGTTCATTTCTGGTAAACCAAGTGAATTTTGGGTTCAAATTATTTTTCACAGTTCAACAACCCAACGCGATTCTCACAATTAACTAAAGAGCATTTATGTAAGAGGAGCTGTAGTTTGTATCAGTTTAATAAGCAGAGTTGAACTACATATGGTCCTTATGAGTAGGAAACACTGTTCTTTTTTCTGGGCATACTCATGGTTCTTGCTGCATTGGAGATGATGGAAAGAAGAGCTTGCTTCTTGGGTGAAAACAGAGTTTGTTTCATGGATGAGAACACTGGTCTGAATTTCCCTTCAGAAACGGAGTTAAACCCCAGGATCTAACTTTCCTACAAGCAAGAGATCATTTCTGGTAAACCAAGTGATTTTGGGGCTCAAATGATTTTACAAAGTTCTGGAACCCAACACGATTCTCACAATTAACTAAAGAGCATTTATATAAGAGGAGCTGTTGGTTGTATCAGTTTCATAAGCAGAATTGAACTGCATATGGTCTGTATGTGTAGGAAACACAGGTCTGTTTTTCTGGGCATGCTCATCTTTCTTGCTGTATTGGATACGCTGGAAAGAAAGGTTGCTTCTGGCGTTAAAACAGAATGTGTTTCATGGATGAGAACACTGGTTTGAATTTCCCTTCAGAAACGGAGTTAAACCCCAGGATCTGTGTCTTCCTACAAGCAAGAGTTCAATTCTGGTCAAAAAAGTGAATTTGGGGCTCAAATGATTTTACACAGTTCTGGAACCCAACACGATTCAAACTATTAACTAAAGAGCATTTATGTAAGAGGAGCTGTGGTTTGTGTCAGTTTCATAAGCAGAGTTGAACTACATAAGGTCCGAATGAGTAGGAAACACAGATCCTTTTTTCTGGGCATGCTCTTGGTTCTTGCTGTATTGGAGGTGCTGGAAAGAAGAGCTTGCTTCCTGCGTGAAAACAGAGTATGTTTCATGGATGAGAACACTGGTCTGAATTTCCCTTCAGAAACAGATTTAAACCACAGGATCTTTGTCTTCCTACAAGTAAGAGTTCATTTCTGGTAAACCAAGTGAATTTTGGGTTCAAATAATTTTTCACAGTTCAACAACCCAACGCGATTCTCACAATTAACTAAAGAGCATTTATGTAAGAGGAGCTGTGGTTTGTATCGGTTTCATAAGGAGAATTGAACTGCATATGGTCTGTATGAGTAGGAAACACAGTTCTGTTTTTCTGGGCATGCTCATCTTTCTTGCTGTATTGGATACGCTGGAAAGAAGAGCTTGCTTCTTGAGTTAAAACAGAATGTGTTTCATGGATGAGAACACTGGTCTGAATTTCCCTTCAGAAAGGGAGTTAAACCCCAGGATCTGTGTCTTCCTACAAGCAAGAGTTCATTTCTGGTAAACAAAGTAAATTTTGGGTTCAAATTATTTTCACAGTTCAACAACCCAACGCGATTCTCACAATTAACTAAAGAGCATTTATGTAAGAGGAGCTGTGGTTTGTATCAGTTTCAGAAGCAGAGTTGAACTATATATGGTCTTTATGAGTAGGAAACACAGTTCTTTTAATCTGGGCATGCTCATGGTTCTTGCTGTATTGGAGATGCTGGAAGGAAGAGCTTGCTTCTTGCGTGAAAAGAGAGTGTGTTTCATGGATGAGGACACTGGTCTGAAATCCCTTCAGAAACGGAGTTAAACCCCAGGATCTAAGTTTCCTACAAGCAAGAGTTCATTTCTGGTAAACCAAGTGAATTTGGGGCTCAAATGATTTTACACAGTTCTGGAACCCAACACGATTCTCACAATTAACTAAAGAGCATTTATGTATTGGAGCTGTGGGTTGTATCAGTTTCATAAGCAGAATTGAACTGCATATGGTCTGTATGTGTAGGAAACACAGGTCTGTTTTTCTGGGCATGCTCATCTTTCTTGCTGTATTGGATACGCTGGAAAGAAGAGCTTGCTTCTTGCGTGAAAACAGAGTGTGTTTCATGGATGAGAACACTGGTCTGAATTTCCCTTCAGAAACGGAGTTAAACCCCAGGATCTGTGTCTTCCTACAAGCAAGAGTTCATTTCTGGTAAACCAAGTGAATTTGGGGTTCAAATGATTTTTCACAGTTCAACAACCCAACGTGATTCTCACAATTAACTAAAGAGCATTTATGTAAGAGGAGCTGTGGTTTGTATCAGTTTCAGAAGCAGAGTTGAACTACATATGGTCTTTATGAGTAGGAAACATAGTTCTTTTATTCAGGGCATGCTCATGGTTCTTGCTGTATTGGAGATGCTGGAAGGAAGAGCTTGCTTCTTGCGTGAAAAGAGAGTGTGTTTCATGGATGAGAACAATGGTCTGAATTTCCCTTCAGAAACGGAGTTAAACCACAGGATCTATGTTTTCCTACAAGCAAGAGTTCATTTGTGTTAAACCCAGTGAATTTTGGGCTCAAAAGATTTTACACAGTTCTGGAACCCAACGCGATTCAAACTATTAACTAAAGAGCATTCATGTAAGAGGAGCTGTGGTTTGTATCAGTTTCATAAGGAGAATTGAACTGCATATGGTCTGTATGAGTAGGAAACACAGTTCTGTTTTTCTGGGCATGCTCATCTTTCTTGCTGTATTGGATACGCTGGAAAGAAGAGCTTGCTTCTTGCGTTAATACAGAATGTGTTTCATGGATGAGAACAATGGTCTGAATTTCCCTTCAGAAACGGAGTTAAACCCCAGGATCTGTGTCTTCCTACAAGCAAGAGTTCATTTCTGGTAAACAAAGAGAATTTTGGGTTCAAATTATTTTTCACAGTTCAACAACCCAACGCGATTCTCACAATTAACTAAAGAGCATTTATGTAAGAGGAGCTGTAGTTTGTATCAGTTTAATAAGCAGAGTTGAACTACATATGGTCCTTATGAGTAGGAAACACTGTTCTTTTTTCTGGGCATACTCATGTTTCTTGCTGCATTGGAGATGATGGAAAGAAGAGCTTGCTTCCTGGGTGAAAACAGAGTTTGTTTCATGGATGAGAACACTGGTCTGAATTTCCCTTCAGAAACGGAATTAAACCCCAGCATCTAAGTTTCCTACAAGCAAGAGTTCATTTCTGGTAAACCAAGTGAATTTGGGGCTCAAATGATTTTACACAGTTCTGGAACCCAACACGATTCTCACAATTAACTAAAGAGCTTTTATGTATTTGAGCTGTGGTTTGTATCAGTTTCATAAGCAGAATTGAACTGCATATGGTCTGTATGTGTAGGAAACACAGGTCTGTTTTTCTGGGCATGCTCATCTTTCTTGCTGTATTGGATATGCTGGAAAGAAGAGCTTGCTTCTTGCGTTAAAACAGAGTGTGTTTCATGGATGAGAACACTGGTCTGAATTTTCCTTCAGAAACGGAGTTAAACCCCAGTATCTGTGTCTTCCTACAAGCAAGAGTTCATTTCTGGTAAACCAAGTGAATTTTGGGTTCAAATTATTTTTCACAGTTCAACAACCCAACGCGATTCTCACAATTAACTAAAGAGCATTTATGTAAGAGGAGCTGTGGTTTGTATCAGTTTCAGAAGCAGTGTTGAACTACATATGGTCTTTATGAGTAGGAAACACAGTTCTTTTTTTCTGGGCATGCTCATGGTTCTTGCTGTATTGGAGATGCTGGAAGGAAGAGCTTGTTTCTTGCGTGAAAAGAGAGTGTGTTTCATGGATGAGAACACTGGTCTGAATTTCCCTTCAGAAACGGAGTTAAACCACAGGATCTATGTTTTCCTACAAGCAAGAGTTCATTTGTGTTAAACCCAGTGAATTTTGTGCTCAAATGATTTTACACAGTTCTGGAACCCAACGCGATTCAAACTATTAACTAAAGAGCATTTATGTAAGAGGAGCTGTAGTTTGTATCAGTTTAATAAGCAGAGTTGAACTACATATGGTCCTTATGAGTAGGAAACACTGTTCTTTTTTCTGGGCATACTCATGGTTCTTGCTGCATTGGAGATGATGGAAAGAAGAGCTTGCTTCTTGGGTGAAAACAGAGTTTGTTTCATGGATGAGAACACTGGTCTGAATTTCCCTTCAGAAACGGAGTTAAACCACAGGATCTAAGTTTCCTACAAGCAAGAGATCATTTCTGGTAAACCAAGTGATTTTGGGGCTCAAATGATTTTACAAAGTTCTGGAACCCAACACGATTCTCACAATTAACTAAAGAGCATTTATATAAGAGGAGCTGTTGGTTGTATCAGTTTCATAAGCAGAATTGAACTCCATATGGTCTGTATGTGTAGGAAACACAGGTCTGTTTTTCTGGGCATGCTCATCTTTCTTGCTGTATTGGATACACTGGAAAGAAGAGCTTGTTCTGGCGTTAAAACAGAATGTGTTTCATGGTTGAGAACACTGGTTTGAATTTCCCTTCAGAAACGGAGTTAAACCCCAGGATCTGTGTCTTCCTACAAGCAAGAGTTCAATTCTGGTAAAAAAAAAAAGGGGAATTTGGAGCTCAAATGATTTTACGCAGTTCTGGAACCCAACGTGATTCAAACTATTAACCAAAGAGCATTTATCTAAGAGGAGCTCTGGATTGTATCAGTTTCAGAAGCAGAGTTGAACTACATATGGTCTTTATGAGTAGGAAACACAGTTCTTTTAATCTGGGCATGCTCATGGTTCTTGCTGTATTGGAGATGCTGGAAGGAAGAGCTTGCTTCTTGCGTGAAAAGAGAGTGTGTTTCATGGATGAGAACACTGGTCTGAATTTCCCTTCAGAAACGGAGTTAAACCACAGGATCTATGTTTTCCTACAAGCAAGAGTTCATTTGTGTTAAACCCAGTGAATTTTGGGCTCAAAAGATTTTACACAGTTCTGGAACCCAATGCGATTCAAACTATTAACTAAAGAGCATTCATGTAAGAGGAGCTGTGGTTTGTATCAGTTTCATAAGGAGAATTGAACTGCATATGGTCTGTATGAATAGGAAACACAGTTCTGTTTTTCTGGGCATGCTCATCTTTCTTGCTGTATTGGATACGATGGAAAGAAGAGCTTGCTTCTTGGGTTAAAACAGAATGTGTTTCATGGATGAGAACACTGGTCTGAATTTCCCTTCAGAAACGGAGTTAAACCCCAGGATCTGTGTCTTCCTAGAAGCAAGAGTTCATTTCTGGTAAACAAAGAGAATTTTGGGTTCAAATTATTTTTCACAGTTCAACAACCCAACGCGATTCTCACAATTAACTAAAGAGCATTTATGTAAGAGGAGCTGTAGTTTGTATCAGTTTAATAAGCAGAGTTGAACTACATATGGTCCTTATGTGTAGGAAACACTGTTCTTTTTTCTGGGCATACTCATGGTTCTTGCTGCATTGGAGATGATGGAAAGAAGAGCTTGCTTCTTGGGTGAAAACAGAGTTTGTTTCATGGATGAGAACACTGGTCTGAATTTCCCTTCAGAAACGGAGTTAAACCCCAGGATCTAAGTTTCCTACAAGCAAGAGTTCATTTCTGGTAAACCAAGTGAATTTGGGGCTCAAATGATTTTACACAGTTCTGGAACCCAACACGATTCTCACAATTAACTAAAGAGCATTTATGTATTGGAGCTGTGGGTTGTATCAGTTTCATAAGCAGAATTGAACTGCATATAATCTGTATGTGTAGGAAACACAGGTCTGTTTCTCTGGGCATGCTCATCTTTCTTGCTGTATTGGATACGCTGGAAAGAAGAGCTTGCTTCTGGCGTTAAAACAGAATGTGTTTCATGGATGAGAACACTGGTTTGAATTTCCCTTCAGAAACGGGGTTAAACCCCAGGATCTGTGTCTTCCTACAAGCAAGAGTTCAATTCTGGTCAAAAAAGTGAATTTGGGGCTCAAATGATTTTACCCAGTTCTGGAACCCAATTTGATTCAAACTATTAACCAAAGATCATTTATGTAAGAGGAGCTCTGGTTTGTATCAGTATCATAAGCAGCATTGAAGTACATAAGGTCTGTATGAGCAGGAAACACAGTACTTTTTTTCTGGGCATGATCATGATTCTTGCTGTACTGGAAAAACTGGAAAGAAGAGCTTGCTTCTTGCGTGAAAACAGAGTGTGTTTCATGGATGAGAACACTGGTCTGAATTTCCCTTCAGAAACGGATTTAAACCACCGTACTTTGTCTTCCTACAAGTAAGAGTTCATTTCTGGTAAACCAAGTGAATTTTGGGTTCAAATTATTTTTCACAGTTCAACAACCCAACGCGATTCTCACAATTAACTAAAGAGCATTTATGTAAGAGGAGATGTGGTTTGTATCAGTTTCAGAAGCAGAGTTGAACTACATATGGTCCTTATGAGTAGGAAACACAGTTCATTTTTTCTGGGCATGCTCATGGTTCTGTATTGGAGATGCAGGAAAGAAGAGCTTGCTTCTTGCGAGGAAACAGAGTGTGTTTCAAGGATGAGAACACTGGTTTGAATTTCCTTTCAGAAAGGGAGTTAAACCCCAGGATCTATGTTTCCTACAAGCAAGAGTTCAATTCTGGTAAACCAAGTGAATTTGGGGCTCAAATGATTTTACCCAGTTCTGGAACCCAACGTGATTCAAACTATTAACGAAAGATCATTTATGTAAGAGGAGCTCTGGTTTGTATCAGTATCATAAGCAGAGTTGAACTTCATAAGGTCTGTATGAGCAGGAAACACAGTAATTTTTTTCTGGGCATGATCATGATTCTTGCTGTACTGGAAACACTAGAAAGAAGAGCTTGCTCTTGCGTGAAAACAGAGTGTGTTTCATGGATGAGAACACTGGTCTGAATTTCCCTTCAGAAACTGAGTTAAACCCCAGGATCTGTGTCTTCCTACAAGCAAGAGTCCATTTCTGGTAAACCAAGTGAATTTGGGGCTCAAATGATTTTACACAGTTCTGGAACCAAAGAGGATTCAAACTATTAACTAAAGAGCATTTATGTAAGAGGAGCTGTGGTTCGTGTCAGTTTAATAAGCAGAGTTGAACTACATATGGTCCTTATGAGTAGGAAATACAGTTCTTTTTTTCTGGGCATGCTCATGGTTCTTGCTGTATTGGAGATGCTGGAAGGTAGAACTTGCTTCTTGCGTGAAAATAGAGTGTGTTTCATGGATGAGAACAATGGTCTGAATTTCCCTTCAGAAACGGAGTTAAACCACAGGATCTATGTTTTACTAGAAGCAAGAGTTCATTTGTGTTAAACCCAGTGAATTTTGGGCTCAAATGATTTTACACAGTTCTGGAACCCAACGCGATTCAAACTATTAACTAAAGAGCATTCATGGAAGAGGAGCTGTGGTTTGTATCGGTTTCATAAGGAGAATTGAACTGCATATGGTCTGTATGAGTAGGAAACACAGTTCTGTTTTTCTGGGCATGCTCATCTTTCTTGCTGTATTGGATACGCTGGAAAGAAGAGCTTGCTTCTTGAGTTAAAACAGAATGTGTTTCATGGATGAGAACACTGGTCTGAATTTCCCTTCAGAAACGGAGTTAAACCCCAGGATCTGTGTCTTCCTACAAGCAAGAGTTCATTTCTGGTAAACAAAGTGAATTTTGGGTTCAAATTATTTTTCACAGTTCAACAACCCAACGCGATTCTCACAATTAACTAAAGAGCATTTATGTAAGAGGAGCTGTGGTTTGTATCAGTTTCAGAAGCAGAGTTGAACTATATATGGTCTTTATGAGTAGGAAACACAGTTCTTTTAATCTGGGCATGCTCATGGTTCTTGCTGTATTGGAGATGCTGGAAGGAAGAGCTTGCTTCTTGCGGGAAAAGAGAGTGTGTTTCATGGATGAGGACACTGGTCTGAAATCCCTTCAGAAACGGAGTTAAACCCCAGGATCTAAGTTTCCTACAAGCAAGAGTTCATTTCTGGTAAACCAAGTGAATTTGGGGCTCAAATGATTTTACACAGTTCTGGAACACAACACGATTCTCACAATTAACTAAAGAGCATTTATGTATTGGAGCTGTGGGTTGTATCAGTTTCATAAGCAGAATTGAACTGCATATGGTCTGTATGTGTAGGAAACACAGGTCTGTTTTTCTGGGCATGCTCATCTTTCTTGCTGTATTGGATACGCTGGAAAGAAAGGTTGCTTCTGGCGTTAAAACAGAATGTGTTTCATGGATGAGAACACTGGTTTGAATTTCCCTTCAGAAACGGAGTTAAACCCCAGGATCTGTGTCTTCCTACAAGCAAGAGTTCAATTCTGGTCAAAAAAGTGAATTTGGGGCTCAAATGATTTTACACAGTTCTGGAACCCAATGTGATTCAAACTATTAACCAAAGAGCATTTATCTAAGAGGAGCTCTGGATTGTATCAGTATCATAAGCAGAGTTGAACTACATAAGGTCTGTATGAGCAGGAAACACAGTACTTTTTTTCTGGGCATGATCATGGTTCTTGCTGTACTGGAAACACTAGAAAGAAGAGCTTGCTTCTTGCGTGAAAACAGAGTGTGTTTCATGGATGAGAACACTGGTCTGAATTTCCCTTCAGAAACGGAGTTAAACCCCAGGATCTGTGTCTTCCTACAAGCAAGAGTTCATTTCTGGTAAACCAAGTGAATTTGGGGTTCAAATGATTTTTCACAGTTCAACAACCCAACGTGATTCTCACAATTAACTAAAGAGCATTTATGTAAGAGGAGCTGTGGTTTGTATCAGTTTCAGAAGCAGAGTTGAACTACATATGGTCTTTATGAGTAGGAAACATAGTTCTTTTATTCAGGGCATGCTCATGGTTCTTGCTGTATTGGAGATGCTGGAAGGAAGAGCTTGCTTCTTGCGTGAAAAGAGAGTGTGTTTCATGGATGAGAACAATGGTCTGAATTTCCCTTCAGAAACGGAGTTAAAACACAGGATCTATGTTTTCCTACAAGCAAGAGTTCATTTGTGTTAAACCCAGTGAATTTTGGGCTCAAAAGATTTTACACAGTTCTGGAACCCAACGCGATTCAAACTATTAACTAAAGAGCATTCATGGAAGAGGAGCTGTGGTTTGTATCAGTTTCATAAGGAGAATTGAACTGCATATGGTCTGTATGAGTAGGAAACACAGTTCTGTTTTTCTGGGCATGCTCATCTTTCTTGCTGTATTGGATACGCTGGAAAGAAGAGCTTGCTTCTTGCGTTAATACAGAATGTGTTTCATGGATGAGAACAATGGTCTGAATTTCCCTTCAGAAACGGAGTTAAACCCCAGGATCTGTGTCTTCCTACAAGCAAGAGTTCATTTCTGGTAAACAAAGTGAATTTTGGGTTCAAATTATTTTTCACAGTTCAACAACCCAACGCGATTCTCACAATTAAGTAAAGAGCATTTATGTAAGAGGAGCTGTAGTTTGTATCAGTTTAATAAGCAGAGTTGAACTACATATGGTCCTTATGAGTAGGAAACACAGTTCTTTTAATCTGGGCATGCTCATGGTTCTTGCTGTATTGGAGATGCTGGAAGGAAGAGCTTGCTTCTTGCGGGAAAAGAGAGTGTGTTTCATGGATGAGGACACTGGTCTGAAATCCCTTCAGAAACGGAGTTAAACCCCAGGATCTAAGTTTCCTACAAGCAAGAGTTCATTTCTGGTAAACCAAGTGAATTTGGGGCTCAAATGATTTTACACAGTTCTGGAACACAACACGATTCTCACAATTAACTAAAGAGCATTTATGTATTGGAGCTGTGGGTTGTATCAGTTTCATAAGCAGAATTGAACTGCATATGGTCTGTATGTGTAGGAAACACAGGTCTGTTTTTCTGGGCATGCTCATCTTTCTTGCTGTATTGGATACGCTGGAAAGAAAGGTTGCTTCTGGCGTTAAAACAGAATGTGTTTCATGGATGAGAACACTGGTTTGAATTTCCCTTCAGAAACGGAGTTAAACCCCAGGATCTGTGTCTTCCTACAAGCAAGAGTTCAATTCTGGTCAAAAAAGTGAATTTGGGGCTCAAATGATTTTACACAGTTCTGGAACCCAATGTGATTCAAACTATTAACCAAAGAGCATTTATCTAAGAGGAGCTCTGGATTGTATCAGTATCATAAGCAGAGTTGAACTACATAAGGTCTGTATGAGCAGGAAACACAGTACTTTTTTTCTGGGCATGATCATGGTTCTTGCTGTACTGGAAACACTAGAAAGAAGAGCTTGCTTCTTGCGTGAAAACAGAGTGTGTTTCATGGATGAGAACACTGGTCTGAATTTCCCTTCAGAAACGGAGTTAAACCCCAGGATCTGTGTCTTCCTACAAGCAAGAGTTCATTTCTGGTAAACCAAGTGAATTTGGGGTTCAAATGATTTTTCACAGTTCAACAACCCAACGTGATTCTCACAATTAACTAAAGAGCATTTATGTAAGAGGAGCTGTGGTTTGTATCAGTTTCAGAAGCAGAGTTGAACTACATATGGTCTTTATGAGTAGGAAACATAGTTCTTTTATTCAGGGCATGCTCATGGTTCTTGCTGTATTGGAGATGCTGGAAGGAAGAGCTTGCTTCTTGCGTGAAAAGAGAGTGTGTTTCATGGATGAGAACAATGGTCTGAATTTCCCTTCAGAAACGGAGTTAAAACACAGGATCTATGTTTTCCTACAAGCAAGAGTTCATTTGTGTTAAACCCAGTGAATTTTGGGCTCAAAAGATTTTACACAGTTCTGGAACCCAACGCGATTCAAACTATTAACTAAAGAGCATTCATGTAAGAGGAGCTGTGGTTTGTATCAGTTTCATAAGGAGAATTGAACTGCATATGGTCTGTATGAGTAGGAAACACAGTTCTGTTTTTCTGGGCATGCTCATCTTTCTTGCTGTATTGGATACGCTGGAAAGAAGAGCTTGCTTCTTGCGTTAATACAGAATGTGTTTCATGGATGAGAACAATGGTCTGAATTTCCCTTCAGAAACGGAGTTAAACCCCAGGATCTGTGTCTTCCTACAAGCAAGAGTTCATTTCTGGTAAACAAAGTGAATTTTGGGTTCAAATTATTTTTCACAGTTCAACAACCCAACGCGATTCTCACAATTAACTAAAGAGCATTTATGTAAGAGGAGCTGTAGTTTGTATCAGTTTAATAAGCAGAGTTGAACTACATATGGTCCTTATGTGTAGGAAACACTGTTCTTTTTTCTGGGCATACTCATGTTTCTTGCTGCATTGGAGATGATGGAAAGAAGAGCTTGCTTCCTGGGTGAAAACAGAGTTTGTTTCATGGATGAGAACACTGGTCTGAATTTCCCTTCAGAAACGGAGTTAAACCCCAGCATCTAAGTTTCCTACAAGCAAGAGTTCATTTCTGGTAAACCAAGTGAATTTGGGGCTCAAATGATTTTACACAGTTCTGGAACCCAACACGATTCTCACAATTAACTAAAGAGCTTTTATGTATTTGAGCTGTGGTTTGTATCAGTTTCATAAGCAGAATTGAACTGCATATGGTCTGTATGTGTAGGAAACACAGGTCTGTTTTTCTGGGCATGCTCATCTTTCTTGCTGTATTGGATATGCTGGAAAGAAGAGCTTGCTTCTTGCGTTAAAACAGAGTGTGTTTCATGGATGAGAACACTGGTCTGAATTTTCCTTCAGAAACGGAGTTAAACCCCAGTATCTGTGTCTTCCTACAAGCAAGAGTTCATTTCTGGTAAACCAAGTGAATTTTGGGTTCAAATTATTTTTCACAGTTCAACAACCCAACGCGATTCTCACAATTAACTAAAGAGCATTTATGTAAGAGGAGCTGTGGTTTGTATCAGTTTCAGAAGCAGTGTTGAACTACATATGGTCTTTATGAGTAGGAAACACAGTTCTTTTTTTCTGCACATGCTCATGGTTCTTGCTGTATTGGAGATGCTGGAAGGAAGAGCTTGTTTCTTGCGTGAAAAGAGAGTGTGTTTCATGGATGAGAACACTGGTCTGAATTTCCCTTCAGAAACGGAGTTAAACCACAGGATCTATGTTTTCCTACAAGCAAGAGTTCATTTGTGTTAAACCCAGTGAATTTTGTGCTCAAATGATTTTACACAGTTCTGGAACCCAACGCGATTCAAACTATTAACTAAAGAGCATTTATGTAAGAGGAGCTGTAGTTTGTATCAGTTTAATAAGCAGAGTTGAACTACATATGGTCCTTATGAGTAGGAAACACTGTTCTTTTTTCTGGGCATACTCATGGTTCTTGCTGCATTGGAGATGATGGAAAGAAGAGCTTGCTTCTTGGGTGAAAACAGAGTTTGTTTCATGGATGAGAACACTGGTCTGAATTTCCCTTCAGAAACGGAGTTAAACCACAGGATCTAAGTTTCCTACAAGCAAGAGATCATTTCTGGTAAACCAAGTGATTTTGGGGCTCAAATGATTTTACAAAGTTCTGGAACCCAACACGATTCTCACAATTAACTAAAGAGCATTTATATAAGAGGAGCTGTTGGTTGTATCAGTTTCATAAGCAGAATTGAACTCCATATGGTCTGTATGTGTAGGAAACACAGGTCTGTTTTTCTGGGCATGCTCATCTTTCTTGCTGTATTGGATACACTGGAAAGAAGAGCTTGTTCTGGCGTTAAAACAGAATGTGTTTCATGGTTGAGAACACTGGTTTGAATTTCCCTTCAGAAACGGAGTTAAACCCCAGGATCTGTGTCTTCCTACAAGCAAGAGTTCAATTCTGGTAAAAAAAAAAAGGGGAATTTGGAGCTCAAATGATTTTACGCAGTTCTGGAACCCAACGTGATTCAAACTATTAACCAAAGAGCATTTATCTAAGAGGAGCTCTGGATTGTATCAGTTTCAGAAGCAGAGTTGAACTACATATGGTCTTTATGAGTAGGAAACACAGTTCTTTTAATCTGGGCATGCTCATGGTTCTTGCTGTATTGGAGATGCTGGAAGGAAGAGCTTGCTTCTTGCGTGAAAAGAGAGTGTGTTTCATGGATGAGAACACTGGTCTGAATTTCCCTTCAGAAACGGAGTTAAACCACAGGATCTATGTTTTCCTACAAGCAAGAGTTCATTTGTGTTAAACCCAGTGAATTTTGGGCTCAAAAGATTTTACACAGTTCTGGAACCCAATGCGATTCAAACTATTAACTAAAGAGCATTCATGTAAGAGGAGCTGTGGTTTGTATCAGTTTCATAAGGAGAATTGAACTGCATACGGTCTGTATGAATAGGAAACACAGTTCTGTTTTTCTGGGCATGCTCATCTTTCTTGCTGTATTGGATACGATGGAAAGAAGAGCTTGCTTCTTGGGTTAAAACAGAATGTGTTTCATGGATGAGAACACTGGTCTGAATTTCCCTTCAGAAACGGAGTTAAACCCCAGGATCTGTGTCTTCCTAGAAGCAAGAGTTCATTTCTGGTAAACAAAGAGAATTTTGGGTTCAAATTATTTTTCACAGTTCAACAACCCAACGCGATTCTCACAATTAACTAAAGAGCATTTATGTAAGAGGAGCTGTAGTTTGTATCAGTTTAATAAGCAGAGTTGAACTACATATGGTCCTTATGTGTAGGAAACACTGTTCTTTTTTCTGGGCATACTCATGGTTCTTGCTGCATTGGAGATGATGGAAAGAAGAGCTTGCTTCTTGGGTGAAAACAGAGTTTGTTTCATGGATGAGAACACTGGTCTGAATTTCCCTTCAGAAACGGAGTTAAACCCCAGGATCTAAGTTTCCTACAAGCAAGAGTTCATTTCTGGTAAACCAAGTGAATTTGGGGCTCAAATGATTTTACACAGTTCTGGAACCCAACACGATTCTCACAATTAACTAAAGAGCATTTATGTATTGGAGCTGTGGGTTGTATCAGTTTCATAAGCAGAATTGAACTGCATATAATCTGTATGTGTAGGAAACACAGGTCTGTTTCTCTGGGCATGCTCATCTTTCTTGCTGTATTGGATACGCTGGAAAGAAGAGCTTGCTTCTGGCGTTAAAACAGAATGTGTTTCATGGATGAGAACACTGGTTTGAATTTCCCTTCAGAAACGGGGTTAAACCCCAGGATCTGTGTCTTCCTACAAGCAAGAGTTCAATTCTGGTCAAAAAAGTGAATTTGGGGCTCAAATGATTTTACCCAGTTCTGGAACCCAATTTGATTCAAACTATTAACCAAAGATCATTTATGTAAGAGGAGCTCTGGTTTGTATCAGTATCATAAGCAGCATTGAAGTACATAAGGTCTGTATGAGCAGGAAACACAGTACTTTTTTTCTGGGCATGATCATGATTCTTGCTGTACTGGAAAAACTGGAAAGAAGAGCTTGCTTCTTGCGTGAAAACAGAGTGTGTTTCATGGATGAGAACACTGGTCTGAATTTCCCTTCAGAAACGGATTTAAACCACAGTACTTTGTCTTCCTACAAGTAAGAGTTCATTTCTGGTAAACCAAGTGAATTTTGGGTTCAAATTATTTTTCACAGTTCAACAACCCAACGCGATTCTCACAATTAACTAAAGAGCATTTATGTAAGAGGAGATGTGGTTTGTATCAGTTTCAGAAGCAGAGTTGAACTACATATGGTCCTTATGAGTAGGAAACACAGTTCATTTTTTCTGGGCATGCTCATGGTTCTGTATTGGAGATGCAGGAAAGAAGAGCTTGCTTCTTGCGAGGAAACAGAGTGTGTTTCAAGGATGAGAACACTGGTTTGAATTTCCTTTCAGAAAGGGAGTTAAACCCCAGGATCTATGTTTCCTACAAGCAAGAGTTCAATTCTGGTAAACCAAGTGAATTTGGGGCTCAAATGATTTTACCCAGTTCTGGAACCCAACGTGATTCAAACTATTAACGAAAGATCATTTATGTAAGAGGAGCTCTGGTTTGTATCAGTATCATAAGCAGAGTTGAACTTCATAAGGTCTGTATGAGCAGGAAACACAGTAATTTTTTTCTGGGCATGATCATGATTCTTGCTGTACTGGAAACACTAGAAAGAAGAGCTTGCTCTTGCGTGAAAACAGAGTGTGTTTCATGGATGAGAACACTGGTCTGAATTTCCCTTCAGAAACTGAGTTAAACCCCAGGATCTGTGTCTTCCTACAAGCAAGAGTCCATTTCTGGTAAACCAAGTGAATTTGGGGCTCAAATGATTTTACACAGTTCTGGAACCAAAGAGGATTCAAACTATTAACTAAAGAGCATTTATGTAAGAGGAGCTGTGGTTCGTGTCAGTTTAATAAGCAGAGTTGAACTACATATGGTCCTTATGAGTAGGAAATACAGTTCTTTTTTTCTGGGCATGCTCATGGTTCTTGCTGTATTGGAGATGCTGGAAGGTAGAACTTGCTTCTTGCGTGAAAATAGAGTGTGTTTCATGGATGAGAACAATGGTCTGAATTTCCCTTCAGAAACGGAGTTAAACCACAGGATCTATGTTTTACTAGAAGCAAGAGTTCATTTGTGTTAAACCCAGTGAATTTTGGGCTCAAATGATTTTACACAGTTCTGGAACCCAACGCGATTCAAACTATTAACTAAAGAGCATTCATGGAAGAGGAGCTGTGGTTTGTATCGGTTTCATAAGGAGAATTGAACTGCATATGGTCTGTATGAGTAGGAAACACAGTTCTGTTTTTCTGGGCATGCTCATCTTTCTTGCTGTATTGGATACGCTGGAAAGAAGAGCTTGCATCTTGCGTTAAAACAGAATGTGTTTCATGGATGAGAACACTGGTCTGAATTTCCCTTCAGAAACGGAGTTAAACCCCAGGATCTGTGTCTTCCTACAAGCAAGAGTTCAATTCTGGTCAAAAAAGTGAATTTGGGGCTCAAATGATTTTACACAGTTCTGGAACCCAATGTGATTCAAACTATTAACGAAAGATCATTTATGTAAGAGGAGCTCTGGTTTGTATCAGTATCATATGCAGAGTTGAACTACATAAGGTCTGTATGAGCAGGAAACACAGTACTTTTTTTCTGGGCATGATCATGATTTTTGCTGTACTGGAAACACTGGAAAGAAGAGCTTGCTTCCTGCGTGAAAACAGAATGTGTTTCATGGATGAGAACACTGGTCTGAATTTCCCTTCAGAAACGGAGTTAAACCTCGGGATCTGTGTCTTCCTGGAAGCAAGAGTTCATTTCTCGTAAACCAAGTGAATTTGGGGCTCAAATGAATTTACACAGTTCTGGAACCAAACACGATTCAAACTATTAACTAAAGAGCATTTATGTAAGAGGAGCTGTGGTTTGTGTCAGTTTCATAAGCAGAGCTGAACTACATATGGTCCTTACGAGTAGGAAACACAGTTCTTTTTTTCTGGGCATACTCATGGTTCTTGCTGTATTGGAGATGCTGGAAAGAAGAGCTTGCTTCTTGCGTTAAAACAGAGTGTGTTTCATGGATGAGAACACTGGTCTTAATTTCCCTTCAGAAACGGAGTTAAACCCCAGGATCTGTGTCTTCCTACAAGCAAGAGTTCAATTCTGGTAAAAATAAGTGAATTTGGGGCTCAAATGATTTTACACAGTTCTGCAAAAAACGTGATTCAAACTATTAACGAAAGATCATTTATGAAATAGGAGCTCTGGTTTGTATCAGTATCATAAGCAGAGTTGAACTACATAAGGTCTGTATGAGCAGGAAACACAGTACTTTTTTTCTGGGCATGATCATGATTCTTGCTGTACTGGAAACAATAGAAAGAAGAGCTTGCTTCTTGCGTGAAAACAGAGCGTGTTTCATGGATGAGAACACTGGTCTGAATTTCCCTTCAGAAACGAAGTTAAACCACAGGATCTGTGTCTTCCTACAAGTAAGAGTTCATTTCTGGTAAAACAAGTGAATTTTGGGTTCAAATGATTTTTCACAGTTCAACAACCCAATGCGATTCTCACAATTAACTAAAGAGCATTTATGTAAGAGGAGCTGTGGTTTGTATCAGTTTCAGAATCAGAGTTGAACTACATATGGTCCTTATGAGTAGGAAACACTGTTCTTTTTTTCTGGGCATGCTCATGGTTCTTGCTGTATTGGAGATGCAGGAAAGAAGAGCTTGCTTCTTGCGTAAAAACAGAGTGTGTTTCATGGATGAGAACACTGGTCTGAATTTCCCTTCAGAAAAGGAGTTAAACCCCAGGGTCTGTGTTTCCTACAAGCAAGAGGTCAATTCTGGTATACCAAGTGAATTTGGGGCTCAAATGATTTTACACAGTCCTGGAACCAAACGTGATGCAAACTATTAACTAAAGAGCATTTATGTAAGAGGAGCTATGGTTTGTGTCAGTTTCATAATCAGAGTTGAACTACATAAGGTGCATATGAGTAGGAAACCCAGTTCTTTTTTTGTGGGCGTGCTCATGGTTCTTGCTGTATTGGAGATGCTGGAAAGAAGAGCTTGCTTCTTGCGTGAAAACAGAGTGTGTTTCATGGTTGAGAACACTGGTCTGAATTTCCCTTCAGAAACAGAGTTAAACCACAGGATCTGTGTCTTCCTACAAGCAAGAGTTCATTTCTTGTAAACAAAGTGAATTTTGGGTTCAAATTATTTTTCACAGTTCAACAACCCAACGCGATTCTCACAATTAAGTAAAGAGCATTTATGTAAGAGGAGCTGTTGTTTGTATCAGTTTAATAAGCAGAGTTGAACTACATATGCTCCTTATGAGTAGGAAACACAGTTCTTTTTTTCTGGGCCTACTCATTGTTCTTGCTGTATTGGAGATGATGGAAAGAAGAGCTTGCTTCTTGTGTGAAAACAGAGTGTGTTTCATGGATGAGAACACTGGTCTGAATTTCCCTTCAGAAACAGAGTTTAACCCCAGGATCTATGTTTCCTACAAGCAAGAGTTCATTTCTGGTAAACCTAGTGAATTTGGGGTTCAAATGATTTTACACAGTTCTGGAACCCAACACGATTCTCACAATTAACTAAAGAGCATTTATGTAAGCGGAGCTGTGGTTTGTATCAGTTTCATAAGCAGAATTGAACTGCATATGGTCTGTATGTGTAGGAAACACAGTTCTGTTTTTCCTGGCATGCTCATCTTTCTTGCTGTATTGGATACGCTGGAAGGAAGAGCTTGCTTCTTGCGTTAAAACAGAATGTGTTTCATGGATGAGAACACTGGTCTGAATTTCCCTTCAGAAACGGAGTTAAACCCCAGGATCTATGTCTTCCTACAAGCAAGAGTTCAATTCTGGTAAAAAAAAAAAAGTGAATTTGGAGCTCAAATGATTTTACACAGTTCTGGAACCCAAAGCGATTCAAACTATTAACTAAAGAGCATTCATGTAAGAGGAGCTGTGGTTTGTATCAGTTTCATAAGGAGAATTTAACTGCATATGGTCTGCATGAGTAGGAAACACAGTTCTGTGTTTCTGGGCATGCTCATCTTTCTTGCTGTATTGGATATGCTGGAAAGAAGAGCTTGCTTCTTACATTAAAACAGAATGTGTTTCTTGGATGAGAACACTGGTTTGAATTTCCCTTCAGAAACGGAGTTAAACCCCAGGATCTGTGTCTTCCTACAAGCAAGAGTTCATTTCTGGTAAACAAAGTGAATTTTGGGTTCAAATTATTTTTCACAGTTCAACAACCCAACGCGATTCTCACAATTAACTAAAGAGCATTTATGTAAGAGGAGCTGTAGTTTGTATCAGTTTCATAAGCAGAGCTGAACTACATATGGTCCTTACGAGTAGGAAACACAGTTCTTTTTTCTGGGCATACTCATGGTTCTTGCTGTATTGGAGATGCTGGAAAGAAGAGCTTGCTTCTTGCGTTAAAACAGAGTGTGTTTCATGGATGAGAACACTGGTCTTAATTTCCCTTCAGAAACGGAGTTAAACCCCAGGATCTGTGTCTTCCTACAAGCAAGAGTTCAATTCTGGTAAAAATAAGTGAATTTGGGGCTCAAATGATTTTACACAGTTCTGCAACCCAACGTGATTCAAACTATTAACGAAAGATCATTTATGAAATAGGAGCTCTGGTTTGTATCAGTATCATAAGCAGAGTTGAACTACATAAGGTCTGTATGAGCAGGAAACACAGTACTTTTTTTCTGGGCATGATCATGATTCTTGCTGTACTGGAAACAATAGAAAGAAGAGCTTGCTTCTTGCGTGAAAACAGAGTGTGTTTCATGGATGAGAACACTGGTCTGAATTTCCCTTCAGAAACGAAGTTAAACCACAGGATCTGTGTCTTCCTACAAGTAAGAGTTCATTTCTGGTAAAACAGGAGAATTTTGGGTTCAAATGATTTTTCACAGTTCAACAACCCAACGCGATTCTCACAATTAACTAAAGAGCATTTATGTAAGAGGAGCTGTGGTTTGTATCAGTTTCAGAAGCAGAGTTGAACTACATATGGTCCTTATGAGTAGGAAACACCGTTCTTTTTTTCTGGGCATGCTCATGGTTCTTGCTGTATTGGAGATGCAGGAAAGAAGAGCTTGCTTCTTGCGTAAAAACAGAGTGTGTTTCATGGATGAGAACACTGGTCTGAATTTCCCTTCAGAAAGGGAGTTAAACCCCAGGATCTATGTTTCCTACAAGCAAGAGTTCAATTCTGGTAAAAAAAGTGAATTTGGAGCTCAAATGATTTTACACAGTTCTGGAACCCAACGCGATTCAAACTATTAACATAAGAGCATTCATGTAAGAGGAGCTGTGGTTTGTATCAGTTTCATAAGGAGAATTTAACTGCATATGGTCTGTATGAGTAGGAAACACAGTTCTGTTTTTCTGGGCATGCTCATCTTTCTTGCTGTATTGGATATGCTGGAAAGAAGAGCTTGCTTCTTGCGTTAAAACAGAATGTGTTTCATGGATGAGAACACTGGTCTGAATTTCCCCTCAGAAACGGAGTTAAACCCCAGGATCTGTGTCTTCCTACAAGCAAGAGTTCATTTCTGGTAAACAAAGTGAATTTTGGGTTCAAATTATTTTTCACAGTTCAACAACCCAACGCGATTCTCACAATTAACTAAAGAGCATTTATGTAAGAGGAGCTGTAGTTTGTATCAGTTTCATAAGCAGAGCTGAACTACATATGGTCCTTACGAGTAGGAAACACAGTTCTTTTTTTCTGGGCATACTCATGGTTCTTGCTGTATTGGAGATGCTGGAAAGAAGAGCTTGCTTCTTGCGTTAAAACAGAGTGTGTTTCATGGATGAGAACACTGGTCTTAATTTCCCTTCAGAAACGGAGTTAAACCCCAGGATCTGTGTCTTCCTACAAGCAAGAGTTCAATTCTGGTAAAAATAAGTGAATTTGGGGCTCAAATGATTTTACACAGTTCTGCAACCCAACGTGATTCAAACTATTAACGAAAGATCATTTATGAAATAGGAGCTCTGGTTTGTATCAGTATCATAAGCAGAGTTGAACTACATAAGGTCTGTATGAGCAGGAAACACAGTACTTTTTTTCTGGGCATGATCATGATTCTTGCTGTCCTGGAAACACTAGAAAGAAGAGCTTGCTTCTTGCGTGAAAACAGAGTGTGTTTCATGGATGAGAACACTGGTCTGAATTTCCCTTCAGAAACGAAGTTAAACCACAGGATCTGTGTCTTCCTACAAGTAAGAGTTCATTTCTGGTAAAACAAGTGAATTTTGGGTTCAAATGATTTTTCACAGTTCAACAACCCAACGCGATTCTCATAATTAACTAAAGAGCATTTATGTAAGAGGAGCTGTGGTTTGTATCAGTTTCAGAAGCAGAGTTGAACTACATATGGTCCTTATGAGTAGGAAACACCGTTCTTTTTTTCTGGGCATGCTCATGGTTCTTGCTGTATTGGAGATGCAGGAAAGAAGAGCTTGCTTCTTGCGTAAAAACAGAGTGTGTTTCATGGATGAGAACACTGGTCTGAATTTCCCTTCAGAAAAGGAGTTAAACCCCAGGGTCTGTGTTTCCTACAAGCAAGAGGTCAATTCTGGTATACCAAGTGAATTTGGGGCTCAAATGATTTTACACAGTCCTGGAACCAAACGTGATGCAAACTATTAACTAAAGAGCATTTATGTAAGAGGAGCTATGGTTTGTGTCAGTTTCATAATCAGAGTTGAACTACATAAGGTGCATATGAGTAGGAAACCCAGTTCTTTTTTTGTGGGCGTGCTCATGGTTCTTGCTGTATTGGAGATGCTGGAAAGAAGAGCTTGCTTCTTGCATGAAAACTGAGTGTGTTTCATGGATGAGAACACTGGTCTGAATTTCCCTTCAGAAACGAAGTTATACCACATTATCTATGTTTTCCTACAAGCAAGAGTTCATTTGTGTTAAACCAAGTGAATTTAGGGCTCAAATGATTTTTCAGAGCTCTGGAACCCAAAGCGATTCTCACAATTAACTAAAAAGCATATATGTAAGAGGACCTGTAGTTTGTATCCGTTTCATAAGCAGTGTTGTACTTCATAAGATCTGTATGAGTAGGCAATTCAGTTCTTTTTTATGCGCACACTCATGGTTCTTGCTGTATTGGAGATGCTGGAAAGAAGAGCTTGCTTCTTGCGTGAAAACAGAGTGTGTTTCATGGTTGAGAACACTGGTCTGAATTTCCCTTCAGAAACAGAGTTAAACCACAGGATCTGTGTCTTCCTACAAGCAAGAGTTCATTTCTTGTAAACAAAGTGAATTTTGGGTTCAAATTATTTTTCACAGTTCAACCACCCAACGCGATTCTCACAATTAAGTAAAGAGCATTTATGTAAGAGGAGCTGTAGTTTGTATCAGTTTAATAAGCAGAGTTGAACTACATATGCTCCTAATGAGTAGGAAACACAGTTCTTTTTTTCTGGGCCTACTCATTGTTCTTGCTGTATTGGAGATGATGGAAAGAAGAGCTTGCTTCTTGTGTGAAAACAGAGTGTGTTTCATGGATGAGAACACTGGTCTGAATTTCCCTTCAGAAACAGAGTTTAACCCCAGGATCTATGTTTCCTACAAGCAAGAGTTCATTTCTGGTAAACCAAGTGAATTTGGGGTTCAAATGATTTTACACAGTTCTGGAACCCAACACGATTCTCACAATTAACTAAAGAGCATTTATGTAAGCGGAGCTGTGGTTTGTATCAGTTTCATAAGCAGAATTGAACTGCATATGGTCTGTATGTGTAGGAAACACAGTTCTGTTTTTCCTGGCATGCTCATCTTTCTTGCTGTATTGGATACGCTGGAAGGAAGAGCTTGCTTCTTGCGTTAAAACAGAATGTGTTTCATGGATGAGAACACTGGTCTGAATTTCCCTTCAGAAACGGAGTTAAACCCCAGGATCTATGTCTTCCTACAAGCAAGAGTTCAATTCTGGTAAAAAAAAAAAAAGTGAATTTGGAACTCAAATGATTTTACACAGTTCTGGAACCCAAAGCGATTCAAACTATTAACTAAAGAGCATTCATGTAAGAGGAGCTGTGGTTTGTATCAGTTTCATAAGGAGAATTTAACTGCATATGGTCTGCATGAGTAGGAAACACAGTTCTGTGTTTCTGGGCATGCTCATCTTTCTTGCTGTATTGGATATGCTGGAAAGAAGAGCTTGCTTCTTGCATTAAAACAGAATGTGTTTCTTGGATGAGAACACTGGTTTGAATTTCCCTTCAGAAACGGAGTTAAACCCCAGGATCTGTGTCTTCCTACAAGCAAGAGTTCATTTCTGGTAAACAAAGTGAATTTTGGGTTCAAATGATTTTTCACAGTTCAACAACCCAACGCGATTCTCACAATTAAGTAAAGAGCATTTATGTAAGAGGAGCTGTAGTTTGTATCAGTTTCATAAGCAGAGCTGAACTACATATGGTCCTTACGAGTAGGAAACACAGTTCTTTTTTTCTGGGCATACTCATGGTTCTTGCTGTATTGGAGATGCTGGAAAGAAGAGCTTGCTTCTTGCGTTAAAACAGAGTGTGTTTCATGGAAGAGAACACTGGTCTTAATTTCCCTTCAGAAACGGAGTTAAACCCCAGGATCTGTGTCTTCCTACAAGCAAGAGTTCAATTCTGGTAAAAATAAGTGAATTTGGGGCTCAAATGATTTTACACAGTTCTGCAACCCAACGTGATTCAAACTATTAACGAAAGATCATTTATGAAATAGGAGCTCTGGTTTGTATCAGTATCATAAGCAGAGTTGAACTACATAAGGTCTGTATGAGCAGGAAACACAGTACTTTTTTTCTGGGCATGATCATGATTCTTGCTGTACTGGAAACAATAGAAAGAAGAGCTTGCTTCTTGCGTGAAAACAGAGCGTGTTTCATGGATGAGAACACTGGCCTGAATTTCCCTTCAGAAACGAAGTTAAACCACAGGATCTGTGTCTTCCTACAAGTAAGAGTTCATTTCTGGTAAACCAAGTTAATTTTGGGTTCAAATGATTTTTCACAGTTCAACAACCCAACGCGATTCTCACAATTAACTAAAGAGCATTTATGTAAGAGGAGCTGTGGTTTGTATCAGTTTCAGAAGCAGAGTTGAACTACATATAGTCTTTATGAGTAGGAAACACAGTTCTTTTTTTCTGGGCATGCTCATCTTTCTTGCTGTATTGGATACGCTGGAAAGAAGATCTGCTTCTTGCGTTAAAACAGAATGTGTTTCATGGATGAGAACACTGGTCTGAATTTCCCTTCAGAAACGGAGTTAAATACCAGGATCTGTGTCTTCCTACAAACAAGAGTTCATTTCTGGTAAACCCAGTGAATTTTGGGCTCAACTGATTTTACCCTGTACAGGAACCCAACAAGATTCTCACTATTAACTAAAGAGGATTTATGTAAGAGGAGCTGTGGTTTGTATCAATTTCAGAGGCAGAATTGAACTACATATGGTCCTTATGAGTAGGAAACACAGTTCTTTTTTTCTGTGCATACTCATGGTTCTTGCTGTATTGGAGATGCTGGAAAGAAGAACTTGCTTCTTGCTTTAAATCAGAGTGTGTTTCATGGATGAGAACACTGGTCTGAATTTCCCTTCAGAAACGGAGTTAAACCCCAGGATCTATGTTTCCTACAATCAAGAGTTCATTTCTGGTAAAAATAAGTGAATTTGGGGCTCAAATGATTTTACACAGTTCTGCAACCCAACGTGATTCAAACTATTAACGAAAGATCATTTATGTAAGAGGAGCTCTGGTTTGTATCAGTATCATGAGCAGAGTTGAACTACATAAGGTCTGTATGAGCAGGAAACACAGCACTTTTTTTCTGGGCATGATCATGATTCTTGCTACACTGGAAAAACTAGAAAGAAGAGCTTGCTTCTTGCGTGAAAACAGAGCGTGTTTCATGCATGAGAACACTGGTCTGAATTTCCCTTCAGAAACGGAGTTAAACCGCAAGATCTGTGTCTTCTTAGAAGTAAGAGTTCATTTCTGGTAAACGACTTGAATTTTGGGTTCAAATGATTTTTCACAGTTCAACAACCAAACGCGATTCTCACAATTAACTAAGGAGCATTCATGTAAGAGGAGCTGTGGTTTGTATCAGTTTCAGAAGCAGAGTTGAACTACATATGGTCTTTATGAGTAGGAAACACAGTTCTTTTTTTCTGGGCATGCTCATCTTTCTTGCTGTATTGGATATGCTGGAAAGAAGAGCTTGCTTCTTGCGTTAAAACAGAATGTGTTTCATGGATGAGAACACTGGTCTGAATTTCCCTTCAGAAACGGAGTTAAACCCCAGGATCTGTGTCTTCCTACAAGCAAGAGTTCAATTCTGGTAAAAATAAGTGAATTTGGGGCTCAAATGATTTTACACAGTTCTGCAACCCAACGTGATTCAAACTATTAACGAAAGATCATTTATGTAAGAGGAGCTCTGGTTTGTATCAGTATCATGAGCAGAGTTGAACTACATAAGGTCCTTATGAGTAGGAAACACAGTTCTTTTTTCTGAGCATGCTCATTGTTCTTGCTGTATTGGAGATGCTGGAAAGAAGAGCTTGCTTCTTGCGTTAAAACAGAGTGTGTTTCATGGATGAGAACACTCCTGAATTTCCCTTCAGAAACGGAGTGAAACCCCAGGGTCTGTGTTTCCTGCAAGCAAGATTTCATTTGTGTTAAACCCAGTGAATTTTGGTCTCAAATGATTTTACACAGTTCTGGAACCCAACACGATTCAAACTATTACCTAAAGAGCATTCATGTAAGAGGAGCTGTGGTTTGTATCAGTTTCATAAGGAGAATTGAACTTCATATGGTCTGTATGAGTAGAAACACAGTTCTGTTTTTCTGGGCATGCTCATCTTTCTTGCTGTATTGGATACACTGGAAAGAAGAGCTTGCTTCTTGCGTTAAAACAGAATGTGTTTCATGGAAGAGAACACTGGTCTGAATTTCCCTTCAGAAACGGAGTTAAACCCCAGGATCTGTGTCTTCCTACAAGCAAGAGTTCATTTCTGGTAAACCAAATGAATTTTGTGTTCAAATGATTTTTCACAGTTCAACAACCCAACGTGATTCTCACAATTAACTAAAGAGCATTTATGTAAGAGGAGCTGTGGTTTGTATCAGTTTCAGAAGCAGAGTTGAACTACATATGGTCTTTATGAGTAGGAAACACAGTTCTTTTAATCTGGGCATGCTCATGGTTCTTGCTGTATTGGAGATGCTGGAAGGAAGAGCTTGCTTCTTGCGTGAAAAGAGAGTGTGTTTCATGGATGAGAACACTGGTCTGAATTTCCCTTCAGAAACGGAGTTAAACCACAGGATCTATGTTTTCCTACAAGCAAGAGTTCATTTGTGTTAAACCCAGTGAATTTTGGGCTCAAAAGATTTTACACAGTTCTGGAACCCAATGCGATTCAAACTATTAACTAAAGAGCATTCATGTAAGAGGAGCTGTGGTTTGTATCAGTTTCATAAGGAGAATTGAACTGCATACGGTCTGTATGAATAGGAAACACAGTTCTGTTTTTCTGGGCATGCTCATCTTTCTTGCTGTATTGGATACGATGGAAAGAAGAGCTTGCTTCTTGGGTTAAAACAGAATGTGTTTCATGGATGAGAACACTGGTCTGAATTTCCCTTCAGAAACGGAGTTAAACCCCAGGATCTGTGTCTTCCTACAAGCAAGAGTTCATTTCTGGTAAACAAAGAGAATTTTGGGTTCAAATTATTTTTCACAGTTCAACAACCCAACGCGATTCTCACAATTAACTAAAGAGCATTTATGTATTGGAGCTGTGGGTTGTATCAGTTTCATAAGCAGAATTGAACTGCATATAATCTGTATGTGTAGGAAACACAGGTCTGTTTCTCTGGGCATGCTCATCTTTCTTGCTGTATTGGATACGCTGGAAAGAAGAGCTTGCTTCTGGCGTTAAAACAGAATGTGTTTCATGGATGAGAACACTGGTCTGAATTTCCCTTCAGAAACGGAGTTAAACCCCAGGATCTATGTCTTCCTACAAGCAAGAGTTCAATTCTGGTAAAAAAAAAAAAAGTGAATTTGGAGCTCAAATGATTTTACACAGTTCTGGAACCCAAAGCGATTCAAACTATTAACTAAAGAGCATTCATGTAAGAGGAGCTGTGGTTTGTATCAGTTTCATAAGGAGAATTTAACTGCATACGGTCTGCATGAGTAGGAAACACAGTTCTGTGTTTCTGGGCATGCTCATCTTTCTTGCTGTATTGGATATGCTGGAAAGAAGAGCTTGCTTCTTGCATTAAAACAGAATGTGTTTCTTGGATGAGAACACTGGTTTGAATTTCCCTTCAGAAACGGAGTTAAACCCCAGGATCTGTGTCTTCCTACAAGCAAGAGTTCATTTCTGGTAAACAAAGTGAATTTTGGGTTCAAATGATTTTTCACAGTTCAACAACCCAACGCGATTCTCACAATTAAGTAAAGAGCATTTATGTAAGAGGAGCTGTAGTTTGTATCAGTTTCATAAGCAGAGCTGAACTACATATGGTCCTTACGAGTAGGAAACACAGTTCTTTTTTTCTGGGCATACTCATGGTTCTTGCTGTATTGGAGATGCTGGAAAGAAGAGCTTGCTTCTTGCGTTAAAACAGAGTGTGTTTCATGGAAGAGAACACTGGTCTTAATTTCCCTTCAGAAACGGAGTTAAACCCCAGGATCTGTGTCTTCCTACAAGCAAGAGTTCAATTCTGGTAAAAATAAGTGAATTTGGGGCTCAAATGATTTTCCACAGTTCTGCAACCCAACGTGATTCAAACTATTAACGAAAGATCATTTATGAAATAGGAGCTCTGGTTTGTATCAGTATCATAAGCAGAGTTGAACTACATAAGGTCTGTATGAGCAGGAAACACAGTACTTTTTTTCTGGGCATGATCATGATTCTTGCTGTACTGGAAACAATAGAAAGAAGAGCTTGCTTCTTGCGTGAAAACAGAGCGTGTTTCATGGATGAGAACACTGGCCTGAATTTCCCTTCAGAAACGAAGTTAAACCACAGGATCTGTGTCTTCCTACAAGTAAGAGTTCATTTCTGGTAAACCAAGTTAATTTTGGGTTCAAATGATTTTTCACAGTTCAACAACCCAACGCGATTCTCACAATTAACTAAAGAGCATTTATGTAAGAGGAGCTGTGGTTTGTATCAGTTTCAGAAGCAGAGTTGAACTACATATAGTCTTTATGAGTAGGAAACACAGTTCTTTTTTTCTGGGCATGCTCATCTTTCTTGCTGTATTGGATACGCTGGAAAGAAGATCTGCTTCTTGCGTTAAAACAGAATGTGTTTCATGGATGAGAACACTGGTCTGAATTTCCCTTCAGAAACGGAGTTAAATACCAGGATCTGTGTCTTCCTACAAACAAGAGTTCATTTCTGGTAAACCCAGTGAATTTTGGGCTCAACTGATTTTACCCTGTACAGGAACCCAACAAGATTCTCACTATTAACTAAAGAGGATTTATGTAAGAGGAGCTGTGGTTTGTATCAATTTCAGAGGCAGAATTGAACTACATATGGTCCTTATGAGTAGGAAACACAGTTCTTTTTTTCTGTGCATACTCATGGTTCTTGCTGTATTGGAGATGCTGGAAAGAAGAACTTGCTTCTTGCTTTAAATCAGAGTGTGTTTCATGGATGAGAACACTGGTCTGAATTTCCCTTCAGAAACGGAGTTAAACCCCAGGATCTATGTTTCCTACAATCAAGAGTTCATTTCTGGTAAAAATAAGTGAATTTGGGGCTCAAATGATTTTACACAGTTCTGCAACCCAACGTGATTCAAACTATTAACGAAAGATCATTTATGTAAGAGGAGCTCTGGTTTGTATCAGTATCATGAGCAGAGTTGAACTACATAAGGTCTGTATGAGCAGGAAACACAGCACTTTTTTTCTGGGCATGATCATGATTCTTGCTACACTGGAAAAACTAGAAAGAAGAGCTTGCTTCTTGCGTGAAAACAGAGCGTGTTTCATGCATGAGAACACTGGTCTGAATTTCCCTTCAGAAACGGAGTTAAACCGCAAGATCTGTGTCTTCTTAGAAGTAAGAGTTCATTTCTGGTAAACGACTTGAATTTTGGGTTCAAATGATTTTTCACAGTTCAACAACCAAACGCGATTCTCACAATTAACTAAGGAGCATTCATGTAAGAGGAGCTGTGGTTTGTATCAGTTTCAGAAGCAGAGTTGAACTACATATGGTCTTTATGAGTAGGAAACACAGTTCTTTTTTTCTGGGCATGCTCATCTTTCTTGCTGTATTGGATATGCTGGAAAGAAGAGCTTGCTTCTTGCGTTAAAACAGAATGTGTTTCATGGATGAGAACACTGGTCTGAATTTCCCTTCAGAAACGGAGTTAAACCCCAGGATCTGTGTCTTCCTACAAGCAAGAGTTCAATTCTGGTAAAAATAAGTGAATTTGGGGCTCAAATGATTTTACACAGTTCTGCAACCCAACGTGATTCAAACTATTAACGAAAGATCATTTATGTAAGAGGAGCTCTGGTTTGTATCAGTATCATGAGCAGAGTTGAACTACATAAGGTCTGTATGAGCAGGAAACACAGCACTTTTTTTCTGGGCATGATCATGATTCTTGCTACACTGGAAAAACTAGAAAGAAGAGCTTGCTTCTTGCGTGAAAACAGAGCGTGTTTCATGCATGAGAACACTGGTCTGAATTTCCCTTCAGAAACGGAGTTAAACCTCAGGATCTGTGTCTTCCTACAAGCAAGAGTTCATTTCTGATAAACCCAGTGAATTTTGGGCTCAACTGATTTTACACTGTACAGGAACCCAACAAGATTCTCACTATTAACTAAACAGGATTTATGTAAGAGGAGCTGTGGTTTGTATCAATTTCAGAGGCAGAATTGAACTACATATGGTCCTTATGAGTAGGAAACACAGTTCTTTTTTCTGAGCATGCTCATTGTTCTTGCTGTATTGGAGATGCTGGAAAGAAGAGCTTGCTTCTTGCGTTAAAACAGAGTGTGTTTCATGGATGAGAACACTCCTGAATTTCCCTTCAGAAACGGAGTGAAACCCCAGGGTCTGTGTTTCCTACAAGCAAGATTTCATTTGTGTTAAACCCAGTGAATTTTGGTCTCAAATGATTTTACACAGTTCTGGAACCCAACACGATTCAAACTATTACCTAAAGAGCATTCATGTAAGAGGAGCTGTGGTTTGTATCAGTTTCATAAGGAGAATTGAACTTCATATGGTCTGTATGAGTAGAAACACAGTTCTGTTTTTCTGGGCATGCTCATCTTTCTTGCTGTATTGGATACACTGGAAAGAAGAGCTTGCTTCTTGCGTTAAAACAGAATGTGTTTCATGGAAGAGAACACTGGTCTGAATTTCCCTTCAGAAACGGAGTTAAACCCCAGGATCTGTGTCTTCCTACAAGCAAGAGTTCATTTCTGGTAAACCAAATGAATTTTGTGTTCAAATGATTTTTCACAGTTCAACAACCCAACGTGATTCTCACAATTAACTAAAGAGCATTTATGTAAGAGGAGCTGTGGTTTGTATCAGTTTCAGAAGCAGAGTTGAACTACATATGGTCTTTATGAGTAGGAAACACAGTTCTTTTAATCTGGGCATGCTCATGGTTCTTGCTGTATTGGAGATGCTGGAAGGAAGAGCTTGCTTCTTGCGTGAAAAGAGAGTGTGTTTCATGGATGAGAACACTGGTCTGAATTTCCCTTCAGAAACGGAGTTAAACCACAGGATCTATGTTTTCCTACAAGCAAGAGTTCATTTGTGTTAAACCCAGTGAATTTTGGGCTCAAAAGATTTTACACAGTTCTGGAACCCAATGCGATTCAAACTATTAACTAAAGAGCATTCATGTAAGAGGAGCTGTTGTTTGTATCAGTTTCATAAGGAGAATTGAACTGCATACGGTCTGTATGAATAGGAAACACAGTTCTGTTTTTCTGGGCATGCTCATCTTTCTTGCTGTATTGGATACGATGGAAAGAAGAGCTTGCTTCTTGGGTTAAAACAGAATGTGTTTCATGGATGAGAACACTGGTCTGAATTTCCCTTCAGAAACGGAGTTAAACCCCAGGATCTGTGTCTTCCTACAAGCAAGAGTTCATTTCTGGTAAACAAAGAGAATTTTGGGTTCAAATTATTTTTCACAGTTCAACAACCCAACGCGATTCTCACAATTAACTAAAGAGCATTTATGTATTGGAGCTGTGGGTTGTATCAGTTTCATAAGCAGAATTGAACTGCATATAATCTGTATGTGTAGGAAACACAGGTCTGTTTCTCTGGGCATGCTCATCTTTCTTGTTGTATTGGATACGCTGGAAAGAAGAGCTTGCTTCTGGCGTTAAAACAGAATGTGTTTCATGGATGAGAACACTGGTTTGAATTTCCCTTCAGAAACGGGGTTAAACCCCAGGATCTGTGTCTTCCTACAAGCAAGAGTTCAATTCTGGTCAAAAAAGTGAATTTGGGGCTCAAATGATTTTACCCAGTTCTGGAACCCAATTTGATTCAAACTATTAACCAAAGATCATTTATGTAAGAGGAGCTCTGGTTTGTATCAGTATCATAAGCAGCATTGAAGTACATAAGGTCTGTATGAGCAGGAAACACAGTACTTTTTTTCTGGGCATGATCATGATTCTTGCTGTACTGGAAAAACTGGAAAGAAGAGCTTGCTTCTTGCGTGAAAACAGAGTGTGTTTCATGGATGAGAACACTGGTCTGAATTTCCCTTCAGAAACGGATTTAAACCACAGTACTTTGTCTTCCTACAAGTAAGAGTTCATTTCTGGTAAACCAAGTGAATTTTGGGTTCAAATTATTTTTCACAGTTCAACAACCCAACGCGATTCTCACAATTAACTAAAGAGCATTTATGTAAGAGGAGATGTGGTTTGTATCAGTTTCAGAAGCAGAGTTGAACTACATATGGTCCTTATGAGTAGGAAACACAGTTCATTTTTTCTGGGCATGCTCATGGTTCTGTATTGGAGATGCAGGAAAGAAGAGCTTGCTTCTTGCGAGGAAACAGAGTGTGTTTCAAGGATGAGAACACTGGTTTGAATTTCCTTTCAGAAAGGGAGTTAAACCCCAGGATCTATGTTTCCTACAAGCAAGAGTTCAATTCTGGTAAACCAAGTGAATTTGGGGCTCAAATGATTTTACCCAGTTCTGGAACCCAACGTGATTCAAACTATTAACGAAAGATCATTTATGTAAGAGGAGCTCTGGTTTGTATCAGTATCATAAGCAGAGTTGAACTTCATAAGGTCTGTATGAGCAGGAAACACAGTAATTTTTTTCTGGGCATGATCATGATTCTTGCTGTACTGGAAACACTAGAAAGAAGAGCTTGCTCTTGCGTGAAAACAGAGTGTGTTTCATGGATGAGAACACTGGTCTGAATTTCCCTTCAGAAACTGAGTTAAACCCCAGGATCTGTGTCTTCCTACAAGCAAGAGTCCATTTCTGGTAAACCAAGTGAATTTGGGGCTCAAATGATTTTACACAGTTCTGGAACCAAAGAGGATTCAAACTATTAACTAAAGAGCATTTATGTAAGAGGAGCTGTGTTTCGTGTCAGTTTAATAAGCAGAGTTGAACTACATATGGTCCTTATGAGTAGGAAATACAGTTCTTTTTTTCTGGGCATGCTCATGGTTCTTGCTGTATTGGAGATGCTGGAAGGTAGAACTTGCTTCTTGCGTGAAAATAGAGTGTGTTTCATGGATGAGAACAATGGTCTGAATTTCCCTTCAGAAACGGAGTTAAACCACAGGATCTATGTTTTACTAGAAGCAAGAGTTCATTTGTGTTAAACCCAGTGAATTTTGGGCTCAAATGATTTTACACAGTTCTGGAACCCAACGCGATTCAAACTATTAACTAAAGAGCATTCATGGAAGAGGAGCTGTGGTTTGTATCGGTTTCATAAGGAGAATTGAACTGCATATGGTCTGTATGAGTAGGAAACACAGTTCTGTTTTTCTGGGCATGCTCATCTTTCTTGCTGTATTGGATACGCTGGAAAGAAGAGCTTGCTTCTTGAGTTAAAACAGAATGTGTTTCATGGATGAGAACACTGGTCTGAATTTCCCTTCAGAAACGGAGTTAAACCCCAGGATCTGTGTCTTCCTACAAGCAAGAGTTCATTTCTGGTAAACAAAGTGAATTTTGGGTTCAAATTATTTTTCACAGTTCAACAACCCAACGCGATTCTCACAATTAACTAAAGAGCATTTATGTAAGAGGAGCTGTAGTTTGTATCAGTATCATAAGCAGAGTTGAACTACATAAGGTCTGTATGAGCAGGAAACACAGTACTTTTTTTCTGGGCATGATCATGGTTCTTGCTGTACTGGAAACACTACAAAGAAGAGCTTGCTTCTTGCGTGAATACAGAGTGTGTTTCATGGATGAGAAAACTGGTCTGAATTTCCCTTCAGAAACGGAGTTAAACCCCAGGATCTGTGTCTTCCTATAAGCAAGAGTTCATTTCTGGTAAAAAAGTGAATTTTGGGTTCAAATGATTTTTCACAGTTCAACAACCCAACGTGATTCTCACAATTAACTAAAGAGCATTTATGTAAGAGGAGCTGTGGTTTGTATCAGTTTCAGAAGCAGAGTTGAACTACATATGGTCTTTATGAGTAGGAAACACAGTTCTTTTATTCTGGGCATGCTCATGGTTCTTGCTGTATTGGAGATGCTGGAAGGAAGAGCTTGCTTCTTGCGTGAAAAGAGAGTGTGTTTCATGGATGAGAACAATGGTCTGAATTTCCCTTCAGAAACGGAGTTAAACCACAGGATCTATGTTTTACTACAAGAAAGAGTTCATTTGTGTTAAACCCAGTGAATTTTGAGCTCAAAAGATTTTACACAGTTCTGGAACCCAACGTGATTCAAACTATTAACTAAAGAGCATTCATGTAAGAGGAGCTGTGGTTTGTATCAGTTTCATAAGGAGAATTGAACTGCATATGGTCTGTATGAGTAGGAAACACAGTTCTGTTTTTCTGGGCATGCTCATCTTTCTTGCTGTATTGGATACGCTGGAAAGAAGAGCTTGCTTCTTGAGTTAAAACAGAATGTGTTTCATGGATGAGAACACTGGTCTGAATTTCCCTTCAGAAACGGAGTTAAACCCCAGGATCTGTGTCTTCCTACAAGCAAGAGTTCAATTCTGGTCAAAAAAGTGAATTTGGGGCTCAAATGATTTTACACAGTTCTGGAACCCAATGTGATTCAAACTATTAACGAAAGATCATTTATGTAAGAGGAGCTCTGGTTTGTATCAGTATCATATGCAGAGTTGAACTACATAAGGTCTGTATGAGCAGGAAACACAGTACTTTTTTTCTGGGCATGATCATGATTTTTGCTGTACTGGAAACACTGGAAAGAAGAGCTTGCTTCCTGCGTGAAAACAGAATGTGTTTCATGGATGAGAACACTGGTCTGAATTTCCCTTCAGAAACGGAGTTAAACCTCGGGATCTGTGTCTTCCTGGAAGCAAGAGTTCATTTCTGGTAAACCAAGTGAATTTGGGGCTCAAATGAATTTACACAGTTCTGGAACCAAACACGATTCAAACTATTAACTAAAGAGCATTTATGTAAGAGGAGCTGTGGTTTGTGTCAGTTTCATAAGCAGAGCTGAACTACATATGGTCCTTACGAGTAGGAAACACAGTTCTTTTTTTCTGGGCATACTCATGGTTCTTGCTGTATTGGAGATGCTGGAAAGAAGAGCTTGCTTCTTGCGTTAAAACAGAGTGTGTTTCATGGATGAGAACACTGGTCTTAATTTCCCTTCAGAAACGGAGTTAAACCCCAGGATCTGTGTCTTCCTACAAGCAAGAGTTCAATTCTGGTAAAAATAAGTGAATTTGGGGCTCAAATGATTTTACACAGTTCTGCAAAAAACGTGATTCAAACTATTAACGAAAGATCATTTATGAAATAGGAGCTCTGGTTTGTATCAGTATCATAAGCAGAGTTGAACTACATAAGGTCTGTATGAGCAGGAAACACAGTACTTTTTTTCTGGGCATGATCATGATTCTTGCTGTACTGGAAACAATAGAAAGAAGAGCTTGCTTCTTGCGTGAAAACAGAGCGTGTTTCATGGATGAGAACACTGGTCTGAATTTCCCTTCAGAAACGAAGTTAAACCACAGGATCTGTGTCTTCCTACAAGTAAGAGTTCATTTCTGGTAAAACAAGTGAATTTTGGGTTCAAATGATTTTTCACAGTTCAACAACCCAATGCGATTCTCACAATTAACTAAAGAGCATTTATGTAAGAGGAGCTGTGGTTTGTATCAGTTTCAGAATCAGAGTTGAACTACATATGGTCCTTATGAGTAGGAAACACCGTTCTTTTTTTCTGGGCATGCTCATGGTTCTTGCTGTATTGGAGATGCAGGAAAGAAGAGCTTGCTTCTTGCGTAAAAACAGAGTGTGTTTCATGGATGAGAACACTGGTCTGAATTTCCCTTCAGAAAAGGAGTTAAACCCCAGGGTCTGTGTTTCCTACAAGCAAGAGGTCAATTCTGGTATACCAAGTGAATTTGGGGCTCAAATGATTTTACACAGTCCTGGAACCAAACGTGATGCAAACTATTAACTAAAGAGCATTTATGTAAGAGGAGCTATGGTTTGTGTCAGTTTCATAATCAGAGTTGAACTACACAAGGTGCATATGAGTAGGAAACCCAGTTCTTTTTTTGTGGGCGTGCTCATGGTTCTTGCTGTATTGGAGATGCTGGAAAGAAGAGCTTGCTTCTTGCATGAAAACTGAGTGTGTTTCATGGATGAGAACACTGGTCTGAATTTCCCTTCAGAAACGAAGTTATACCACATTATCTATGTTTTCCTACAAGCAAGAGTTCATTTGTGTTAAACCAAGTGAATTTAGGGCTCAAATGATTTTTCAGAGCTCTGGAACCCAAAGCGATTCTCACAATTAACTAAAGAGCATATATGTAAGAGGACCTGTAGTTTGTATCCGTTTCATAAGCAGTGTTGTACTTCATAAGATCTGTATGAGTAGGCAATTCAGTTCTTTTTTATGCGCACACTCATGGTTCTTTCTGTATTGGAGATGCTGGAAAGAAGAGCTTGCTTCTTGCGTGAAAACAGAGTGTGTTTCATGGTTGAGAACACTGGTCTGAATTTCCCTTCAGAAACAGAGTTAAACCACAGGATCTGTGTCTTCCTACAAGCAAGAGTTCATTTCTTGTAAACAAAGTGAATTTTGGGTTCAAATTATTTTTCACAGTTCAACCACCCAACGCGATTCTCACAATTAAGTAAAGAGCATTTATGTAAGAGGAGCTGTAGTTTGTATCAGTTTAATAAGCAGAGTTGAACTACATATGCTCCTAATGAGTAGGAAACACAGTTCTTTTTTTCTGGGCCTACTCATTGTTCTTGCTGTATTGGAGATGATGGAAAGAAGAGCTTGCTTCTTGTGTGAAAACAGAGTGTGTTTCATGGATGAGAACACTGGTCTGAATTTCCCTTCAGAAACAGAGTTTAACCCCAGGATCTATGTTTCCTACAAGCAAGAGTTCAATTCTGGTAAAAAAAAAAAAGTGAATTTGGAGCTCAAATGATTTTACACAGTTCTGGAACCCAACACGATTCTCACAATTAACTAAAGAGCATTTATGTAAGCGGAGCTGTGGTTTGTATCAGTTTCATAAGCAGAATTGAACTGCATATGGTCTGTATGTGTAGGAAACACAGTTCTGTTTTTCCTGGCATGCTCATCTTTCTTGCTGTATTGGATACGCTGGAAGGAAGAGCTTGCTTCTTGCGTTAAAACAGAATGTGTTTCATGGATGAGAACACTGGTCTGAATTTCCCTTCAGAAACGGAGTTAAACCCCAGGATCTATGTCTTCCTACAAGCAAGAGTTCAATTCTGGTAAAAAAAAAAAAAAGTGAATTTGGAGCTCAAATGATTTTACACAGTTCTGGAACCCAAAGCGATTCAAACTATTAACTAAAGAGCATTCATGTAAGAGGAGCTGTGGTTTGTATCAGTTTCATAAGGAGAATTTAACTGCATATGGTCTGCATGAGTAGGAAACACAGTTCTGTGTTTCTGGGCATGCTCATCTTTCTTGCTGTATTGGATATGCTGGAAAGAAGAGCTTGCTTCTTGCATTAAAACAGAATGTGTTTCTTGGATGAGAACACTGGTTTGAATTTCCCTTCAGAAACGGAGTTAAACCCCAGGATCTGTGTCTTCCTACAAGCAAGAGTTCATTTCTGGTAAACAAAGTGAATTTTGGGTTCAAATGATTTTTCACAGTTCAACAACCCAACGCGATTCTCACAATTAAGTAAAGAGCATTTATGTAAGAGGAGCTGTTGTTTGTATCAGTTTCATGAGCAGAGCTGAACTACATATGGTCCTTACGAGTAGGAAACACAGTTCTTTTTTTCTGGGCATACTCATGGTTCTTGCTGTATTGGAGATGCTGGAAAGAAGAGCTTGCTTCTTGCGTTAAAACAGAGTGTGTTTCATGGATGAGAACACTGGTCTGAATTTCCCTTCAGAAACGGAGTTAAACCCCAGGATCTATGTTTCCTACAATCAAGAGTTCATTTCTGGTAAAAATAAGTGAATTTGGGGCTCAAATGATTTTACACAGTTCTGCAACCCAACGTGATTCAAACTATTAATGAAAGATCATTTATGTAAGAGGAGCTCTGGTTTGTATCAGTATCATGAGCAGAGTTGAACTACATAAGGTCTGTATGAGCAGGAAACACAGCACTTTTTTTCTGGGCATGATCATGAATCTTGCTACACTGGAAAAACTAGAAAGAAGAGCTTGCTTCTTGCGTGAAAACAGAGCGTGTTTCATGCATGAGAACACTGGTCTGAATTTCCCTTCAGAAACGGAGTTAAACCGCAAGATCTGTGTCTTCTTAGAAGTAAGAGTTCATTTCTGGTAAACGACTTGAATTTTGGGTTCAAATGATTTTTCACAGTTCAACAACCAAACTCGATTCTCACAATTAACTAAGGAGCATTCATGTAAGAGGAGCTGTGGTTTGTATCAGTTTCAGAAGCAGAGTTGAACTACATATGGTCTTTATGAGTAGGAAACACAGTTCTTTTTTTCTGGGCATGCTCATCTTTCTTGCTGTATTGGATATGCTGGAAAGAAGAGCTTGCTTCTTGCGTTAAAACAGAATGTGTTTCATGGATGAGAACACTGGTCTGAATTTCCCTTCAGAAACGGAGTTAAACCCCAGGATCTGTGTCTTCCTACAAGCAAGAGTTCAATTCTGGTAAAAATAAGTGAATTTGGGGCTCAAATGATTTTACACAGTTCTGCAACCCAACGTGATTCAAACTATTAACGAAAGATCATTTATGTAAGAGGAGCTCTGGTTTGTATCAGTATCATGAGCAGAGTTGAACTACATAAGGTCTGTATGAGCAGGAAACACAGCACTTTTTTTCTGGGCATGATCATGATTCTTGCTACACTGGAAAAACTAGAAAGAAGAGCTTGCTTCTTGCGTGAAAACAGAGCGTGTTTCATGCATGAGAACACTGGTCTGAATTTCCCTTCAGAAACGGAGTTAAACCGCAAGATCTGTGTCTTCTTAGAAGTAAGAGTTCATTTCTGGTAAACGACTTGAATTTTGGGTTCAAATGATTTTTCACAGTTCAACAACCAAACGCGATTCTCACAATTAACTAAGGAGCATTTATGTAAGAGGAGCTGTGGTTTTTATCAGTTTCAGAAGCAGAGTTGAACTACATATGGTCTTTATGAGTAGGAAACACAGTTCTTTTTTCCTGGGCATGCTCATCTTTCTTGCTGTATTGGATATGCTGGAAAGAAGAGCTTGCTTCTTGCGTTAAAACAAAATGTGTTTCATGGATGAGAACACTGGTCTGAATTTCCCTTCAGAAACGGAGTTAAACCTCAGGATCTGTGTCTTCCTACAAGCAAGAGTTCATTTCTGATAAACCCAGTGAATTTTGGGCTCAACTGATTTTACACTGTACAGGAACCCAACAAGATTCTCACTATTAACTAAACAGGATTTATGTAAGAGGAGCTGTGGTTTGTATCAATTTCAGAGGCAGAATTGAACTACATATGGTCCTTATGAGTAGGAAACACAGTTCTTTTTTCTGAGCATGCTCATTGTTCTTGCTGTATTGGAGATGCTGGAAAGAAGAGCTTGCTTCTTGCGTTAAAACAGAGTGTGTTTCATGGATGAGAACACTCCTGAATTTCCCTTCAGAAACGGAGTGAAACCCCAGGGTCTGTGTTTCCTACAAGCAAGATTTCATTTGTGTTAAACCCAGTGAATTTTGGTCTCAAATGATTTTACACAGTTCTGGAACCCAACACGATTCAAACTATTACCTAAAGAGCATTCATGTAAGAGGAGCTGTGGTTTGTATCAGTTTCATAAGGAGAATTGAACTTCATATGGTCTGTATGAGTAGAAACACAGTTCTGTTTTTCTGGGCATGCTCATCTTTCTTGCTGTATTGGATACACTGGAAAGAAGAGCTTGCTTCTTGCGTTAAAACAGAATGTGTTTCATGGATGAGAACACTGGTCTGAATTTCCCTTCAGAAACGGAGTTAAACCCCAGGATCTGTGTCTTCCTATAAGCAAGAGTTCATTTCTGGTAAACAAAGTGAATTTGGGTTCAAATTATTTTTCACAGTTCAACAACCCAACGCGATTCTCACAATTAACTAAAGAGCATTCATGTAAGAGGAGCTGTAGTTTGTATCAGATTCATAAGCAGAGCTGAACTACATATGGTCCTTATGAGTATCAAACACAGTTCTTTTTTCTGGGCATACTCATGGTTCTTGCTGTATTGGAGATGCTGGAAAGAAGAGCTTGCTTCTTGCATTAAATCAGAGTGTGTTTCATGGATGAGAACACTGGTCTGAATTTCCCTTCAGAAACGGAGTTAAACCCCAGGATCTATGTTTCCTACAAGCAAGAGTTCATTTCTGGTAAACCAAGTGAATTTGGGGCTCAAATGATTTTACACAGTTCTGAAACCCAACACGATTCTCACAATTAACTAAAGAGCATTTATTTAAGTGGAGCTATGTGTTGTATCAGTTTCATAACTAGAATTGATCTGAATATGGTCTGTATGTGTAGGAAACACAGTTCTGTTTTTCCGGGCATGCTCATCTTTCTTGCTGTATTGGATACGCTGGAAAGAAGAGCGAGCTTCTGGCATTAAAACAGAATGTGTTTCATGGATGAGAACACTGGTTTGAATTTCCCTTCAGAAACGGAGTTAAACCCCAGGATCTGTGTCTTCCTACAAGCAAGAGTTCAATTCTGGTTAAAAAAAAAGTGAATTTGGAGCTCAAATGATTTTACACAGTTTTGGAACCCAACGCGATTCAAACTATTAACTAAAGAGCATTCATGTAAGAGGAGCTGTGGTTTTTACCACATTATCTATGTTTTCCTACAAGCAAGAGTTCATTTGTGTTAAACCAAGTGAATTTAGGGATCAAATATTTTTCACAGCTCTGTAACCCAAAGCGATTCTCACAATTAACTTAAGAGCATATATGTAAGAGGACCTGTAGTTTGTATCAGTTTCATAAGCAGTGTTGAACTACATATGGTCCTTATGAGTAGGAAACACAGTTCTTTTTTTCTGGGAATGCTCATGGTTCTTGATGTATTAGAGATGCTGGAAAGAAGAGCTTGATTCTTGCGTATAAACAGAGTGTGTTTCATGGATGAGAACACTAGTCTGAATTTCCCTTCAGAAAAGGAGTTAAACCCCAGGGTCTGTGTTTCCTACAAGCTAGAGGTCAATTCTGGTATACCAAGTGAATTTGGGGCTCAAATGATTTTACACAGTCCGGGAACCAAACGCGATGCAAACTATTAACTAAAGAGCATTTATGTAAGAGGAGCTATGGTTTGTGTCAATTTCATAATCAGAGTTGAACTACATAAGGTGCATATGAGTAGGAAACCCAGTTCTTATTTTGTGGGCGTGCTCATGGTTCTTGCTGTATTGGAGATGCTGGAAAGAAGAGCTTGCTTCTTGCGTGAAAACAGAGTGTGTTTCATGGATGAGAACACTGGTCTGAATTTCCCTTCAGAAACGGAGTTTAAAAACAGGATCTATGTTTTCCTACAAGCAAGAGTTCATGTGTGTTAATCCAAGTGAATTTGGGGCTCAAATGATTTTTCACAGTTCTGGAACCCAAAGCGATTCTCACAATTAACTAAAGAGCATTTATGTAAGAGGAGCTGTGGTTTGTATCAATTTCAGAGGCAGAACTGAACTACATATGGTCCTTATGAGTAGGAAACACAGTTCTTTTTTCTGGGCATGCTCATGGTTCTTGCTGTATTGGAGATGCTGGAAAGAAGAGCTTGCTTCTTGTGTGAAAACAGAGTGTGTTTCATGGATGAGAACACTGGTCTGAATTTCCCTTCAGAAACGAAGTTAAACCACATTATGTATGTTTTCCTACAAGCAAGAGTTCATGTGTGTTAATCCAAGTGAATTTGGGGCTCAAATGATTTTTCACAGTTCTGGAACCCAACGCGATTCTCACAATTAACTAAAGAGCATTTATGTAAGAGGAGCTGTGGTTTGTATCAGTTTCATAAACAGAATCAAACTGCATATGGTCTGTATGAGTAGGAAACACAGTTCTGTTTTTCTGGGCGTGCTGATCTTTCTTGCTGTATTGGATACTTTGGAAAGAAGAGCTTGCTTCTTGCGTTAAAACAGAATGTGTTTCATGGATGAGAACACTAGTCTGAATTTCCCTTCAGAAACGGAGTTAAACCCCAGGATCTGTGTCTTCCTACAAGCAAGAGTTCATTTCTGGTAAACCCAGTGAATTTTGGGCTCAACTGATTTTACACTGTACAGGAACCCAACAAGATTCTCACTATTAACTAAAGAGGATTTATGTAAGAGGAGCTGTGGTTTGTATCAATTTCAGAGGCAGAATTGAACTACATGTGGTCCTTATGAGTAGGAAACACAGTTCTTTTTTCTGGGCATGCTCATTGTTCTTGCTGTATTGGAGATGCTGGAAAGAAGAGCTTGCTTCTTGTGTGTAAACAGAGTGTGTTTCATTGATGAGAACACTGGTCTGAATTTCCCTTCAGAAACGAAGTTAATCCACATTATGTATGTTTTCCTACAAGCAAGAGTTCATGTGTGTTAATCCAAGTGAATTTGCGGCTCAAATGATTTTTCACAGTTCTGGAACCCAAAGCGATTCTCACAATTAACTAAAGAGCATTTATGTAAGAGGAGCTGTGGGTTGTATAAGTTTCATAAGCAGAGTTGAACTACATATGGTCCTTATGAGTAGGAAACACAGTTCTTTTTTCTGGGAATGCTCATGGTTCTTGATGTATTAGAAATGCTGGAAAGAAGAGCTTGCTTCTTGCGTAAAAACAGAGTGTGTTTCATGGATGAGAACACTGGTCTTAATTTCCCTTCAGAAACAGAGTTAAACCACAGGATCTGTGTCTTCCTACAAGCAAGAGTTCATTTCTGGTAAACCCAGTGAATTTTGGGCTCAACTGATTTTACACTGTACAAGAACCCAACAAGATTCTCACTATTAAGTAAAGAGGATTTATGTAAGAGGAGCTGTGGTTTGTATCAATTTCAGAGGCAGAATTGAACTACATATGGTCCTTATGAGTAGGAAACACAGTTCTTTTTTCTGGGCATGCTCATTGTTCTTGCTGTATTTGAGATGCTTGAAAGAAGAGCTTGCTTCTAGTGTGAAAACAGAGTGTGTTTCATGGATGAGAACACTGGTCTGAATTTCCCTTCAGAAACGAAGTTATACCACATTATCTATGTTTTCCTACAAGCAAGAGTTCATTTGTGTTAAACCAAGTGAATTTAGGGCTCAAATGATTTTTCAGAGCTCTGGAACCCAAAGCGATTCTCACAATTAACTAAAGAGCATATATGTAAGAGGACCTGTAGTTTGTATCAGTTTCATAAGCAGTGTTGTACTTCATAAGATCTGTATGAGTAGGCAATTCAGTTCTTTTTTATGCGCATACTCATGGTTCTTGCTGTATTGGAGATGCTGGAAAGAAGAGCTTGCTTCTTGCTTGAAAACAGAGTGTGTTTCATGGTTGAGAACACTGGTCTGAATTTCCCTTCAGAAACAGAGTTAAACCACAGGATCTGTGTCTTCCTACAAGCAAGAGTTCATTTCTTGTAAACAAAGTGAATTTTGGGTTCAAATTATTTTTCACAGTTCAACCACCCAACGCGATTCTCACAATTAAGTAAAGAGCATTTATGTAAGAGGAGCTGTAGTTTGTATCAGTTTAATAAGCAGAGTTGAACTACATATGCTCCTTATGAGTAGGAAACACAGTTCTTTTTTTCTGGGCCTACTCATTGTTCTTGCTGTATTGGAGATGATGGAAAGAAGAGCTTGCTTCTTGTGTGAAAACAGAGTGTGTTTCATGGATGAGAACACTGGTCTGAATTTCCCTTCAGAAACAGAGTTTAACCCCAGGATCTATGTTTCCTACAAGCAAGAGTTCATTTCTGGTAAACCAAGTGAATTTGGAGCTCAAATGATTTTACACAGTTTTGGAACCCAACGCGATTCAAACTATTAACTAAAGAGCATTCATGTAAGAGGAGCTGTGGTTTTTACCACATTATCTATGTTTTCCTACAAGCAAGAGTTCATTTGTGTTAAACCAAGTGAATTTAGGGATCAAATATTTTTCACAGCTCTGTAACCCAAAGCGATTCTCACAATTAACTTAAGAGCATATATGTAAGAGGACCTGTAGTTTGTATCAGTTTCATAAGCAGTGTTGAACTACATATGGTCCTTATGAGTAGGAAACACAGTTCTTTTTTTCTGGGAATGCTCATGGTTCTTGATGTATTAGAGATGCTGGAAAGAAGAGCTTGATTCTTGCGTATAAACAGAGTGTGTTTCATGGATGAGAACACTAGTCTGAATTTCCCTTCAGAAAAGGAGTTAAACCCCAGGGTCTGTGTTTCCTACAAGCTAGAGGTCAATTCTGGTATACCAAGTGAATTTGGGGCTCAAATGATTTTACACAGTCCGGGAACCAAACGCGATGCAAACTATTAACTAAAGAGCATTTATGTAAGAGGAGCTATGGTTTGTGTCAATTTCATAATCAGAGTTGAACTACATAAGGTGCATATGAGTAGGAAACCCAGTTCTTATTTTGTGGGCGTGCTCATGGTTCTTGCTGTATTGGAGATGCTGGAAAGAAGAGCTTGCTTCTTGCGTGAAAACAGAGTGTGTTTCATGGATGAGAACACTGGTCTGAATTTCCCTTCAGAAACGGAGTTTAAAAACAGGATCTATGTTTTCCTACAAGCAAGAGTTCATGTGTGTTAATCCAAGTGAATTTGGGGCTCAAATGATTTTTCACAGTTCTGGAACCCAAAGCGATTCTCACAATTAACTAAAGAGCATTTATGTAAGAGGAGCTGTGGTTTGTATCAATTTCAGAGGCAGAACTGAACTACATATGGTCCTTATGAGTAGGAAACACAGTTCTTTTTTCTGGGCATGCTCATGGTTCTTGCTGTATTGGAGATGCTGGAAAGAAGAGCTTGCTTCTTGTGTGAAAACAGAGTGTGTTTCATGGATGAGAACACTGGTCTGAATTTCCCTTCAGAAACGAAGTTAAACCACATTATGTATGTTTTCCTACAAGCAAGAGTTCATGTGTGTTAATCCAAGTGAATTTGGGGCTCAAATGATTTTTCACAGTTCTGGAACCCAACGCGATTCTCACAATTAACTAAAGAGCATTTATGTAAGAGGAGCTGTGGTTTGTATCAGTTTCATAAACAGAATCAAACTGCATATGGTCTGTATGAGTAGGAAACACAGTTCTGTTTTTCTGGGCGTGCTGATCTTTCTTGCTGTATTGGATACTTTGGAAAGAAGAGCTTGCTTCTTGCGTTAAAACAGAATGTGTTTCATGGATGAGAACACTAGTCTGAATTTCCCTTCAGAAACGGAGTTAAACCCCAGGATCTGTGTCTTCCTACAAGCAAGAGTTCATTTCTGGTAAACCCAGTGAATTTTGGGCTCAACTGATTTTACACTGTACAGGAACCCAACAAGATTCTCACTATTAACTAAAGAGGATTTATGTAAGAGGAGCTGTGGTTTGTATCAATTTCAGAGGCAGAATTGAACTACATGTGGTCCTTATGAGTAGGAAACACAGTTCTTTTTTCTGGGCATGCTCATTGTTCTTGCTGTATTGGAGATGCTGGAAAGAAGAGCTTGCTTCTTGTGTGTAAACAGAGTGTGTTTCATTGATGAGAACACTGGTCTGAATTTCCCTTCAGAAACGAAGTTAATCCACATTATGTATGTTTTCCTACAAGCAAGAGTTCATGTGTGTTAATCCAAGTGAATTTGCGGCTCAAATGATTTTTCACAGTTCTGGAACCCAAAGCGATTCTCACAATTAACTAAAGAGCATTTATGTAAGAGGAGCTGTGGGTTGTATAAGTTTCATAAGCAGAGTTGAACTACATATGGTCCTTATGAGTAGGAAACACAGTTCTTTTTTCTGGGAATGCTCATGGTTCTTGATGTATTAGAAATGCTGGAAAGAAGAGCTTGCTTCTTGCGTAAAAACAGAGTGTGTTTCATGGATGAGAACACTGGTCTTAATTTCCCTTCAGAAACAGAGTTAAACCACAGGATCTGTGTCTTCCTACAAGCAAGAGTTCATTTCTGGTAAACCCAGTGAATTTTGGGCTCAACTGATTTTACACTGTACAAGAACCCAACAAGATTCTCACTATTAAGTAAAGAGGATTTATGTAAGAGGAGCTGTGGTTTGTATCAATTTCAGAGGCAGAATTGAACTACATATGGTCCTTATGAGTAGGAAACACAGTTCTTTTTTCTGGGCATGCTCATTGTTCTTGCTGTATTTGAGATGCTTGAAAGAAGAGCTTGCTTCTAGTGTGAAAACAGAGTGTGTTTCATGGATGAGAACACTGGTCTGAATTTCCCTTCAGAAACGAAGTTATACCACATTATCTATGTTTTCCTACAAGCAAGAGTTCATTTGTGTTAAACCAAGTGAATTTAGGGTTCAAATGATTTTTCAGAGCTCTGGAACCCAAAGCGATTCTCACAATTAACTAAAGAGCATATATGTAAGAGGACCTGTAGTTTGTATCAGTTTCATAAGCAGTGTTGTACTTCATAAGATCTGTATGAGTAGGCAATTCAGTTCTTTTTTATGCGCATACTCATGGTTCTTGCTGTATTGGAGATGCTGGAAAGAAGAGCTTGCTTCTTGCTTGAAAACAGAGTGTGTTTCATGGTTGAGAACACTGGTCTGAATTTCCCTTCAGAAACAGAGTTAAACCACAGGATCTGTGTCTTCCTACAAGCAAGAGTTCATTTCTTGTAAACAAAGTGAATTTTGGGTTCAAATTATTTTTCACAGTTCAACCACCCAACGCGATTCTCACAATTAAGTAAAGAGCATTTATGTAAGAGGAGCTGTAGTTTGTATCAGTTTAATAAGCAGAGTTGAACTACATATGCTCCTTATGAGTAGGAAACACAGTTCTTTTTTTCTGGGCCTACTCATTGTTCTTGCTGTATTGGAGATGATGGAAAGAAGAGCTTGCTTCTTGTGTGAAAACAGAGTGTGTTTCATGGATGAGAACACTGGTCTGAATTTCCCTTCAGAAACAGAGTTTAACCCCAGGATCTATGTTTCCTACAAGCAAGAGTTCATTTCTGGTAAACCAAGTGAATTTGGGGTTCAAATGATTTTACACAGTTCTGGAACCCAACACGATTCTCACAAATAACTAAAGAGCATTTATGTAAGTGGAGCTGTGGTTTGTATCAGTTTCATAAGCAGAATTGAACTGCATATGGTCTGTATGTGTAGGAAACACAGTTCTGTTTTTCCTGGCATGCTCATCCTTCTTGCTGTATTGGATACACTGGAAGGAAGAGCTTGCTTCTTGCGTTAAAACAGAATGTGTTTCATGGATGAGAACACTGGTTTGAATTTCCCTTCAGAAACGGAGTTAAACCCAAGGATCTGTGTCTTCCTACAAGCAAGAGTTCAATTCTGGTAAAAATTGAATTTGGGGCTCAAATGATTTTACACAGTTCTGGAACCCAACGTGATTCAAACTATTAACGAAAGAGCATTTATGTAAGAGAAGCTCTTGTTTGTATCAGTGTCATAAGCAGAGTTGAACTACATAAGGTCTGTATGAGCAGGAAACACAGTACTTTTTTTCTGGGCATGATCATGATTCTTGCTGTACTGGAAACACTAGAAAGAAGAGCTTGCTTCTTGCGTGAAAACAGAGTGTGTTTCATGGATGAGAACACTGGTCTCAATTTCCCTTCAGAAACGGAGTTAAACCCCAGGATCTATGTTTTCCTATAAGCAAGAGTTCATTTGTGTTAAACCCAGTGAATTATGGGCACAAATGATTTTACAAAGTTCTGGAACCCAACGCGATTCAAACTATTAACTAAAGAGCATTCATGTAAGAGGAGCTGTGGTTTGTATCAGTTTCATAAGCAGAATTGAACTGCATATGGTCTGTATGAGTAGGAAACACAGTTCTTTTTTTCTGGGCGTGCTAATCTTTCTTGCTGTATTGGATACGCTGGAAAGAAGAGCTTGCTTCTTGCATTAAAACAGAATGTGTTTCCTGGATGAGAACACTGGTCTGAATTTCCCTTCAGAAACGGAGTTAAACCCCAGGATATGTGTCTTCCTACAAGCAAGAGTTCATTTCTGGTAAACCCAGTGAATTTTGGGCTCAACTGATTTTACACTGTACAAGGAACCCAACAAGATTCTCACTATTAACTAAAGAGGATTTATGTAAGAGGAGCTGTGGTTTGTATCAATTTCAGAGGCAGAATTGAACTACATGTGGTCCTTATGAGTAGGAAACACAGTTCTTTTTTCTGGGCATGCTCATTGTTCTTGCTGTATTGGAGATGCTGGAAAGAAGAGCTTGCTTCTTGTGTGTAAACAGAGTGTGTTTCATTGATGAGAACACTGGTCTGAATTTCCCTTCAGAAACGAAGTTAATCCACATTATGTATGTTTTCCTACAAGCAAGAGTTCATGTGTGTTAATCCAAGTGAATTTGCGGCTCAAATGATTTTTCACAGTTCTGGAACCCAAAGCGATTCTCACAATTAACTAAAGAGCATTTATGTAAGAGGAGCTGTGGGTTGTATAAGTTTCATAAGCAGAGTTGAACTACATATGGTCCTTATGAGTAGGAAACACAGTTCTTTTTTCTGGGAATGCTCATGGTTCTTGATGTATTAGAAATGCTGGAAAGAAGAGCTTGCTTCTTGCGTAAAAACAGAGTGTGTTTCATGGATGAGAACACTGGTCTGAATTTCCCTTCAGAAACAGAGTTAAACCACAGGATCTGTGTCTTCCTACAAGCAAGAGTTCATTTCTGGTAAACCCAGTGAATTTTGGGCTCAACTGATTTTACACTGTACAAGAACCCAACAAGATTCTCACTATTAACTAAAGAGGATTTATGTAAGAGGAGCTGTGGTTTGTATCAATTTCAGAGGCAGAATTGAACTACATATGGTCCTTATGAGTAGGAAACACAGTTCTTTTTTCTGGGCATGCTCATTGTTCTTGCTGTATTTGAGATGCTTGAAAGAAGAGCTTGCTTCTAGTGTGAAAACAGAGTGTGTTTCATGGATGAGAACACTGGTCTGAATTTCCCTTCAGAAACGAAGTTATACCACATTATCTATGTTTTCCTACAAGCAAGAGTTCATTTGTGTTAAACCAAGTGAATTTAGGGCTCAAATGATTTTTCAGAGCTCTGGAACCCAAAGCGATTCTCACAATTAACTAAAGAGCATATATGTAAGAGGACCTGTAGTTTGTATCAGTTTCATAAGCAGTGTTGTACTTCATAAGATCTGTATGAGTAGGCAATTCAGTTCTTTTTTATGCGCATACTCATGGTTCTTGCTGTATTGGAGATGCTGGAAAGAAGAGCTTGCTTCTTGCTTGAAAACAGAGTGTGTTTCATGGTTGAGAACACTGGTCTGAATTTCCCTTCAGAAACAGAGTTAAACCACAGGATCTGTGTCTTCCTACAAGCAAGAGTTCATTTCTTGTAAACAAAGTGAATTTTGGGTTCAAATTATTTTTCACAGTTCAACCACCCAACGCGATTCTCACAATTAAGTAAAGAGCATTTATGTAAGAGGAGCTGTAGTTTGTATCAGTTTAATAAGCAGAGTTGAACTACATATGCTCCTTATGAGTAGGAAACACAGTTCTTTTTTTCTGGGCCTACTCATTGTTCTTGCTGTATTGGAGATGATGGAAAGAAGAGCTTGCTTCTTGTGTGAAAACAGAGTGTGTTTCATGGATGAGAACACTGGTCTGAATTTCCCTTCAGAAACAGAGTTTAACCCCAGGATCTATGTTTCCTACAAGCAAGAGTTCATTTCTGGTAAACCAAGTGAATTTGGGGTTCAAATGATTTTACACAGTTCTGGAACCCAACACGATTCTCACAAATAACTAAAGAGCATTTATGTAAGTGGAGCTGTGGTTTGTATCAGTTTCATAAGCAGAATTGAACTGCATATGGTCTGTATGTGTAGGAAACACAGTTCTGTTTTTCCTGGCATGCTCATCCTTCTTGCTGTATTGGATACACTGGAAGGAAGAGCTTGCTTCTTGCGTTAAAACAGAATGTGTTTCATGGATGAGAACACTGGTTTGAATTTCCCTTCAGAAACGGAGTTAAACCCAAGGATCTGTGTCTTCCTACAAGCAAGAGTTCAATTCTGGTAAAAATTGAATTTGGGGCTCAAATGATTTTACACAGTTCTGGAACCCAACGTGATTCAAACTATTAACGAAAGAGCATTTATGTAAGAGAAGCTCTTGTTTGTATCAGTGTCATAAGCAGAGTTGAACTACATAAGGTCTGTATGAGCAGGAAACACAGTACTTTTTTTCTGGGCATGATCATGATTCTTGCTGTACTGGAAACACTAGAAAGAAGAGCTTGCTTCTTGCGTGAAAACAGAGTGTGTTTCATGGATGAGAACACTGGTCTCAATTTCCCTTCAGAAACGGAGTTAAACCCCAGGATCTATGTTTTCCTATAAGCAAGAGTTCATTTGTGTTAAACCCAGTGAATTATGGGCACAAATGATTTTACAAAGTTCTGGAACCCAACGCGATTCAAACTATTAACTAAAGAGCATTCATGTAAGAGGAGCTGTGGTTTGTATCAGTTTCATAAGCAGAATTGAACTGCATATGGTCTGTATGAGTAGGAAACACAGTTCTTTTTTTCTGGGCGTGCTAATCTTTCTTGCTGTATTGGATACGCTGGAAAGAAGAGCTTGCTTCTTGCATTAAAACAGAATGTGTTTCCTGGATGAGAACACTGGTCTGAATTTCCCTTCAGAAACGGAGTTAAACCCCAGGATATGTGTCTTCCTACAAGCAAGAGTTCATTTCTGGTAAACCCAGTGAATTTTGGGCTCAACTGATTTTACACTGTACAAGGAACCCAACAAGATTCTCACTATTAACTAAAGAGGATTTATGTAAGAGGAGCTGTTGTTTGTATCAATTTCAGAGGCAGAATTGAACTACATATGGTCCTTATGAGTAGGAAACAGTTCTTTTTTCTGGGCATGCTCATGGTTCTTGCTGTATTGGAGATGCTGGAAAGAAGAGCTTGCTTCTTGTGTGAAAACAGAGTGTGTTTCATGGATGAGAACACTGGTCTGAATTTCCCCTCAGAAACGAAGTTAAACCACATTATGTATATTTTCCTACAAGCAAGAGTTCATGTGTGTTAATCCAAGTGAATTTGGGGCTCAAATGATTTTTCACAGTTCTGGAACCCAATGCGATTCTCACAATTAACTAAAGAGCATTTATGTAAGAGGAGCTGTGGTTTGTATCAGTTTCATAAGCAGAATTGAACTGCATATGGTCTGTATGAGTAGGAAACACAGTTCTTTTTTTCTGGGCGTGCTAATCTTTCTTGCTGTATTGGATACGCTGGAAAGAAGAGCTTGCTTCTTGCATTAAAACAGAATGTGTTTCATGGATGAGAACACTGGTCTGAATTTCCCTTCGGAAACGGAGTTAAACCCCAGGATCTGTGTCTTCCTACAAGCAAGAGTTCATTTCTGGTAAACCCAGTGAATTTTGGGCTCAACTGATTTTACACTGTACACGAACCCAGCAAGATTCTCACTATTAACTAAAGAGCATTCATGTAAGAGGAGCTGTGGTTTGTATCAGTTTCATAAGCAGAATTGAACTGCATATGGGCTGTATGAGTAGGAAACACAGTTCTTTTTTTCTGGGTGTGCTAATCTTTCTTGCTGTATTGGATACGCTGGAAAGAAGAGCTTGCTTCTTGCATTAAAACAGAATGTGTTTCATGGATGAGAACACTGGTCTGAATTTCCCTTCAGAAACGGAGTTAAACCACAGGATCTGTGTCTTCCTACAAGCAAGAGTTCATTTCTGGTAAACCCAGTGAATTTTGGGCTCAACTGATTTTACACTGTAAAAGAACCCAACAAGATTCTCACTATTAACTAAAGAGGATTTATGTAAGAGGAGCTGTGGTTTGTATCAATTTCAGAGGCAGAATTGAACTACATATGGTCCTTATGAGTAGGAAACACAGTTCTTTTTTCTGGGCATGCTCATTGTTCTTGCTGTATTTGAGATGCTTGAAAGAAGAGCTTGCTTCTAGTGTGAAAACAGAGTGTGTTTCATGGATGAGAACACTGGTCTGAATTTCCCTTCAGAAACGAAGTTAAACCACATTATGTATGTTTTCCTACAAGCAAGAGTTCATGTGTGTTAATCCAAGTGAATTTGGGGCTCAAATGATTTTTCACAGTTCTGGAACCCAAAGCGATTCTCACAATTAACTAAAGAGCATTTATGTAAGAGGAGCTGTGGTTTGTATAAGTTTCATAAGCAGAGTTGAACTACATATGGTCCTTATGAGTAGGAAACACAGTTCTTTTTTCTGGGAATGCTCATGGTTCTTGATGTATTAGAAATGCTGGAAAGAAGAGCTTGCTTCTTGCGTAAAAACAGAGTGTGTTTCACGGATGAGAACACTGGTCTGAATTTCCCTTCAGAAAAGGAGTTAAACCCCAGGGTCTGTGTTTCCTACAAGCAAGAGGTCAATTCTGGTATACCAAGTGAATTTGGGGCTCAAATGATTTTACACAGTCCTGGAACCAAACGTGATGCAAACTATTAACTAAAGAGCATTTATGTAAGAGGAGCTATGGTTTGTGTCAGTTTCATAATCAGAGTTGAACTACATAAGGTGCATATGAGTAGGAAACCCAGTTCTTTTTTGTGGGCGTGCTCATGGTTCTTGCTGTATTGGAGATGCTGGAAAGAAGAGCTTGCTTCTTGCATGAAAACTGAGTGTGTTTCATGGATGAGAACAGTGGTCTGAATTTCCCTTCAGAAACGAAGTTATACCACATTATCTATGTTTTCCTACAAGCAAGAGTTGATTTGTGTTAAACCAAGTGAATTTAGGGCTCAAATGATTTTTTCAGAGCTCTGGAACCCAAAGCGATTCTCACAATTAACTAAAGAGCATATATGTAAGAGGACCTGTGGTTTGTATCAGTTTCATAAGCAGTGTTGTACTTCATAAGATCTGTATGAGTAGGCAATTCAGTTCTTTTTTATGCGCATACTCATGGTTCTTGCTGTATTGGAGATGCTGGAAAGAAGAGCTTGCTTCTTGCGTGAAAACAGAGTGTGTTTCATGGTTGAGAACACTGGTCTGAATTTCCCTTCAGAAACAGAGTTAAACCACAGGATCTGTGTCTTCCTACAAGCAAGAGTTCATTTCTTGTAAACAAAGTGAATTTTGGGTTCAAATTATTTTTCACAGTTCAACCACCCAACGCGATTCTCGCAATTAAGTAAAGAGCATTTATGTAAGAGGAGCTGTAGTTTGTATCAGTTTCATAAGCAGAGTTGAACTACATATGCTCCTTATGAGTAGGAAACATAGTTCTTTTTTTCTGGTCCTACTCATTGTTCTTGCTGTATTGGAGATGATTGAAAGAAGAGCTTGCTTCTTGTGTGAAAACAGAGTGTGTTTCATGGATGAGAACACTGGTCTGAATTTCCCTTCAGAAACAGAGTTTAACCCCAGGATCTATGTTTCCTACAAGCAAGAGTTCATTTCTGGTAAACCAAGTGAATTTGGGGTTCAAATAATTTTACACAGTTCTGGAACCCAACACGATTCTCACAATTAACTAAAGAGCATTTATGTAAGCGGAGCTGTGGTTTGTATCAGTTTCATAAGCAGAATTGAACTGCATATGGTCTGTATGTGTTGGAAACACAGTTCTGTTTTTCCTGGCATGCTCATCTTTCTTACTGTATTGGATACGCTGGAAGGAAGAGCTTGCTTCTTGCGTTAAAACAGAATGTGTTTCATGGATGAGAACACTGGTTTGAATTTCCCTTCAGAAACGGAGTTAAACCCAAGGATCTGTGTCTTCCTACAAGCAAGAGTTCAATTCTGGTAAAAATTGAATTTGGGGCTCAAATGATTTTACACAGTTCTGGAACCCAACATGATTCAAACTATTAACGAAAGAGCATTTATGTAAGAGAAGCTCTGGTTTGTATCAGTGTCATAAGCAGAGTTGAACTACATAAGGTCTGTATGAGCAGGAAACACAGTACTTTTTTTCTGGGCATGATCATGATTCTTGCTGTACTGGAAACACTAGAAAGAAGAGCTTGCTTCTTGCGTGAAAACAGAGTGTGTTTCATGGATGAGAACACTGGTCTGAATTTCCCTTCAGAACCGGAGTTAAACCCCAGGATCTATGTTTTCCTACAAGCAAGAGTTCATTTGTGTTAAACCCAGTGAATTATGGGCACAAATGATTTTACAAAGTTCTGGAACCCAACGCGATTCAAACTATTAACTAAAGAGCATTCATGTAAGAGGAGCTGTGGTTTGTATCAGTTTCATAAGCAGAATTGAACTGCATATGGTCTGTATGAGTAGGAAACACAGTTCTTTTTTTCTGGGCGTGCTAATCTTTCTTGCTGTATTGGATACGCTGGAAAGAAGAGCTTGCTTCTTGCATTAAAACAGAATGTGTTTCATGGATGAGAACACTGGTCTGAATTTGCCTTCGGAAACGGAGTTAAACACCACGATCTGTGTCTTCCTACAAGCAAGCGTTCATTTCTGGTAAACCCAGTGAATTTTGGGCTCAACTGATTTTACACTGTACACGAACCCAACAAGATTCTCACTATTAATTAAAGAGGATTTATGTAAGAGGAGCTGTTGTTTGTATCAATTTCAGAGGCAGAATTGAACTACATATGGTCCTTATGAGTAGGAAACAGTTCTTTTTTCTGGGCATGCTCATGGTTCTTGCTGTATTGGAGATGCTGGAAAGAAGAGCTTGCTTCTTGTGTGAAAACAGAGTGTGTTTCATGGATGAGAACACTGGTCTGAATTTCCCCTCAGAAACGAAGTTAAACCACATTATGTATATTTTCCTACAAGCAAGAGTTCATGTGTGTTAATCCAAGTGAATTTGGGGCTCAAATGATTTTTCACAGTTCTGGAACCCAATGCGATTCTCACAATTAACTAAAGAGCATTTATGTAAGAGGAGCTGTGGTTTGTATCAGTTTCATAAGCAGAATTGAACTGCATATGGTCTGTATGAGTAGGAAACACAGTTCTTTTTTTCTGGGCGTGCTAATCTTTCTTGCTGTATTGGATACGCTGGAAAGAAGAGCTTGCTTCTTGCATTAAAACAGAATGTGTTTCATGGATGAGAACACTGGTCTGAATTTCCCTTCGGAAACGGAGTTAAACCCCAGGATCTGTGTCTTCCTACAAGCAAGAGTTCATTTCTGGTAAACCCAGTGAATTTTGGGCTCAACTGATTTTACACTGTACACGAACCCAACAAGATTCTCACTATTAACTAAAGAGCATTCATGTAAGAGGAGCTGTGGTTTGTATCAGTTTCATAAGCAGAATTGAACTGCATATGGTCTGTATGAGTAGGAAACACAGTTCTTTTTTTCCGGGGTGTGCTAATCTTTCTTGCTGTATTGGATACGCTGGAAAGAAGAGCTTGCTTCTTGCATTAAAACAGAATGTGTTTCATGGATGAGAACACTGGTCTGAATTTCCCTTCAGAAACGGAGTTAAACCACAGGATCTGTGTCTTCCTACAAGCAAGAGTTCATTTCTGGTAAACCCAGTGAATTTTGGGCTCAACTGATTTTACACTGTACAAGAACCCAACAAGATTCTCACTATTAACTAAAGAGGATTTATGTAAGAGGAGCTGTGGTTTGTATCAATTTCAGAGGCAGAATTGAACTACATATGGTCCTTATGAGTAGGAAACACAGTTCTTTTTTCTGGGCATGCTCATTGTTCTTGCTGTATTGGAGATGCTGGAAAGAAGAGCTTGCTTCTAGTGTGAAAACAGAGTGTGTTTCATGGATGAGAACACTGGTCTGAATTTCCCTTCAGAAACGAAGTTAAACCACATTATGTATGTTTTCCTACAAGCAAGAGTTCATGTGTGTTAATCCAAGTGAATTTGGGGCTCAAATGATTATTCACAGTTCTGGAACCCAAAGCGATTCTCACAATTAACTAAAGAGCATTTATGTAAGAGGAGCTGTGGTTTGTATAAGTTTCATAAGCAGAGTTGAACTACATATGGTCCTTATGAGTAGGAAACACAGTTCTTTTTTCTGGGAATGCTCATGGTTCTTGATGTATTAGAAATGCTGGAAAGAAGAGCTTGCTTCTTGCGTAAAAACAGAGTGTGTTTCATGGATGAGAACACTGGTCTGAATTTCCCTTCAGAAAAGGAGTTAAACCCCAGGGTCTGTGTTTCCTACAAGCAAGAGGTCAATTCTGGTATACCAAGTGAATTTGGGGCTCAAATGATTTTACACAGTCCTGGAACCAAACGTGATGCAAACTATTAACTAAAGAGGATGTATGTAAGAGGAGCTGTGGTTTGTATCAATTTCAGAGGCAGAATTGAACTACATATGGTCCTTATGAGTAGGAAACACAGTTCTTTTTTCTGGGCATGCTCATTGTTCTTGCTGTATTGGAGATGCTGGAAAGAAGAGCTTGCTTCTTGTGTGAAAACAGAGTGTGTTTCATTGATGAGAACACTGGTCTGAATTTCCCTTCAGAAACGAAGTTAAACCACATTATGTATGTTTTCCTACAAGCAAGAGTTCATGTGTGTTAATCCAAGTGAATTTGGGGCTCAAAAGATTTTTCACAGTTCTGGAACCCAAAGCGATTCTCACAATTAACTAAAGAGCATTTATGTAAGAGGAGCTGTGGCTTGTATAAGTTTCATAAGCAGAGTTGAACTACATATGGTCCTTATGAGTAGGAAACACAGTTCTTTTTTTCTGGGAATGCTCATGGTTCTTGATGAATTAGAGATGCTGGAAAGAAGAGCTTGCTTCTTGCGTAAAAACAGAGTGTGTTTCATGGATGAGAACACTGGTCTGAATTTCCCTTCAGAAAAGGAGTTAAACCCCAGGGTCTGTGTTTCCTACAAGCAAGAGGTCAATTCTGGTATACCAAGTGAATTTGGGGCTCAAAAGATTTTACACAGTCCTGGAAACAAACGCGATGCAAACTATTAACTAAAGAGCATTTATGTAAGATGAGCTATGGTTTGTGTCAATTTCATAATCAGAGTTGAACTACATAAGGTGCATATGAGTAGGAAACCCAGTTCTTTTTTTGTGGGCGTGCTCATGGTTCTTGCTGTATTGGAGATGCTGGAAAGAAGAGCTTGCTTCTTGCGTGAAAACAGAGTGTGTTTCATGGATGAGAACACTGGTCTGAATTTCTCTTCAGAAACGGAGTTAAACCACAGGATCTATGTTTTCCTACAAGCAAGAGTTCATTTGTGTTAAACCAAGTGAATTTGGGGCTCAAATGATTTTACACAGTTCTGGAACCCAACGCGATTCAAACTATTAACTAAAGAGTGTTCATATAAGAGGAGCTGTGGTTTGTATCAATTTCTTAAGCAGAGTTGATCTACATATGGTCCTTATGAGTAGGAAACACAGTTCTTTTTTTCTGGGCATGCTCATGGTTCTTGCTGTATTGGAGATGCTGGAAAGAAGAGCTTGCATCTTGCATGAAAACGGAGTGTGTTTCATGGATGAGAACACTGGTCTGAATTTCCCTTCAGAAACGAAGTTATACCACATTATATATGTTTTCCTACAAGCAAGAGTTCATTTGTGTTAAACCAAGTGAATTTAGGGCTCAAATGATTTTTCACAGCTCTGGAACCCAAAGCGATTCTCACAATTAACTAAAGAGCATATATGTAAGAGGACCTGTAGTTTGTATCAGTTTCATAAGCAGTGTTGTACTTCATAAGATCTGTATGAGTAGGCAATTCAGTTCTTTTTTATGCGCATACTCATGGTTCTTGCTGTATTGGAGATGCTGGAAAGAAGAGCTTGCTTCTTGCGTGAAAAGAGAGTGTGTTTCATGGTTGAGAACACTGGTCTGAATTTCACTTCAGAAACAGAGTTAAACCACAGGATCTGTGTCTTCCTACAAGCAAGAGTTCATTTCTTGTAAACAAAGTGAATTTTGGGTTCAAATTATTTTTCACAGTTCAACCACCCAACGCGATTCTCACAATTAAGTAAAGAGCATTTATGTAAGAGGAGCTGTAGTTTGTATCAGTTTAATAAGCAGAGTTGAACTACATATGGTCCTTATGAGTAGGAAACACAGTTCTTTTTTTCTGGGCATACTCATTGTTCTTGCTCTATTGGAGATGATGGAAAGAAGAGCTTGCTTCTTGCGTGAAAACAGAGTGTGTTTCATGGATGAGAACACTGGTCTGAATTTCCCTTCAGAAACGGAGTTTAACCCCAGGATCTATGTTTCCTACAAGCAAGAGTTCATTTCTGGTAAACCAAGTGAATTTGGGGCTCAAATGATTTTACACAGTTCTGGAACCCAACAGGATTCTCACAATTAACCAAAGAGCATTAATGTAACAGGAGCTGTGGTTTGTATCAGTTTCATAAGCAGAATTGAACTGCATATGGTCTGTATGAGTAGGAAACACAGTTCTGTTTTTCCTGGCATGCTCATCTTTCTTGCTGTATTGGATACGCGGGAAGGAACAGCTTGCTTCTTGCGTTAAAACAGAATGTGTTTCATGGATGAGAACACTGGTTTGAATTTCCCTTCAGAAACGGAGTTAAACCCAAGGATCTGTGTCTTCCTACAAGCAAGAGTTCAATTCTGGTAAAAATTGAACTTGGGGCTCAAATGATTTTACACAGTTCTGGAACCCAACGTGATTCAAACTATTAACGAAAGAGCATTTATGTAAGAGAAGCTCTGGTTTGTATCAGTGTCATAAGCAGAGTTGAACTACATAAGGTCTGTATGAGCAGGAAACACAGTACTTTTTTTCTGGGCATGATCATGATTCTTGCTGTAATGGAAACACTAGAAAGAAGAGCTTGCTTCTTGCGTGAAAACAGAGTGTGTTTCATGGATGAGGACACTGGTCTGAATTTCCCTTCAGAAACGAAGTTATACCACATTATATATGTTTTCCTACAAGCAAGAGTTCATTTGTGTTAAACCTAGTGAATTTAGGGCTCAAATGATTTTTCACAGCTCTGGAACCCAAAGCGATTCTCACAATTAACTAAAAAGCATATATGTAAGAGGACCTGTGGTTTGTATCAGTTTCATAAGCAGTGTTGTACTTCATAAGATCTGTATGAGTAGGCAATTCAGTTCTTTTTTATGCGCATACTCATGGTTCTTGCTGTATTGGAGATGCTGGAAAGAAGAGCTTGCTGCTTGCGTGAAAACAGAGTGTGTTTCATGGTTGAGAACACTGGTCTGAATTTCCCTTCAGAAACAGAGTTAAACCACAGGATCTGTGTCTTCCTACAAGCAAGAGTTCATTTCTTGTAAACAAAGTGAATTTTGGGTTCAAATTATTTTTCACAGTTCAACCACCCAACGCGATTCTCACAATTAAGTAAAGAGCATTTATGTAAGAGGAGCTGTAGTTTGTTTCAGTTTAGTAAGCAGAGTTGAACTACATAAGGTCTGTATGAGCAGGAAACACAGTACTTTTTTTCTGGGCTTGATCATGATTCTTGCTGTACTGGAAACACTAGAAAGAAGAGCTTGCTTCTTGCATGAAAACAGAGTGTGTTTCATGGATGAGAACACTGGTCTGAATTTCCCTTCAGAAACGGAGTTAAACCCCAGGATCTATGTTTTCCTACAAGCAAGAGTTCATTTGTGTTAAACCCAGTGACTTTTGGGCTCAAATGATTTTACAAAGTTCTGGAACCCAACGCGATTCAAACTATTAACTAAAGAGCATTCATGTAAGAGGAGCTATGGTTTGTATCAGTTTCATAAGCAGAATTGAACTGCATATGGTCTGTATGAGTAGGAAACACAGTTCTTTTTTTCTGGCCGTGCTAATCTTTCTTGCTGTATTGGATACGCTGGAAAGAAGAGCTTGCTTCTTGCATTAAAACAGAATGTGTTTCATGGATGAGAACACTGGTCTGAATTTCCCTTCAGAAACAGAGTTAAACCCCAGGATATGTGTCTTCCTACAAGCAAGTGTTCATTTCAGGTAAACCCAGTGAATTTTGGGCTCAACTGATTTTACACTGTACACGAACCCAACCAGATTCTCACTATTAACTAAAGAGGATTTATGTAAGAGGAGCTGTGGTTTGTATCAATTTCAGAGGCAGAATTGAACTACATATGGTCCTTATTAGTAGGAAACACAGTTCTTTTTTCTGGGCATGCTCATAGTTCTTGCTGTATTGGAGATGCTGGAAAGAAGAGCTTGCTTCTTGTGTGAAAACAGAGTGTGTTTCATGGATGAGAACACTGGTCTGAATTTCCCTTCAGAAACGAAGTTAAACCACATTATGTATGTTTTCCTACAAGCAAGAGTTCATGTGTGTTAATCCAAGTGAATTTGGGGCTCAAATGATTTTTCACAGTTCTGGAACCCAAAGCAAATCTCACAATTACCTAAAGAGCATTTGTGTAAGAGGAGCTGTGGTTTGTATAAGTTTCATAAGCAGAGTTGAACTACATATGGTCCTTATGAGTAGGAAACACAGTTCTTTTTTTCTGGGAATGCTCATGGTTCTTGATGTATTAGAGATGCTGGAAAGAAGAGCTTGCTTCTTGCGTAAAAACAGAGTGTGTTTCATGGATGAGAACACTGGTCTGAATTTCCCTTCAGAAAAGGAGTTAAACCCCAGGGTCTGTGTTTCCTACAAGCAAGAGGTCAATTCTGGTATACCAACTGAATTTTGGGCTCAAATGATTTTACACAGTCCTGGAACCAAACGCGATGCAAACTATTAACTAAAGTGCATTTATGTAAGATGAGCTATGGTTTGTGTCAATTTCATAATCAGAGTTGAACTACATAAGGTGCATATGAGTAGGAAACCCAGTTCTTTTTTTGTGGGCGTGCTCATGGTTCTTGCTGTATTGGAGATGCTGGAAAGAAGAGCTTGCTTCTTGCGTGAAAACAGAGTGTGTTTCATGGATGAGAAAACTGGTCTCAATTTCCCTTCAGAAACGGAGTTAAACCACAGGATCTATGTTTTCCTACAAGCAAGAGTTCATTTGTGTTAAAACTAGTGAATTTAGGGCTCAAATGATTTTTCACAGCTCTGGAACCCAAAGCGATTCTCACAATTAACTAAAAAGCATATATGTAAGAGGACCTGTGGTTTGTATGAGTTTCATAAGCAGTGTTGTACTTCATAAGATCTGTATGAGTAGGCAATTCAGTTCTTTTTTATGCGCATACTCATGGTTCTTGCTGTATTGGAGATGCTGGAAAGAAGAGCTTGCTGCTTGCGTGAAAACAGAGTGTGTTTCATGGTTGAGAACACTGGTCTGAATTTCCCTTCAGAAACAGAGTTAAACCACAGGATCTGTGTCTTCCTACAAGCAAGAGTTCATTTCTTGTAAACAAAGTGAATTTTGGGTTCAAATTATTTTTCACAGTTCAACCACCCAACGCGATTCTCGCAATTAAGTAAAGAGCATTTATGTAAGAGGAGCTGTAGTTTGTATCAGTTTAGTAAGCAGAGTTGAACTACATATGGTCCTTATGAGTAGGAAACACAGTTCTTTTTTTCTGGGCATACTCATTGTTCTTGCTGTATTGGAGATGAAGGAAAGAAGAGCTTGCTTCTTGTGTGAAAACAGAGTGTGTTTCATGGATGAGAACACAGGTCTGAATTTCCCTTCAGAAACGGAGTATAACCCCAGGATCTATGTTTCCTACAAGCAAGAGTTCATTTGTGTTAAACCCAGTGACTTTTGGGCTCAAATGATTTTACACAGTTCTGGAACCCAACACGATTCAAACTATTAACTAAAGAGCATTCATTTAAGAGGAGCTGTGGTTTGTATCAGTTTCATAAGCAGAATTGAACTGCATATGGTCTGTATGAGTAGGAAACACAGTTCTTTTTTTCTGGGCGTGCACATCTTTCTTGCTGTATTGGATACACTGGAAGGAAGAGCTTGCTTCTTGCCTTAAAACAGAGTATGTTTCATTGATGAGAACACTGATGTGAATTTCCCTTCAGAAACGGAGTTAAACCCAAGGATCTGTGTCTTCCTACAAGCAAGAGTTCATTTCTGGTAAAACAAGTGTTTTGGGCTCAACTGATTTTTCACAATTCAACAACCCAATGCGATTCTCACTATTAACTAAAGAGCATTTATGTAAGAGGAGTCGTGGTTTTTGTCAGTTTCATAAGCAGAGTTGAAGTACATATGGTCCGTGTGAGTAGGAAACACAGTTCTTTTTTGATGGGCATGCTCATGATTCTTGCTGTATTGGAGAAGCTGGAAAGAAGAGCTTGCTTCTTGCGTGAAAACAGAGTGTGTTTCATGGATGAAAACACTGGTCTGAATTTCCCTTCAGATACGGAGTTAAACCCCAGGATCTGTGTCTTCCGACAGGCAAGAGTTCATTTCTGGTAAAAACAAGTGAATTTTGGGTTCAAATGATTTTTCACAGTTCAATGACCCAAGGAGATTCTCACTATTAACTAAAGGGGATTTATGTAAGAGGAGCTGTGGTTTGTATCAGTTTCATAAGCAGAGATGAACTACATAAGTTCCGTATGAGTAGGAAACACAGTTGTTTTTTTCAGGGCATGCTAATGGTTCTTGCTGTATTTGAGATGCTGGAAAGAAGAGCTTGCTTCTTGCGATAAAACAGAGTGTGTTTCATGGATGACAACACTGGTCTGAATTTCCCTTCAGAAACGGAGTTAAACCACAGGATCTGTGTCTTCCTACAAGCAAGAGTTCATTTCTGGTAAACCAAGTGAATTTTGGGCTCAATGATTTACACAGTTCTCGATCCCAAAGCGATTCTCACTATTAACTAAAGAGCATTTATTTAGAGAAGCTGTGGTTTGTATCAGTTTCATAAGCAGTGTTGAACTATATATGGTCCGAATGAGTAGGAAACAAAGTTCTTTTTTTCACGCATGCTAATGGTTCTTGTTGTATTGGATACGCTGGAATGAAGAGCTTGCTTTTTGTTCTAAAACAGCGTGAGTCTCATGGATGAGAACACTGGTCTGAATTTCCCTTCAGAAACGGAGTTAAACCCCAGGATCTGTGTCTTCCTACAAGCAAGAGTTCATTTCTGGTAAACCCAGTGAATTTTGGGCTCAACTGATTTTACACTGTACCCGAACACAACAAGATTCTCACTATTAACTAAAGAGGATTTATGTAAGAGGAGCTGTCGTTTGTATCAATTTCAGAGGCAGAATTGAACTACATATGGTCCTTATGAGTAGGAAACACAGTTCTTTTTTCTGGGCATGCTCATGGTTCTTGCTGTATTGGAGATGCTGGAAAGAAGAGCTTGCTTCTTGTGTGAAAACAGAGTGTGTTTCATGGATGAGAACACTGGTCTGAATTTCCCTTCAGAAACGAAGTTATACCACATTATATATGTTTTCCTACAAGCAAGAGTTCATTTGTGTTAAAACTAGTGAATTTAGGGCTCAAATGATTTTTCACAGCTCTGGAACCCAAAGCGATTCTCACAATTAACTAAAAAGCATATATGTAAGAGGACCTGTGGTTTGTATCAGTTTCATAAGCAGTGTTGTACTTCATAAGATCTGTATGAGTAGGCAATTCAGTTCTTTTTTATGCGCATACTCATGGTTCTTGCTGTATTGGAGATGCTGGAAAGAAGAGCTTGCTTCTTGCGTGAAAACAGAGTGTGTTTCATGGTTGAGAACACTGGTCTGAATTTCCCTTCAGAAACAGAGTTAAACCACAGGATCTGTGTCTTCCTACAAGCAAGAGTTCATTTCTTGTAAACAAAGTGAATTTTGGGTTCAAATTATTTTTCACAGTTCAACCACCCAACGCGATTCTCGCAATTAAGTAAAGAGCATTTATGTAAGAGGAGCTGTAGTTTGTATCAGTTTAGTAAGCAGAGTTGAACTACATATGGTCCTTATGAGTAGGAAACACAGTTCTTTTTTTCTGGGCATACTCATTGTTCTTGCTGTATTGGAGATGAAGGAAAGAAGAGCTTGCTTCTTGTGTGAAAACAGAGTGTGTTTCATGGATGAGAACACAGGTCTGAATTTCCCTTCAGAAACGGAGTATAACCCCAGGATCTATGTTTCCTACAAGCAAGAGTTCATTTGTGTTAAACCCAGTGACTTTTGGGCTCAAATGATTTTACACAGTTCTGGAACCCAACACGATTCAAGCTATTAACTAAAGAGCATTCATTTAAGAGGAGCTGTGATTTGTATCAGTTTCATAAGCAGAATTGAACTGCATATGGTCTGTATGAGTAGGAAACACAGTTCTTTTTTTCTGGGCGTGCACATCTTTCTTGCTGTATTGGATACACTGGAAGGAAGAGCTTGCTTCTTGCCTTAAAACAGAGTATGTTTCATTGATGAGAACACTGATGTGAATTTCCCTTCAGAAACGGAGTTAAACCCCAGGATCTGTGTCTTCCTACAAGCAAGAGTTCATTTCTGGTAAAACAAGTGTTTTGGGCTCAACTGATTTTTCACAATTCAACAACCCAATGCGATTCACACTATTAACTAAAGAGCATTTATGTAAGAGGAGCCGTGGTTTTTGTCAGTTTCATAAGCAGAGTTGAAGTACATATGGTCCGTATGAGTAGGAAACACAGTTCTTTTTTGATGGGCATGCTCATGATTCTTGCTGTATTGGAGAAGCTGGAAAGAAGAGCTTGCTTCTTGCGTGAAAACAGAGTGTGTTTCATGGATGAAAACACTGGTCTGAATTTCCCTTCAGATACGGAGTTAAACCCCAGGATCTGTGTCTTCCGACAGGCAAGAGTTCATTTCTGGTAAAAACAAGTGAATTTTGGGTTCAAATGATTTTTCACAGTTCAATGACCCAAGGAGATTCTCACTATTAACTAAAGGGGATTTATGTAAGAGGAGCTGTGGTTTGTATCAGTTTCATAAGCAGAGATGAACTACATAAGTTCCGTATGAGTAGGAAACACAGTTGTTTTTTTCAGGGCATGCTAATGGTTCTTGCTGTATTTGAGATGCTGGAAAGAAGAGCTTGCTTCTTGCGATAAAACAGAGTGTGTTTCATGGATGACAACACTGGTCTGAATTTCCCTTCAGAAACGGAGTTAAACCACAGGATCTGTGTCTTCCTACAAGCAAGAGTTCATTTCTGGTAAACCAAGTGAATTTTGGGCTCAATGATTTACACAGTTCTCGATCCCAAAGCGATTCTCACTATTAACTAAAGAGCATTTATTTAGAGAAGCTGTGGTTTGTATCAGTTTCATAAGCAGTGTTGAACTATATATGGTCCGAATGAGTAGGAAACAAAGTTCTTTTTTTCACGCATGCTAATGGTTCTTGTTGTATTGGATACGCTGGAATGAAGAGCTTGCTTTTTGTTCTAAAACAGCGTGAGTCTCATGGATGAGAACACTGGTCTGAATTTCCCTTCAGAAACGGAGTTAAACCCCAGGATCTGTGTCTTCCTACAAGCAAGAGTTCATTTCTGGTAAACCCAGTGAATTTTGGGCTCAACTGATTTTACACTGTACCCGAACACAACAAGATTCTCACTATTAACTAAAGAGGATTTATGTAAGAGGAGCTGTCGTTTGTATCAATTTCAGAGGCAGAATTGAACTACATATGGTCCTTATGAGTAGGAAACACAGTTCTTTTTTCTGGGCATGCTCATGGTTCTTGCTGTATTGGAGATGCTGGAAAGAAGAGCTTGCTTCTTGTGTGAAAACAGAGTGTGTTTCATGGATGAGAACACTGGTCTGAATTTCCCTTCAGAAACGAAGTTATACCACATTATATATGTTTTCCTACAAGCAAGAGTTCATTTGTGTTAAACCTAGTGAATTTAGGGCTCAAATGATTTTTCAGAGCTCTGGAACCCAAAGCGATTCTCACAATTAACTAAAGAGCATATATGTAAGAGGACCTGTGGTTTGTATCAGTTTCATAAGCAGTGTTGTACTTCATAAGATCTGTATGAGTAGGCAATTCAGTTCTTTTTTCTGTGCATACTCATGGTTCTTGCTGTATTGGAGATGCTGGAAAGAAGAGCTTGCTTCATGCGTGAAAACAGAGTGTGTTTCATGGTTGAGAACACTGGTCTGAATTTCCCTTCAGAAACAGAGTTAAACCACAGGATCTGTGTCTTCCTACAAGCAAGAGTTCATTTCTTGTAAACAAAGTGAATTTTGGGTTCAAATTATTTTTCACAGTTCAACAACCCAACGCGATTCTCACAATTAAGTAAAGAGCATTTATGTAAGAGGAGCTGTAGTTTGTATCAGTTTAGGAAGCAGAGTTGAACTACATATGGTCCTTATGAGTAGGAAACACAGTTCTTTTTTTCTGGGCATACTCATTGTTCTTGCTGTATTGGAGATGAAGGAAAGAAGAGCTTGCTTCTTGTGTGAAAACAGAGTGTGTTTCATGGATGAGAACACTGGTCTGAATTTCCCTTCAGAAACGGAGTTTAACCACAGGATCTATGTTTCCTACAAACAAGAGTTCATTTCTGGTAAACCAAGTGAATTTGGGGCTCAAGTGATTTCACACAGTCCTGGAACCCAACACGATTCTCACAATTAACTAAAGAGCATTTATGTAAGCGGAGCTGTGGGTTGTATCAGTTTCATAAGTAGAATTGAACTGCATATGGTCTGTATGTGTAGGAAACACAGTTCTGTTTTTTCTGGCATGCTCATCTTTCTTGCTGTATTGGATACGCTGGAAGGAAGTGCTTGCTTCTTTCGTTAAAACAGAATGTGTTTCATGGATGAGAACACTGGTTTGAATTTCCCTTCAGAAACGGAGTTAAACCCAAGGATCTGTGTCTTCCTACAAGCAAGAGTTCAATTTTGGTAAAAATTGAATTTGGGGCTCAAATGATTTTACACAGTTCTGGAACCCATCGTGATTCAAACTATTAACGAAAGAGCATTTATGTAAGAGGAGCTCTGGTTTGTATCAGTGTCATAAGCAGAGTTGAACTACATAAGGTCTGTATGAGCAGGAAACACAGTACTTTTTTTCTGGGCTTTATCATGATTCTTGCTGTACTGGAAACACTAGAAAAAGAGCTTGCTTCTTGCATGAAAACAGAGTGTGTTTCATGGATGAGTACACTGGTCTGAATTTCCTGTCAGACACGGAGTTAAACCCAAGGATCTGTGTCTTCCTACAAGCAAGAGTTCATTTCTGGTAAAACAAGTGAATTTTGGGCTCAACTCATTTTTCACAATTCAACAACCCAATGCGATTCTCACTATTATCTAAAGAGCATTTATGTAAGAGGAGCCGTGGTTTTTGTCAGTTTCATAAGCAGAGTTGAAGTACAGATGGTCCGAATTAGTAGGAAACACAGTTCTTTTTTGATGGGCATGCTCATGATTCTTGCTGTATTGGAGAAGCTGGAAAGAAGAGCTTGCTTCTTGCGTGAAAACAGAGTGTGTTTCATGGATGAAAACACTGGTCTGAATTTCCCTTCAGAAACGAAGTTAAACCACATGATGTAAGTTTTCCTACAAGCAAGAGTTCATGTGTGTTAATCCAAGTGAATTTGGGGCTCAAATGATTTTTCACAGTTCTGGAACCCAACGCGATTCTCACAATTAACTAAAGAGCATTTGTGTAAGAGGAGCTGTGGTTTGTATCAGTTTCATAAGCAGAATTGAACTGCATATGGTCTGTATGAGTAGGAAACACAGTTCTGTTTTTCTGGGCGTGCTCATCTTTCTTGCTGTATTGGATACGTTGGAAAGAAGAGCTTGCTTCTTGCGCTAAAACAGAATGTGTTTCATGGATGAGAACACTGGTCTGAATTTCCCTTCAGAAACGGAGTTAAACCCCAGGATCTGTGTCTTCCTACAAGCAAGAGTTCATTTCTGGTAAACCCAGTGAATTTTGGTCTCAACTGATTTTACACTGTACAAGAACACAACAAGATTCTCACTATTAACTAAAGAGGATTTATGTAAGAGGAACTGTGGTTTGTATCAACTTCAGAGTCAGAATTGAACTATATATGGTCCTTATAAGTAGGAAACACAGTTCTTTTTTCTGGGCATTCTCATGGTTCTTGCTGTATTGGAGATGGTGGAAAGAAGAGCTTGCTTCTTGTGTGAAAACAGAGTGTGTTTCATGGATGAGAACACTGGTCTGAATTTCCCTTCAGAAACGAAGTTAAACCACATTATGTATGTTTTCCAACAAGCAAGAGTTCATGTGTGTTAATCCAAGTGAATTTGGGGCTCAAATGATTTTTCACAGTTCTGGAACCCAAAGCGATTCTCACAATTAACTAAAGAGCATTTATGTAAGAGGAGATGTGGTTTGTATAAGTTTCATAAGCAGAGTTGAACTACATATGGTCCTTATGAGTAGGAAACACAGTTCTTTTTTTCTGGGAATGCTCATGGTTCTTGATGTATTAGAGATGCTGGAAAGAAGAGCTTGCTTCTTGCATAAAAACAGAGTGTGTTTCATGGATGAGAACACTGGTCTGAATTTCCCTTCAGAAAAGGAGTTAAACCCCATGGTCTGTGTTTCCTACAAGCAAGAGGTCAATTCTGGTATACCAAGTGAATTTGGGGCTCAAATGATTTTACACAGTCCTGGAACCAAACGAGATGCAAACTATTAAATAAAGAGCATTTATGTAAGAGGAGCTATGGTTTGTGTCAGTTTCATAATCAGAGTTGAACTACATAAGGTGCATATGAGTAGGAAACCCAGTTCTTTTTTTGTGGGCGTGCTCATGGTTCTTGCTGTATTGGAGATGCTGGAAAGAAGAGCTTGCTTCTTGCGTGAAAACAGAGTGTGTTTCATGGATGAGAACACTGGTCTGAATTTCCCTTCAGAAACGGAGTTAAACCCCAGGATCTATGTTTTCCTACAAGCAAGAGTTCATTTGTGTTAAACCAAGTGAATTTGGGGCTCAAATGATTTTACACAGTTCTGGAACCCAACGCGATTCAAACTATTAACTAAAGAGTTTTCATATAAGAGGAGCTGTGGTTTGTATCAGTTTCTTAAGCAGAGTTGATCTACATATGGTCCTTATGAGTAGGAAACACAGTTCTTTTTTTCTGGGCATGCTCATGGTTCTTGCTGTATTGGAGATGCTGGAAAGAAGAGCTTGCTTCTTGCATGAAAACTGAGTGTGTTTCATGGATGAGAACACTGGTCTGAATTTCCCTTCAGAAACGAAGTTATACCACATTATCTATGTTTTCCTACAAGCAAGAGTTCATTTGTGTTAAACCAAGTGAATTTAGGGCTCAAATGATTTTTCACAGCTCTGGAACCCCCAAGCGATTCTCACAATTAACTAAAGAGCATATATGTAAGAGGACCTGTGGTTTGTATCAGTTTCATAAGCAGTGTTGAACTTCATAAGATCTGTATGAGTAGGCAAATCAGTTCTTTTTTATGCGCATACTCATGGTTCTTGCTGTATTGGAGATGCTGGAAAGAAGAGCTTGCTTCTTGCGTGAAAACAGAGTGTGTTTCATGGATGAGAACACTGGTCTGATTTTCCTTTCAGAAATGGAGTTAAACACCAGGATCTGTGTCTTCCTACAAGCAAGAGTTCATTTCTGGTATACCAAGTATATTTGGGGCTCAAATGATTTAACACAGTTCTGGAATCCAATGCGATTCAAACTATTAACTAAAGAGCATTTATATAAGAGGAGCTGTGGTTTGTATCAGTTTCATAAGCAGCTTTTACTACATAAGCTCCGTAAGAGTAGGAAACACAGTTCTTTTTTTCTGGGCATGCTCATGGTTCTTGCTGTATTGGAGATGCTGGAAAGAAGAGCTTGCTTCTTGCGTGAAAACAGAGTGTGTTTCATGGATGAGAACACTGGTCTGAATTTCCCTTCAGAAACGGAGTTAAACCACAGGATCTGTGTCTTCCTACAAGCAAGAGTTCATTTCTGGTAAACCAGGTGAATTTTGGGCTCAAATGATTTTTCACAGTTCTGGAACCCAACATGATTCTTCCTATTAACTAAAGAGCATTTATTTAGAGAAGCTGTGGTTTGTATCACTTTCATAAGCAGAGTTGAACTACATATGGTCATTATGAGTAGGAAACAAAGTTCTTCTTTTCTGGGCATGCTCATTGTTCTTGCTGTATTGGAGACATTGGAAAGAAGAGTTTTCTTCTTGTGTGAAAACAGAGTGTGTTTCATGGATGAGAACAATGGTTTGAATTTCCCTTCAGAAACGGAGTTAAACCACAGGATCTGTGTCTTCCTACAAGCAAGAATTCATTTCTGGTAAACCACGTGAATTTCGTGCTCAAATGATTTTTCACAGTTCAACAACCCAACACGATTCTCACAATTAACTAACGAGAATTTACATAAGAGGAGCTGTGGTTTGTATCAGTTTCATAAGCAGAATTGAACTGCATATGGTCTGTATGTGTAGGAAACACAGTTCTGTTTTTCTGGGCATGCTCATCTTTCTTGCTGTATTGGATACACTGGAAGGAAGAGCTTGCTTCTTGCCTTAAAACAGAGTATGTTTCATGTATGAGAACACTGATGTGAATTTCCCTTTAGAAACGGAGTTAAACCCAAGGATCTGTGTCTTCCTACAAGCAAGAGTTCATTTCTGGTAAAACAAGTGAATTTTGGGCTCAACTCATTTTTCACAATTCAACAACCCAATGCGATTCTCACTATTAACAAAAGAGCATTTATGTAAGAGGAGTCGTGGTTTTTGTCAGTTTCATAAGCAGAGTTGAAGTACATATGGTCTGTATGAGTAGGAAACACAGTTCTTTTTTGATGGGCATGCTCATGATTCTTGCTGTATTGGAGAAGCTGGAAAGAAGAGCTTGCTTCTTGCGTGAAAACAGAGTGTGTTTCATGGATGAAAACACTGGTCTGAATTTCCCTTCAGATACGGAGTTAAACCCCAGGATCTGTGTCTTCCGACAGGCAAGAGTTCATTTCTGGTAAAAACAAGTGAATTTTGGGTTCAAATGATTTTTCACAGTTCAATGACCCAAGGAGATTCTCACTATTAACTAAAGGGGATTTATGTAAGAGGAGCTGTGGTTTGTATCAGTTTCATAAGCAGAGATGAACTACATAAGTTCCGTATGAGTAGGAAACACAGTTGTTTTTTTCAGGGCATGCTAATGGTTCTTGCTGTATTTGAGATGCTGGAAAGAAGAGCTTGCTTCTTGCGATAAAACAGAGTGTGTTTCATGGATGACAACACTGGTCTGAATTTCCCTTCAGAAACGGAGTTAAACCACAGGATCTGTGTCTTCCTACAAGCAAGAGTTCATTTCTGGTAAACCAAGTGAATTTTGGGCTCAATGATTTACACAGTTCTCGATCCCAAAGCGATTCTCACTATTAACTAAAGAGCATTTATTTAGAGAAGCTGTGGTTTGTATCAGTTTCATAAGCAGTGTTGAACTATATATGGTCCGAATGAGTAGGAAACAAAGTTCTTTTTTTCACGCATGCTAATGGTTCTTGTTGTATTGGATACGCTGGAATGAAGAGCTTGCTTTTTGTTCTAAAACAGCGTGAGTCTCATGGATGAGAACACTGGTCTGAATTTCCCTTCAGAAACGGAGTTAAACCCCAGGATCTGTGTCTTCCTACAAGCAAGAGTTCATTTCTGGTAAACCCAGTGAATTTTGGGCTCAACTGATTTTACACTGTACCCGAACACAACAAGATTCTCACTATTAACTAAAGAGGATTTATGTAAGAGGAGCTGTCGTTTGTATCAATTTCAGAGGCAGAATTGAACTACATATGGTCCTTATGAGTAGGAAACACAGTTCTTTTTTCTGGGCATGCTCATGGTTCTTGCTGTATTGGAGATGCTGGAAAGAAGAGCTTGCTTCTTGTGTGAAAACAGAGTGTGTTTCATGGATGAGAACACTGGTCTGAATTTCCCTTCAGAAACGAAGTTATACCACATTATATATGTTTTCCTACAAGCAAGAGTTCATTTGTGTTAAACCTAGTGAATTTAGGGCTCAAATGATTTTTCAGAGCTCTGGAACCCAAAGCGATTCTCACAATTAACTAAAGAGCATATATGTAAGAGGACCTGTGGTTTGTATCAGTTTCATAAGCAGTGTTGTACTTCATAAGATCTGTATGAGTAGGCAATTCAGTTCTTTTTTCTGCGCATACTCATGGTTCTTGCTGTATTGGAGATGCTGGAAAGAAGAGCTTGCTTCATGCGTGAAAACAGAGTGTGTTTCATGGTTGAGAACACTGGTCTGAATTTCCCTTCAGAAACAGAGTTAAACCACAGGATCTGTGTCTTCCTACAAGCAAGAGTTCATTTCTTGTAAACAAAGTGAATTTTGGGTTCAAATTATTTTTCACAGTTCAACAACCCAACGCGATTCTCACAATTAAGTAAAGAGCATTTATGTAAGAGGAGCTGTAGTTTGTATCAGTTTAGGAAGCAGAGTTGAACTACATATGGTCCTTATGAGTAGGAAACACATTTCTTTTTTTCTGGGCATACTCATTGTTCTTGCTGTATTGGAGATGAAGGAAAGAAGAGCTTGCTTCTTGTGTGAAAACAGAGTGTGTTTCATGGATGAGAACACTGGTCTGAATTTCCCTTCAGAAACGGAGTTTAACCACAGGATCTATGTTTCCTACAAACAAGAGTTCATTTCTGGTAAACCAAGTGAATTTGGGGCTCAAGTGATTTCACACAGTCCTGGAACCCAACACGATTCTCACAATTAACTAAAGAGCATTTATGTAAGCGGAGCTGTGGGTTGTATCAGTTTCATAAGTAGAATTGAACTGCATATGGTCTGTATGTGTAGGAAACACAGTTCTGTTTTTTCTGGCATGCTCATCTTTCTTGCTGTATTGGATACGCTGGAAGGAAGTGCTTGCTTCTTTCGTTAAAACAGAATGTGTTTCATGGATGAGAACACTGGTTTGAATTTCCCTTCAGAAACGGAGTTAAACCCAAGGATCTGTGTCTTCCTACAAGCAAGAGTTCAATTTTGGTAAAAATTGAATTTGGGGCTCAAATGATTTTACACAGTTCTGGAACCCATCGTGATTCAAACTATTTACGAAAGAGCATTTATGTAAGAGGAGCTCTGGTTTGTATCAGTGTCATAAGCAGAGTTGAACTACATAAGGTCTGTATGAGCAGGAAACACAGTACTTTTTTTCTGGGCTTGATCATGATTCTTGCTGTACTGGAAACACTAGAAAAAGAGCTTGCTTCTTGCATGAAAACAGAGTGTGTTTCATGGATGAGTACACTGGTCTGAATTTCCTGTCAGACACGGAGTTAAACCCAAGGATCTGTGTCTTCCTACAAGCAAGAGTTCATTTCTGGTAAAACAAGTGAATTTTGGGCTCAACTCATTTTTCACAATTCAACAACCCAATGCGATTCTCACTATTATCTAAAGAGCATTTATGTAAGAGGAGCCGTGGTTTTTGTCAGTTTCATAAGCAGAGTTGAAGTACAGATGGTCCGAATTAGTAGGAAACACAGTTCTTTTTTGATGGGCATGCTCATGATTCTTGCTGTATTGGAGAAGCTGGAAAGAAGAGCTTGCTTCTTGCGTGAAAACAGAGTGTGTTTCATGGATGAAAACACTGGTCTGAATTTCCCTTCAGAAACGAAGTTAAACCACATGATGTAAGTTTTCCTACAAGCAAGAGTTCATGTGTGTTAATCCAAGTGAATTTGGGGCTCAAATGATTTTTCACAGTTCTGGAACCCAACGCGATTCTCACAATTAACTAAAGAGCATTTATGTAAGAGGAGCTGTGGTTTGTATCAGTTTCATAAGCAGAATTGAACTGCATATGGTCTGTATGAGTAGGAAACACAGTTCTGTTTTTCTGGGCGTGCTCATCTTTCTTGCTGTATTGGATACATTGGAAAGAAGAGCTTGCTTCTTGCGCTAAAACAGAATGTGTTTCATGGATGAGAACACTGGTCTGAATTTCCCTTCAGAAACGGAGTTAAACCCCAGGATCTGTGTCTTCCTACAAGCAAGAGTTCATTTCTGGTAAACCCAGTGAATTTTGGTCTCAACTGATTTTACACTGTACAAGAACACAACAAGATTCTCACTATTAACTAAAGAGGATTTATGTAAGAGGAGCTGTGGTTTGTATCAACTTCAGAGTCAGAATTGAACTATATATGGTCCTTATAAGTAGGAAACACAGTTCTTTTTTCTGGGCATTCTCATGGTTCTTGCTGTATTGGAGATGGTGGAAAGAAGAGCTTGCTTCTTCTGTGAAAACAGAGTGTGTTTCATGGATGAGAACACTGGTCTGAATTTCCCTTCAGAAACGAAGTTAAACCACATTATGTATGTTTTCCAACAAGCAAGAGTTCATGTGTGTTAATCCAAGTGAATTTGGGGCTCAAATGATTTTTCACAGTTCTGGAACCCAAAGCGATTCTCACAATTAACTAAAGAGCATTTATGTAAGAGTAGATGTGGTTTGTATAAGTTTCATAAGCAGAGTTGAACTACATATGGTCCTTATGAGTAGGAAACACAGTTCTTTTTTTCTGGGAATGCTCATGGTTCTTGATGTATTAGAGATGCTGGAAAGAAGAGCTTGCTTCTTGCATAAAAACAGAGTGTGTTTCATGGATGAGAACACTGGTCTGAATTTCCCTTCAGAAAAGGAGTTAAACCCCATGGTCTGTGTTTCCTACAAGCAAGAGGTCAATTCTGGTATACCAAGTGAATTTGGGGCTCAAATGATTTTACACAGTCCTGGAACCAAACGAGATGCAAACTATTAAATAAAGAGCATTTATGTAAGAGGAGCTATGGTTTGTGTCAGTTTCATAATCAGAGTTGAACTACATAAGGTGCATATGAGTAGGAAACCCAGTTCTTTTTTTGTGGGCGTGCTCATGGTTCTTGCTGTATTGGAGATGCTGGAAAGAAGAGCTTGCTTCTTGCGTGAAAACAGAGTGTGTTTCATGGATGAGAACACTGGTCTGAATTTCCCTTCAGAAACGGAGTTAAACCCCAGGATCTATGTTTTCCTACAAGCAAGAGTTCATTTGTGTTAAACCAAGTGAATTTGGGGCTCAAATGATTTTACACAGTTCTGGAACCCAACGCGATTCAAACTATTAACTAAAGAGTGTTCATATAAGAGGAGCTGTGGTTTGTATCAGTTTCTTAAGCAGAGTTGATCTACATATGGTCCTTATGAGTAGGAAACACAGTTCTTTTTTTCTGGGCATGCTCATGGTTCTTGCTGTATTGGAGATGCTGGAAAGAAGAGCTTGCTTCTTGCATGAAAACTGAGTGTGTTTCATGGATGAGAACACTGGTCTGAATTTCCCTTCAGAAACGATGTTATACCACATTATCTATGTTTTCCTACAAGCAAGAGTTCATTTGTGTTAAACCAAGTGAATTTAGGGCTCAAATGATTTTTCACAGCTCTGGAACCCAAAGCGATTCTCACAATTAACTAAAGAGCATATATGTAAGAGGACCTGTGGTTTGTATCAGTTTCATAAGCAGTGTTGAACTTCATAAGATCTGTATGAGTAGGCAAGTCAGTTCTTTTTTATGCGCATACTCATGGTTCTTGCTGTATTGGAGATGCTGGAAAGAAGAGCTTGCTTCTTGCGTGAAAACAGAGTGTGTTTCATGGATGAGAACACTGGTCTGATTTTCCTTTCAGAAATGGAGTTAAACACCAGGATCTGTGTCTTCCTACAAGCAAGAGTGCATTTCTGGTATACCAAGTATATTTGGGGCTCAAATGATTTAACACAGTTCTGGAATCCAATGCGATTCAAACTATTAACTAAAGAGCATTTATATAAGAGGAGCTGTGGTTTGTATCAGTTTCATAAGCAGCTTTTACTACATAAGCTCCGTAAGAGTAGGAAACACAGTTCTTTTTTTCTGGGCATGCTCATGGTTCTTGCTGTATTGGAGATGCTGGAAAGAAGAGCTTGCTTCTTGCGTGAAAACAGAGTGTGTTTCATGGATGAGAACACTGGTCTGAATTTCCCTTCAGAAACGGAGTTAAACCACAGGATCTGTGTCTTCCTACAAGCAAGAGTTCATTTCTGGTAAACCAAGTGAATTTTGGGCTCAAATGATTTTTCACAGTTCTGGAACCCAACATGATTCTTCCTATTAACTAAAGAGCATTTATTTAGAGAAGCTGTGGTTTGTATCACTTTCATAAGCAGAGTTGAACTACATATGGTCATTATGAGTAGGAAACAAAGTTCTTCTTTTCTGGGCATGCTCATTGTTCTTGCTGTATTGGAGACATTGGAAAGAAGAGTTTTCTTCTTGTGTGAAAACAGAGTGTGTTTCATGGATGAGAACAATGGTTTGAATTTCCCTTCAGAAACGGAGTTAAACCACAGGATCTGTGTCTTCCTACAAGCAAGAATTCATTTCTGGTAAACCACGTGAATTTCGTGCTCAAATGATTTTTCACAGTTCAACAACCCAACACGATTCTCACAATTAACTAACGAGAATTTACATAAGAGGAGCTGTGGTTTGTATCAGTTTCATAAGCAGAATTGAACTGCATATGGTCTGTATGTGTAGGAAACACAGTTCTGTTTTTCTGGGCATGCTCATCTTTCTTGCTGTATTGGATACACTGGAAGGAAGAGCTTGCTTCTTGCCTTAAAACAGAGTATGTTTCATGTATGAGAACACTGATGTGAATTTCCCTTTAGAAACGGAGTTAAACCCAAGGATCTGTGTCTTCCTACAAGCAAGAGTTCATTTCTGGTAAAACAAGTGAATTTTGGGCTCAACTCATTTTTCACAATTCAACAACCCAATGCGATTCTCACTATTAACTAAAGAGCATTTATGTAAGAGGAGTCGTGGTTTTTGTCAGTTTCATAAGCCGAGTTGAAGTACATATGGTCCGTATGAGTTGGAAACAAAGTTCTTTTTTGATGGGCATGCTCATGATTCTTGTTGTATTGGAGAAGCTGGAAAGAAGAGCTTGCTTCTTGCGTGAAAACAGAGTGTGTTTCATGGATGAAAACACTGGTCTGAATTTCCCTTCAGATACGGAGTTAAACCCCAGGATCTGTGTCTTCCGACAAGCAAGAGTTCATTTCTGGTAAAAACAAGAGAATTTTGGGTTCAAATGATTTTTCACAGTTCAATGACCCAAGGCGATTCTCACTATTAACTAAAGGGGATTTATGTAAGAGGAGCTGTGGTTTGTATCAGTTTCATAAGCAGAGATGAACTACATAAGTTTCGTATGAGTAGGAAACACAGTTGTTTTTTTCAGGGCATGCTAATGGTTCTTGCTGTATTTGAGATGCTGGAAAGAAGAGCTTGCTTCTTGTGATGAAACAGAGTGTGTTTCATGGATGACAACACTGGTCTGAATTTCCCTTCAGAACCGGAGTTAAACCACAGGATCTGTGTCTTCCTACAAGCAACAGTTCATTTCTGGTAAACCAAGTGAATTTTGGGCTCAATGATTTACACAGTTCTCGATCCCAAAGCGATTCTCACTATTAACTAAAGAGCATTTATTTAGAGAAGCTGTGGTTTGTGTCAGTTTCATAAGCAGTGTTGAACTATATATGGTCTGAATGAGTAGGAAACAAAGTTCTTTTTTTCAGGGCATGCTAATGGTTCTTGTTGTATTGGATACGCTGGAATGAAGAGCTTGCTTTTTGTTCTAAAACAGCGTGAGTCTCATGGATGAGAACACTTGTCTGAATTTCCCTTCAGAAACACAGTTAAACCCCTGGACCTGTGTCTTCCTACAAGCAAGAGTTCATTTCTGTTAAAACTAGTGAATTTTGGGCTCAATGATTTTACACAGTTCTCGATCCCAAAGCGAATCTCATTATTAACTAAAGAGCATTTATGTCGGAGGTCCGTGGTTTGTATCAGTTTCATAAGGAGAGTTGAATTACATATAGTCTGTATTAAGAGGAAACACAGATCTTTTTGTGGGCATGCTCATATTTCTTGCTCTATTGGAGACCCTGGAAATAAGAGCTTTCTTCTTGCTTGAAAACAGAATGTGTTTCATGGATGAGAACAATGATCTGAATTTCCCTTCAGAAACAGAGTTAAACCCCAGGATCTGTGTCTTCCTACAAGAAAGAGTTCATTTCTGGTAAACCAAGTGAATTTTGGTCTCAAATGATTTTACACAATTCACGAACCCAACGCGATTCCGACTATTAACTAAATAGCATTTATGTAAGTAGAGCTGTGGCTTGTATCAGTTTCATAAGCAGAGTGGAATGACAATGGTCCATATGATTAGGGAACACAATTCTTTTTTTCAGGGCATGCTCATGGTTCTTGCTTTATTGGAAACCCTGCAAAGAAGAGCTTTCTTCTTCCGTTAAAACAGAGTGTGTTTCAGGTATGAGAACACTGGTCTGAATTTCCCTTCAGAAACCGAGTTAAACCCCAGGATCTGTGTCTTCCTACAAACAAGAGTTCATTTCTGTTAAACCAAGTGAATTTGGGGCACAAATTTATTACACAGTTCATGAAACCAACGCGATTCATACTGTTAACTAAAGAGCATTTGAGTGAGAGGAGCTGTGGTTCGTATCAGTTTCATAAGCAGAGTTGAACTACATATGGTCCTTATGAGCAGGAAACACAGTACTTTTTTTCTGGGCATGATCATGATTCTTGCTGTACTGGAAACACTAGAAAGAAGAGCTTGCTTCTTGCGTGAAAACAGAGTGTGTTTCATGGATGAGAAGAATGGTCTGAATTTCCCTTCAGAACGGAGTTAAACCCCAGTGTCTGTGTCTTCCTACAAGAAAGTGTACATTTCTGGAAAACCAAGTGAATTTTGGGCTCAAATGATTTTTAGCATTTCACGAATCCAACGCGATGCTCCCTATTAACTAAAGAACATTTATGTAAGTGGAGTTCTGGTTTGTATCTGTTTCATAAGCAGAGTTGAACTACATATCGACCATATTAGTAGGAAACACAGTTCTTTTTTTCTGGGCTGGCTGATGTTTATTGCTGTAGTGGAGACGCTGGAAAGAAGAGCATGCTTCTTGCGTGAAAACAGAATGTGTTTCATGGATGAGAACACTGGTCTGAATTTCCCTTCAGAAACGGAGTTATACCGGAGGATCTTTGTCTTCCTACACCAAGAGTTCATTTCTGATAAACCAAGTGAATTTTTGGCTCAAATATTTTACACAGTTCATGAACTCAACGCAATTCTCACTATTAACTAAAGAGGATTTATGTAAGAGGAGCTGTTTTTTGTATCAGTTTCGTAAGTAGAGTTTCACTACATATACTCCCTATGAAGAGGAAACACAGATCATTTTTTCTGAGCATGTTCATGGTTCTTGCTGTATTGGAGACGGTGGAAAGAAGAGCTTGCTTCTTGCTTGAAAACAGAGTGTGTTTCATGGATGAGAACACTGGTCTCAATTTCCCTTCAGAAACGGAGTAAAACCCCAGGGTCTGTGTCATCCTACAAGCAAGAGTTCATTTCTGGTAAACCCAGTGAATATTGGGCTGAATGAATTTTTGCAGTTCACAAACCCAAGGCGATGCTCACTATTAGCTAAAGAGTATTTTTTTAAGAGGAGCTGTGGTTTGTATCAGTTTCATTAGCAGAGTTGAACTACATATGGTCTGTATAAGTAGGAAACACAGTTCTTTTTTCTGGGCATTCTCATGGTTCTTGCTGTGATGGAGACGTTGGAAAGAAGAGCTTGCTTCTTGCGTTAAAACACAGTGTGTATCATGGATGAGAACTCTGGTCTGAATTTCCCTTCAGAAACGGAGTTAAACCCCAGCATCTGTGTCTTCCTACAAGCAAGAGTTCATTTGTGGTAATCCAAGTGAATTATGGGCTCAAATTAATTTACACAGTTCAGAAAACCATTGCGATTCTAACTATTAACTAAAGAGCATTTATGTAATAGGAGCTGTGGTTTGTATCAGTTTCATAAACAGAGTTGAACTGCATATGATCTTTATGAGTAGGAAATAATGTTCTTTTTTCTGGACATTCTCAAGGTTCTTGCTGTATTGGAGACTCAGGAAAGAAGAGGATGCTTCCTGCGTTCAAACAGCATGTGTTTCATGGATGAAAACACTGGTCTGAATTTCCCTTCAGAAACGGAGTAAAACCCCAGGGTCTGTGTCATCCTACAAGCAAGCGTTCATTTCTGGTAAACCCAGTGAATTTTGGGCTCAATGATTTTTTGCAGTTCACGAACCCAACGCGATGCTCACTATTAACTAAAGAGCATTTTTTTAAGAGGAGCTGTGGTTTGTATCAGTTTCCTTAGCAGAGTTGAACTACATATGGTCTGTATAAGTGGAAAACACAGTTCATTTCTTCTGGGCATTCTCATGGTTCTTGATATATTAGAGACTCAGGAAAGAAGAGGATGCTTCCTGCATTCAAACAGCATGTGTTTCATGGATGAGAACACTGGTCTGAATTTCCCTTCAGAAACGGAGTTAAACCCCAGGATCTGTGTCTTCCTACATGCAAGAGTTCATTTCTGGTAAACCCAGTGATTTTTGGGCTCAAATGATTTTACACAGTTCTCGAACCCAAGGCGATTCTCTCTATTAACTTAAGAGCATTTATGTAAGAGGAGCGGTGTATTTATCAGTTTCATAAGCAGACATGATCTACATATGGTCCATTTGAGTAGGAAACACAGTTCTTTTTTGATGGCATGCTCATGTTTCTTGCTGTATTGGAGAGGCTGGAAAGAGGAGCTTGCTTCTTGTGTTAAAACAGAGTGTGTTTCATGGATGAGAACTCCTGTCTAAATTTCCCCTCAAAAACGGAGTTAAACCCAGGATCTGTGGCTTAATACAAGCAAGAGTTCATTTCTGGTAAACCAAGTGAATTTTGGGCTCAAATGATATTACACAGTTCAAGAACCCAACGTGATTATCACTATTAACTAAAGAGCATTTATGTAAGAGGAGTTTTGGTTTATATCTGTTTCATAAGCAAAGTTGAACTACATATTGTCCATATGAGTAGGAAACACAGTTCTATTTTTCTGGGCAGTCTCATATTTCTTACTGTACTGGAGACACTGGAACGAAGAGCTTGCTTCTTGCGTAAAAACAGAGTGTGTTTCATGGATGAGAACACAGGTCTGAATTTCCCTTCAGAAACAGAGTAAAACCCCAGGATCTGTGTCTTCCTACAAGCAAGAGTTCATTTCTGTTCAACCAAGTGAATTTTGGGCACAAATATTTTATACAGTTTATGAACCCAACGCGCTTCTCACTCTTAACTAAAGAGCATTTATGTAAGAGGAGCTCTTGTTTGTATCAGTTTCATAAGCAGAGTTGAACTACATATGGTCCATATGAGTAGGAAACACAGTTCTTTTTTTCAGGGCATGCTAATGGTTATTGCTGTATTTGAGACGCTGGAAAGAAGAGCTTGCTTCTTGTTATAAAACAGAGTGTTTCTTGCATGAGAACATGGGTCTGAATTTCCCTTCAGAAACAGAGTTAAACCCCAGGATCTGTGTCTTCCTACAAGCAAGAGTTCATTTCTGTTATACCCAGTGAATTTTGGGCTCAAATGATTTTACACAGTTCATGAACCCAACGCGATTCTCACTATTAGCTAAAGAGCATTTATGTAAGAGGAGCCGTGGTTTGTATCAATTTTATAAGCAGAGTTGAACTACATTATGTCTGTATGAGTAGGAAACACAGTTCATTTTTTCTGGAAATGCTCATGATTCTTGCTGTTTTAGACATGCTGGAAAGACTAGGACACTTCTTGCGTTAAATCAGAGTTTGTTTTACGGGTGAGAACACTGGTCTGAATTTCCCTACATAAACGGAGTAAAACCCCAAGATCTTTGTCTTCCTCCAAGCAAGAGTTCATTTCTGGTAAACCCAGTGAATTTGGGGCTAAAAAGATTTTACACAGTTCACGAACCCAACGCGATTCTCACTAATAAGTAAAGAGCATTTATGGAAGAAGAGCTGTTGTGTTTATCAGTTTCATAAGCAGAGTTGAACTATATTTTGACTGTATGAGAAGAAAACACAGTTCTTTTTTTCAGGGCATGCTCATTGTCCTTGCTGCATTGGGGTTTCTTGAAAGGAGAGCTTGCTTTTTGTGTGAAAACAGATTGTGTTTCATGGATGAGAACACTGGGCTGAATTTCCTTTCAGAAATGGAGTTAAACCCCAGTATCTTTGTCTTCGGACAAACAAGAATTCATTTCTGTAAAACCAAGTGAATATTGGGTACAAATATTTTACTAAGTTCATGAACCCAACGCGATTCTCACTATTAACTAAAGAGCATTTCTGTAAGAGGAGACGTGGTTTGTATCAGTTTCATAAGCAGAGTTGAACTACCTTTGGACTGTAGGAGTAGGAAACACAGTTCTTTTTTTCTGGGCATGCTCATGGTTCTTGCTGCATTGGAGTTGCTGGAAAGAAGAGCTTGCTTCTTGCGTTAAAACAGAGTATGTTTCATGGATGAGAACACTGGTCTGAATTTCCCTTCAGAAATAGTGGTAAACCCCAGGTTCTGTGTCTTCCTACAAAAAGAGTTCATTTCTGGTAAACCAAGTGAATTTGGAGCTCAAATGATTTTACACAGTTCAAGAACCCAACGCGATTCTCACTATTAACTAAGGAGCATTTATGTAAGAGGTGCTGTGGTTTGTATCAGTTTTATAAGCATATTTGAACTACATATGGTCCGTATGAGTAGGAAACAATTCTTTTTTCAGGCCATGATCATGGTCCTTGCTTTATTGGAGACGCTGGAAAGAAGAGCTTGCTTCTTTCGTTAAAACAGAGTGTGTTTCATGGATAAGAACACTGGACTGAATTTCCCTTCAGAAATTGGGTTAAACCCCAGGATCTTTGTCTTCTTGCAAACAAGATTTCATTTCTGGTAAATCAAGTGAATTTTGGGCACAAATAAATCAGTTCATGAACCCAACATGATTCTCACTATAAACTAAAGAGAATTTAAGTAAAGGAAGCTGGGGACTGTATGAGTTTCATAAGCAGTGTTGAACTACATATTGTCTGTATGAGTAGGAAAAACAGTTCTTTTTTTGTGGGCAGGCTCATATTTCTTACAGTACTGGAGACGCTGGAAAGAAAAGCTTGCTTCTTGCGTGAAAACAGAGCACTTTCATGGATGAGAACACTGGTCTCAATTTCCCTTCAGTAACGGAATTAAACCCAAGGATCTGTGTCTTCCTACAAGCAAGAGTTCATTTCTGGTAAACCCAGTGAATTTTGGGCTCAAATGATTTTACTCAGTTCACGATCCAACGCGATTCTGACTATTATCTAAATAGCATTTATGTAAGAGGAGCAGTGGTTTGTATCAGTTTCATAAGCAGAGTTTAACTACATTTGGTCTGTATGAGAAGGAAACACAGTTCTTTTTTTCAGGGCATGCTCATGGTTTTTGCTGTATTGGAGAGGCTGGAAAGAAGAGCTTGCTTCTTGCGGTAAAACAGAGTGTGTTTCATGGATTAGAACACAGGTCTGAATTTCCCTTCTGTATCAGAGTTAAACCCCAGTGTCTTTGTCATCCTATAAGCAAGAGATCATTTCTGATAAACCAATTGAATCCTTGGCTCAAATGATTTTACACAGTTCTAGAAGCCAACACGATTATCACTATTAACTAAAGAGCATTTGAGTGAGAAGAGCTGTGGTTTGTATCAGTTTCATAATCAGAGTTGAACTACATATGGACCGTATGCGTAGGAAACACAGTTCTTTTTTTCTGGGCATGGTATTATTTCTTGCTGTATTGGAGACGCTGGAAAGAAGAGCTTGCTTCTTGCGTGAAAACAGAGTGTGTTTCATGAGTGAGAACACTGGTCTGAATTTCCCTTCATAAACGGAGTTAAACCCCAGGATCTGTGTCTTCCTCCAAGCAAGAGTTCATTTCTGGTAAACCCAGTGAATTTTGGGCTCAAATGGTTTTACACAGTTCACGAACTCAACGCGATTCTCACTATTTACTAAAGAGCATTTATGTGCCAGGAGCTGTGGTTTGTATCAGTTTCAAGAGCAGAGTAACTACATGTGGACTGTATGAGTAGGAAACAGTTCTTTTTTTCAGGCCATGCACATGGTCCTTGCTTTATTTGAGATGATGAAAAGAAGAGCTTGCTTCTTGAGTTAAAACAGAGTGTGTTTCACGGATGAGACCACTGGTCTGAATTTCCCTTCATAAACGGAGTTAAACCCCAGGATCTGTGTCTTCCTCCAAGCAAGAGGTCATTTCTGGTAAACCCAGTGAATTTTAGGCTCAAATGGTTTTACACAGTTCACGAACCCAACGAGATTCTCACTATTAACTAAATAGCATTTATGTAAGAGGAGCTGTGGTTTGTATCAGTTTTATAAGCAGAGTTGAACTACATATGGTCCGTATGAGTAGGAAACACAGTTCTTTTCTCTGGGCAGGCTCATATTTCTTGCTGTACTAGAGATGCTTGAAAGAAGACCTTGCTTCTTGCGATAAAACACAGTGTGTTTCATGGATAAGAATACTGGTCTGAATTTCCCTTCAGAAACAGTGTTATATCCCCAGGATATGTGGCTTCCTAGAAACAGGAGTTCATTTCTGGTAAACCAAGTGAATTTTGGACTCAAATAATTTTACACAGTTCACGAACCCAATGCGAATCTCACTATTAACTAAATAGCATTTATGTAAGAGGAGTTGTCGTTTGTATCAGTTTCATAAGCAGAGTTGAACTACATATGGTCCGTATGAGTAGGAAACACAGTTCTTTTCTCTGGGCAGGCTCATATTTCTTGCTGTACTAGAGACGCTTGAAAGAAGACCTTGCTTCTTGCGATAAAACACAGTGTTTCATGGATGAGAACTGTGGTCTAAATTTCTCTTCAGAAACGGAGTTACACCCCAGCATCTGTGTCTTCCTACAATCAAGAATTCATTTCTGGTAAACCCAGAGAGTTTTGGGCTCAAATGGTTTTACACAGTTCACGAAAAAAACGCGATTCAAACTATCACCTAAGGAGCATTTATATAAGAGGAGCTGTGTTCTGTATCAGTTTCATAAGCAGAGTTGATCTACATTAGGTCTATATGAGAAGGAAACACAGTTCTTTTTTTCAGGGCATGCTCATGGTTCTTGCTGTATTGGGTTGCTGGAAACAAGATCTTGCTTCTTGTGGTAAAACCCAGTGTGTTTCATGGATAAGAATACTGGTCTGAATTTCCCTTCAGAAACAGTGTTATATCCCCAGGATATGTGGCTTCCTAGAAACAGGAGTTCATTTCTGGTAAACCAAGTGATTTTGGGGCTCAAATGATTTTACGCAGTTCAAGAACCCAACTCGATTCTCACTATTAACTAAAGAGCATTTATGTAAGAGGAGCTGTGGTTTGTATCAGTTTTATAAGCAGAGTTGAACTACATATGGTCCGTATGAGTAGGAAACACAGTTCTTTTTTTCTGGGCATGGTATTATTTCTTGCTGTATTGGAGACGCTGGAAAGAAGAGCTTGCTTCTTGCGTGAAAACAGATTGTGTTTCATGGATGAGAACACTGTTCTGTACTTCCCTTCAGAAACGGTGTTAAACCCCAGGATCTGTGTCTTCCTACAAGCAAGAATTCATTTCTGGAAAACCCAGTGAATTTTGGTCTGAAATGGTTTTACCCGGTTCACGAACTCAATGTGATTTTCACTATTTACTAAAGAGCATTTATGTATGAGGAGCTGTGGTTTGTATCAGTTTCAAGAGCAGAGTTGAACTACATTTGGTCTGTATGAGAAGGAAACACAGTTCTGTTTTTCAGGGCATGCTCATGGTTCTTGCTGTATTGGATAGGCTGGAAAGAAGAGCTGGCTTCTTGCAGTAAAACAGAGTGTGTTTCATGGATGGGAACACAGGTCTGAATTTCCCTTCAGTATAGGCGTTAAACCCCAGTATCTTTGTCTTCCTACAAGCAAGAGTTCATTTCTGGTACACCATGTGAATTTTGGTCTCAAATGATTTTACACAGTTCACGAACCCAACGCGATTCTCACTATTAACTAAATAGCATTTATGTAAGAGGAGCTGTGGTTTGTATCAGTTTCATAAGCAGAGTTGAACTACATTTGGTCTGTATGAGAAGGAAACACAGTTCTTTTTTTCAGGGCATGCTCATGGTTCTTGCTGTATTGGGTTGCTGGAAAGAAGACCTTGCTCCTTGTGGTAAAACAGAGTGTGTTTCATGGATTAGAATACTGGTCTGAATTTCCCTTCAGAAACAGTGTTATACCCGCAGGATCTGTGGCTTCCTAGAAGCAGGAGTTCATTTCCGGTAAACCAAGTGAATTTTGGGCTCAAATAATTTTACGCAGTTCTAGAACCCAACTCGATTCTCACTATTAACTAAAGAGCATTTATGTAAGAGGAGCTGTGGTTTCTATCAGTTTTATAAGCAGAGTTGTACTAAATATGGTCCGTATGAGTAGGAAACACAGTTCTATTTTCTGGGCAGGCTCATATTTCTTGCTGTACTGGAGACGCTTAACAGAAGAGCTTGCTTCTTGCGTTAAAACAGAGTGTGTTTCATGGATGAGAACAGTGGTCTAAATTTCTCTTCAGAAACGGAGTTACACCACAGGATCTGTGTCTTCCTACAATCAAGAGTTCATTTCTTGTAAACCCAGAGAGTTTTTGGCTCAAATGGTTTTACACAGTTCACGAACCCAACGCGATTCTCACTATTACCTAAGGAGCATTTATATAAGAGGAGCTGTGTTCTGTATCAGTTTCATAAGCAGAGTTGAACTACATTTGGTCTGTTTGAGAAGGAAACACAGTTCTTTTTTTCAGGGCATGCTCATGGTTCTTGCTGTATTGGGTTGCTGGAAAGAAGATCTTGCTTCTTGCGGTAAAACAGAGGGTGTTTCATGGATAAGAATACTGGTGTGAATTTCCCTTCAGAAACAGTGTTATAACCCCAGGATCTGTGGCTTCCTAGAAACAGGAGTTCATTTCTGGTAAACCCAGTGAATTTTGGGCTCAAATGGTTTTACACAGTTCACGCACTCAACGCGATTCTCACTATTTATTAAAGAGCATTTATGTATGAGGAGCTGTGGTTTGTATCAGTTTTAAGTGCAGAGTTGAACTACATTTGGACTGTATGAGTATGAAACAGTTCTTTTTTATGGGCAATGTTCATGGTACTTGCTATATTGGAGATGCTGGAAAGAAGAGCTTGCTTCTTGAGTTAAAACAGAGTGTGTATCATGGATGAGAACACTGTTCTGTATTTCCCTTCAGAAATGGAGTTAAACCCTAGGATCTGTTTCTTCCTACAAGCAAGAGTTCATTTCTGTTATACCCAGTGAATTTTGTGCTCAAATGGTTTTACACAGTTCACGAACTCAACTCGATTCTCACTATATACTAAAGAGCATTTATGTATGTGGAGCTGTGGTTTGTATCAGTTTCATAAGCAGAGTTGAACTCCATTTGGTCTGTATGAGAAGGAAACACAGTACTGTTTTTCAGGCCATGCACATGGTTCTTGCTGTATTGGAGAGGCAGGAAAGGAGAGAATGCTTCTTGCGGCAAAACAGAGTGTATTTCATGGATGAGAACACAGGTCTGAATTTTTCTTCAGAAATGGAGTTAAACCCCAGGATCTGTGGCTTCCTACAAACAAGAGTTCATTTCTGTTAAACCAAGTGAATTTGGGGCACAAATTTATTACACAGTTCATGAAACCAACGCGATTCATAATGTTAACTAAAGAGCATTTGTGTGAGAGGAGCTGTGGTTCGTATCAGTTTCATAAGCAGAGTTGAACTACATATGGTCCTTATGAGCAGGAAACACAGTACTTTTTTTCTGGGCATGATCATGATTCTTGCTGTACTGGAAACACTAGAAAGAAGAGCTTGCTTCTTGCGTGAAAACAGAGTGTGTTTCATGGATGAGAAGAATGGTCTGAATTTCCCTTCAGAACGGAGTTAAACCCCAGTGTCTGTGTCTTCCTACAAGAAAGTGTACATTTCTGGAAAACCAAGTGAATTTTGGGCTCAAATGATTTTTAGCATTTCACGAATCCAACGCGATGCTCCCTATTAACTAAAGAACATTTATGTAAGTGGAGTTCTGGTTTGTATCTGTTTCATAAGCAGAGTTGAACTACATATCGACCGTATTAGTAGGAAACACAGTTCTTTTTTTCTGGGCTGGCTGATGTTTATTGCTGTAGTGGAGACGCTGGAAAGAAGAGCATGCTTCTTGCGTGAAAACAGAATGTGTTTCATGGATGAGAACACTGGTCTGAATTTCCCTTCAGAAACGGAGTTATACCGCAGGATCTTTGTCTTCCTACACCAAGAGTTCATTTCTGATAAACCAAGTGAATTTTTGGCTCAAATATTTTACACAGTTCATGAACTCAACGCGATTCTCACTATTAACTAAAGAGGATTTATGTAAGAGGAGCTGTTTTTTGTATCAGTTTCGTAAGCAGAGTTTCACTACATATACTCCCTACGAAGAGGAAACACAGATCATTTTTTCTGAGCATGTTCATGGTTCTTGCTGTATTGGAGACGCTGGAAAGAAGAGCTTGCTTCTTGCTTGAAAACAGAGTGTGTTTCACGGATGAGAACACTGGTCTGAATTTCCCTTCATAAACGGAGTTAAACCCCAGGATCTGTGTCTTCCTCCAAGCAAGAGGTCATTTCTGGTAAACCCAGTGAATTTTAGGCTCAAATGGTTTTACACAGTTCACGAACCCAACGAGATTCTCACTATTAACTAAATAGCATTTATGTAAGAGGAGCTGTGGTTTGTATCAGTTTTATAAGCAGAGTTGAACTACATATGGTCCGTATGAGTAGGAAACACAGTTCTTTTCTCTGGGCAGGCTCATATTTCTTGCTGTACTAGAGATGCTTGAAAGAAGACCTTGCTTCTTGCGATAAAACACAGTGTGTTTCATGGATAAGAATACTGGTCTGAATTTCCCTTCAGAAACAGTGTTATATCCCCAGGATATGTGGCTTCCTAGAAACAGGAGTTCATTTCTGGTAAACCAAGTGAATTTTGGACTCAAATAATTTTACACAGTTCACGAACCCAATGCGAATCTCACTATTAACTAAATAGCATTTATGTAAGAGGAGTTGTCGTTTGTATCAGTTTCATAAGCAGAGTTGAACTACATATGGTCCGTATGAGTAGGAAACACAGTTCTTTTCTCTGGGCAGGCTCATATTTCTTGCTGTACTAGAGACGCTTGAAAGAAGACCTTGCTTCTTGCGATAAAACACAGTGTTTCATGGATGAGAACTGTGGTCTAAATTTCTCTTCAGAAACGGAGTTACACCCCAGCATCTGTGTCTTCCTACAATCAAGAATTCATTTCTGGTAAACCCAGAGAGTTTTGGGCTCAAATGGTTTTACACAGTTCACGAAAAAAACGCGATTCAAACTATCACCTAAGGAGCATTTATATAAGAGGAGCTGTGTTCTGTATCAGTTTCATAAGCAGAGTTGATCTACATTAGGTCTATATGAGAAGGAAACACAGTTCTTTTTTTCAGGGCATGCTCATGGTTCTTGCTGTATTGGGTTGCTGGAAACAAGATCTTGCTTCTTGTGGTAAAACCCAGTGTGTTTCATGGATAAGAATACTGGTCTGAATTTCCCTTCAGAAACAGTGTTATATCCCCAGGATATGTGGCTTCCTAGAAACAGGAGTTCATTTCTGGTAAACCAAGTGATTTTGGGGCTCAAATGATTTTACGCAGTTCAAGAACCCAACTCGATTCTCACTATTAACTAAAGAGCATTTATGTAAGAGGAGCTGTGGTTTGTATCAGTTTTATAAGCAGAGTTGAACTACATATGGTCCGTATGAGTAGGAAACACAGTTCTTTTTTTCTGGGCATGGTATTATTTCTTGCTGTATTGGAGACGCTGGAAAGAAGAGCTTGCTTCTTGCGTGAAAACAGATTGTGTTTCATGGATGAGAACACTGTTCTGTACTTCCCTTCAGAAACGGTGTTAAACCCCAGGATCTGTGTCTTCCTACAAGCAAGAATTCATTTCTGGAAAACCCAGTGAATTTTGGTCTGAAATGGTTTTACCCGGTTCACGAACTCAATGTGATTTTCACTATTTACTAAAGAGCATTTATGTATGAGGAGCTGTGGTTTGTATCAGTTTCAAGAGCAGAGTTGAACTACATTTGGTCTGTATGAGAAGGAAACACAGTTCTGTTTTTCAGGGCATGCTCATGGTTCTTGCTGTATTGGATAGGCTGGAAAGAAGAGCTGGCTTCTTGCAGTAAAACAGAGTGTGTTTCATGGATGGGAACACAGGTCTGAATTTCCCTTCAGTATAGGCGTTAAACCCCAGTATCTTTGTCTTCCTACAAGCAAGAGTTCATTTCTGGTACACCATGTGAATTTTGGTCTCAAATGATTTTACACAGTTCACGAACCCAACGCGATTCTCACTATTAACTAAATAGCATTTATGTAAGAGGAGCTGTGGTTTGTATCAGTTTCATAAGCAGAGTTGAACTACATTTGGTCTGTATGAGAAGGAAACACAGTTCTTTTTTTCAGGGCATGCTCATGGTTCTTGCTGTATTGGGTTGCTGGAAAGAAGACCTTGCTCCTTGTGGTAAAACAGAGTGTGTTTCATGGATTAGAATACTGGTCTGAATTTCCCTTCAGAAACAGTGTTATACCCGCAGGATCTGTGGCTTCCTAGAAGCAGGAGTTCATTTCCGGTAAACCAAGTGAATTTTGGGCTCAAATAATTTTACGCAGTTCTAGAACCCAACTCGATTCTCACTATTAACTAAAGAGCATTTATGTAAGAGGAGCTGTGGTTTCTATCAGTTTTATAAGCAGAGTTGTACTAAATATGGTCCGTATGAGTAGGAAACACAGTTCTATTTTCTGGGCAGGCTCATATTTCTTGCTGTACTGGAGACGCTTAACAGAAGAGCTTGCTTCTTGCGTTAAAACAGAGTGTGTTTCATGGATGAGAACAGTGGTCTAAATTTCTCTTCAGAAACGGAGTTACACCACAGGATCTGTGTCTTCCTACAATCAAGAGTTCATTTCTTGTAAACCCAGAGAGTTTTTGGCTCAAATGGTTTTACACAGTTCACGAACCCAACGCGATTCTCACTATTACCTAAGGAGCATTTATATAAGAGGAGCTGTGTTCTGTATCAGTTTCATAAGCAGAGTTGAACTACATTTGGTCTGTTTGAGAAGGAAACACAGTTCTTTTTTTCAGGGCATGCTCATGGTTCTTGCTGTATTGGGTTGCTGGAAAGAAGATCTTGCTTCTTGCGGTAAAACAGAGGGTGTTTCATGGATAAGAATACTGGTGTGAATTTCCCTTCAGAAACAGTGTTATAACCCCAGGATCTGTGGCTTCCTAGAAACAGGAGTTCATTTCTGGTAAACCCAGTGAATTTTGGGCTCAAATGGTTTTACACAGTTCACGCACTCAACGCGATTCTCACTATTTATTAAAGAGCATTTATGTATGAGGAGCTGTGGTTTGTATCAGTTTTAAGTGCAGAGTTGAACTACATTTGGACTGTATGAGTATGAAACAGTTCTTTTTTATGGGCAATGTTCATGGTACTTGCTATATTGGAGATGCTGGAAAGAAGAGCTTGCTTCTTGAGTTAAAACAGAGTGTGTATCATGGATGAGAACACTGTTCTGTATTTCCCTTCAGAAATGGAGTTAAACCCTAGGATCTGTTTCTTCCTACAAGCAAGAGTTCATTTCTGTTATACCCAGTGAATTTTGTGCTCAAATGGTTTTACACAGTTCACGAACTCAACTCGATTCTCACTATATACTAAAGAGCATTTATGTATGTGGAGCTGTGGTTTGTATCAGTTTCATAAGCAGAGTTGAACTCCATTTGGTCTGTATGAGAAGGAAACACAGTACTGTTTTTCAGGCCATGCACATGGTTCTTGCTGTATTGGAGAGGCAGGAAAGGAGAGAATGCTTCTTGCGGCAAAACAGAGTGTATTTCATGGATGAGAACACAGGTCTGAATTTTTCTTCAGAAATGGAGTTAAACCCCAGGATCTGTGGCTTCCTACAAACAAGAGTTCATTTCTGTTAAACCAAGTGAATTTGGGGCACAAATTTATTACACAGTTCATGAAACCAACGCGATTCATACTGTTAACTAAAGAGCATTTGTGTGAGAGGAGCTGTGGTTCGTATCAGTTTCATAAGCAGAGTTGAACTACATATGGTCCTTATGAGCAGGAAACACAGTACTTTTTTTCTGGGCATGATCATGATTCTTGCTGTACTGGAAACACTAGAAAGAAGAGCTTGCTTCTTGCGTGAAAACAGAGTGTGTTTCATGGATGAGAAGAATGGTCTGAATTTCCCTTCAGAACGGAGTTAAACCCCAGTGTCTGTGTCTTCCTACAAGAAAGTGTACATTTCTGGAAAACCAAGTGAATTTTGGGCTCAAATGATTTTTAGCATTTCACGAATCCAACGCGATGCTCCCTATTAACTAAAGAACATTTATGTAAGTGGAGTTCTGGTTTGTATCTGTTTCATAAGCAGAGTTGAACTACATATCGACCGTATTAGTAGGAAACACAGTTCTTTTTTTCTGGGCTGGCTGATGTTTATTGCTGTAGTGGAGACGCTGGAAAGAAGAGCATGCTTCTTGCGTGAAAACAGAATGTGTTTCATGGATGAGAACACTGGTCTGAATTTCCCTTCAGAAACGGAGTTATACCGCAGGATCTTTGTCTTCCTACACCAAGAGTTCATTTCTGATAAACCAAGTGAATTTTTGGCTCAAATATTTTACACAGTTCATGAACTCAACGCGATTCTCACTATTAACTAAAGAGGATTTATGTAAGAGGAGCTGTTTTTTGTATCAGTTTCGTAAGCAGAGTTTCACTACATATACTCCCTATGAAGAGGAAACACAGATCATTTTTTCTGAGCATGTTCATGGTTCTTGCTGTATTGGAGACGCTGGAAAGAAGAGCTTGCTTCTTGCTTGAAAACAGAGTGTGTTTCACGGATGAGAACACTGGTCTGAATTTCCCTTCATAAACGGAGTTAAACCCCAGGATCTGTGTCTTCCTCCAAGCAAGAGGTCATTTCTGGTAAACCCAGTGAATTTTAGGCTCAAATGGTTTTACACAGTTCACGAACCCAACGAGATTCTCACTATTAACTAAATAGCATTTATGTAAGAGGAGCTGTGGTTTGTATCAGTTTTATAAGCAGAGTTGAACTACATATGGTCCGTATGAGTAGGAAACACAGTTCTTTTCTCTGGGCAGGCTCATATTTCTTGCTGTACTAGAGATGCTTGAAAGAAGACCTTGCTTCTTGCGATAAAACACAGTGTGTTTCATGGATAAGAATACTGGTCTGAATTTCCCTTCAGAAACAGTGTTATATCCCCAGGATATGTGGCTTCCTAGAAACAGGAGTTCATTTCTGGTAAACCAAGTGAATTTTGGACTCAAATAATTTTACACAGTTCACGAACCCAATGCGAATCTCACTATTAACTAAATAGCATTTATGTAAGAGGAGTTGTCGTTTGTATCAGTTTCATAAGCAGAGTTGAACTACATATGGTCCGTATGAGTAGGAAACACAGTTCTTTTCTCTGGGCAGGCTCATATTTCTTGCTGTACTAGAGACGCTTGAAAGAAGACCTTGCTTCTTGCGATAAAACACAGTGTTTCATGGATGAGAACTGTGGTCTAAATTTCTCTTCAGAAACGGAGTTACACCCCAGCATCTGTGTCTTCCTACAATCAAGAATTCATTTCTGGTAAACCCAGAGAGTTTTGGGCTCAAATGGTTTTACACAGTTCACGAAAAAAACGCGATTCAAACTATCACCTAAGGAGCATTTATATAAGAGGAGCTGTGTTCTGTATCAGTTTCATAAGCAGAGTTGATCTACATTAGGTCTATATGAGAAGGAAACACAGTTCTTTTTTTCAGGGCATGCTCATGGTTCTTGCTGTATTGGGTTGCTGGAAACAAGATCTTGCTTCTTGTGGTAAAACCCAGTGTGTTTCATGGATAAGAATACTGGTCTGAATTTCCCTTCAGAAACAGTGTTATATCCCCAGGATATGTGGCTTCCTAGAAACAGGAGTTCATTTCTGGTAAACCAAGTGATTTTGGGGCTCAAATGATTTTACGCAGTTCAAGAACCCAACTCGATTCTCACTATTAACTAAAGAGCATTTATGTAAGAGGAGCTGTGGTTTGTATCAGTTTTATAAGCAGAGTTGAACTACATATGGTCCGTATGAGTAGGAAACACAGTTCTTTTTTTCTGGGCATGGTATTATTTCTTGCTGTATTGGAGACGCTGGAAAGAAGAGCTTGCTTCTTGCGTGAAAACAGATTGTGTTTCATGGATGAGAACACTGTTCTGTACTTCCCTTCAGAAACGGTGTTAAACCCCAGGATCTGTGTCTTCCTACAAGCAAGAATTCATTTCTGGAAAACCCAGTGAATTTTGGTCTGAAATGGTTTTACCCGGTTCACGAACTCAATGTGATTTTCACTATTTACTAAAGAGCATTTATGTATGAGGAGCTGTGGTTTGTATCAGTTTCAAGAGCAGAGTTGAACTACATTTGGTCTGTATGAGAAGGAAACACAGTTCTGTTTTTCAGGGCATGCTCATGGTTCTTGCTGTATTGGATAGGCTGGAAAGAAGAGCTGGCTTCTTGCAGTAAAACAGAGTGTGTTTCATGGATGGGAACACAGGTCTGAATTTCCCTTCAGTATAGGCGTTAAACCCCAGTATCTTTGTCTTCCTACAAGCAAGAGTTCATTTCTGGTACACCATGTGAATTTTGGTCTCAAATGATTTTACACAGTTCACGAACCCAACGCGATTCTCACTATTAACTAAATAGCATTTATGTAAGAGGAGCTGTGGTTTGTATCAGTTTCATAAGCAGAGTTGAACTACATTTGGTCTGTATGAGAAGGAAACACAGTTCTTTTTTTCAGGGCATGCTCATGGTTCTTGCTGTATTGGGTTGCTGGAAAGAAGACCTTGCTCCTTGTGGTAAAACAGAGTGTGTTTCATGGATTAGAATACTGGTCTGAATTTCCCTTCAGAAACAGTGTTATACCCGCAGGATCTGTGGCTTCCTAGAAGCAGGAGTTCATTTCCGGTAAACCAAGTGAATTTTGGGCTCAAATAATTTTACGCAGTTCTAGAACCCAACTCGATTCTCACTATTAACTAAAGAGCATTTATGTAAGAGGAGCTGTGGTTTCTATCAGTTTTATAAGCAGAGTTGTACTAAATATGGTCCGTATGAGTAGGAAACACAGTTCTATTTTCTGGGCAGGCTCATATTTCTTGCTGTACTGGAGACGCTTAACAGAAGAGCTTGCTTCTTGCGTTAAAACAGAGTGTGTTTCATGGATGAGAACAGTGGTCTAAATTTCTCTTCAGAAACGGAGTTACACCACAGGATCTGTGTCTTCCTACAATCAAGAGTTCATTTCTTGTAAACCCAGAGAGTTTTTGGCTCAAATGGTTTTACACAGTTCACGAACCCAACGCGATTCTCACTATTACCTAAGGAGCATTTATATAAGAGGAGCTGTGTTCTGTATCAGTTTCATAAGCAGAGTTGAACTACATTTGGTCTGTTTGAGAAGGAAACACAGTTCTTTTTTTCAGGGCATGCTCATGGTTCTTGCTGTATTGGGTTGCTGGAAAGAAGATCTTGCTTCTTGCGGTAAAACAGAGGGTGTTTCATGGATAAGAATACTGGTGTGAATTTCCCTTCAGAAACAGTGTTATAACCCCAGGATCTGTGGCTTCCTAGAAACAGGAGTTCATTTCTGGTAAACCCAGTGAATTTTGGGCTCAAATGGTTTTACACAGTTCACGCACTCAACGCGATTCTCACTATTTATTAAAGAGCATTTATGTATGAGGAGCTGTGGTTTGTATCAGTTTTAAGTGCAGAGTTGAACTACATTTGGACTGTATGAGTATGAAACAGTTCTTTTTTATGGGCAATGTTCATGGTACTTGCTATATTGGAGATGCTGGAAAGAAGAGCTTGCTTCTTGAGTTAAAACAGAGTGTGTATCATGGATGAGAACACTGTTCTGTATTTCCCTTCAGAAATGGAGTTAAACCCTAGGATCTGTTTCTTCCTACAAGCAAGAGTTCATTTCTGTTATACCCAGTGAATTTTGTGCTCAAATGGTTTTACACAGTTCACGAACTCAACTCGATTCTCACTATATACTAAAGAGCATTTATGTATGTGGAGCTGTGGTTTGTATCAGTTTCATAAGCAGAGTTGAACTCCATTTGGTCTGTATGAGAAGGAAACACAGTACTGTTTTTCAGGCCATGCACATGGTTCTTGCTGTATTGGAGAGGCAGGAAAGGAGAGAATGCTTCTTGCGGCAAAACAGAGTGTATTTCATGGATGAGAACACAGGTCTGAATTTTTCTTCAGAAATGGAGTTAAACCCCAGGATCTGTGGCTTCCTACAAACAAGAGTTCATTTCTGTTAAACCAAGTGAATTTGGGGCACAAATTTATTACACAGTTCATGAAACCAACGCGATTCATACTGTTAACTAAAGAGCATTTGTGTGAGAGGAGCTGTGGTTCGTATCAGTTTCATAAGCAGAGTTGAACTACATATGGTCCTTATGAGCAGGAAACACAGTACTTTTTTTCTGGGCATGATCATGATTCTTGCTGTACTGGAAACACTAGAAAGAAGAGCTTGCTTCTTGCGTGAAAACAGAGTGTGTTTCATGGATGAGAAGAATGGTCTGAATTTCCCTTCAGAACGGAGTTAAACCCCAGTGTCTGTGTCTTCCTACAAGAAAGTGTACATTTCTGGAAAACCAAGTGAATTTTGGGCTCAAATGATTTTTAGCATTTCACGAATCCAACGCGATGCTCCCTATTAACTAAAGAACATTTATGTAAGTGGAGTTCTGGTTTGTATCTGTTTCATAAGCAGAGTTGAACTACATATCGACCGTATTAGTAGGAAACACAGTTCTTTTTTTCTGGGCTGGCTGATGTTTATTGCTGTAGTGGAGACGCTGGAAAGAAGAGCATGCTTCTTGCGTGAAAACAGAATGTGTTTCATGGATGAGAACACTGGTCTGAATTTCCCTTCAGAAACGGAGTTATACCGCAGGATCTTTGTCTTCCTACACCAAGAGTTCATTTCTGATAAACCAAGTGAATTTTTGGCTCAAATATTTTACACAGTTCATGAACTCAACACGATTCTCACTATTAACTAAAGAGGATTTATGTAAGAGGAGCTGTTTTTTGTATCAGTTTCGTAAGCAGAGTTTCACTACATATACTCCCTATGAAGAGGAAACACAGATCATTTTTTCTGAGCATGTTCATGGTTCTTGCTGTATTGGAGACGCTGGAAAGAAGAGCTTGCTTCTTGCTTGAAAACAGAGTGTGTTTCATGGATGAGAACACTGGTCTCAATTTCCCTTCAGAAACGGAGTAAAACCCCAGGGTCTGTGTCATCCTACAAGCAAGAGTTCATTTCTGGTAAACCCAGTGAATATTGGGCTGAATGAATTTTTGCAGTTCACAAACCCCAGGCGATGCTCACTATTAGCTAAAGAGTATTTTTTTAAGAGGAGCTGTGGTTTGTATCAGTTTCATTAGCAGAGTTGAACTACATATGGTCTGTATAAGTAGGAAACACAGTTCTTTTTTCTGGGCATTCTCATGGTTCTTGCTGTGATGGAGACGTTGGAAAGAAGAGCTTGCTTCTTGCGTTAAAACACAGTGTGTATCATGGATGAGAACTCTGGTCTGAATTTCCCTTCAGAAACGGAGTTAAACCCCAGCATCTGTGTCTTCCTACAAGCAAGAGTTCATTTGTGGTAAACCAAGTGAATTATGGGCTCAAATTAATTTACACAGTTCAGAAAACCATTGCGATTCTAACTATTAACTAAAGAGCATTTATGTAATAGGAGCTGTGGTTTGTATCAGTTTCATAAACAGAGTTGAACTGCATATGATCTTTATGAGTAGGAAATAATGTTCTTTTTTCTGGGCATTCTCAAGGTTCTTGCTGTATTGGAGACTCAGGAAAGAAGAGGATGCTTCCTGCGTTCAAACAGCATGTGTTTCATGGATGAAAACACTGGTCTGAATTTCCCTTCAGAAACGGAGTAAAACCCCAGGGTCTGTGTCATCCTACAAGCAAGCGTTCATTTCTGGTAAACCCAGTGAATTTTGGGCTCAATGATTTTTTGCAGTTCACGAACCCAACGCGATGCTCACTATTAACTAAAGAGCATTTTTTTAAGAGGAGCTGTGGTTTGTATCAGTTTCATTAGCAGAGTTGAACTACATATGGTCTGTATAAGTGGAAAACACAGTTCATTTTTTCTGGACATTCTCATGGTTCTTGATATATTGGAGACTCAGGAAAGAAGAGGATGCTTCCTGCATTCAAACAGCATGTGTTTCATGGATGAGAACACTGGTCTGAATTTCCCTTCAGAAACGGAGTTAAACCCCAGGATCTGTGTCTTCCTACATGCAAGAGTTCATTTCTGGTAAACCCAGTGATTTTTGGGCTCAAATGATTTTACACAGTTCTCGAACCCAAGGCGATTCTCTCTATTAACTTAAGAGCATTTATGTAAGAGGAGCGGTGTATTTATCAGTTTCATAAGCAGACATGATCTACATATGGTCCATTTGAGTAGGAAACACAGTTCTTTTTTGATGGCATGCTCATGTTTCTTGCTGTATTGGAGAGGCTGGAAAGAGGAGCTTGCTTCTTGTGTTAAAACAGAGAGTGTTTCATGGATGTGAACTCTGGTCTAAATTTCCCCTCAAAAACGGAGTTAAACCCAGGATCTGTGGCTTAATACAAGCAAGAGTTCATTTCTGGTAAACCAAGTGAATTTTGGGCTCAAATGATATTACACAGTTCAAGAACCCAACGTGATTATCACTATTAACTAAAGAGCATTTATGTAAGAGGAGTTTTGGTTTATATCAGTTTCATAAGCAAAGTTGAACTACATATTGTCCATATGAGTAGGAAACACAGTTCTCTTTTTCTGGGCAGGCTCATATTTCTTACTGTACTGGAGACACTGGAACGAAGAGCTTGCTTCTTGCGTAAAAACAGAGTGTGTTTCATGGATGAGAACACAGGTCTGAATTTCCCTTCAGAAACAGAGTAAAACCCCAGGATCTGTGTCTTCCTACAAGCAAGAGTTCATTTCTGTTCAACCAAGTGAATTTTGGGCACAAATATTTTATACAGTTCATGTACCCAACGCGCTTCTCACTCTTAACTAAAGAGCATTTATGTAAGAGGAGCTCTTGTTTGTATCAGTTTCATAAGCAGAGTTGAACTACATATGGTCCGTATGAGTAGGAAACACAGTTCTTTTTTTCAGGGCATGCTAATGGTTATTGCTGTATTTGAGACGCTGGAAAGAAGAGCTTGCTTCTTGTTATAAAACAGAGTGTTTCTTGCATGAGAACATGGGTCTGAATTTCCCTTCAGAAACAGAGTTAAACCCCAGGATCTGTGTCTTCCTACAAGCAAGAGTTCATTTCTGTTATACCCAGTGAATTTTGGTCTCAATGATTTTACACAGTTCTTGATCCCAAAGCGACTCTCACTATTAACTAAAGAGCATTTATGTCAGAGGAGCTGTGGTTTGTATCAGTTTCATAAGGAGAGTTGAACTACATATAGTCTGTATGAAGAGGAAACAACGATCTTTTTGTGGGCATGCTTGTATTTCTTGCTCTATTGGAGACCCTGGAAATAAGAGCTTGCTTCTTGCTTGAAAACAGAGTGTGTTTCATGGATGAGAACAATGGTCTGAATTTCTCTTCAGAACGGAGTTAAACGACAGTGTCTGTGTCTTCCTACAAGCAAGTGTTCATTTCTGGAAAACAAAGTGAATTTTGGGCTCAAATGATTTTTAGCAGTTCACAAATCCAACGCGATGCTCATTATTAACTAAAGAGCATTTATGTAAGTGGAGTTGTGGTTTTTATCTGTTTCATAAGCAGAGTTGAACTACATATGGTCCGTATTAGTAGGAAACACAGTTCTTTTTTTCTGGGCTGGCTCATGTTTATTGCTGTAGTGGAGACGCTGGAAAGAAGAGCATGCTTCTTGCGTGAAAACAGAGTGTGTTTCATGGATAAGAACACTGGTCTGAATTTCCTTTCACAAACGGAGTTAAACCCCAGGATCTGTGTTTCCTACAAGCAAGAGTCCTTTACTGGAAAACCAAGTGAATTTTGGGCTCAAATGATTTTACACAGTTCTAGAACCCAATGCGATTATCACTATTAACTAAAGAGCATTTATGTAAGAGGAGCTGTTTTTTGTATCAGTTTCGTAAGCAGAGTTGAACTACATATAGTCCCTATGAAGAGGAAACACAGATCGTTTTTTCTGAGCATGCTCATGGTTCTTGCTGTATTGGAGACGGCGGAAAGAAGAGCTTGCTTCTTGCTTGAAAACGGAGTGTGTTTCATGGATGAGAACACTGGTCTGAATTTCCCTTCAGAAAAGGAGTAAAACCCCAGGGTCTGTGTCATCCTACAAGCAAGAGTTCATTTCTGGTAAACCCAGTGAATTTTGGGCTCAATGCTTTTTTGCAGTTCACGAACCCAACGCGATGTTCACTATTAACTAAAGAGCATTTTTTTAAGAGGAGCTGTGGTTTGTATCAGTTTCATTAGCAGAGTTGAACTACATATGGTCTGTATAAGTAGGATACACAGTTCATTTTTTCTGGGCATTCTCATTGTTCTTGCTGTATTGGAGACTCAGGAAAGAAGAGGATGCTTCCTGCGTTCAAACAGCATGTGTTTCATGGATGAGAATACTGGTCTGAATTTCCCTTCAGAAACGGAGTTAAACCCCAGGATCTGTGTCTTCCTACAAGCAAGAGTTCATTTCTGGTAAACATAGTGAATTTTGGGCTCAAATGATTTTACACAGTTCAAGAACCCAATGCGATTCTCACTATTAACTTAAGAGCATTTATGTAAGTTGTAGCTGTGGTTTGTATCAGTTTCGTAAGCAGAGTTGAACTACATATAGTCCCAATGTAGAGGAAACACAGATCGTTTTTTCTGGGCATGCTCATGGTTCTTGCTGTATTGGAGAAGCTGGAAAGAAGAGGTTGCTTCTAGCGTTAAAACACAGTGTGTTTCATGGATGAGAATTCTGGTCTAAATTTCCCTTCAGAAACGGAGTTAATCCCCAGGATCTGTGTCATCCTACAAGCAAGAGTTCATTTCTGGTAAACCAAGTGAATTTTGGGCTCAAATGAATTTACACAGTTCAGAAACCCATCGCGATTCTCACTATTAACTAAAGAGCATTTATGTAATAAGAGCTGTGGTTTGTATCAGTTTCATAAGCATAGTTGAACTGCATATGATCTTTATGAGTAGGAAACACAGTTCTTTTTTTTCTGGGAATTCTCATGTTTCTTGCTGTATTGGAGACTCAGGATAGAAGAGGATGCTTCTTGTGTTCAAACAGCATGTGTTTCATGGATGAGAACACTGGTCTGAATTTCCCTTCAGAAACGGAGGTAAACCCCAGGATCTGTGTCTTCCTACAAGCAAGAGTTCATTTCTGGTAAACCAATTCATTTTTGGGCTCAAATGATTTTATACAGTTCAAGAACCCAACGTAACTCTCACTATTACCTAAAGAGCCTTTATGTAAAAAGAGCTGTGGTTTGTATCAGTTTCATAAGCAGAGTTGAACTGCATATAATCTGTATGAGGAGGAAACACAGTTCTTTTTTCCTGGGCATGCTCTTCGTTCTTGCTATATTGGAGACACTGAAAAGAAGAGCTTGCTTCTTGCGTGAAATCAGAGTTTGTTTTATGGAAGAGATCACTTGTCTGAATTTCCCTGCAGAACGGAGTTCAACCCCAGGATCTGTGTCTTCCTACAAACAAGAGTTCATTTCTGGTAAACCCAGTGATTTTTGGGCTCAAATGATTTTACACAGTTCTCGAACCCAAGGCGATTCTCTCTATTAACTTAAGAGCATTTATGTAAGAGGAGCGGTGTATTTATCAGTTTCATAAGCAGACATGATCTACATATGGTCCATTTGAGTAGGAAACACATTTCTTTTTTGATGGCATGCTCATGTTTCTTGCTGTATTGGAGAGGCTGGAAAGAGGAGCTTGCTTCTTGTGTTAAAACAGAGAGTGTTTCATGGATGAGAACTCTGGTCTAAATTTCCCCTCAAAAACGGAGTTAAACCCAGGATCTGTGGCTTAATACAAGCAAGAGTTCATTTCTGGTAAACCAAGTGAATTTTGGGCTCAAATGATATTACACAGTTCAAGAACCCAACGTGATTATCACTATTAACTAAAGAGCATTTATGTAAGAGGAGTTTTGGTTTATATCAGTTTCATAAGCAAAGTTGAACTACGTATTGTCCATATGAGTAGGAAACACAGTTCTCTTTTTCTGGGCAGGCTCATATTTCTTACTGTACTGGAGACACTGGAACGAAGAGCTTGCTTCTTGCGTAAAAACAGAGTGTGTTTCATGGATGAGAACACAGGTCTGAATTTCCCTTCAGAAACAGAGTAAAACCCCAGGATCTGTGTCTTCCTACAAGCAAGAGTTCATTTCTGTTCAACCAAGTGAATTTTGGGCACAAATATTTTATACAGTTCATGTACCCAACGCGCTTCTCACTCTTAACTAAAGAGCATTTATGTAAGAGGAGCTCTTGTTTGTATCAGTTTCATAAGCAGAGTTGAACTACATATGGTCCGTATGAGTAGGAAACACAGTTCTTTTTTTCAGGGCATGCTAATGGTTATTGCTGTATTTGAGACGCTGGAAAGAAGAGCTTGCTTCTTGTTATAAAACAGAGTGTTTCTTGCATGAGAACATGGGTCTGAATTTCCCTTCAGAAACAGAGTTAAACCCCAGGATCTGTGTCTTCCTACAAGCAAGAGTTCATTTCTGTTATACCCAGTGAATTTTGGTCTCAATGATTTTACACAGTTCTTGATCCCAAAGCGACTCTCACTATTAACTAAAGAGCATTTATGTCAGAGGAGCTGTGGTTTGTATCAGTTTCATAAGGAGAGTTGAACTACATATAGTCTGTATGAAGAGGAAACAACGATCTTTTTGTGGGCATGCTTGTATTTCTTGCTCTATTGGAGACCCTGGAAATAAGAGCTTGCTTCTTGCTTGAAAACAGAGTGTGTTTCATGGATGAGAACAATGGTCTGAATTTCTCTTCAGAACGGAGTTAAACGACAGTGTCTGTGTCTTCCTACAAGCAAGTGTTCATTTCTGGAAAACAAAGTGAATTTTGGGCTCAAATGATTTTTAGCAGTTCACAAATCCAACGCGATGCTCATTATTAACTAAAGAGCATTTATGTAAGTGGAGTTGTGGTTTTTATCTGTTTCATAAGCAGAGTTGAACTACATATGGTCCGTATTAGTAGGAAACACAGTTCTTTTTTTCTGGGCTGGCTCATGTTTATTGCTGTAGTGGAGACGCTGGAAAGAAGAGCATGCTTCTTGCGTGAAAACAGAGTGTGTTTCATGGATAAGAACACTGGTCTGAATTTCCTTTCACAAACGGAGTTAAACCCCAGGATCTGTGTTTCCTACAAGCAAGAGTCCTTTACTGGAAAACCAAGTGAATTTTGGGCTCAAATGATTTTACACAGTTCTAGAACCCAATGCGATTATCACTATTAACTAAAGAGCATTTATGTAAGAGGAGCTGTTTTTTGTATCAGTTTCGTAAGCAGAGTTGAACTACATATAGTCCCTATGAAGAGGAAACACAGATCGTTTTTTCTGAGCATGCTCATGGTTCTTGCTGTATTGGAGACGGCGGAAAGAAGAGCTTGCTTCTTGCTTGAAAACGGAGTGTGTTTCATGGATGAGAACACTGGTCTGAATTTCCCTTCAGAAAAGGAGTAAAACCCCAGGGTCTGTGTCATCCTACAAGCAAGAGTTCATTTCTGGTAAACCCAGTGAATTTTGGGCTCAATGCTTTTTTGCAGTTCACGAACCCAACGCGATGTTCACTATTAACTAAAGAGCATTTTTTTAAGAGGAGCTGTGGTTTGTATCAGTTTCATTAGCAGAGTTGAACTACATATGGTCTGTATAAGTAGGATACACAGTTCATTTTTTCTGGGCATTCTCATTGTTCTTGCTGTATTGGAGACTCAGGAAAGAAGAGGATGCTTCCTGCGTTCAAACAGCATGTGTTTCATGGATGAGAATACTGGTCTGAATTTCCCTTCAGAAACGGAGTTAAACCCCAGGATCTGTGTCTTCCTACAAGCAAGAGTTCATTTCTGGTAAACATAGTGAATTTTGGGCTCAAATGATTTTACACAGTTCAAGAACCCAATGCGATTCTCACTATTAACTTAAGAGCATTTATGTAAGTTGTAGCTGTGGTTTGTATCAGTTTCGTAAGCAGAGTTGAACTACATATAGTCCCAATGTAGAGGAAACACAGATCGTTTTTTCTGGGCATGCTCATGGTTCTTGCTGTATTGGAGAAGCTGGAAAGAAGAGGTTGCTTCTAGCGTTAAAACACAGTGTGTTTCATGGATGAGAATTCTGGTCTAAATTTCCCTTCAGAAACGGAGTTAATCCCCAGGATCTGTGTCATCCTACAAGCAAGAGTTCATTTCTGGTAAACCAAGTGAATTTTGGGCTCAAATGAATTTACACAGTTCAGAAACCCATCGCGATTCTCACTATTAACTAAAGAGCATTTATGTAATAAGAGCTGTGGTTTGTATCAGTTTCATAAGCATAGTTGAACTGCATATGATCTTTATGAGTAGGAAACACAGTTCTTTTTTTTCTGGGAATTCTCATGTTTCTTGCTGTATTGGAGACTCAGGATAGAAGAGGATGCTTCTTGTGTTCAAACAGCATGTGTTTCATGGATGAGAACACTGGTCTGAATTTCCCTTCAGAAACGGAGGTAAACCCCAGGATCTGTGTCTTCCTACAAGCAAGAGTTCATTTCTGGTAAACCAATTCATTTTTGGGCTCAAATGATTTTATACAGTTCAAGAACCCAACGTAACTCTCACTATTACCTAAAGAGCCTTTATGTAAAAAGAGCTGTGGTTTGTATCAGTTTCATAAGCAGAGTTGAACTGCATATAATCTGTATGAGGAGGAAACACAGTTCTTTTTTCCTGGGCATGCTCTTCGTTCTTGCTATATTGGAGACACTGAAAAGAAGAGCTTGCTTCTTGCGTGAAATCAGAGTTTGTTTTATGGAAGAGATCACTTGTCTGAATTTCCCTGCAGAACGGAGTTCAACCCCAGGATCTGTGTCTTCCTACAAACAAGAGTTCATTTCTGGTAAACCCAGTGATTTTTGGGCTCAAATGATTTTACACAGTTCTCGAACCCAAGGCGATTCTCTCTATTAACTTAAGAGCATTTATGTAAGAGGAGCGGTGTATTTATCAGTTTCATAAGCAGACATGATCTACATATGGTCCATTTGAGTAGGAAACACATTTCTTTTTTGATGGCATGCTCATGTTTCTTGCTGTATTGGAGAGGCTGGAAAGAGGAGCTTGCTTCTTGTGTTAAAACAGAGAGTGTTTCATGGATGAGAACTCTGGTCTAAATTTCCCCTCAAAAACGGAGTTAAACCCAGGATCTGTGGCTTAATACAAGCAAGAGTTCATTTCTGGTAAACCAAGTGAATTTTGGGCTCAAATGATATTACACAGTTCAAGAACCCAACGTGATTATCACTATTAACTAAAGAGCATTTATGTAAGAGGAGTTTTGGTTTATATCAGTTTCATAAGCAAAGTTGAACTACGTATTGTCCATATGAGTAGGAAACACAGTTCTCTTTTTCTGGGCAGGCTCATATTTCTTACTGTACTGGAGACACTGGAACGAAGAGCTTGCTTCTTGCGTAAAAACAGAGTGTGTTTCATGGATGAGAACACAGGTCTGAATTTCCCTTCAGAAACAGAGTAAAACCCCAGGATCTGTGTCTTCCTACAAGCAAGAGTTCATTTCTGTTCAACCAAGTGAATTTTGGGCACAAATATTTTATACAGTTCATGTACCCAACGCGCTTCTCACTCTTAACTAAAGAGCATTTATGTAAGAGGAGCTCTTGTTTGTATCAGTTTCATAAGCAGAGTTGAACTACATATGGTCCGTATGAGTAGGAAACACAGTTCTTTTTTTCAGGGCATGCTAATGGTTATTGCTGTATTTGAGACGCTGGAAAGAAGAGCTTGCTTCTTGTTATAAAACAGAGTGTTTCTTGCATGAGAACATGGGTCTGAATTTCCCTTCAGAAACAGAGTTAAACCCCAGGATCTGTGTCTTCCTACAAGCAAGAGTTCATTTCTGTTATACCCAGTGAATTTTGGTCTCAATGATTTTACACAGTTCTTGATCCCAAAGCGACTCTCACTATTAACTAAAGAGCATTTATGTCAGAGGAGCTGTGGTTTGTATCAGTTTCATAAGGAGAGTTGAACTACATATAGTCTGTATGAAGAGGAAACAACGATCTTTTTGTGGGCATGCTTGTATTTCTTGCTCTATTGGAGACCCTGGAAATAAGAGCTTGCTTCTTGCTTGAAAACAGAGTGTGTTTCATGGATGAGAACAATGGTCTGAATTTCTCTTCAGAACGGAGTTAAACGACAGTGTCTGTGTCTTCCTACAAGCAAGTGTTCATTTCTGGAAAACAAAGTGAATTTTGGGCTCAAATGATTTTTAGCAGTTCACAAATCCAACGCGATGCTCATTATTAACTAAAGAGCATTTATGTAAGTGGAGTTGTGGTTTTTATCTGTTTCATAAGCAGAGTTGAACTACATATGGTCCGTATTAGTAGGAAACACAGTTCTTTTTTTCTGGGCTGGCTCATGTTTATTGCTGTAGTGGAGACGCTGGAAAGAAGAGCATGCTTCTTGCGTGAAAACAGAGTGTGTTTCATGGATAAGAACACTGGTCTGAATTTCCTTTCACAAACGGAGTTAAACCCCAGGATCTGTGTTTCCTACAAGCAAGAGTCCTTTACTGGAAAACCAAGTGAATTTTGGGCTCAAATGATTTTACACAGTTCTAGAACCCAATGCGATTATCACTATTAACTAAAGAGCATTTATGTAAGAGGAGCTGTTTTTTGTATCAGTTTCGTAAGCAGAGTTGAACTACATATAGTCCCTATGAAGAGGAAACACAGATCGTTTTTTCTGAGCATGCTCATGGTTCTTGCTGTATTGGAGACGGCGGAAAGAAGAGCTTGCTTCTTGCTTGAAAACGGAGTGTGTTTCATGGATGAGAACACTGGTCTGAATTTCCCTTCAGAAAAGGAGTAAAACCCCAGGGTCTGTGTCATCCTACAAGCAAGAGTTCATTTCTGGTAAACCCAGTGAATTTTGGGCTCAATGCTTTTTTGCAGTTCACGAACCCAACGCGATGTTCACTATTAACTAAAGAGCATTTTTTTAAGAGGAGCTGTGGTTTGTATCAGTTTCATTAGCAGAGTTGAACTACATATGGTCTGTATAAGTAGGATACACAGTTCATTTTTTCTGGGCATTCTCATTGTTCTTGCTGTATTGGAGACTCAGGAAAGAAGAGGATGCTTCCTGCGTTCAAACAGCATGTGTTTCATGGATGAGAATACTGGTCTGAATTTCCCTTCAGAAACGGAGTTAAACCCCAGGATCTGTGTCTTCCTACAAGCAAGAGTTCATTTCTGGTAAACATAGTGAATTTTGGGCTCAAATGATTTTACACAGTTCAAGAACCCAATGCGATTCTCACTATTAACTTAAGAGCATTTATGTAAGTTGTAGCTGTGGTTTGTATCAGTTTCGTAAGCAGAGTTGAACTACATATAGTCCCAATGTAGAGGAAACACAGATCGTTTTTTCTGGGCATGCTCATGGTTCTTGCTGTATTGGAGAAGCTGGAAAGAAGAGGTTGCTTCTAGCGTTAAAACACAGTGTGTTTCATGGATGAGAATTCTGGTCTAAATTTCCCTTCAGAAACGGAGTTAATCCCCAGGATCTGTGTCATCCTACAAGCAAGAGTTCATTTCTGGTAAACCAAGTGAATTTTGGGCTCAAATGAATTTACACAGTTCAGAAACCCATCGCGATTCTCACTATTAACTAAAGAGCATTTATGTAATAAGAGCTGTGGTTTGTATCAGTTTCATAAGCATAGTTGAACTGCATATGATCTTTATGAGTAGGAAACACAGTTCTTTTTTTTCTGGGAATTCTCATGTTTCTTGCTGTATTGGAGACTCAGGATAGAAGAGGATGCTTCTTGTGTTCAAACAGCATGTGTTTCATGGATGAGAACACTGGTCTGAATTTCCCTTCAGAAACGGAGGTAAACCCCAGGATCTGTGTCTTCCTACAAGCAAGAGTTCATTTCTGGTAAACCAATTCATTTTTGGGCTCAAATGATTTTATACAGTTCAAGAACCCAACGTAACTCTCACTATTACCTAAAGAGCCTTTATGTAAAAAGAGCTGTGGTTTGTATCAGTTTCATAAGCAGAGTTGAACTGCATATAATCTGTATGAGGAGGAAACACAGTTCTTTTTTCCTGGGCATGCTCTTCGTTCTTGCTATATTGGAGACACTGAAAAGAAGAGCTTGCTTCTTGCGTGAAATCAGAGTTTGTTTTATGGAAGAGATCACTTGTCTGAATTTCCCTGCAGAACGGAGTTCAACCCCAGGATCTGTGTCTTCCTACAAACAAGAGTTCATTTCTGGTAAACCCAGTGATTTTTGGGCTCAAATGATTTTACACAGTTCTCGAACCCAAGGCGATTCTCTCTATTAACTTAAGAGCATTTATGTAAGAGGAGCGGTGTATTTATCAGTTTCATAAGCAGACATGATCTACATATGGTCCATTTGAGTAGGAAACACATTTCTTTTTTGATGGCATGCTCATGTTTCTTGCTGTATTGGAGAGGCTGGAAAGAGGAGCTTGCTTCTTGTGTTAAAACAGAGAGTGTTTCATGGATGAGAACTCTGGTCTAAATTTCCCCTCAAAAACGGAGTTAAACCCAGGATCTGTGGCTTAATACAAGCAAGAGTTCATTTCTGGTAAACCAAGTGAATTTTGGGCTCAAATGATATTACACAGTTCAAGAACCCAACGTGATTATCACTATTAACTAAAGAGCATTTATGTAAGAGGAGTTTTGGTTTATATCAGTTTCATAAGCAAAGTTGAACTACGTATTGTCCATATGAGTAGGAAACACAGTTCTCTTTTTCTGGGCAGGCTCATATTTCTTACTGTACTGGAGACACTGGAACGAAGAGCTTGCTTCTTGCGTAAAAACAGAGTGTGTTTCATGGATGAGAACACAGGTCTGAATTTCCCTTCAGAAACAGAGTAAAACCCCAGGATCTGTGTCTTCCTACAAGCAAGAGTTCATTTCTGTTCAACCAAGTGAATTTTGGGCACAAATATTTTATACAGTTCATGTACCCAACGCGCTTCTCACTCTTAACTAAAGAGCATTTATGTAAGAGGAGCTCTTGTTTGTATCAGTTTCATAAGCAGAGTTGAACTACATATGGTCCGTATGAGTAGGAAACACAGTTCTTTTTTTCAGGGCATGCTAATGGTTATTGCTGTATTTGAGACGCTGGAAAGAAGAGCTTGCTTCTTGTTATAAAACAGAGTGTTTCTTGCATGAGAACATGGGTCTGAATTTCCCTTCAGAAACAGAGTTAAACCCCAGGATCTGTGTCTTCCTACAAGCAAGAGTTCATTTCTGTTATACCCAGTGAATTTTGGTCTCAATGATTTTACACAGTTCTTGATCCCAAAGCGACTCTCACTATTAACTAAAGAGCATTTATGTCAGAGGAGCTGTGGTTTGTATCAGTTTCATAAGGAGAGTTGAACTACATATAGTCTGTATGAAGAGGAAACAACGATCTTTTTGTGGGCATGCTTGTATTTCTTGCTCTATTGGAGACCCTGGAAATAAGAGCTTGCTTCTTGCTTGAAAACAGAGTGTGTTTCATGGATGAGAACAATGGTCTGAATTTCTCTTCAGAACGGAGTTAAACGACAGTGTCTGTGTCTTCCTACAAGCAAGTGTTCATTTCTGGAAAACAAAGTGAATTTTGGGCTCAAATGATTTTTAGCAGTTCACAAATCCAACGCGATGCTCATTATTAACTAAAGAGCATTTATGTAAGTGGAGTTGTGGTTTTTATCTGTTTCATAAGCAGAGTTGAACTACATATGGTCCGTATTAGTAGGAAACACAGTTCTTTTTTTCTGGGCTGGCTCATGTTTATTGCTGTAGTGGAGACGCTGGAAAGAAGAGCATGCTTCTTGCGTGAAAACAGAGTGTGTTTCATGGATAAGAACACTGGTCTGAATTTCCTTTCACAAACGGAGTTAAACCCCAGGATCTGTGTCTTCCTACAAGCAAGAGTCCTTTACTGGAAAACCAAGTGAATTTTGGGCTCAAATGATTTTACACAGTTCTAGAACCCAATGCGATTATCACTATTAACTAAAGAGCATTTATGTAAGAGGAGCTGTTTTTTGTATCAGTTTCGTAAGCAGAGTTGAACTACATATAGTCCCTATGAAGAGGAAACACAGATCGTTTTTTCTGAGCATGCTCATGGTTCTTGCTGTATTGGAGACGGCGGAAAGAAGAGCTTGCTTCTTGCTTGAAAACGGAGTGTGTTTCATGGATGAGAACACTGGTCTGAATTTCCCTTCAGAAAAGGAGTAAAACCCCAGGGTCTGTGTCATCCTACAAGCAAGAGTTCATTTCTGGTAAACCCAGTGAATTTTGGGCTCAATGCTTTTTTGCAGTTCACGAACCCAACGCGATGTTCACTATTAACTAAAGAGCATTTTTTTAAGAGGAGCTGTGGTTTGTATCAGTTTCATTAGCAGAGTTGAACTACATATGGTCTGTATAAGTAGGATACACAGTTCATTTTTTCTGGGCATTCTCATTGTTCTTGCTGTATTGGAGACTCAGGAAAGAAGAGGATGCTTCCTGCGTTCAAACAGCATGTGTTTCATGGATGAGAATACTGGTCTGAATTTCCCTTCAGAAACGGAGTTAAACCCCAGGATCTGTGTCTTCCTACAAGCAAGAGTTCATTTCTGGTAAACATAGTGAATTTTGGGCTCAAATGATTTTACACAGTTCAAGAACCCAATGCGATTCTCACTATTAACTTAAGAGCATTTATGTAAGTTGTAGCTGTGGTTTGTATCAGTTTCGTAAGCAGAGTTGAACTACATATAGTCCCAATGTAGAGGAAACACAGATCGTTTTTTCTGGGCATGCTCATGGTTCTTGCTGTATTGGAGAAGCTGGAAAGAAGAGGTTGCTTCTAGCGTTAAAACACAGTGTGTTTCATGGATGAGAATTCTGGTCTAAATTTCCCTTCAGAAACGGAGTTAATCCCCAGGATCTGTGTCATCCTACAAGCAAGAGTTCATTTCTGGTAAACCAAGTGAATTTTGGGCTCAAATGAATTTACACAGTTCAGAAACCCATCGCGATTCTCACTATTAACTAAAGAGCATTTATGTAATAAGAGCTGTGGTTTGTATCAGTTTCATAAGCATAGTTGAACTGCATATGATCTTTATGAGTAGGAAACACAGTTCTTTTTTTTCTGGGAATTCTCATGTTTCTTGCTGTATTGGAGACTCAGGATAGAAGAGGATGCTTCTTGTGTTCAAACAGCATGTGTTTCATGGATGAGAACACTGGTCTGAATTTCCCTTCAGAAACGGAGGTAAACCCCAGGATCTGTGTCTTCCTACAAGCAAGAGTTCATTTCTGGTAAACCAATTCATTTTTGGGCTCAAATGATTTTATACAGTTCAAGAACCCAACGTAACTCTCACTATTACCTAAAGAGCCTTTATGTAAAAAGAGCTGTGGTTTGTATCAGTTTCATAAGCAGAGTTGAACTGCATATAATCTGTATGAGGAGGAAACACAGTTCTTTTTTCCTGGGCATGCTCTTCGTTCTTGCTATATTGGAGACACTGAAAAGAAGAGCTTGCTTCTTGCGTGAAATCAGAGTTTGTTTTATGGAAGAGATCACTTGTCTGAATTTCCCTGCAGAACGGAGTTCAACCCCAGGATCTGTGTCTTCCTACAAACAAGAGTTCATTTCTGGTAAACCCAGTGATTTTTGGGCTCAAATGATTTTACACAGTTCTCGAACCCAAGGCGATTCTCTCTATTAACTTAAGAGCATTTATGTAAGAGGAGCGGTGTATTTATCAGTTTCATAAGCAGACATGATCTACATATGGTCCATTTGAGTAGGAAACACATTTCTTTTTTGATGGCATGCTCATGTTTCTTGCTGTATTGGAGAGGCTGGAAAGAGGAGCTTGCTTCTTGTGTTAAAACAGAGAGTGTTTCATGGATGAGAACTCTGGTCTAAATTTCCCCTCAAAAACGGAGTTAAACCCAGGATCTGTGGCTTAATACAAGCAAGAGTTCATTTCTGGTAAACCAAGTGAATTTTGGGCTCAAATGATATTACACAGTTCAAGAACCCAACGTGATTATCACTATTAACTAAAGAGCATTTATGTAAGAGGAGTTTTGGTTTATATCAGTTTCATAAGCAAAGTTGAACTACGTATTGTCCATATGAGTAGGAAACACAGTTCTCTTTTTCTGGGCAGGCTCATATTTCTTACTGTACTGGAGACACTGGAACGAAGAGCTTGCTTCTTGCGTAAAAACAGAGTGTGTTTCATGGATGAGAACACAGGTCTGAATTTCCCTTCAGAAACAGAGTAAAACCCCAGGATCTGTGTCTTCCTACAAGCAAGAGTTCATTTCTGTTCAACCAAGTGAATTTTGGGCACAAATATTTTATACAGTTCATGTACCCAACGCGCTTCTCACTCTTAACTAAAGAGCATTTATGTAAGAGGAGCTCTTGTTTGTATCAGTTTCATAAGCAGAGTTGAACTACATATGGTCCGTATGAGTAGGAAACACAGTTCTTTTTTTCAGGGCATGCTAATGGTTATTGCTGTATTTGAGACGCTGGAAAGAAGAGCTTGCTTCTTGTTATAAAACAGAGTGTTTCTTGCATGAGAACATGGGTCTGAATTTCCCTTCAGAAACAGAGTTAAACCCCAGGATCTGTGTCTTCCTACAAGCAAGAGTTCATTTCTGTTATACCCAGTGAATTTTGGTCTCAATGATTTTACACAGTTCTTGATCCCAAAGCGACTCTCACTATTAACTAAAGAGCATTTATGTCAGAGGAGCTGTGGTTTGTATCAGTTTCATAAGGAGAGTTGAACTACATATAGTCTGTATGAAGAGGAAACAACGATCTTTTTGTGGGCATGCTTGTATTTCTTGCTCTATTGGAGACCCTGGAAATAAGAGCTTGCTTCTTGCTTGAAAACAGAGTGTGTTTCATGGATGAGAACAATGGTCTGAATTTCTCTTCAGAACGGAGTTAAACGACAGTGTCTGTGTCTTCCTACAAGCAAGTGTTCATTTCTGGAAAACAAAGTGAATTTTGGGCTCAAATGATTTTTAGCAGTTCACAAATCCAACGCGATGCTCATTATTAACTAAAGAGCATTTATGTAAGTGGAGTTGTGGTTTTTATCTGTTTCATAAGCAGAGTTGAACTACATATGGTCCGTATTAGTAGGAAACACAGTTCTTTTTTTCTGGGCTGGCTCATGTTTATTGCTGTAGTGGAGACGCTGGAAAGAAGAGCATGCTTCTTGCGTGAAAACAGAGTGTGTTTCATGGATAAGAACACTGGTCTGAATTTCCTTTCACAAACGGAGTTAAACCCCAGGATCTGTGTCTTCCTACAAGCAAGAGTCCTTTACTGGAAAACCAAGTGAATTTTGGGCTCAAATGATTTTACACAGTTCTAGAACCCAATGCGATTATCACTATTAACTAAAGAGCATTTATGTAAGAGGAGCTGTTTTTTGTATCAGTTTCGTAAGCAGAGTTGAACTACATATAGTCCCTATGAAGAGGAAACACAGATCGTTTTTTCTGAGCATGCTCATGGTTCTTGCTGTATTGGAGACGGCGGAAAGAAGAGCTTGCTTCTTGCTTGAAAACGGAGTGTGTTTCATGGATGAGAACACTGGTCTGAATTTCCCTTCAGAAAAGGAGTAAAACCACAGGGTCTGTGTCATCCTACAAGCAAGAGTTCATTTCTGGTAAACCCAGTGAATTTTGGGCTCAATGCTTTTTTGCAGTTCACGAACCCAACGCGATGTTCACTATTAACTAAAGAGCATTTTTTTAAGAGGAGCTGTGGTTTGTATCAGTTTCATTAGCAGAGTTGAACTACATATGGTCTGTATAAGTAGGATACACAGTTCATTTTTTCTGGGCATTCTCATTGTTCTTGCTGTATTGGAGACTCAGGAAAGAAGAGGATGCTTCCTGCGTTCAAACAGCATGTGTTTCATGGATGAGAATACTGGTCTGAATTTCCCTTCAGAAACGGAGTTAAACCCCAGGATCTGTGTCTTCCTACAAGCAAGAGTTCATTTCTGGTAAACATAGTGAATTTTGGGCTCAAATGATTTTACACAGTTCAAGAACCCAATGCGATTCTCACTATTAACTTAAGAGCATTTATGTAAGTTGTAGCTGTGGTTTGTATCAGTTTCGTAAGCAGAGTTGAACTACATATAGTCCCAATGTAGAGGAAACACAGATCGTTTTTTCTGGGCATGCTCATGGTTCTTGCTGTATTGGAGAAGCTGGAAAGAAGAGGTTGCTTCTAGCGTTAAAACACAGTGTGTTTCATGGATGAGAATTCTGGTCTAAATTTCCCTTCAGAAACGGAGTTAATCCCCAGGATCTGTGTCATCCTACAAGCAAGAGTTCATTTCTGGTAAACCAAGTGAATTTTGGGCTCAAATGAATTTACACAGTTCAGAAACCCATCGCGATTCTCACTATTAACTAAAGAGCATTTATGTAATAAGAGCTGTGGTTTGTATCAGTTTCATAAGCATAGTTGAACTGCATATGATCTTTATGAGTAGGAAACACAGTTCTTTTTTTTCTGGGAATTCTCATGTTTCTTGCTGTATTGGAGACTCAGGATAGAAGAGGATGCTTCTTGTGTTCAAACAGCATGTGTTTCATGGATGAGAACACTGGTCTGAATTTCCCTTCAGAAACGGAGGTAAACCCCAGGATCTGTGTCTTCCTACAAGCAAGAGTTCATTTCTGGTAAACCAATTCATTTTTGGGATCAAATGATTTTACACAGTTCTAGAACCCAACTCGATTCTCACAATTAATTAAAGAGTGGTTTGTATCAGTTTTTTATGGTTGAAAACAGAGTGTGTTTCATGGATGAGAACACTGGTCTGAATTTCCCTTCAGAAATGGACTAAAACCCCAGTACCTGTGTCTTCCTACAAGCAAGCGTTCATTTGTGGTAAACCAAGTGAATTTTGGGCTCAAATAAATTTACACAGTTCAGAAACCCATTGCCATTCTCACTATTAACTAAAGAGCATTTATGTAATAAGAGCTGTGGTTTGTATCAGTTTCATAAGCAGAGTTGTACTACCCATGGTCCCTATGAGTAGGAAACACAGTTCTTTTTTTCAGGGCATTCGCATGGTTCTTGCTGTACTGGAGACGCTGCAAAGAAGAGCTTGCTTCTTGTGTTAAAACAGAGTGTGTTTCATGGACAACTATACTGGTCTGAATTTCCCGTCAGAAACGGTGTTAAACCCCAGGATCTGTGGCTTCCTACAACTAAGAGTTCATTTCTGGTAAACCAAGTGAATTTTGGGCTCAAATGATTTTACACAGTTCTAGAACCCAACTCGATTCTCACTATTAATTAAAGAGTGGTTTGTATCAGTTTTTTATGCAGTGTTGAACTACATAGGGTCCATATGAGTAGGAAACACAGTTCTTTTTTTTCTGGGCATGCTCATATTTTTGACTGTACTGGAGATGCTGGAAAGAAGAGATTGCATCTTGCGTTAAAACAGCGTGTGTTTCATGGATGAGACACTGATCTGAATTTCTCTTCAGAAACGTTGTAAAATCCCAGGATCTGTGTCTTCCTACAAGCAAGAGTTCATTTCTGGTAAACCATGTGAATTTTGGTCTCAAATGATTTTACACAGTTCCCGTACCCAACGCGATTCTCACTATTAACTAAATAGCATTTATGCAAGAGGAGCTGTCGTTTGTATCAGATTCATAAGCAGAGTGGAACTATATATGGTCCGTATGAGTAGGAAATACAGTTCTTTTTTTTCAGGGCATGCTCATGGTTCTTGCTGTATTGAAACGATGGAAAGAAGCGGTTGCTTCTTGTTTTAAAACAGAGTGTGTTTCAATGATGATAGCACTGGTCTGAATTAACCTTCAGAAACGGATTAAAACCCCAGGATCTGTGTCTTCCTACAAGCAAGAGTTCATTTCTGGTTAACCAAGTGAATTTAAGGCACAAATGATTTTACACAGTTCACGAACCCAACACGATTCTCCCTATTAACTAAATAGCATTTATGTAAGAGGAGCTGTCGTTTGTATCAGTTTCATAAGCAGAGTTGAACTATATATTGTCCGTATGAGTAGGAAACACAGTTCTTTTTTTCAGTGCATGCTCATGGTTCTTGCTGTATTGGAGTTGCTGGAAAGAAGAGCTTGTTTCTTGCCTTAAAACAGAGTGTTTTTCATGGATGAGAACCCTGGTCTGAATTACCCTTCAGAAACGTTGTTAAATCCCAGGATCTGTGTCTTCCTACAAGCTAGAGTTCATTTCTGGTAAACCCAGTGAATTTTGGGCTCAAATGGTTTTACACTGTTCACAAATCCAAAGAGAATCTAACTATTAACCAAAGAGCATTTATGTAAGAGAAGCTGTGGTTTTTATCAGTTTCAAAAGCAGAGTTGAACTACATTTGTTCTGTATGAGTAGGAAACTCAGTTCGTTTTTCAGGCCATGCTCATATTCCTTTCTTTATTGGAGTTGCTGGCAAGAAGAGCTTGCCTCTTGTGTGAAAACAGAGTGTGTTTCATGGATGAGAACACTGGTCTGAATATCCCCTCAGAAACAGAGTTAAATCCCAGGATCTGTGTCTTCCTACAAGCAAGAGTTCATTTCTGGTAAACCATGTGAATTTTGGGCTCGAATGGTTTTACACAGTTCACAAACCAATGCGATTCTCACTATTAACTAAAGAGCATTTATGGAAGTGGAGCTGTGGTTTGTATCAGTTTTATAAGCAGAGTTGAACTACATTTGTTCTGTATGTGTAGGAAACACAGTTCTTTTTTCAGGCCATGCTCATTATCCTTGCTTTATTGGAGATGCTGGTAAAAGGAGCTTGCTTCTTGCGTTAAAACAGAGTGTTTTTCATGGATGAGAACACTGGAGTGAATTTACCTTCAGAAATGGAGTTAAACCCCAGGATCTGTGGCTTCCTACAAACAAGAGTTCATTTGTGGTAAACCAAGTGAATTTTGGGCTCAATGATTTTTGCAGTTCACGAACCCAACACGATTCTCACTATTAACTGAAGAGCACACTGTTCACAAATCCAAAGAGAATCTAACTATTAACCAAAGAGCATTTATGTAAGAGGATGTGTGGTTTCTACCAGTTACATAAGCACAGTTGAACAACATATGGTCCGTATATGTAGGAAAAACAGTAAATTTCTTCTGGCCATTCTAATGGTTCTTGCTGCATTGGAGACGCTGGAAAGAAGAGATAGCTTCTTGCATTATAACAGAGTGTGTTTCATGGATGAGAAAACTGGACTGAATTTCCCTTCAGAACCGGAGTTAAACCCCAGGATCTGTGTCTTCCTACAAGCAAGAGTTCATTTCTGGTTAACCAAGTGAATTTAAGGCACAAATGATTTTACACAGTTCACGAACCCAACACGATTCTCCCTATTAACTAAATAGCATTTATGTAAGAGGAGCTGTCGTTTGTATCAGTTTCATAAGCAGAGTTGAACTATATATTGTCCGTATGAGTAGGAAACACAGTTCTTTTTTTCAGTGCATGCTCATGGTTCTTGCTGTATTGGAGTTGCTGGAAAGAAGAGCTTGTTTCTTGCCTTAAAACAGAGTGTTTTTCATGGATGAGAACCCTGGTCTGAATTACCCTTCAGAAACGTTGTTAAATCCCAGGATCTGTGTCTTCCTACAAGCTAGAGTTCATTTCTGGTAAACCCAGTGAATTTTGGGCTCAAATGGTTTTACACTGTTCACAAATCCAAAGAGAATCTAACTATTAACCAAAGAGCATTTATGTAAGAGAAGCTGTGGTTTTTATCAGTTTCAAAAGCAGAGTTGAACTACATTTGTTCTGTATGAGTAGGAAACTCAGTTCGTTTTTCAGGCCATGCTCATGATCCTTTCTTTATTGGAGATGCTGGCAAGAAGAGCTTGCCTCTTGTGTGAAAACAGAGTGTGTTTCATGGATGAGAACACTGGTCTGAATATCCCCTCAGAAACGGAGTTAAATCCCAGGATCTGTGTCTTCCTACAAGCAAGAGTTCATTTCTGGTAAACCATGTGAATTTTGGGCTCGAATGGTTTTACACAGTTCACAAACCAATGCGATTCTCACTATTAACTAAAGAGCATTTATGGAAGTGGAGCTGTGGTTTGTATCAGTTTTATAAGCAGAGTTGAACTACATTTGTTCTGTATGTGTAGGAAACACAGTTCTTTTTTCAGGCCATGCTCATTATCCTTGCTTTATTGGAGATGCTGGTAAAAGGAGCTTGCTTCTTGCGTTAAAACAGAGTGTTTTTCATAGATGAGAACACTGGAGTGAATTTACCTTCAGAAATGGAGTTAAACCCCAGGATCTGTGGCTTCCTACAAACAAGAGTTCATTTGTGGTAAACCAAGTGAATTTTGGGCTCAATGATTTTTGCAGTTCACGAACCCAACACGATTCTCACTATTAACTGAAGAGCACACTCTTCACAAATCCAAAGAGAATCTAACTATTAACCAAAGAGCATTTATGTAAGAGGATGTGTGGTTTCTACCAGTTACATAAGCACAGTTGAACAACATATGGTCCGTATATGTAGGAAACACAGTAAATTTCTTCTGGCCATTCTAATGGTTCTTGCTGCATTGGAGACGCTGGAAAGAAGAGATAGCTTCTTGCATTAAAACAGAGTGTGTTTCATGGATGAGAAAACTGGACTGAATTTCCCTTCAGAACCGGAGTTAAACCCCAGGATCTGTGTATTCCCATAAGCAAGAGTTCATTTCTGGTAAACCCTGTGAATTTTGGGCTCAAATGATTATTAGCTGTTCACGAACCCAACGCGATCTCACTATTAACTGAAGAGCATTTATATAAGAGGAGCTGTCGTTTGTATCAGCTTCATAAGCAGAGTTGAACTAACTATGGCCCTTATGAGTAGGAAACACAGTTCTTTTTTTCTGGGCATGCTCATGGTTCTTGCTTTATAGGAGACGCTGGAAAGATGAGCTTGCTTCTCGAGTTAAAACAGAGTGTGTTTCATGGACAAATACACTGGTCTGAATTTCCCGACAGAAACGGAGTAAAAACCAGGATCTGTGGCTTCCCACAAGCAAGATTTCACTTCTGGTAAACCAAGTGAATTTTGGGCTCAAAGGATTTTACACAGTTCAAGATCCCAACTTGATTGTCACTATTAATTAAAGAGCATTTATGTAAGAGGACATGAGTTTTGTATCGGTTATTTAAGCAGAGTTGAACTACATATGTACCATATGAGTAGGAAACACAGTTCTTTTTTTAGGGGCATGCTCATGGTTCTTGATGCTTTGGAGTTGATGGAAAGAAGAGCTTGCTCCTTTTGTTAAAACAGAGTGTGTCTCATGGATGAGAACACTGGTCTGAATTTCCCTTCAGAAACAGAGTTGAACGGCAAGATCTGTGCCTTCGTACAAGCAGGACTTCATTTCTGGTATACCAAGTGAATTTTGGGCTCAAATGATTTTACATGGTTCCAAACCCATCACGATTCTCAAAATTAACTAAAGAGCATTTATGTAATAAGAGCTGTGGATTGTATCATTTTCATGAGCAGAGTTGAACTGCATATGGTCTGTATGAGCAGGAAACACAGTTTTTTTTTTTTTTCTGGGCAAGCTCATGGTTCTTGCTGTATTGGAGACGCTGGAAAGAAATGGATGCTTCATGCCTTAAACAGAGTGTGTTTCAGCGGGGAGAACTCTGGTCTGAATTTCCCTTCAGAAAAGGAGTTAAAACCCAAGATCTGTGTCTTCCTACAAGCAAGAGTACTTTTCTGGTAAACAAAGTGAATTTTGTGCTCATTTGATTTTACACAGTTCACAAACACATCACGATTCTCAATATATACTAAAGAGCATTTACGTTATTGGAGCTGTCGTTTGTATCAGCTTAATAAGCAGAGTTGAACTACCTATTGCCCTTATGAGTAGGAAACACAGTTCTTTTTTTCTGGGCATGCTCATGGTTCTTGCTGTATTGGAGATGCTGGAAAGTAGAGCTTGCTTCTTGCGTTAAAACAGAGAGTGTTTCATGGATGAGACACTGGTCTGAATTTCCCTTCAGAAACTGAGTTAAGCCCCAGGATCTGTATCTTCCTACAAGCAGGAGTTTATTTCTGGTAAACAAAGTGAATTTTAGGCTCAAATGATTTTACACAGTACACCAACCAAACACGATTCTCACTATTAACTAAAGGGTATTATGAAAGAGGAGGTGTGGTTTGTTTCAATTTCATAAGCAGAGTTGAACTACATAAGGTCTGTATGAGTAGGAAACACAGTTCTTTTTTTCTAGGCATTCTCATGGTTCTTTCTGTATTGGAGACCCTCGAAAGAAGAGGATGCTTCTTGACTTAAAACATCATGTGTCATGGATGAGAACACTGGTCTGAATATCCCTTCAGAAACGGAGTTAAATCCCGGGATCTGTGTCTTCCTACAAGCAAGAGTTCATTTCTGGTAAATCCAGTGAATTTTGGGCTCAAAAGGTTTTATACAGTTCACGAACCCATCGCGATTCTCACTATTTACTAAAGAGCATTTATGTAAGATGAGGTGTGGTTTGTATCAGTTTCATATGCAGAGTTGTACTACCTATGGTCCTTATGAGTAGGAAACACAGTTCTTTTTTTCAGGGCATTCGCATGGTTCTTCCTGTACTGGAGATGCTGCAAAGAAGAGCTTGCTTCTTGTGTTAAAACAGAGTGTGTTTCATGGCAAATACACTGGTCTGAATTTCCCATCAGAAACGGTGTTAAACCGCAGGATCTGTGGCTTCCTACAAGTAAGGGTTCATTTCTGGTAAACCAAGTGAATTTTGGGCTCAAATGATTTTACACAGTTCAAGAACCCAACTCGATTCTCACTATTAATTAAAGAGTATTTATGTAAGAAGAGCTGTGGTTTGTATCAGTTTTTTAAGCAGTGTTGAACTACATATCGTCCATATGAGTAGGAAACACAGTTCTTTTTTTCTGGGCATGCTCATATTTCTTACTGTACTGGAGACGCTGGAAAGAAGAGATTGCATCTTGCGTTAAAACAGAGTGTGTTTCATGGATGAGACACTGGTCTGAATTTCACTTCAGAAACGGAGGTAAACCTCAGGATCTGTGACTTCCTACAAGCAAGAGTTCATTTCTGGTAAACCATGTGAATTTTGGTCCCAAATGATTTTACACAGTTCACGTTACCAACGTGATTCTCACTATAAACTAAACAGCATTTATGCAAGAGGAGCTGTCGTTTGTATCAGATTCATAAGCAGAGTGGAACTATATATGGTCCGTATGAGTAGGAAATACAGTTCTTTTTTTTCTGGGCATGCTCATGGTTCTTGCTGTATTGGAGACGATGGAAAGAAGAGGTTCCTTCTTGTTTTAAAAGAGAGTGTGTTTCATGGATGAGAACCCTGGTCTGAATTACCCTTCAGAAACGTTGTTAAATCCCAGGATCTGTGTCTTCCTACAAGCAAGAGTTCATTTCTGGTAAACCCAGTGAATTTTGGGCTCAAATGGTTTTACACTGTTCACAAACCCAAAGCGATTCTAACTATTAACCAAAGAGCATTTATGTAAGAGAAGCTGTGGTTTTTATCAGTTTCAAAAGCAGAGTTGAACTACATTTGTTCTGTATGAGTAGGAAACACAGTTCTTTTTTTATGGGCATGCTCATGGTTCTTGCTGTATTGGAGATGCTGGAAAGAAGAGCTTGCTTCTTGCGATAAAACAGAGTGTGTCTCATGGATGAGAACACTGGTCTGAATTTCCCTTCAGAAACGGAGTTAAATGCCAAGATCTGTGCCTTTGTACAAGCAGGAGTTCATTTCTGGTATACCAAGTGAATTTTGGGCTCAAATGATTTTACATAGTTCACAAAACCAATGCGATTCTCACTATTAACTAAAGAGCATTTATGTAATAGGAGTTGTGGCTTGTATCAGTTTCATATGCAGAGTTGAACTACCTATGGTCCTTATGAGTAAGAAACACAGTTCTTTATTTCTGGGCATGCTCATAATTCTTGCTGTATTGGAGACGATTGAAAGAAGAGCTTGCTTCTTGTGGGAAAACAGAGTGTGTTACATGGATGGGAACCCTGGTCTGAATTTCCCTTCAGAAACAGAGTTAAACCCCAGGATCATTGTCGTCCTACAAAGAAGAGTTCATTTCTGATAAACCACGTGAATTTTTGGCTCAAATATTTTACAGAGTTCATGAATCCAACACGATACTCACTATTTACTAAAGAGCATTTATGTAAGAAGTGCTGTGTATCAGTTTCATAAGCAGAGGTGAAGTACATTTTGTCTGTATGAGTAGGAAACACAGTTCTTTTTTCTGGCCATGCTCATGGTCCATGCTTTATTAGAGACGCGGGAAAGAAGAGCTTGCTTATTGAGTTAAAAGAGAGTGTGTTTCATGGATGAGATCACTGGTCTGAATTTCCATTCAGAAATGGTTTAAAACACCAGGATCTGTGTCTTCCTAAGAGCAAGAGTTCATTTCTGGTAAACCAAGTGAATTTCGGGCACAAATGATTTTACACAGTTCACGAACCCAACACGATTCTCACTATTAACTAAATAGCATTTGTGTAAGAGGACCTGTTGTTTGTATCAATTTCATAAGCAGAGTTGAACTATATATGGTCCGTATGAGTAGGAAACACAGTTCTTTTTTTCTGGGCATGCTCATGGTTCTTGCTGTATTGGAGTTGCTGGAAAGAAGAGCTTGTTTCTTGCCTTAAAACAGAGTGTGTTTCATGGATGAGAACTCTGGTCTGAATTACCCTTCAGAAACGGAGTTAAACCCCAGGATCTCTGTCCTCCTACAAGGAAGAGTTCATTTCTGGTAATCCAAGTGAATTTTTGGCTCAAATGATTATACACAGTTCTGGAACCCAACTTTATTCTCACTATGAACTAAAGAGCATTTATGTAAGAGGAGCTGTGGTTTTTATCAGTTTCATAAGCAGAGTTGAACAACATATGGTCCGTATGATTAGGAAACACCATTCTTTTTTTCTGGGCATGCTCATGGTTCTTGCTGTATTGGGGACGCTGGAAAGAAGAGCTTGCTTCTTGCGAGAAAACAGAGTGTGTTTCATGGATGAGAACACTGGTCTGAATTTAACCTTCAAAAACGGAGTTAAACCACAGGATCTGTGTTTTCCTACAAGCAAGAGTTCATTTCTGGTAAACCAAGTGAATTTTGGGGTCAAATGATTTTTCACAGTTCAACAACCCAACGCCATTCTCACAATTAACTAAAGAGCATTTATGTAAGAGGAGCTGTAGTTTGTATCAGTTTCATAAGCAGAATTGAACTGCATATGGTCTGTATGAGTAGGAAACACAGTTCTGTTTTTCTGGGCATGCTCATATTTCTTGGTGTATTGGATAGGCTGGAAAGAAGAGCTTGCTTCTTGCATAAAAACAGAATGTGTTTCATGGATGAGAACACTGGTCTGAATTTCCCTTCAGAAACGCGGTTAAACCACAGGATCTGTGTATTCCTACAAGCAAGAGTTCATTTCTGGTAACCAAGTGAATTTGGGGCCCAAATGATTTTTCACACTTCTGGAACCCAACTTGGTTCTCCCTATTAACTAAAGAGCATTTATGTAAGTGGAGCTGCGTTTTGTATCAGTTTCAAAAGCAGAGTTGAACTACATATCGTCCTTATGAGTAGGAAACACAATTCTTTTTTTCTGGGAATACTCATGGTTCTTGCTGTATTGGGGACGCTGGAAAGAAGAGCTTTCTTCTTGTGAGAAAACAGAGTGTGTTTCATGGATGAGAAAACTGGTCTGAATTTCCCTTCATAAATGGAATTAAACACCAGGATCTGCGTCTTCCTACAAGCAAGAGTTCATTTCTGGTAAAACAAGTGAATTTTGGGATCAAATATTTTTTCACAGTTCAACAACCCAAAGCGATTCTCACTATTAACTAAAGAGGATTAATGTAAGAGGAGCTGTGGTTTGTATCATTTTCATAAGCAGAGTTGAACTACATATGGTCCTTAGAAGTAGGTAACACAGTTCTTTTATTCTCGGCATGCTCATTGTTATTGCTGTATTGGAGATGCTGGAAAGAAGTGCTTGCTTCTTGCGTGAAAACAGAGTGTGTTTCATAGATGAGAACACTGGTCTGAATTTCCCTTCAGAAACGGAGTTAAAACCCAGGATCTGTGTCTTCCTACCAGCAAGAGTACTTTTTTGGTAAACCTGGTGAATTTTGGGATCAAATGATTTTACACAGTACACGAACCGAACGAGATTCTCACTTTTAACTAAAGAGCGTTCAAGTAAGAGGAGCTGTGGTTTGTATAGGTTTCTTAAGCAGAGTTGATCTGCCTATGGTCCGTATGAATAGGAAACGAAGTTCTTTTTTCTGGGCATGCTCATGATTCTTGTTGTATTGGAGATGCTGGAAAGAAGAGCTTGCTTCTTGCGTGAAAAGAGAGTGTTTTTCATGGATGAGAACACTTGTCTGAACTTCCCATCAGAAACGGAGTTAACCCCAGGATCTGTGTCTTCCTACAAGACAGAGTTCATTTCTGGTAAACCAAGTGAACTTCTGGCTCAAATGATTTTACACAGTTCTGGAACCCAACGCGATTCAAACTATTAACTAAAGAGCATTTATGTAAGAAGAGCTGTGGTTTGTATCAGTTTCATAAGCAGAGTTGAACTACATATGGTCCGAATGAGTAGAAAACACAGTTCTTTTTTTCTGGGCATGCTCATGGTTCTTGCTGTATTGGAGACACTGGAAAGAAGAGTTTGCTTCTTGAGTTAAAACAGAGTGAGTTTCATGGATGAGAACACTGGTCAGAATTTCCCTAGAGAACCAGAGTTATACCACAGGATCTATGTATTCCTACAAGCAAGAGATCATTTCTTGTAAACCCAGTGAATTTTGGACTCAAATGGTTTTACACTGTTCATGAACCCAACGTGATTCTAACTATTAACTAAAGAGCATTTATTTAAGAGAAACTGTGGTTTGTATCAGTTTCATAAACATTGTTGAACTACATATTGTCCGTAATAGTAGGTAACATAGTTCTTTTTTTCTGGGCATGCTCATGGTTCTTGCTGCATTGGAGACACTGGAAAGAAGAGCTTGCTTCTTGCGAGAAAACAGTGTGTTTCATGGATGAGAACACTGGTCTGAATTTCCATTCAGAAACGGAGTTAAACCCAAGGATCTGTGTCTTCCTACAAGCAAGAGTTCATTTATGGTAAACCAAGTGAATTTGGGGCTTAAATGATTTTAGACAGTTCTGGAACAAAACGCGATTCAAACTATTAACTAAAGAGCATTTATGTAAGAGGAGCTGTGGTTTGTATCAGTTTCATAAGCAGAGTTGAACAATATATGGTCCCTAAGAGTAGGAAACCCGGTTCTTTTTTTCTGGGCATACTATGGTTCTTGCTCTATTGGAGACAATGGAAAGACGAGCTTCTTCTTGCGTGAAAACAGAGTGTGTTTCATGGATGAGAACACTGGTCTGAATTACACTTCAGAAAAGGAGTTAAACCACAGGATCTGTGTCTTCCTACAAGCAAGAGTTCATTTCTGGTAATCCAAGTGAATTTTGGGGTCAAATGATTTTACACAGTTCTGGAACCCAACTTGAATCTCCCAATTAACTAAAGAGCATTTTTGTAAGAGGAGCTCTGGTTTGTATCAGTTTCATTGCAGAGTTGAACTACATATGGTTCATATGAGTAGGAAACACAATTCTTTTTTTCCGGGCATGCTCATGGTTCTTGCTGTATTGGAGATGCTGGAAAGAAGAGCTTGCTTCTTGCATGAAAACTGAGTGGTTTTCATGGATTAGAATACTGTTCTGAATTTCCCTTCACAATCGCAGTTTAACAACAGGATCTGTGTCTTCCTACAAGCCAGAGTTCATTTCTGGTAAAACAAGAGAATTTGGGGCTCAAATGATTTTCCACAGTTCTGGAACCCAACGTGACTCAAACTATTAACTAAAGAGCATTTATGTAAGAGGAGCTCTGGTTTGTATCAGTTTCAAAAGCAGAGTTGTACTACATAAGGTCCGTATGAGCAGGAAACACAGTTCTTTTTTTCTGGGCATGCTCATTGTTCTTGCTGTATTGGAGACACTGGAAAGCAGAGCTTGCTACTTGCAAGAAAACGGAGTGTTTCATGGATGAGAAAACTGGTCTGAATTTCCCTTCAGAAACGGAGTTAAACCCCAGGAGCTGTGTCTTCCTGCAAGCAAGAGTTCATTTCTGGTAATCCAAGTGAATTTTGGGCTCAAATGATTTTCCACAGTTCTGGAACCCAACGCGACTCAAACTATTAACTAAAGAGCATTTATGTAATAGGAGCTGAGGTTTTTATCAGTTTCATATGCAGAGTTGAACTGCATATGGTCCGTATGAGTAGGAAACACAGTTCTTTTTTTCTGGGCATCTCATGGTTCTTGCTGTATTGGAGATGCTGGAAAGAAGAGCTTGCTTCATGCGTTAAAACAGAGTGTGTTTGATGGATTTGAACACTGGTCTGAATTGCCCTTAAGAAACGGAGTTAAACTCCAGGATCTCTGTCTTCCTAAAAGCAAGAGTTCATTTCTAGTAAACCCAGTGAATTTTGGGCTCAACGGATTTTACACTGTACACGACCCCAACGAGATTCTCACTATTAACTAAAGAGCGTTTATGTAAGGGGAGCTGTGGTTTTTATCATTATCATAAGCAGAGTTGAACTACATATGGTGCGTATGAGTAGGAAACACAATTCTTTTTTGTGGGGCATTCTCATGGTTCTTGCTGTATTGGAGATGCTGGAAAGAAGAGTTTGCTTCTTGCATGAAAACACAGTGGGTTTCATGGATGAGAACACTGGTCTGAATTTCCCTTCAGAAACGGAGTTAAACCACAGGATCTGTGTCTTCCTACAAGCAAGAGTTCATTTCTGGTAATCCAAGTGAATTTTGGGCTCAAATGATTTTACACAGTTCTGGAACCCAACGCGATTCAAACTATTAGCTAAAGAGCATTCATGTACGAGAGGCTGTGGTTTGTATTAGTTTCATATGCAGTGTTGAAGTACATAAGATCCGTATGAGTAGGAAAATCAGTTCTTTTTTTTCTGGGCATAATCATGGTTCTTGCTGTATTGGAGACACTGGAAAGAAGAGCTTGCTTCTTGCGTGAAAACACAGTGTGTTTCATGGATAAGAACACTGGTCTGAATTTCCCTTCAGAAACGGAGTTAAAGCCCAGGATCTGTGTCTTCCTACAAGCAAGAGTCAATTTCTAGTCAAACAAGTGAATTTTGGGCTCAACTGATTTTTAACATTTCAACAACCCAACGGGATTATCACTATTAACTAAAGAGGATTTATGTAAGAGGAGCTGTGGTTTGTATCTGTTTCATAAGCAGAGTTGAACTACATATGGTCCGTATGAGTAGGAAACTCAGTTCATTTTTTCTGGGCATGCTCATGGTTCTTGCTGTGTTGGAGATGCTGGAAAAAAGAGCTTACTTCTTGCGTGAAAACAGAGTGTGTTTTATGGATGTGAATGCTGGTCTGAATTTCCCTTCAGAAATGGAGTTAAACCACATTGTCTATGTTTTCCTACAAGCAAGAGTTCATTTGTGTTAAACCAAGTGAATTTGGAGCTCAAATGATTTTACACAGTTCTGGAACCCAACGCGATTCAAACTATTAACTAAAGAGCATTAATGGAAGAGTAGTTGTGGTTTGTGTCAGTTTCATAAGCAGAGTTGAACTACATAAGGTCCGTATGAGTAGGAAACACAGATCTTTTTTTTTTTGGGCATGCTCATGGTTCTTGCTGTATTGGAGACACTGGAAAGAAGAGCTTGCTGCTTGCGTGAAAACAGAGTGTGTTTCATGGATGAGAACACTGGTCTGAATTTCCCTTCAGAAACTGAGTTAATCCCCAGGATCTGTGTTTCCTACAAGCAAGAGTTCATTTCTGGTAAACCAAGTGAATTTTGGGTTCAAATGATTTTTCACCGTTCAAAAACCCAACGCGATTCTCACAATTAACTTAAGCGCATTTAAGTAAGAGGAGCTGTAGTTTGTATCAGTTTCATAAGCAGAACTGAACTGCATATGGTCCCTATGAGTAGGAAACACAGTTCTATTTTTCTGGGCATGCTCATGGTTCTTGCTGTATTGGAGATGCTGGAACGAAGAGCTTGCTTCATGCGTTAAAACAGAGTGTGTTTGATGGATGAGAACACTGGTCTGAATTGCGCTTAATAACGGAGTTAAACTCCAGGATCTCTGTCTTCCTAAAAGCAAGAGTTCATTTCTAGTAAACCCAGTGAATTTTGGGCTCAACTGATTTTACACTGTACACGACCCCAACGAGATTCTCACTATTAACTAAAGAGCGTTTATGTAAGGGGAGCTGTGGTATTATCATTTTCATAAGCAGAGTTGAACTACATATGGTGCGTATGAGTAGGAAACACAATTCTTTTTTGTGGGGCATTCTCATGGTTCTTGCTGTATTGGAGATGCTGGAAAGAAGAGCTTGCTTCTTGCGTGAAAACACAGTGGGTTTCATGGATGAGAACACTGGTCTGAATTTCCCTTCAAAAACGGAGTTAAACCACAGGATCTGTGTCTTCCTACAAGCAAGAGTTCATTTCTGGTAATCCAAATGAATTTTGGGCTCAAATGATTTTACACAGTTCTGGAACCCAACGCGATTCAAACTATTAACTAAAGAGCATTTATGTAATAGGAGCTGAGGTTTTTATCAGTTTCATATGCAGAGTTGAACTGCATATGGTCCGTATGAGTAGGAAACACAGTTCTTTTTTTCTGGGCATCTCATGGTTCTTGCTGTATTGGAGATGCTGGAAAGAAGAGCTTGCTTCATGCGTTAAAACAGAGTGTGTTTGATGGATGAGAACACTGGTCTGAATTGCCCTTAAGAAACGGAGTTAAACTCCAGGATCTCTGTCTTCCTAAAAGCAAGAGTTCATTTCTAGTAAACCCAGTGAATTTTGGGCTCAACGGATTTTACACTGTACACGACCCCAACGAGATTCTCACTATTAACTAAAGAGCGTTTATGTAAGGGGAGCTGTGGTTTTTATCATTATCATAAGCAGAGTTGAACTACATATGGTGCGTATGAGTAGGAAACACAATTCTTTTTTGTGGGGCATTCTCATGGTTCTTGCTGTATTGGAGATGCTGGAAAGAAGAGTTTGCTTCTTGCATGAAAACACAGTGGGTTTCATGGATGAGAACACTGGTCTGAATTTCCCTTCAGAAACGGAGTTAAACCACAGGATCTGTGTCTTCCTACAAGCAAGAGTTCATTTCTGGTAATCCAAGTGAATTTTGGGCTCAAATGATTTTACACAGTTCTGGAACCCAACGCGATTCAAACTATTAGCTAAAGAGCATTCATGTACGAGAGGCTGTGGTTTGTATTAGTTTCATATGCAGTGTTGAAGTACATAAGATCCGTATGAGTAGGAAAATCAGTTCTTTTTTTTCTGGGCATAATCATGGTTCTTGCTGTATTGGAGACACTGGAAAGAAGAGCTTGCTTCTTGCGTGAAAACAGAGTGTGTTTCATGGATAAGAACACTGGTCTGAATTTCCCTTCAGAAACGGAGTTAAAGCCCAGGATCTGTGTCTTCCTACAAGCAAGAGTCAATTTCTAGTCAAACAAGTGAATTTTGGGCTCAACTGATTTTTAACATTTCAACAACCCAACGGGATTATCACTATTAACTAAAGAGGATTTATGTAAGAGGAGCTGTGGTTTGTATCTGTTTTATAAGCAGAGTTGAACTACATATGGTCCGTATGAGTAGGAAACTCAGTTCATTTTTTCTGGGCATGCTCATGGTTCTTGCTGTGTTGGAGATGCTGGAAAAAAGAGCTTACTTCTTGCGTGAAAACAGAGTGTGTTTTATGGATGTGAATGCTGGTCTGAATTTCCCTTCAGAAATGGAGTTAAACCACATTGTCTATGTTTTCCTACAAGCAAGAGTTCATTTGTGTTAAACCAAGTGAATTTGGAGCTCAAATGATTTTACACAGTTCTGGAACCCAACGCGATTCAAACTATTAACTAAAGAGCATTAATGGAAGAGTAGTTGTGGTTTGTGTCAGTTTCATAAGCAGAGTTGAACTACATAAGGTCCGTATGAGTAGGAAACACAGATCTTTTTTTTTGGGGGCATGCTCATGGTTCTTGCTGTATTGGAGACACTGGAAAGAAGAGCTTGCTGCTTGCGTGAAAACAGAGTGTGTTTCATGGATGAGAACACTGGTCTGAATTTCCCTTCAGAAACTGAGTTAATCCCCAGGATCTGTGTTTCCTACAAGCAAGAGTTCATTTCTGGTAAACCAAGTGAATTTTGGGTTCAAATGATTTTTCACCGTTCAAAAACCCAACGCGATTCTCACAATTAACTTAAGCGCATTTAAGTAAGAGGAGCTGTAGTTTGTATCAGTTTCATAAGCAGAACTGAACTGCATATGGTCCCTATGAGTAGGAAACACAGTTCTATTTTTCTGGGCATGCTCATGGTTCTTGCTGTATTGGAGATGCTGGAACGAAGATCTTGCTTCATGCGTTAAAACAGAGTGTGTTTGATGGATGAGAACACTGGTCTGAATTGCGCTTAATAACGGAGTTAAACTCCAGGATCTCTGTCTTCCTAAAAGCAAGAGTTCATTTCTAGTAAACCCAGTGAATTTTGGGCTCAACTGATTTTACACTGTACACGACCCCAACGAGATTCTCACTATTAACTAAAGAGCGTTTATGTAAGGGGAGCTGTGGTTTTATCATTTTCATAAGCAGAGTTGAACTACATATGGTGCGTATGAGTAGGAAACACAGTTCTTTTTTTCTGGTCATGCTCATGGTTCTTGCTGTATTAGAGACGCTGGAAAGAAGAGCTTGCTTCTTTCGTGAAAACAGAGTGAGTTTCATGGATGAGAACACTGGTCTGAATTTCCATTCAGAAACGGAGTTAAACCACAGGTTCTATGTCTTCCTACAAGCAAGAGTTCATTTCTGTTAAACCAAGTGAATTTGGGGCTCAAATGATTTTACACAGTTCTAGAACCCAACATGATTAGAACTATTAACTAAAGAGCATATATTTAAGAAATGCTGTGGTTTCTATCAGTTTCATAAACATTGTTGAACTACATATTGTCCGTAATAGTAGGTAACATAGTTCTTTTTTTCTGGGCATGCTCATGGTTCTTGCTGCATTGGAGACACTGGAAAGAAGAGCTTGCTTCTTGGGTTAAAACAGAGTGAGTTTCATGGATGAGAACACTGGTCTGAATTTCCATTCGGAAACGGAGTTAAACCCCAGGATCTGTGTCTTCCTACAAGCAAGAGTTCATTTCTGGTAAACCAAGTGTATTTGGGGCTTAAATGATTTTAGACAGTTCTGGAACCCAACGCGATTCAAACTATTAACTAAAGAGCATTTATGTAAGAGGAGCTGTACTTTGTATCAGTTTCATAAGCAGAGTTGAACTACATATGGTCCGTATGAGTAGGAAACACAGTTCTGTTTTTCTGGGCATACTATGGTTCTTGCTCTATTGGAGACACTGGAAAGAAGAGCTTGCTTCTTGCGTGAAAACAGAGTGTGTTTCATGGATGAGAACACTGGTCTGAATTTCCCTTCAGAAACGGAGTTAAACCCCAGGATCTGTGTCTTCCTTCAAGCAAGAGTTCATTTCTGGCAAACCCAGTGAATTTTGGGCTCAACTGATTTTACACAGTACATGAACTGAACGAGATTCTCAATATTAACTAAAGAGCATTTATGTAAGAGGATCTGTGGTCTTTATCAGTTTCATAAGCAGAGTTGAACTACATATGGTCCCTATGAGTAGGAAACACAGTTCTTTTTTTCTGGGCATGCTCATGATTCTTGCTGTATTGGAGATGCTGGAAAGAAGAGCTTGCTTCTTGCGAGAAAACAGAGTGTGTTTCATGGATGAGAATACTGGTCTGAATTTCCATTCAGAAACGGAGTTAAACCCCAGGATCTGTGACTTCCTACAAGCAAGAGTTCATTTATGGTAAACCAAGTGAATTTGGGCCTCAAATGATTTTACACAGTTCTGGAACCAATGCGATTCAAACTATTAACTAATGAGCTTTTATGAAAGAGGAGCTCTGGTTTGTATCAGTTCCATAAGCAGAGTTGAACTACATAAGGTCCATATGAGCAGGAAACAAAGTTCTTTTTTTCTGGGAATGCTCGTGGTGCTTGCTCTATTGGCAACACTGGAAAGAAGAGCTTGCTTCTTACGTGAAAAAAGAGTGTGTTTCATGGAAGAGAACACTGGTCTGAATTTCCCTTCAGAAACGGTGTTAAACCCCAGGATCTGTGTCTTCCTACAAGCAAGAGTTCATTTCTGGTAAAACAAGTGAGTTTTGGGATCAAATGATTTTTCACAGTTCAACAACCCAACGCGATTCTCACTATTAACTAAAGAGGATTTATGTAAGAGGAGCTGTGGTTTGTATCAAATTCATAAGCAGAGTGGAACTACATATGGTCATTATGAGTAGGAAACACAGTTCTTTTTTCTGGGCATGCTCATGGTTCTTGCTGTATTGGAGATGCTGGAAAGAAGTGCTTGTTTCTCGGGTGAAAACAGAGTGGGTTTCTTAGATGAGAACACTGGTCTGAATTACCCTTCAGAAACGGAGTAAAACTAGAGGATCTGTGCCTTCCTACCAGCAAGAGTTCATTTTTGGTAAACCCGGTGAATTTTGGGCTCAACTGATTTTACACAGTACATGAATCGTACAAGAATCTCACTTTTAATAAAAGAGCGTTCATGTAAGAGGATCTGTGGTTTGTATCAGTTTCATAAGCAGAGTTGAACTATATATGGTCCCTAAGAGTAGGAAACACGGTTCTTTTTTTCTGGGCATGTTCATGGTTCTTGCTGTATTAGAGACAATGGAAAGACGAGCTTCTTCTTGCGTGAAAACAGAGTGTGTTTCATGGATGAGAACACTGGTCTGAATTACACTTCAGAAAAGGAGTTAAACCACAGGATCTGTGTCTTCCTACAAGCAAGAGTTCATTTCTGGTAAAACAAGTGAATTTTGGGATCAAATATTTTTTCACAGTTCAACAACCCAAAGCGATTCTCACTATTAACTAAAGAGGATTAATGTAAGAGGAGCTGTGGTTTGTATCATTTTCATAAGCAGAGTTGAACTACATATGGTCCTTAGAAGTAGGTAACACAGTTCTTTTTTTCTCGGCATGCTCATTGTTATTGCTGTATTGGAGATGCTGGAAAGAAGTGCTTGCTTCTTGCATGAAAACATAGTGTGTTTCATAGATGAGAACACTGGTCTGAATTTCCCTTCAGAAACGGAGTTAAAACCCAGGATCTGTGTCTTCCTACCAGCAAGAGTACTTTTTTGGTAAACCTGGTGAATTTTGGGATCAAATGATTTTACACAGTACACGAACCGAACGAGATTCTCACTTTTAACTAAAGAGCGTTCAAGTAAGAGGAGCTGTGGTTTGTATAGGTTTCTTAAGCAGAGTTGATCTGCCTATGGTCCGTATGAATAGGAAACAAAGTTCTTTTTTCTGGGCATGCTCATGATTCTTGTTGTATTGGAGATGCTGGAAAGAAGAGCTTGCTTCTTGCGTGAAAAGAGAGTGTTTTTCATGGATGAGAACACTTGTCTGAACTTCCCATCAGAAACGGAGTTAACCCCAGGATCTGTGTCTTCCTACAAGACAGAGTTCATTTCTGGTAAACCAAGTGAACTTCTGGCTCAAATGATTTTACACAGTTCTGGAACCCAACGCGATTCAAACTATTAACTAAAGAGCATTTATGTAAGAAGAGCTGTGGTTTGTATCAGTTTCATAAGCAGAGTTGAACTACATATGGTCCGAATGAGTAGAAAACACCGTTCTTTTTTTCTGGGCATGCTCATGGTTCTTGCTGTATTGGAGACACTGGAAAGAAGAGTTTGCTTCTTGAGTTAAAACAGAGTGAGTTTCATGGATGAGAACACTGGTCAGAATTTCCCTAGAGAACCAGAGTTATACCACAGGATCTGTGTATTCCTACAAGCAAGAGATCATTTCTTGTAAACCCAGTGAATTTTGGACTCAAATGGTTTTACACTGTTCATGAACCCAACGTGATTCTAACTATTAACGAAAGAGCATTTATTTAAGAGAAGCTGTGGTTTGTATCAGTTTCATAAACATTGTTGAACTACATATTGTCCGTAATAGTAGGTAACATAGTTCTTTTTTTCTGGGCATGCTCATGGTTCTTGCTGCATTGGAGACACTGGAAAGAAGAGCTTGCTTCTTGCGAGAAAACAGTGTGTTTCATGGATGAGAACACTGGTCTGAATTTCCATTCAGAAACGGAGTTAAACCCAAGGATCTGTGTCTTCCTACAAGCAAGAGTTCATTTATGGTAAACCAAGTGAATTTGGGGCTTAAATGATTTTAGACAGTTCTGGAACAAAACGCGATTCAAACTATTAACTAAAGAGCATTTATGTAAGAGGAGCTGTGGTTTGTATCAGTTTCATAAGCAGAGTTGAACAATATATGGTCCCTAAGAGTAGGAAACCCGGTTCTTTTTTTCTGGGCATACTATGGTTCTTGCTCTATTGGAGACAATGGAAAGACGAGCTTCTTCTTGCGTGAAAACAGAGTGTGTTTCATGGATGAGAACACTGGTCTGAATTACACTTCAGAAAAGGAGTTAAACCACAGGATCTGTGTCTTCCTACAAGCAAGAGTTCATTTCTGGTAATCCAAGTGAATTTTGGGGTCAAATGATTTTATACAGTTCTGGAACCCAACTTGAATCTCCCAATTAACTAAAGAGCATTTTTGTAAGAGGAGCTCTGGTTTGTATCAGTTTCATTGCAGAGTTGAACTACATATGGTTCATATGAGTAGGAAACACAATTCTTTTTTTCCGGGCATGCTCATGGTTCTTGCTGTATTGGAGATGCTGGAAAGAAGAGCTTGCTTCTTGCATGAAAACTGAGTGGTTTTCATGGATTAGAATACTGTTCTGAATTTCCCTTCACAATCGCAGTTTAACAACAGGATCTGTGTCTTCCTACAAGCCAGAGTTCATTTCTGGTAAACCAAGAGAATTTGGGGCTCAAATGATTTTCCACAGTTCTGGAACCCAACGTGACTCAAACTATTAACTAAAGAGCATTTATGTAAGAGGAGCTCTGGTTTGTATCAGTTTCAAAAGCAGAGTTGAACTACATAAGGTCCGTATGAGCAGGAAACACAGTTCTTTTTTTCTGGGCATGCTCATTGTTCTTGCTGTATTGGAGACACTGGAAAGCAGAGCTTGCTACTTGCAAGAAAACAGAGTGTTTCATGGATGAGAAAACTGGTCTGAATTTCCCTTCAGAAACGGAGTTAAACCCCAGGAGCTGTGTCTTCCTGCAAGCAAGAGTTCATTTCTGGTAATCCAAGTGAATTTTGGGCTCAAATGATTTTCCACAGTTCTGGAACCCAACGCGACTCAAACTATTAACTAAAGAGCATTTATGTAATAGGAGCTGAGGTTTTTATCAGTTTCATATGCAGAGTTGAACTGCATATGGTCCGTATGAGTAGGAAACACAGTTCTTTTTTTCTGGGCATCTCATGGTTCTTGCTGTATTGGAGATGCTGGAAAGAAGAGCTTGCTTCATGCGTTAAAACAGAGTGTGTTTGATGGATGAGAACACTGGTCTGAATTGCCCTTAAGAAACGGAGTTAAACTCCAGGATCTCTGTCTTCCTAAAAGCAAGAGTTCATTTCTAGTAAACCCAGTGAATTTTGGGCTCAACTGATTTTACACTGTACACGACCCCAACGAGATTCTCACTATTAACTAAAGAGCGTTTATGTAATGGGAGCTGTGGTTTTTATCATTATCATAAGCAGAGTTGAACTACATATGGTGCGTATGAGTAGGAAACACAATTCTTTTTTGTGGGGCATTCTCATGGTTCTTGCTGTATTGGAGATGCTGGAAAGAAGAGTTTGCTTCTTGCATGAAAACACAGTGGGTTTCATGGATGAGAACACTGGTCTGAATTTCCCTTCAGAAACGGAGTTAAACCACAGGATCTGTGTCTTCCTACAAGCAAGAATTCATTTCTGGTAATCCAAGTGAATTTTGGGCTCAAATGATTTTACACAGTTCTGGAACCCAACGCGATTCAAACTATTAGCTAAAGAGCATTCATGTACGAGAGGCTGTGGTTTGTATTAGTTTCATAAGCAGTGTTGAAGTACATAAGATCCGTATGAGTAGGAAAATCAGTTCTTTTTTTTCTGGGCATAATCATGGTTCTTGCTGTATTGGAGACACTGGAAAGAAGAGCTTGCTTCTTGCGTGAAAACAGAGTGTGTTTCATGGATAAGAACACTGGTCTGAATTTCCCTTCAGAAACGGAGTTAAAGCCCAGGATCTGTGTCTTCCTACAAGCAAGAGTCAATTTCTAGTCAAACAAGTGAATTTTGGGCTCAACTGATTTTTAACATTTCAACAACCCAACGGGATTATCACTATTAACTAAAGAGGATTTATGTAAGAGGAGCTGTGGTTTGTATCTGTTTCATAAGCAGAGTTGAACTACATATGGTCCGTATGAGTAGGAAACTCAGTTCATTTTTTCTGGGCATGCTCATGGTTCTTGCTGTGTTGGAGATGCTGGAAAAAAGAGCTTACTTCTTGCGTGAAAACAGAGTGTGTTTTATGGATGTGAATGCTGGTCTGAATTTCCCTTCAGAAATGGAGTTAAACCACATTGTCTATGTTTTCCTACAAGCAAGAGTTCATTTGTGTTAAACCAAGTGAATTTGGAGCTCAAATGATTTTACACAGCTCTGGAACCCAACGCGATTCAAACTATTAACTAAAGAGCATTAATGGAAGAGTAGTTGTGGTTTGTGTCAGTTTCATAAGCAGAGTTGAACTACATAAGGTCCGTATGAGTAGGAAACACAGATATTTTTTTTATTGGGCATGCTCATGGTTCTTGCTGTATTGGAGACACTGGAAAGAAGAGCTTGCTGCTTGCGTGAAAACAGAGTGTGTTTCATGGATGAGAACACTGGTCTGAATTTCCCTTCAGAAACTGAGTTAATCCCCAGGATCTGTGTTTCCTACAAGCAAGAGTTCATTTCTGGTAAACCAAGTGAATTTTGGGTTCAAATGATTTTTCACCGTTCAAAAACCCAACGCGATTCTCACAATTAACTTAAGCGCATTTAAGTAAGAGGAGCTGTAGTTTGTATCAGTTTCATAAGCAGAACTGAACTGCATATGGTCCCTATGAGTAGGAAACACAGTTCTATTTTTCTGGGCATGCTCATGGTTCTTGCTGTATTGGAGATGCTGGAACGAAGATCTTGCTTCATGCGTTAAAACAGAGTGTGTTTGATGGATGAGAACACTGGTCTGAATTGCGCTTAAGAAACGGAGTTAAACTCCAGGATCTCTGTCTTCCTAAAAGCAAGAGTTCATTTCTAGTAAACCCAGTGAATTTTGGGCTCAACTGATTTTACACTGTACACGACCCCAACGAGATTCTCACTATTAACTAAAGAGCGTTTATGTAAGGGGAGCTGTGGTTTTATCATTTTCATAAGCAGAGTTGAACTACATATGGTGCGTATGAGTAGGAAACACAATTCTTTTTTGTGGGGCATTCTCATGGTTCTTGCTGTATTGGAGATGCTGGAAAGAAGAGCTTGCTTCTTGCGTGAAAACACAGTGGGTTTCATGAATGAGAACACTGGTCTGAATTTCCCTTCAAAAACGGAGTTAAACCACAGGATCTGTGTCTTCCTACAAGCAAGAGTTCATTTCTGGTAATCCAAATGAATTTTGGGCTCAAATGATTTTACACAGTTCTGGAATCCAACGTGATTCGAACTATTAATTAAGAGCATTCATGTACGAGGAGCTGTGGTTTGTATTAGTTTCATAAGCAGAGTTGAACTACATATGGTTGGTATGAGTAGGAAACACATTTCTTTTTTTTCTGGGCATGCTCATGGTTCTTGCTGTATTAGAGACGCTGGAAAGAAGAGCTTGCTTCTTTCGTGAAAACAGAGTGAGTTTCATGGATGAGAACACTGGTCTGAATTTCCCTTCAGAACCGGAGTTAAACCACAGGATCTATGTCTTCCTACAAGCAAGAGTTCATTTCTGTTAAACCAAGTGAATTTGGGGCTCAAATGATTTTACACAGTTCTAGAACCCAACATGATTAGAACTATTAACTAAAGAGCATATATTTAAGAGATGCTGTGGTTTGTATCAGTTTCATAAACATTGTTGAACTACATATTGTCCGTAATAGTAGGTAACATAGTTCTTTTTTTCTGGGCATGCTCATGGTTCTTGCTGCATTGGAGACACTGGAAAGAAGAGCTTGCTTCTTGGGTTAAAACAGAGTGAGTTTCATGGATGAGAACACTGGTCTGAATTTCCACTCAGAAACGGAGTTAAACCCCAGGATCTGTATCTTCCTACAAGCAAGAGTTCATTACTGGAAAACCAAGTGATTTGGGGCTTAAATGATTTTAGACAGTTCTGGAACCCAATGCGATTCAAACTATTAACTAAAGAGCGTTTATGTAAGGGGAGCTGTGGTTTTATCATTTTCATAAGCAGAGTTGAACTACATATGGTCCGTATGAGTAGGAAACACAGTTCTTATTTTCTGGGCCTGCTCATGTTTCTTGCTGTATTGGAGATGCTGGAAAGAAGAGCTTGCTTCTTGCGAGAAAACAGAGTGTGTTTCATGGATGAGAACACTGGTCTGGATTTCCCTTCAGAAACGGAGTTAAACCCCAGGATCTGTGTCTTCCTACAAGCAAGAGTTCATTTCTGGCAAACCCAGTGAATTTTGGGCTCAACTGATTTTACACTGTACACGACCCCAACGAGATTCTCACTATTAACTAAAGAGCATTTATGAAAGAGGAGCTATGGTCTTTATCAGTTTCATAAGCAGAGTTGAACTACATATGGTTGGTATGAGTAGGAAACACAGTTCTTTTTTTCTGGGCATGCTCATGGTTCTTGCTGTATTAGAGACGCTGGAAAGAAGAGCTTGCTTCTTTCGTGAAAACAGAGTGAGTTTCATGGATGAGAACACTGGTCTGAATTTCCATTCAGAAACGGAGTTAAACCACAGGTTCTATGTCTTCCTACAAGCAAGAGTTCATTTCTGTTAAACCAAGTGAATTTGGGGCTCAAATGATTTTACACAGTTCTAGAACCCAACATGATTAGAACTATTAATTAAAGAGCATATATTTAAGAAATGCTGTGGTTTGTATCAGTTTCATAAACATTGTTGAACTACATATTGTCCGTAATAGTAGGTAACATAGTTCTTTTTTTCTGGGCATGCTCATGGTTCTTGCTGCATTGGAGACACTGGAAAGAAGAGCTTGCTTCTTGGGTTAAAACAGAGTGAGTTTCATGGATGAGAACACTGGTCTGAATTTCCATTCAGAAACGGAGTTAAACCCCAGGATCTGTGACTTCCTACAAGCAAGAGTTCATTTCTGGTAAACCAAGTGAATTTGGGGCTTAAATGATTTTAGACAGTTCTGGAACCCAACGCGATTCAAACTATTAACTAAAGAGCATTTATGTAAGAGGAGCTGTGGTTTGTATCAGTTTCATAAGCAGAGTTGAACTACATATGGTCCGTATGAGTAGGAAACACAGTTCTGTTTTTCTGGGCATACTATGGTTCTTGCTCTATTGGAGACACTGGAAAGAAGAGCTTGCTTCTTGCGTGAAAACAGAGTGTGTTTCATGGATGAGAACACTGGTCTGAATTTCCCTTCAGAAACGGAGTTAAACCCCAGGATCTGTGTCTTCCTTCAAGCAAGAGTTCATTTCTGGCAAACCCAGTGAATTTTGGGCTCAACTGATTTTACACAGTACATGAACTGAACGAGATTCTCAATATTAACTAAAGAGCATTTATGTAAGAGGAGCTGTGGTCTTTATCAGTTTCATAAGCAGAGTTGAACTACATATGGTCCCTATGAGTAGGAAACACAGTTCTTTTTTTCTGGGCATGCTCATGATTCTTGTTGTATTGGAGAAGCTGGAAAGAAGAGCTTGCTTCTTGCGAGAAAACAGAGTGTGTTTCATGGATGAGAATACTGGTCTGAATTTCCATTCAGAAACGGAGTTAAACCCCAGGATCTGTGACTTCCTACAAGCAAGAGTTCATTTATGGTAAACCAAGTGAATTTGGGCCTCAAATGATTTTACACAGTTCTGGAACCAACGCGATTCAAACTATTAACTAATGAGCTTTTATGAAAGAGGAGCTCTGGTTTGTATCAGTTCCATAAGCAGAGTTGAACTACATAAGGTCCCTATGAGCAGGAAACAAAGTTCTTTTTTTCTGGGAATGCTCGTGGTGCTTGCTCTATTGGCAACACTGGAAAGAAGAGCTTGCTTCTTACGTGAAAAAAGAGTGTGTTTCATGGAAGAGAACACTGGTCTGAATTTCCCTTCAGAAACTGAGTTAATCCCCAGGATCTGTGTTTCCTACAAGCAAGAGTTCATTTCTGGTAAACCAAGTGAATTTTGGGTTCAAATGATTTTTCACCGTTCAAAAACCCAACGCGATTCTCACAATTAACTTAAGAGCATTTAAGTAAGAGGAGCTGTAGTTTGTATCAGTTTCATAAGCAGAACTGAACTGCATATGGTCCCTATGAGTAGGAAACACAGTTCTATTTTTCTGGGCATGCTCATGGTTCTTGCTGTATTGGAGATGCTGGAACGAAGATCTTGCTTCATGCGTTAAAACAGAGTGTGTTTGATGGATGAGAACACTGGTCTGAATTGCGCTTAAGAAACGGAGTTAAACTCCAGGATCTCTGTCTTCCTAAAAGCAAGAGTTCATTTCTAGTAAACCCAGTGAATTTTGGGCTCAACTGATTTTACACTGTACACGACCCCAACGAGATTCTCACTATTAACTAAAGAGCGTTTATGTAAGGGGAGCTGTAGTTTTATCATTTTCATAAGCAGAGTTGAACTACATATGGTGCGTATGAGTAGGAAACACAATTCTTTTTTGTGGGGCATTCTCATGGTTCTTGCTGTATTGGAGATGCTGGAAAGAAGAGCTTGCTTCTTGCGTGAAAACACAGTGGGTTTCATGAATGAGAACACTGGTCTGAATTTCCCTTCAAAAACGGAGTTAAACCACAGGATCTGTGTCTTCCTACAAGCAAGAGTTCATTTCTGGTAATCCAAATGAATTTTGGGCTCAAATGATTTTACACAGTTCTGGAATCCAACGTGATTCGAACTATTAACTAAAGAGCATTCATGTACGAGGAGCTGTGGTTTGTATTAGTTTCATAAGCAGAGTTGAACTACATATGGTTGGTATGAGTAGGAAACACATTTCTTTTTTTTCTGGGCATGCTCATGGTTCTTGCTGTATTAGAGACGCTGGAAAGAAGAGCTTGCTTCTTTCGTGAAAACAGAGTGAGTTTCATGGATGAGAACACTGGTCTGAATTTCCCTTCAGAACCGGAGTTAAACCACAGGATCTATGTCTTCCTACAAGCAAGAGTTCATTTCTGTTAAACCAAGTGAATTTGGGGCTCAAATGATTTTACACAGTTCTAGAACCCAACATGATTAGAACTATTAACTAAAGAGTATATATTTAAGAGATGCTGTGGTTTGTATCAGTTTCATAAACATTGTTGAACTACATATTGTCCGTAATAGTAGGTAACATAGTTCTTTTTTTCTGGGCATGCTCATGGTTCTTGCTGCATTGGAGACACTGGAAAGAAGAGCTTGCTTCTTGGGTTAAAACAGAGTGAGTTTCATGGATGAGAACACTGGTCTGAATTTCCACTCAGAAACGGAGTTAAACCCCAGGATCTGTATCTTCCTACAAGCAAGAGTTCATTACTGGAAAACCAAGTGATTTGGGGCTTAAATGATTTTAGACAGTTCTGGAACCCAATGCGATTCAAACTATTAACTAAAGAGCGTTTATGTAAGGGGAGCTGTGGTTTTATCATTTTCATAAGCAGAGTTGAACTACATATGGTCCGTATGAGTAGGAAACACAGTTCTTATTTTCTGGGCCTGCTCATGTTTCTTGCTGTATTGGAGATGCTGGAAAGAAGAGCTTGCTTCTTGCGAGAAAACAGAGTGTGTTTCATGGATGAGAACACTGGTCTGGATTTCCCTTCAGAAACGGAGTTAAACCCCAGGATCTGTGTCTTCCTACAAGCAAGAGTTCATTTCTGGCAAACCCAGTGAATTTTGGGCTCAACTGATTTTACACTGTACACGACCCCAACGAGATTGTCACTATTAACTAAAGAGCATTTATGAAAGAGGAGCTATGGTCTTTATCAGTTTCATAAGCAGAGTTGAACTACATATGGTTGGTATGAGTAGGAAACACAGTTCTTTTTTTCTGGGCATGCTCATGGTTCTTGCTGTATTAGAGACGCTGGATAGAAGAGCTTGCTTCTTTCGTGAAAACAGAGTGAGTTTCATGGATGAGAACACTGGTCTGAATTTCCATTCAGAAACGGAGTTAAACCACAGGTTCTATGTCTTCCTACAAGCAAGAGTTCATTTCTGTTAAACCAAGTGAATTTGGGGCTCAAATGATTTTACACAGTTCTAGAAGCCAACATGATTAGAACTATTAATTAAAGAGCATATATTTAAGAAATGCTGTGGTTTGTATCAGTTTCATAAACATTGTTGAACTACATATTGTCCGTAATAGTAGGTAACATAGTTCTTTTTTTCTGGGCATGCTCATGGTTCTTGCTGCATTGGAGACACTGGAAAGAAGAGCTTGCTTCTTGGGTTAAAACAGAGTGAGTTTCATGGATGAGAACACTGGTCTGAATTTCCATTCAGAAACGGAGTTAAACCCCAGGATCTGTGACTTCCTACAAGCAAGAGTTCATTTCTGGTAAACCAAGTGAATTTGGGGCTTAAATGATTTTAGACAGTTCTGGAACCCAACGCGATTCAAACTATTAACTAAAGAGCATTTATGTAAGAGGAGCTGTGGTTTGTATCAGTTTCATAAGCAGAGTTGAACTACATATGGTCCGTATGAGTAGGAAACACAGTTCTGTTTTTCTGGGCATACTATGGTTCTTGCTCTATTGGAGACACTGGAAAGAAGAGCTTGCTTCTTGCGTGAAAACAGAGTGTGTTTCATGGATGAGAACACTGGTCTGAATTTCCCTTCAGAAACGGAGTTAAACCCCAGGATCTGTGTCTTCCTTCAAGCAAGAGTTCATTTCTGGCAAACCCAGTGAATTTTGGGCTCAACTGATTTTACACAGTACATGAACTGAACGAGATTCTCAATATTAACTAAAGAGCATTTATGTAAGAGGAGCTGTGGTCTTTATCAGTTTCATAAGCAGAGTTGAACTACATATGGTCCCTATGAGTAGGAAACACAGTTCTTTTTTTCTGGGCATGCTCATGATTCTTGTTGTATTGGAGAAGCTGGAAAGAAGAGCTTGCTTCTTGCGAGAAAACAGAGTGTGTTTCATGGATGAGAATACTGGTCTGAATTTCCATTCAGAAACGGAGTTAAACCCCAGGATCTGTGACTTCCTACAAGCAAGAGTTCATTTATGGTAAACCAAGTGAATTTGGGCCTCAAATGATTTTACACAGTTCTGGAACCAACGCGATTCAAACTATTAACTAATGAGCTTTTATGAAAGAGGAGCTCTGGTTTGTATCAGTTCCATAAGCAGAGTTGAACTACATAAGGTCCCTATGAGCAGGAAACAAAGTTCTTTTTTTCTGGGAATGCTCGTGGTGCTTGCTCTATTGGCAACACTGGAAAGAAGAGCTTGCTTCTTACGTGAAAAAAGAGTGTGTTTCATGGAAGAGAACACTGGTCTGAATTTCCCTTCAGAAACGGTGTTAAACCCCAGGATCTGTGTCTTCCTACAAGCAAGAGTTCATTTCTGGTAAAACAAGTGAATTTTGGGATCAAATGATTTTTCACAGTTCAACAACCCAACGCGATTCTCACTATTAACTAAAGAGGATTTATGTAAGAGGAGCTGTGGTTTGTATCAAATTCATAAGCAGAGTGGAACTACATATGGTCATTATGAGTAGGAAACACAGTTCTTTTTTCTGGGCATGCTCATGGTTCTTGCTGTATTGGAGATGCTGGAAAGAAGTGCTTGTTTCTCGGGTGAAAACAGAGTAGGTTTCTTAGATGAGAACACTGGTCTGAATTACCCTTCAGAAACGGAGTAAAACTAGAGGATCTGTGCCTTCCTACCAGCAAGAGTTCATTTTTGGTAAACACGGTGAATTTTGGGCTCAACTGATTTTACACAGTACATGAATCGTACAAGAATCTCACTTTTAATAAAAGAGCGTTCATGTAATAGGATCTGTGGTTTGTATCAGTTTCATAAGCAGAGTTGAACTATATATGGTCCCTAAGAGTAGGAAACACGGTTCTTTTTTTCTGGGCATGATCATGGTTCTTGCTGTATTAGAGACAATGGAAAGACGAGCTTCTTCTTGCGTGAAAACAGAGTGTGTTTCATGGATGAGAACACTGGTCTGAATTACACTTCAGAAAAGGAGTTAAACCACAGGATCTGTGTCTTCCTACAAGCAAGAGTTCATTTCTGGTAATCCAAGTGAATTTTGGGGTCAAATGATTTTACACAGTTCTGGAACCCAACTTGAATCTCCCAATTAACTAAAGAGCATTTTTGTAAGAGGAGCTCTGGTTTGTATCAGTTTCATTGCAGAGTTGAACTACATATGGTTCATATGAGTAGGAAACACAATTCTTTTTTTCCGGGCATGCTCATGGTTCTTGCTGTATTGGAGATGCTGGCAAGAAGAGCTTGCTTCTTGCATGAAAACTGAGTGGTTTTCATGGATTAGAATACTGTTCTGAATTTCCCTTCACAATCACAGTTTAACAACAGGATCTGTGTCTTCCTACAATCCAGAGTTCATTTCTGGTAAACCAAGAGAATTTGGGGCTCAAATGATTTTCCACAGTTCTGGAACCCAACGTGACTCAAACTATTAACTAAAGAGCATTTATGTAAGAGGAGCTGTGGTTTGTATCAGTTTCAAAAGCAGAGTTGAACTATATAAGGTCCGTATGAGCAGGAAACACAGTTCTTTTTTTCTGGGCATGCTCATTGTTCTTGCTGTATTGGAGACACTGGAAAGAAGAGCTAGCTACTTGCAAGAAAACAGAGTGTTTCATGGATGAGAAAAGTGGTCTGAATTTCCCTTCAGAAACGGAGTTAAACCCCAGGAGCTGTGTCTTCCTACAAGCAAGAGTTCATTTCTGGTAATCCAAGTGAATTTTGGGCTCAAATGATTTTCCACAGTTCTGGAACCCAACGCGACTCAAACTATTAACTAAAGAGCATTTATGTAATAGGAGCTGAGGTTTTTATCAGTTTCATATGCAGAGTTGAACTGCATATGGTCCGTATGAGTAGGAAACACAGTTCTTTTTTTCTGTGCATGCTCATGGTTCTTGCTGTATTGGAGATGCTGGAAAGAAGAGCTTGCTTCATGCGTTAAAACAGAGTGTGTTTGATGGATGAGAACACTAGTCTGAATTGCCCTTAAGAAACGGAGTTAAACTCCAGGATCTCTGTCTTCCTAAAAGCAAGAGTTCATTTCTAGTAAACCCAGTGAATTTTGGGCTCAACTGATTTTACACTGTACACGACCCCAACGAGATTCTCACTATTAACTAAAGAGCGTTTATGTAAGGGGAGCTGTGGTTTTTATCATTATCATAAGCAGAGTTGAACTACATATGGTGCGTATGAGTAGGAAACACAATTCTTTTTTGTGGGGCATTCTCATGGTTCTTGCTGTATTGGAGATGCTGGAAAGAAGAGTTTCCTTGTTGCATGAAAACACAGTGGGTTTCATGGATGAGAACACTTTTCTGAATTTCCCTTCAAAAACGGAGTTAAACCACAGGATCTGTGTCTTCCTACAAGCAAGAGTTCATTTCTGGTAATCCAAGTGAATTTTGGGCTCAAATGATTTTACACAGTTCTGGAACCCAACGCGATTCAAACTATTAGCTAAAGAGCATTCATGTACGAGAGGCTGTGGTTTGTATTAGTTTCATAAGCAGTGTTGAAGTACATAAGATCCGTATGAGTAGGAAAATCAGTTCTTTTTTTTCTGGGCATAATCATGTTTCTTGCTGTATTGGAGACACTGGAAAGAAGAGCTTGCTTCTTGCGTGAAAACAGAGTGTGTTTCATGGATAAGAACACTGGTCTGAATTTCCCTTCAGAAACGGAGTTAAAGCCCAGGATCTGTGGCTTCCTACAAGCAAGAGTCAATTTCTAGTCAAACAAGTGAATTTTGGGCTCAACTGATTTTTAACATTTCAACAACCCAACGGGATTATCACTATTAACTAAAGAGGATTTATGTAAGAGGAGCTGTGGTTTGTATCTGTTTCATAAGCAGAGTTGAACTACATATGGTCCCTATGAGTAGGAAACTCAGTTCATTTTTTCTGGGCATGCTCATGGTTCTTGCTGTGTTGGAGATGCTGGAAAGAAGAGCTTGCTTCTTGCGTGAAAACACAGTGGGTTTCATGGATGAGAACACTGGTCTGAATTTCCCTTCAAAAACGGAGTTAAACCACAGGATCTGTGTCTTCCTACAAGCAAGAGTTCATTTCTGGTAATCCAAATGAATTTTGGGCTCAAATGATTTTACACAGTTCTGGAACCCAACGCGATTCAAACTATTAACTAAAGAGCATTCATGTACGAGGAGCTGTGGTTTGTATTAGTTTCATAAGCAGAGTTGAACTACATATTGTTGGTATGAGTAGGAAACACATTTCTTTTTTTTCTGGGCATGCTCATGGTTCTTGCTGTATTAGAGACGCTGGAAAGAAGAGCTTGCTTCTTTCGTGAAAACAGAGTGAGTTTCATGGATGAGAACACTGGTCTGAATTTCCCTTCAGAAACGGAGTTAAACCACAGGATCTATGTCTTCCTACAAGCAAGATTTCATTTCTGTTAAACCAAGTGAATTTGGGGCTCAAATGATTTTACACAGTTCTAGAACCCAACATGATTAGAACTATTAACTAAAAAGCATATATTTAAGAGATGCTGTGGTTTGTATCAGTTTCATAAACATTGTTGAACTACATATTGTCCGTAATAGTAGGTAACATAGTTCTTTTTTTCTGGGCATGCTCATGGTTCTTGCTGCATTGGAGACACTGGAAAGAAGAGCTTGCTTCTTGGGTTAAATCAGAGTGAGTTTCATGGATGAGAACACTGGTCTGAATTTCTCTTCAGAAATGGAGTTAAACCCCATGATCTGTGTCTTCCTACAAGCAATAGTTCATTTCTGGCAAACCCAGTGAATTTTGGACTCAACTGATTTTACACAGTACACGAACTGAACGAGATTCTCACTATTAACTAAAGAGCATTTATGAAAGAGGAGCTATGGTCTTTATCAGTTTCATAAGCAGAGTTGAACTACATATGGTTGGTATGAGTAGGAAACACAGTTCTTTTTTTCTGGGCATGCTCATGGTTCTAGCTGTATTAGAGACGCTGGAAAGAAGAGCTTGCTTCTTTCGTGAAAACAGAGTGAGTTTCATGGATGAGAACACTGGTCTGAATTTCCATTCAGAAACGGAGTTAAACCACAGGTTCTATGTCTTCCTACAAGCAAGAGTTCATTTCTGTTAAACCAAGTGAATTTGGGGCTCAAATGATTTTACACATTTCTAGAACCCAACATGATTAGAACTATTAACTAAAGAGCATATATTTAAGAAATGCTGTGGTTTGTATCAGTTTCATAAACATTGTTGAACTACATATTGTCCGTAATAGTAGGTAACATAGTTCTTTTTTTCTGGGCATGCTCATGGTTCTTGCTGCATTGGAGACACTGGAAAGAAGAGCTTGCTTCTTGGGTTAAAACAGAGTGAGTTTCATGGATGAGAACACTGGTCTGAATTTCCATTCAGAAACGGAGTTAAACCCCAGGATCTGTGTCTTCCTACAAGCAAGAGTTCATTTCTGGTAAACCAAGTGAATTTGGGGCTTAAATGATTTTAGACAGTTCTGGAACCCAACGCGATTCAAACTATTAATTAAAGAGCATTTATGTAAGAGGAGCTGTGGTTTGTATCAGTTTCATAAGCAGAGTTGAACTACATATGGTCCGTATGAGTAGGAAACACAGTTCTGTTTTTCTGGACATACTCATGGTTCTTGCTCTATTGGAGACACTGGAAAGAAGAGCTTGCCTCTTGCGAGAAAACAGTGTGTTTCATGGATGAGAACACTGGTCTGAATTTCCCTTCAGAAACGGAGTTAAACCCCAGGATCTGTGACTTCCTACTAGCAAGAGTTCATTTGTGGAAAACCAAGTGAATTTGGGCCTCAAATGATTTTACACAGTTCTGGAACCAACGCGATTCAAACTATTAACTAAAGAGCATATATTTAAGAGATGCTGTGGTTTGTATCAGTTTCATAAACATTGTTGAACTACATATTGTCCGTAATAGTAGGTAACATAGTTCTTTTTTTCTGGGCATGCTCATGGTTCTTGCTGCATTGGAGACACTGGAAAGAAGAGCTTGCTTCTTGGGTTAAAACAGAGTGAGTTTCATGGATGAGAACACTGGTCTGAATTTCCATTCAGAAACGGAGTTAAATCCCAGGATCTGTATCTTCCTACAAGCAAGAGTTCATTACTGGAAAAGCAAGTGATTTGGGGCTTAAATGATTTTAGACAGTTGTGGAACCCAATGCGATTCAAACTATTAACTAAAGAGCATTTATGTAAGAGGAGCTGTTGTTTGTATGAGTTTCATAAGCAGAGTTGAACTACATATGCTCCATATGAGTAGGAAACACAGTTCTTTTTTTCTGGGCCTGCTCATGTTTCTTGCTGTATTGGAGATGCTGGAAAGAAGAGCTTGCTTCTTGCGAGAAAACAGAGTGTGTTTCATGGATGAGAACACTGGTGTTAATTTCCCTTCAGAAACGGAGTTAAACCCCAGGATCTGTGTCTTCCTACAAGCAGGAGTTCATTTCTGGTAAACCAAGTGAATTTGGGCCTCAAATGATTTTACACAGTTCTGGAACCAACGCGATTCAAACTATTAACTAATGAGAATTTATGAAAGAGGAGCTCTGGTTTGTATCAGTTCCATAAGCAGAGTTGAACTACATAAGGTCCGTATGAGCAGGAAACACAGTTCTTTTTTTCTGGGCATACTCATGGTTCTTGCTCTATTGGAGACACTGGAAAGAAGAGCTTGCTTCTTACGTGAAAAAAGAGTGTGTTTCATGGATGAGAACACTGGTCTGAATTTCCCTTCAGAAACGGTGTTAAACCCCAGGAACTGTGTCTTCCTACAAGCAAGAATTCATTTCTGGCAAACGCAGTGAATTTTGGGCTCAACTGATTTTACACAGTACATGAACTGAACGAGATTCTCACTATTAACTAAAGAGCATTTATGTAAGAGGAGCTATGGTCTTTATCAGTTTCATAAGCAGAGTTGAACTACATATGCTCCATATGAGTAGGAAACACAGTTCTTATTTTCTGGGCCTGCTCATGTTTCTTGCTGTATTGGAGATGCTGGAAAGAAGAGCTTGCTTCTTGAGAGAAAACAGAGTGTGTTTCATGGATGAGAACACTGGTCTGAATTTCCCTTCAGAAACGGAGTTAAACCCCAGGATCTGTGTCTTCCTACAAGCAAGAGTTCATTTCTGGCAAACCCAGTGAATTTTGGACTCAACTGATTTTACACAGTACACGAACTGAACGAGATTCTCACTATTAACTAAAGAGCATTTATGAAAGAGGAGCTATGGTCTTTATCAGTTTCATAAGCAGAGTTGAACTACATATGGTTGGTATGAGTAGGAAACACAGTTCTTTTTTTCTGGGCATGCTCATGGTTCTTGCTGTATTAGAGACGCTGGAAAGAAGAGCTTGCTTCTTTCGTGAAAACAGAGTGAGTTTCATGGATGAGAACACTGGTCTGAATTTCCATTCAGAAACGGAGTTAAACCACAGGTTCTATGTCTTCCTACAAGCAAGAGTTCATTTCTGTTAAACCAAGTGAATTTGGGGCTCAAATGATTTTACACAGTTCTAGAACCCAACATGATTAGAACTATTAACTAAAGAGCATATATTTAAGAAATGCTGTGGTTTGTATCAGTTTCATAAACATTGTTGAACTACATATTGTCCGTAATAGTAGGTAACATAGTTCTTTTTTTCTGGGCATGCTCATGGTTCTTGCTGCATTGGAGACACTGGAAAGAAGAGCTTGCTTCTTGGGTTAAAACAGAGTGAGTTTCATGGATTAGAACACTGGTCTGAATTTCCATTCAGAAACGGAGTTAAACCCCAGGATCTGTGTCTTCCTACAAGCAAGAGTTTATTTCTGGTAAACCAAGTGAATTTGGGGCTTAAATGATTTTAGACAGTTCTGGAACCCAACGCGATTCAAACTATTAACTAAAGAGCATTTATGTAAGAGGAGCTGTGGTTTGTATCAGTTTCATAAGCAGAGTTGAACTACATATGGTCCGTATGAGTAGGAAACACAGTTCTGTTTTTCTGGGCATACTCATGGTTCTTGCTCTATTGGAGAAACTGGAAAGAAGAGCTTGCTTCTTGCGAGAAAACAGTGTGTTTCATGGATGAGAACACTGGTCTGAATTTCCCTTCAGAAACGGAGTTAAACCCCAGGATCTGTGACTTCCTACTAGCAAGAGTTCATTTATGGAAAACCAAGTGAATTTGGGCCTCAAATGATTTTACACAGTTCTGGAACCAACGCGATTCAAACTATTAACTAATGAGCATTTATGAAAGAGGAGCTCTGGTTTGTATCAGTTCCATAATTAGAGTTGAACTACATAAGGTCCGTATGAGCAGGAAACACAGTTCTTTTTTTCTGGGAATGCTCGTGGTGCTGGCTCTATTGGCAACACTGGAAAGAAGAGCTTTCTTCTTACGTGAAAAAAGAGTGTGTTTCATGGATGAGAACACTGGTCTGAATTTCCCTTCAGAAATGGTGTTAAACCCAAGGATCTGTGTCTTCCTACAAGCAAGAATTCATTTCTGGCAAACCCAGTGAATTTTGGGCTCAACTGATTTTACACAGTACACGAACTGAACGAGATTCTCACTATTAACTAAAGAGCATTTATGTAAGAGGAGCTATGGTCTTTATTAGTTTCATAAGCAGAGTTGAACTGCATATTGTTGGTGTGAGTAGGAAACACAGTTCTTTTTTTCTGGGCATGCTCATGGTTCTTGCTGTATTAGAGACGCTGGAAAGAAGAGCTTGCTTCTTTCGTGAAAACAGAGTGAGTTTCATGGATGAGAACACTGGTCTGAATTTCCCTTCAGAAACGGAGTTAAACCACAGGATCTATGTCTTCCTACAAGCAAGATTTCATTTCTGTTAAACCAAGTGAATTTGGGGCTCAAATGATTTTACACAGTTCTAGAACCCAACATGATTAGAACTATTAACTAAAGAGCATATATTTAAGAGATGCTGTGGTTTGTATCAGTTTTATAAACATTGTTGAACTACATATTGTCCGTAATAGTAGGTAACATAGTTCTTTTTTATTGGGCATGCTCATGGTTCTTGCTGCATTGGAGACACTGGAAAGAAGAGCTTGCTTCTTGGGTTAAAACAGAGTGAGTTTCATGGATGAGAACACTGGTCTGAATTTCCATTCAGAAACGGAGTTAAATCCCAGGATCTGTATCTTCCTATAAGCAAGAGTTCATTACTGGAAAACCAAGTGATTTGGGGCTTAAATGATTTTAGACAGTTCTGGAACCCAATGCGATTCAAACTATTAACTAAAGAGCATTTATGTAAGAGGAGCTGTTGTTTGTATGAGTTTCATAAGCAGAGTTGAACTACATATGCTCCATATGAGTAGGAAACACAGTTCTTATTTTCTGGGCCTGCTCATGTTTCTTGCTGTATTGGAGATGCTGGAAAGAAGAGCTTGCTTCTTGCGAGAAAACAGAGTGTGTTTCATGGATGAGAACACTGGTCTGAATTTCCCTTCAGAAACGGAGTTAAACCCCAGGATCTGTGTCTTCCTACAAGCAAGAGTTCATTTCTGGCAAACCCAGTGAATTTTGGACTCAACTGATTTTACACAGTACACGAACTGAACGAGATTCTCACTATTAACTAAAGAGCATTTATGTAAGAGGAGCTATGGTCTTTATCAGTTTCATAAGCAGAGTTGAACTACATATGGTTGGTATGAGTAGGAAACACAATTATTTTTTTCTGGGCATGCTCATGGTTCTTGCTGTATTAGAGACGCTGGAAAGAAGAGCTTGCTTCTTTCGTGAAAACAGAGTGAGTTTCATGGCTGAGAACACTGGTCTGAATTTCCCTTCAAAAACGGAGTTAAACCACAGGATCTATGTCTTCCTACAAGCAAGAGGTCATTTCTTTTAAACCAAGTGAATTTGGGGCTCAAATGATTTTACACAGTTCTAGAACCCAACATGATTAGAACTATTAACTAAAGAGCATATATTTAAGAGATGCTGTGGTTTGTATCAGGTTCATAAACATTGTTGAACTACATATTGTCCGTAATAGTAGGTAACATAGTTCTTTTTTTCTGGGCATGCTCATGGTTCTTGCTGCATTGGAGACACTGGAAAGAAGAGCTTGCTGCTTGGGTTAAAACAGAGTGAGTTTCATGGATGAGAACACTGGTCTGAATTTCCATTCAGAAACGGAGTTAAACCCCAGGATCTGTGTCTTCCTACAAGCAAGAGTTCATTTCTGGTAAACCAAGTGAATTTGGGGCTTAAATGATTTTAGACAGTTCTGGAACCCAACGCGATTCAAACTATTAACTAAAGAACATTTATGTAAGAGGAGCTGTGGTTTGTATCAGTTTCATAATCAGAGTTGAACTACATATGGTCCGTATGAGTAGAAACACAGTTCTGGTTTTCTGGGCATACTCATTGTTCTTGCTCTATTGGAGACACTGGAAAGAAGAGCTTGCTTCTTGCGAGATAACAGTGTGTTTCATGGATGAGAACACTGGTCTGAATTTCCCTTCAGAAACGGAGTTAAACCCCAGGATCTGTGACTTCCTACTAGCAAGAGTTCATTTATGGTAAACCAAGTGAATTTGGGCCTCAAATGATTTTACACAGTTCTGGAACCAACGCGATTCAAACTATTAACTAATGAGCATTTATGAAAGAGGAGCTCTGGTTTGTATCAGTTCCATAAGCAGAGGTGAACTACATAAGGTCCGTATGAGCAGGAAACACAGTTCTTTTTTTCTGGGCATACTCATGGTTCTTGCTCTATTGGAGACACTGGAAAGAAGAGCTTGCTTCTTACGTGAAAAAAGAGTGTGTTTCATGGATGAGAACACTGGTCTGAATTTCCCTTCAGAAACGGTGTTAAACCCCAGGATCTGTGTCTTCCTACAAGCAAGAATTCATTTCTGGCAAACCCAGTGAATTTTGGGCTCAACTGATTTTACACAGTACATGAACTGAACGAGATTCTCACTATTAACTAAAGAGCATTTATGTAAGAGGAGCTATGGTCTTTATCAGATTCATAAGCAGAGTTGAACTACATATGCTCCATATGAGTAGGAAACACAGTTCTTATTTTCTGGGCCTGCTCATGTTTCTTGCTGTATTGGAGATGCTGGAAAGAAGAGCTTGCTTCTTGCGAGAAAACAGAGTGTGTTTCATGGATGAGAACACTGGTCTGAATTTCCCTTCAGAAACGCAGTTAAACCCCAGGATCTGTGTCTTCCTACAAGCAAGAGTTCATTTCTGGCAAACCCAGTGAATTTTGGACTCAACTGATTTTACACAGTACACGAACTGAACGAGATTCTCACTATTAACTAAAGAGCATTTATGAAAGAGGAGCTATGGTCTTTATCAGTTTCATAAGCAGAGTTGAACTACATATGGTTGGTATGAGTAGGAAACACAGTTCTTTTTTTCTGGGCATGCTCATGGTTCTTGCTGTATTAGAGACGCTGGAAAGAAGAGCTTGCTTTTTTCGTGAAAACAGAGTGAGTTTCATGGATGAGAACACTGGTCTGAATTTCCATTCAGAAACGGAGTTAAACCACAGGTTCTATGTCTTCCTACAAGCAAGAGTTCATTTCTGTTAAACCAAGTGAATTTGGGGCTCAAATGATTTTACACAGTTCTAGAACCCAACATGATTAGAACTATTAACTAAAGAGCATATATTTAAGAAATGCTCTGGTTTGTATCAGTTTCATAAACATTCTTGAACTACATATTGTCCGTAATAGTAGGTAACATAGTTCTTTTTTTCTGGGCATGCTCATGGTTCTTGCTGCATTGGAGACACTGGAAAGAAGAGCTTGCTTCTTGGGTTAAAACAGAGTGAGTTTCATGGATGAGAACACTGGTCTGAATTTCCATTCAGAAACGGAGTTAAATCCCAGGATCTGTATCTTCCTACAAGCAAGAGTTCATTACTGGAAAACCAAGTGATTTGGGGCTTAAATGATTTTAGACAGTTCTGGAACCCAATGCGATTCAAACTATTAACTAAAGAGCATTTATGTAAGAGGAGCTGTTGTTTGTATGAGTTTCATAAGCAGAGTTGAACTACATATGCTCCATATGAGTAGGAAACACAGTTCTTATTTTCTGGGCCTGCTCATGTTTCTTGCTTCTTTTGTGAAAACAGAGTGAGTTTCATGGATGAGAACACTGGTCTGAATTTCCATTCAGAAACGAAGTTAAACCCCAGGATCTGTGACTTCCTACTAGCAAGAGTTCATTTCTGGTAAACCAAGTGAATTTGGGCCTCAAATGATTTTACACAGTTCTGGAACCAACGCGATTCAAACTATTAACTAATGAGCATTTATGAAAGAGGAGCTCTGGTTTGTATCAGTTCCATAAGCAGAGTTGAACTACATATGGTCCGTATGAGCAGGAAACACAGTTCTTTTTTTCTGGGCATACTCATGGTTCTTGCTCTATTGGAGACACTGGAAAGAAGAGCTTGCTTCTTGCGAGAAAACAGAGTGTGTTTCATGGATGAGAACACTGGTCTGAATTTCCCTTCAGCAATGGAGTTAAACTCCAGGATCTGTGTCTCCCTTCAAGCAAGAGTTCATTTCTGGCAAACCCAGTGAATTTTGGGCTCAACTGATTTTACAGAGTACACGAACTGAACGAGATTCTCACTATTAACTAAAGAGCATTTATGTAAGAGGAGCTGTGGTCTTTATCAGTTTCATAAGCAGAGTTGAACTACATATGGTCTCTATGAGTAGGAAACACAGTTCTTTTTTTCTGGGCATGCTCATGATTCTTGCTGTATTGGAGATGCTGGAAAGAATAGCTTGCTTCCTGCGAGAAAACAGAGTGTGTTTCATGGATGAGAACACTGGTCTGATTTTCCATTCAGATACGGAGTTAAACCACAGGATCTGTGACTTCCTACAAGCAAGAGTTCATTTATGGTAAACCAAGTGAATTTGGGCCACAAATGATTTTACACAGTTCTGGAACCAACGCGGCGATTCAAACTATTAACTAATGAGCTTTTATGAAAGAGGAGCTCTGGTTTGTGTCAGTTCCATTATCAGAGTTGAACTACATAAGGTCCATATGAGCAGGAAACACAGTTCTTTTTTTCTGGGAATGCTCGTGGTGCTTGCTCTATTGGCAACACTGGAAATAAGAGCTTGCTTATTACGTGAAAAAAGAGTGTGCTTCATGGATGAGAACACTGGTTTGAATTTCCCTTCAAAAACGGTGTTAAACCCCAGGATCTGTATCTTCCTACAAGCAAGAGTTCATTTATGGTAAAACAAGTGAATTTTGTGTTCAAATGATTTTTCACATTTCAACAACCCAACGCGATTCTCACTATTAACTAAAGAGGATTTATGTAAGAGGAGATGTGGTTTGTATCAATTTCATAAGCAGAGTGGAACTACATATGGTCATTATGAGTAGGAAACACAGTTCTGTTTTTCTGGGCATGCTCATGGTTCTTGCTGTATTGGAGATGCTGGAAAGAAGTGCTTGTTTCTAGGGTGAAAACAGAGTGGGTTTCTTAGATGAGAACACTGGTCTGAATTAACCTTCAGAAACGGAGTTAAACTAGAGGATCTGTGCCTTCCTACCAGCAAGAGTTCATTTTTGGTAAACCCGGTGAATTTTGGGCTCAACTGATTTTACACAGTACATGAATCGTACAAGAATCTCACTTTTAATAAAAGAGCGTTCATGTAAGAGGATGTGTGGTTTGTATCAGTTTCATAAGCTGAGTTGAACTACATATGGTCCCTAAGAGTAGGAAACACGGTTCTTTTTTTCTTGGCATGTTCATGGTTCTTGCTGTATTAGAGACAATGGAAAGACAGCTTTCTTCTTGCGTGAAAACAGATTGTGTTTCATGGATGAGAACACTGGTCTGAATTACCCTTCAGAAAAGAAGTTAAACCACAGGATCTGTGTCTTCCTACAAGCAAGAGTTCATTTCTGGTAATCCAAGTGAATTTTGGGGTCAAATGATTTTACACAGTTCTGGAACCCAACTTGAATCTCCCAATTAACTAAAGAGCATTTATGTAAGAGGAGCTCTGGTTTGTATCAGTTTCATTGCAGAGTTGAACTACATATGGTTCATATGAGTAGGAAATACAATTCTTTTTTTCCGGGCATGCTCATGGTTCTTGCTGTATTGGAGATGCTGGAAAGAAGAGCTTGCTTCTTGCGTGAAATCTGAGTGGTTTTCATGGATTAGAATACTGTTCTGAATTTCCCTTCACAATCGCAGTTTAACAACAGGATCTGTGTCTTCCTACAAGCCAGAGTTCATTTCTGGTAAACCAAGAGGATTTGGGGCTCAAATGATTTTCCACAGTTCTGGAACCCAAGGCGACTCAAACTATTAACTAAAGAGCATTTATGTAAGAGGAGCTCTGGTTTGTATCAGTTTCAAAAGCAGAGTTGAACTACATAAGGTCCGTATAAGCAGGAAACACAGTTCTTTTTTTCTGGGCATGCTCATTGTTCTTTCTGTATTGGAGACACTGGAAAGAAGAGCTTGCTACTTGCGAGAAAACATAGTGTTTCATGGATGAGAAAACTGGTCTGAATTTCCCTTCAGAAACGGAGTTAAACCCCTGGAGCTGTGTCTTCCTACAAGCAAGAGTTCATTTCTGGTAGTCCATGTGAATTTTGGGCTCAAATGATTTTACACAGATCTGGAACCCAACACGACTCAAACTATTACCTAAAGAGCATTTATGTAATAGGAGCTGATGTTTTTATCAGTTTCATATGCAGAGTTGAACTGCATATGGTCAGTATGAGTAGGAAACACAGTTCTTTTTTTCTGGGCATGCTCATGGTTCTTGTTGTATTGGAGATGCTGGAAAGAAGAGCTTGCTTCTTGCGTGACAACAGAGTGTGTTTCATGGATGAGAACACTGGTCTGAATTTCCCTTCAGAATAGGAGTTAACCCTAGGATCTGTGTTTCCTACAAGCAAGAGTTCATTTCTGGTAAACCAAGTGAATTTTGGGTACAAATGATTTTTCACAGTTCAACAACCCAACGTGATTCTCACAATTAATTTAAGCGCATTTAAGTAAGAGGAGCTGGAGTTTGTATCAGTTTCATAAGCAGAACTGAACTGCATATGGTCCCTATGAGTAGGAAACACAGTTCTATTTTTCTGGGCATGCTCATGTTTCTTGCTGTATTGGAGATGCTGGAACGAAGATCTTGCTTCATGCGTTAAAACAGAGTGTGTTTGATGGATGAGAACACTGTTCTGAATTGCCCTTAAGAAACGGAGTTAAACTCAGGGTCTCTGTCTTCCTAAAAGCAAGAGTTCATTTCTAGTAAACCCAGTGAATTTTGGGCTCAACTGATTTTACACTGTACAAGACCCCAACGAGATTCTCACTATTAAGTAAAGAGCGATTATGTAAGGGGAGCTGTGGTTTTTATCATTATCATAAGCAGAGTTGAACTACATATGGTGCGTATGAGTAGGAAACACAATTCTTTTTTGTGGGGCATTCTCATGGTTCTTGCTGTATTGGAGATGCTGGAAAGAAGAGTCTGCTTCCTGCATGAAAACACAGTGGGTTTCATGGATGAGAACACTGGTCTGAATTTCCCTTCAGAAACGGAGTTAAACCACAGGATCTGTGTCTTCCTACAAGCAAGAGTTCATTTCTGGTAATCCAAGTGAATTTTGTGCTCAAATAATTTTACACATTTCTGGAACCCAACGCGATTCAAACAATTAGCTAAGGAGCATTCATGTACGAGGAGCTGTGGTTTGTATTAGTTTCATATTCAGTGTTGAATTACATAAGATCCGAATGAGTAGTAAAATCAGTTCTTTTTTTCTGGGCATAATCATGGTTCTTGCTTTATTGGAGACACTGGAAAGAAGAGCTTGCTTCTTGCGTGAAAACAGAGTGTGTTTCATGGATAAGAACACTGGTCTGAATTTCCCTTCAGAAACGGAGTTAAAGCCCAGGATCGGTGTCTTCCTACAAGCAAGAGTCAATTTCTAGCCAAACATGTGAATTTTGGGCTCAACTGATTTTTAACATTTCAACAACCCAACGGGATTATCACTATTAACTAAAGAGGATTTATGTAAGAGGACCTGTGGTTTGTATCTGTTTCATAAGCAGAGTTGAACTACATATGGTCCATATGAGTAGGAAACTCAGTTCATTTTTTCTGGACATGCTCATGGTTCTTGCTGTGTTGGAGATGCTGGAAAGAAGAGCTTGCTGCTTGCATGAAAACAGAGTGTGTTTCATGGATGAGAACACTGGTCTGAATTTCCCTTCAGAAACTGAGTTAATCCCCAGGATCTGTGTTTCCTACAAGCAAGAGTTCATTTCTGGTAATCCAAGTGAATTTTGGGTTCAAATGATTTTTCACCATTCAACAACCCAACGCGATTCTCACAATTAACTTAAGCGCATTTAAGTAAGAGGAGCTGGAGTTTGTATCAGTTTCATAAGCAGAACTGAACTGCATATGGTCCATATGAGTAGGAAACACAGTTCTATTTTTCTGGGCATGCTCATGTTTCTTGCTGTATTGGAGATGCTAGACGAAGATCTTGCTTCATGCATTAAAACTTAGTGTGTTTGATGGATGAGAACACTGGTCTGAATTGCCCTTAAGAAACGGAGTTAAACTCCAGGATCTCTGTCTTCCTAAAAACAAGAGTTCATTTCTAGTAAACCCAGTGAATTTTGGGCTCAACTGATTTTACATTGTACACGACCCCAATGAGATTCTCACTATTAACTAAAGAGCGTTTATGTAAGGGGATCTGTGGTTTTTATCATTATCATAAGCAGAGTTGAACTACATATGGTGCGTATGAGTAGGAAACACAATTCTTTTTTGTGGGGCATTCTCATGGTTCTTGCTGTATTGGAGATGCTGGAAAGAAGAGTTTGCTTGTTGCATGAAAACACAGTGGGTTTCATGGATGAGAACACTGGTCTGAATTTCCCTTCAGAAACGGAGTTAAACCACAGGATCTGTGTCTTCCTACAAGCAAGAGTTCATTTCTGGTAATCCAAGTGAATTTTGGGCTCAAATGATTTTACACAGTTCTGGAACCAAACGCGATTCAAACAATTAGCTAAAGAGCATTCATGTACGAGGAGCTGTGGTTTGTATTAGTTTCATAAGCAGTGTTGAATTACATAAGATCCGAATGAGTAGTAAAATCAGTTCTTTTTTTCTGGGCATAATCATGGTTCTTGCTGTATTGGAGACACTGGAAAGAAGAGCTTGCTTCTTGCGTGAAAACAGAGTGTGTTTCATGGATAAGAACACTGGTCTGAATTTCCCTTCAGAAATGGAGTTAAAGCCCAGGATCGGTGTCTTCCTACAAGCAAGAGTCAATTTCTAGTCAAACAAGTGAATTTTGGGCTCAACTGATTTTTAACATTTCAACAACCCAACGGGATTATCACTATTAACTAAAGAGGATTTATGTAAGAGGACCTGTGGTTTGTATCTGTTTCATAAGCAGAGTTGAACTACATATGGTCCGTATGAGTATGAAATTCAGTTCATTTTTTCTGGGCATGCTCATGGTTCTTGCTGTGTTGGAGATGCTGGAAAGAAGAGCTTGCTGCTTGCGTGAAAACAGAGTGTGTTTCATGGATGAGAACACTGGTCTGAATTTCCCTTCAGAAACTGAGTTAATCCCCAGGATCTGTGTTTCCTACAAGCAAGAGTTCATTTCTGGTAATCCAAGTGAATTTTGGGTTCAAATGATTTTTCACCGTTCAACAACCCAACGTGATTCTCACAATTAACTTAAGCGCATTTAAGTAAGTGGAGCTGTAGTTTGTATCAGTTTCATAAGCAGAACTGATCTGCATATGGTCCCTAGGAGTAGGAAACACAGTTCTATTTTTCTGGGCATGCTCATGGTTCTTGCTGTATTGGAGATGCCGGAACGAAGATCTTGCTTCATGCGTTAAAACAGAGTCTGTTTGATGGATGAGAACACTGGTCTGAATTGCCCTTAAGAAATGGATTTAACTCCAGGATCTCTGTCTTCCTAAAAGCAAGAGTTCATTTCTAGTAAACCCAGTGAATTTTGGGCTCAACTGATTTTACACTGTACACGACCCCAACTAGATTCTCCCTATTAACTAAAGAGCGTTTATGTAAGGGGAGCTGTGGTTTTATCATTTTCATAAGCAGAGTTGAACTACATATGGTGCATATGAGCAGGAAACACAATTCTTTTTTGTGGGGCATTCTCATGGTTCTTGCTGTATTCGAGATGCTGGAAAGAAGAGCTTGCTTCTTGCGAGAAAACAGAGTGTGTTTCATGGATGAGGACACTGGTCTGAATTTCCCTTCAGAAACGGAGTTAAACCCCAGGATCTGTGTCTTCCTACAAGCAAGAGTTCATTTCTGGCAAACCCAGTGAATTTTGGGCTCAACTGATTTTACACAGTACACGAACTGAACGAGATTCTCACTATTAACTAAAGAGCATTTATGTAAGAGGAGCTATGGTCTTTATCAGTTTCATAAGCAGAGTTGAACTACATATGGTTGGTATGAGTAGGAAACACAGTTCTTTTTTTCTGGGCATGCTCATGGTTCTTGCTGTATTAGAGACGCTGGAAAGAAGAGCTTGCTTCTTTCGTGAAAACAGAGTGAGTTTCATGGATGAGAACACTGGTCTGAATTTCCCTTCAGAAACGGAGTTAAACCACAGGATCTATGTCTTCCTACAAGCAAGAGTTCATTTCTGTTAAACCAAGTGAATTTGGGGCTCAAATGATTTTACACAGTTCTAGAACCCAACATGATTAGAACTATTAACTAAAGAGCATATATTTAAGAGATGCTGTGGTTTGTATCAGTTTCATAAACATTGTTGAACTACATATTGTCCGTAATAGTAGGTAACATAGTTCTTTTTTTCTGGGCATGCTCATGGTTCTTGCTGCATTGGAGACACTGGAAAGAAGAGCTTGCTTCTTGGGTTAAAACAGAGTGAGTTTCATGGATGAGAACACTGGTCTGAATTTCCATTCAGAAACGGAGTTAAACCCCAGGATCTGTGTCTTCCTACAAGCAAGAGTTCATTTCTGGTAAACCAAGTGAATTTGGGGCTTAAATGATTTTAGACAGTTCTGGAATCCAACGCGATTCAAACTATTAACTAAAGAGCATTTATGTAAGAGGAGCTGTGGTTTGTATCAGTTTCATAAGCAGAGTTGAACTACATATGGTCCATATGAGTAGGAAACACAGTTCTGTTTTTCTGGGCATACTCATGGTTCTTGCTCTATTGGAGACACTGGAAAGAAGAGCTTGCTTCTTACGAGAAAACAGAGTGTGTTTCATGGATGAGAACACTGGTCTGAATTTCCCTTCAGAAACGGAGTTAAACCCCAGGATCTGTGACTTCCTACAAGCAAGAGTTCATTTATGGTAAACCAAGTGAATTTGGGCCACAAATGATTTTACACAGTTCTGGACCCAACGCGATTCAAACTATTAAACTAATGAGCATTTATGAAAGAGGAGCTCTGGTTTGTATCAGTTCCATAAGCAGAGTTGAACTACATAAGGTCCGTATGAGCAGGAAACACAGTTCTTTTTTTCTGGGAATGCTCGTGGTGCTTGCTCTATTGGCAACACTGGAAAGAAGAGCTTGCTTCTTACGTGAAAAAAGAGTGTGTTTCATGGATGAGAACACTGGTCTGAATTTCCCTTCAGAAACGGTGTTAAACCCCAGGATTTGTGTCTTCCTACAAGCAAGAGTTCATTTCTGGTAAAACAAGTGAATTTTGGGATCAAATGATTTTTCACAGTTCAACAACCCAACGCGATTCTCACTATTGACTAAAGAGGATTTATGTAAGAGGAGCTGTGGTTTGTATCAAATTCATAAGCAGCATGGAACTACATATTGTCATTATTTGTAGGAAACACAGTTCTTTTTTCTGGGCATGCTCATGGTTCTTGCTGTATTGGAGATGCTGGAAAGAAGTGCTTGTTTCTAGGGTGAAAACAGAGTGGGTTTCTTAGATGAGAACACTTGTCTGAATTACCCTTCAGGAACGGAGTTAAACTAGAGGATCTGTGCCTACCTACCAGCAACAGTTCATTTTTGGTAAACCCGGTGAATTTTGGGCTCAACTGATTTTACACAGTACATGAATCGTACAAGAATCTCACTTTTAATAAAAGAGCGTTCATGTAAGAGGATCTGTGGTTTGTATCAGTTTCATAAGCATAGTTGAACTACATGTGGTCCCTAAGAGTAGGAAACACGGTTCTTTTTTTCTGGGCATGTTCATGGTTCTTGCTGTATTAGAGACAATGGAAAGACGAGCTTTCTTCTTGCGTGAAAACAGAGTGTGTCATGGATGAGAACACTGGTCTGAATTACCCTTCAGAAAAGGAGTTAAACCACAGGATCTGTGTCTTCCTACAAGCAAGAGTTCATTTCTGGTAATCCAAGTAAATTTTGGGGTCAAATGATTTTACACAGTTCTGGAACCCAACTTGAATCTCCCAATTAACTAAAGAGCATTTATGTAAGAGGAGCTCTGGTTTGTATCAGTTTCATTGCAGAGTTGAACTACATATGGTTCATATGAGTAGGAAACACAATTCTTTTTTTCCGGGCATGCTCATGGTTCCTGCTGTATTGGAGATGCGGGAAAGAAGAGCTTGCTTCTTGCGTGAAAACTGAGTGGTTTTCATGGATTAGAATACTGTTCTGAATTTCCCTTCACAATCGCAGTTTAACAACAGGATCTGTGTCTTCCTACAAGCCAGAGTTCATTAATGGTAAACCAAGAGAATTTGGGGCTCAAATGATTTTCCATAGTTCTGGAACCCAACGCGACTCAAACTATTAACTAAAGAGCATTTATGTAAGAGGAGCTGTGGTTTGTATCAGTTTCAAAAGCAGAGTTGAACTACATAAGGTCCGTATGAGCAGGAAACACAGTTCTTTTTTTCTGGGCATGCTCATTGTTCTTGCTGTATTGGAGACACTGGAAAGAAGAGCCTGCTTCTTGCGAGAAAACAGAGTGTTTCATGGATGAGAAAACTGGTCTGAATTTCCCTTCAGAAACGGAGTTAAACCCCAGGAGCTGTGTCTTCCTACAAGCAAGAGTTCATTTCTGGTAATCCAAGTGAATTTTGGGCTCAAATGATTTTACACAGATCTGGAACCCAACACGACTCAAACTATTAACTAAAGAGCATTTATGTAAGAGGAGCTGAGGTTTTTATCAGTTTCATATGCAGAGATGAACTGCATATGGTCCGTATGAGTAGGAAACACAGTTCTTTTTTTCTGGGCATGCTCATGGTTCTTGCTGTGTTGGAGATGCTGGAAATAAGAGCTTGCTTCTTGCGTGAAAACAGAGTGTGTTTGATGGATGTGAACGCTGGTCTGATTTTCCCTTCAGAAATGGAGTTAAACCACATTGTCTATGTTTTCCTACAAGCAAGAGTTCATTTGTGTTAAACCAAGTGAATTTGGAGCTCAAATGATTTTACACAGTTCTGGAACCCAACGCGATTCAAACTATTAACTAAAGAGCATTTATGTAAGAGTAGTTGTGTTTTGTGTCAGTTTCATAAGCAGAGTTGAACTACATAAGGTCCGTATGAGAGGGAAACACAGATCTTTTTTTGGGGGGGGCATGCTCATTGTTCTTGCTGTACTGGAGACACTGGAAAGAAGTGCTTGCTGCTTGCGTGAAAACAGAGTGTGTTTCATGGATGAGAACACTGGTCTGAATTTCCCTTCAGAAACTGAGTTAATCCCCAGGATCTGTGTTTCCTACAAGCAAGATTTCATTTCTGGTAAACCAAGTGAATTTTGGGTTCAAATGATTTTTCACAGTTCAACAACCCAACGAGATTCTCACAATTAACTTAAGCGCATTTAAGTAAGAGGAGCTGTAGTTTGTATCAGTTTCATTAGCAGAACTGAACTGCATATGGTCCCTATGAGTAGGAAACACAGTTCTTTTTTCTGGGCATGCTCATGGTTCTTGCTGTTTTGGATATGCTGGAAAGAAGTGCTTGTTTCTAGGTTGAAAACAGAGTGGGTTTCTTAGATGAGAACACTGGTCTGAATTACCCTTCAGAAACGGAGTTAAACTAGAGGATCTGTATCTTCCTACCAGCAAGAGTTCATTTTTGGTAAACCCGGTGAATTTTGGGCTCAACTGATTTTACACAGTACATGAATCGTACAAGAATCTCACTTTTAATAAAAGAGCGTTCATGTAAGAGGATCTGTGGTTTGTATCAGTTTCATAAGCATAGTTGAACTACATGTGGTCCCTAAGAGTAGGAAACACGGTTCTTTTTTTCTGGGCATGTTCATGGTTCTTGCTGTATTAGAGACAATGGAAAGACGAGCTTTCTTCTTGCGTGAAAACAGAGTGTGTCATGGATGAGAACACTGGTCTGAATTACCCTTCAGAAAAGGAGTTAAACCACAGGATCTGTGTCTTCCTACAAGCAAGAGTTCATTTCTGGTAATCCAAGTAAATTTTGGGGTCAAATGATTTTACACAGTTCTGGAACCCAACTTGAATCTCCCAATTAACTAAAGAGCATTTATGTAAGAGGAGCTCTGGTTTGTATCAGTTTCATTGCAGAGTTGAACTACATATGGTTCATATGAGTAGGAAACACAATTCTTTTTTTCCGGGCATGCTCATGGTTCCTGCTGTATTGGAGATGCGGGAAAGAAGAGCTTGCTTCTTGCGTGAAAACTGAGTGGTTTTCATGGATTAGAATACTGTTCTGAATTTCCCTTCACAATCGCAGTTTAACAACAGGATCTGTGTCTTCCTACAAGCCAGAGTTCATTAATGGTAAACCAAGAGAATTTGGGGCTCAAATGATTTTCCATAGTTCTGGAACCCAACGCGACTCAAACTATTAACTAAAGAGCATTTATGTAAGAGGAGCTGTGGTTTGTATCAGTTTCAAAAGCAGAGTTGAACTACATAAGGTCCGTATGAGCAGGAAACACAGTTCTTTTTTTCTGGGCATGCTCATTGTTCTTGCTGTATTGGAGACACTGGAAAGAAGAGCCTGCTTCTTGCGAGAAAACAGAGTGTTTCATGGATGAGAAAACTGGTCTGAATTTCCCTTCAGAAACGGAGTTAAACCCCAGGAGCTGTGTCTTCCTACAAGCAAGAGTTCATTTCTGGTATTCCAAGTGAATTTTGGGCTCAAATGATTTTACACAGATCTGGAACCCAACACGACTCAAACTATTAACTAAAGAGCATTTATGTAAGAGGAGCTGAGGTTTTTATCAGTTTCATATGCAGAGATGAACTGCATATGGTCCGTATGAGTAGGAAACACAGTTCTTTTTTTCTGGGCATGCTCATGGTTCTTGCTGTGTTGGAGATGCTGGAAATAAGAGCTTGCTTCTTGCGTGAAAACAGAGTGTGTTTGATGGATGTGAACGCTGGACTGATTTTCCCTTCAGAAATGGAGTTAAACCACATTGTCTATGTTTTCCTACAAGCAAGAGTTCATTTGTGTTAAACCAAGTGAATTTGGAGCTCAAATGATTTTACACAGTTCTGGAACCCAACGCGATTCAAACTATTAACTAAAGAGCATTTATGTAAGAGTAGTTGTGTTTTGTGTCAGTTTCATAAGCAGAGTTGAACTACATAAGGTCCGTATGAGTAGGAAACACAGATCTTTTTTTTGGGGGGCATGCTCATTGTTCTTGCTGTACTGGAGACACTGGAAAGAAGTGCTTGCTGCTTGCGTGAAAACAGAGTGTGTTTCATGGATGAGAACACTGGTCTGAATTTCCCTTCAGAAACTGAGTTAATCCCCAGGATCTGTGTTTCCTACAAGCAAGATTTCATTTCTGGTAAACCAAGTGAATTTTGGGTTCAAATGATTTTTCACAGTTCAACAACCCAACGAGATTCTCACAATTAACTTAAGCGCATTTAAGTAAGAGGAGCTGTAGTTTGTATCAGTTTCATTAGCAGAACTGAACTGCATATGGTCCCTATGAGTAGGAAACACAGTTCTTTTTTCTGGGCATGCTCATGGTTCTTGCTGTATTGGATATGCTGGAAAGAAGTGCTTGTTTCTAGGTTGAAAACAGAGTGGGTTTCTTAGATGAGAACACTGGTCTGAATTACCCTTCAGAAACGGAGTTAAACTAGAGGATCTGTATCTTCCTACCAGCAAGAGTTCATTTTTGGTAAACCCGGTGAATTTTGGGCTCAACTGATTTTACACAGTACATGAATCGTACAAGAATCTCACTTTTAATAAAAGAGCGTTCATGTAAGAGGATCTGTGGTTTGTATCAGTTTCATAAGCATAGTTGAACTACATGTGGTCCCTAAGAGTAGGAAACACGGTCCTTTTTTTCTGGGCATGTTCATGGTTCTTGCTGTATTAGAGACAATGGAAAGACGAGCTTTCTTCTTGCGTGAAAACAGAGTGTGTCATGGATGAGAACACTGGTCTGAATTACCCTTCAGAAAAGGAGTTAAACCACAGGATCTGTGTCTTCCTACAAGCAAGAGTTCATTTCTGGTAATCCAAGTAAATTTTGGGGTCAAATGATTTTACACAGTTCTGGAACCCAACTTGAATCTCCCAATTAACTAAAGAGCATTTATGTAAGAGGAGCTCTGGTTTGTATCAGTTTCATTGCAGAGTTGAACTACATATGGTTCATATGAGTAGGAAACACAATTCTTTTTTTCCGGGCATGCTCATGGTTCCTGCTGTATTGGAGATGCGGGAAAGAAGAGCTTGCTTCTTGCGTGAAAACTGAGTGGTTTTCATGGATTAGAATACTGTTCTGAATTTCCCTTCACAATCGCAGTTTAACAACAGGATCTGTGTCTTCCTACAAGCCAGAGTTCATTAATGGTAAACCAAGAGAATTTGGGGCTCAAATGATTTTCCATAGTTCTGGAACCCAACGCGACTCAAACTATTAACTAAAGAGCATTTATGTAAGAGGAGCTGTGGTTTGTATCAGTTTCAAAAGCAGAGTTGAACTATATAAGGTCCGTATGAGCAGGAAACACAGTTCTTTTTTTCTGGGCATGCTCATTGTTCTTGCTGTATTGGAGACACTGGAAAGTAGAGCCTGCTTCTTGCGAGAAAACAGAGTGTTTCATGGATGAGAAAACTGGTCTGAATTTCCCTTCAGAAACGGAGTTAAACCCCAGGAGCTGTGTCTTCCTACAAGCAAGAGTTCATTTCTGTTAATCCAAGTGAATTTTGGGCTCAAATGATTTTACACAGATCTGGAACCCAACACGACTCAAACTATTAACTAAAGAGCATTTATGTAAGAGGAGCTGAGGTTTTTATCAGTATCATATGCAGAGATGAACTGCATATGGTCCGTATGAGCAGGAAACACAGTTCTTTTTTTCTGGGCATGCTCATTGTTCTTGCTGTATTGGAGACACTGGAAAGAAGAGCCTGCTTCTTGCGAGAAAATAGAGTGTTTCATGGATGAGAAAACTGGTCTGAATTTCCCTTCAGAAACGGAGTTAAACCCCAGGAGCTGTGTCTTCCTACAAGCAAGAGTTCATTTCTGGTAATCCAAGTGAATTTTGGGCTCAAATGATTTTACACAGATCTGGAACCCAACACGACTCAAACTATTAACTAAAGAGCATTTATGTAAGAGGAGCTGAGGTTTTTATCAGTTTCATATGCAGAGATGAACTGCATATGGTCCGTATGAGTAGGAAACACAGTTCTTTTTTTCTGGGCATGCTCATGGTTCTTGCTGTGTTGGAGATGCTGGAAATAAGAGCTTGCTTCTTGCGTGAAAACAGAGTGTGTTTGATGGATGTGAACGCTGGTCTGATTTTCCCTTCAGAAATGGAGTTAAACCACATTGTCTATGTTTTCCTACAAGCAAGAGTTCATTTGTGTTAAACCAAGTGAATTTGGAGCTCAAATGATTTTACACAGTTCTGGAACCCAACGCGATTCAAACTATTAACTAAAGAGCATTTATGTAAGAGTAGTTGTGTTTTGTGTCAGTTTCATAAGCAGAGTTGAACTACATAAGGTCCGTATGAGTAGGAAACACAGATCTTTTTTTGGGGGGGGCATGCTCATTGTTCTTGCTGTACTGGAGACACTGGAAAGAAGTGCTTGCTGCTTGCGTGAAAACAGAGTGTGTTTCATGGATGAGAACACTGGTCTGAATTTCCCTTCAGAAACTGAGTTAATCCCCAGGATCTGTGTTTCCTACAAGCAAGATTTCATTTCTGGTAAACCAAGTGAATTTTGGGTTCAAATGATTTTTCACAGTTCAACAACCCAACGAGATTCTCACAATTAACTTAAGCGCATTTAAGTAAGAGGAGCTGTAGTTTGTATCAGTTTCATTAGCAGAACTGAACTGCATATGGTCCCTATGAGTAGGAAACACAGTTCTTTTTTCTGGGCATGCTCATGGTTCTTGCTGTATTGGATATGCTGGAAAGAAGTGCTTGTTTCTAGGTTGAAAACAGAGTGGGTTTCTTAGATGAGAACACTGGTCTGAATTACCCTTCAGAAACGGAGTTAAACTAGAGGATCTGTATCTTCCTACCAGCAAGAGTTCATTTTTGGTAAACCCGGTGAATTTTGGGCTCAACTGATTTTACACAGTACATGAATCGTACAAGAATCTCACTTTTAATAAAAGAGCGTTCATGTAAGAGGATCTGTGGTTTGTATCAGTTTCATAAGCATAGTTGAACTACATGTGGTCCCTAAGAGTAGGAAACACGGTTCTTTTTTTCTGGGCATGTTCATGGTTCTTGCTGTATTAGAGACAATGGAAAGACGAGCTTTCTTCTTGCGTGAAAACAGAGTGTGTCATGGATGAGAACACTGGTCTGAATTACCCTTCAGAAAAGGAGTTAAACCACAGGATCTGTGTCTTCCTACAAGCAAGAGTTCATTTCTGGTAATCCAAGTAAATTTTGGGGTCAAATGATTTTACACAGTTCTGGAACCCAACTTGAATCTCCCAATTAACTAAAGAGCATTTATGTAAGAGGAGCTCTGGTTTGTATCAGTTTCATTGCAGAGTTGAACTACATATGGTTCATATGAGTAGGAAACACAATTCTTTTTTTCCGGGCATGCTCATGGTTCCTGCTGTATTGGAGATGCGGGAAAGAAGAGCTTGCTTCTTGCGTGAAAACTGAGTGGTTTTCATGGATTAGAATACTGTTCTGAATTTCCCTTCACAATCGCAGTTTAACAACAGGATCTGTGTCTTCCTACAAGCCAGAGTTCATTAATGGTAAACCAAGAGAATTTGGGGCTCAAATGATTTTCCATAGTTCTGGAACCCAACGCGACTCAAACTATTAACTAAAGAGCATTTATGTAAGAGGAGCTGTGGTTTGTATCAGTTTCAAAAGCAGAGTTGAACTACATAAGGTCCGTATGAGCAGGAAACACAGTTCTTTTTTTCTGGGCATGCTCATTGTTCTTGCTGTATTGGAGACACTGGAAAGAAGAGCCTGCTTCTTGCGAGAAAACAGAGTGTTTCATGGATGAGAAAACTGGTCTGAATTTCCCTTCAGAAACGGAGTTAAACCCCAGGAGCTGTGTCTTCCTACAAGCAAGAGTTCATTTCTGGTAATCCAAGTGAATTTTGGGCTCAAATGATTTTACACAGATCTGGAACCCAACACGACTCAAACTATTAACTAAAGAGCATTTATGTAAGAGGAGCTGAGGTTTTTATCAGTTTCATATGCAGAGATGAACTGCATATGGTCCGTATGAGTAGGAAACACAGTTCTTTTTTTCTGGGCATGCTCATGGTTCTTGCTGTGTTGGAGATGCTGGAAATAAGAGCTTGCTTCTTGCGTGAAAACAGAGTGTGTTTGATGGATGTGAACGCTGGTCTGATTTTCCCTTCAGAAATGGAGTTAAACCACATTGTCTATGTTTTCCTACAAGCAAGAGTTCATTTGTGTTAAACCAAGTGAATTTGGAGCTCAAATGATTTTACACAGTTCTGGAACCCAACGCGATTCAAACTATTAACTAAAGAGCATTTATGTAAGAGTAGTTGTGTTTTGTGTCAGTTTCATAAGCAGAGTTGAACTACATAAGGTCCGTATGAGTAGGAAACACAGATCTTTTTTTTGGGGGGCATGCTCATTGTTCTTGCTGTACTGGAGACACTGGAAAGAAGTGCTTGCTGCTTGCGTGAAAACAGAGTGTGTTTCATGGATGAGAACACTGGTCTGAATTTCCCTTCAGAAACTGAGTTAATCCCCAGGATCTGTGTTTCCTACAAGCAAGATTTCATTTCTGGTAAACCAAGTGAATTTTGGGTTCAAATGATTTTTCACAGTTCAACAACCCAACGAGATTCTCACAATTAACTTAAGCGCATTTAAGTAAGAGGAGCTGTAGTTTGTATCAGTTTCATTAGCAGAACTGAACTGCATATGGTCCCTATGAGTAGGAAACACAGTTCTTTTTTCTGGGCATGCTCATGGTTCTTGCTGTATTGGATATGCTGGAAAGAAGTGCTTGTTTCTAGGTTGAAAACAGAGTGGGTTTCTTAGATGAGAACACTGGTCTGAATTACCCTTCAGAAACGGAGTTAAACTAGAGGATCTGTATCTTCCTACCAGCAAGAGTTCATTTTTGGTAAACCCGGTGAATTTTGGGCTCAACTGATTTTACACAGTACATGAATCGTACAAGAATCTCACTTTTAATAAAAGAGCGTTCATGTAAGAGGATCTGTGGTTTGTATCAGTTTCATAAGCATAGTTGAACTACATGTGGTCCCTAAGAGTAGGAAACACGGTCCTTTTTTTCTGGGCATGTTCATGGTTCTTGCTGTATTAGAGACAATGGAAAGACGAGCTTTCTTCTTGCGTGAAAACAGAGTGTGTCATGGATGAGAACACTGGTCTGAATTACCCTTCAGAAAAGGAGTTAAACCACAGGATCTGTGTCTTCCTACAAGCAAGAGTTCATTTCTGGTAATCCAAGTAAATTTTGGGGTCAAATGATTTTACACAGTTCTGGAACCCAACTTGAATCTCCCAATTAACTAAAGAGCATTTATGTAAGAGGAGCTCTGGTTTGTATCAGTTTCATTGCAGAGTTGAACTACATATGGTTCATATGAGTAGGAAACACAATTCTTTTTTTCCGGGCATGCTCATGGTTCCTGCTGTATTGGAGATGCAGGAAAGAAGAGCTTGCTTCTTGCGTGAAAACTGAGTGGTTTTCATGGATTCGAATACTGTTCTGAATTTCCCTTCACAATCGCAGTTTAACAAAAGGATCTGTGTCTTCCTACAAGCCAGAGTTCATTTCTGGTAAACCAAGAGAATTTGGGGCTCAAATGATTTTCCACAGTTCTGGAACCCAACGTGACTCAAACTATTAACTAAAGAGCATTTATGTAAGAGGAGCTCTGGTTTGTATCAGTTTCAAAAGCAGAGTTGAACTACATAAGGTCCGTATGAGCAGGAAACACAGTTCTTTTTTTCTGGGCATGCTCATTGTTCTTGCTGTATTGGAGACACTGGAAAGTAGAGCCTGCTTCTTGCGAGAAAACAGAGTGTTTCATGGATGAGAAAACTGGTCTGAATTTCCCTTCAGAAACGGAGTTAAACCCCAGGAGCTGTGTCTTCCTACAAGCAAGAGTTCATTTCTGGTAATCCAAGTGAATTTTGGGCTCAAATGATTTTACACAGATCTGGAACCCAACACGACTCAAACTATTAACTAAAGAGCATTTATGTAAGAGGAGCTGAGGTTTTTATCAGTTTCATATGCAGAGATGAACTGCATATGGTCCGTATGAGTAGGAAACACAGTTCTTTTTTTCTGGGCATGCTCATGGTTCTTGCTGTGTTGGAGATGCTGGAAATAAGAGCTTGCTTCTTGCGTGAAAACAGAGTGTGTTTGATGGATGTGAACGCTGGTCTGATTTTCCCTTCAGAAATGGAGTTAAACCACATTGTCTATGTTTTCCTACAAGCAAGAGTTCATTTGTGTTAAACCAAGTGAATTTGGAGCTCAAATGATTTTACACAGTTCTGGAACCCAACGCGATTCAAACTATTAACTAAAGAGCATTTATGTAAGAGTAGTTGTGTTTTGTGTCAGTTTCATAAGCAGAGTTGAACTACATAAGGTCCGTATGAGTAGGAAACACAGATCTTTTTTTTGGGGGGCATGCTCATTGTTCTTGCTGTACTGGAGACACTGGAAAGAAGTGCTTGCTGCTTGCGTGAAAACAGAGTGTGTTTCATGGATGAGAACACTGGTCTGAATTTCCCTTCAGAAACTGAGTTAATCCCCAGGATCTGTGTTTCCTACAAGCAAGATTTCATTTCTGGTAAACCAAGTGAATTTTGGGTTCAAATGATTTTTCACAGTTCAACAACCCAACGAGATTCTCACAATTAACTTAAGCGCATTTAAGTAAGAGGAGCTGTAGTTTGTATCAGTTTCATTAGCAGAACTGAACTGCATATGGTCCCTATGAGTAGGAAACACAGTTCTTTTTTCTGGGCATGCTCATGGTTCTTGCTGTATTGGATATGCTGGAAAGAAGTGCTTGTTTCTAGGTTGAAAACAGAGTGGGTTTCTTAGATGAGAACACTGGTCTGAATTACCCTTCAGAAACGGAGTTAAACTAGAGGATCTGTATCTTCCTACCAGCAAGAGTTCATTTTTGGTAAACCCGGTGAATTTTGGGCTCAACTGATTTTACACAGTACATGAATCGTACAAGAATCTCACTTTTAATAAAAGAGCGTTCATGTAAGAGGATCTGTGGTTTGTATCAGTTTCATAAGCATAGTTGAACTACATGTGGTCCCTAAGAGTAGGAAACACGGTTCTTTTTTTCTGGGCATGTTCATGGTTCTTGCTGTATTAGAGACAATGGAAAGACGAGCTTTCTTCTTGCGTGAAAACAGAGTGTGTCATGGATGAGAACACTGGTCTGAATTACCCTTCAGAAAAGGAGTTAAACCACAGGATCTGTGTCTTCCTACAAGCAAGAGTTCATTTCTGGTAATCCAAGTAAATTTTGGGGTCAAATGATTTTACACAGTTCTGGAACCCAACTTGAATCTCCCAATTAACTAAAGAGCATTTATGTAAGAGGAGCTCTGGTTTGTATCAGTTTCATTGCAGAGTTGAACTACATATGGTTCATATGAGTAGGAAACACAATTCTTTTTTTCCGGGCATGCTCATGGTTCCTGCTGTATTGGAGATGCGGGAAAGAAGAGCTTGCTTCTTGCGTGAAAACTGAGTGGTTTTCATGGATTAGAATACTGTTCTGAATTTCCCTTCACAATCGCAGTTTAACAACAGGATCTGTGTCTTCCTACAAGCCAGAGTTCATTAATGGTAAACCAAGAGAATTTGGGGCTCAAATGATTTTCCATAGTTCTGGAACCCAACGCGACTCAAACTATTAACTAAAGAGCATTTATGTAAGAGGAGCTGTGGTTTGTATCAGTTTCAAAAGCAGAGTTGAACTACATAAGGTCCGTATGAGCAGGAAACACAGTTCTTTTTTTCTGGGCATGCTCATTGTTCTTGCTGTATTGGAGACACTGGAAAGAAGAGCCTGCTTCTTGCGAGAAAACAGAGTGTTTCATGGATGAGAAAACTGGTCTGAATTTCCCTTCAGAAACGGAGTTAAACCCCAGGAGCTGTGTCTTCCTACAAGCAAGAGTTCATTTCTGGTAATCCAAGTGAATTTTGGGCTCAAATGATTTTACACAGATCTGGAACCCAACACGACTCAAACTATTAACTAAAGAGCATTTATGTAAGAGGAGCTGAGGTTTTTATCAGTTTCATATGCAGAGATGAACTGCATATGGTCCGTATGAGTAGGAAACACAGTTCTTTTTTTCTGGGCATGCTCATGGTTCTTGCTGTGTTGGAGATGCTGGAAATAAGAGCTTGCTTCTTGCGTGAAAACAGAGTGTGTTTGATGGATGTGAACGCTGGTCTGATTTTCCCTTCAGAAATGGAGTTAAACCACATTGTCTATGTTTTCCTACAAGCAAGAGTTCATTTGTGTTAAACCAAGTGAATTTGGAGCTCAAATGATTTTACACAGTTCTGGAACCCAACGCGATTCAAACTATTAACTAAAGAGCATTTATGTAAGAGTAGTTGTGTTTTGTGTCAGTTTCATAAGCAGAGTTGAACTACATAAGGTCCGTATGAGTAGGAAACACAGATCTTTTTTTTTTTTTGGGCATGCTCATTGTTCTTGCTGTACTGGAGACACTGGAAAGAAGTGCTTGCTGCTTGCGTGAAAACAGAGTGTGTTTCATGGATGAGAACACTGGTCTGAATTTCCCTTCAGAAACTGAGTTAATCCCCAGGATCTGTGTTTCCTACAAGCAAGATTTCATTTCTGGTAAACCAAGTGAATTTTGGGTTCAAATGATTTTTCACAGTTCAACAACCCAACGAGATTCTCACAATTAACTTAAGCGCATTTAAGTAAGAGGAGCTGTAGTTTGTATCAGTTTCATTAGCAGAACTGAACTGCATATGGTCCCTATGAGTAGGAAACACAGTTCTTTTTTCTGGGCATGCTCATGGTTCTTGCTGTTTTGGATATGCTGGAAAGAAGTGCTTGTTTCTAGGTTGAAAACAGAGTGGGTTTCTTAGATGAGAACACTGGTCTGAATTACCCTTCAGAAACGGAGTTAAACTAGAGGATCTGTATCTTCCTACCAGCAAGAGTTCATTTTTGGTAAACCCGGTGAATTTTGGGCTCAACTGATTTTACACAGTACATGAATCGTACAAGAATCTCACTTTTAATAAAAGAGCGTTCATGTAAGAGGATCTGTGGTTTGTATCAGTTTCATAAGCATAGTTGAACTACATGTGGTCCCTAAGAGTAGGAAACACGGTTCTTTTTTTCTGGGCATGTTCATGGTTCTTGCTGTATTAGAGACAATGGAAAGACGAGCTTTCTTCTTGCGTGAAAACAGAGTGTGTCATGGATGAGAACACTGGTCTGAATTACCCTTCAGAAAAGGAGTTAAACCACAGGATCTGTGTCTTCCTACAAGCAAGAGTTCATTTCTGGTAATCCAAGTAAATTTTGGGGTCAAATGATTTTACACAGTTCTGGAACCCAACTTGAATCTCCCAATTAACTAAAGAGCATTTATGTAAGAGGAGCTCTGGTTTGTATCAGTTTCATTGCAGAGTTGAACTACATATGGTTCATATGAGTAGGAAACACAATTCTTTTTTTCCGGGCATGCTCATGGTTCCTGCTGTATTGGAGATGCGGGAAAGAAGAGCTTGCTTCTTGCGTGAAAACTGAGTGGTTTTCATGGATTAGAATACTGTTCTGAATTTCCCTTCACAATCGCAGTTTAACAACAGGATCTGTGTCTTCCTACAAGCCAGAGTTCATTAATGGTAAACCAAGAGAATTTGGGGCTCAAATGATTTTCCATAGTTCTGGAACCCAACGCGACTCAAACTATTAACTAAAGAGCATTTATGTAAGAGGAGCTGTGGTTTGTATCAGTTTCAAAAGCAGAGTTGAACTACATAAGGTCCGTATGAGCAGGAAACACAGTTCTTTTTTTCTGGGCATGCTCATTGTTCTTGCTGTATTGGAGACACTGGAAAGAAGAGCCTGCTTCTTGCGAGAAAACAGAGTGTTTCATGGATGAGAAAACTGGTCTGAATTTCCCTTCAGAAACGGAGTTAAACCCCAGGAGCTGTGTCTTCCTACAAGCAAGAGTTCATTTCTGGTAATCCAAGTGAATTTTGGGCTCAAATGATTTTACACAGATCTGGAACCCAACACGACTCAAACTATTAACTAAAGAGCATTTATGTAAGAGGAGCTGAGGTTTTTATCAGTTTCATATGCAGAGATGAACTGCATATGGTCCGTATGAGTAGGAAACACAGTTCTTTTTTTCTGGGCATGCTCATGGTTCTTGCTGTATTGGAGATGCTGGAAATAAGAGCTTGCTTCTTGCGTGAAAACAGAGTGTGTTTGATGGATGTGAACGCTGGTCTGATTTTCCCTTCAGAAATGGAGTTAAACCACATTGTCTATGTTTTCCTACAAGCAAGAGTTCATTTGTGTTAAACCAAGTGAATTTGGAGCTCAAATGATTTTACACAGTTCTGGAACCCAACGCGATTCAAACTATTAACTAAAGAGCATTTATGTAAGAGTAGTTGTGTTTTGTGTCAGTTTCATAAGCAGAGTTGAACTACATAAGGTCCGTATGAGTAGGAAACACAGATCTTTTTTTTGGGGGGGCATGCTCATTGTTCTTGCTGTACTGGAGACACTGGAAAGAAGTGCTTGCTGCTTGCGTGAAAACAGAGTGTGTTTCATGGATGAGAACACTGGTCTGAATTTCCCTTCAGAAACTGAGTTAATCCCCAGGATCTGTGTTTCCTACAAGCAAGATTTCATTTCTGGTAAACCAAGTGAATTTTGGGTTCAAATGATTTTTCACAGGTCAACAACCCAACGAGATTCTCACAATTAACTTAAGCGCATTTAAGTAAGAGGAGCTGTAGTTTGTATCAGTTTCATAAGCAGAACTGAACTGCATATGGTCCCTATGAGTAGGAAACACAGTTCTTTTTTCTGGGCATGCTCATGGTTCTTGCTGTATTGGATATGCTGGAAAGAAGTGCTTGTTTCTAGGTTGAAAACAGAGTGGGTTTCTTAGATGAGAACACTGGTCTGAATTACCCTTCAGAAACGGAGTTAAACTAGAGGATCTGTATCTTCCTACCAGCAAGAGTTCATTTTTGGTAAACCCGGTGAATTTTGGGCTCAACTGATTTTACACAGTACATGAATCGTACAAGAATCTCACTTTTAATAAAAGAGCGTTCATGTAAGAGGATCTGTGGTTTGTATCAGTTTCATAAGCATAGTTGAACTACATGTGGTCCCTAAGAGTAGGAAACACGGTTCTTTTTTTCTGGGCATGTTCATGGTTCTTGCTGTATTAGAGACAATGGAAAGACGAGCTTTCTTCTTGCGTGAAAACAGAGTGTGTCATGGATGAGAACACTGGTCTGAATTACCCTTCAGAAAAGGAGTTAAACCACAGGATCTGTGTCTTCCTACAAGCAAGGGTTCATTTCTGGTAATCCAAGTGAATTTTGGTGTCAAATGATTTTACACAGTTCTGGAACCCAACTTGAATCTCCCAATTAACTAAAGAGCATTTATGTAAGAGGAGCTCTGGTTTGTATCAGTTTCATTGCAGAGTTGAACTACATATGGTTCATATGAGTAGGAAACACAATTCTTTTTTTCCGGGCATGCTCATGGTTCTTGCTGTATTGGAGATGCTGGAAAGAAGAGCTTGCTTCTTGCGTGAAAACTGAGTGGTTTTCATGGATTCGAATACTGTTCTGAATTTCCCTTCACAATCGCAGTTTAACAACAGGATCTGTGTCTTCCTACAAGCCAGAGTTCATTTCTGGTAAACCAAGAGAATTTGGGGCTCAAAGGATTTTCCACAGTTCTGGAACCCAACGTGACTCAAACTATTAACTAAAGAGCATTTATGTAAGAGGAGCTCTGGTTTGTATCAGTTTCAAAAGCAGAGTTGACCTACATAAGGTCCGTATGAGCAGGAAACACAGTTATTTTTTTCTGGGCATGCTCATTGTTCTTGCTGTGTTGGAAATGCTGGAAATAAGAGCTTGCTTCTTGCGTGAAAACAGAGTGTGTTTTATTGATGTGAATGCTGGTCTGAATTTCCCTTCAGAAATGGAGTTAAACCACATTTTCTATGTTTTCCTACAAGCAAGAGTTCATTTGTGTTAAACCAAGGGAATTTGGAGCTCAAATGATTTTACACAGTTCTGGAACCCAACGCGATTCAAACTATTAACTAAAGAGCATTTATGTAAGAGTAGTTGTGGTTTGTGTCATTTTCATAAGCAGAACTGAACTGCATATGGTCCCTATGAGTAGGAAACACAGTTCTATTTTTCTGGGCATGCTCATGGTTCTTGCTGTATAGGAGATGCTGGAACGAAGATCTTGCTTCATGCGTTAAAACAGAGTGTGTTTGATGGATGAAAACACTGGTCTGAATTGCCCTTAAGAAACGGAGTTAAACTCCAGGATCTCTGTCTTCCTATAAGCAAGAGTTCATTTCTAGTAAATCCAGTGAATTTTGGGCTCAACTGATTTTACACTGTACACGACCCCAACGAGATTCTCACTATTAACTAAAGAGCGTTTATGTAAGGGGAGCTGTGGTTTTATCATTTTCATAAGCAGTGTTGAACTACATATGGTCCTTATGAGTAGGAAACTCAGTTCATTTTTTCTGGGCATGCTCATGGTTCTTGCTGTGTTGGAGATGCTGTAAAAAAGAGCTTAGTTCTTGCGTGAAAACAGATTGTGTTTTATGGATGTGAACGCTGGTCTGAATTTCCCTTCAGAAATGGAGTTAAACCACATTGTCTATGTTTTCCTACAAGCAAGAGTTCATTTGTGTTAAACCAAGTGAATTTGGAGCTCAAATGATTTTATACAGTTCTGGAACCCAACGCGATTCAAACTATTAACTAAAGAGCATTTATGTAAGAGTAGTTGTGGTTTGTGTCAGTTTCATAAGCAGAGTTGAACTACATAAGGTCCGTATGAGTAGGAAACACAGATCTTTTTTGGGGGGGCATGCTCATGGTTCCTGCTGTATTGGAGACACTGGAAAGAAGAGCTTGCTGCTTGCGTGAAAACAGAGTGTGTTTCATGCATGAGAACACTTGTCTGAATTTCCCTTCAGAAACTGACTTAATCCCCAGGATCTGTGTTTCCTACAAGCAAGATTTCATTTCTGGTAAACCAAGTGAATTTGGGGTACAAATGATTTTACACAGTTCTGGAACCCAACGCGATTCAAACTATTAATTAAAGAGCATTTATGTTAAAGAGCTCTGGTTTGTATCAATATCATAAGCAGAGTTGAACTACAAAAGGTCTGTATGAGCAGGAAAAACAGTAGTTTCTTTTGTGGGGGCATGCTCATGGTTCTTGCTGTATTGGAGATCCTGGAAAGAAGAGCTTGCTTATTGCGTGAAAACAGAGTGTGGTTCATGGTTGAGAACACTGGTCTGAATTTCCCTTCAGAAACGGAGTTAAACCACAGGATCTGTGTCTTCCTACAAGCAAGAGTTCATTTCTGGTAAACCAAGTGAATTTGGGGTTCAAATGATTTTTCACAGTTCAACAACCCAACGCGATTCTCACAATTAACTTAAGCGCATTTAAGTAAGAGGAGCTGTAGTTTGTATCAGTTTCATAAGCAGAACTGAACTGCATATGGTCCCTATGAGTAGGAAACACAGTTCTATTTTTCTGGGCATGCTCATGGTTCTTGCTGTATTGGAGATGCTGGAAAGAAGAGCTTGCTTCTTGCGTGAGAACAGAGTGTGTTTCATGGATGAGAACACTGGTATGAATTTCCCTTCAGTAATGGAGTTAAACCCCAGGTTCCTATAAGCAAGAGTTCAATTCTGGTAAACCAAGTGAATTTGGGGCTCAAATGATTTTACACAGCTCTAGAAACCAACGCGATATAAACTATTAACTAAAGTGCATTTATGTCAGAGGAGCTGTGGTTTGTTTAAGTTTCATAAGGAGAGTCGAACTACATATGGTCCTTATGAGTAGGATATACAGTTCTTTTTTTCTGGGAATACTCATGGTTCTTGCTGTATTGGAGATGCTAAAAAGAAGAGCTTGCTTCTTGCGTGAAAACAGAGTGTGTTTCATGTTTGAGAACACTAGTCTGAATTTCCCTTCAGAAACGGAGTTAAACCCCAGGATCTGTGTCTTCCTACAAGCAAGAGTTCATTTCTGGTAAACCATGTGAATTTTGGTTTCAAATGATTTTTCACAGTTCAACAAACCATCGCGATTCTCACAAATAACTAAAGAGCATTTATGTAAGAGGAGCTGTATTTTGTATCAGTTTCATAAGCAGAATTGAACAGCATATGGTCCGTATGAGTAGTAAACACAGTCCTTTTATCCTGGCATGCTCATGGTCCTTGCTGTATTGGAGATGCTGGAAAGAAGAGCTTGCTTCCTGCGTGAAAGCAAGGTGTGTTTCATGGATGAGAATTCTGGTCTGAATTTCCATTCAGAAATGGAGATAAACCCCAGGATCTGTGTCTTCCTCCAAGCAAGAGTTCATTTCTGGTAAACCAAGTGAATTTCGGGCTCAAATGGTTTGACACAGTTCTGGAACCCAATGCGATTCTCACAATTAACTAAAGAGCATTATGTAAGAGGAGGTGTGGTTTGTATCACTTTCATAAGCAGAATTGAACTGCATATGATCCGTAAGAGTAGGAAAATCAGTTCTTTTTATCTGGGCATAGGCATGGTTCTTGCTGTATTGGAGACACTGGAAAGAAGAGCTTGCTTCTTGAGTTAAGACAGAATGTGTTTCATGGAGGAGAACACTGGTCTGAATTTCCCTTCAGAAATGGAGTTAAACCCCATGATCTGTGTCTTCCTACAAGCAAGAGTTCATTTTTGGTAAACACTGAATTTTGGGCTCAACTGATTTTACACTGTACACGAACCCAACGAGATTCTCACGATTAACTAAAGAGGATGTATGTAAGAGGAGCTGTGGTTTGTATCAGTTTCAAAAGCAGAGTTGAACTACATAAGGTCCGTATGAGCAGGAAACACAGTTCTTTTTTTCTGGGCATGCTCATTGTTCTTGCTGTATTGGAGACACTGGAAAGAAGAGCCTGCTTCTTGCGAGAAAACAGAGTGTTTCATGGATGAGAAAACTGGTCTGAATTTCCCTTCAGAAACGGAGTTAAACCCCAGGAGCTGTGTCTTCCTACAAGCAAGAGTTCATTTCTGGTAATCCAAGTGAATTTTGGGCTCAAATGATTTTACACAGATCTGGAACCCAACACGACTCAAACTATTAACTAAAGAGCATTTATGTAAGAGGAGCTGAGGTTTTTATCAGTTTCATATGCAGAGATGAACTGCATATGGTCCGTATGAGTAGGAAACACAGTTCTTTTTTTCTGGGCATGCTCATGGTTCTTGCTGTATTGGAGATGCTGGAAATAAGAGCTTGCTTCTTGCGTGAAAACAGAGTGTGTTTGATGGATGTGAACGCTGGTCTGATTTTCCCTTCAGAAATGGAGTTAAACCACATTGTCTATGTTTTCCTACAAGCAAGAGTTCATTTGTGTTAAACCAAGTGAATTTGGAGCTCAAATGATTTTACACAGTTCTGGAACCCAACGCGATTCAAACTATTAACTAAAGAGCATTTATGTAAGAGTAGTTGTGTTTTGTGTCAGTTTCATAAGCAGAGTTGAACTACATAAGGTCCGTATGAGTAGGAAACACAGATCTTTTTTTTGGGGGGGCATGCTCATTGTTCTTGCTGTACTGGAGACACTGGAAAGAAGTGCTTGCTGCTTGCGTGAAAACAGAGTGTGTTTCATGGATGAGAACACTGGTCTGAATTTCCCTTCAGAAACTGAGTTAATCCCCAGGATCTGTGTTTCCTACAAGCAAGATTTCATTTCTGGTAAACCAAGTGAATTTTGGGTTCAAATGATTTTTCACAGGTCAACAACCCAACGAGATTCTCACAATTAACTTAAGCGCATTTAAGTAAGAGGAGCTGTAGTTTGTATCAGTTTCATAAGCAGAACTGAACTGCATATGGTCCCTATGAGTAGGAAACACAGTTCTTTTTTCTGGGCATGCTCATGGTTCTTGCTGTATTGGATATGCTGGAAAGAAGTACTTGTTTCTAGGTTGAAAACAGAGTGGGTTTCTTAGATGAGAACACTGGTCTGAATTACCCTTCAGAAACGGAGTTAAACTAGAGGATCTGTATCTTCCTACCAGCAAGAGTTCATTTTTGGTAAACCCGGTGAATTTTGGGCTCAACTGATTTTACACAGTACATGAATCGTACAAGAATCTCACTTTTAATAAAAGAGCGTTCATGTAAGAGGATCTGTGGTTTGTATCAGTTTCATAAGCATAGTTGAACTACATGTGGTCCCTAAGAGTAGGAAACACGGTTCTTTTTTTCTGGGCATGTTCATGGTTCTTGCTGTATTAGAGACAATGGAAAGACGAGCTTTCTTCTTGCGTGAAAACAGAGTGTGTCATGGATGAGAACACTGGTCTGAATTACCCTTCAGAAAAGGAGTTAAACCACAGGATCTGTGTCTTCCTACAAGCAAGGGTTCATTTCTGGTAATCCAAGTGAATTTTGGTGTCAAATGATTTTACACAGTTCTGGAACCCAACTTGAATCTCCCAATTAACTAAAGAGCATTTATGTAAGAGGAGCTCTGGTTTGTATCAGTTTCATTGCAGAGTTGAACTACATATGGTTCATATGAGTAGGAAACACAATTCTTTTTTTCCGGGCATGCTCATGGTTCTTGCTGTATTGGAGATGCTGGAAAGAAGAGCTTGCTTCTTGCGTGAAAACTGAGTGGTTTTCATGGATTCGAATACTGTTCTGAATTTCCCTTCACAATCGCAGTTTAACAACAGGATCTGTGTCTTCCTACAAGCCAGAGTTCATTTCTGGTAAACCAAGAGAATTTGGGGCTCAAAGGATTTTCCACAGTTCTGGAACCCAACGTGACTCAAACTATTAACTAAAGAGCATTTATGTAAGAGGAGCTCTGGTTTGTATCAGTTTCAAAAGCAGAGTTGACCTACATAAGGTCCGTATGAGCAGGAAACACAGTTATTTTTTTCTGGGCATGCTCATTGTTCTTGCTGTGTTGGAAATGCTGGAAATAAGAGCTTGCTTCTTGCGTGAAAACAGAGTGTGTTTTATTGATGTGAATGCTGGTCTGAATTTCCCTTCAGAAATGGAGTTAAACCACATTTTCTATGTTTTCCTACAAGCAAGAGTTCATTTGTGTTAAACCAAGGGAATTTGGAGCTCAAATGATTTTACACAGTTCTGGAACCCAACGCGATTCAAACTATTAACTAAAGAGCATTTATGTAAGAGTAGTTGTGGTTTGTGTCATTTTCATAAGCAGAACTGAACTGCATATGGTCCCTATGAGTAGGAAACACAGTTCTATTTTTCTGGGCATGCTCATGGTTCTTGCTGTATAGGAGATGCTGGAACGAAGATCTTGCTTCATGCGTTAAAACAGAGTGTGTTTGATGGATGAAAACACTGGTCTGAATTGCCCTTAAGAAACGGAGTTAAACTCCAGGATCTCTGTCTTCCTATAAGCAAGAGTTCATTTCTAGTAAATCCAGTGAATTTTGGGCTCAACTGATTTTACACTGTACACGACCCCAACGAGATTCTCACTATTAACTAAAGAGCGTTTATGTAAGGGGAGCTGTGGTTTTATCATTTTCATAAGCAGTGTTGAACTACATATGGTCCTTATGAGTAGGAAACTCAGTTCATTTTTTCTGGGCATGCTCATGGTTCTTGCTGTGTTGGAGATGCTGTAAAAAAGAGCTTAGTTCTTGCGTGAAAACAGATTGTGTTTTATGGATGTGAACGCTGGTCTGAATTTCCCTTCAGAAATGGAGTTAAACCACATTGTCTATGTTTTCCTACAAGCAAGAGTTCATTTGTGTTAAACCAAGTGAATTTGGAGCTCAAATGATTTTATACAGTTCTGGAACCCAACGCGATTCAAACTATTAACTAAAGAGCATTTATGTAAGAGTAGTTGTGGTTTGTGTCAGTTTCATAAGCAGAGTTGAACTACATAAGGTCCGTATGAGTAGGAAACACAGATCTTTTTTGGGGGGGGCATGCTCATGGTTCCTGCTGTATTGGAGACACTGGAAAGAAGAGCTTGCTGCTTGCGTGAAAACAGAGTGTGTTTCATGCATGAGAACACTTGTCTGAATTTCCCTTCAGAAACTGACTTAATCCCCAGGATCTGTGTTTCCTACAAGCAAGATTTCATTTCTGGTAAACCAAGTGAATTTGGGGTACAAATGATTTTACACAGTTCTGGAACCCAACGCGATTCAAACTATTAATTAAAGAGCATTTATGTTAAAGAGCTCTGGTTTGTATCAATATCATAAGCAGAGTTGAACTACAAAAGGTCTGTATGAGCAGGAAAAACAGTAGTTTCTTTTGTGGGGGCATGCTCATGGTTCTTGCCGTATTGGAGATCCTGGAAAGAAGAGCTTGCTTATTGCGTGAAAACAGAGTGTGGTTCATGGTTGAGAACACTGGTCTGAATTTCCCTTCAGAAACGGAGTTAAACCACAGGATCTGTGTCTTCCTACAAGCAAGAGTTCATTTCTGGTAAACCAAGTGAATTTGGGGTTCAAATGATTTTTCACAGTTCAACAACCCAACGCGATTCTCACAATTAACTTAAGCGCATTTAAGTAAGAGGAGCTGTAGTTTGTATCAGTTTCATAAGCAGAACTGAACTGCATATGGTCCCTATGAGTAGGAAACACAGTTCTATTTTTCTGGGCATGCTCATGGTTCTTGCTGTATTGGAGATGCTGGAAAGAAGAGCTTGCTTCTTGCGTGAGAACAGAGTGTGTTTCATGGATGAGAACACTGGTATGAATTTCCCTTCAGTAATGGAGTTAAACCCCAGGTTCCTATAAGCAAGAGTTCAATTCTGGTAAACCAAGTGAATTTGGGGCTCAAATGATTTTACACAGCTCTAGAAACCAACGCGATATAAACTATTAACTAAAGTGCATTTATGTCAGAGGAGCTGTGGTTTGTTTAAGTTTCATAAGGAGAGTCGAACTACATATGGTCCTTATGAGTAGGATATACAGTTCTTTTTTTCTGGGAATACTCATGGTTCTTGCTGTATTGGAGATGCTAAAAAGAAGAGCTTGCTTCTTGCGTGAAAACAGAGTGTGTTTCATGTTTGAGAACACTAGTCTGAATTTCCCTTCAGAAACGGAGTTAAACCCCAGGATCTGTGTCTTCCTACAAGCAAGAGTTCATTTCTGGTAAACCATGTGAATTTTGGTTTCAAATGATTTTTCACAGTTCAACAAACCATCGCGATTCTCACAAATAACTAAAGAGCATTTATGTAAGAGGAGCTGTATTTTGTATCAGTTTCATAAGCAGAATTGAACAGCATATGGTCCGTATGAGTAGTAAACACAGTCCTTTTATCCTGGCATGCTCATGGTCCTTGCTGTATTGGAGATGCTGGAAAGAAGAGCTTGCTTCCTGCGTGAAAGCAAGGTGTGTTTCATGGATGAGAATTCTGGTCTGAATTTCCATTCAGAAATGGAGATAAACCCCAGGATCTGTGTCTTCCTCCAAGCAAGAGTTCATTTCTGGTAAACCAAGTGAATTTCGGGCTCAAATGGTTTGACACAGTTCTGGAACCCAATGCGATTCTCACAATTAACTAAAGAGCATTATGTAAGAGGAGGTGTGGTTTGTATCACTTTCATAAGCAGAATTGAACTGCATATGATCCGTAAGAGTAGGAAAATCAGTTCTTTTTATCTGGGCATAGGCATGGTTCTTGCTGTATTGGAGACACTGGAAAGAAGAGCTTGCTTCTTGAGTTAAGACAGAATGTGTTTCATGGAGGAGAACACTGGTCTGAATTTCCCTTCAGAAATGGAGTTAAACCCCATGATCTGTGTCTTCCTACAAGCAAGAGTTCATTTTTGGTAAACACTGAATTTTGGGCTCAACTGATTTTACACTGTACACGAACCCAACGAGATTCTCACGATTAACTAAAGAGGATGTATGTAAGAGGAGCTGTGGTTTGTATCAGTTTCATAAGCATAGTTGAACTACATGTGGTCCCTAAGAGTAGGAAACACGGTTCTTTTTTTCTGGGCATGTTCATGGTTCTTGCTGTATTAGAGACAATGGAAAGACGAGCTTTCTTCTTGCGTGAAAACAGAGTGTGTCATGGATGAGAACACTGGTCTGAATTACCCTTCAGAAAAGGAGTTAAACCACAGGATCTGTGTCTTCCTACAAGCAAGGGTTCATTTCTGGTAATCCAAGTGAATTTTGGTGTCAAATGATTTTACACAGTTCTGGAACCCAACTTGAATCTCCCAATTAACTAAAGAGCATTTATGTAAGAGGAGCTCTGGTTTGTATCAGTTTCATTGCAGAGTTGAACTACATATGGTTCATATGAGTAGGAAACACAATTCTTTTTTTCCGGGCATGCTCATGGTTCTTGCTGTATTGGAGATGCTGGAAAGAAGAGCTTGCTTCTTGCGTGAAAACTGAGTGGTTTTCATGGATTCGAATACTGTTCTGAATTTCCCTTCACAATCGCAGTTTAACAACAGGATCTGTGTCTTCCTACAAGCCAGAGTTCATTTCTGGTAAACCAAGAGAATTTGGGGCTCAAAGGATTTTCCACAGTTCTGGAACCCAACGTGACTCAAACTATTAACTAAAGAGCATTTATGTAAGAGGAGCTCTGGTTTGTATCAGTTTCAAAAGCAGAGTTGACCTACATAAGGTCCGTATGAGCAGGAAACACAGTTATTTTTTTCTGGGCATGCTCATTGTTCTTGCTGTGTTGGAAATGCTGGAAATAAGAGCTTGCTTCTTGCGTGAAAACAGAGTGTGTTTTATTGATGTGAATGCTGGTCTGAATTTCCCTTCAGAAATGGAGTTAAACCACATTTTCTATGTTTTCCTACAAGCAAGAGTTCATTTGTGTTAAACCAAGGGAATTTGGAGCTCAAATGATTTTACACAGTTCTGGAACCCAACGCGATTCAAACTATTAACTAAAGAGCATTTATGTAAGAGTAGTTGTGGTTTGTGTCATTTTCATAAGCAGAACTGAACTGCATATGGTCCCTATGAGTAGGAAACACAGTTCTATTTTTCTGGGCATGCTCATGGTTCTTGCTGTATAGGAGATGCTGGAACGAAGATCTTGCTTCATGCGTTAAAACAGAGTGTGTTTGATGGATGAAAACACTGGTCTGAATTGCCCTTAAGAAACGGAGTTAAACTCCAGGATCTCTGTCTTCCTATAAGCAAGAGTTCATTTCTAGTAAATCCAGTGAATTTTGGGCTCAACTGATTTTACACTGTACACGACCCCAACGAGATTCTCACTATTAACTAAAGAGCGTTTATGTAAGGGGAGCTGTGGTTTTATCATTTTCATAAGCAGTGTTGAACTACATATGGTCCTTATGAGTAGGAAACTCAGTTCATTTTTTCTGGGCATGCTCATGGTTCTTGCTGTGTTGGAGATGCTGTAAAAAAGAGCTTAGTTCTTGCGTGAAAACAGATTGTGTTTTATGGATGTGAACGCTGGTCTGAATTTCCCTTCAGAAATGGAGTTAAACCACATTGTCTATGTTTTCCTACAAGCAAGAGTTCATTTGTGTTAAACCAAGTGAATTTGGAGCTCAAATGATTTTATACAGTTCTGGAACCCAACGCGATTCAAACTATTAACTAAAGAGCATTTATGTAAGAGTAGTTGTGGTTTGTGTCAGTTTCATAAGCAGAGTTGAACTACATAAGGTCCGTATGAGTAGGAAACACAGATCTTTTTTGGGGGGGCATGCTCATGGTTCCTGCTGTATTGGAGACACTGGAAAGAAGAGCTTGCTGCTTGCGTGAAAACAGAGTGTGTTTCATGCATGAGAACACTTGTCTGAATTTCCCTTCAGAAACTGACTTAATCCCCAGGATCTGTGTTTCCTACAAGCAAGATTTCATTTCTGGTAAACCAAGTGAATTTGGGGTACAAATGATTTTACACAGTTCTGGAACCCAACGCGATTCAAACTATTAATTAAAGAGCATTTATGTTAAAGAGCTCTGGTTTGTATCAATATCATAAGCAGAGTTGAACTACAAAAGGTCTGTATGAGCAGGAAAAACAGTAGTTTCTTTTGTGGGGGCATGCTCATGGTTCTTGCTGTATTGGAGATCCTGGAAAGAAGAGCTTGCTTATTGCGTGAAAACAGAGTGTGGTTCATGGTTGAGAACACTGGTCTGAATTTCCCTTCAGAAACGGAGTTAAACCACAGGATCTGTGTCTTCCTACAAGCAAGAGTTCATTTCTGGTAAACCAAGTGAATTTGGGGTTCAAATGATTTTTCACAGTTCAACAACCCAACGCGATTCTCACAATTAACTTAAGCGCATTTAAGTAAGAGGAGCTGTAGTTTGTATCAGTTTCATAAGCAGAACTGAACTGCATATGGTCCCTATGAGTAGGAAACACAGTTCTATTTTTCTGGGCATGCTCATGGTTCTTGCTGTATTGGAGATGCTGGAAAGAAGAGCTTGCTTCTTGCGTGAGAACAGAGTGTGTTTCATGGATGAGAACACTGGTATGAATTTCCCTTCAGTAATGGAGTTAAACCCCAGGTTCCTATAAGCAAGAGTTCAATTCTGGTAAACCAAGTGAATTTGGGGCTCAAATGATTTTACACAGCTCTAGAAACCAACGCGATATAAACTATTAACTAAAGTGCATTTATGTCAGAGGAGCTGTGGTTTGTTTAAGTTTCATAAGGAGAGTCGAACTACATATGGTCCTTATGAGTAGGATATACAGTTCTTTTTTTCTGGGAATACTCATGGTTCTTGCTGTATTGGAGATGCTAAAAAGAAGAGCTTGCTTCTTGCGTGAAAACAGAGTGTGTTTCATGTTTGAGAACACTAGTCTGAATTTCCCTTCAGAAACGGAGTTAAACCCCAGGATCTGTGTCTTCCTACAAGCAAGAGTTCATTTCTGGTAAACCATGTGAATTTTGGTTTCAAATGATTTTTCACAGTTCAACAAACCATCGCGATTCTCACAAATAACTAAAGAGCATTTATGTAAGAGGAGCTGTATTTTGTATCAGTTTCATAAGCAGAATTGAACAGCATATGGTCCGTATGAGTAGTAAACACAGTCCTTTTATCCTGGCATGCTCATGGTCCTTGCTGTATTGGAGATGCTGGAAAGAAGAGCTTGCTTCCTGCGTGAAAGCAAGGTGTGTTTCATGGATGAGAATTCTGGTCTGAATTTCCATTCAGAAATGGAGATAAACCCCAGGATCTGTGTCTTCCTCCAAGCAAGAGTTCATTTCTGGTAAACCAAGTGAATTTCGGGCTCAAATGGTTTGACACAGTTCTGGAACCCAATGCGATTCTCACAATTAACTAAAGAGCATTATGTAAGAGGAGGTGTGGTTTGTATCACTTTCATAAGCAGAATTGAACTGCATATGATCCGTAAGAGTAGGAAAATCAGTTCTTTTTATCTGGGCATAGGCATGGTTCTTGCTGTATTGGAGACACTGGAAAGAAGAGCTTGCTTCTTGAGTTAAGACAGAATGTGTTTCATGGAGGAGAACACTGGTCTGAATTTCCCTTCAGAAATGGAGTTAAACCCCATGATCTGTGTCTTCCTACAAGCAAGAGTTCATTTTTGGTAAACACTGAATTTTGGGCTCAACTGATTTTACACTGTACACGAACCCAACGAGATTCTCACGATTAACTAAAGAGGATGTATGTAAGAGGAGCTGTGGTTTGTATCAGTTTCATAAGCAGAGTTGAACTACATATGGTCCTTATGAGTAGGAAACACAGTTCTTATTTTTGTGGGCATGCTCATGGTTTTTGCTGTATTGGAGATGCTGGAAAGAAGAGCTTGCTTCTTCCATAAAAACAGAGTGTGTTTCAAGGATGAGAACACTGGTCTGAATTTCTCTTAAGAAAGTGACTTAAACCCCAGGATCTGTGTTTCCTACAAGCAAGAGTTCAATTCTGGTAAACCAAGTGAATTTGAGGCTCAAATGAATTTACACAGTTCTGGAACCCAACGCGATTCAAACTATTAACTAAAGAGCATTTATGTAAGAGGAATTCTGGTTTGTATCAGTTTCATAAGCAGAATTGAACTGCATATTGTCCGTGTGAGTAGGAAACACAGTTCTTTTATTCTGGGCATGCTCATGGTTCTTGCTGTATTGGAGATGCTGGAAAGAAGTTCTTGCTTCCTGCGTGAAAGCAGGGTGTGTTTCATGGATGAGAACACTGGTCTGAATTTCCCTTCATAAACAGAGTTAAGCCCAAGGATCTGTGTCTTCCTCCAAGCAACAGTTCATTTCTGGTAAAAGAAGTGAATTTTGGGCTCAACTGATTTTTCACTTTTCAACAACCCAACGCGAATCTCACTATTAACTAAAGACGATTTTTGTAAGAGGAGCTGTGGTTTTTATCAGTTTTATAAGCAGAGTTGAACTACATATGCTCCTTATCAGTAGGAAACACAGTTCTTTTTTTCTGGGCATGCTCCTGGTTCTTGCTGTATTGGAGATGCTGGAAAGAAGAGCTTGCTTACTGCGTGAAAGCAGGGTGTGTTTCATGGATGAGAACACTGGTCTGAATTTCCCTTCAGAAACGGAGTTAAACCCAAGAATCTGTGTCTTCCTCCAAGCAAGAGTTCATTTCTGATAAACCAAGTGAATTTGGGGCTCATATAATATTACACAGTTCTGGAAGCCAACTTGATTCTCCCTATTAACTAAAGAGCATTTATGTAACAGGAGCTGTGGTTTGTATCAGTTTCATAAGCAGAGTTGAACTACATATGGTCCTTATGAGTAGGAAACATAGTTCTTTTTTTCTGGGCATGCTCCTGGTTCTTGCTGTATTGGAGATGCTGGAAAGAAGAGCTTGCTTCTTGCGTGAAAACAGAGTGTGTTTCATGGATGAGAACACTGGTCTGAATTTCCCTTCAGTAATGGAGTTAAACCCCAGGATCTGAGTTTCCTACAAGCAAGAGTTCAATTCTGGTAAACCAAGTGAATTTGGGGCTCAAATGATTTTACACAGATCTGGAACCCAACGCGATTCAAACTATTAACTAAAGAGGATGTATGTAAGAGGAGCTGTGGTTTGTATCACTTTGATAAGGAGAGTCGAACTACATATGGTCCTTATGAGTAGGAAACACAGTTCTTTTTTTCTGGGAATACACATGATTCTTGCTGTATTGGAGATGCTAGAAAGAAGAGCTTGCTTCTTACGTGAAAACAGAGTGTGTTTCATGGTTGAGAACACTAGTCTGAATTTCCCTTCAGAAACGGAGTTAAACCCCAGGATCTGTGTCTTCCTACAAGCAAGAATTCATTTCTGGTAAACCATGTGAATTTTGGTTTCAAATGATATTTCACAGTTCAACAACCTATCGCGATTCTCACAAATAACTAAAGAGCATTTATGTAAGAGGAGCTGTATTTTGTATCAGTTTCATAAGCAGAATTGAACTGCATATGGTCCGAATGAGTAGTAAACACAGTTCTTTTATTCTGGGCATGCTTATGGTTCTTGCTGTATTGGAGACACTGGAAAGAAGAGCTTGCTTCTTGCGTGAAAACAGAGTGTGTTTCATGGATGAGAACACTGGTCTGAATTTCCCTTCAGAATGGGAGTTAAACCCCAGGATCTATGTTTTCGTACAAGCAAGAGTTCATTTGTGTTAAACCAACTGAATTTGAGGCTCAAATGATTTTACACAGTTCTGGAACCCAACGAGATTCAAACTATTAACTAAAGTGCATTTGTGTAAGAGGAGCTGTGGTTTGTATAAGTTTCATAAGCAGAGTTGAACTACATATGGTCCTTATGAGTGGGAAACACAGTTCTTTTTTTCAGGGCATACTCATGGTTCTTGCTGTATTGGAGATGCTGGAAAGAAGAGCTTGCTTCTTGAATGAAAACAGAGTGTGTTTCATGGATGAGAACACTGGTCTGAATTTCCCTTCATAAACAGAGTTAAACCCCAGGATCTGTGTTTCCTAAAAGCAAGAGTTCAATTCTGGTAAACCAAGTGAATTTGGGGCTCAAATGATTTTACACAGTTCTGGAACCCAACGTGATTCTCACAGTTAACTAAAGTGCATTTATGTAAGAGGAGCTGTGGTTTGTATCAGTTTCATAAGCAGAATTGAACTGCATATGGTCTGTATGAGTAGAAAACACAGTTCTGTTTTTCTGGGCTTCCTCATCTTTCTTGCTGTATTGGATGAGCTGGAAAGAAGAGCTTGCTTCTTGCCTTAAAACAGAATGTGTTTCATGGATGAGAACACTGGTCTGAATTTCCCTTCAGAAACGGAGTTAAACCACAGGATCTGTGTCTTGCTACAAGCAAGAGTTCATTTCTGGTAAACCAAGTGAATTTGGGGCTCAAATGATTTTACACAGTTCTGGAACCCAACGTGATTCTCACAGTTAACTAAAGTGCATTTATGTAAGAGGAGCTGTGGTTTTTATCAGTTTCATAAGCAGAGTTGAACTACATATTGTCCTTATGAATAGGAAACACAGTTCTTTTTTTGTGGGCATGCTCATGATTTTTGTTGTATTGGAGATGCTGGAAAGAAGAGCTTGCTTCTTCCATAAAAACAGAGTGTGTTTCATGGATGAGAACACTGGTCTGAATTTCCCTTCAGTAATGGAGTTAAACCCCAGGATCTGTGTTTCCTACAAGCAAGAGTTCAATTCTGGTAAACCAAGTGAATTTGGGGCTCAAATGATTTTACACAGCTCTGGAACCCAACGCGATATAAACTATTAACTAAAGTGCATTTATGTCAGAGGAGCTGTGGTTTGTTTAAGTTTCATAAGGAGAGTCGAACTACATATGGTCCTTATGAGTAGGAAACACAGTTCTTTTTTTCTGGGAATACTCATGATTCTTGCTGTATTGGAGATGCTGGAAAGAAGAGCTTGCTTCTTGCGTGAAAACACAGTGGGTTTCATGGATGAGAACACTGGTCTGAATTTCCCTTCAAAAACGGAGTTAAACCACAGGATCTGTGTCTTCCTACAAGCAAGAGTTCATTTCTGGTAAACCATGTGAATTTTGGTTTCAAATGATTTTTCACAGTTCAACAACCCATCGCGATTCGCACAAATAACTAAAGAGCATTTATGTAAGCGGAGCTGTATTTTGTATCAGTTTCATAAGCAGAATTGAACTGCATATGGTCCGAATTAGTAGTAAACACAGTTCTTTTTTTCTGGGCATGCTCATGGTTCTTGCTGTATTGGAGATGCTGGAAAGAAGAGCTTGCTTCCTGCGTGAAAGCAGGGTGTGTTTCATGGATGAGAATTCTGGTCTGAATTTCCATTCAGAAATGGAGATAAACCCCAGGATCTGTGTCTTCCTCCAAGCAAGAGTTCATTTCTGGTAAACCAAGTGAATTTCGGGCTCAAATGGTTTGACACAGTTCTGGAACCCAATAGGATTCTCACAATTAACTAAAGAGCATTATGTAAGAGGAGGTGTGGTTTGTATCACTTTCATAAGCAGAATTGAACTGCATATGGTCCGTAAGAGTAGGAAAATCAGTTCATTTTATCTGGGCATAGGCATGGTTCTTGCTGTATTGGAGACACTGGAAAGAAGAGCTTGCTTCTTGAGTTAAGAAAGAATGTGTTTCATGGAGGAGAACACTGGTCTGAATTTCCCTTCAGAAATGGAGTTAAACCCCATGATCTGTGTCTTCCTACAAGCAAGAGTTCATTTTTGGTAAACACTGAATTTTGGGCTCAACTGATTTTACACTGTACACGAACCCAACGAGATTCTCACGATTAACTAAAGAGGATGTTTGTAAGAGGAGCTGTGGTTTGTATAAGTTTCATAAGGAGAGTCGAACTACATATGGTCCTTATGAGTAGGAAACACAGTTCTTTTTTTCTGGGCATGCTTCTGGTTCTTGCTGTATTGGATATGCTGGAAAGAAGAGCTTGCTTCTTGCGTGAAAACAGAGTGTGTTTCATGGTTGAGAACACTAGTCTGAATTTCCCTTCAGAAACGGAGTTAAACCCCAGGATCTGTGTCTTCCTACAAGCAAGAGTTCATTTCTGGTAAACCAAGTGAATTTTGGTTTCAAATGATATTTCACGGTTCAACAACCTATCGCGATTCTCACAAATAACTAAAGAGCATTTATGTAAGAGGAGCTGTATTTTGTATCAGTTTCATAAGCAGAATTGAACTGCATATGGTCCGAATGAGTAGTAAACACAGTTCTTTTTTTCTGGGCATGCTCATGGTTCTTGCTGTATTGGAGACACTGGAAAGAAGAGCTTGCTTCTTGCGTGAAAACAGAGTGTGTTTCATGGATGAGAACACTGGTCTGAATTTCCCTTCAGAAAGGGAGTTAAACCCCAGGATCTATGTTTTCCAACAAGCAAGAGTTCTTTTGTGTTAAACCAAGTGAATTTGAGGCTCAAATGATTTTACACAGTTCTGGAACCCAACAAGATTCAAACTATTAACTAAAGTGCATTTGTGTAAGAGGAGCTGTGGTTTGTATAAGTTTCATAAGCAGAGTTGAACTACATATGGTCCTTATGAGTGGGAAACTCAGTTCTTTTTTTCAGGGCATACTCATGGTTCTTGCTGTATTGGAGATGCTGGAAAGAAGAGCTTGCTTCTTGAATGAAAACAGAGTGTGTTTCATGGATGAGAACACTGGTCTGAATTTCCCTTCATAAACGGAGTTAAACCCCAGGATCTGTGTTTCCTACAAGCAAGAGTTCAATTCTGGTAAACCAAGTGAATTTGGGGCTCAAATGATTTTACACAGTTCTGGAACCCAACGTGATTCTCACAGTTAACTAAAGTGCATTTATGTAAGAGGAGCTGTGGTTTGTATCAGTTTCATAAGCAGAATTGAACTGCATATGGTCTGTATGAGTAGGAAACACAGTTCTGTTTTTCTGGGCTTCCTCATCTTTCTTGCTATATTGGATGAGCTGGAAAGAAGAGCTTGCTTCTTGCCTTAAAACAAAATGTGTTTCATGGATGAGAACACTGGTCTGAATTTCCCTTCAGAAACGGAGTTAAACCACAGGTTCTGTGTCTTGCTACAAGCACGAGTTCATTTCTGGTAAACCAAGTGAATTTGGGGCTCATATGATTTTAAACAGTTCTGGAACCCAACGTGATTCTCACAGTTAACTAAAGTGCATTTATGTAAGAGGAGCTGTGGTTTTTATCAGTTTCATAAGCAGAGTTGAACTACATATGGTCCGTATGAGTAGGAAACACAGTTCTTTTTTTGTGGGAATACTCATGGTTCTTGCTGTATTGGAGATGCTGGAAGAAGAGCTTGCTTCCTGCTGGAAAGCAGGGTGTGTTTCATGGATGAGAACACTGGTCTGAATTTCCCTTCAGAAACGGAGTTAAAGCCCAGGATCTGTGTCTTCCTACAAGCAAGAGTCAATTTCTAGTCAAACAAGTGAATTTTGGGCTCAACTGATTTTTAACATTTCAACAACCCAACGGGATTATCACTATTAACTAAAGAGGATTTATGTAAGAGGAGCTGTGGTTTGTATCTGTTTCATAAGCAGAGTTGAACTACATATGGTCCATATGAGTAGGAAACTCAGTTCATTTTTTCTAGGCATGCTCATGGTTCTTGCTGTGTTGGAGATGCTGGAAAGAAGAGCTTGCTGCTTGCGTGAAAACAGAGTGTGTTTCATGGATGAGAACACTGGTCTGAATTTCCCTTCAGTAATGGAGTTAATCCCCAGGATCTGTGTTTCCTACAAGCAAGAGTTCAATTCTGGTAAACCAAGTGAATTTGGGGCTCAAATGATTTTACACAGCTCTGGAACCCAACGCGATATACACTATTAACTAAAGTGCATTTATGTCAGAGGAGCTGTGGTTTGTTTAAGTTTCATAAGGAGAGTCGAACTACATATGGTCCTTATGAGTAGGAAACACAGTTCTTTTTTTCTGGGAATACTCATGGTTCTTGCTGTATTGGAGATGCTAGAAAGAAGAGCTTGCTTCTTGCGTGAAAACAGGGTGTGTTACATGTTTGAGAACACTAGTCTGAAATTCCCTTCAGAAACGGAGTTAAACCACAGGATCTGTGTCTTCCTACAAGCAAGAGTTCATTTCTGGTAAACCATGTGAATTTTGGTTTCAAATGATTTTTCACAGTTCAACAACCCATCGCGATTCTCACAAATAACTAAAGAGCATTTAAGTAAGAGGAGCTGTATTTTGTATCAGTTTCATAGGCAGAATTGAACAGCATATGGTCCGTATGAGTAGTAAACACAGTTCTTTTTTCCTGGGCATGCTCATGGTTCTTGCTGTATTGGAGATGCTGGAAAGAAGAGCTTGCTTCCTGCGTGAAAGCAGGGTGTGTTTCATGGATGAGAATTCTGGTCTGAATTTCCATTCAGAAATGGAGATAAACCCCTTGATCTGTGTCTTCCTCCAAGCAAGAGTTCATTTCTGGTAAACCAAGTGAATTTCGGGCTCAAATGGTTTGACACAATTCTAGAACCCAATGCGATTCTCACAATTAACTAAAGAGCATTATGTAAGAGGAGGTGTGGTTTGTATCACTTTCATAAGCAGAATTGAACTGCATATGGTCCGTAAGAGTAGGAAAATCAGTTCTTTTTATCTGGGCATAGGCATGGTTCTTGCTGTATTGGAGACACTGGAAAGAAGAGCTTGCTTCTTGAGTTAAGACAGAATGTGTTTCATGGAGGAGAACACTGGTCTGAATTTCCCTTCAGAAATGGAGTTAAACCCCATGATCTGTGTCTTCCTACAAGCAAGAGTTCATTTCTGATAAACCAAGTGAATTTGGGGCTCATATAATATTACACAGTTCTGGAAGCCAACTTGATTCTCCCTATTAACTAAAGAGCATTTATGTAACAGGAGCTGTGGTTTGTATCAGTTTCATAAGCAGAGTTGAACTACATATGGTCCTTATGAGTAGGAAACACAGTTCTGTTTTTCTGGGCTTCCTCATCTTTCTTGCTGTATTGGATGAGCTGGAAAGAAGAGCTTGCTTCTTGCCTTAAAACAGAATGTGTTTCATGGATGAGAACACTGGTCTGAATTTCCCTTCAGAAACGGAGTTAAACCACAGGATCTGTGTCTTGCTACAAGCAAGAGTTCATTTCTGGTAAACCAAATGATCTTGGGGCTCAAATGATTTTACACAGTTCTGGAACCCAACGTGATTCTCACAGTTAACTAAAGTGCATTTATGTAAGAGGAGCTGTGGTTTTTATCAGTTTCATAAGCAGAGTTGAACTACATATTGTCCTTATGAGTAGGAAACACAGTTCTTTTTTTGTGGGAATACTCATGGTTCTTGCTGTATTGGAGATGCTGGAAGAAGAGCTTGCTTCCTGCGTGAAAGCAAGGTGGGTTTCATGGATGAGAACACTGGTCTGAATTTCCCTTCAGAAACGGAGTTAAACAACATTATCTATGTTTTCCTACAAGCAAGAATTCATTTGTGTTAAACCAAGTGAATTTGAGGCTCAAATGATTTTACACAGTTCTGGAACCCAACGCGATTAAAACTATTAACTAAAGTGCATTTGTGTAAGAGGAGCTGTGGTTTGTATCTGTTTCATAAGCAAAGTAGAACTACATATTGTCCCTATGAGTAGGAAACACAGTTCTTTTTTTCTGGGCATGCTCATGGTTCTTGCTGTATTGGAGATGCTGCAAAGAAGAGCATGCGTCTTGCTAGAAAACAGAGTGTTTTTCATGGATGAGAACACTGGTCTGAATTTCCATTCAGAAACGGAGTTAAACCCCAGGATCTGTGTTTCCTACAAGCATGAGTTCAATTCTGGTAAACCAAGTGAATTTGGGGCTCAAATGATTTTATACAGTTCTGGAAACCAACTTGATTCTCCCTAGTAACTACAGAGCATTTATGTAAGAGGAACTGTGGTTTGTGTCAGTTTCATAAGCAGAGTTGAATTACCTATGGTCCTTATGAGTAGGAAACACAGTTCTTTTTTTCTGGCGTGCTCATGATTCTTGCTGTATTGGAGATGCCGGAAAGAAGAGCTTGCTTCTTGTGTAAAAACAGAGTGGGTTTCATGGATGAGAACACTGGTCTGAATTTCCCTTCAGAAACGGAGTTGAAGCCAAGGTTCTGTGTCTTCCTACGAGTAAGAGTTCATTTCTGGTAAAACAAGTGATTTTGGGCTCAACTGATTTTTCACATTTAAACAACTCAACGCGATTCTCACTATTAACTAAAGAGGATTTATGTAAGAGGAGCTGTGCTTTGTATCTGTTTCATAAGCAGAGTTGAACTACATATTGTCCCTATGAGTAGGAAACACAGTTCTTTTTTTATGGGCATGCTCATGATTCTTGCTGTATTGGAGATGCTGGAAAGAAGAGCTTGCTTCTTGCGTGAAAGCAGAGTGTGTTTCATGGATGAGAACACTGGTCTGAATTTCCCTTCAGAAATGGAGTTAAACCACATTATCTATGTTTTACTACAAGCAAGAGTTCATTTGTGTTAAACAAAGTGAATTTTGGGCTCAAATGATTTTACACAGTTCTGGAACCCAACGCGATTCAAATTATGAACTAAAGATATTTTATGTAAGAGGAGATGTGGTTTGTATCAGCTTCATAAGCAGAGTTGAGCTACATATGGTCCATATGAGTAGGAAACACAGTTCTTTTTTTCTGGGCATGCTCATGGTTCGTGTTGTATTGGAGATGCTGGAAAGAAGAGCTTGCTTCTTGCGTGAAAACAGAGTGTGTTTCATGGATGAGAACACTGGTCTGAATTTCCCTTCAGAAACAGAGTTAAACCCCACGATCTGTGTTTCCTACAACCAAGAGTTCAATTCTGGTAAGGCAAGTGAATTTGGGGCTCAAATGATTTTACACAGTTGAAAAACCCAATGGGATTCTCACAATTAACTAAAGAGCATTAATGTAAGAGGAGCTGTAGTTTGTATCAGTTTCATAAGGAGAATTGAACTGCATATGGTCCGTATGAGTAGTAAACACAGTCCTTTTTTTATGGGCAGTCTCATGTTTCTTGCTGTATTGGAGATGCTGGAAAGAAGAGCTTGCTTCTTGCGAGAAAACAGAGTGTGTTTCATGGATGAGAACACTGGTCTGAATTTCCCTTCAGAAATGGAGTTGAAACCCAGGATCTGTGTTTCCTACAAGCAAGAGTTCAATTCTGGTAAACCAAGTGAATTTGGGGCTCAACTCATTTTACACAGTTCTGGAACCCAACGCGATTCAAACTATAAACTAAAGAGATTTTATGTAAGAGGAGCTGTAGTTTGTATCAGTTTCATAAGCAGAATTGAACTGCATATGGTCCGTATATGTAGTAAACACAGTTCTTTTTTTCTGGGCATGCTCCTGGTTCTTGCAGTATTGGAGATGCTGGAAAGAAGAGCTTGCTTCCAGCGTGAATGCAGGGTGTGTTTCATGGATGAGAACACTGGTCTGAATTTCCCTTCAGAATCGGAGTTAAACCCCAGGATCTGTGTTTCCTACAAGCAAGAGTTCTTTTCTGGAAATCCAAGTGAATTTTGGGCTCAAATGATTTTACACAGTTCTGGAACCCAATGGGATTCAAACTATTAACTAAAGAGCATTTATGTAAGAGGAGCGCTGGTTTGTATCAGTATCATAATCAGAGTTGAACTACATAAGGTCCGTATGAGCAGGAAACACAGTACTTTTTTTCTGGGCATGCTCATTGTTTTTGCTGTTTTGAAAATGCTGGAAAGAAGAGCTTGCTTATTGCGTGAAAACAGAGTGTGTTTCATGGTTGAGAACACTGGTCTGAATTTCCCTTCAGAAACGGAGTTAAACCACAGGATCTGTGTCTTCCTACAAGCAAGAGTTCATTTCTGGTATTCAAAGTGAATTTTGGTCTCAAATGATTTTACAGAGTCCTGGAACCCATCTTGATTCTCCCGAGTAACTAAAGAGCATTTATGTAAGAGGAGCTGTGGTTTGTATCAGTTTCATAAGCAGTGTTTTACTACATAAGATCCGTATGAGTAGGATAATTAATTCTTTTTTTATGGGCATACTCAAGGTTCTTGCTGTATTGGAGACACTGGGAAGAAGAGCTTGCTTCTTGTGTTGAGACAGAGTTTGTTTCATGGATGAGAACACTGGTCTGAATTTCCCTTCAGAAACGGAGTTAAAGCCCAGGTTCTGTGTCTTCCTACAAGCAAGAGTTCATTTCTAGTAAAACAAGTGAATTTTGGGCTCAACTGATTTTTCACATTTAAACAACCCAACGAGATTCTCACTATTAACTAAAGAGGATTTATGAAAGAGGAGCTGTGGTTTGTTTCTGTTTCATAAGCAGAGTTGAACTAAATCTTGTACCTATGAGTAGGAAACACAGTTCTTTTTTTCTGGGCATGCTCATGGTTCTTGCTGTATTGGAGTTGCTGGAATGAAGAGCTTGCTTCTTGCGTGAAAACAGAGTGTGTTTCATGGATGAGAACACTGGTCTGAATTTCCCTTCAGAAATGGAGTTCAACCACATTATTTATGTTTTCCTACAAGGAAGAGTTCATTTCTGGTAAAACAAGTGAATTTTGGGCTCTACTGATTTTTCACATTTCAATAACCCAACGCGATTCTCACAATTAACTAAAGAGCATTTATGTAAGAGGAGCTGTAGTTTCTATCAGTTACATAAGCAGAATTGAACTGCATATGGTCCGTATGAGTAGGAAACGCAGTTCTTTTTTTCTGGGCATGCTCATGGTTCTTGCTGTATTGGAGATGCTGGAAAGAAGAGCTTGCTTCCAGCGTGAAAGCAGGGTGTGTTTCATGGATGAGAACACTGGTGTGAATTTCCCTTCAGAAATGGAGTTAAGCCTAAGGATCTGTGTCATCCTCCAAGCAACAGTTCATTTCTGGTAAACCAAGGGAAGTTGGGTTTCAAAAGATTTTACACAGTTTTGGAACCCAATGGGATTCAAACTATTAACTAAAGAGCATTTATGTAAGAGGAGCGCTGGTTTGTATCAGTATCATAATCAGAGTTGAACTACATAAGGTCCGTATGAGCAGGAAACACAGTACTTTTTTTCTGGGCATGCTCATTGTTTTTGCTGTTTTGAAGATGCTGGAAAGAAGAGCTTGCTTATTGCGTGAAAACAGAGTGTGTTTCATGGATGAGAACACTGGTCTGAATTTCCCTTCAGATTTGGAGTTGAAACCCAGGATCTGTGTTTCCTACAAGCAAGAGTTCAATTCTGGTAAACCAAGTGAATTTGGGGCTCAACTCATTTTACACAGTTCTGGAACCCAACGCGATTCAAACTATAAAATAAAGAGCATTTATGTAAGAGGAGTTGTAGTTTGTATCAGTTTCATAAGCAGAATTGAACTGCATATGGTCCGTATGAGTAGTAAACACAGTTCTTTTTTTCTGGGCATGCTCCTGGTTCTTGCAGTATAGGAGATGCTGGAAAGAAGAGCTTGCTTCCAGCGTGAATGCAGGGTGTGTTTCATTTATGAGAACACTGGTGTGAATTTCCCTTCAGACATGGAGTTAAGCCCAAGGATCTGTGTCATCCTCCAAGCAACAGTTCATTTCTGGTAAACCAAGTGAAGTTGGGGCTCAAATGATTTTACACAGTTCTGGAACCCAGTGGGATTCAAACTATTAACTAAAGAGCATTTATGTAAGAGGAGCGCTGGTTTGTATCAGTATCATAATCAGAGTTGAACTACATAAGGTCAGTGTGAGCAGGAAACACAGTACTTTTTTTCTGGGCATGCTCATTGTTTTTGCTGTTTTGAAGATGCTGGAAAGAAGAGCTTGCTTATTGCGTGAAAACAGAGTGTGTTTCATGGTTGAGAACACTGGTCTGAATTTCCCTTCAGAAACGGAGTTAAACCACAGGATCTGTGTCTTCCTACAAGCAAGAGTTCATTTCTGGTAATCCAAGTGACTTTTGGTCTCAAATGATTTTACAGAGTTCTGGAACCCATCTTGATTCTCCCTAGTAACTAAAGAGCATTTATGTAAGAGGAGCTGTGGTTTGTATCAGTTTCATAAGCAGAGTTGAACTACATATGGCCCCTATGAGTAGGAAAAACAATTCTTTTTTGGGGGGCATTCTCATGGTTCTTGCTGTATTGGAGATGCTGGAAAGAAGAGCTAGATTGTTGCAAGAAAACAAGTGGGTTTCATGGATGAGAACACTGGTCTGAATTTACCTTCAGAAACTGAATTAAACCACAGGATGTGTGTTTCCTACAAGCAAGAGTTCATTTCTGTTAAACCAAGTGAATTTGGGGCTCAAATGATTTATACAGTTCTGGAACCCAACGTGATTCAAACTATTAACTAAAGAGCATTCATGTAAGAGGAGCTGTGGTTTGTATCAGTTTCATAAGCAGTGTTGAACTACATAAGATCCGTATGAGCAGGAAACACAGTTCTTTTTTTTTCTGGGCATGCTCATGGTTTTTGCTGTATTGGAGATACTTTAAAGAAGAGCTTGCTTATTGCGTGAAAACAGAGTGTGTTTCATGGTTGAGAACACTGTTCTGAATTTCCCTTCAGAAACAGAGTTAAACCACAGGATCTGTGTCTTCCTACAAGCAATAGTTCATTTCTGGTAAAACAAGTGAATTTTGGGCTCAAATGATTTTTCACTTTTCAACAACCCAACGCGATTCTCATTATTAACTAAAGAGGATTTATGTAAGAGGAGCTATGGTTTGTATCAGTTTCATAAGCAGGGTTGAACTACATATGGTCCGTATGAGTAGGAAACACAATTCTTTTTTGTGGGGCATTCTCATGGTTCTTGCTGTATTGGAGATGCTGGAAAGAAGAGCTAGATTCTTGCGTGAAAACACAGTGGGTTTCATGGATGAGAACACTGGTCTGAATTTCCCTTCAGAAACGGAGTTAAACCACAGGATCTATGTATTCCTACAAGCAAGAGTTCATTTCTGTTAACCCAAGTGAATTCGGGGCTCAAATGATTTACACAGTTCTGGAACCCAACGCGATTCAAACTATTAACTAATGAGCATTCATGTAGCAGGAGCGGTGGTTTGTATCAGTATCATAATCAGAGTTGAACTACATAAGGTCAGTATGAGCAGGAAACACAGTACTTTTTTTCTGGGCATGCTCATGGTTCTTGCTGTATTGGAGATGCTGGAAAGAAGAGCTTGCTTATTGTGTGAAAACAGAGTGTGTTTCATGGTTGAGAACACTGGTCTGAATTTCCCTTCAGAAACGAGGTTAAACCACAGGATCTGTGTCTTCCTACAAGCAAGAGTTAATTTCTGGTAAAACTAGTGAATTTTGGGCTCAACAGATTTTTCACATTTTAACAACCCAACGCGATTCTCACTATGAACTAAAGATGATTTATGTAAGAGGAGCTGTTGTTTGTATCAGTTTCATAAGCAGAGTTGAACTACATATGGTCCTTATGAGTAGGAAACACTGTTCTTTTTTTCTGAGCATGCTCCTGGATCTTGCTGTATTGGAGATGCTGGAAAGAAGAGCTTGCTTCTTGCGTGAAAATAGAGTGTGTTTCATGGATGAGAACACTGGTCTGAATTTCCCTTCAGAAACGGAGTTAAACCCCAGCATCTGTGTTTCCTACAAGCAAGAGTTCAATTCTGGTAAACCAAGTGAATTTGGGGCTCAACTGATTTTACAATGTTCTGGAAGCCAACACGATTCAAACTATTAACTAAAGTGCATTTATGTAAGAGGAGCTGTGGTTTGTAAAAGTTTCTTAAGCAGAGTTGAACTACATATGGTCCTTATGAGTAGGAAACACAGTTCTTTATTTCTGGGCTCAATCATGGTTCTTGCTGTATTGGAGATGCTGGAAGGAAGAGCTTGCTTCTTGCGTGAAAACAGAGTGTGTTTCATGCTTGAGACCACTGGTCTGAATTTCCGTTCTGAAACGGAGTTAGACCACAGGATCTGTGTCTTCTTACAAGCAAGAGTTCATTTTGGTAAACCATGTGAATTTTGGGATCTAATGATTTTTCACAGTTCAACAACCCAACGCGATTCAAACTATTAACTAAAGAGCATTTATGTAAGGGGAGCTGTAGTTTGTATCAGTTTCATAAGCAGAATTGAACTGCATATGGTCCATATGAGTAGTAAACACAGATCTTTTTTTCTGGGCATGTACCTGGTTCTTGCTGTATTGGAGATCCTTGAAAGAAGAGCTTGCTTCCTGCGTGAAAGCAGGGTGTGTTTCATGGATGAGAACACTGGTCTGAATTTCCCTTCAGAAACGGAGTTAAACCCCAGGATCTGTGTCTTCCTACAAGCAAGAGTTCATTTCTGGTAAAACAAGGGAATTTTGGGCTCAACTGATTTTTCACTTTTCAACAACCCAACGCGATTCTCACTATTAATTAAAGAGGATTTATGTAAGAGGAGCTGTGGTTTGTATCAGTTTCATAAGCAGAGTTAAACTACATATGATCGGTATGAGTAGGAAACACAATTCTTTTTTGTGGGGCATTCTCATGGTTCTTGCTGTATTGGAGATGCTGGAAAGAAGAGCTAGATTCTTGCGTGAAACCACAGTGGGTTTCATGGATGAGAACACTGGTCTGAATTTCCTTTCAGAAACGGAGTTAAACCACAGGATCTGTGTCTTCCTACAAGCAAGAGTTCATTTCTGTTAAACCAAGTGAATTTGGGGCTCAAATGATTTTACGCAGTTTAACAACCCAATGTGATTCTCACAATTAACTAAAGAGCATTTATGTAAGGGGAGCTGTAGCTTGTATCAGTTTCATAAGCAGAATTGAACTGCATATGGTCTGTATGAGTAGTAAACAAAGTTCTTGATTTCTGGGCATGCTCATGGTTCTTGCTGAATTGGAGATGCTGGAAAGAAGAGCTTGCTTCCTCCGTCAAAGCAGGGGGTGTTTCATGGAAGAGAACACTGGTCTGAATTTCCCTTCAGAAACGGAGTTAAACCCAAGAATCTGCGTCTTCCTCCAAGCAAGTGTTCATTTCTGGTAAACCAAGAGAATTTGGGGCTCATATTATTTTACACAGTTCTGGAACCCAACTTGATTCTCCGTATTAACTAAAGAGCATTTATGTAAGAGGAGCTGTGGTTTTTATCAGTATCATAAGCACAGTTGAACTACATATGGTCCGTATGAGTAGGAAACACAGTTCTTTTTTCTGGCGTGCTCATGATTCTTGCTGTATTGGAGATGCTAGAAAGAAGAGCTTGCTTCTTGCGTGAAAACAGAGTGGGTTTCATGGATGAGAACACTGGTCTGAATTTCCCTTCAGAAACGGAGTTAAACCACAGGTTCTATGTATTCCTACAAGCAAGAGTTCATTTCTGTTAAACCAAGTGAATTTGGGGCTCAAATGATTTACACAGTTCTGGAACCCAACGCGATTCAAACTATTAAGTAAAAATCATTCATGTAAGAGGAGCTGTAGTTTGTATCAGTTTCATAAGCAGAATTGAACTGCATATGGTCTGTATGAGTAGTAAACCCAGTTCTTGATTTCTGGGCATGCTCATGGTTCTTGCTGTATTGCAGATGCTGGAAAGAAGTGCTTGCTCCTTACGTCAAAGCAGGGTGTGTTTCATGGATGAGAACACTGGTCTGAATTTCCCTTCAGAAACGGAGTTAAACCCAGGAATCTGTGTCTTCCTCCAACCAAGAGTTCATTTCTGGTAAACCAAGAGAATTTGGGGCTCATATTATTTTACACGGTTCTGGAACCCAACTTGATTCTCCCTATTAACTAAAGAGCATTTATGTAAGAGGAGCTGTGGTTTTTATCAGTTTCATAAGCAGAGTTGAACTACATATGGTCCGTATGAGAAGGAAACACAGTTCTTTTTTCAGGCGTGCTCATGATTCTTGCTGTATTGGAGATGCTGGAAAGAAGAGCTTGCTTCTTGCATGAAAACAGAGTGTGTTTCATGGATGAGAACGCTGGTTTGAATTTCCCTACAGAAACGGAGTTAAACCCCAGGATCTGTGTTTCCTACAAGCAAGAGTTCAATACTGGTAAACCAAGTGAATTTGGGGCTCAAATAATTTTACACAGTTCTGGAAGCCAACGCGATTCAAACTATTAACTAAAGAGCATTTATGTAAGAGGAGCTCTGGTGTGTATCAGTATCATAGGCAGAGTTGAACTATGTAAGGTCCATATTAGCAGGAAACACAGTACTTTTTGTCTGGGCATGCTCATGATTCTTGCTGTACTGGATACACTAGAAAGAAGAGATTGCTTCTTGTGTGAAAGCAGGGTGTGTTTCATGGATGAGAACACTGGACTGAATTTCCCTTCAGAAACGGAATTAAATCCCAGGATCTGTGTCTTCCTCACAGCAGGAGTTCATTTCTGGTAAACCAATTGAATTTGGGGCACAAATGATTTTAAACATTTCTGGAACCCAATGCGATTCAAACTATTAACTAAAGATAATTTATGTAAGAGGATCTGTGGTTTGTATAAGTTTCATAAGCAGAGTTGAACTACATATGGTCCTTATGAGTAGGAAACACAGTCCTTTTTTTCTGGGCATACTCATGGTTCTTGCTGTATTGGAGAATCTAGAAAGCAGAGCTTGCTTCTTGTGATAAAACAGAATGTGTTTCATGGATGAGAACACTGGTCTGAATTTCCCTTCAGAAACAGAGTTAAACCCCATTATCTGTGTTTCCTACAAGCAAGAGTTCAGTTTTGGTAAACCAAGTGAATTTGGGGCTCAAAAGATTTTACACAGTTCTGGAACCCAACGCGATTCAAACTATTATCTAAAGAGCATTTATGTAAGAGGAGCTCTGGTTTGTATCAGTATCATAAGCAGAGTTGAACTACATAAGGTATGTATGAGCAGGAAACTCAGTACTTTTTTTCTGGGCATGCTCATTGTTCTTGCTGTATTGGAGATGCTGGAAAGAAGAGCTTGCTTATTGCGTGAAAACAGAGTGTGTTTCATGGTTGAGAACACTGGTCTGGTTTCCCTTCAGTAACGGAGTTAAGCCACAGGATCTGTGTCTTCCTACAAGCAAGAGTTCATTTCTGGTAAACCAAGTGAATTTTGGGCTCAACTGATTTTTCACATTTCAACAACCATACGCGATTCTCACTATTAACTAAAGAGGATTTATGTAAGAGGAAGCTGTGGTTTGTATCAGTTTCATAAGCAGAGTTGAACTACATATGGTCCTTATGAGTAGGAAACACTGTTCTTTTTTTCTGAGCATGCTCCTGGATCTTGCTGTATTGGAGATGCTGGAAAGAAGAGCTTGCTTCTTGCGTGAAAATAGAGTGTGTTTCATGGATGAGAACACTGGTCTGAATTTCCCTTCAGAAACGGAGTTAAACCCCAGCATCTGTGTTTCCTACAAGCAAGAGTTCAATTCTGGTAAACCAAGTGAATTTGGGGCTCAACTGATTTTACAATGTTCTGGAAGCCAACACGATTCAAACTATTAACTAAAGTGCATTTATGTAAGAGGAGCTGTGGTTTGTAAAAGTTTCTTAAGCAGAGTTGAACTACATATGGTCCTTATGAGTAGGAAACACAGTTCTTTATTTCTGGGCTCAATCATGGTTCTTGCTGTATTGGAGATGCTGGAAGGAAGAGCTTGCTTCTTGCGTGAAAACAGAGTGTGTTTCATGCTTGAGACCACTGGTCTGAATTTCCGTTCTGAAACGGAGTTAGACCACAGGATCTGTGTCTTCTTACAAGCAAGAGTTCATTTTGGTAAACCATGTGAATTTTGGGATCTAATGATTTTTCACAGTTCAACAACCCAACGCGATTCAAACTATTAACTAAAGAGCATTTATGTAAGGGGAGCTGTAGTTTGTATCAGTTTCATAAGCAGAATTGAACTGCATATGGTCCATATGAGTAGTAAACACAGATCTTTTTTTCTGGGCATGTACCTGGTTCTTGCTGTATTGGAGATCCTTGAAAGAAGAGCTTGCTTCCTGCGTGAAAGCAGGGTGTGTTTCATGGATGAGAACACTGGTCTGAATTTCCCTTCAGAAACGGAGTTAAACCCCAGGATCTGTGTCTTCCTACAAGCAAGAGTTCATTTCTGGTAAAACAAGGGAATTTTGGGCTCAACTGATTTTTCACTTTTCAACAACCCAACGCGATTCTCACTATTAATTAAAGAGGATTTATGTAAGAGGAGCTGTGGTTTGTATCAGTTTCATAAGCAGAGTTAAACTACATATGATCGGTATGAGTAGGAAACACAATTCTTTTTTGTGGGGCATTCTCATGGTTCTTGCTGTATTGGAGATGCTGGAAAGAAGAGCTAGATTCTTGCGTGAAACCACAGTGGGTTTCATGGATGAGAACACTGGTCTGAATTTCCTTTCAGAAACGGAGTTAAACCACAGGATCTGTGTCTTCCTACAAGCAAGAGTTCATTTCTGTTAAACCAAGTGAATTTGGGGCTCAAATGATTTTACGCAGTTTAACAACCCAATGTGATTCTCACAATTAACTAAAGAGCATTTATGTAAGGGGAGCTGTAGCTTGTATCAGTTTCATAAGCAGAATTGAACTGCATATGGTCTGTATGAGTAGTAAACAAAGTTCTTGATTTCTGGGCATGCTCATGGTTCTTGCTGTATTGGAGATGCTGGAAAGAAGAGCTTGCTTCCTCCGTCAAAGCAGGGGGTGTTTCATGGAAGAGAACACTGGTCTGAATTTCCCTTCAGAAACGGAGTTAAACCCAAGAATCTGCGTCTTCCTCCAAGCAAGAGTTCATTTCTGGTAAACCAAGAGAATTTGGGGCTCATATTATTTTACACAGTTCTGGAACCCAACTTGATTCTCCGTATTAACTAAAGAGCATTTATGTAAGAGGAGCTGTGGTTTTTATCAGTATCATAAGCACAGTTGAACTACATATGGTCCGTATGAGAAGGAAACACAGTTCTTTTTTCAGGCGTGCTCATGATTCTTGCTGTATTGGAGATGCTGGAAAGAAGAGCTTGCTTCTTGCATGAAAACAGAGTGTGTTTCATGGATGAGAACGCTGGTTTGAATTTCCCTACAGAAACGGAGTTAAACCCCAGGATCTGTGTTTCCTACAAGCAAGAGTTCAATACTGGTAAACCAAGTGAATTTGGGGCTCAAATAATTTTACACAGTTCTGGAACCCAACGCGATTCAAACTATTAACTAAAGAGCATTTATGTAAGAGGAGCTCTGGTGTGTATCAGTATCATAGGCAGAGTTGAACTATGTAAGGTCCATATTAGCAGGAAACACAGTACTTTTTGTCTGGGCATGCTCATGATTCTTGCTGTACTGGATACACTAGAAAGAAGAGATTGCTTCTTGTGTGAAAGCAGGGTGTGTTTCATGGATGAGAACACTGGACTGAATTTCCCTTCAGAAACGGAATTAAATCCCAGGATCTGTGTCTTCCTCACAGCAGGAGTTCATTTCTGGTAAACCAATTGAATTTGGGGCACAAATGATTTTAAACATTTCTGGAACCCAATGCGATTCAAACTATTAACTAAAGATAATTTATGTAAGAGGATCTGTGGTTTGTATAAGTTTCATAAGCAGAGTTGAACTACATATGGTCCTTATGAGTAGGAAACACAGTCCTTTTTTTCTGGGCATACTCATGGTTCTTGCTGTATTGGAGAATCTAGAAAGCAGAGCTTGCTTCTTGTGATAAAACAGAATGTGTTTCATGGATGAGAACACTGGTCTGAATTTCCCTTCAGAAACAGAGTTAAACCCCATTATCTGTGTTTCCTACAAGCAAGAGTTCAGTTTTGGTAAACCAAGTGAATTTGGGGCTCAAAAGATTTTACACAGTTCTGGAACCCAACGCGATTCAAACTATTATCTAAAGAGCATTTATGTAAGAGGAGCTCTGGTTTGTATCAGTATCATAAGCAGAGTTGAACTACATAAGGTATGTATGAGCAGGAAACTCAGTACTTTTTTTCTGGGCATGCTCATTGTTCTTGCTGTATTGGAGATGCTGGAAAGAAGAGCTTGCTTATTGCGTGAAAACAGAGTGTGTTTCATGGTTGAGAACACTGGTCTGGTTTCCCTTCAGTAACGGAGTTAAGCCACAGGATCTGTGTCTTCCTACAAGCAAGAGTTCATTTCTGGTAAACCAAGTGAATTTTGGGCTCAACTGATTTTTCACATTTCAACAACCATACGCGATTCTCACTATTAACTAAAGAGGATTTATGTAAGAGGAAGCTGTGGTTTGTATCAGTTTCATAAGCAGAGTTGAACTACATATGGTCCTTATGAGTAGGAAACACTGTTCTTTTTTTCTGAGCATGCTCCTGGATCTTGCTGTATTGGAGATGCTGGAAAGAAGAGCTTGCTTCTTGCGTGAAAATAGAGTGTGTTTCATGGATGAGAACACTGGTCTGAATTTCCCTTCAGAAACGGAGTTAAACCCCAGCATCTGTGTTTCCTACAAGCAAGAGTTCAATTCTGGTAAACCAAGTGAATTTGGGGCTCAACTGATTTTACAATGTTCTGGAAGCCAACACGATTCAAACTATTAACTAAAGTGCATTTATGTAAGAGGAGCTGTGGTTTGTAAAAGTTTCTTAAGCAGAGTTGAACTACATATGGTCCTTATGAGTAGGAAACACAGTTCTTTATTTCTGGGCTCAATCATGGTTCTTGCTGTATTGGAGATGCTGGAAGGAAGAGCTTGCTTCTTGCGTGAAAACAGAGTGTGTTTCATGCTTGAGACCACTGGTCTGAATTTCCGTTCTGAAACGGAGTTAGACCACAGGATCTGTGTCTTCTTACAAGCAAGAGTTCATTTTGGTAAACCATGTGAATTTTGGGATCTAATGATTTTTCACAGTTCAACAACCCAACGCGATTCAAACTATTAACTAAAGAGCATTTATGTAAGGGGAGCTGTAGTTTGTATCAGTTTCATAAGCAGAATTGAACTGCATATGGTCCATATGAGTAGTAAACACAGATCTTTTTTTCTGGGCATGTACCTGGTTCTTGCTGTATTGGAGATCCTTGAAAGAAGAGCTTGCTTCCTGCGTGAAAGCAGGGTGTGTTTCATGGATGAGAACACTGGTCTGAATTTCCCTTCAGAAACGGAGTTAAACCCCAGGATCTGTGTCTTCCTACAAGCAAGAGTTCATTTCTGGTAAAACAAGGGAATTTTGGGCTCAACTGATTTTTCACTTTTCAACAACCCAACGCGATTCTCACTATTAATTAAAGAGGATTTATGTAAGAGGAGCTGTGGTTTGTATCAGTTTCATAAGCAGAGTTAAACTACATATGATCGGTATGAGTAGGAAACACAATTCTTTTTTGTGGGGCATTCTCATGGTTCTTGCTGTATTGGAGATGCTGGAAAGAAGAGCTAGATTCTTGCGTGAAACCACAGTGGGTTTCATGGATGAGAACACTGGTCTGAATTTCCTTTCAGAAACGGAGTTAAACCACAGGATCTGTGTCTTCCTACAAGCAAGAGTTCATTTCTGTTAAACCAAGTGAATTTGGGGCTCAAATGATTTTACGCAGTTTAACAACCCAATGTGATTCTCACAATTAACTAAAGAGCATTTATGTAAGGGGAGCTGTAGCTTGTATCAGTTTCATAAGCAGAATTGAACTGCATATGGTCTGTATGAGTAGTAAACAAAGTTCTTGATTTCTGGGCATGCTCATGGTTCTTGCTGTATTGGAGATGCTGGAAAGAAGAGCTTGCTTCCTCCGTCAAAGCAGGGGGTGTTTCATGGAAGAGAACACTGGTCTGAATTTCCCTTCAGAAACGGAGTTAAACCCAAGAATCTGCGTCTTCCTCCAAGCAAGAGTTCATTTCTGGTAAACCAAGAGAATTTGGGGCTCATATTATTTTACACAGTTCTGGAACCCAACTTGATTCTCCTTATTAACTAAAGAGCATTTATGTAAGAGGAGCTGTGGTTTTTATCAGTATCATAAGCACAGTTGAACTACATATGGTCCGTATGAGTAGGAAACACAGTTCTTTTTTCTGGCGTGCTCATGATTCTTGCTGTATTGGAGATGCTAGAAAGAAGAGCTTGCTTCTTGCGTGAAAACAGAGTGGGTTTCATGGATGAGAACACTGGTCTGAATTTCCCTTCAGAAACGGAGTTAAACCACAGGTTCTATGTATTCCTACAAGCAAGAGTTCATTTCTGTTAAACCAAGTGAATTTGGGGCTCAAATGATTTACACAGTTCTGGAACCCAACGCGATTCAAACTATTAAGTAAAAATCATTCATGTAAGAGGAGCTGTAGTTTGTATCAGTTTCATAAGCAGAATTGAACTGCATATGGTCTGTATGAGTAGTAAACCCAGTTCTTGATTTCTGGGCATGCTCATGGTTCTTGCTGTATTGCAGATGCTGGAAAGAAGTGCTTGCTCCTTACGTCAAAGCAGGGTGTGTTTCATGGATGAGAACACTGGTCTGAATTTCCCTTCAGAAACGGAGTTAAACCCAGGAATCTGTGTCTTCCTCCAACCAAGAGTTCATTTCTGGTAAACCAAGAGAATTTGGGGCTCATATTATTTTACACGGTTCTGGAACCCAACTTGATTCTCCCTATTAACTAAAGAGCATTTATGTAAGAGGAGCTGTGGTTTTTATCAGTTTCATAAGCAGAGTTGAACTACATATGGTCCGTATGAGAAGGAAACACAGTTCTTTTTTCAGGCGTGCTCATGATTCTTGCTCTATTGGAGATGCTGGAAAGAAGAGCTTGCTTCTTGCATGAAAACAGAGTGTGTTTCATGGATGAGAACGCTGGTTTGAATTTCCCTACAGAAACGGAGTTAAACCCCAGGATCTGTGTTTCCTACAAGCAAGAGTTCAATACTGGTAAACCAAGTGAATTTGGGGCTCAAATAATTTTACACAGTTCTGGAACCCAACACGATTCAAACTATTAACTAAAGAGCATTTATGTAAGAGGAGCTCTGGTGTGTATCAGTATCATAGGCAGAGTTGAACTATGTAAGGTCCATATTAGCAGGAAACACAGTACTTTTTGTCTGGGCATGCTCATGATTCTTGCTGTACTGGATACACTAGAAAGAAGAGATTGCTTCTTGTGTGAAAGCAGGGTGTGTTTCATGGATGAGAACACTGGACTGAATTTCCCTTCAGAAACGGAATTAAATCCCAGGATCTGTGTCTTCCTCACAGCAGGAGTTCATTTCTGGTAAACCAATTGAATTTGGGGCACAAATGATTTTAAACATTTCTGGAACCCAATGCGATTCAAACTATTAACTAAAGATAATTTATGTAAGAGGATCTGTGGTTTGTATAAGTTTCATAAGCAGAGTTGAACTACATATGGTCCTTATGAGTAGGAAACACAGTCCTTTTTTTCTGGGCATACTCATGGTTCTTGCTGTATTGGAGAATCTAGAAAGCAGAGCTTGCTTCTTGTGATAAAACAGAATGTGTTTCATGGATGAGAACACTGGTCTGAATTTCCCTTCAGAAACAGAGTTAAACCCCATTATCTGTGTTTCCTACAAGCAAGAGTTCAATTCTGGTAAACCAAGTGAATTTGGGGCTCAAAAGATTTTACACAGTTCTGGAACCCAACGCGATTCAAACTATTATCTAAAGAGCATTTATGTAAGAGGAGCTCTGGTTTGTATCAGTATCATAAGCAGAGTTGAACTACATAAGGTATGTATGAGCAGGAAACTCAGTACTTTTTTTCTGGGCATGCTCATTGTTCTTGCTGTATTGGAGATGCTGGAAAGAAGAGCTTGCTTATTGCGTGAAAACAGAGTGTGTTTCATGGTTGAGAAAACTGGTCTGGTTTCCCTTCAGTAACGGAGTTAAGCCACAGGATCTGTGTCTTCCTACAAGCAAGAGTTCATTTCTGGTAAACCAAGTGAATTTTGGGCTCAACTGATTTTTCACATTTCAACAACCATACGCGATTCTCACTATTAACTAAAGAGGATTTATGTAAGAGGAAGCTGTGGTTTGTATCAGTTTCATAAGCAGAGTTGAACTACATATGGTCCTTATGAGTAGGAAACACTGTTCTTTTTTTCTGAGCATGCTCCTGGATCTTGCTGTATTGGAGATGCTGGAAAGAAGAGCTTGCTTCTTGCGTGAAAATAGAGTGTGTTTCATGGATGAGAACACTGGTCTGAATTTCCCTTCAGAAACGGAGTTAAACCCCAGCATCTGTGTTTCCTACAAGCAAGAGTTCAATTCTGGTAAACCAAGTGAATTTGGGGCTCAACTGATTTTACAATGTTCTGGAAGCCAACACGATTCAAACTATTAACTAAAGTGCATTTATGTAAGAGGAGCTGTGGTTTGTAAAAGTTTCTTAAGCAGAGTTGAACTACATATGGTCCTTATGAGTAGGAAACACAGTTCTTTATTTCTGGGCTCAATCATGGTTCTTGCTGTATTGGAGATGCTGGAAGGAAGAGCTTGCTTCTTGCGTGAAAACAGAGTGTGTTTCATGCTTGAGACCACTGGTCTGAATTTCCGTTCTGAAACGGAGTTAGACCACAGGATCTGTGTCTTCTTACAAGCAAGAGTTCATTTTGGTAAACCATGTGAATTTTGGGATCTAATGATTTTTCACAGTTCAACAACCCAACGCGATTCAAACTATTAACTAAAGAGCATTTATGTAAGGGGAGCTGTAGTTTGTATCAGTTTCATAAGCAGAATTGAACTGCATATGGTCCATATGAGTAGTAAACACAGATCTTTTTTTCTGGGCATGTACCTGGTTCTTGCTGTATTGGAGATCCTTGAAAGAAGAGCTTGCTTCCTGCGTGAAAGCAGGGTGTGTTTCATGGATGAGAACACTGGTCTGAATTTCCCTTCAGAAACGGAGTTAAACCCCAGGATCTGTGTCTTCCTACAAGCAAGAGTTCATTTCTGGTAAAACAAGGGAATTTTGGGCTCAACTGATTTTTCACTTTTCAACAACCCAACGCGATTCTCACTATTAATTAAAGAGGATTTATGTAAGAGGAGCTGTGGTTTGTATCAGTTTCATAAGCAGAGTTAAACTACATATGATCGGTATGAGTAGGAAACACAATTCTTTTTTGTGGGGCATTCTCATGGTTCTTGCTGTATTGGAGATGCTGGAAAGAAGAGCTAGATTCTTGCATGAAACCACAGTGGGTTTCATGGATGAGAACACTGGTCTGAATTTCCTTTCAGAAACGGAGTTAAACCACAGGATCTGTGTCTTCCTACAAGCAAGAGTTCATTTCTGTTAAACCAAGTGAATTTGGGGCTCAAATGATTTTACGCAGTTTAACAACCCAATGTGATTCTCACAATTAACTAAAGAGCATTTATGTAAGGGGAGCTGTAGCTTGTATCAGTTTCATAAGCAGAATTGAACTGCATATGGTCTGTATGAGTAGTAAACAAAGTTCTTGATTTCTGGGCGTGCTCATGGTTCTTGCTGTATTGGAGATGCTGGAAAGAAGAGCTTGCTTCCTCCGTCAAAGCAGGGGGTGTTTCATGGAAGAGAACACTGGTCTGAATTTCCCTTCAGAAACGGAGTTAAACCCAAGAATCTGCGTCTTCCTCCAAGCAAGAGTTCATTTCTGGTAAACCAAGAGAATTTGGGGCTCATATTATTTTACACAGTTCTGGAACCCAACTTGATTCTCCGTATTAACTAAAGAGCATTTATGTAAGAGGAGCTGTGGTTTTTATCAGTATCATAAGCACAGTTGAACTACATATGGTCCGTATGAGTAGGAAACACAGTTCTTTTTTCTGGCGTGCTCATGATTCTTGCTGTATTGGAGATGCTAGAAAGAAGAGCTTGCTTCTTGCGTGAAAACAGAGTGGGTTTCATGGATGAGAACACTGGTCTGAATTTCCCTTCAGAAACGGAGTTAAACCACAGGTTCTATGTATTCCTACAAGCAAGAGTTCATTTCTTTTAAACCAAGTGAATTTGGGGCTCAAATGATTTACACAGTTCTGGAACCCAACTTGATTCTCCCTATTAACTAAAGAGCATTTATGTAAGAGGAGCTGTGGTTTTTATCAGTTTCATAACCAGAGTTGAACTACATATGGTCCGTATGAGAAGGAAACACAGTTCTTTTTTCAGGCGTGCTCATGATTCTTGCTGTATTGGAGATGCTGGAAAGAAGAGCTTGCTTCTTGCATGAAAACAGAGTGTGTTTCATGGATGAGAACGCTGGTTTGAATTTCCCTACAGAAACGGAGTTAAACCCCAGGATCTGTGTTTCCTACAAGCAAGAGTTCAATACTGGTAAACCAAGTGAATTTGGGGCTCAAATAATTTTACACAGTTCTGGAAGCCAACGCGATTCAAACTATTATCTAAAGAGCATTTATGTAAGAGGAGCTCTGGTGTGTATCAGTATCATAGGCAGAGTTGAACTATGTAAGGTCCATATTAGCAGGAAACACAGTACTTTTTGTCTGGGCATGCTCATGATTCTTGCTGTACTGGATACACTAGAAAGAAGAGATTGCTTCTTGTGTGAAAGCAGGGTGTGTTTCATGGATGAGAACACTGGACTGAATTTCCCTTCAGAAACGGAATTAAATCCCAGGATCTGTGTCTTCCTCACAGCAGGAGTTCATTTCTGGTAAACCAATTGAATTTGGGGCACAAATGATTTTAAACATTTCTGGAACCCAATGCGATTCAAACTATTAACTAAAGATAATTTATGTAAGAGGATCTGTGGTTTGTATAAGTTTCATAAGCAGAGTTGAACTACATATGGTCCTTATGAGTAGGAAACACAGTCCTTTTTTTCTGGGCATACTCATGGTTCTTGCTGTATTGGAGAATCTAGAAAGCAGAGCTTGCTTCTTGTGATAAAACAGAATGTGTTTCATGGATGAGAACACTGGTCTGAATTTCCCTTCAGAAACAGAGTTAAACCCCATTATCTGTGTTTCCTACAAGCAAGAGTTCAGTTTTGGTAAACCAAGTGAATTTGGGGCTCAAAAGATTTTACACAGTTCTGGAACCCAACGCGATTCAAACTATTATCTAAAGAGCATTTATGTAAGAGGAGCTCTGGTTTGTATCAGTATCATAAGCAGAGTTGAACTACATAAGGTATGTATGAGCAGGAAACTCAGTACTTTTTTTCTGGGCATGCTCATTGTTCTTGCTGTATTGGAGATGCTGGAAAGAAGAGCTTGCTTATTGCGTGAAAACAGAGTGTGTTTCATGGTTGAGAACACTGGTCTGGTTTCCCTTCAGTAACGGAGTTAAGCCACAGGATCTGTGTCTTCCTACAAGCAAGAGTTCATTTCTGGTAAACCAAGTGAATTTTGGGCTCAACTGATTTTTCACATTTCAACAACCATACGCGATTCTCACTATTAACTAAAGAGGATTTATGTAAGAGGAAGCTGTGGTTTGTATCAGTTTCATAAGCAGAGTTGAACTACATATGGTCCTTATGAGTAGGAAACACTGTTCTTTTTTTCTGAGCATGCTCCTGGATCTTGCTGTATTGGAGATGCTGGAAAGAAGAGCTTGCTTCTTGCGTGAAAATAGAGTGTGTTTCATGGATGAGAACACTGGTCTGAATTTCCCTTCATAAACAGAGTTAAACCCCAGGATCTGTGTTTCCTACAAGCAAGAGTTCAAATCTGGTAAACCAAGTGAAGTTGGGGCTCAAATAATTTTACACAGTTCTGGATCCCAACGCGATTCAAACTATTAACTAAAGAGCATTTATGTAAGAGGAGCTCTGGTTTGTATCAGTATCATAAGCAGAGTTGAACTACATAAGGTCTGTATGAGCAGGAAACACAGTACTTTTTTTCTGGGCGTGCTCATGATTCTTGCTTTTCTGGAGACACTAGAAAGAAGAGCTTGCTTCTTGCGTGAAAACAGAGTGTGTTTCATGGATGAGAACACTGGTCTGAATTTCCCTTCAGAAACGGAGTTAAACCCCAGATCTATGTGTTCCTACAAGCAAGAGTTCATTTGTGGTAAACCAAGGGAATTTTTGGCTCAAATGAATTTACACAGTTCTGGAACATAACGCGACTCAAACTATTAACTAAAGAGCATATATGTAAGAGGAGCTGTAGTTTGTATCAGTTTCATAAGCAGAATTGGACTGCCTTTGGTCCGTATGAGTAGGAAACACAATTCTTTTTTTCTGGTCATGCTCATGGTTCTTGCTGTATTGGAGATGCTGGAAAGATGAGCTTGCTTCCTACGTGAAAGCAGGGTGTGTTTCATGGATGAGAACACTGGTCTGAATTTCCCTTCAGAAACGGAATTAAACCCCAGAATCTGTGTCTTCCTCCCAGCAAGATTTCATTTCTGGTAAACCAAGTGAATTTGGGTATCAAATGATTTTACACTGTTCTGGAACCCAATGCGATTCAAACTAATAACCAAAGAGCATTTATATAGAGGAGCTGTGGTTTGTATCAGTTTCATAAGCAGAATTGAACTGCATATGGTCTGTATGAGTAGGAAACACAGTTCTGTTTTTTTGGGCATGCTCATCTTTCTTGCTGTATTCGATACGCTGGAAAGAAGAGTTTGCTTCTTGTGATAAAACAGAATGTGTTTCATGGATGAGAACAATGGTCTGAATTTCCCTTCAGAAACGGAGTTAAACACCAAGGTCTGTGTCTTCCTCCAACCAAGAGTTCATTTCTGGTAAACCCACTGAATATTGGGCTCAATTGATTTTACACTGTACGCGAACTCAACGAGATTCTCAATATTAACTGAAGAGGATTTATGTAAGAGGAGCTGTGGTTTGTATCAGTTGCATAAGCAGAGTTGAACTACATATTGTCCGTATGAGTAGGAAACACAGTACTTTTTTCTGGGCATGCTCATGGTTCTTGCTGTATTGGAGATGCTGGAAAGAAGAGCTTGCTTATTGCTTGAAAACAGAATGTTTCATAGTTGAGGACACTGGTCTGAATTTCCCTTCAGAAACGGAGTTAATCCACAGGATCTGTGTCTTCCTACAAGCAAGAGTTCATTTCTGGTAAACGAAGTCAATTTTGGGTTCAAATGATTTTTCACAGTTCAACAACCCAACGGGATTCTCACAATTAACTAAAGAGCATTTATGTAAGAGGATCTGTAGTTTGTATCAGTTTCATAAGCAGAATTGAACTGTATAGGGTCTGTATGAATAGGAATCACAGTTCTTTTTTTCTGGGCATGCTCATAGTTCTTGCTGTATTGGAGATGCTTGAAAGAAGAGCCTGCTTCCTGCGTGAAAGCAGGGTGTGTTTCATGGATGAGAACACTGTTCTAAATTTCCCTTCAGAAACGGAGTTAAACCCCAGGATCTGTTTCTTCCTACAAGCAAGAGTTCATTTCTGGTAAACCCAGTGAATTTTGGGCTCAACTGATTTTACACTGTACAGGAAACCAACGAGATTCTCACTATTAACTAAAGAGGATTTATGTAAGAGGATCTGTGGTTTGTATCAGTTTCATAAGAAGAGTTGAACTACATATGGTCTGTATGAGTAGGATACACAGTTCTGTTTTTCTGGGCATGCTCATCTTTCTTGCTGTTGGATACACTGGAAAGAAGAGTTTGCTTCTTGTGATAAAACAGAATGTGTTTCATGGATGAGAACACTGGTCTGAATTTCCCTTCAGAAACGAAGTTAAACCCCAGGATCTGTGTCTTCCTACAAGCAAGAGTTCATTTCTGGTAACCCCAGTGAATTTTGGGCTCAACTGATTTTACACTGTACACGAACCCAACGAGATTCTCACTATTAACTAAAGAGGATTTATGTAAGAGGAGCTGTGGTTTGTATCAGTTATATAAGCATTGTTGAACTACATTGGTCCTTATGAGTAGGAAACACAGTTCTTTTTATCTGGGCATTCTCATGGTTCTTGCTGTACTGGAGATGCTAGAAAGAAGATCATGTTTCTTGGATGAAAACATAGTGTGTTTCATGGATGAGAACACAGGTCTGAATTTCCCTTCAGAAACGGAGTTACACCCCAGGATCTGTTTTTCCTACAAGCAAGAGTTCACATCTGGTAAAGCAAGTGAATTTGGGTCTCAAATAATTTTACACAGTTCTGGATTGCAACGCGATTCAAACTATTAACTAAAGAGCATTTATGTAAGAGGAGCTCTGGTTTGTATCAGTATCATAAGCAGAATTGAACTACATAAGGTCCCTATGAGCAGGAAACACAGTTCTGTTTTTCAGGGCATGCTCATGATTCTTGCTGTACTGGAGACCCTAGAAAGAAGAGCTTGCTTCTTGGGTGAAAACAGAGTGTGTTTCATGGATGAGAACACTGGTCTGAATTTCCCTTCAGAAACGGAGTTAAACCCCAGATCTATGTCTTACTACAAGCAAGAGTTCATTTCTGGTAAACCAAGTGAATTTTTGGCTCTAATGAATTTACACAGTTCTGGAACATAACGCGACTCAAACTATTAACTAAAGAGCATTTATGTAAGAGGAGGTGTAGTTTGTATCAGTTTCATAAGCAGAATTGTACTGCCTTTGTTCTGTATGAGTAGGAAACACATTTCTTTTTTTCTGGGCATGCTCATTGTTCTTGCTGTATTGGAGATGCTGGAAAGAAGAGCTTGCTTCCTGCGTGAAAACAGAGTGTCTTTCATGGATGAGAACACTGGTCTGAATTTCCCTTCAGAACCGGAGTTAAACCCCAGGATCTGCGTTTCCTACAAACAAGAGTTCATTTCTGGTAAAACAAGTGAATTTGGGGCTCCAATGATTTTATACAGTTCTGGAACCCAACGCGATTCTCACAATTAACTAAAGAGTATTTATGTAAGAGGAGCTGTGGTTTGTATCAGTTTCATAAGCAGAATTGAACTGCATATGGTCTGTATGAGTAGGATACACAGTTCTGTTTTTCTGGGCATGCTCAACTTTCTTGCTGTATTGGATACGCTGGAAAGAAGAGTTTGCTTCTTGTGATAAAACAGAATGTGTTTCATGGATGAGAACACTGGTCTGAATTTCCCTTCAGAAACGGAGTTAAACCCCAGGATCTGTGTATTCCTACAAGCAAGAGTTCCTATCTGGTAACCCCAGTGAATTTTGGGCTCAACTGATTTTACACTGTACAAGAATCCAACGAGATTCTCACTATTAACTAAACAGGATTTATGTAAGAAGAGCTGTGGTTTGTATCAGTTTCATAAGCAGAATTGAACTGTATATGATCCGTATGAGTAGGAAACACAGTTCTTTTTTTCTGGGCATGCTCATCGTTCTTGCTGTATTGGAGATGATGGAAAGAAGAGCCTGCTTCCTGCTTGAAAGGAGGGTGTGTTTCATGGATGAGAACACTGGTCTGAATTTCCCTTAAGCAACGGAGTTAAACCCCAGGATCTGTGTTTCCTACAAGCAAGAGTTCAAATCTGGTAAAGCAAGTGAAGTTGAGGCTCAAATAATTTTACATAGTTCTGGATCCCAAGGCAATTCAAACTATTAACTAAAGAGCATTTATGTAAGAGGAGCTCTGGTGTGTATCAGTATCATAGGCAGAGTTGAACTACATAAGGTCCGTATGAGCAGGAAACACAGTACTTTTTTTCTTGGCGTGCTCATGATTCTTGCTGAACTGGAGACACTAGAAAGAAGAGCTTGCTTCTTGCGTGAAAACAGAGTGTGTTTCATGGATGAGAACACTGGTCTGAATTTCCCTTCAGAAACTGAGTTAAACCCCAGGATCAGTGTCTTCAGACAAGCAAGAGTTCATTTCTGGTAAACCCACTGAATTTTGTGCTCAACTGATTTTACACTGTACATGAACCCAACGAGATTCTCACTATTAACTAAAGAGGATTTATGTAAGAGGAGCTGTGGTTTGTATCAGTTTCATAACCAGAATTGAACTACATATGGTCCTTATGAGTAGGAAACACAGTTCTTTTTATCTGGGCATGCTCATGGTTCTTGCTGTATTGGAGATGCTGGAAAGAAGAGCTTGTTTCTTGCACGAAAACAGAGTGTGTTTCATGGATGAGAACACTGGTCTGAATTTCCCTTAAGCAACGGAGTTAAACCCCAGGATCTGTGTTTCCTACAAGCAAGAGTTCAAATCTGGTAAAGCAAGTGAAGTTGCGGCTCAAATAATTTTTCACAGTTCTGGATCCCAAGGCAATTCAAACTATTAACTAAAGAGCATTTATGTAAGAGGAGCTCTGGTTTGTATCAGTATCATAAGCAGAGTTGAACTACATAAGGCCCGTATGAGCAGGAAACACAGTACTTTTTTTCTTGGCGTGCTCATGATTCTTGCTGAACTGGAGACACTAGAAAGAAGAGCTTGCTTCTTGCGTGAAAACAGAGTGTGTTTCATGGATGAGAACACTGGTCTGAATTTGCCTTCAGAAACGGAGTTAAACCCCAGATCTATGTCTTCCTACAAGCAAGAGTTCATTTCTGTTAAACCAAGTGAATTTTTGGCTCAAATGAATTTACACAGTTCTGGAACATATCGCGACTCAAACTATTAACTAAAGAGCATATATGTAAGAGGAGCTGTAGTTTGTATCAGTTTCATAAGCAGAATTGAACTGCCTTTGGTCAGTATGAGTAGGAAACACAGTTCTTTTTTTCTTGTCTTGCTCATGGTTCTTGCTGTATTGGAGATGCTGGAAAGAAGAGCTTGCTTATTGCGTGAAAACAGAGTGTGTTTCATGGTTGAGAACACTGGTCTGAATTTCTCTTCAGAAACGGAGTTAAGCCACAGGATCTGTGTCTTCCTACAAGCAAGAGTTCATATCTGGTAAACCAAGTGAATTTGGGGCTCAAATGATTTTACACATTTCTCGAACCCAACGCGATTATCACAATTAACCTAAGAGCATTCATGTAAGAGGAGCTGTGGTTTGTATCAGTTTCATAAGCAGATTTGAAATGCATTTAATCCGTATGAGTAGGAAACACAGTTCTTTTTTACTGGGCATGCTCATCTTTCTTGCTGTATTGGATACACTGGAAAGAAGAGCTTGCTTCTTGCGTGAAAACAGAGTGTGTTTCATGGATTAGAACACCGGTCTGAATTTCTCTTCAGAAACGGAGTTAAACCCCAGGATCTGTGTCTTCCTACAAGCAAGAGTTCATTTCTGGTAAACACGATGAATTTTGGGCTCAACTAATTTTACACTGTACACGAACTCAACGAGATTCTCACTATTAGCTAAAGAGGATTTATGTAAGAGGAGCTGTGGTTTGTATCAGTTGCATAAGCAGAATTAAACTACATGTGGTCCATATGAGTAGGAAACACAGTTCTTTTTTTATGGCCATGCTCATGGTTCTTGCTGGATTGGAGACACTCGAAAGAAGAGCTTGCTTCTTGCGTGAAAACAGAGTGAGTTTCATGGATGAGATCACTGGTGTGAATTTCCCTTCAGAAACAGGGTTAAACCACAGGATCTCTGTCTTACTACAAGCAAGAGTTTAATTCTGGTAATCCAAGTGAATTTTGGGCTCAAATGATTTTACAAAGATCTGGAACCCAACTTGATTATCCCTATTAACTAAAGAGCCTTTATGTAAGAGGAGCTGTGGTTTGTATCAGTTTCATGAACAGAGTTGAACTGCATATGGTCTGTATGAGTAGGAAACACAGTTCTTTTATCTGGGCATTCGCATGGTTCTTGCTGTATTGGAGAAGCTGGAAAGAAGAGCTTTCTTCTAGCGTGAAAAGCGAGGGTGTTTCATGGATGAGAACACTGGTCTGAATTTCCCTTCAGAATACTAGTTAAACCACAGGATCTGTGTGTTCCTACAAGCAAGAGTTCATTTCTGGTAAACCCAGTGAATTTTGGGCTCAAATGATTTTACACAGTTCACGAACCCAACGCGATTCTAACATTTAACTAAAGAGCATTTATGTTAGAGGAGCTGGGGTTTGTATCAGTTTCATAAGCAGAGATGAACTACATATGGTCCGTATGAGTAGGAAACACAGTATTTTTTATCTGGGCATGCTCATGGTTCTTGATGTGTTGGAGATGCTGTAAAGACATAATTTCTTCTTGCGTGAAAACAGAGTGTTTCATGGATGAGAACACTGGTCTGAATTTCCCTTCAGAAACATAGTTAAACCGCAGGATCTGTGTCTTCCTACAAGCAAGAGTTCATTTCAGGAAATCCAAGTGAATTTTGGGCTCAAATGATTTTACAACAGTTTTGGAACTCAACTTGATTCTCCCTATTAACAAAAGAGCATTTATGTAAGAGGAGTTGTGGTTTGTATCAGTTTCATAAGCAGAGTTGAACTAAATGTGGTCCGCATGAGTAGGAAACACAGTTCTTTTTTTCTTGGCATGCTCATATTTCTTGCTTTATTGGAGACGCTGGAAAGAAGAGCTTGCTTCTTGCGTTCAAACAGAGTGTTTTTCTTGGAAGAGAACCCTGCTCTGAATTTCCGTTCAGAAACTGAGTTAAACCCCAGGATCTGTGTCTTCCTACAAGCAAGAGTTGATTTCTGGTAAACACATTGAATTTTGGACTCACATTATTTTATACAGTTCACGAACCCAACGCGATTCTCACTATTAACTAAAGAGCCTTTATGTAAGACGAGCTTTGGTTTATATCAGTTTCATAAGTAGAGTTGAACTACATATGGTCCGTAGGAATAGGAAACACACTTCTTTTTTTCTGGGCATGCTCATTGTTCTTGCTGTATTGGAGATGCTGGAAAGAAGAGCTTGCTTATTGCGTGAAAACAGAGTGTGTTTCATGGTTGAGAACACTGGTCTGGTTTCCCTTCAGTAACGGAGTTAAGCCACAGGATCTGTGTCTTCCTACAAGCAAGAGTTCATTTCTGGTAAACCAAGTGAATTTTGGGCTCAACTGATTTTTCACATTTCAACAACCATACGCGATTCTCACTATTAACTAAAGAGGATTTATGTAAGAGGAAGCTGTGGTTTGTATCAGTTTCATAAGCAGAGTTGAACTACATATGGTCCTTATGAGTAGGAAACACAGTTCTTTTTTCTGGCGTGCTCATGGTTCTTGCTGTATTGGAGATGCTGGAAAGAAGAGCTTGTTTCTTGCATGAAAACAGAGTGTGTTTCATGGATGAGAACACTGGTCTGAATTTCCCTTCATAAACAGAGTTAAACCCCAGGATCTGTGTTTCCTACAAGCAAGAGTCAAATCTGGTAAACCAAGTGAAGTTGGGGCTCAAATAATTTTACACAGTTCTGGATCCCAACGCGATTCAAACTATTAACTAAAGAGCATTTATGTAAGAGGAGCTCTGGTTTGTATCAGTATCATAAGCAGAGTTGAACTACATAAGGTCTGTATGAGCAGGAAACACAGTACTTTTTTTCTGGGCGTGCTCATGATTCTTGCTTTTCTGGAGACACTAGAAAGAAGAGCTTGCTTCTTGCGTGAAAACAGAGTGTGTTTCATGGATGAGAACACTGGTCTGAATTTCCCTTCAGAAACGGAGTTAAACCCCAGATCTATGTGTTCCTACAAGCAAGAGTTCATTTGTGGTAAACCAAGGGAATTTTTGGCTCAAATGAATTTACACAGTTCTGGAACATAACGCGACTCAAACTATTAACTAAAGAGCATATATGTAAGAGGAGCTGTAGTTTGTATCAGTTTCATAAGCAGAATTGGACTGCCTTTGGTCCGTATGAGTAGGAAGCACAATTCTTTTTTTCTGGTCATGCTCATGGTTCTTGCTGTATTGGAGATGCTGGAAAGATGAGCTTGCTTCCTACGTGAAAGCAGGGTGTGTTTCATGGATGAGAACACTGGTCTGAATTTCCCTTCAGAAACGGAATTAAACCCCAGAATCTGTGTCTTCCTCCCAGCAAGATTTCATTTCTGGTAAACCAAGTGAATTTGGGTATCAAATGATTTTACACTGTTCTGGAACCCAATGCGATTCAAACTAATAACCAAAGAGCATTTATATAGAGGAGCTGTGGTTTGTATCAGTTTCATAAGCAGAATTGAACTGCATATGGTCTGTATGAGTAGGAAACACAGTTCTGTTTTTTTGGGCATGCTCATCTTTCTTGCTGTATTCGATACGCTGGAAAGAAGAGTTTGCTTTTTGTGATAAAACAGAATGTGTTTCATGGATGAGAACAATGGTCTGAATTTCCCTTCAGAAACGGAGTTAAACACCAAGGTCTGTGTCTTCCTCCAACCAAGAGTTCATTTCTGGTAAACCCACTGAATATTGGGCTCAATTGATTTTACACTGTACGCGAACTCAACGAGATTCTCAATATTAACTGAAGAGGATTTATGTAAGAGGAGCTGTGGTTTGTATCAGTTGCATAAGCAGAGTTGAACTACATATTGTCCGTATGAGTAGGAAACACAGTACTTTTTTCTGGGCATGCTCATGGTTCTTGCTGTATTGGAGATGCTGGAAAGAAGAGCTTGCTTATTGCTTGAAAACAGAATGTTTCATAGTTGAGGACACTGGTCTGAATTTCCCTTCAGAAACGGAGTTAATCCACAGGATCTGTGTCTTCCTACAAGCAAGAGTTCATTTCTGGTAAACGAAGTCAATTTTGGGTTCAAATGATTTTTCACAGTTCAACAACCCAACGGGATTCTCACAATTAACTAAAGAGCATTTATGTAAGAGGATCTGTAGTTTGTATCAGTTTCATAAGCAGAATTGAACTGTATAGGGTCTGTATGAATAGGAATCACAGTTCTTTTTTTCTGGGCATGCTCATAGTTCTTGCTGTATTGGAGATGCTTGAAAGAAGAGCCTGCTTCCTGCGTGAAAGCAGGGTGTGTTTCATGGATGAGAACACTGTTCTAAATTTCCCTTCAGAAACGGAGTTAAACCCCAGGATCTGTTTCTTCCTACAAGCAAGAGTTCATTTCTGGTAAACCCAGTGAATTTTGGGCTCAACTGATTTTACACTGTACAGGAAACCAACGAGATTCTCACTATTAACTAAAGAGGATTTATGTAAGAGGATCTGTGGTTTGTATCAGTTTCATAAGAAGAGTTGAACTACATATGGTCTGTATGAGTAGGATACACAGTTCTGTTTTTCTGGGCATGCTCATCTTTCTTGCTGTTGGATACACTGGAAAGAAGAGTTTGCTTCTTGTGATAAAACAGAATGTGTTTCATGGATGAGAACACTGGTCTGAATTTCCCTTCAGAAACGAAGTTAAACCCCAGGATCTGTGTCTTCCTACAAGCAAGAGTTCATTTCTGGTAACCCCAGTGAATTTTGGGCTCAACTGATTTTACACTGTACACGAACCCAACGAGATTCTCACTATTAACTAAAGAGGATTTATGTAAGAGGAGCTGTGGTTTGTATCAGTTATATAAGCATTGTTGAACTACATTGGTCTTTATGAGTAGGAAACACAGTTCTTTTTATCTGGGCATTCTCGTGGTTCTTGCTGTACTGGAGATGCTAGAAAGAAGATCATGTTTCTTGGATGAAAACATAGTGTGTTTCATGGATGAGAACACAGGTCTGAATTTCCCTTCAGAAACGGAGTTACACCCCAGGATCTGTTTTTCCTACAAGCAAGAGTTCACATCTGGTAAAGCAAGTGAATTTGGGTCTCAAATAATTTTACACAGTTCTGGATTGCAACGCGATTCAAACTATTAACTAAAGAGCATTTATGTAAGAGGAGCTCTGGTTTGTATCAGTATCATAAGCAGAATTGAACTACATAAGGTCCCTATGAGCAGGAAACACAGTTCTGTTTTTCAGGGCATGCTCATGATTCTTGCTGTACTGGAGACCCTAGAAAGAAGAGCTTGCTTCTTGGGTGAAAACAGAGTGTGTTTCATGGATGAGAACACTGGTCTGAATTTCCCTTCAGAAACGGAGTTAAACCCCAGATCTATGTCTTACTACAAGCAAGAGTTCATTTCTGGTAAACCAAGTGAATTTTTGGCTCTAATGAATTTACACAGTTCTGGAACATAACGCGACTCAAACTATTAACTAAAGAGCATTTATGTAAGAGGAGCTGTAGTTTGTATCAGTTTCATAAGCAGAATTGTACTGCCTTTGTTCTGTATGAGTAGGAAACACATTTCTTTTTTTCTGGGCATGCTCATTGTTCTTGCTGTATTGGAGATGCTGGAAAGAAGAGCTTGCTTCCTGCGTGAAAACAGAGTGTCTTTCATGGATGAGAACACTGGTCTGAATTTCCCTTCAGAACCGGAGTTAAACCCCAGGATCTGCGTTTCCTACAAACAAGAGTTCATTTCTGGTAAAACAAGTGAATTTGGGGCTCCAATGATTTTATACAGTTCTGGAACCCAACGCGATTCTCACAATTAACTAAAGAGTATTTATGTAAGAGGAGCTGTGGTTTGTATCAGTTTCATAAGCAGAATTGAACTGCATATGGTCTGTATGAGTAGGATACACAGTTCTGTTTTTCTGGGCATGCTCAACTTTCTTGCTGTATTGGATACGCTGGAAAGAAGAGTTTGCTTCTTGTGATAAAACAGAATGTGTTTCATGGATGAGAACACTGGTCTGAATTTCCCTTCAGAAACGGAGTTAAACCCCAGGATCTGTGTATTCCTACAAGCAAGAGTTCCTATCTGGTAACCCCAGTGAATTTTGGGCTCAACTGATTTTACACTGTACAAGAATCCAACGAGATTCTCACTATTAACTAAACAGGATTTATGTAAGAAGAGCTGTGGTTTGTATCAGTTTCATAAGCAGAATTGAACTGTATATGATCCGTATGAGTAGGAAACACAGTTCTTTTTTTCTGGGCATGCTCATCGTTCTTGCTGTATTGGAGATGATGGAAAGAAGAGCCTGCTTCCTGCTTGAAAGGAGGGTGTGTTTCATGGATGAGAACACTGGTCTGAATTTCCCTTAAGCAACGGAGTTAAACCCCAGGATCTGTGTTTCCTACAAGCAAGAGTTCAAATCTGGTAAAGCAAGTGAAGTTGAGGCTCAAATAATTTTACATAGTTCTGGATCCCAAGGCAATTCAAACTATTAACTAAAGAGCATTTATGTAAGAGGAGCTCTGGTTTGTATCAGTATCATAAGCAGAGTTGAACTACATAAGGTCCGTATGAGCAGGAAACACAGTACTTTTTTTCTTGGCGTGCTCATGATTCTTGCTGAACTGGAGACACTAGAAAGAAGAGCTTGCTTCTTGCGTGAAAACAGAGTGTGTTTCATGGATGAGAACACTGGTCTGAATTTCCCTTCAGAAACTGAGTTAAACCCCAGGATCAGTGTCTTCAGACAAGCAAGAGTTCATTTCTGGTAAACCCACTGAATTTTGTGCTCAACTGATTTTACACTGTACATGAACCCAACGAGATTCTCACTATTAACTAAAGAGGATTTATGTAAGAGGAGCTGTGGTTTGTATCAGTTTCATAACCAGAATTGAACTACATATGGTCCTTATGAGTAGGAAACACAGTTCTTTTTATCTGGGCATGCTCATGGTTCTTGCTGTATTGGAGATGCTGGAAAGAAGAGCTTGTTTCTTGCACGAAAACAGAGTGTGTTTCATGGATGAGAACACTGGTCTGAATTTCCCTTAAGCAACGGAGTTAAACCCCAGGATCTGTGTTTCCTACAAGCAAGAGTTCAAATCTGGTAAAGCAAGTGAAGTTGCGGCTCAAATAATTTTTCACAGTTCTGGATCCCAAGGCAATTCAAACTATTAACTAAAGAGCATTTATGTAAGAGGAGCTCTGGTTTGTATCAGTATCATAAGCAGAGTTGAACTACATAAGGCCCGTATGAGCAGGAAACACAGTACTTTTTTTCTTGGCGTGCTCATGATTCTTGCTGAACTGGAGACACTAGAAAGAAGAGCTTGCTTCTTGCGTGAAAACAGAGTGTGTTTCATGGATGAGAACACTGGTCTGAATTTGCCTTCAGAAACGGAGTTAAACCCCAGATCTATGTCTTCCTACAAGCAAGAGTTCATTTCTGTTAAACCAAGTGAATTTTTGGCTCAAATGAATTTACACAGTTCTGGAACATATCGCGACTCAAACTATTAACTAAAGAGCATATATGTAAGAGGAGCTGTAGTTTGTATCAGTTTCATAAGCAGAATTGAACTGCCTTTGGTCAGTATGAGTAGGAAACACAGTTCTTTTTTTCTTGTCTTGCTCATGGTTCTTGCTGTATTGGAGATGCTGGAAAGAAGAGCTTGCTTATTGCGTGAAAACAGAGTGTGTTTCATGGTTGAGAACACTGGTCTGAATTTCTCTTCAGAAACGGAGTTAAGCCACAGGATCTGTGTCTTCCTACAAGCAAGAGTTCATATCTGGTAAACCAAGTGAATTTGGGGCTCAAATGATTTTACACATTTCTCGAACCCAACGCGATTATCACAATTAACCTAAGAGCATTCATGTAAGAGGAGCTGTGGTTTGTATCAGTTTCATAAGCAGATTTGAAATGCATTTAATCCGTATGAGTAGGAAACACAGTTCTTTTTTACTGGGCATGCTCATCTTTCTTGCTGTATTGGATACACTGGAAAGAAGAGCTTGCTTCTTGCGTGAAAACAGAGTGTGTTTCATGGATTAGAACACCGGTCTGAATTTCTCTTCAGAAACGGAGTTAAACCCCAGGATCTGTGTCTTCCTACAAGCAAGAGTTCATTTCTGGTAAACACGATGAATTTTGGGCTCAACTAATTTTACACTGTACACGAACTCAACGAGATTCTCACTATTAGCTAAAGAGGATTTATGTAAGAGGAGCTGTGGTTTGTATCAGTTGCATAAGCAGAATTAAACTACATGTGGTCCATATGAGTAGGAAACACAGTTCTTTTTTTATGGCCATGCTCATGGTTCTTGCTGGATTGGAGACACTCGAAAGAAGAGCTTGCTTCTTGCGTGAAAACAGAGTGAGTTTCATGGATGAGATCACTGGTGTGAATTTCCCTTCAGAAACAGGGTTAAACCACAGGATCTCTGTCTTACTACAAGCAAGAGTTTAATTCTGGTAATCCAAGTGAATTTTGGGCTCAAATGATTTTACAAAGATCTGGAACCCAACTTGATTATCCCTATTAACTAAAGAGCCTTTATGTAAGAGGAGCTGTGGTTTGTATCAGTTTCATGAACAGAGTTGAACTGCATATGGTCTGTATGAGTAGGAAACACAGTTCTTTTATCTGGGCATTCGCATGGTTCTTGCTGTATTGGAGAAGCTGGAAAGAAGAGCTTTCTTCTAGCGTGAAAAGCGAGGGTGTTTCATGGATGAGAACACTGGTCTGAATTTCCCTTCAGAATACTAGTTAAACCACAGGATCTGTGTGTTCCTACAAGCAAGAGTTCATTTCTGGTAAACCCAGTGAATTTTGGGCTCAAATGATTTTACACAGTTCACGAACCCAACGCGATTCTAACATTTAACTAAAGAGCATTTATGTTAGAGGAGCTGGGGTTTGTATCAGTTTCATAAGCAGAGATGAACTACATATGGTCCGTATGAGTAGGAAACACAGTATTTTTTATCTGGGCATGCTCATGGTTCTTGATGTGTTGGAGATGCTGTAAAGACATAATTTCTTCTTGCGTGAAAACAGAGTGTTTCATGGATGAGAACACTGGTCTGAATTTCCCTTCAGAAACATAGTTAAACCGCAGGATCTGTGTCTTCCTACAAGCAAGAGTTCATTTCAGGAAATCCAAGTGAATTTTGGGCTCAAATGATTTTACAACAGTTTTGGAACTCAACTTGATTCTCCCTATTAACAAAAGAGCATTTATGTAAGAGGAGTTGTGGTTTGTATCAGTTTCATAAGCAGAGTTGAACTAAATGTGGTCCGCATGAGTAGGAAACACAGTTCTTTTTTTCTTGGCATGCTCATATTTCTTGCTTTATTGGAGACGCTGGAAAGAAGAGCTTGCTTCTTGCGTTCAAACAGAGTGTTTTTCTTGGAAGAGAACCCTGCTCTGAATTTCCGTTCAGAAACTGAGTTAAACCCCAGGATCTGTGTCTTCCTACAAGCAAGAGTTGATTTCTGGTAAACACATTGAATTTTGGACTCACATTATTTTATACAGTTCACGAACCCAACGCGATTCTCACTATTAACTAAAGAGCCTTTATGTAAGACGAGCTTTGGTTTATATCAGTTTCATAAGTAGAGTTGAACTACATATGGTCCGTAGGAATAGGAAACACACTTCTTTTTTTCTGGGCATGCTCATTGTTCTTGCTGTATTGGAGATGCTGGAAAGAAGAGCTTGCTTATTGCGTGAAAACAGAGTGTGTTTCATGGTTGAGAACACTGGTCTGGTTTCCCTTCAGTAACGGAGTTAAGCCACAGGATCTGTGTCTTCCTACAAGCAAGAGTTCATTTCTGGTAAACCAAGTGAATTTTGGGCTCAAATGAATTTACACATTTCAAAAAACCAACTGAATTCTCACTATTAACTAAAGAGCATTTATGTTAGAGGAGCTGTGGTTTGTATCAGTGTCATAAGCAGAATTAAACTACATGTGGTCCATATGAGTAGGAAACACAGTTCTTTTTTTATGGCCATGCTCATGGTTCTTGCTTTATTGGAGACACTGGAAAGAAGAGCTTGCTTCTTGCGTAAAAACAGAGTGAGTTTCATGGATGAGATCACTGGTCTGAATTTCCCTTCAGAAACAGGGTTAAACCACAGGATCTCTATCTTACTACAAGCAAGAGTTTAATTCTGGTAATCCAAGTGAATTTTGGGCTCAAATGATTTTACAAAGATCTGGAACCCAACTTGATTATCCCTATTAACTAAAGAGCCTTTATGTAAGTGGAGCTGTGGTTTGTATCAGTTTCATGAGCAGAGTTGAACTGCATATGGTCTGTATGAGTAGGAAACACAGTTCTTTTATCTGGGCATTCGCATTGTTCTTGCTGTAATGTAGAAGCTGGAAAGAAGAGCTTTCTTCTAGCGTGAAAACAGAGTGTGTTTCATGGATGAGAACACTGGTCTGAATTTCCCTTCAGAATACAAGTTAAACCACAGGATCTGTGTGTTCCTACAAGCAAGTGTTCATTTATGGTAAACCCAGTGAATTTTGGGCTCAAATGATTTTACACAGTTCACGAACCCAACGCGATTCTAACATTTAACTAAAGAGCATTTATGTTAGAGGAGCTGGGGTTTGTATCAGTTTCATAAGCAGAGATGAACTACATATGGTCCGTATGAGTAGGAAACACAGTTTTTTTTATCTGGGCATGCTCATGGTTCTTGCTGTGTTGGATATTCTGGAAAGACATAATTTCTTCTTGCGTGAAAACAGAGTGTTTCATGGATGAGAACACTGGTCTGAATTTCCCTTCAGAAACATAGTTAAACCGCAGGATCTGTGTCTTCCTACAAGCAAGAGTTCATTTCTGGTAAACGAAGTGTATTTTGGGATCAAATGATTTTTCACAGTTCAACAACCCAACGGGATTCTCACTATTAACTAAAGAGCATTTATGTTAGAGGATCTGTGGTTTGTATGAGTTTCATAAGCAGAGTTGAACTACATATGGTCCGTATGAGTAGGAAACACAGTTTTTTTTATCTGGGCATGCTCATGGTTCTTGCTATATTGGAGATGCTGGAAAGACAAATTTCTTCTTGCGTGAAAACAGAGTGTGTTTCATGGATGAGAACACTGGTCTGAATTTCCCTTCAGAAACGGAGTTAAACCACAGGATCTGTGTCTTCCTACAAGCAAGAGTTCATTTCAGGAAATCCAAGTGAATTTTGGGCTCAAATTATTTAACAACAGTTTTGGAACTCAACTTGATTCTCCCTATTAACAAAAGAGCATTTATGTAAGAGGAGTTGTGGTTTGTATCAGTTTCATAAGCAGAGTTGAACTACATGTGGTCCGCATGAGTAGGAAACACAGTTCTTTTTTTTTTTTGGCATGCTCATGGTTCTTGCTGTATTGGAGACGCTGGAAAGAAGAGCTTGCTTCTTCCGTTAAAACAGAGAGTTTTTCTTTGATGAGAACACTGGTTGAAATTCCCTTCAGAAACAGAGTTAAACCAAAGGATCTGTGTCTTTCTACAAGCAACAGTTTATTTCTGGTAAACCAAGTGAATTTTGGGCTCAAATGATTTTTCACAGTTCTAGAACCCAACGTGATTCTCCCTATTAACTAAAGAGATTTTATGTAAGAGGAGCTGTTGTTTATATATGTTTCATAAGCAGAGTTTAACTACATATGGTCCATATGACTGGAAACACAGTTCTTTTTTTCTGGGCATTCTCATGGTTCTTGCTGTATTAGAGACGCTGCAAAGCAGAGGATGCTTCTTGCGTGAAAACAGAGTGTGTTTCATGGATGAGAACACTGGTCTTAATTTCCCTTCAGAAACAGAGTTAAACAACAGGATCTATGTCTTCCTACAAGCAAGAGTTCATTTCTGGTAAACCAAGTGTATTTTGGGCTCAAATGATTCTTCACAGTTCAACAACCCAACGGGATTCTCACTATTAACTAAAGAGCATTTATGTTAGATGAGCTGTGATTTGTATCAGTTTCATAAGCAGAGTTGAACTACATAAGTTCCTTGTGAGTCGGAAACACAGTTATTTTTATGTGGGCATGCTCATGGTTCTTGCTGTATTGGAGATCCTGGAAAGACAAAATTTCTTCTCGCGTGAAAACAGAGTGTGTTTCTTGGATGAGAACACTGGTCTGAATTTCCCTTCAGAAACAGAGTTAAACCACAGGGTCTGTGTCTTCCTACAAGCAAGAGTTCATTTCTGGAAATCGAAGTGAATTTTGGGCTCAAATGATTTTACACAGTTCTGGAACTTAACTTGATTCTCCCTATTAACTAACAGCCTTTATCTAAGAGGAGCTGTGGTTTGTATATGTTTCGTAAGCAGAGTTGAACTACATATGGTCCGTATGACTGGAAACACTGTTCTTTTTTCTGGGCATGCTCATGGTTCTTGCTGTATTAGAGACGCTGGAAAGAAGAGGAGTCTTCTTGCATTAAAACAGCATGTGTTTCATGGATGAGAACTCTGGTCTGAATTTCCCTTCAGAATACGCGTTAAACCATAGAATCTGTGTGTTCCTACAAGCAAGAGTTCATTTCTGTTAAACCCAGTGAATTTTGGGGTCAAATGATTTTACACAGTTCACGAACCCAACGCGATTATAAAAATTAACTAAAGATCATTTATGTAAGAGGAGTTGTGGTTTGTATCAGATTCATAAGCAGAGATGAACTACATGTGGTCCACATGAGTAGGAAACACAGTTCTTTTTTTCTTGGCATGATCATATTTCTTGCTTTATTGGAGACTCTGGAAAGAAGAGCTTGGTTCTTGCGTTCAAACAGAGTGTTTTTCTTGGATGAGAACACTGGTCTGAATTTCCCTTCAGAAACTGAGTTAAACCCCAGAATTTTATCTCGGCATGTTCATGGTTCTTGCTGTGTTGGAGATGCTGGAAAGACATAATTTCTTCTTGTGTGAAAACAGAGTGTGTTTTATGGATGAGAACACTGGTCTGAATTTCCCTTCAGAAACAGAATTAAACCACAGGATCTGTGTCTTCCTACAAGCAAGAGTTCATTTCTGGTAAACCAAGTGTACTTTGGCCTCAAATGATTCTTCACAGTTCAAAAACCCAACGGGATTCTCACTATTAACTAAAGAGCATTTATGTTAGAGGAGCGGTGGTTTGTATATGTTACATAAGCAGTGTTGAACTACATATGGTCCATATGACTGGAAAGACAGTTATTTTTTCTGGGCATGCTCATGGTTCTTGCTGTATTAGAGACGCTGGAAAGAAGAGGAGGCTTCTTGCATTAAAATAGCATGTGTTTCATGGATGAGAACTCTGGTCAGAATTTCCCTTCAGAATCAGAGTTAAACCACAGGATCTGTGGGTACCTACAAGCAAGAGTTCATTTCTGGTAAACCCAGTGAATTTTGGGCTCAAATGATTTTACACAATACACGAACCCAATGCAATTCTCACTATTAACTGAAGAGCATTTATGTAAGAGGAGCTGGGGTTTGTATCAATTTCATAAGCAGAGATGAACTACATAGGGTCCTTATGAGTAGGAAACACAGTTTTTTTTATCTGGACATGCTCATGCTTCTTGATGTGTTGGAGATGCTGGAAAGACCTAATTTCGTCTTGCATGAAAACAGAGTGTGTTTCATGGATGAGAACACTGGTCTGAATTTCCCTTCAGAAACATAGTTAAACCCCAGGATCTGTGTCTTCCTACAAGCAAGAGTTCATTTCTGGAAATCGAAGTGAATTTTGGGCTTAAATGAATTTACACAGTTCTGGAACTCCACTTGATTCTCCCTATTAACTAACGAGGCTTTATGTAAGAGGAGCTGTGCTTTGTATAAGTTTCATAAGCAGAGTTGAACTACATATGGTCTGTATGACTGGAAAGACAGTTCCTTTTTCTGGGCATGCTCATGTTTCTTGCTGTATTAGAGACGCTGGAAAGAAGAGGAGGCTTCTTGCATTAAAACAGCTTGTGTTTCATGGATGAGAACTCTGGTCAGAATTTCCCTTCAGAATCAGAGATAAACCACAGGATCTGTGTGTACCTACAAGCAAGAGTTCATTTCTGATAAACCCAGTGAATTTTGGGGTCAAATGATTTTACATAGTTCACTAACCCAAAGCGATTATAACAATTAACTAAAGAGCATTTATGTAAGAGGAGTTGTGGTTTGTATCAGTTTCATAAGCAGAGTTGAACTGCATATGGTCTGTATGAGTAGGAAACACAGTTCTTTTTTCTGGGCATTCGCATGGTTTTTGCTGTATTAGAGACGCTGGAAAGAAGAGGATGCTTCTTGCATGAAAACAGAGTGTGTTTCATGGTTGAGAACTCTGATATGAATTTCCCTTCAGAAACGGAGTTAAACCCCAGGATCTGTGTCTTCCTACAAGCAAGAGTTCATTTCTGGAAATCGAAGTGAATTTTGGGCTCAAATGATTTTACACAGTTATGGAACTCAACTTGATTGTACCTATTAACTAACAAGCCTTTATGTAAGAGGAGCTGTGCTTTGTATATGTTTCATAAGCAGAGTTGAACTACATGTGGTCCGTATGACTGGAAAGACAGTTCTTTTTTCTGGGCATTCTCATGGTTCTTGCTGTATTAGATACGCTGGAAAGAAGAGCTCGCTTCTTGCGTGAAAACATAATGTGTTTCATGGATGAGAACACTGGTCTGAATTTCCCTTAAGAAACGGAGCTAAACCACAGGATCTCTGTCTTCCTACAAGCAAGAGTTCATTTCTGTTAAACCAAGTGAATTTGGGGCTCAAAAGATTTTACACAGTTCTGGAATCCAACGCGATTCAAATTATTAACTAAAGAGCATTTATGTAAGAAGAGCTGTGGTTTGTATCAGTTTCATAAGCAGAGTTTAACTACATATGGTCCGTAGGAGTAGAAAACACAGTTCTTTTTTTTTCTGGGCAGGCTAATAGTTCTTACTGTATTCGAAAGAAGAGGATGCTTCTTGAGATAAAACAGAGTGTGTTTCATGGATGAGCACACTGGTCTAAATTTCCCTTCAGAAACAGAGTTAAACCCCAGGATCTGTGTCTTCCTACAAGCAAGAGTTCATTTCTGGTAAAGCAAGTGAATTTTGGGCTCAAATGATTTTTCACAGTTCTGGTACCCAACTTGGTTCTCCCTATTAACTAAGAGCATTTATGTAAGAGGAGCTGTGGCTTGTATCATTTTCATAAGCAGAGATGTACTACATGTGGTCCGTATGATTAGGAAACACAATTTTTTTTTTATTTATCTCAGCATGCTCATGGTTTTTGCTGTATTGGAGAAGCTGGAAAGAAGAGCTTTCTTCTAGTGTGAAAACAGAGTGTGTTTCATGGATGAGTACACCGGTCTGAATTTCCCGTCAGAAATGGAGTTAAACTCCAGGATCTGTGTCTTCCTACAAGCAAGAGTTCACTTCTGGTAAACCAAGTGAATTTGGGGATCAAATGATTTTACACAGTCCTGGAACCCAACTTAGTTCTCCATATTAACTAAAGAGCATGTATGTAAGAGGAGCTGTGATTTGTATCAGTTTCATAAGCAGAGTTGACCTAATATGGTCATTATGAGTAGGAAACAAAGTTCTTTTTATGTGGCCATGCTCATGGTTGTTGCTGTATTGGAGACGCTGGAAACAAGAGCTTGCTTCTTGCGTGAAAGCAGAGTGTATTTCGTGGATGAGAACCCTGGTCTGAATTTCCCTTCATAAATGGAGTTAAACTCCAGGATCTCTTCTTCCTACAAGCAAGATTTCATTTCTAGTAAACCAAGTGAATTTTCGGCACAAATGATTATTCACAGTTCAACAACCCAACGCGATTCTCACAATTAACTAAAGAGAATTTATGTAAGAGGAGCTGTTGTTTGTATCAGTTTCATAAGCAGTGTTGAACTACACATGGTCCTTATGAGTAGGAAACACAGTTCTTTTTTTCTCGGCATGTTCATGGTTCTTGCTGTATTGGAGATGCTGGAAAGAAGAGCTTGAAAATTGCCTGAAAACAGAGTGGTTTTCATGCATGAGAACACTTGTCTGAATTTTCCTTAAGAAACGGAGCTAAACCACAGGATCTATGTCTTCCTACAATCAAGAGTTCATTTCTGTTAAACCAAGTGAATTTGGGGCTCAAATGATATTACACAGTTCTGGAATCCAACGCGATTCAAATTATTAACTAAAGAGCATTTATGTAAGAGGAGATGTGGTTTGAATCAGTTTCATAAGCAGAGGTGAACTACATATGTTCCGTATGATTAGGAAACACAGTTCTTTATTTCTGGGCATGCTCATGGTTCTTGCTGTATTGGAGACACTGGAAAGAAGATCTTGCTTCTTGAGTTCAAACAGAGTGTGTTTCATGGATGAGAACACTGGTCTGAATTTCCCTTAAGAAACAGAGTTAAACCACAGGATCTGTGTATTCCTACAAGCAAGAGTTCATTTCTGGTAAACCAAGTGAATTTTGGCTCAAATGATTTTTCACATTTCTGGAACCCTACTTGGTTCTCCCTATTAACTAAAGAGCATTTATGTAAGAGGAGCGGTGGTTTGTATCAGTTTCATAAGCAGAGTTGACAAACATATGGTCATTATGAGAAGGAAACAAAGTTCTTTTTTTCTGGGCATGCTCATGGTTCATGCTGTATTGGAGATGTTGGAAAGAAGAGCTTGCTACTTGTGTGAAAACAGAGTGTGTTTCATGGATGAGAACACTGGTCTGAATTTCCCTTCAGAAACGGAGTTAAACCACAGGATCTGTGTCTTCCTAGGAGCAAGAGTTCATTTCTGGTAAACCAAGTGAATTTTGGGCTCAAATTATTTTTCACAGTTCAACAACACAACGCGATTCTCACAATTTACTAAAGAGCATTTATGTAAGATATGCTGTGGTTTGTATCAGTTTCAATAGCAGAATTGAACTGCATATGGTCTGTATGAGTAGGAAACACAGTTCTGTTTTTCTGGGCATGCTCATATTTCTTGCTGTATTGGATCTACTAGAAAGAAGAGGTTGCTTCTTTCGTTAAAACAGAGTGTGTTTCATGGATGAGAACACTGGTCTGAATTTCCCTTCATAAACGGAGTTAAACCCCAGGATCTGTGTCTTCCTACAAGCAAGAGTTCGTTTCTGGTAAAGCAAGTGAATTTTAGGCTCAAGTTATTTTTCACAGTTCTGGAACACAACTTGTTTCTCCCTATTAACTAAAGAGCATTTATGTAAGAGGAGCTGTGGTTTGTATCAATTTCATAAGAAGAATTGAACCACATGAGGTACCTATGAGTAGGAAACACAGTTCTATTTTTGTGAGCATGCTCATGGTTCTTGCTGTATTAGAGACGCTGGAAAGAAGAGGATGCTACATGTGATAAAACAGAGTGTGTTTCATGGATGACAACACTGGTCTGAATTTCCCTTAAGAAATGGAGCTAAACCACAGTATCTGTGTCTTCCTACAAGCAAGAGTTCACTTCTGGTAAACCAAGTGAATTTGGGGATCAAATGATTTTACACAGTCCTCGAACCCAACTTGGTTCTCCATATTAACTGAAGAGCATGTATGTAAGAGGAGCTGTGATTTGTGTCAGTTTCATAAGCAGAGTTGACCTAATATGGTCATTATGAGTAGGAAACAAAGTTCTTTTTTGTGGCCATGCTCATTGTTCTTGCTGTATTGAAGACGCTGGAAACAAGAGCTTGCTTCTTGCGTGAAAGCAGAGTGCATTACGTGGATGAGAACACTATTCTGAATTTCCCTTCATAAATGGAGTTAAACTCCAGGATCTGTTCTTCCTACAAGCAAGAGTTCATTTCTAGTAAACCAATTGAATTTTCGGCTCAAATGATTATTCACAGTTCAACAACCCAACGCGATTCTCACAATTAACTAAAGAGAATTTATGTAAGAGGAGCTGTTGTTTGTATCAGTTTCATAAGCAGAGTTGAACTACACATGGTCCTTATGAGTAGGAAACACAATTCTTTTTTTCTCGGCATGTTCATGGTTCTTGCTGTATTGGAGATGCTGGAAAGAAGAGCTTGAAACTTGCGTGAAAACAGAGTGGTTTTCATGCATGAGAACACTTCTCTGAATTTTCCTAAAGATACGGAGCTAAACCACAGGATCTATGTCTTCCTACAATCAAGAGTTCATTTCTGTTAAACCAAGTGAATTTGGGGCTCAAATGATATTACACAGTTTTGGAATCCAACGCGATTCAAATTATTAACTAAAGAGCATTTATGTAAGAGGAGCTGTGGTTTGAATCAGTTTCATAAGCAGAGTTGAACTACATATGGTCCGTATGATTAGGAAACACAGTTCTTTAATTCTGGGCATGCTCATGGTTCTTGCTGTAGTAGAGACGCTGGAAAGAAGAGGATGCTTCTTGTGATAAAACAGAGTGTGTTTCATGGATGAGAATACTGGTCTGAATTTCCCTTCAGAAACAGAGTTAAACCCCAGGATCTGTGTCTTCCTACAAGCAAGAGTTCATTTCTGGTAAAGCAAGTGAATTTTGGGCTCAAATGATTTTTCACAGGTCTGGAACCCAACTTGGTTCTCCTTATTAATAAAGAGCATTTTTGTAACAGGAGCTGTGGTTTGTATCAGTTTCCTAAACAGAGTTGACCTACATAAAGTCTTTATGAGTAGGTAACAAAGTTTTTTTTTCTGGGCAGGCTCAAACTTCTTGCTGTATTGGAGACGCTGGAAAGAAGAGCTTGCTTATTGCGTGAAAACAGAGTGTGTTTCATTGATGAGAACACTGGTCTAAATTTCACTTCAGAAACGGAGTTAATCCCCAGGATCTGTGTCTTCCTACAAGCAAGAGATCACTTCTGCTAAACCAAGTGAATTTTGGGCTCAAATGATATTTCACAGTTCAGCAACCCAACGCGATTCTCACAATTTACTAAAGAGCATTTATGTAAGAGGAGCTGTGGTTTGTATCAGTTTCATAAGACGAGATGAACTACATATGGTCCGTATGAGTAGGAAACACAGTTTTTTTTTTTATCTGGGCATGCTCTTGGTTCTTGCTGTATTGGAGATGCTGGAAAGAAGAGCTTGAATCTTGCGTGAAAACAGAGTGGGTTTCATGGATGAAAACACTGGTCTGAATTTCCCTTAAGAAACGGAGCTAAACCACATGATCTATGTCTTCCTACAAGCAAGAGTTCATTTCTGTTAAACCAAGTGAATTGGGGGCTCAATAGATTTTACACAGTTCTGGAATCCAACGAGATTCAAATTATTAACTAAAGAGCATTTATGTAAGAAAAGCTGTGGTTTGTATCAGTTTCATAAGCAGAGTTGAACTACATATGGTCCGTATGAGTAGAAAACACAGTTCTTTTTTTTTCTGGGCATGCTCATGGTTCTTACTGTATTGGAGACGCTGGAAAGAAGAGGATGCTTCTTGAGATAAATCAGAGTGTGATTCATGGATGAGAACACTGGTCTAAATTTCCCTTCAGAAACAGAGTTAAACCCCAGGATCTGTGTCTTCCTACAAGCAAGGTTTCATGTCTGTTAAACCAAGTGAATTTGGAGCTCAAATGATTTTACACAGTTCTGGAATCCAACGCGATTCAAATTATTAACTAAAGAACATTTATGTAAGAGGAGATGTGGTTTGTATCAGTTTCATAAGCAGAGTTGAACTACATATGGTCTGTATGAGTAGAAAACACAGTACTTTTTCTTTTCTGGGCATGCTCATGGTTCTTACTGTATTGGAGACGCTGGAAAGAAGAGGATGCTTCTTGAGATAAAACCGAGTCTGTTTCATGGATGAGAACACTGGTCTGAATTTCCCTTCAGAAATGGAGTTAAATCCCAGGATCTGTGTCTTCGTACAAGCAAGGTTTCATGTCTGTTAAACCAAGTGAATTTGGAGCTCAAATGATTTTACACAGTTCTGGTATCCAATGCGATTCAAATTATTAACTAAAGAGCATTTATGTAAGAGGAGCTGTGGTTTGAATCAGTTTCATAAGCAGAGTTGAACTACATATGGTCCGTATGAGTAGGAAACACAGTTCCCTTTTTTGGGCATGCTCATATTTCTTGCAGTATTGGATATGATGGAAAGAAGAGCTTGCTTCTTTCGTGAAAACAGAGTGTGTTCCATGGATGAGAACACTGGTCTGAATTTCCCTTCAGAAACGGAGTTAAACCCCAGTATCTTTGTCTTCCTACAAGCAAGAGTTCATTTCTGGTAAACCCAGTGAATTTTGGACCCAACTGATTTTACACAGTACACGAAACCAATGAGATTCTCACTATTAACTAAGAGCATTTATGTAAGAAGAGCTGTGGTTTGTATCAGTTTCATAAGCAGAGATAACTACATATGGTCCGGATGAGTAGGAAACACAATTTTTTTTATCTGGCATGCTCATGGTTCTTGCTGTATTGGAGAAGCTGGAGGGAAGAGCTTTCTTCTTGCGTGAAAACAGAGTGTGTTTCATGGATGGGAACACTAGTCTGAATTTCCCTTCAGAAACGGAGTTAAACCCCAGGATCTGTGTCTTCCTACAAGCAAGAATTCATTTCTCATAAACCAAGTGAATTTTGGGCTCAAATGATTATTCACCCTTCAACCACCCAACGCGATTCTCACAATTAACTAAAGAGCATTTATGTAAGAGGAGCTGTGGTTTGTATCACTTTCATAAGCAGCGTTGACCTACGCATGGTCATTATGAGTAGGAAACAAAGTTCTTTTATTCTGGGCATGCTCATGGTTCTGGCTGTACTGGAGACCCTGGAAAGAAGAGCTTGCTTCTTGCGTGAAAACAGAGTGTTTTTCATGGATGAGAACACTGGTCTGAATTTCCTTTCAGAAACAGAGTTAAAGCCCAAGATCTGTGTCTTCCTACAAGCAAGAGTTCATTTGTCGTAAACCAAGTGAATTTGGGGCTCAAATGATTATTCTTCGTTCAACAACCCAACTCGATTCTCATAATTAACTAAAGAGCATTTATGTAAGAGGAGCTGTGCTTTGTATCACTTTCATAAGCAGAGTTGACCTACATATGGTCATTATGAGTAGGAAACAAAGTTCTTTTTTTCTGGGCATGCTCATGGTTCTTGCTGTATTGGAGACGCTGCAAAGAAGAGCTTGCTTCTTGTGAGAAAACAGAGTGTGTTTCAGGGATGAGAACACTGGTCTGAATTTCCCTTCAGAAAGGGAGTTAATCCCCAGGGTCTGTGTCTTCCTACAAGCAAGAGATCATTTCTGCTAAACCAAGTGAATTTTGGGCTCAAATGATTTTTCACAGATCAACAACCAAACGCGATTCTCACAATTTACTAAAGAGCATTTATGCAGGAGGAGCTGTGGTTTGTATCAGTTTCATAAGCAGAATTGAACTGCATATGGTCTGTATGAGTGGGAAACACAGTTCTGTTTTTCTGGGCATGCCCGTATTTCTTGCTGTATTGGATACACTGGACACTAGAGCTTGTTTCTTGCGTTAAAACAGAGTGTGTTTCATGGATGAGAACACTGGTCTGAATTTCCATTCAGAAACGGAGTTAAACCCTAGGATCTGTGTCTCCTACAAGCAAGAGTCCATTTCTGGTAAACCCAGTGAATTTTGGGCTCAACTGATTTTACACAGTACAGGAAACCAACGAGATTCTCACTTTTAACTAAAGAGCATTTATGTAAGAGGAGCTGTGGTTTGTATTAGTTTCATAAGATGAGATGAACTACATATGTTCCTTATAAGTAGGGAACACAGTTTTTTTTATCTAGGCATGCTCATGGTTCTTGCTGTATTGGAGATGCTGGAAAGAAGAGCTTGAATCTTGAGTGAAAACAGAGTGGGTTTCATGGATGAGAACACTGGTCTGAATTTCTCTTTAGAAATGGAGCTAAACCACAGGATCTATGTCTTCCTACAAGCAAGAGTTTATTTCTGTTAAACCAAGTGAATTTGGGCCTCAAAAGATTTTACACAGTTCTGGAATCCAACGCGATTCAAATTATTAACTAAAGAACATTTATGTAAGAGGAGCTGTGGTTTGTATCAGTTTCATAAGCAGAGTTGAACTACATATGGTCCGTATGAGTCGAAAACACAGTTCTTTTTTTTTCTGGGCATGCACATGGTTCTTACTGTATTGGAGACGCTGGAAAGAAGAGGATGCTTCTTGAGATAAAACAGAGTGTGTTTCATGGATGAGAACACTGGTCTAAAATTCCCTTCATAAACTGAGTTAAACCCCATGATCTGTGTCTTCCTACAAGCAAGAGTTCATTTCTGGTAAAGCAAGTGAATTTTGGGCTCAAATGATTTTTCACAGTTCTGGTACCCAACTTGGTTCTCCCTATTAACTGAAGAGCATTTATGTAAGAGGAGCTGTGGTTTGTATCAGTTTCATAGGCAGAGATGAACTACATGTTGTCCGTATGAGTAGGAAACACAATTATTTTATCTCGGCATGCTCATGGTTCTTGCTGAATTGGAGACGCTGGAAAGAAGTGCTTGCTTCTTGCGTGAAAGCAGAGTGTATTTCGTGGATGAGAACACTGGTCTGAATTACCCTTCAGAAATGGAGATAAACCCCAGGGTCTGTGTCTTCCTACAATCAAGAGTTCATTTCTGGTAAACCAATTGAATTTTGTGCTCAAATGATTTTTCACAGTTCAACAACCCAACGCGATTCTCACAATTAACTAAACAGAATTTATGTATGAGGAGCTGTGGTTTGTATCATTTTCCTAAACAGAGTTGACCTACATAAGGTCATTATGTGTAGGAAACAAAGTTTTTTTTTCTGGGCATGGTCATGGTTCTTGCTGTATTGGAGACGCTGGAAAGAAGAGCTTGAATCTTGCGTGAAAACAGAGTGGGTTTCATGGATGAGAACACTGGTCTGAATTTCCCTTAAGAAACGGAGCTAAACCACAGGATCTATGTCTTCCTACAAGCAAGAGTTCATTTCTGTTAAACCAAGTGAATTAGGGGGTCAAATGATTTTACTCAGTTCTGGAATCCAACGCGATTCAAATTATTAACTAAAGATCTTTTATGAAAGAAGAGCTGTGGTTTGTGTCAGTTTCATAAGCAGAGTTGAACTACATATGGTCCGTATGAGTAGAAAACACAGTTCTATTTTTTCTGGGCATGCTCATGGTTCTTACTGTATTGGAGATGCTGGAAAGAAGAGGATGCTTCTTGAGATAAAACAGAGTGTGATTCATGGATGAGAACACTGGTCTAAATTTCCCTTCAGAAACAGAATTAAACCCCAGAATCTGTGTCTTCCTAAAAGCAAGAGTTCATTTCTGGTAAACCCAGTGAATTTTGGGCTCAACTGATTATACACAGTACACGAACCCAACGAGATTCTCACTATTAACTAAGGAGCATTTATGTAAGAGGAGCTGTGGTTTGTACCAGTTTCATAAGCAGAGATGAACTACATGTGGTCCGTATGTGTAGGAAACACAATTTTTTTTTATTCCGGCATGCTCATGGTTCTTGCTGTATTGGAGAAGCTGGAAAGAAGCGCTTTCTTCTAGCGTGAAAACAGAGTGTGTTTCATGGATGAGAACACCGGTCTGAATTTCCCTTCAGAAATGGAGTTAAACTCCAGGATCTGTGTCTTCCTACAAGCAAGAGTTCACTTCTGGTAAACCAAGTGAATTTGGGGATCAAAGGATTTTACACAGTCCTGTAACCCAACTTGGTTCTCCATATTAACTAAAGAGCATGTATGTAAGAGGAGCTGTGATTCGTATCAGTTTCATAAGCAGAGTTGACCTAATATGGTCATTATGAATAGGAAACAAAGTTCTTTTTATCTGGCCATGCTCATGGTTGTTGCTGTATTGGAGACGCTGGAAAGAAGAGCTTGCTTCTTGCGTGAAAGCAGAGTTTATTTCGTGGATGAGAACACTGGTCTGAATTTCCCTTCAGAATCGGAGATAAACCCCTACGGTCTGTGTCTTCCTACGAACAAGAGTTCATTTCTGGTAAACAGAGTGAATTTTGGGCTCCAATGATTTTTCACAGTTCAACAACCCAACGCGATTCTCACAATTTACTAAAGAGCATTTATGTAAGAGGAGCTGTGGTTTGTATCAGTTTCATAAGCAGAGTTGAACTACATGTGGTCCGCATGAGTTGGAAACACAGTTCTTTTTTTCTGAGCATGCTCATATTTCTTGCTGTATTGGAGACGCTGGAAAGAAGAGGTTGCTTCTTGCGTGAAAACAGAGCGTGTTTCATGGATGAGAACACTGGTCTGAATTTCCCTTCAGAAACGGTGTTAAACCCCAGGATCTGTGTCTTCCTACAAGCAAGAGTTCATTTCTGGTAAACCCAGTGAATTTTGGGCTCAAATGATTTTACACATTTCTGGAACCCAACTTGATTCCCCCTATTAACTAAAGAGCATTTATGTAAGAGGAGCTGTGGTTTGTATCAGTTTCATAAGCAGAGTTGAACTACATATGGTCATTATGAGTAGGAAACACAGTTCTTTTTTTCTGGGCATGCTCATGGTTCATGCTGATTTGGGGACGCTGGAAAGAAGTGCTTGCTTCTTGCGTGAAAATAGAGTGTGTTTCATGGATGAGAACCCTGCTCTGAATTTCCCTTCCGAAATGGAGTTAAACCACAGGATCTGTGTCTTCCTACAAGCAAGTGTTCATTTCTGGTAAACCAAGTGAATTTTTGGCTCAAATGATATTTCACAGTTCAACAACCCAACGCGATTCTCACAATAACTTAACAGCATTTATGTAAGAGGAGCTGTGGGTTGTAGCAATTCCATAAGCCGAATTGACCTGCATTTGGTCTGTATGAGGAGGTAACAGTTCTGTTTTTCTGGGCATGCTCATATTTCTTGCTGCATTGGAGACACTGGAAAGAAGATCTTGCTTCTTGAGTTAAAACATAGTGAGTTTCATGGATGAGAACATTGGTCTGAATTTCCCTTAAGAAACAGAATTAAAGCACAGGATCTGTGTATTCCTAGAAGCAAGAGTTCATTTCTGGTAAACCAAGTGAATTTTTGGCTCAAATGATTTTTCACAGTTCAACAACCCAACGCGATTCTCACAATTAACTAAACAGAATTTATGTAAGAGGAGCTGTGGTTTTTATCAACTTCATAAGCAGAATTGAACTGCATATGGTCTGTAGGAGTAGGAAACACAGTTCTGTTTTTCTGGGCATGCTCATATTTCTTGCTGTATTGGATACGCTGGAAAGAAGAGCTTGCTTCTTGCGTTAAAACAGTGTGTTTCATGGATGAGAACACTGGTCTGAATTTTCCTTCAGAAACGGAGTTAAACCCCAGGATCTGTGTCTCCCTACAAGCAAGAGTTCATGTCTGTTAAACCAAGTGAATTTGGGGCTCAAATGATTTTACACAGTTCTGGTATCCAACGCGATTCAAATTATTAACTAAAGAGCATTTATGTAAGAGGAGCTGTGGTTTGTATCAGTTTCATAAGCAGAGTTGAACTACATATGGTCCCTTTGAGTAGGAAACACAGTTCTTTTTTTCTGGGCATGCTCATGGTTCTTGCTGTATTGGAGACACTGGAAAGAAGATCTTGTTTCTTGAGTTAAAACAGAGTGTGTTTCATGGATGAAAACACTGGTCTGAATTTCGCTAAAGAAACAGTGATAAACAACAGGATCTGTGTATTCCTATAAGCAAGAGTTCATTTCCGGTAAACCAAGTGAATTTTGGCTCAAATGATTTTACACAGTTCACAAACCCAAATTGATTCTCCCTATTCACTAAAGAGCATTTATGTAAGAGGAGCTGTGGTTTGTATCAGTTTCATAAGCAGAGTTGAACTACATGTGGTCCGCATGAGTTGGAAACACAGTTCTTTTTTTCTGAGCATCTCATATTTCTTGCTGTATTGGAGACGCTGGAAAGAAGAGGTTGCTTCTTGCGTGAAAATAGAGCGTGTTTCATGGATGAGAACACTGGTTTGAATTTCCCTTCAGAAACGGTGTTAAACCCCAGGTTCTGTATCTTCCTACAAGCAAGAGTTCATTTCTGGTAAACACAGTGAATTTTGGGCTCAAATGATTTTACACAGTTCTGGAATCCAACGCGATTCAAATTATTAACTAAAGAGCATTTATGTAAGAAGAGCTGTGGTTTGTATCAGTTTCATAAGCAGAGTTGAACTACATATGGTCCGTATGAGTAGAAAACACAGTTCTTTTTTTTTTCTGGGCATGCTCATGGTTCTTACTGCATTGGAGATGCTGGAAAGAAGAGGATGCTTCTTGAGATAAAACAGAGTGTGATTCATTGATGAGAACACTGGTCTAAATTTCCCTTCAGAAACAGAGTTAAACCCCAGGATCTGTGTCTTCCTACAAGCAAGAGTTCATTTCTGGTAAAGCAAGTGAATTTTGGGCTCAAATGATTTTTCACAGTCTGGTACCCAACTTGGTTCTCCCTATTAACTGAAGAGCATTTATGTAAGAGGAGCTGTGATTCGTATCAGTTTCATAAGCAGAGTTGACCTAATATGGTCATTATGAGTAGGAAACAAAGTTCTTTTTATCTGGCCATGCTCATGGTTGTTGCTGTATTGGAGACGCTGGAAAGAAGAGCTTGCTTCTTGCGTGAAAGCAGAGTTTATTTCGTGGATGAGAACACTGGTCTGAATTTCCCTTCAGAAACGGAGATAAACCCCAGGGTCTGTGTCTTGCTAAAAGCAAGAGTTCATTTCTGGTAAACCAAGTGAATTTTGGGCTCCAATGATTTTTCACAGTTCAACAACCCAACGCGATTCTCACAATTTACTAAAGAGCATTTATGTAAGAGGAGCTGTGGTTTGTATCAGTTTCATAAGCAGAGTTGAACTACATGTGGTCCGTATGAGTAGGAAACACTGTTCTTTTTTTCTGGGCATGCTCATGGTTCTTGCTGTATTGGAGACACTGGAAAGAAGATCTTGCTTCTTGAGTTAAAACAGTGTGAGTTTCATGGATGAGAACACTGGCTGAATTTCCCTAAAGACACAGAATTAAACCACAGGATCTGTGTATTCCTACAAGCAAGAGTTCATTTCTGGTAAACCAAGTGAATTTTGGGCTCAAATGATTTTACTCAGTTCACGAAATCAACTTGATTCTCCCCATTGACTATAGAGCATTTATGTAAGAGGAGCTGTGATTTGTATCAGTTTCATAAGCAGAGTTGAACTACATGTGGTCCGCATGAGTAGGAAACACAGTTCTGTTTTTCTGGGCATGCTCTTGGTTCTTGCTGTATTGGAGATGCTGGAAAGAAGTGCTTGAATCTTGCGTGAAAACAGAGTGGGTTTCATGGATGAGAACACTGGTCTGAATTTCCCTTCAGAAACGGAGCTAAACCACAGGATCTATGTCTTCCTACAAGCAAGAGTTCATTTCTGTTAAACCAAGTGAATTAGGGGGTCAAATGGTTTTACACAGTTCTGGAATCCAACGCGATTCAAATTATTAACTAAAGAGCATTTATGTAAGAAGAGCTGTGGTTTGTATCAGTTTCATAAGCAGAGTTGAACTACATATGGTCCCTATGAGTAGAAAACACAGTTCTTTTTTTTATCTGGGTATGCTCATGGTTCTTACTGTATTGGAGACGCTGGAAAGAAGAGGATGCTTCTTGGGATAAAACAGAGTGTGTTTCATGGATGAGAACACTGGTCTGAATTTCCCTTCAGAAACGGAGATCAACCCCAGGATCTGTGTCTTCCTACAAGCAAGAGTTCATTTCCGGTAAACCAAGTGAATTTTGGGCTCAAAAGATTTTACACAGTTCATGATCCCAACTTGATTCTCCCTATTCACTAAAGAGCATTTATGTAAGAGAAGGAGTGGTTTGTATCAGTTTCATAAGCAGAGTTGAACTACATGTGGTCCGCATGAGTTGGAAACACAGTTCTTTTTTTCTGAGCATGCTCATATTTCTTGCTGTATTGGAGACGCTGGAAAGAAGAGGTTGCTTCTTGCGTGAAAACAGAGCGTGTTTCTTGGATGAGAACACTGGTCTGAATTTCCCTTCAGAAACGGAGATAAACCCCAGGGTCTGTGTCTTGCTAAAAGCAAGAGTTCATTTCTGGTAAACCAAGTGAATTTTGGGCTCCAATGATTTTTCACAGTTCAACAACCCAACGCGATTCTCACAATTTACTAAAGAGCATTTATGTAAGAGGAGCTGTGGTTTGTATCAGTTTCATAAGCAGAGTTGAACTACATGTGGTCCGTATGAGTAGGAAACACTGTTCTTTTTTTCTGGGCATGCTCATGGTTCTTGCTGTATTGGAGACACTGGAAAGAAGATCTTGCTTCTTGAGTTAAAACAGTGTGAGTTTCATGGATGAGAACACTGGCTGAATTTCCCTAAAGACACAGAATTAAACCACAGGATCTGTGTATTCCTACAAGCAAGAGTTCATTTCTGGTAAACCAAGTGAATTTTGGGCTCAAATGATTTTACTCAGTTCACGAAATCAACTTGATTCTCCCCATTGACTATAGAGCATTTATGTAAGAGGAGCTGTGATTTGTATCAGTTTCATAAGCAGAGTTGAACTACATGTGGTCCGCATGAGTAGGAAACACAGTTCTGTTTTTCTGGGCATGCTCTTGGTTCTTGCTGTATTGGAGATGCTGGAAAGAAGTGCTTGAATCTTGCGTGAAAACAGAGTGGGTTTCATGGATGAGAACACTGGTCTGAATTTCCCTTCAGAAACGGAGCTAAACCACAGGATCTATGTCTTTCTACAAGCAAGAGTTCATTTCTGTTAAACCAAGTGAATTAGGGGGTCAAATGGTTTTACACAGTTCTGGAATCCAACGCGATTCAAATTATTAACTAAAGAGCATTTATGTAAGAAGAGCTGTGGTTTGTATCAGTTTCATAAGCAGAGTTGAACTACATATGGTCCCTATGAGTAGAAAACACAGTTCTTTTTTTATCTGGGTATGCTCATGGTTCTTACTGTATTGGAGACGCTGGAAAGAAGAGGATGCTTCTTGGGATAAAACAGAGTGTGTTTCATGGAAGAGAACACTGGTCTGAATTTCCCTTCAGAAACGGAGATCAATCCCAGGATCTGTGTCTTCCTACAAGCAAGAGTTCATTTCCGGTAAACCAAGTGAATTTTGGGCTCAAAAGATTTTACACAGTTCATGATCCCAACTTGATTCTCCCTATTCACTAAAGAGCATTTATGTAAGAGAAGGAGTGGTTTGTATCAGTTTCATAAGCAGAGTTGAACTACATGTGGTCCGCATGAGTTGGAAACACAGTTCTTTTTTTCTGAGCATGCTCATATTTCTTGCTGTATTGGAGACGCTGGAAAGAAGAGGTTGCTTCTTGCGTGAAAACAGAGCGTGTTTCATGGATGAGAACACTGGTCTTAATTTCCCTTCAGAAACGGTGTTAAACCCCAGGATCTGTGTCTTCCTACAAGCAACAGTTCATTTCTGGTAAACCCAGTGAATTTTGGGCTCAAATGATTTTACACAGTCCTGTAACCCAAATTGGTTCTCCATATTAACTAAAGAGCATTTATGTAAGAGGAGCTGTGGTTTGTATCAGTTTCATAAGCAGAGTTGACCTAATATGGTCATTATGAGTAGGAAACAAAGTTCTTTTTATCTGGCCATGCTCATGGTTGTTGCTGTATTGGAGACGCTGGAAAGAAGAGCTTGCTTCTTGCGTGAAAGCAGAGTTTATTTCGTGGATGAGAAAACTGGTCTGAATTTCCCTTCAGAAACGGAGATACACCCCAGGGTCTGTGTCTTCCTACGAACAAGAGTTCATTTCTGGTAAAACAAGTGAATTTTGGGCTCCAATGATTTTTCACAGTTCAACAACCCAACGCGATTCTCACAATTTACTAAAGAGCATTTATGTAAGAGGAGCTGTGGTTTGTATCAGTTTCATAAGCAGAGTTGAACTACATGTGGTGCGTATGAGTAGGAAACACTGTTCTTATTTCTGGGCATGCTCATGGTTCTTGCTGTATTGGAGACACTGGAAAGAAGATCTTGCTTCTTGAGTTAAAACAGTGTGAGTTTCATGGATGAGAACACTGGCTGAATTTCCCTAAAGACACAGAATTAATCCACAGGATCTGTGTATTCCTACAAGCAAGAGTTCATTTCTGGTAAACCAAGTGAATTTTGGGCTCAAATGATTTTACTCAGTTCACGAAATCAACTTGATTCTCCCTATTGACTAAAGAGCATTTATGTAAGAGGAGCCGTGATTTGTATCAGTTTCATAAGCAGAGTTGAACTACATGTGGTCCGCATGAGTAGGAAACACAGTTCTGTTTTTCTGGGCATGCTCTTGGTTCTTGCTGTATTGGAGATGCTGGAAAGAAGAGCTTGAATCTTGCGTGATAACAGAGTGGCTTTCATGGATGAGAACACTGGTCTGAATTTCCCTTCAGAAACGGAGCTAAACCACAGGATCTATGTCTTCCTACAAGCAAGAGTTCATTTCTGTTAAACCAAGTGAATTAGGGGCTCAAATGATTTTACACAGTTCTGGAATCCAACGTGATTCAAATTATTAACTAAAGAGCATTTATGTAAGAAGAGCTGTGGTTTGTATCAGTTTCATAAGCAGAGTTGAACTACATATGGTCCGTATGAGTAGAAAACACAGTTCTTTTTTTTATCTGGGTATGCTCATGGTTCTTACTGTATTGGAGACGCTGGAAAGAAGAGGATGCTTCTTGGCATAAAACAGAGTGTGTTTCAAGGATGAGAACACTGGTCTGAATTTCCCTTCAGAAACGGAGATCAACCCCAGGATCTGTGTCTTCCTACAAGCAAGAGTTCATTTCTGGTAAACCCAGTGAATTTTGGGCTCAACTGATTTTACACAGTACTCGAACCCAACGAGATTCTCACTATTAACTAAGGAGCATTTATGTAAGATGAGCTGTGGTTTGTATCAGTTTCATAAGCAGAGATGAACTACACATGGTCCTTATGAGTAGGAAACACAGTTCATTTTTTCTGGGCATGTTCATGGTTCTTGCTGTATTGTAGATGCTGGAAAGGAGAGCTTGCTTCTTGCGTGAAAGCAGAGTGTATTTCGTGGATATGAACACTGGTCTGAATTTCCCTTCAGAAACGGAGTTAAACCCCAGGATCTGTGTCTTCCTACAAGCAAGAGTTCATGTCTGTTAAACCAAGTGAATTTGGGGCTCAAATGATTTTACACAGTTCTGGTATCCAACGTGATTGAAATTATTAACTAAAGAGCATTTATGTAAGACTAGCTGTGATTTTAATCAATTTCATAAGCAGAGTTGAACTACATATTTTCTGTATGATTAGGAAACACAGTTCTTTTTTTCTGGGCATGCTCATGGTTCTTGCTGTATGGGAGACACTGGAAAGAAGATCTTGTTTCTTGCGTTAAAACACAGTGAGTTTCATGGATGAAAACACTGGTCTGAATTTCCCTAAAGAAACAGAGATAAACCACAGGATCTGTGTATTCCTACAAGCAAGAGTTCATTTCCGGTAAACCGAGTGAATTTTGGGCTCAAATGATTTTACACAGTTCATGAACCCAACTTGATTCTCCCTATTCACTAAAGAGCATTTATGTAAGAGAAGGAGTGGTTTGTATCAGTTTCATAAGCAGAGTTGAACTAAATGTGGTCCGCATGAGTTGGAAACACAGTTCTTTTTTTCTGAGCATGCTCATATTTCTTGGTGTATTGGAGACGCTGGAAAGAAGAGGTTGCTTCTTGCGTGAAAACAGAGCGTGTTTCATGGATGAGAACACTGGTCTGAATTTCCCTTCAGAAACGGTGTTAAACCCCAGGATCTGTGTCTTCCTACAAGCAAGAGTTCATTTCTGGTAAACCCAGTGAATTTTGGGCTCAAATGATTTTACACATTTCTGGAACCCAACTTGATTCCCCCTATTAACTAAAGAGCATTTATGTAAGAGGAGCTGTGGTTTGTATCAGTTTCATAAGCAGAGTTGAACTACATATGGTCATTATGAGTAGGAAACACAGTTCTTTTTTTCTGGGCATGCTCATGGTTCATGCTGATTTGGGGACGCTGGAAAGAAGTGCTTGCTTCTTACGTGAAAATAGAGTGTGTTTCATGGATGATAACCTTGCTCTGAATTTCCCTTCAGAAATGGCGTTAAACCACAGGATCTGTGTCTTCCTACAAGCAAGTGTTCATTTCTGGTAAACCAAGTGAATTTTTGGCTCAAATGATTTTTCACAGTTCAACAACCCAACGCGATTATCACAATTAACTAAACAGCATTTATGTAAGAGGAGCTGTGGGTTGTAGCAATTCCATGAGCCGAATTGAACTGCATATGGTCTGTATGAGTAGGTAACACAGTTCTGTTTTTCTGGGCATGCTCATATTTCTTGCTGCATTGGAGACACTGGAAAGAAGATCTTGCTTCTTGAGTTAAAACAGAGTGAGTTTCATGGATGAGAACACTGGTCTGAATTTCCCTTAAGAAACAGAATTTAAGCACAGGATCTGTGTCTTCCTACAAGCAAGAGTTCATTTCTGGTAAACCAAGTGAATTTTTGGATCAAATGATTTTTCACAGTTCAACAACCCAACGCGATTCTCACAATTTACTAAAGAGCATTTAGGTAAGAGGAGCTGTGGTTTGTAACAATTTCATAAGCAGAATTGTACTACATTAGGTCCGGATGAGTAGGAAACACAGTTCTATTTTTGTGGGCATGCTCATGGTCCTTGCTGTATTGGAGGAACTGGAAAGAAGAAGATGCTTCTTGCATTATAACAGCATGTGTTTCATGGATGAGAACACTGGTCTGAATTTCCCTTCAGAATCGAGATAAACCACAGTATCAGTGTGTTCCTACAAGCAAGAGTTCCTTTCTGGTAAACCCAAAGAATTTTGGGCTCAAATGATTTTACACAGTTCACAAACCCAACGCGATTCTAACTATTAACTAAAGAGCATTTATGTAAGAGGAGCTGTGGTTTGTATCAGTTTCATAAGCAGAGTTGAACTAAATGTGGTCCGCATGAGTTGGAAACACAGTTCTTTTTTTCTGAGCATGCTCATATTTCTTGGTGTATTGGAGACGCTGGAAAGAAGAGGTTGCTTCTTGCGTGAAAACAGAGCGTGTTTCATGGATGAGAACACTGGTCTGAATTTCCCTTCAGAAACGGTGTTAAACCCCAGTATCTGTGTCTTCCTACAAGCAAGAGTTCATTTCTGGTAAACACAATGAATTTTGGTCTCAAATGATTTTAAACATTTCTGGAAACCAACTTGATTCCCCCTATTAACTAAAGAGCATTTATGTAAGAGGAGCTGTGGTTTGTATCAGTTTCATAAGCAGAGTTGAACTACATATGGTCATTATGAGTAGGAAACACAGTTCTTTTTTTTCTGGGCATGCTCATGGTTCTTGCTATATTGGAGAAGCCTGAAAGAAGAGCTTTCTTCTAGCGTGAAAACAAAGTGTGTTTCATGGATGAGAACACTGGTCTGAATTTCCCTTCAGAAATGGAGTTAAACTACAGGATCTGTGTCTTCCTACAAGCAAGAGTTCATTTCTAGTAAACCAAGTGAATTTTCGGATCAAATGATTATTCACAGTTCAACAACCCAACGTGATTCTCACAATTAACTAAAGAGAATTTATGTAAGAGGAGCAGTTGTTTGTATCAGTTTTATAAGCAGAGTTGAACTACACATGGTCCTTAAAAGTAGGAAACACAGTTCTTTTTTTCTGGGCATGTTCATTGTTCTTGCAGTATTGGAGATGCTGTAAAGAAGTGCTTGAATCTTGCGTGAAAACAGAGTGGGTTTCATGGATGAGAACACTTGTCTGAATTTCCCTTAAGAAACGCTGCTAAACCACAGGATCTATGTCTTCCTACAATCAAGAGTTCATTTCTGTTAAACCAAGTGAATTTGGGGCTCAAATGATATTACACAGTCCTGGAATCCAACGCGATTCAAATTATTATCTAAAGAGCATTTATGTAAGAGGAGATGTGGTTTAAATCAGTTTCATAAGCAGAGTCGAACTACATATGGTCCATATGAGTAGGAAACACAATTCTTTTTTTTCTGGGCATGCTCATGGTTCTTGCTGTATTGGACACACTGGAAAGAAGATCTTGCTTCTTGAGTTAAAACAGAGTGAGTTTCATGGATGAGAACCCTGATCTGAATTTCCATTAAGACACAGAGTTAAACAACCGGATCTGTGTATTCCTACAAGCTAGAGTTCATTTCTGGTGAACCAAGTGAATTTTTGGCTCAAATGATTTTTCACAGTTCACCACCCAACGCGATTCTCACAATTAACTAAACATCATTTATGTAAAAGGAGCTATGGGTTGTACCAATTCCATAAGCAGAATTGAACTTCATATGGTCTGTATGAGTAGGTAACACAGTTCTGTTTTTCTGGGCATGCTGACATTTCTTGCTGTATTGGAGACGCTGGAAAGAAGAGGTTGCTTCTTGCGTGAAAATAGAGTGTGTTTCATGGATGAGAACACTGGTCGGAATTTCCCTTCAGAAACGGAGTTAAACCCCAGGATCTGTGTCTTCCTACAAGCAAGAGTTAATTTCTGGTAAACCAAGTGAATTTGGGGATCAAATGATTTTACACAGTCCTGGAACCCAACTTGGTTCTCCATATTAACTAAAGAGCATTTATGTAAGAGGAGCTGTGGTTTGTATCAGTTTCATAAGCAGAGTTGACCTAATATGTTCATTATGAGTAGGAAACAAAGTTCTTTTTATCTGGCCATGCTCATGGTTCTTGCTTTATTGGAGACGCTGGAAAGAAGAGCTTGCTTCTTGCGTGAAAGCAGAGTGTATTTCGTGGATGAGAACACTGGTCTGAATTTCCCTTCAGAAACGGAGATCAACCCCAGGTTCTGTGTCTTCCTACAATCAAGAGTTCATTTCTGGTTAACCAATTGAATTATGGTCTCAAATGATTTTTCACAGTTCAACAACCGAACGCGAATGTCACAATTAACTAAACAGAATTTATGTAAGAGGAGCTGTGGTTTTTATCAACTTCATAAGCAGAATTGAACTGCACATGGTCTGTATGAGTAGGAAACACAGTTCTGTTTTTCTGGGCATGCTCATATTTCTTTCTGTATTGGATATACTGGAAAGAAGAGCTTGCTGCTTGCGTTAAAACAGAGTGTGTGTCATGTATGACAATACTGTTCTGGATTTCTCTTCAGAAACGGAGTTAAACCCCAGGATCTGTGTCTTCCTACAAGCAAGAGTTCATTTCTGGTAAACCCAGTTCATTTTGGACTCAACTGATTATACACAGTACATGAACCCAACGAGATTCTCACTATTAACTAAAGAGCATTCATGTAAGAGGAGCTGTCGTTTGTATCAGTTTCATAAGCAGAGATGGACTACAGATGGTCCGTATGAGTAGGAAACACAGTTCTTTTTTTCTGGGCATGGTCATGGTTCTTGTTGTATTGGAGACACTGGAAAGAAGAGCTTGCTTCTTGAGTTAAAACAGAGTGAATTTCATGGATGAGAACACTGTTCTGAATTTCCCTAAAGAAACACAGTTAAACCCCAGTATCTGTGTCTTCCTACAAACAAGGGTTAATTTCTGATAAACCCACAGAATGTTGGGCTCAAATGATTTTAAACACTTCTGGAACCCAACTTTATTCTCCCTATTAACCAAAGAGCATTTAGGTAAGAGGAGCTGTGGTTTTTATCAGTTTCATAAGCAGAGTTGTAATATATAAGGTCCGAATGAGTAGGAAACACAATTCTTTTTTTCTGGGCATGCTCATTGTGCTTGCTGAATTGGAGATGCTGGAAAGAAGAGCTTGCTTCTTGCTTGAAAACAGAGTGTGTTTCATAGATGAGAACACTGGTTTGAATTTCTCTTCAAAAACGGAGTTAAACCCCAGGATCTGTGTCTTCCTACAAGCAAGAGTTCATTTCTGGTAAAGCAAGTGATTTTTGGGCTCAAATGATTATTCACAGTTCTGGAACCCAACTTGCTTCTCCTTATTAACTAAAGAGCATTTATGTGAGAGGAGCTGTGGTTTGTAACAATTTCATAAGCAGAATTGTACTACATGAGGTCCGTATGAGTAGGAAACACAGTTCTATTTTTGTGGGCATGCTCATGGTTCTTGCTGTATTGGAGGAACTGGAAAGAAGAAGATGCTTCTTGCATTATAACAGCATGTGTTTCATGGATGAGAACACTGGTATGAATTTCCCTTCAGAATCAGAGATAAACCACAGTATCAGTGTGTTCCTACAAGCAAGAGTTCCTTTCTGGTAAACCCAAAGAATTTTGGGCTCAAATGATTTTACACAGTTCACGAACCCAACGCGATTCTAACTATTAACTAAAGAGCATTTATGTAAGAGGAGTTGTGGTTTGTATCAGTTTCATAAAAAGAGTTGAACTACATGTGGTCCGAATGAGTACGAAACATAGTTCTTTTTTTCTGTGCATGCTCATATTTCTTGCTGTATTGGAGATGCTGGAAAGAAGAGGTTGTTTCTTGCGTGAAAACAGAGTGTGTTTCATTGATGAGAACACTGGTCTGAATTTCCCTTCAGAAACAGAGTTAAACCCTGGATATGTGTATTCCTACAAGCAAGAGTTCATTTCTGGTAAAGCAAGTGAATTTTGGGCTCAAATGAAGTTTCACAGTTCTGGAACCCAACTTGGTTCTCCCTATTAACTAAAGAGCATTTATGTAGGAGGAGCTGTGGTTTGTATCAGTTTCATGAGCAGAGTTGACCTACATATGGTCATTATGTGTAGGAAACAAAGTTCTTTTATTCTGGGCATGCTCATGGTTCTTGCTGTACTGGAGACGCTGGAAAGAAGAGCTTGCTTCTTGCGTGAAAACAAAGTGTGTTTCATGGATGAGAACACTGGTCTGAATTTCCCTTCAGAAACGGAGTTAAACCCCAGGATCTGTGTCTTCCTACAAGCAAGAGTCCATTTCTGGTAAACCCAGAGAATTTTGGGCTCAACTGATTTTACACAGTACACGAAACCAAAGAGATTCTCACTATTAACTAAAGAGCATTTATGTAAGAGGAGCTGTGGTTTGTATCAGTGTCATAAGCGGAGATGAACTACATATGGTCCGTATGAGTAGGAAACACAGTTTTTTTTTTATCTGGGCATGCTCATGGTTCTTGCTGTATTGGAGATGCTGAAAAGATGAGCTTGAATCTTGCGAGAAAACAGAGTGGGTTTCATGGATGAGAACACTGGTCTGAATTTCCCTTAAGAAACGGAGCTAAACCACAGGAAATGTGTCTTCCTACAAGCAAGAGTTCATTTCTGGTAAAGCAAATGAATTTTGGGCTCAAATGATTTTTCACAGTTCTGGAACCCAACATGGTTCTCCCTATTAACTAAAGAGGATTAATGTAAGAGGAGCTGTGGTTTGTATCAGTTTCATAAGCAGAGTTGACCTACATATGGTCATTATGAGTAGGAAACAATGTTCTTTTTTTCTGGGCATGATCATGGTTCTTGCTGTACTGGAGACGCTGGAAAGAATAGCTTGCTTCTTGCGTGAAAACAGAGTGTGTTTCATGGATGAGAACAGTGGTCTGAATTTCCCTTCAGAAACAGAGTTAAAGCCAGGATCTGAGTCTTCCTACAAGCAAGAGTTCCTTTTTCGTAAACCAAGTGAATTTTGGGCTCAAATGATTATTCACCGTTCAACAACCGAACGCGATTCTCACTATTAACTAAAGAGCATTTATGTAAGAGGAGCTGTGGTTTGTATCCGTTTCAGAAGCAGAGATGAACTAGATATGTTCCGTGTGTGCAGGAAACACAGTTCTTTTGTTCTGAGCACACTCAGGTTTCACGCCTTATTACAGACTCCAGAAAGCAAGAGCGTGCTTCTTGCTCTAAAGCATATTGTGTTTCATGGTTGAGAACTGTGCTGTGTGTTTTCCTTCAGAAATGGAGTGAAATGCCAGGCTCTGTGTCTTCCTAAAATCAAGACTTCGTTTCAGGTAAACGCAGTCACTTTTCAGCTCAAAGGAAGCTACATCGTTCACGAAGCTCACACGTATCTTGAAATGAAATAGAAAGCATTGGATATTAGAAGACCTGTGGTTTGTATCAGTTTGCTAAACAGAGTTGAACTAGAAATGGTGGTCCATGTGTGTGAAATACAGTTCTTTTGTTCTGAGCTCACTCACGTTTCCCTCTATGTTAGAGACTCTAGAAAGCAAGAGCATGCTTCTTGCTATAAAGCAGAGTGTGTTTCATGGATGAGAACTGTGCTGTGTGTTTCCCTTCATAAACGGAGTTAAATGCCAGGCTCTGTGTCTTCCTACAAGCAAGATTTCGTTTCAGGTAAATGCAGTCACATTGCAGCTCAACCTAAGCTACATCGTTCACGAAGCTCACACGTTTCTCGCTCTTAACTGAAAAGCATTGGATGTTAGAGGACGTGTGGTTTGTATCAGTTTCAGAAGCAGAGTTGAACTAGATATGGTCCGTGTGTGTAGGAAACACAATTCATTTGTTCTGAGATCACTCACGTTTCCCTCTGAATTAGAGACTCTAGAAATCAAGAGCTTGCTTCTTGCTCTAAACAAGAGTGTGTTTCATAGATGAGAACTGTCATGTGTGTTTCCCTTCAGAAACGGAGTGAAATGCCAGGCTCTGTGTCTCTCTACAAGCAAGACTTCGTTTTAGGTAAACACAGTCACTTTTCATCTCAAAGGAAGCTACATCGTTCACGAAGCTCATAAGTTTCTCGCTCTTAACTGAAAAGCATTCGATGTTAGAGGACCTGTGCTTTGTATTAGTTTCAGAAGCAGAGTTGAACTAGATATGGTCAGTGTGTGCACGAAACTCAGTACTTTTTTTCTGAGCACACTCACGTTTCCTGCCTTAGAGACTCCAGAAAGCAAGTGTGTGCTTCTTGTTCTAAAGCAGAGTGTGTTTCATGGATGAGAACTGTGCTGTGTGTTTCCCTTCAGAATCGGAGTTAAATGCCAGGCTCTGTGTCTTCCTACAAGCAAGACTTCGTTTCAGGTAAACACAGTCACTTTTCAGCTCAAAGGAAGCTACATCATTCACGAAGCTCACAGGTTTCTCGCTCTTATGTGAAAAGCATTGGATGTTAGAGGATCTGTGGTTTGTATCAGTTTCAGAAGCAGAGTTGAACTAGATATAGTCGTTGAGTGTAGGAAACACAGTTCATTTTTCTGAGCACAATCACGTTTCCAGACTAATTATTTCCCAGAAAGCAATAGCGTGCTTCTTGCTCTAAAGCAGAGTGTGCTTCATGGAAGAGAACTGTGCTGTGTATTTCCCTTTAGAAACGGAGTGAAATGCCAGGCTCTGTGTCTTCCTACAAGCAAGAATTTGTTTCAGGTAAGGGCAGTCACTTTTGTGCTCAAATGAAGCTACATTGTTCACGAAGCTCACACGTTTCTCGCTCTTAACTGAAAAGCATTGGATGTTAGAGGACCTGTGGTTTGTATCAGTATCCGAAGCAGAGTTGAACTAGAAATGGTGGTCCGTGTGTGTAGGAAATACACTTCTTTTGTCCTGAGCACACTCAACTTTCCCTCTGTATTAGAGACTCTAGAAAGCAAGAGCGTGCTTCTTGCTATAAATCAGAGTGTGTTTCATGGATGAGAACTGTGCTGTGTGTTTCCCTACAGAAACAGAGTTGAATGCCAGGCTCTGTGTCTTTATAAAAGCAAGAGTTCGTTTCAGGAAACGCAGTCACTTTTCACCTCAAAGGAAGCTACATCATTCACGAAGCTCACAGGTTTCTCGCTCTTAAGTGAAAAGCATTGGATGTTAGATTATCTGTGGTTTGTATCAGTTTCAGAAGCAGAGTTGAACTAGATATAGTCCGTGTGTGTAGGAAACACAGTTCTTTTGTTCTGAGCACACTCATGTTTCACGTCTTATAGAGCCTCGGAACGTAGGAGCGTGCTTCTTGCTCTAAAGCAGAGTGTGTTTCATGGATGAGAACAGTGCTGTGTGTTTCTCTTCAGATACGGAGTGAAATGCCTGGCTCAGTGTCTTCCTACAAGCAAGACTGCTTTTCTAGTAAACGCAGTCACTTTTCAGCTCATACTAAGCTATATGGTTCACGAAGCTCACACGTTTCTCGCTCTGAACTGAAAAGCATTGGATGTTAGAGGACCAGTGGTTTTTATCATTTTCAGAAGCAGAGTTGAAATATAAATGGTCCGTGTGTGTAGGAAACACAGTTCATTTTTTCTGAGCACACTCACATTTCCCGCCTTATTAGAGACTATAGAAAGCAAGAGCGTGCTTCGTGCTCTAAAGCAGAGTGTGTTTTACGGATGATAACTCTGCTATGTGTTTCCCTTCAGAAAAGGAGTTAAATGCCAGGCTCTCTGACATCCTACAAGAAAGACTTCGTTTTAGGTAATCGCAGTCACTTTTCAGCTCAAACGAAGCTACATCGTTCATGAGGCTGGCACGATTCTCGCTCTTAAGTGAAAAACATTGGATGTTAGAGGACCTGTCATTTGTATCAGTTTCAGAAGCAGAGTTGAACTACATATGGTCCGTGTGTGTAGGAAACACAGTTCTTTTGTTCTGAGCACACTCACGTTTCCCGCCATATTAGAGACTCCAGAAAGCAAGAGCGTGCTTCTTGCTCTAAAGCAGACTGTGTTTCATGGATGAGAACTGTGCTGTGTGTTTCTCTTCAGAAACGGAGTGAAATGCCAGGCTCTGTGTCTTCCTACAAGCAAGACTTCGTTTCAGGTAAACGCAGCAACTTTTCAGCTCAAAGGAAGCTACATCGTTGACAAAGCTCACACGTATCTCGGTCTGAAGTAAAAAGCATTGGATGTTAGAAGACCTGTGTTTTGTATCAGTTTGCTAAGCAGAGTTGAACTAGAAATGGTGGTCCGTGTGTGTAGGAAATACACTTCTTTTGTTCGGAGCACACTCACGTTTTCCTCTGTATTAGAGACTCTAGAAAGCAAGAGCGTGCTTCTTGCTATAAAGCAGAGTGTGTTTCATGGATGAGAACTGTGCTGGGTGTTTCCCTACAGAAACAGAGTTGAATGCCAGGCTCTGTGTCTTTCTAAAAGCAAGACTTCGTTTCAGGAAACACAGTCACTTTTCAGCTCAAAGGAAGCTACATCATTCACGAAGCTCACAGGTTCCTCGCTCTTTAGTGAAAAGCATTGGATGTTAGAGGTTCTGTGGTTTGTATCAGTTTCAGAAGCAGAGTTGAACTAGATATGGTCCGTGTGTGTAGGTAACACAGTTATTGTGTTCTGAGCACACTCACGTTTCACACCTTATTAGAGCCACAGAAAGCAAGTGCGTGCTTCTTGCTCTAAAGCAGAGTGCGTTTCATGGATGAGAACTGTGCTGTGTATTTCCCTTTAGAAATGGAGTTAAATGCCAGGCTCTGTGTCTTCCTAAAAGCAAGACTTTGTTTCAGGTAAGGGCAGTCACTTTTCGGCTCAAATGAAGCTACATTGTTCACGAAGCTCACACGTTTCTCGCTCTTAACTGAAAAGCATTGGATGTTAGAGGACCTGTGGTTTGTATCAGTTTCCGAAGCAGAGTTGAACTAGAAATGGTGGTCCGTGTGTGTAGGAAATACAGTTCTTTTGTTGTGAGCACACTCACGTTTCCCTCTGTATTAGACACTCTAGAAAGCAAGAGCGTGCTTCTTGCGACAAAACAGAGCGTGTTTCATCAATGAGAACTGTGCTTTGTTTTTCCCTACAGAAACGGAGTTCAATGCCAGGCTCTGTGTCTTTCTAAAAGCAAGACTTCGTTTCAGGAAACACAGTCACTTTTCAGCTCAAACGAAGCTACATCATTCACGAAGCTCACACATATCTCGATTTGAAGTAGAAAGCATTGGATGTTAGAAGACCTGTGGTTTGTATCAGTTTGCTAAGCAAAGTTGAAATAGAAATGGTGGTCCGTGTGTAGGAAATTCAGTTCTTTTGTTCTGAGCACACTCATGTTTCCCTCTGTATTAGACTCTCTAGAAATCAAGAGCGTGCTTCTTGCGATAAAGCAGAGTGTGTTTCATCGATGAGAACTGTGCTGTGTGTTTCCCTACAGAAATGTAGTTAAATGCCAGGTTCTGTGTCTTTCTACAAGCAAGACTTCGTTTCAGGTAAACACAGTCACTTTTCAGCTCAAAGGAAGCTACATCGTTCACGACGCTCACACGTTTCTCTCTGTTAACTGTAAAGCATTGGATGTTAGAGGACCTGTGGTTTGTATCAGTTTGCTAAGCAAAGTTGAACTAGAAATGGTGGTCCGTGTGTAGGAAATTCAGTTCTTTTGTTCTGAGCACACTCATGTTTCCCTCTGTATTAGAGACTCTAGAAAGCAAGAGCGTACTTCTTGCTTTAAAGCAGAGTGTGTTTCGTAGATGAGAACTGTGATGTGTGTTTCCCTTCAGAAACGGAGTTAAGTGCCAGGCTCTGTGTCTTTCTACAAGCAACACTTCATTTCAGGTAAACGCAGTCACTTTTCAGCTCAAAGGAAGCTACATTGTTCACGAAGCTAACACGTATCTCCATCTGAAATAAAATGCATTGGATGTTAGAGGTCGTGTGTTTTGTATCAGTTTCAGAAGAAGAGTTGAACAACATATGGTCTGTGTGTGGGGGAAACAGAGTTCTTTTGTTCTGAGCACACTCACGTTTCCCTCTGTATTAGACTCTCTAGAAAGTAAGAGCGTACTTCTTGCTTTAAAGCACAGTGTGTTTAGTAGATGAGAACTGTGCTGTGTGTTTCCCTACAGAAACGTAGTTAAATGCCAGGTTCTGTGTCTTTCTACAAGCAGGACTTCGTTTCAGGTAAACACAGTCACTTTTCAGCTCAAAGGAAGCTACATCGTTCACGACGCTCACACGTTTCTCTCTGTTAACTGTAAAGCATTGGATGTTAGATGACCTGTGGTTTGTATCAGTTTGAGAAGCAGAGTTGAACTAGATATGGCCCATGTGTGTAGGAAACACAGTTCTTTTGTTCTGAGCACACTCACGTTTCCTGCCTTATTAGAGACTCCAGAAAGCAAGAGCGTGATTCTTGCTCTAAAGCAGATTGTATTTCACGGTTGAGAACTGTTCTGTGTGTTTCTCTTCAGAAACGGAGTGAAATGCCAGGCTCTGTGTCTTCCTACAAGCAAGACTTCATTTCAGGTAAACGCAGTCACTTTTCAGCTCAAACCTAGCTACATCGTTCACGAAGCTCACAAGTTTCTCGCTCTTAACTGAAAAGCATTGGATGTTAGAGGACCTGTGGTTTGTATCAGTTTCTGAAGCAGAGTTGAACTAGAAATGATGGTCCGTGTGTGTAGGAAATACAGATCTTTTGTTTGGAGCACACTCACGTTTCCCTCTGTATTAGACTCTCGAGAAAGCAAGAGCATGCTTCTTGCTCTAAAGCAGATTGTGTTTCATGGATGAAAACTGTGCTCTGTGTTTCCCTTCTGATAAGGTGTTAAATGCCAGGCTCTGTGTCTTCCTACATGCAAGACTTCGTTTCAGGTAAATCAGTCACTTTTCAGCTCAAAGGAAGCTACATCATTCACCAAGCTCACATGTATCTCGATCTGAAGTAAAAAGCATTGGATTTTAGAGGACGTGTGGTTTGTATCAGTTTCAGAAGAAGAGTTGAACAAGATATGGTCCGTGTGTGTAGGAAACACAGTTCAATTTTTGTGAGCACACTCACATTTCCAGACTAATTATTTCCCAGAAAGCATAGCGTGCTTCTTGCTCTAAAGCAGAGTGTGCTTCATGGATGAGAACTGTGCTGTGTATTTCCCTTTAGAAATGGAGTGAAATGCCAGGCTCTGTGTCTTCCTAAAAGCAAGACTTTGTTTCAGGTAAAGGCAGTCTCTTTTCTGCTCCAATGAAGCTACATTGTTCACGAAGCTCACCCGTTTCTCGCTCTTAACTGAAAAGCATTGGATGTTAGAGGACCTGTGGTTTGTATCAGTTTCCGAAGCAGAGTTGAACTAGAAATGATGGTCCATGTGTGTAGGAAATACAGTTCTTTTGTTTGGAGCACACTCACGTTTCCCTCTGTATTAGACTCTCAAGAAAGCAAGAGCATGCTTCTTGCTCTAAAGCAGATTGTGTTTCATGGATGAGAACTGTGATGTGTGTTTCCCTTCAGAAACGGAGTTAAATGCCAGGCTCTGTGTCTTTCTACAAGCAAGACTTCGTTTCAGGTAAACGCAGTCACTTTTCAGCTCAAAGGAAGCTACATTGTTCACGAAGCTAACACGTATCTACATCTGAAATAAAAAGCATTGGATGTTAGAGGTCGTGTGGTTTGTATCAGTTTCAGAAGAGTTGAACAACCTATGGTCTGTGTGTGGGGGAAACACAGTTCTTTTGTTCTGAGCACACTCACATTTCCCTCTGTATTAGACTCTCTAGAAAGCAAGAGCGTGCTTCTTGCGATAAAGCAGATTGTGTTTCATGGATGAGAACTGTGATGTGTGTTTCCCTTCAGAAACGGAGTGAAATGCCAGGCTCTGTGTCTTCCTACAAGCAAGACTTTGTTTCAGGTAAGGGCAGTCACTTTTCTGCTCAAATGAAGCTACATTGTTCACGAAGCTCACACGTTTCTCGCTCTTAATTGAAAAGCATTGGATGTTAGAGGACCTGTGGTTTGTATCAGTTTCCGAAGCAGAGTTGAACTAGAAATGGTGGTCCGTGTGTGTAGGAAATACAGTTCTTTTGTTCTGAGCACACTCACGTTTCCCTCTGTATTAGACACTCTAGAAAGCAAGAGCGTGCTTCTTGAGATAAAGGAGAGTGTGTTTCATCGATGAGAACTGTGCATTGTGTTTCCCTACAGAAACGTAGTTAAATGCCACTCTCTGTGTCTTTCTAAAAGCAAGACTTCATTTCAGGAAACGCAGTCATTTTTCAGCTCAAACAAAGCTACATCATTCACGAAGCTCACATGTATCTCGATCTGAAGTGAAAAGCATTGGATGTTAGAAGACCTGTGGTTTGTATCAGTTTGCTAAGCAAAGTTGAACTAGAAATGGTGGTCCTTGTGTGTAGGAAATACAGTTCTTTTGTTCTGAGCACACTCACGTTTACCTCTTTATTAGAGACTCTAGAAAGCAAGAGCGTGCTTCTTGCTATAAAGCAGAGTGTGTTTCATGGATGAGAACTGTGCTGTGTGTTTCCCTACAGAAATGGCATTAAATGCCAGGCTCTGTGTCTTTCTACCAGCAAGACTTCGTTTCATGTAAACGCAGTCACTTTCCAGCTCAAAGGAAGCTACATCGTTCACGAAGCTTGCGCGTTTCTTGCTCTTAAGTGAAAAACATTGGATGTTTGAGGACCATCGTTTTTTATCAGTTTCAGAAGCAGAGTTGAACTAGATATGGTCGGTGTGTGTAGGAAACACAGATCTTTTGTTCTGAGCACACTCACGTTTCCCGACTTATTAGAGACTCTAGAAAGCAAGAGCGTGCTTCTTGCTCTAAAGCAGAGTGTGTTTCATGGATGAGAACTGTGCTCTGTGTTTCCCTTCAGAAACGGAGTGAAATGCCAGGCTCTGTGTCTTCCTACAAGCAAGACTTCGTTTCACGTAAACACAGTAACTTTTCATCACAAAGGAAGCTTCTTCAGTCACGAAGCTCACTCGTATCTCGATCTGAAGTAAAAAGCATTGCATGTTAGAAGACCTGTGGTTTGTATCAGTTTGCTGAGCAGAGTTGAACTAGAAATGGTGGTCTGTGTGTGTAGGCAACACAGTTCTTTTGTTCTGAGCACACTGACGTTTCCTGACTTAGAGACTCCAGAAAGCAAGTGTGTGCTTCTTGCTCTAAAGCACAGTGTGTTTCATGGATGAGAACTGTGCTGTGTGTTTTTTCCTTCTGATACGGAGTGAAATGCCAGGCTCTGTGTCTTCCTACATGCAAGACTTCATTTCAGGTAATCGCAGTCACTTCAGCTCAAAGGAAGCTACATCGTTCACGACGCTCACACATTTCTCTCTGTTAACTGTAAAGCATTGGATGTTAGAGGACTTGTGGTTTGTATCAGTTTGAGAAGCAGAGTTGAACTAGATATGGCCCATGTGTTTAGGAAACACAGTTCTTTTGTTCTGAGCACACTCACGTTTCCCGCCTTATTAGAGACTCCAGAAAGCAAGAGCGTGATTCTTGCTCTAAAGCAGATTGTATTTCACGGTTGAGAACTATTCTGTGTGTTTCTCTTCAGAAACGGAGTGAAATGCCAGGCTCTGTGTCTTCCTACAAGCAAGACTTCATTTCAGGTAAACGCAGTCACTTTTCAGCTCAAACCTAGCTACATCGTTCACGAAGCTCACAAGTTTCTCGCTCTTAACTGAAAAGCATTGGATGTTAGAGGACCTGTGGTTTGTATCAGATTCCGAAGCAGAGTTGAACTAGAAATGATGGTCCGTGTGTGTAGGAAATACAGTTCTTTTGTTCAGAGCACACTCACGTTTCCCTCTGTATTAGACTCTCGAGAAAGCAAGAGCATGCTTCTTGCTCTAATGCAGATTGTGTTTCATGGATGAGAACTGTGCTGTGTGTTTCCCTTCAGAAACGGATTGAAATGCCAGGCTCTGTATCTTCCTACAAGCTAGACTTCGTTTCTGGAAATTGCAGTCACTTTCCAGCTCAAAGGAAGCTACATCATTCACGAAGTTCGCACGTTTCTCGCTCTTAAGTGAAATACATTGGATGTTTGAGGACCTGTGGTTTTTATCAGTTTCAGAAGCAGAGTTGAACTAGATATGGTCGGTGTGTGTAGGAAACACAGATCTTTTGTTCAGAGCACACTCACGTTTCCCGACTTATTAGAGACTCTAGAAAGCAAGAGCGTGCTGCTTGCTCTAAAGCTAAGTGTGTATCATGGATGAAAACTGTGCTCTGTGTTTCCCTTCTGATACGGTGTGAAATGCCAGGCTCTGTGTCTTCCTACATGCAAGACTTCGTTTCAGGTAAACGCAGTCACTTTTCAGCTCAAAGGAAGCTACATCATTCACCAAGCTCACATGTATCTCGATCTGAAGTAAAAAGCATTGGATTTTAGAGGACATGTGGTTTGTATCAGTTTCAGAAAAGAGTTGAACAAGATATAGTCCGTGTTTGTAGGAAACACAGTTCAATTTTTGTGAGCACACTCACATTTCCAGACTAATTATTTCCCAGAAAGCATAGCGTGCTTCTTGCTCTAAAGCAGAGTGTGCTTCATGGATGAGAACTGTGCTGTGTATTTCCCTTCAGAAACGGAGTGAAATGCCAGGCTCTGTGTATTCCTAAAAGCAAGACTTTGTTTCAGGTAAGGGCAGTCACTTTTCTGCTCAAATGAAGCTACATTGTTCACGAAGCTCACACGTTTCTCGCTCTTAACTAAAAAGCATTGGATGTTAGAGGACCTGTGGTTTGTATCAGTTTCCCAAGCAGAGTGAACTAGAAATGGTGGTCCGTGTGTGTAGGAAATACAGTTCTTTTGTTCTGAGCACACTCACGTTTCCCTCTGTATTAGACACTCTAGAAAGCAAGAGCGTGCTTCTTGCGACAAAACACAGCGTGTTTCATCAATGAGAACTGTGCTTTGTTTTTCCCTACAGAAACGGAGTTAAATGCCAGGCTCTGTGTCTTTCTAAAAGCAAGACTTCGTTTCAGGAAACGCAGTCACTTTCCAGCTCAAAGGAAGCTACATCGTTCACGAAGCTCGCACGTTTCTCGCTCTTAAGTGAAAACATTGGAATTTTGAGGACCTTCGTTTTTTATCAGTTTCAGAAGCAGAGTTGAACTAGATATGGTTGGTGTGTGTAGGAAAAAGAGATCTTTTGTTCTGAGCACACTCACGTTTCCTGACTTATTATAGACTCTAGAAAGCAAGAGCGTGCTTCTTGCTCTAAAGCAGAGTGTGTTTCATGGATGAGAACTGTGCTCTGTGTATTCCTTCAGAAACGGAGTGAAATGCCAGGCTCTGTGTCTTCCTACAAGCAAGACTTCGTTTCAGGTAAACGCAGTCACTTTCTAGCTCCAAGGAAGCAACATCGTTCACGACGCTCGCACGTTTCTCGCTCTTAAGTGAAAAACATTAGATGTTTGAGGACCTGTATTTTGTATCAGTTTCAGAAGCAGAGTTGAACTAGAAATGGTGGTCCGTGTGTCTAGGAAATACAGTTCTTTCGTTCTTAGCTCACTCATGTTCCCCGCTTTAGTACTTACTCCAGAAAGCAAGAGCGTGCTTCTTGCTCTAAAGCGGAATGTTTTTCATGGTTGAGAACTTTGTTGTGTGTTTCCCTTCAGATACAGAGTGAAATGCCAGGCTCTGTGTTTTCCTACATGCAAGACTTCGTTTCAGGTAATCGCAGTCACTTTGCAGCTCAAAGGAAGCTACATCGTATACGACGCTCACAAGTTTCTCTCTGTTAACTGTAAAGCATTGGATATTAGAGGACCTGTGGTTTGTATCAGTTTGAGAAGCAGAGTTGAACTAGATATAGCCCATGTGTGTAGGAAACACAGTTCTTTTGTTCTGAGCACACTCACATTTCCCGCCTTATTAGAGACTCCAGAAAGCAAGAGCGTGATTCTTGCTCTAAAGCAGATTGTATTTCACAGTTGAGAACTGTTCTCTGTGTTTCTCTTCAGAAACGGAGTGAAACGCCAGGCTCTGTGTCTTCCTACAAGCAAGACTTCATTTCAGGTAAACGCAGTCACTTTTCAGCTCAAACCTAGCTACATCGTTCACGAAGATCACAAGTTTCTCGCTCTTAACTGAAAAGCATTGGATGTTAGAGGACCTGTGGTTTGTATAAGTTTCCGAAGCAGAGTTGAACTAGAAATGATGGTCCATGTGTGTAGGAAATACAGTTCTTTTGTTTGGAGCACACTCACGTTTCCCTCTGTATTACACACTCTAGAAAGCAAGAGCATGCTTCTTGCGATAAAGCAGAGTGTGTTTCATCGATGAGAACTGTGCATTGTGTTTCCCTACAGAAACGGAGGTAAATGCCAGGCTCTGTGTCTTTCTAAAAGCAAGACTTCGTTTCAGGAAATGCAGTCACTTTTCAGCTCAAAAGAAGCTACATCATTCACGAAGCTCACAGGTATCTCGATCTGAAGTAAAAAGCATTGGATGTTAGAAGACCTGTGGTTTGTATCAGTTTGCTAAGCAAAGTTGAACTAGAAATGGTGGTCCGTGTGTGTAGGAAATACAGTTCTTTTGTTCTGAGCACACTCACGTTTCCCTCTTTATTAGAGACTCTAGAAAGCAAGAGCGTGCTTCTTGCTATAAAGCAGAGTGTGTTTCATGGATGAGAACTGTGGTGTGTGTTTCCCTACAGAAATGGCGTTAAATGCCAGGTTCTGTGTCTTTCTACAAGCAAGACTTCGTTTCATGTAAACGCAGTCACTTTCCAGCTCAAAGGAAGCTACATCGTTCACGAAGCTTGCGCGTTTCTCGCTCTTAAGTGAAAAACATTAGATGTTTAAGGACCTGTATTTTGTATCAGTTTCAGAAGCAGAGTTGAACTAGAAATGGTGGTCCGTGTGTGTAGGAAATACAGTTCTTTCGTTCTTAGTTCACTCATGTTCCCCGCTTTAGTACATACTCCAGAAAGCAAGAGCGTGCTTCTTGCTCTAAAGCAGAGTGTTTCATGGTTGAGAACTTTGTTGTGTGTTTCCCTTCAGATACGGAGTGAAATGCCAGGCTCTGTGTTTTCCTACATGCAAGACTTCGTTTCAGGTAATCGCAGTCACTTTGCAGCTCAAAGGAAGCTACATCGTTCACGACGCTCACAAGTTTCTCTCTGTTAACTGTAAAGCATTGGATAATAGAGGACCTGTGGTTTGTATCAGTTTGAGAAGCAGAGTTGAACTAGATATAGCCCATGTGTGTAGGAAACACAGTTCTTTTGTTCTGAGAACACTCACATTTCCCGCCTTATTAGAGACTCCAGAAAGCAAGAGCGTGATTCTTGCACTAAAGCAGATTGTATTTCACAGTTGAGAACTGTTCTCTGTGTTTCTCTTCAGAAACGGAGTGAAATGCCAGGCTCTGTGTCTTCCTACAAGCAAGACTTCATTTCAGGTAAACGCAGTCACTTTTCAGCTCAAACCTAGCTACATCGTTCACGAAGCTCACAAGTTTCTCGCACTTAACTGAAAAGCATTGGATGTTAGAGGACCTGTGGTTTGTATCAGTTTCCGAAGCAGAGTTGAACTAGAAATGATGGTCCATGTGTGTAGGAAATACAGTTCTTTTGTTTGGAGCACACTCACGTTTCCCTCTGTATTACACACTCTAGAAAGCAAGAGCATGCTTCTTGCAATAAAGCAGATTGTGTTTCATCGATGAGAACTGTGCATTGTGTTTCCCTACAGAAACGGAGGTAAATGCCAGGCTCTGTGTCTTTCTAAAAGCAAGACTTCGTTTCAGGAAATGCAGTCACTTTTCAGCTCAAAAGAAGCTACATCATTCACGAAGCTCACACGTATCTCGATCTGAAGTAAAAAGCATTGGATGTTAGAAGACCTGTGGTTTGTATCAGTTTGCTAAGCAAAGTTGAACTAGAAATGGTGGTCCGTGTGTGTAGGAAATACAGTTCTTTTGTTCTGAGCACACTCACGTTTACCTCTTTATTAGAGACTCTAGAAAGCAAGAGCGTGCTTCTTGCTATAAAGCAGAGTGTGTTTCATGGAGGAGAACTGTGGTGTGTGTTTCCCTACAGAAATGGCGTTAAATGCCAGGTTCTGTGTCTTTCTACAAGCAAGACTTCGTTTCATGTAAACGCAGTCACTTTCCAGCTCAAAGGAAGCTACATCGTTCACGAAGCTCGCGCATTTCTCGCTCTTAAGTGAAAAACATTGGATGTTTGAGGACCATCGGTTTTTATCAGTTTCAGAAGCAGAGTTGAACTAGATATGGTCGGTGTGTGTAGGAAACACAGATCTTTTGTTCTGAGCACACTCACGTTTCCCGACTTATTAGAGACTCTAAAAAGCAAGAGTGTGCTTCTTGCTCTAAAGCAGAATGTGTTTCATGGATGAGAACTGTGCTCTGTATTTCCCTTCAGAAACGGAGTGAAATGCCAGGCTCTGTCTTCCTACAAGCAAGACTTCGTTTCATGTAAACACAGTCACTTTTCAGCTCAAAGGAAGCTTCATTGTTCTCGAAGCTCACTCGTATTTCGATCTGAAGTAAAAAGCATTGCATGTTAGAAGACCTGTGGTTTGTATCAGTTTGCTGAGCAGAGTTGAACTATAAATGGTGGTCTGTGTGTGGAGGAAACACAGGTCTTTTGTTCTGAGCACACTGACGTTTCCTGCCTTAGAGACTCCAGAAAGCAAGTGTGTGCTTCTTGCTCTAAAGCAGATTGTGTTTCATGGATGAGAACTGTGCTGTGTGTTTCCCTTCAGAAACGGAGTGAAATGCCAGGCTCTGTGTCTTCCTACAAGCAAGACTTTGTTTCACGTAAGGGCAGTCACTTTTCTGCTCAGATGAAGCTACATTGTTCACGAAGCTCACACGTTTCTCGCTCTTAACTGAAAAGCATTGGATGTTAGAGGACCTGTGGTTTGTATCAGTTTCCGAAGCAGAGTTGAACTAGAAATGGTGGTCCGTGTGTGTAGGAAATACAGTTCTTTTGTTCTGAGCACACTCACGTTTCCCTCTGTATTAGACACTCTAGAAAGCAAGAGCGTGCTTCTTGCGATAAAGCAGAGTGTGTTTCATGGTTGAGAACTGTGCTCTGTGTTTCCCTTCAGAAACGGAGTGAAATGCCAGGCTCTGTGTCTTCCTACAAGCAAGACTTCGTTTCGGGTAAACACAGTCACTTTTCAGCTCAAAGGAAGCTTCATCGTTCACGAAGCTCACTCGTATCTCGATCTGAAGTAAAAAGCATTGCATGTTAGAAGACCTGTGGTTTGTATCAGTTTGCTGAGCAGAGTTGAACTAGAAATGGTGGTCTGAGTGTGTAGGCAACACAGTTCTTTTGTTCTGAGCACACTGACGTTTCCTGCCTTAGAGACTCCAGAAAGCAAGTGTGTGCTTCTTGCTCTAAAGCAGAGTGTGTTTCATGGATGAGAACTGTGCTGTGTGTTTTTTCCTTCTGATACGGAGTGAAATGCCAGGCTCTGTGTCTTCCTACACGCAAGACTTCTTTTCAGGTAAACGCAGTCACTTTCCAGCTCAAAGGAAGCAACATCGTTCACGAAACTTGCATGTTTCTCGCTCTCAAGTGAAAACATTGGATGTTTGAGGACCTTCGTTTTTTATCAGTTTCAGAAGCAGAGTTGAACTAGATATGGCCGGTGTGTGTAGGAAACACAGATCTTTTGTTCTGAGCACACTCACGTTTCCTGACTTATTATAGACTCTAGAAAGCAAGAGCGTGCTTCTTGCTCTAAAGCAGAGTGTGTTTCATGGATGAGAACTGTGCTCTGTGTTTCCCTTCAGAAACGGAGTGAAATGCCAGGCTCTGTGTCTTCCTACAAGCAAGACTTCGTTTCAGGTAAACACAGTCACTTTCTAGCTCAAAGGAAGCAACATCATTCACAACGCTCGCACGTTTCTCGCTCTTAAGTGAAAAACATTAGATGTTTGAGGACCTGTATTTTGTATCAGTTTCAGAAGCAGAGTTGAACTAGAAATGGTGGTCCGTGTGTGTAGGAAATACAGTTCTTTTGTTCTGAGCTCACTCACGTTCCCCGCTTTAGTACAGACTCCAGAAAGCAAGAGCGTGCTTCTTGTTCTAAAGCGGAATGTGTTTCATGGTTGAGAACTTTGCTGTGTGTTACCCTTCAGATACGGAGTGAAATGCCAGGCTCTGTGTTTTCCTACATGCAAGAGTTCGTTTCAGGTAATCGCAGTCACTTTGCAGCTCAAAGGAAGCTACATCGTTCACGATGTTCAAACGTTTCTTTCTGTTAACTGTAAAGCATTGGATGTTAGAGGACCTGTGGTTTGTATCAGTTTGAGAAGCAGAGTTGAACTAGATATGGCCCATGTGTGTAGGAAACACAGTTCTTTTGTTCTGAGCACACTCACGTTTCCCGCCTTATTAGAGACTCCAGAAAGCAAGAGTTTGATTCTTGCTCTAAAGCAGATTGTATTTCACGGTTGAGAACTGTTCTGTGTGTTTCTCTTCAGAAACGGAGTGAAATGCCAGGCTCTGTGTCTTCCTACAAGCAAGACTTCATTTCAGGTAAACGCAGTCACTTTTCAGCTCAAACCTAGCTACATCATTCACGAAGCTCACAAGTTTCTCGCTCTTAACTGAAAAGCATTGGATGTTAGAGGTCCTGTGGTTTGTATCAGTTTCCGAAGCAGAGTTGAACTAGAAATGATGGTCCGTGTGTGTAGGAAATACAGTTCTTTTGTTTGGAGCACACTCACGTTTCCCTCTGTATTAGACTCTCGAGAAAGCAAGAGCATGCTTCTTGCTCTAAAGCAGATTGTGTTTCATGGATGAGAACTGTGCTGTGTGTTTCCCTTCAGAAACGGAGTGAAATGCCAGGCTCTGTGTCTTCCTACAAGCAAGACTTTGTTTCAGGTAAGGGCAGTCACTTTTCTGCTCAAATGAAGCTACATTGTTCACGAAGCTCACACGTTTCTCGCTCTTAACTGAAAAGCATTGGATGTTAGAGGACCTGTGGTTTGTATCAGTTTCCGAAGCAGAGTTGAACTAGAAATGGTGGTCCGTGTGTGTAGGAAATACAGTTCTTTTGTTCTGAGCACACTCACGTTTCCCTCTGTATTAGACACTCTAGAAAGCAAGAGCGTGCTTCTTGCGATAAAGCAGAGTGTGTTTCATCGATGAGAACTGTGCATTGTGTTTCCCTACAGAAACGGAGGTAAATGCCAGGCTCTGTGTCTTTCTAAAAGCAAGACTTTGTTTCAGGAAACGCAGTCACTTTTCAGCTCAAAAGAAGCTACATCATTCACGAAGCTCTCACGTATCTCGATCTGAAGTGAAAATCATTGGATGTTAGAAGACCTGTGGTTTGTATCAGTTTGCTAAGCAAAGTTGAACTAGAAATGGTGGTCCGTGTGTGTAGGAAATACAGTTCTTTTGATCTGAGCACACTCACGTTTCCCTCTTTATTAGAGACTCTAGAAAGCAAGAGCGTACTTCTTGCTATAAAGCAGAGTGTGTTTCATGGATGAGAACTGTGCTGTGTGTTTCCCTACAGAAATGGCGTTAAATGCCAGGCTCTGTGTCTTTCTACAAGCAAGACTTCGTTTCATGTAAACGCAGTCACTTTCCAGCTCAAAGGAAGCTACATCGTTCACGAAGCTCGCGCGTTTCTCGCTCATAAGTGAAAAACATTGGATGTTTGAGGACCATCTGTTTTTATCAGTTTCAGAAGCAGAGTTGAACTAGATATGGTCGGTGTGTGTAGGAAACACAGATCTTTTGTTCTGAGCACACTCACGTTTCCCGACTTATTAGAGACTCTAGAAAGCAAGAGCGTGCTTCTTGCTCTAAAGCAGAGTGTGTTTCATGGATTAGAACTGTGCTCTGTGTTTCCCTTCAGAAACGGAGTGAAATGCCAGGCTCTGTGTCTTCCTACAAGCAAGACTTCGTTTCAGGTAAACACAGTCACTTTTCAGCTCAAAGGAAGCTTCATTGTTCACGAAGCTCACTCGTATCTCGATCTGAAGTAAAAAACATTAGATGTTTGAGGACCTGTATTTTGTATCAGTTTCAGAAGCAGAGTTGAACTAGAAATGGTGGTCCGTGTGTGTAGGAAATACAGTTCTTTTGTTCTGAGCACACTCACGTTTCCCTCTTTATTAGAGACTCTAGAAAGCAAGAGCTTGCTTCTTGCTATAAAGCAGAGTGTGTTTCATGGATGAGAACTGTGCTGTGTGTTTGCCTACAGAAATGGCTTTAAATGCCAGGTTCTGTGTCTTTCTACAAGCAAGACTTCGTTTCATGTAAACACAGTCACTTTCCAGCTCAAAGTAAGCTACATAGTTCACGAAGCTCGCACGTTTCTCGCTCTTAAGTGAAAACATTGGATGTTTGAGGACCTTCGTTTTTTATCAGTTTCAGAAGCAGTGTTGAACTAGATATGGCCGGTGTGTGTAGGAAACACAGATCTTTTGTTCTGAGCACACTCACGTTTCCTGACTTATTATAGACTCTAGAAAGCAAGAGCGTGCTTCTTGCTCTAAAGCAGAGTGTGTTTCATGGATGAGAACTGTGCTGTGTGTTTCCCTACAGAAATGGCTTTATATTCCAGCTTCTGTGTCTTTCTACAAGCAAGACTTCGTTTCATGTAAACGCAGTCACTTTCCAGCTCAAAGGAAGCTACATAGTTCACGAAGCTCGAACGTTTCTCGCTCTTAAGTGAAAACATTGGATGTTTGAGGACCTTCGTTTTTTATCAGTTTCAGAAGCAGTGTTGAACTAGATATGGCCGGTGTGTGTAGGAAACACAGATCTTTTGTTCTGAGCACACTCACGTTTCCTGACTTATTATAGACTCTAGAAAGCAAGAGCGTTCTTCTTGCTCTAAAGCAGAGTGTGTTTCATGGATGAGAACTGTGCTGTGTGTTTCCCTACAGAAATGGCTTTATATTCCAGCTTCTGTGTCTTTCTACAAGCAAGACTTCGTTTCATGTAAACGCAGTCACTTTCCAGCTCAAAGGAAGCTACATAGTTCACGAAGCTCGCACGTTTCTCGCTCTTAAGTGAAAACATTGGATGTTTGAGGACCTTCGTTTTTTATCAGTTTCAGAAGCAGTGTTGAACTAGATATGGCCGGTGTGTGTAGGAAACACAGATCTTTTGTTCTGAGCACACTCACGTTTCCTGACTTATTATAGACTCTAGAAAGCAAGAGCGTGCTTCTTGCTCTAAAGCAGAGTGTGTTTCATGGATGAGAACTGTGCTGTGTGTTTTTTCCTTCTGATACGGAGTGAAATGCCAGGCTCTGTGTCTTCCTACACGCAAGACTTCATTTCAGGTAAACGCAGTCACTTTCCAGCTCAAAGGAAGCAACATCGTTCAGGACGCTCGCACGTTTCTCGCTCTTAAGTGCAAAACATTAGATGTTTGAGGACCTGTATTTTGTTTCAGTTTCAGAAGCAGAGTTGAACTAGAAATGGTGGTCCGTGTGTGTAGGATATACAGTTCTTTTGTTCTGAGCTCAATCACGTTCCCCACCTTAGTACAGACTCCAGAAAGCAAGAGCGTGCTTCTTGCTCTAAAGCGGATTGTGTTTCATGGTTGAGAACTGTGCTGTGTGTTTCTCTTAAGAAACGGAGTGAAATGCCAGGCTCTGTGTTTTCCTACATGCAAGACTTCTTTTCAGGTAATCGCAGTCACTTTTCAGCTCAAAGGAAGCTACATCGTTCACGATGCTCACACGTTTCTCTCTGTTAACTGTAAAGTATTGGATGTTAGAGGACCTGTGGTTTGTATCAGTTTGAGAAGCAGAGTTGAACTAGATATGGCCCATGTGTGTAGGAAACACAGTTCTTTTGTTCTGAGCACACTCACGTTTCCCGCCTTATTGGAGACTCCAGAAAGCAAGAGCGTGATTCTTGCTCTAAAGCAGATTGTATTTCACGGTTGATAACTGTTCTGTGTGTTTCTCTTCAGAAACGGAGTGAAATGCCAGGCTCTGTGTCTTCCTACAAGCAAGACTTCATTTCAGGTAAGGACAGTCACTTTTCTGCTCAAACCTAGCTACATCATTCACGAAGCTCACAAGTTTCTCGCTCTTAACTGAAAAGCATTGGATGTTAGAGGACCTGTGGTTTGTATCAGTTTCCGAAGCAAAGTTGAACTAGAAATGGCGGTCCGTGTGTGTAGGAAATACAGTTCTTTTGTTCTGAGCACACTCACGTTTCCCTCTTTATTAGAGACTCTAGAAAGCAAGAGCGTGCTTCTTGCTATAAAGCAGAGTGTGTTTCATGGATGAGAACTGTGCTGTGTGTTTCCCTACAGAAATGGCTTTAAATGCCAGGCTCTGTGTCTTTCTAAAAGCAAGACTTCGTTTCATGTAAACGCAGTCACTTTCTACCTCAAAGGAAGCTACATCGTTCACGAAGCTAGCGCGTTTCTTGCTCTTAAGTGAAAAACATTGGATGTTTGAGGACCATCGGTTTTTATCAGTTTCAGAAGCAGAGTTGAACTAGATATGGTCGGTGTGTGTAGGAAACACAGATCTTTTGTTCTGAGCACATTCAAGTTTCCCGACTTATTAGAGACTCTAGAAAGCAAGAGCGTGCTTCTTGCGATAAAACAGAGCGTGTTTCATCAATGAGAACTGTGCTTTGTTTTTCCCTACAGAAACGGAGTTAAATGCCAGGCTCTGTGTCTTTCTAAAAGCAAGACTTCGTTTCAGGAAACGCAGTCACTTTTCAGCTCAAACGAAGCTATACCATTCACAAAGCTCACATGTATCTCGATCTGAAGAAAAAGCATTGGATGTTAGAAGACCTGTGGTTTGTATCAGTTTGCTAAGCAAAGTTGAACTAGAAATGGTGGTCTGTGTGTGTAGGAAATTCAGTTCTTTTGTTCTGAGCACACTCATGTTTCCCTCTGTATTAGAGACAATAGAAAGCAAGAGCATACTTCTTGCTTTAAAGCAGAGTGTGTTTCCTAGATGAGAACTGTGATGTGTGTTTCCCTTCAGAAACGGAGTTAAATGCCAGGCTCTGTGTCTTTCTACAAGCAAGACTTCGTTTCATGTAAACGCAGTCACTTTCCAGCTCAAAGGAAGCTACATCGTTCACGAAGCTCGCGCGTTTCTCGCTCATAAGTGAAAAACATTGGATGTTTGAGGACCATCTGTTTTTATCAGTTTCAGAAGCAGAGTTGAACTAGATATGGTCGGTGTGTGTAGGAAACACAGATCTTTTGTTCTGAGCACACTCACGTTTCCCGACTTATTAGAGACTCTAGAAAGCAAGAGCGTGCTTCTTGCTCTAAAGCAGAGTGTGTTTCATGGATTAGAACTGTGCTCTGTGTTTCCCTTCAGAAACGGAGTGAAATGCCAGGCTCTGTGTCTTCCTACAAGCAAGACTTCGTTTCAGGTAAACACAGTCACTTTTCAGCTCAAAGGAAGCTTCATTGTTCACGAAGCTCACTCGTATCTCGATCTGAAGTAAAAAACATTAGATGTTTGAGGACCTGTATTTTGTATCAGTTTCAGAAGCAGAGTTGAACTAGAAATGGTGGTCCGTGTGTGTAGGAAATACAGTTCTTTTGTTCTGAGCACACTCACGTTTCCCTCTTTATTAGAGACTCTAGAAAGCAAGAGCTTGCTTCTTGCTATAAAGCAGAGTGTGTTTCATGGATGAGAACTGTGCTGTGTGTTTGCCTACAGAAATGGCTTTAAATGCCAGGTTCTGTGTCTTTCTACAAGCAAGACTTCGTTTCATGTAAACACAGTCACTTTCCAGCTCAAAGTAAGCTACATAGTTCACGAAGCTCGCACGTTTCTCGCTCTTAAGTGAAAACATTGGATGTTTGAGGACCTTCGTTTTTTATCAGTTTCAGAAGCAGTGTTGAACTAGATATGGCCGGTGTGTGTAGGAAACACAGATCTTTTGTTCTGAGCACACTCACGTTTCCTGACTTATTATAGACTCTAGAAAGCAAGAGCGTGCTTCTTGCTCTAAAGCAGAGTGTGTTTCATGGATGAGAACTGTGCTGTGTGTTTCCCTACAGAAATGGCTTTATATTCCAGCTTCTGTGTCTTTCTACAAGCAAGACTTCGTTTCATGTAAACGCAGTCACTTTCCAGCTCAAAGGAAGCTACATAGTTCACGAAGCTCGAACGTTTCTCGCTCTTAAGTGAAAACATTGGATGTTTGAGGACCTTCGTTTTTTATCAGTTTCAGAAGCAGTGTTGAACTAGATATGGCCGGTGTGTGTAGGAAACACAGATCTTTTGTTCTGAGCACACTCACGTTTCCTGACTTATTATAGACTCTAGAAAGCAAGAGCGTTCTTCTTGCTCTAAAGCAGAGTGTGTTTCATGGATGAGAACTGTGCTGTGTGTTTCCCTACAGAAATGGCTTTATATTCCAGCTTCTGTGTCTTTCTACAAGCAAGACTTCGTTTCATGTAAACGCAGTCACTTTCCAGCTCAAAGGAAGCTACATAGTTCACGAAGCTCGCACGTTTCTCGCTCTTAAGTGAAAACATTGGATGTTTGAGGACCTTCGTTTTTTATCAGTTTCAGAAGCAGTGTTGAACTAGATATGGCCGGTGTGTGTAGGAAACACAGATCTTTTGTTCTGAGCACACTCACGTTTCCTGACTTATTATAGACTCTAGAAAGCAAGAGCGTGCTTCTTGCTCTAAAGCAGAGTGTGTTTCATGGATGAGAACTGTGCTGTGTGTTTTTTCCTTCTGATACGGAGTGAAATGCCAGGCTCTGTGTCTTCCTACACGCAAGACTTCATTTCAGGTAAACGCAGTCACTTTCCAGCTCAAAGGAAGCAACATCGTTCAGGACGCTCGCACGTTTCTCGCTCTTAAGTGCAAAACATTAGATGTTTGAGGACCTGTATTTTGTTTCAGTTTCAGAAGCAGAGTTGAACTAGAAATGGTGGTCCGTGTGTGTAGGATATACAGTTCTTTTGTTCTGAGCTCAATCACGTTCCCCACCTTAGTACAGACTCCAGAAAGCAAGAGCGTGCTTCTTGCTCTAAAGCGGATTGTGTTTCATGGTTGAGAACTGTGCTGTGTGTTTCTCTTAAGAAACGGAGTGAAATGCCAGGCTCTGTGTTTTCCTACATGCAAGACTTCTTTTCAGGTAATCGCAGTCACTTTTCAGCTCAAAGGAAGCTACATCGTTCACGATGCTCACACGTTTCTCTCTGTTAACTGTAAAGTATTGGATGTTAGAGGACCTGTGGTTTGTATCAGTTTGAGAAGCAGAGTTGAACTAGATATGGCCCATGTGTGTAGGAAACACAGTTCTTTTGTTCTGAGCACACTCACGTTTCCCGCCTTATTGGAGACTCCAGAAAGCAAGAGCGTGATTCTTGCTCTAAAGCAGATTGTATTTCACGGTTGATAACTGTTCTGTGTGTTTCTCTTCAGAAACGGAGTGAAATGCCAGGCTCTGTGTCTTCCTACAAGCAAGACTTCATTTCAGGTAAGGACAGTCACTTTTCTGCTCAAACCTAGCTACATCATTCACGAAGCTCACAAGTTTCTCGCTCTTAACTGAAAAGCATTGGATGTTAGAGGACCTGTGGTTTGTATCAGTTTCCGAAGCAAAGTTGAACTAGAAATGGCGGTCCGTGTGTGTAGGAAATACAGTTCTTTTGTTCTGAGCACACTCACGTTTCCCTCTTTATTAGAGACTCTAGAAAGCAAGAGCGTGCTTCTTGCTATAAAGCAGAGTGTGTTTCATGGATGAGAACTGTGCTGTGTGTTTCCCTACAGAAATGGCTTTAAATGCCAGGCTCTGTGTCTTTCTAAAAGCAAGACTTCGTTTCATGTAAACGCAGTCACTTTCTACCTCAAAGGAAGCTACATCGTTCACGAAGCTAGCGCGTTTCTTGCTCTTAAGTGAAAAACATTGGATGTTTGAGGACCATCGGTTTTTATCAGTTTCAGAAGCAGAGTTGAACTAGATATGGTCGGTGTGTGTAGGAAACACAGATCTTTTGTTCTGAGCACATTCAAGTTTCCCGACTTATTAGAGACTCTAGAAAGCAAGAGCGTGCTTCTTGCGATAAAACAGAGCGTGTTTCATCAATGAGAACTGTGCTTTGTTTTTCCCTACAGAAACGGAGTTAAATGCCAGGCTCTGTGTCTTTCTAAAAGCAAGACTTCGTTTCAGGAAACGCAGTCACTTTTCAGCTCAAACGAAGCTATACCATTCACAAAGCTCACATGTATCTCGATCTGAAGAAAAAGCATTGGATGTTAGAAGACCTGTGGTTTGTATCAGTTTGCTAAGCAAAGTTGAACTAGAAATGGTGGTCTGTGTGTGTAGGAAATTCAGTTCTTTTGTTCTGAGCACACTCATGTTTCCCTCTGTATTAGAGACAATAGAAAGCAAGAGCATACTTCTTGGTTTAAAGCAGAGTGTGTTTCCTAGATGAGAACTGTGATGTGTGTTTCCCTTCAGAAACGGAGTTAAATGCCAGGCTCTGTGTCTTTCTACAAGCAAGACTTCGTTTCAGGTAAACACAGTCACTTTTCAGCTGAAAGGAAGCTACATTGTTCACGAAGCTAACACGTATCTCCATCTGAAATAAAAAGCATTGGATGTTAGAAGACCTGTGGTTTGTATCAGTTTCAGAAGCAGAGTTGAACTAGAAATGGTGGTCCGTGTGTGTAGGAAATACAGTTCTTTTGTTCTGAGCTCACTCACGTTCCCCGCCTTAGTACAGACTCTAGAAAGCTAGAGCATGATTCTTGCTCTAAAGCGGATTGTGTTTCATGGTTGAGAACTGTGCTGTGTGTTTCCCTTCAGATACGGAGTGAAATGCCAGGCTCTGTGTTTTCCTACATGCAAGACTTCGTTTGAGGTAATCGCAGTCACTTTTCAGCTCAATGGAAGCTACATCGTTCACGATGCTCACACCTTTGTCTCTGTTAACTGTAAAGCATTGGATGTTAGAGTACCTGTGGTTTGTATCAGTTTGAGAAGCAGAGTTGAACTAGATATGGCCCATGTGTGTAGGAAACACAGTTCGTTTGTTCTGAGCACACTCACGTTTCCCTCTGTATTAGAGACTCCAGAAAGCAAGAGCGTGATTCTTGCTTTAAAGCAGATTGTGTTTCATGGATGAGAACTGTGCTGTGTGTTTCCCTTCAGAAACGGAGTGAAATGCCAGGCTCTGTGTCTTCCTACAAGGAAGACTTTGTTTCAGGTAAGGGCAGTCACTTTTCTGCTCAAATGAAGCTACATTGTTCACGAAGCTCACAAGTTTCTCGCTCTTAACTGAAAAGCATTGGATGTTAGAGGACCTGTGGTTTGTATCAGTTTCCGAAGCAGAGTTGAACTAGAAATGGTGGTCCGTGTGTGTAGGAAATACAGTTCTTTTGTTCTGAGCACACTCACGTTTCCCTCTGTATTAGTCACTCTAGAAAGCAAGAGCGTGCTTCTTGCGATAAAGCAGAGTGTGTTTCATCGATGAGAACTGTGCATTGTGTTTCCCTACAGAAACGGAGGTAAATGCCAAGCCCGTGTCTTTCTAAAAGCAAGACTTCGTTTCAGGAAACACAGTCACTTTTCAGCTCAAAAGAAGCTACATCATTCACTAAGCTCACACGTATCTCGATCTGAAGTGAAAAGCATTGGATGTTAGAAGACCTGTGGTTTGTATCAGTTTGTTAAGCAAAGTTGAAGTAGAAATGGTGGTCCGTGTGTGTAGGAAATACAGTTCTTTTGTTCTGAGCACACTCACGTTTCCCTCTTTATTAGAGACTCTAGAAAGCAAGAGCTTGCTTCTTGCTATAAAGCAGAGTGTGTTTCATGGATGAGAACTGTGCTGTGTGTTTCCCTACAGAAACGGATTTAAATGCCAGGCTCTGTGTCTTTCTACAAGCAAGACTTCGTTTCATGTAAACACAGTCACTTTCCAGCTCAAAGGAAGCTACATCGTTCACGAAGCTCGCACGTTTCTCGCTCTCAAGTGAAAACATTGGATGTTTGAGGACCTTCGTTTTTTATCAGTTTCAGAAGCAGAGTTGAACTAGATATGGCCGGTGTGTGTAGGAAACACAGATCTTTTGTTCTGAGCACACTCACGTTTCCTGACTTATTATAGACTCTAGAAAGCAAGAGCGTGCTTCTTGCTCTAAAGCGGAATGTGTTTCATGGTTGAGAACTTTGCTGTGTGTTTCCCTTCAGAAACGGAGTGAAATGCCAGGCTCTGTGTCTTCCTACAAGGAAGACTTCGTTTCAGGTAAACACAGTCACTTTTCAGCTCAAAGGAAGCTTCATTGTTCACGAAGCTCACTCGTATCTCGATCTGAAGTAAAAAGCATTGCATGTTAGAAGACCTGTGGTTTGTATCAGTTTGCTGAGCAGAGTTGAACTAGAAATGGTGGTCTGAGTGTGTAGGCAACACAGTTCTTTTGTTCTGAGCACACTGATGTTTCCTGCCTTAGAGACTCCAGAAAGCAAATGTGTGCTTCTTGCTCTAAAGCAGAGTGTGTTTCATGGATGAGAAATGTGCTGTGTGTTTCCCTTCAGAAACGGAGTGAAATGCCAGGCTCTGTGTCTTCCTACAAGCAAGACTTTGTTTCAGGTAAGGGCAGTCACTTTTCTGCTCAGATGAAGCTACATTGTTCACGAAGCTCACACGTTTCTCGCTTTTAACTGAAAAGCCTTGGATGTTAGAGGACCTGTGGTTTGTATCAGTTTCCAAAGCAGAGTTGAACTAGAAATGGTGGTCCGTGTGTGTAGGAAATACAGTTCTTTTGTTCTGAGCACACTCATGTTTCCCTCTGTATTAGAGACTCTAGAAAGCAAGAGCGTACTTCTTGCTATAAAGCAGAGTGTGTTTCATGGATGAGAACTGTGCTGTGTGTTTCCCTACAGAAATGGCGTTAAATGCCAGGCTCTGTGTCTTTCTACAAGCAAGACTTCGTTTCATGTAAACGCAGTCACTTTCCAGCTCGAAGGAAGCTACATCGTTCACAAAGCTCGCGCGTTTCTCGCTCTTAAGTGAAAAACATTGGATGTTTGAGGACCATCGGTTTTTATCAGTTTCAGAAGCAGAGTTGAACTAGATATGGTCGGTGTGTGTAGGAAACACAGATCTTTTGTTCTGAGCACACTCACGTTTCCCGACTTATTAGAGACTCTAGAAAGCAAGAGCGTGCTTCTTGCTCTAAAGCAGAGTGTGTTTCATGGATGAGAACTGTGCTCTGTGTTTCCCTTCAGAAACGGAGTGAAATGCCAGGCTCTGTGTCTTCCTACAAGCAAGACTTCGTTTCGGGTAAACACAGTCACTTTTCAGCTCAAAGGAAGCTTCATCGTTCACGAAGCTCACTCGTATCTCGATCTGAAGTAAAAAGCATTGCATGTTAGAAGACCTGTGGTTTGTATCAGTTTGCGAGCAGAGTTGAACTAGAAATGGTGGTCTGAGTGTGTAGGCAACACAGTTCTTTTGTTCTGAGCACACTGACGTTTCCTGCCTTAGAGACTCCAGAAAGCAAGTGTGTGCTTCTTGCTCTAAAGCAGAGTGTGTTTCATGGATGAGAACTGTGCTGTGTGTTTTTTCCTTCTGATACGGAGTGAAATGCCAGGCTCTGTGTCTTCCTACACGCAAGACTTCTTTTCAGGTAAACGCAGTCACTTTCCAGCTCAAAGGAAGCAACATCGTTCACGAAACTCGCATGTTTCTCGCTCTCAAGTGAAAACATTGGATGTTTGAGGACCTTCGTTTTTTATCAGTTTCAGAAGCAGAGTTGAACTAGATATGGCCGGTGTGTGTAGGAAACACAGATCTTTTGTTCTGAGCACACTCACGTTTCCTGACTTATTATAGACTCTAGAAAGCAAGAGCGTGCTTCTTGCTCTAAAGCAGAGTGTGTTTCATGGATGAGAACTGTGCTCTGTGTTTCCCTTCAGAAACGGAGTGAAATGCCAGGCTCTGTGTCTTCCTACAAGCAAGACTTCGTTTCAGGTAAACACAGTCACTTTCTAGCTCAAAGGAAGCAACATCATTCACAACGCTCGCACGTTTCTCGCTCTTAAGTGAAAAACATTAGATGTTTGAGGACCTGTATTTTGTATCAGTTTCAGAAGCAGAGTTGAACTAGAAATGGTGGTCCGTGTGTGTAGGAAATACAGTTCTTTTGTTCTGAGCTCACTCACGTTCCCCGCTTTAGTACAGACTCCAGAAAGCAAGAGCGTGCTTCTTGTTCTAAAGCGGAATGTGTTTCATGGTTGAGAACTTTGCTGTGTGTTACCCTTCAGATACGGAGTGAAATGCCAGGCTCTGTGTTTTCCTACATGCAAGAGTTCGTTTCAGGTAATCGCAGTCACTTTGCAGCTCAAAGGAAGCTACATCGTTCACGATGTTCAAACGTTTCTTTCTGTTAACTGTAAAGCATTGGATGTTAGAGGACCTGTGGTTTGTATCAGTTTGAGAAGCAGAGTTGAACTAGATATGGCCCATGTGTGTAGGAAACACAGTTCTTTTGTTCTGAGCACACTCACGTTTCCCGCCTTATTAGAGACTCCAGAAAGCAAGAGTTTGATTCTTGCTCTAAAGCAGATTGTATTTCACGGTTGAGAACTGTTCTGTGTGTTTCTCTTCAGAAACGGAGTGAAATGCCAGGCTCTGTGTCTTCCTACAAGCAAGACTTCATTTCAGGTAAACGCAGTCACTTTTCAGCTCAAACCTAGCTACATCATTCACGAAGCTCACAAGTTTCTCGCTCTTAACTGAAAAGCATTGGATGTTAGAGGTCCTGTGGTTTGTATCAGTTTCCGAAGCAGAGTTGAACTAGAAATGATGGTCCGTGTGTGTAGGAAATACAGTTCTTTTGTTTGGAGCACACTCACGTTTCCCTCTGTATTAGACTCTCGAGAAAGCAAGAGCATGCTTCTTGCTCTAAAGCAGATTGTGTTTCATGGATGAGAACTGTGCTGTGTGTTTCCCTTCAGAAACGGAGTGAAATGCCAGGCTCTGTGTCTTCCTACAAGCAAGACTTTGTTTCAGGTAAGGGCAGTCACTTTTCTGCTCAAATGAAGCTACATTGTTCACGAAGCTCACAAGTTTCTCGCTCTTAACTGAAAAGCATTGGATGTTAGAGGACCTGTGGTTTGTATCAGTTTCCGAAGCAGAGTTGAACTAGAAATGGTGGTCCGTGTGTGTAGGAAATACAGTTCTTTTGTTCTGAGCACACTCACGTTTCCCTCTGTATTAGTCACTCTAGAAAGCAAGAGCGTGCTTCTTGCGATAAAGCAGAGTGTGTTTCATCGATGAGAACTGTGCATTGTGTTTCCCTACAGAAACGGAGGTAAATGCCAAGCCCGTGTCTTTCTAAAAGCAAGACTTCGTTTCAGGAAACACAGTCACTTTTCAGCTCAAAAGAAGCTACATCATTCACTAAGCTCACACGTATCTCGATCTGAAGTGAAAAGCATTGGATGTTAGAAGACCTGTGGTTTGTATCAGTTTGTTAAGCAAAGTTGAAGTAGAAATGGTGGTCCGTGTGTGTAGGAAATACAGTTCTTTTGTTCTGAGCACACTCACGTTTCCCTCTTTATTAGAGACTCTAGAAAGCAAGAGCTTGCTTCTTGCTATAAAGCAGAGTGTGTTTCATGGATGAGAACTGTGCTGTGTGTTTCCCTACAGAAACGGATTTAAATGCCAGGCTCTGTGTCTTTCTACAAGCAAGACTTCGTTTCATGTAAACACAGTCACTTTCCAGCTCAAAGGAAGCTACATCGTTCACGAAGCTCGCACGTTTCTCGCTCTCAAGTGAAAACATTGGATGTTTGAGGACCTTCGTTTTTTATCAGTTTCAGAAGCAGAGTTGAACTAGATATGGCCGGTGTGTGTAGGAAACACAGATCTTTTGTTCTGAGCACACTCACGTTTCCTGACTTATTATAGACTCTAGAAAGCAAGAGCGTGCTTCTTGCTCTAAAGCGGAATGTGTTTCATGGTTGAGAACTTTGCTGTGTGTTTCCCTTCAGAAACGGAGTGAAATGCCAGGCTCTGTGTCTTCCTACAAGGAAGACTTCGTTTCAGGTAAACACAGTCACTTTTCAGCTCAAAGGAAGCTTCATTGTTCACGAAGCTCACTCGTATCTCGATCTGAAGTAAAAAGCATTGCATGTTAGAAGACCTGTGGTTTGTATCAGTTTGCTGAGCAGAGTTGAACTAGAAATGGTGGTCTGAGTGTGTAGGCAACACAGTTCTTTTGTTCTGAGCACACTGATGTTTCCTGCCTTAGAGACTCCAGAAAGCAAATGTGTGCTTCTTGCTCTAAAGCAGAGTGTGTTTCATGGATGAGAAATGTGCTGTGTGTTTCCCTTCAGAAACGGAGTGAAATGCCAGGCTCTGTGTCTTCCTACAAGCAAGACTTTGTTTCAGGTAAGGGCAGTCACTTTTCTGCTCAGATGAAGCTACATTGTTCACGAAGCTCACACGTTTCTCGCTTTTAACTGAAAAGCCTTGGATGTTAGAGGACCTGTGGTTTGTATCAGTTTCCAAAGCAGAGTTGAACTAGAAATGGTGGTCCGTGTGTGTAGGAAATACAGTTCTTTTGTTCTGAGCACACTCATGTTTCCCTCTGTATTAGAGACTCTAGAAAGCAAGAGCGTACTTCTTGCTATAAAGCAGAGTGTGTTTCATGGATGAGAACTGTGCTGTGTGTTTCCCTACAGAAATGGCGTTAAATGCCAGGCTCTGTGTCTTTCTACAAGCAAGACTTCGTTTCATGTAAACGCAGTCACTTTCCAGCTCGAAGGAAGCTACATCGTTCACAAAGCTCGCGCGTTTCTCGCTCTTAAGTGAAAAACATTGGATGTTTGAGGACCATCGGTTTTTATCAGTTTCAGAAGCAGAGTTGAACTAGATATGGTCGGTGTGTGTAGGAAACACAGATCTTTTGTTCTGAGCACACTCACGTTTCCCGACTTATTAGAGACTCTAGAAAGCAAGAGCGTGCTTCTTGCTCTAAAGCAGAGTGTGTTTCATGGATGAGAACTGTGCTCTGTGTTTCCCTTCAGAAACGGAGTGAAATGCCAGGCTCTGTGTCTTCCTACAAGCAAGACTTCGTTTCGGGTAAACACAGTCACTTTTCAGCTCAAAGGAAGCTTCATCGTTCACGAAGCTCACTCGTATCTCGATCTGAAGTAAAAAGCATTGCATGTTAGAAGACCTGTGGTTTGTATCAGTTTGCGAGCAGAGTTGAACTAGAAATGGTGGTCTGAGTGTGTAGGCAACACAGTTCTTTTGTTCTGAGCACACTGACGTTTCCTGCCTTAGAGACTCCAGAAAGCAAGTGTGTGCTTCTTGCTCTAAAGCAGAGTGTGTTTCATGGATGAGAACTGTGCTGTGTGTTTTTTCCTTCTGATACGGAGTGAAATGCCAGGCTCTGTGTCTTCCTACACGCAAGACTTCTTTTCAGGTAAACGCAGTCACTTTCCAGCTCAAAGGAAGCAACATCGTTCACGAAACTCGCATGTTTCTCGCTCTCAAGTGAAAACATTGGATGTTTGAGGACCTTCGTTTTTTATCAGTTTCAGAAGCAGAGTTGAACTAGATATGGCCGGTGTGTGTAGGAAACACAGATCTTTTGTTCTGAGCACACTCACGTTTCCTGACTTATTATAGACTCTAGAAAGCAAGAGCGTGCTTCTTGCTCTAAAGCAGAGTGTGTTTCATGGATGAGAACTGTGCTCTGTGTTTCCCTTCAGAAACGGAGTGAAATGCCAGGCTCTGTGTCTTCCTACAAGCAAGACTTCGTTTCAGGTAAACACAGTCACTTTCTAGCTCAAAGGAAGCAACATCATTCACAACGCTCGCACGTTTCTCGCTCTTAAGTGAAAAACATTAGATGTTTGAGGACCTGTATTTTGTATCAGTTTCAGAAGCAGAGTTGAACTAGAAATGGTGGTCCGTGTGTGTAGGAAATACAGTTCTTTTGTTCTGAGCTCACTCACGTTCCCCGCTTTAGTACAGACTCCAGAAAGCAAGAGCGTGCTTCTTGTTCTAAAGCGGAATGTGTTTCATGGTTGAGAACTTTGCTGTGTGTTACCCTTCAGATACGGAGTGAAATGCCAGGCTCTGTGTTTTCCTACATGCAAGAGTTCGTTTCAGGTAATCGCAGTCACTTTGCAGCTCAAAGGAAGCTACATCGTTCACGATGTTCAAACGTTTCTTTCTGTTAACTGTAAAGCATTGGATGTTAGAGGACCTGTGGTTTGTATCAGTTTGAGAAGCAGAGTTGAACTAGATATGGCCCATGTGTGTAGGAAACACAGTTCTTTTGTTCTGAGCACACTCACGTTTCCCGCCTTATTAGAGACTCCAGAAAGCAAGAGTTTGATTCTTGCTCTAAAGCAGATTGTATTTCACGGTTGAGAACTGTTCTGTGTGTTTCTCTTCAGAAACGGAGTGAAATGCCAGGCTCTGTGTCTTCCTACAAGCAAGACTTCATTTCAGGTAAACGCAGTCACTTTTCAGCTCAAACCTAGCTACATCATTCACGAAGCTCACAAGTTTCTCGCTCTTAACTGAAAAGCATTGGATGTTAGAGGTCCTGTGGTTTGTATCAGTTTCCGAAGCAGAGTTGAACTAGAAATGATGGTCCGTGTGTGTAGGAAATACAGTTCTTTTGTTTGGAGCACACTCACGTTTCCCTCTGTATTAGACTCTCGAGAAAGCAAGAGCATGCTTCTTGCTCTAAAGCAGATTGTGTTTCATGGATGAGAACTGTGCTGTGTGTTTCCCTTCAGAAACGGAGTGAAATGCCAGGCTCTGTGTCTTCCTACAAGCAAGACTTTGTTTCAGGTAAGGGCAGTCACTTTTCTGCTCAAATGAAGCTACATTGTTCACGAAGCTCACACGTTTCTCGCTCTTAACTGAAAAGCATTGGATGTTAGAGGACCTGTGGTTTGTATCAGTTTCCGAAGCAGAGTTGAACTAGAAATGGTGGTCCGTGTGTGTAGGAAATACAGTTCTTTTGTTCTGAGCACACTCACGTTTCCCTCTGTATTAGACACTCTAGAAAGCAAGAGCGTGCTTCTTGCGATAAAGCAGAGTGTGTTTCATCGATGAGAACTGTGCATTGTGTTTCCCTACAGAAACGGAGGTAAATGCCAGGCTCTGTGTCTTTCTAAAAGCAAGACTTTGTTTCAGGAAACGCAGTCACTTTTCAGCTCAAAAGAAGCTACATCATTCACGAAGCTCTCACGTATCTCGATCTGAAGTGAAAATCATTGGATGTTAGAAGACCTGTGGTTTGTATCAGTTTGCTAAGCAAAGTTGAACTAGAAATGGTGGTCCGTGTGTGTAGGAAATACAGTTCTTTTGATCTGAGCACACTCACGTTTCCCTCTTTATTAGAGACTCTAGAAAGCAAGAGCGTACTTCTTGCTATAAAGCAGAGTGTGTTTCATGGATGAGAACTGTGCTGTGTGTTTCCCTACAGAAATGGCGTTAAATGCCAGGCTCTGTGTCTTTCTACAAGCAAGACTTCGTTTCATGTAAACGCAGTCACTTTCCAGCTCAAAGGAAGCTACATCGTTCACGAAGCTCGCGCGTTTCTCGCTCATAAGTGAAAAACATTGGATGTTTGAGGACCATCTGTTTTTATCAGTTTCAGAAGCAGAGTTGAACTAGATATGGTCGGTGTGTGTAGGAAACACAGATCTTTTGTTCTGAGCACACTCACGTTTCCCGACTTATTAGAGACTCTAGAAAGCAAGAGCGTGCTTCTTGCTCTAAAGCAGAGTGTGTTTCATGGATTAGAACTGTGCTCTGTGTTTCCCTTCAGAAACGGAGTGAAATGCCAGGCTCTGTGTCTTCCTACAAGCAAGACTTCGTTTCAGGTAAACACAGTCACTTTTCAGCTCAAAGGAAGCTTCATTGTTCACGAAGCTCACTCGTATCTCGATCTGAAGTAAAAAACATTAGATGTTTGAGGACCTGTATTTTGTATCAGTTTCAGAAGCAGAGTTGAACTAGAAATGGTGGTCCGTGTGTGTAGGAAATACAGTTCTTTTGTTCTGAGCACACTCACGTTTCCCTCTTTATTAGAGACTCTAGAAAGCAAGAGCTTGCTTCTTGCTATAAAGCAGAGTGTGTTTCATGGATGAGAACTGTGCTGTGTGTTTGCCTACAGAAATGGCTTTAAATGCCAGGTTCTGTGTCTTTCTACAAGCAAGACTTCGTTTCATGTAAACACAGTCACTTTCCAGCTCAAAGTAAGCTACATAGTTCACGAAGCTCGCACGTTTCTCGCTCTTAAGTGAAAACATTGGATGTTTGAGGACCTTCGTTTTTTATCAGTTTCAGAAGCAGTGTTGAACTAGATATGGCCGGTGTGTGTAGGAAACACAGATCTTTTGTTCTGAGCACACTCACGTTTCCTGACTTATTATAGACTCTAGAAAGCAAGAGCGTGCTTCTTGCTCTAAAGCAGAGTGTGTTTCATGGATGAGAACTGTGCTGTGTGTTTCCCTACAGAAATGGCTTTATATTCCAGCTTCTGTGTCTTTCTACAAGCAAGACTTCGTTTCATGTAAACGCAGTCACTTTCCAGCTCAAAGGAAGCTACATAGTTCACGAAGCTCGAACGTTTCTCGCTCTTAAGTGAAAACATTGGATGTTTGAGGACCTTCGTTTTTTATCAGTTTCAGAAGCAGTGTTGAACTAGATATGGCCGGTGTGTGTAGGAAACACAGATCTTTTGTTCTGAGCACACTCACGTTTCCTGACTTATTATAGACTCTAGAAAGCAAGAGCGTTCTTCTTGCTCTAAAGCAGAGTGTGTTTCATGGATGAGAACTGTGCTGTGTGTTTCCCTACAGAAATGGCTTTATATTCCAGCTTCTGTGTCTTTCTACAAGCAAGACTTCGTTTCATGTAAACGCAGTCACTTTCCAGCTCAAAGGAAGCTACATAGTTCACGAAGCTCGCACGTTTCTCGCTCTTAAGTGAAAACATTGGATGTTTGAGGACCTTCGTTTTTTATCAGTTTCAGAAGCAGTGTTGAACTAGATATGGCCGGTGTGTGTAGGAAACACAGATCTTTTGTTCTGAGCACACTCACGTTTCCTGACTTATTATAGACTCTAGAAAGCAAGAGCGTGCTTCTTGCTCTAAAGCAGAGTGTGTTTCATGGATGAGAACTGTGCTGTGTGTTTTTTCCTTCTGATACGGAGTGAAATGCCAGGCTCTGTGTCTTCCTACACGCAAGACTTCATTTCAGGTAAACGCAGTCACTTTCCAGCTCAAAGGAAGCAACATCGTTCAGGACGCTCGCACGTTTCTCGCTCTTAAGTGCAAAACATTAGATGTTTGAGGACCTGTATTTTGTTTCAGTTTCAGAAGCAGAGTTGAACTAGAAATGGTGGTCCGTGTGTGTAGGATATACAGTTCTTTTGTTCTGAGCTCAATCACGTTCCCCACCTTAGTACAGACTCCAGAAAGCAAGAGCGTGCTTCTTGCTCTAAAGCAGAGTGTGTTTCATGGTTGAGAACTGTGCTGTGTGTTTCTCTTAAGAAACGGAGTGAAATGCCAGGCTCTGTGTTTTCCTACATGCAAGACTTCTTTTCAGGTAATCGCAGTCACTTTTCAGCTCAAAGGAAGCTACATCGTTCACGACGCTCACACGTTTCTCTCTGTTAACTGTAAAGTATTGGATGTTAGAGGACCTGTGGTTTGTATCAGTTTGAGAAGCAGAGTTGAACTAGATATGGCCCATGTGTGTAGGAAACACAGTTCTTTTGTTCTGAGCACACTCACGTTTCCCGCCTTATTGGAGACTCCAGAAAGCAAGAGCGTGATTCTTGCTCTAAAGCAGATTGTATTTCACGGTTGATAACTGTTCTGTGTGTTTCTCTTCAGAAACGGAGTGAAATGCCAGGCTCTGTGTCTTCCTACAAGCAAGACTTCATTTCAGGTAAGGACAGTCACTTTTCTGCTCAAACCTAGCTACATCATTCACGAAGCTCACAAGTTTCTCGCTCTTAACTGAAAAGCATTGGATGTTAGAGGTCCTGTGGTTTGTATCAGTTTCCGAAGCAGAGTTGAACTAGAAATGATGGTCCGTGTGTGTAGGAAATACAGTTCTTTTGTTTGGAGCACACTCACGTTTCCCTCTGTATTAGACTCTCGAGAAAGCAAGAGCATGCTTCTTGCTCTAAAGCAGATTGTGTTTCATGGATGAGAACTGTGCTGTGTGTTTCCCTTCAGAAACGGAGTGAAATGCCAGGCTCTGTGTCTTCCTACAAGCAAGACTTTGTTTCAGGTAAGGGCAGTCACTTTTCTGCTCAAATGAAGCTACATTGTTCACGAAGCTCACACGTTTCTCGCTCTTAACTGAAAAGCATTGGATGTTAGAGGACCTGTGGTTTGTATCAGTTTCCGAAGCAGAGTTGAACTAGAAATGGTGGTCCGTGTGTGTAGGAAATACAGTTCTTTTGTTCTGAGCACACTCACGTTTCCCTCTGTATTAGACACTCTAGAAAGCAAGAGCGTGCTTCTTGCGATAAAGCAGAGTGTGTTTCATCGATGAGAACTGTGCATTGTGTTTCCCTACAGAAACGGAGGTAAATGCCAGGCTCTGTGTCTTTCTAAAAGCAAGACTTTGTTTCAGGAAACGCAGTCACTTTTCAGCTCAAAAGAAGCTACATCATTCACGAAGCTCTCACGTATCTCGATCTGAAGTGAAAATCATTGGATGTTAGAAGACCTGTGGTTTGTATCAGTTTGCTAAGCAAAGTTGAACTAGAAATGGTGGTCCGTGTGTGTAGGAAATACAGTTCTTTTGATCTGAGCACACTCACGTTTCCCTCTTTATTAGAGACTCTAGAAAGCAAGAGCGTACTTCTTGCTATAAAGCAGAGTGTGTTTCATGGATGAGAACTGTGCTGTGTGTTTCCCTACAGAAATGGCGTTAAATGCCAGGCTCTGTGTCTTTCTACAAGCAAGACTTCGTTTCATGTAAACGCAGTCACTTTCCAGCTCAAAGGAAGCTACATCGTTCACGAAGCTCGCGCGTTTCTCGCTCATAAGTGAAAAACATTGGATGTTTGAGGACCATCTGTTTTTATCAGTTTCAGAAGCAGAGTTGAACTAGATATGGTCGGTGTGTGTAGGAAACACAGATCTTTTGTTCTGAGCACACTCACGTTTCCCGACTTATTAGAGACTCTAGAAAGCAAGAGCGTGCTTCTTGCTCTAAAGCAGAGTGTGTTTCATGGATTAGAACTGTGCTCTGTGTTTCCCTTCAGAAACGGAGTGAAATGCCAGGCTCTGTGTCTTCCTACAAGCAAGACTTCGTTTCAGGTAAACACAGTCACTTTTCAGCTCAAAGGAAGCTTCATTGTTCACGAAGCTCACTCGTATCTCGATCTGAAGTAAAAAACATTAGATGTTTGAGGACCTGTATTTTGTATCAGTTTCAGAAGCAGAGTTGAACTAGAAATGGTGGTCCGTGTGTGTAGGAAATACAGTTCTTTTGTTCTGAGCACACTCACGTTTCCCTCTTTATTAGAGACTCTAGAAAGCAAGAGCTTGCTTCTTGCTATAAAGCAGAGTGTGTTTCATGGATGAGAACTGTGCTGTGTGTTTGCCTACAGAAATGGCTTTAAATGCCAGGTTCTGTGTCTTTCTACAAGCAAGACTTCGTTTCATGTAAACACAGTCACTTTCCAGCTCAAAGTAAGCTACATAGTTCACGAAGCTCGCACGTTTCTCGCTCTTAAGTGAAAACATTGGATGTTTGAGGACCTTCGTTTTTTATCAGTTTCAGAAGCAGTGTTGAACTAGATATGGCCGGTGTGTGTAGGAAACACAGATCTTTTGTTCTGAGCACACTCACGTTTCCTGACTTATTATAGACTCTAGAAAGCAAGAGCGTGCTTCTTGCTCTAAAGCAGAGTGTGTTTCATGGATGAGAACTGTGCTGTGTGTTTCCCTACAGAAATGGCTTTATATTCCAGCTTCTGTGTCTTTCTACAAGCAAGACTTCGTTTCATGTAAACGCAGTCACTTTCCAGCTCAAAGGAAGCTACATAGTTCACGAAGCTCGAACGTTTCTCGCTCTTAAGTGAAAACATTGGATGTTTGAGGACCTTCGTTTTTTATCAGTTTCAGAAGCAGTGTTGAACTAGATATGGCCGGTGTGTGTAGGAAACACAGATCTTTTGTTCTGAGCACACTCACGTTTCCTGACTTATTATAGACTCTAGAAAGCAAGAGCGTTCTTCTTGCTCTAAAGCAGAGTGTGTTTCATGGATGAGAACTGTGCTGTGTGTTTCCCTACAGAAATGGCTTTATATTCCAGCTTCTGTGTCTTTCTACAAGCAAGACTTCGTTTCATGTAAACGCAGTCACTTTCCAGCTCAAAGGAAGCTACATAGTTCACGAAGCTCGCACGTTTCTCGCTCTTAAGTGAAAACATTGGATGTTTGAGGACCTTCGTTTTTTATCAGTTTCAGAAGCAGTGTTGAACTAGATATGGCCGGTGTGTGTAGGAAACACAGATCTTTTGTTCTGAGCACACTCACGTTTCCTGACTTATTATAGACTCTAGAAAGCAAGAGCGTGCTTCTTGCTCTAAAGCAGAGTGTGTTTCATGGATGAGAACTGTGCTGTGTGTTTTTTCCTTCTGATACGGAGTGAAATGCCAGGCTCTGTGTCTTCCTACACGCAAGACTTCATTTCAGGTAAACGCAGTCACTTTCCAGCTCAAAGGAAGCAACATCGTTCAGGACGCTCGCACGTTTCTCGCTCTTAAGTGCAAAACATTAGATGTTTGAGGACCTGTATTTTGTTTCAGTTTCAGAAGCAGAGTTGAACTAGAAATGGTGGTCCGTGTGTGTAGGATATACAGTTCTTTTGTTCTGAGCTCAATCACGTTCCCCACCTTAGTACAGACTCCAGAAAGCAAGAGCGTGCTTCTTGCTCTAAAGCAGAGTGTGTTTCATGGTTGAGAACTGTGCTGTGTGTTTCTCTTAAGAAACGGAGTGAAATGCCAGGCTCTGTGTTTTCCTACATGCAAGACTTCTTTTCAGGTAATCGCAGTCACTTTTCAGCTCAAAGGAAGCTACATCGTTCACGACGCTCACACGTTTCTCTCTGTTAACTGTAAAGTATTGGATGTTAGAGGACCTGTGGTTTGTATCAGTTTGAGAAGCAGAGTTGAACTAGATATGGCCCATGTGTGTAGGAAACACAGTTCTTTTGTTCTGAGCACACTCACGTTTCCCGCCTTATTGGAGACTCCAGAAAGCAAGAGCGTGATTCTTGCTCTAAAGCAGATTGTATTTCACGGTTGATAACTGTTCTGTGTGTTTCTCTTCAGAAACGGAGTGAAATGCCAGGCTCTGTGTCTTCCTACAAGCAAGACTTCATTTCAGGTAAGGACAGTCACTTTTCTGCTCAAACCTAGCTACATCATTCACGAAGCTCACAAGTTTCTCGCTCTTAACTGAAAAGCATTGGATGTTAGAGGACCTGTGGTTTGTATCAGTTTCCGAAGCAAAGTTGAACTAGAAATGGCGGTCCGTGTGTGTAGGAAATACAGTTCTTTTGTTCTGAGCACACTCACGTTTCCCTCTTTATTAGAGACTCTAGAAAGCAAGAGCGTGCTTCTTGCTATAAAGCAGAGTGTGTTTCATGGATGAGAACTGTGCTGTGTGTTTCCCTACAGAAATGGCTTTAAATGCCAGGCTCTGTGTCTTTCTAAAAGCAAGACTTCGTTTCATGTAAACGCAGTCACTTTCTACCTCAAAGGAAGCTACATCGTTCACGAAGCTAGCGCGTTTCTTGCTCTTAAGTGAAAAACATTGGATGTTTGAGGACCATCGGTTTTTATCAGTTTCAGAAGCAGAGTTGAACTAGATATGGTCGGTGTGTGTAGGAAACACAGATCTTTTGTTCTGAGCACATTCAAGTTTCCCTCTGTATTAGACACTCTAGAAAGCAAGAGCGTGCTTCTTGCGATAAAACAGAGCGTGTTTCATCAATGAGAACTGTGCTTTGTTTTTCCCTACAGAAACGGAGTTAAATGCCAGGCTCTGTGTCTTTCTAAAAGCAAGACTTCGTTTCAGGAAACGCAGTCACTTTTCAGCTCAAACGAAGCTATACCATTCACAAAGCTCACATGTATCTCGATCTGAAGAAAAAGCATTGGATGTTAGAAGACCTGTGGTTTGTATCAGTTTGCTAAGCAAAGTTGAACTAGAAATGGTGGTCTGTGTGTGTAGGAAATTCAGTTCTTTTGTTCTGAGCACACTCATGTTTCCCTCTGTATTAGAGACAACAGAAAGCAAGAGCATACTTCTTGCTTTAAAGCAGAGTGTGTTTCCTAGATGAGAACTGTGATGTGTGTTTCCCTTCAGAAACGGAGTTAAATGCCAGGCTCTGTGTCTTTCTACAAGCAAGACTTCGTTTCAGGTAAACACAGTCACTTTTCAGCTGAAAGGAAGCTACATTGTTCACGAAGCTAACACGTATCTCCATCTGAAATAAAAAGCATTGGATGTTAGAAGACCTGTGGTTTGTATCAGTTTCAGAAGCAGAGTTGAACTAGAAATGGTGGTCCGTGTGTGTAGGAAATACAGTTCTTTTGTTCTGAGCTCACTCACGTTCCCCGCCTTAGTACAGACTCTAGAAAGCTAGAGCATGATTCTTGCTCTAAAGCGGATTGTGTTTCATGGTTGAGAACTGTGCTGTGTGTTTCCCTTCAGATACGGAGTGAAATGCCAGGCTCTGTGTTTTCCTACATGCAAGACTTCGTTTGAGGTAATCGCAGTCACTTTTCAGCTCAATGGAAGCTACATCGTTCACGACGCTCACACCTTTGTCTCTGTTAACTGTAAAGCATTGGATGTTAGAGTACCTGTGGTTTGTATCAGTTTGAGAAGCAGAGTTGAACTAGATATGGCCCATGTGTGTAGGAAACACAGTTCGTTTGTTCTGAGCACACTCACGTTTCCCTCTGTATTAGAGACTCCAGAAAGCAAGAGCGTGATTCTTGCTTTAAAGCAGATTGTGTTTCATGGATGAGAACTGTGCTGTGTGTTTCCCTTCAGAAACGGAGTGAAATGCCAGGCTCTGTGTCTTCCTACAAGGAAGACTTTGTTTCAGGTAAGGGCAGTCACTTTTCTGCTCAAATGAAGCTACATTGTTCACGAAGCTCACAAGTTTCTCGCTCTTAACTGAAAAGCATTGGATGTTAGAGGACCTGTGGTTTGTATCAGTTTCCGAAGCAGAGTTGAACTAGAAATGGTGGTCCGTGTGTGTAGGAAATACAGTTCTTTTGTTCTGAGCACACTCACGTTTCCCTCTGTATTAGTCACTCTAGAAAGCAAGAGCGTGCTTCTTGCGATAAAGCAGAGTGTGTTTCATCGATGAGAACTGTGCATTGTGTTTCCCTACTGAAACGGAGGTAAATGCCAAGCCCGTGTCTTTCTACAAGCAAGACTTCGTTTCATGTAAACACAGTCACTTTCCAGCTCAAAGGAAGCTACATCGTTCACGAAGCTCGCACGTTTCTCGCTCTCAAGTGAAAACATTGGATGTTTGAGGACCTTCGTTTTTTATCAGTTTCAGAAGCAGAGTTGAACTAGATATGGCCGGTGTGTGTAGGAAACACAGATCTTTTGTTCTGAGCACACTCACGTTTCCTGACTTATTATAGACTCTAGAAAGCAAGAGCGTGCTTCTTGCTCTAAAGCGGAATGTGTTTCATGGTTGAGAACTTTGCTGTGTGTTTCCCTTCAGAAACGGAGTGAAATGCCAGGCTCTGTGTCTTCCTACAAGGAAGACTTCGTTTCAGGTAAACACAGTCACTTTTCAGCTCAAAGGAAGCTTCATTGTTCACGAAGCTCACTCGTATCTCGATCTGAAGTAAAAAGCATTGCATGTTAGAAGACCTGTGGTTTGTATCAGTTTGCTGAGCAGAGTTGAACTAGAAATGGTGGTCTGAGTGTGTAGGCAACACAGTTCTTTTGTTCTGAGCACACTGATGTTTCCTGCCTTAGAGACTCCAGAAAGCAAATGTGTGCTTCTTGCTCTAAAGCAGAGTGTGTTTCATGGATGAGAACTGTGCTGTGTGTTTCCCTTCAGAAACGGAGTGAAATGCCAGGCTCTGTGTCTTCCTACAAGCAAGACTTTGTTTCAGGTAAGGGCAGTCACTTTTCTGCTCAGATGAAGCTACATTGTTCACGAAGCTCACACGTTTCTCGCTCTTAACTGAAAAGCATTGGATGTTAGAGGACCTGTGGTTTGTATCAGTTTCCGAAGCAGAGTTGAACTAGAAATGGTGGTCCGTGTGTGTAGGAAATACAGTTCTTTTGTTCTGAGCACACTCACATTTCCCTCTGTATTAGACACTCTAGAAAGCAAGAGCGTGCTTCTTGCGATAAAGCAGATTGTGTTTCATGGATGAGAACTGTGCTGTGTGTTTCCCTTCAGAAACGGAGTGAAATGCCAGGCTCTGTGTCTTCCTACAAGCAAGACTTTGTTTCAGGTAAGGGCAGTCACTTTTCTGCTCAAATGAAGCTACATTGTTCACGAAGCTCACACGTTTCTCGCTTTTAACTGAAAAGCCTTGGATGTTAGAGGACCTGTGGTTTGTATCAGTTTCCAAAGCAGAGTTGAACTAGAAATGGTGGTCCGTGTGTGTAGGAAATACAGTTCTTTTGTTCTGAGCACACTCATGTTTCCCTCTGTATTAGACACTCTAGAAAGCAAGAGCGTGCTTCTTGCGATAAAGCAGAGTGTGTTTCATCGATGAGAACTGTGCATTGTGTTTCCCTACAGAAACGGAGGTAAATTCCAGGCTCTGTGTCTTTCTAAAAGCAAGACTTCGTTTCAGGAAACGCAGTCACTTTTCAGCTCAAAAGAAGCTACATCATTCACGAAGCTCACACGTATCTCGATCTGAAGTGAAAAGCATTGGATGTTTGAGGACCATCGGTTTTTATCAGTTTCAGAAGCAGAGTTGAACTAGATATGGTCGGTGTGTGTAGGAAACACAGATCTTTTGTTCTGAGCACACTCACGTTTCCCGACTTATTAGAGACTCTAGAAAGCAAGAGCGTGCTTCTTGCTCTAAAGCAGAGTGTGTTTCATGGATGAGAACTGTGCTCTGTGTTTCCCTTCAGAAACGGAGTGAAATGCCAGGCTCTGTGTCTTCCTACAAGCAAGACTTCGTTTCGGGTAAACACAGTCACTTTTCAGCTCAAAGGAAGCTTCATCGTTCACGAAGCTCACTCGTATCTCGATCTGAAGTAAAAAGCATTGCATGTTAGAAGACCTGTGGTTTGTATCAGTTTGCTGAGCAGAGTTGAACTAGAAATGGTGGTCTGAGTGTGTAGGCAACACAGTTCTTTTGTTCTGAGCACACTGACGTTTCCTGCCTTAGAGACTCCAGAAAGCAAGTGTGTGCTTCTTGCTCTAAAGCAGAGTGTGTTTCATGGATGAGAACTGTGCTGTGTGTTTTTTCCTTCTGATACGGAGTGAAATGCCAGGCTCTGTGTCTTCCTACACGCAAGACTTCTTTTCAGGTAAACGCAGTCACTTTCCAGCTCAAAGGAAGCAACATCGTTCACGAAACTCGCATGTTTCTCGCTCTCAAGTGAAAACATTGGATGTTTGAGGACCTTCGTTTTTTATCAGTTTCAGAAGCAGAGTTGAACTAGATATGGCCGGTGTGTGTAGGAAACACAGATCTTTTGTTCTGAGCACACTCACATTTCCTGACTTATTATAGACTCTAGAAAGCAAGAGCGTGCTTCTTGCTCTAAAGCAGAGTGTGTTTCATGGATGAGAACTGTGCTCTGTGTTTCCCTTCAGAAACGGAGTGAAATGCCAGGCTCTGTGTCTTCCTACAAGCAAGACTTCGTTTCAGGTAAACACAGTCACTTTCTAGCTCAAAGGAAGCAACATCATTCACAACGCTCGCACGTTTCTCGCTCTTAAGTGAAAAACATTAGATGTTTGAGGACCTGTATTTTGTATCAGTTTCAGAAGCAGAGTTGAACTAGAAATGGTGGTCCGTGTGTGTAGGAAATACAGTTCTTTTGTTCTGAGCTCACTCACGTTCCCCGCTTTAGTACAGACTCCAGAAAGCAAGAGCGTGCTTCTTGTTCTAAAGCGGAATGTGTTTCATGGTTGAGAACTTTGCTGTGTGTTACCCTTCAGATACGGAGTGAAATGCCAGGCTCTGTGTTTTCCTACATGCAAGAGTTCGTTTCAGGTAATCGCAGTCACTTTGCAGCTCAAAGGAAGCTACATCGTTCACGATGCTCAAACGTTTCTTTCTGTTAACTGTAAAGCATTGGATGTTAGAGGACCTGTGGTTTGTATCAGTTTGAGAAGCAGAGTTGAACTAGATATGGCCCATGTGTGTAGGAAACACAGTTCTTTTGTTCTGAGCACACTCACGTTTCCCGCCTTATTAGAGACTCCAGAAAGCAAGAGTTTGATTCTTGCTCTAAAGCAGATTGTATTTCACGGTTGAGAACTGTTCTGTGTGTTTCTCTTCAGAAACGGAGTGAAATGCCAGGCTCTGTGTCTTCCTACAAGCAAGACTTCATTTCAGGTAAACGCAGTCACTTTTCAGCTCAAACCTAGCTACATCATTCACGAAGCTCACAAGTTTCTCGCTCTTAACTGAAAAGCATTGGATGTTAGAGGTCCTGTGGTTTGTATCAGTTTCCAAAGCAGAGTTGAACTAGAAATGATGGTCCGTGTGTGTAGGAAATACAGTTCTTTTGTTTGGAGCACACTCACGTTTCCCTCTGTATTAGACTCTCGAGAGAGCAAGAGCATGCTTCTTGCTCTAAAGCAGATTGTGTTTCATGGATGAGAACTGTGCTGTGTGTTTCCCTTCAGAAACGGAGTGAAATGCCAGGCTCTGTGTCTTCCTACAAGCAAGACTTTGTTTCAGGTAAGGGCAGTCACTTTTCTGCTCAAATGAAGCTACATTGTTCACGAAGCTCACACGTTTCTCGCTCTTAACTGAAAAGCATTGGATGTTAGAGGACCTGTGGTTTGTATCAGTTTCCGAAGCAGAGTTGAACTAGAAATGGTGGTCCGTGTGTGTAGGAAATACAGTTCTTTTGTTCTGAGCACACTCACGTTTCCCTCTGTATTAGACACTCTAGAAAGCAAGAGCGTGCTTCTTGCGATAAAGCAGAGTGTGTTTCATCGATGAGAACTGTGCATTGTGTTTCCCTACAGAAACGGAGGTAAATGCCAGGCTCTGTGTCTTTCTAAAAGCAAGACTTTGTTTCAGGAAACGCAGTCACTTTTCAGCTCAAAAGAAGCTACATCATTCACGAAGCTCTCACGTATCTCGATCTGAAGTGAAAATCATTGGATGTTAGAAGACCTGTGGTTTGTATCAGTTTGCTAAGCAAAGTTGAACTAGAAATGGTGGTCCGTGTGTGTAGGAAATACAGTTCTTTTGATCTGAGCACACTCACGTTTCCCTCTTTATTAGAGACTCTAGAAAGCAAGAGCGTACTTCTTGCTATAAAGCAGAGTGTGTTTCATGGATGAGAACTGTGCTGTGTGTTTCCCTACAGAAATGGCGTTAAATGCCAGGCTCTGTGTCTTTCTACAAGCAAGACTTCGTTTCATGTAAACGCAGTCACTTTCCAGCTCGAAGGAAGCTACATCGTTCACAAAGCTCGCGCGTTTCTCGCTCTTAAGTGAAAAACATTGGATGTTTGAGGACCATCGGTTTTTATCAGTTTCAGAAGCAGAGTTGAACTAGATATGGTCGGTGTGTGTAGGAAACACAGATCTTTTGTTCTGAGCACACTCACGTTTCCCGACTTATTAGAGACTCTAGAAAGCAAGAGCGTGCTTCTTGCTCTAAAGCAGAGTGTGTTTCATGGATGAGAACTGTGCTCTGTGTTTCCCTTCAGAAACGGTGTGAAATGCCAGGCTCTGTGTCTTCCTACAAGCAAGACTTCGTTTCGGGTAAACACAGTCACTTTTCAGCTCAAAGGAAGCTTCATCGTTCACGAAGCTCACTCGTATCTCGATCTGAAGTAAAAAGCATTGCATGTTAGAAGACCTGTGGTTTGTATCAGTTTGCGAGCAGAGTTGAACTAGAAATGGTGGTCTGAGTGTGTAGGCAACACAGTTCTTTTGTTCTGAGCACACTGACGTTTCCTGCCTTAGAGACTCCAGAAAGCAAGTGTGTGCTTCTTGCTCTAAAGCAGAGTGTGTTTCATGGATGAGAACTGTGCTGTGTGTTTTTTCCTTCTGATACGGAGTGAAATGCCAGGCTCTGTGTCTTCCTACACGCAAGACTTCTTTTCAGGTAAACGCAGTCACTTTCCAGCTCAAAGGAAGCAACATCGTTCACGAAACTCGCATGTTTCTCGCTCTCAAGTGAAAACATTGGATGTTTGAGGACCTTCGTTTTTTATCAGTTTCAGAAGCAGAGTTGAACTAGATATGGCCGGTGTGTGTAGGAAACACAGATCTTTTGTTCTGAGCACACTCACGTTTCCTGACTTATTATAGACTCTAGAAAGCAAGAGCGTGCTTCTTGCTCTAAAGCAGAGTGTGTTTCATGGATGAGAACTGTGCTCTGTGTTTCCCTTCAGAAACGGAGTGAAATGCCAGGCTCTGTGTCTTCCTACAAGCAAGACTTCGTTTCAGGTAAACACAGTCACTTTCTAGCTCAAAGGAAGCAACATCATTCACAACGCTCGCACGTTTCTCGCTCTTAAGTGAAAAACATTAGATGTTTGAGGACCTGTATTTTGTATCAGTTTCAGAAGCAGAGTTGAACTAGAAATGGTGGTCCGTGTGTGTAGGAAATACAGTTCTTTTGTTCTGAGCTCACTCACGTTCCCCGCTTTAGTACAGACTCCAGAAAGCAAGAGCGTGCTTCTTGTTCTAAAGCGGAATGTGTTTCATGGTTGAGAACTTTGCTGTGTGTTACCCTTCAGATACGGAGTGAAATGCCAGGCTCTGTGTTTTCCTACATGCAAGAGTTCGTTTCAGGTAATCGCAGTCACTTTGCAGCTCAAAGGAAGCTACATCGTTCACGATGCTCAAACGTTTCTTTCTGTTAACTGTAAAGCATTGGATGTTAGAGGACCTGTGGTTTGTATCAGTTTGAGAAGCAGAGTTGAACTAGATATGGCCCATGTGTGTAGGAAACACAGTTCTTTTGTTCTGAGCACACTCACGTTTCCCACCTTATTAGAGACTCCAGAAAGCAAGAGTTTGATTCTTGCTCTAAAGCAGATTGTATTTCACGGTTGAGAACTGTTCTGTGTGTTTCTCTTCAGAAACGGAGTGAAATGCCAGGCTCTGTGTCTTCCTACAAGCAAGACTTCATTTCAGGTAAACGCAGTCACTTTTCAGCTCAAACCTAGCTACATCATTCACGAAGCTCACAAGTTTCTCGCTCTTAACTGAAAAGCATTGGATGTTAGAGGTCCTGTGGTTTGTATCAGTTTCCGAAGCAGAGTTGAACTAGAAATGATGGTCCGTGTGTGTAGGAAATACAGTTCTTTTGTTTGGAGCACACTCACGTTTCCCTCTGTATTAGACTCTCGAGAAAGCAAGAGCATGCTTCTTGCTCTAAAGCAGATTGTGTTTCATGGATGAGAACTGTGCTGTGTGTTTCCCTTCAGAAACGGAGTGAAATGCCAGGCTCTGTGTCTTCCTACAAGCAAGACTTTGTTTCAGGTAAGGGCAGTCACTTTTCTGCTCAAATGAAGCTACATTGTTCACGAAGCTCACACGTTTCTCGCTCTTAACTGAAAAGCATTGGATGTTAGAGGACCTGTGGTTTGTATCAGTTTCCGAAGCAGAGTTGAACTAGAAATGGTGGTCCGTGTGTGTAGGAAATACAGTTCTTTTGTTCTGAGCACACTCACGTTTCCCTCTGTATTAGACACTCTAGAAAGCAAGAGCGTGCTTCTTGCGATAAAGCAGAGTGTGTTTCATCGATGAGAACTGTGCATTGTGTTTCCCTACAGAAACGGAGGTAAATGCCAGGCTCTGTGTCTTTCTAAAAGCAAGACTTTGTTTCAGGAAACGCAGTCACTTTTCAGCTCAAAAGAAGCTACATCATTCACGAAGCTCTCACGTATCTCGATCTGAAGTGAAAATCATTGGATGTTAGAAGACCTGTGGTTTGTATCAGTTTGCTAAGCAAAGTTGAACTAGAAATGGTGGTCCGTGTGTGTAGGAAATACAGTTCTTTTGATCTGAGCACACTCACGTTTCCCTCTTTATTAGAGACTCTAGAAAGCAAGAGCGTACTTCTTGCTATAAAGCAGAGTGTGTTTCATGGATGAGAACTGTGCTGTGTGTTTCCCTACAGAAATGGCGTTAAATGCCAGGCTCTGTGTCTTTCTACAAGCAAGACTTCGTTTCATGTAAACGCAGTCACTTTCCAGCTCGAAGGAAGCTACATCGTTCACAAAGCTCGCGCGTTTCTCGCTCTTAAGTGAAAAACATTGGATGTTTGAGGACCATCGGTTTTTATCAGTTTCAGAAGCAGAGTTGAACTAGATATGGTCGGTGTGTGTAGGAAACACAGATCTTTTGTTCTGAGCACACTCACGTTTCCCGACTTATTAGAGACTCTAGAAAGCAAGAGCGTGCTTCTTGCTCTAAAGCAGAGTGTGTTTCATGGATGAGAACTGTGCTCTGTGTTTCCCTTCAGAAACGGAGTGAAATGCCAGGCTCTGTGTCTTCCTACAAGCAAGACTTCGTTTCGGGTAAACACAGTCACTTTTCAGCTCAAAGGAAGCTTCATCGTTCACGAAGCTCACTCGTATCTCGATCTGAAGTAAAAAGCATTGCATGTTAGAAGACCTGTGGTTTGTATCAGTTTGCGAGCAGAGTTGAACTAGAAATGGTGGTCTGAGTGTGTAGGCAACACAGTTCTTTTGTTCTGAGCACACTGACGTTTCCTGCCTTAGAGACTCCAGAAAGCGAGTGTGTGCTTCTTGCTCTAAAGCAGAGTGTGTTTCATGGATGAGAACTGTGCTGTGTGTTTTTTCCTTCTGATACGGAGTGAAATGCCAGGCTCTGTGTCTTCCTACACGCAAGACTTCTTTTCAGGTAAACGCAGTCACTTTCCAGCTCAAAGGAAGCAACATCGTTCACGAAACTCGCATGTTTCTCGCTCTCAAGTGAAAACATTGGATGTTTGAGGACCTTCGTTTTTTATCAGTTTCAGAAGCAGAGTTGAACTAGATATGGCCAGTGTGTGTAGGAAACACAGATCTTTTGTTCTGAGCACACTCACGTTTCCTGACTTATTATAGACTCTAGAAAGCAAGAGCGTGCTTCTTGCTCTAAAGCAGAGTGTGTTTCATGGATGAGAACTGTGCTCTGTGTTTCCTTTCAGAAACGGAGTGAAATGCCAGGCTCTGTGTCTTCCTACAAGCAAGACTTCGTTTCAGGTAAACACAGTCACTTTCTAGCTCAAAGGAAGCAACATCATTCACAACGCTCGCACGTTTCTCGCTCTTAAGTGAAAAACATTAGATGTTTGAGGACCTGTATTTTGTATCAGTTTCAGAAGCAGAGTTGAACTAGAAATGGTGGTCCGTGTGTGTAGGAAATACAGTTCTTTTGTTCTGAGCTCACTCACGTTCCCCGCTTTAGTACAGACTCCAGAAAGCAAGAGCGTGCTTCTTGTTCTAAAGCGGAATGTGTTTCATGGTTGAGAACTTTGCTGTGTGTTACCCTTCAGATACGGAGTGAAATGCCAGGCTCTGTGTTTTCCTACATGCAAGAGTTCGTTTCAGGTAATCGCAGTCACTTTGCAGCTCAAAGGAAGCTACATCGTTCACGATGCTCAAACGTTTCTTTCTGTTAACTGTAAAGCATTGGATGTTAGAGGACCTGTGGTTTGTATCAGTTTGAGAAGCAGAGTTGAACTAGATATGGCCCATGTGTGTAGGAAACACAGTTCTTTTGTTCTGAGCACACTCACGTTTCCCGCCTTATTAGAGACTCCAGAAAGCAAGAGTTTGATTCTTGCTCTAAAGCAGATTGTATTTCACGGTTGAGAACTGTTCTGTGTGTTTCTCTTCAGAAACGGAGTGAAATGCCAGGCTCTGTGTCTTCCTACAAGCAAGACTTCATTTCAGGTAAACGCAGTCACTTTTCAGCTCAAACCTAGCTACATCATTCACGAAGCTCACAAGTTTCTCGCTCTTAACTGAAAAGCATTGGATGTTAGAGGTCCTGTGGTTTGTATCAGTTTCCGAAGCAGAGTTGAACTAGAAATGATGGTCCGTGTGTGTAGGAAATACAGTTCTTTTGTTTGGAGCACACTCACGTTTCCCTCTGTATTAGACTCTCGAGAAAGCAAGAGCATGCTTCTTGCTCTAAAGCAGATTGTGTTTCATGGATGAGAACTGTGCTGTGTGTTTCCCTTCAGAAACGGAGTGAAATGCCAGGCTCTGTGTCTTCCTACAAGCAAGACTTTGTTTCAGGTAAGGGCAGTCACTTTTCTGCTCAAATGAAGCTACATTGTTCACGAAGCTCACACGTTTCTCGCTCTTAACTGAAAAGCATTGGATGTTAGAGGACCTGTGGTTTGTATCAGTTTCCGAAGCAGAGTTGAACTAGAAATGGTGGTCCGTGTGTGTAGGAAATACAGTTCTTTTGTTCTGAGCACACTCACGTTTCCCTCTGTATTAGACACTCTAGAAAGCAAGAGCGTGCTTCTTGCGATAAAGCAGAGTGTGTTTCATCGATGAGAACTGTGCATTGTGTTTCCCTACAGAAACGGAGGTAAATGCCAGGCTCTGTGTCTTTCTAAAAGCAAGACTTTGTTTCAGGAAACGCAGTCACTTTTCAGCTCAAAAGAAGCTACATCATTCACGAAGCTCTCACGTATCTCGATCTGAAGTGAAAATCATTGGATGTTAGAAGACCTGTGGTTTGTATCAGTTTGCTAAGCAAAGTTGAACTAGAAATGGTGGTCCGTGTGTGTAGGAAATACAGTTCTTTTGATCTGAGCACACTCACGTTTCCCTCTTTATTAGAGACTCTAGAAAGCAAGAGCATACTTCTTGCTATAAAGCAGAGTGTGTTTCATGGATGAGAACTGTGCTGTGTGTTTCCCTACAGAAATGGCGTTAAATGCCAGGCTCTGTGTCTTTCTACAAGCAAGACTTCGTTTCATGTAAACGCAGTCACTTTCCAGCTCAAAGGAAGCTACATCGTTCACGAAGCTCGCGCGTTTCTCGCTCATAAGTGAAAAACATTGGATGTTTGAGGACCATCTGTTTTTATCAGTTTCAGAAGCAGAGTTGAACTAGATATGGTCGGTGTGTGTAGGAAACACAGATCTTTTGTTCTGAGCACACTCACGTTTCCCGACTTATTAGAGACTCTAGAAAGCAAGAGCGTGCTTCTTGCTCTAAAGCAGAGTGTGTTTCATGGATTAGAACTGTGCTCTGTGTTTCCCTTCAGAAACGGAGTGAAATGCCAGGCTCTGTGTCTTCCTACAAGCAAGACTTCGTTTCAGGTAAACACAGTCACTTTTCAGCTCAAAGGAAGCTTCATTGTTCACGAAGCTCACTCGTATCTCGATCTGAAGTAAAAAACATTAGATGTTTGAGGACCTGTATTTTGTATCAGTTTCAGAAGCAGAGTTGAACTAGAAATGGTGGTCCGTGTGTGTAGGAAATACAGTTCTTTTGTTCTGAGCACACTCACGTTTCCCTCTTTATTAGAGACTCTAGAAAGCAAGAGCTTGCTTCTTGCTATAAAGCAGAGTGTGTTTCATGGATGAGAACTGTGCTGTGTGTTTGCCTACAGAAATGGCTTTAAATGCCAGGTTCTGTGTCTTTCTACAAGCAAGACTTCGTTTCATGTAAACACAGTCACTTTCCAGCTCAAAGTAAGCTACATAGTTCACGAAGCTCGCACGTTTCTCGCTCTTAAGTGAAAACATTGGATGTTTTAGGACCTTCGTTTTTTATCAGTTTCAGAAGCAGTGTTGAACTAGATATGGCCGGTGTGTGTAGGAAACACAGATCTTTTGTTCTGAGCACACTCACGTTTCCTGACTTATTATAGACTCTAGAAAGCAAGAGCGTGCTTCTTGCTCTAAAGCAGAGTGTGTTTCATGGATGAGAACTGTGCTGTGTGTTTCCCTACAGAAATGGCTTTATATTCCAGCTTCTGTGTCTTTCTACAAGCAAGACTTCGTTTCATGTAAACGCAGTCACTTTCCAGCTCAAAGGAAGCTACATAGTTCACGAAGCTCGAACGTTTCTCGCTCTTAAGTGAAAACATTGGATGTTTGAGGACCTTCGTTTTTTATCAGTTTCAGAAGCAGTGTTGAACTAGATATGGCCGGTGTGTGTAGGAAACACAGATCTTTTGTTCTGAGCACACTCACGTTTCCTGACTTATTATAGACTCTAGAAAGCAAGAGCGTTCTTCTTGCTCTAAAGCAGAGTGTGTTTCATGGATGAGAACTGTGCTGTGTGTTTCCCTACAGAAATGGCTTTATATTCCAGCTTCTGTGTCTTTCTACAAGCAAGACTTCGTTTCATGTAAACGCAGTCACTTTCCAGCTCAAAGGAAGCTACATAGTTCACGAAGCTCGCACGTTTCTCGCTCTTAAGTGAAAACATTGGATGTTTGAGGACCTTCGTTTTTTATCAGTTTCAGAAGCAGTGTTGAACTAGATATGGCCAGTGTGTGTAGGAAACACAGATCTTTTGTTCTGAGCACACTCACGTTTCCTGACTTATTATAGACTCTAGAAAGCAAGAGCGTGCTTCTTGCTCTAAAGCAGAGTGTGTTTCATGGATGAGAACTGTGCTGTGTGTTTTTTCCTTCTGATACGGAGTGAAATGCCAGGCTCTGTGTCTTCCTACACGCAAGACTTCATTTCAGGTAAACGCAGTCACTTTCCAGCTCAAAGGAAGCAACATCGTTCAGGACGCTCGCACGTTTCTCGCTCTTAAGTGCAAAACATTAGATGTTTGAGGACCTGTATTTTGTTTCAGTTTCAGAAGCAGAGTTGAACTAGAAATGGTGGTCCGTGTGTGTAGGATATACAGTTCTTTTGTTCTGAGCTCAATCACGTTCCCCACCTTAGTACAGACTCCAGAAAGCAAGAGCGTGCTTCTTGCTCTAAAGCGGATTGTGTTTCATGGTTGAGAACTGTGCTGTGTGTTTCTCTTAAGAAACGGAGTGAAATGCCAGGCTCTGTGTTTTCCTACATGCAAGACTTCTTTTCAGGTAATCGCAGTCACTTTTCAGCTCAAAGGAAGCTACATCGTTCACGACGCTCACACGTTTCTCTCTGTTAACTGTAAAGTATTGGATGTTAGAGGACCTGTGGTTTGTATCAGTTTGAGAAGCAGAGTTGAACTAGATATGGCCCATGTGTGTAGGAAACACAGTTCTTTTGTTCTGAGCACACTCACGTTTCCCGCCTTATTGCAGACTCCAGAAAGCAAGAGCGTGATTCTTGCTCTAAAGCAGATTGTATTTCACGGTTGATAACTGTTCTGTGTGTTTCTCTTCAGAAACGGAGTGAAATGCCAGGCTCTGTGTCTTCCTACAAGCAAGACTTCATTTCAGGTAAGGACAGTCACTTTTCTGCTCAAACCTAGCTACATCATTCACGAAGCTCACAAGTTTCTCGATCTTAACTGAAAAGCATTGGATGTTAGAGGACCTGTGGTTTGTATCAGTTTCCGAAGCAAAGTTGAACTAGAAATGGCGGTCCGTGTGTGTAGGAAATACAGTTCTTTTGTTCTGAGCACACTCACGTTTCCCTCTTTATTAGAGACTCTAGAAAGCAAGAGCGTGCTTCTTGCTATAAAGCAGAGTGTGTTTCATGGATGAGAACTGTGCTGTGTGTTTCCCTACAGAAATGGCTTTAAATGCCAGGCTCTGTGTCTTTCTAAAAGCAAGACTTCGTTTCATGTAAACGCAGTCACTTTCTACCTCAAAGGAAGCTACATCGTTCACGAAGCTAGCGCGTTTCTTGCTCTTAAGTGAAAAACATTGGATGTTTGAGGACCATCGGTTTTTATCAGTTTCAGAAGCAGAGTTGAACTAGATATGGTCGGTGTGTGTAGGAAACACAGATCTTTTGTTCTGAGCACATTCAAGTTTCCCGACTTATTAGAGACTCTAGAAAGCAAGAGCGTGCTTCTTGCGATAAAACAGAGCGTGTTTCATCAATGAGAACTGTGCTTTGTTTTTCCCTACAGAAACGGAGTTAAATGCCAGGCTCTGTGTCTTTCTAAAAGCAAGACTTCGTTTCAGGAAACGCAGTCACTTTTCAGCTCAAACGAAGCTATACCATTCACAAAGCTCACATGTATCTCGATCTGAAGAAAAAGCATTGGATGTTAGAAGACCTGTGGTTTGTATCAGTTTGCTAAGCAAAGTTGAACTAGAAATGGTGGTCTGTGTGTGTAGGAAATTCAGTTCTTTTGTTCTGAGCACACTCATGTTTCCCTCTGTATTAGAGACAATAGAAAGCAAGAGCATACTTCTTGCTTTAAAGCAGAGTGTGTTTCCTAGATGAGAACTGTGATGTGTGTTTCCCTTCAGAAACGGAGTTAAATGCCAGGCTCTGTGTCTTTCTACAAGCAAGACTTCGTTTCAGGTAAACACAGTCACTTTTCAGCTGAAAGGAAGCTACATTGTTCACGAAGTTAACACGTATCTCCATCTGAAATAAAAAGCATTGGGTGTTAGAGGACCTGTGGTTTGTATCAGTTTCAGAAGCAGAGTTGAACTAGAAATGGTGGTCCGTGTGTGTAGGAAATACAGTTCTTTTGTTCTGAGCTCACTCACGTTCCCCGCCTTAGTACAGACTCTAGAAAGCTAGAGCATGATTCTTGCTCTAAAGCGGATTGTGTTTCATGGTTGAGAACTGTGCTGTGTGTTTCCCTTCAGATACGGAGTGAAATGCCAGGCTCTGTGTTTTCCTACATGCAAGACTTCGTTTGAGGTAATCGCAGTCACTTTTCAGCTCAATGGAAGCTACATCGTTCACGACGCTCACACCTTTGTCTCTGTTAACTGTAAAGCATTGGATGTTAGAGTACCTGTGGTTTGTATCAGTTTGAGAAGCAGAGTTGAACTAGATATGGCCCATGTGTGTAGGAAACACAGTTCGTTTGTTCTGAGCACACTCACGTTTCCCTCTGTATTAGAGACTCCAGAAAGCAAGAGCGTGATTCTTGCTTTAAAGCAGATTGTGTTTCATGGATGAGAACTGGGCTGTGTGTTTCCCTTCAGAAACGGAGTGAAATGCCAGGCTCTGTGTCTTCCTACAAGGAAGACTTTGTTTCAGGTAAGGGCAGTCACTTTTCTGCTCAAATGAAGCTACATTGTTCATGAAGCTCACAAGTTTCTCGCTCTTAACTGAAAAGCATTGGATGTTAGAGGACCTGTGGTTTGTATCAGTTTCCGAAGCAGAGTTGAACTAGAAATGGTGGTCCGTGTGTGTAGGAAATACAGTTCTTTTGTTCTGAGCACACTCACGTTTCCCTCTGTATTAGTCACTCTAGAAAGCAAGAGCGTGCTTCTTGTGATAAAGCAGAGTGTGTTTCATCGATGAGAACTGTGCATTGTGTTTCCCTACTGAAACGGAGGTAAATGCCAAGCCCGTGTCTTTCTAAAAGCAAGACTTCGTTTCAGGAAACACAGTCACTTTTCAGCTCAAAAGAAGCTACATCATTCACGAAGCTCACACGTATCTCGATCTGAAGTGAAAAGCATTGGATGTTAGAAGACCTGTGGTTTGTATCAGTTTGTTAAGCAAAGTTGAAGTAGAAATGGTGGTCCGTGTGTGTAGGAAATACAGTTCTTTTGTTCTGAGCACACTCACGTTTCCCTCTTTATTAGAGACTCTAGAAAGCAAGAGCTTGCTTCTTGCTATAAAGCAGAGTGTGTTTCATGGATGAGAACTGTGCTGTGTGTTTCCCTACAGAAACGGATTTAAATGCCAGGCTCTGTGTCTTTCTACAAGGAAGACTTCGTTTCATGTAAACACAGTCACTTTCCAGCTCAAAGGAAGCTACATCGTTCACAAAGCTCGCACGTTTCTCGCTCTCAAGTGAAAACATTGGATGTTTGAGGACCTTCGTTTTTTATCAGTTTCAGAAGCAGAGTTGAACTAGATATGGCCGGTGTGTGTAGGAAACACAGATCTTTTGTTCTGAGCACACTCACGTTTCCTGACTTATTATAGACTCTAGAAAGCAAGAGCGTGCTTCTTGCTCTAAAGCGGAATGTGTTTCATGGTTGAGAACTTTGCTGTGTGTTTCCCTTCAGAAACGGAGTGAAATGCCAGGCTCTGTGTCTTCCTACAAGGAAGACTTCGTTTCAGGTAAACACAGTCACTTTTCAGCTCAAAGGAAGCTTCATTGTTCACGAAGCTCACTCGTATCTCGATCTGAAGTAAAAAGCATTGCATGTTAGAAGACCTGTGGTTTGTATCAGTTTGCTGAGCAGAGTTGAACTAGAAATGGTGGTCTGAGTGTGTAGGCAACACAGTTCTTTTGTTCTGAGCACACTGATGTTTCCTGCCTTAGAGACTCCAGAAAGCAAATGTGTGCTTCTTGCTCTAAAGCAGAGTGTGTTTCATGGATGAGAACTGTGCTGTGTGTTTCCCTACAGAAATGGCTTTAAATGCCAGGTTCTGTGTCTTTCTACAAGCAAGACTTCGTTTCATGTAAACGCATTCACTTTCCAGCACAAAGGAAGCTACATCGTTCACGAAGCTCGCACGTTTCTCGCTCTTAAGTGAAAACATTGGATGTTTGAGGACCTTCGTTTTTTATCAGTTTCAGAAGCAGTGTTGAACTAGATATGGCCGGTGTGTGTAGGAAACACAGATCTTTTGTTCTGAGCACACTCACGTTTCCCGCATTATTAGAGATTCCAGAAAGCAAGAGCGTGATTCTTACTCTAAAGCAGAGTGTGTTTCATGGATGAGAACTGTGCTGTGTGTTTTTTCCTTCTGATACGGAGTGAAATGCCAGGCTCTGTGTCTTCCTACATGCAAGACTTTGTTTCAGGTAAACGCAGTCACTTTCCAGCTCAAAGGAAGCAACATCGTTCACGACGCTCGCACGTTTCTCGCTCTTAAGTGAAAAACATTGGATATTTGAGGACCTGTATTTTGTATCAGTTTCAGAAGCATAGTTGAACTAGAAATGGTGGTCCGTGTGTGTAGGAAATACAGTTCTTTTGTTCTGAGCTCACTCACGTTCCCCGCCTTAGTACAGAATCTAGAAAGCTAGAGCGTGCTTCTTGCTCTAAAGCAGATTGTGTTTCATGGTTTAGAACTGTGCTGTGTGTTTCCCTTCAGATACGGAGTGAAATGCCAGGCTCTGTGTTTTCCTACATGCAAGACATCGTTTCAGGTAATCGCAGTCACTTTTCAGCTCAATGGAAGCTACATCGTTCACGACGCTCACACCTTTGTCTCTGTTAACTGTAAAGCATTGGATGTTGGAGGACCTGTGGTTTGTATCAGTTTGAGAAGCAGAGTTGAACTAGATATGGCCCATGTGTGTAGGAAACACAGTTCTTTTGTTCTGAGCACACTCACGTTTCCCGCCTTATTAGAGACTCCAGAAAGCAAGAGCGTGCTTCTTGCTCTAAAGCAGAGTGTGTTTCATGGATGAGAACTGTGCTGTGTGTTTCCCTTCTGATGCGGAGTGAAATGCCAGACTCTGTGTCTTCCTACATGCAAGACTTCGTTTCAGGTAAACGCATTCACTTTTCAGCTCAAAGGAAGCTACATCATTCACTAAGCTCACATGTATCTCGATCTGAAGTAAAAATCATTGGATGTTAGAGGACGTGTGGTTTGTATCAGTTTATGAAGAAGAGTTGAACAAGATATGGTCCGTGTGTGTAGGAAACACAGTTCATTTTGCTGAGCACACTCACTTTTCCAGACTAATTATATCCCAGAAAGCAATAGCGTGCTTCTTGCTCTAAAGCAGAGTGCGCTTCATGGATGAGAACTGTGCTGTGTATTTCCCTTTAGAAACGGAGTGAAATGCCAGGGTCTGTGTCTTCCTACAAGCAAGACTTTGTTTCAGGTAAGGGCATTCACTTTTCTGCTCAAATGAAGCTACATTGTTCACGAAGCTCACACGTTTCTCGCTCTTAACTGAAAAGCATTGGATGTTAGAGGACCTGTGGTTTGTATCAGTTTCCGAAGCAGAGTTGAACTAGAAATGGTGGTCCGTGTGTGTAGGAAATACAGTTCTTTTGTTCTGAGCACACTCACGTTTCCCTCTGTATTAGTCACTCTAGAAAGCAAGAGCGTGCTTCTTGCGATAAAGCAGAGTGTGTTTCATCGATGAGAACTGTGCATTGTGTTTCCCTACTGAAACGGAGGTAAATGCCAAGCCCGTGTCTTTCTAAAAGCAAGACTTCGTTTCAGGAAACACAGTCACTTTTCAGCTCAAAAGAAGCTACATCATTCACGAAGCTCACACGTATCTCGATCTGAAGTGAAAAGCATTGGATGTTAGAAGACCTGTGGTTTGTATCAGTTTGTTAAGCAAAGTTGAAGTAGAAATGGTGGTCCGTGTGTGTAGGAAATACAGTTCTTTTGTTCTGAGCACACTCACGTTTCCCTCTTTATTAGAGACTCTAGAAAGCAAGAGCTTGCTTCTTGCTATAAAGCAGAGTGTGTTTCATGGATGAGAACTGTGCTGTGTGTTTCCCTACAGAAACGGATTTAAATGCCAGGCTCTGTGTCTTTCTACAAGCAAGACTTCGTTTCATGTAAACACAGTCACTTTCCAGCTCAAAGGAAGCTACATCGTTCACGAAGCTCGCACGTTTCTCGCTCTCAAGTGAAAACATTGGATGTTTGAGGACCTTCGTTTTTTATCAGTTTCAGAAGCAGAGTTGAACTAGATATGGCCGGTGTGTGTAGGAAACACAGATCTTTTGTTCTGAGCACACTCACGTTTCCTGACTTATTATAGACTCTAGAAAGCAAGAGCGTGCTTCTTGCTCTAAAGCGGAATGTGTTTCATGGTTGAGAACTTTGCTGTGTGTTTCCCTTCAGAAACGGAGTGAAATGCCAGGCTCTGTGTCTTCCTACAAGGAAGACTTCGTTTCAGGTAAACACAGTCACTTTTCAGCTCAAAGGAAGCTTCATTGTTCACGAAGCTCACTCGTATCTCGATCTGAAGTAAAAAGCATTGCATGTTAGAAGACCTGTGGTTTGTATCAGTTTGCTGAGCAGAGTTGAACTAGAAATGGTGGTCTGAGTGTGTAGGCAACACAGTTCTTTTGTTCTGAGCACACTGATGTTTCCTGCCTTAGAGACTCCAGAAAGCAAATGTGTGCTTCTTGCTCTAAAGCAGAGTGTGTTTCATGGATGAGAACTGTGCTGTGTGTTTCCCTACAGAAATGGCTTTAAATGCCAGGTTCTGTGTCTTTCTACAAGCAAGACTTCGTTTCATGTAAACGCATTCACTTTCCAGCTCAAAGGAAGCTACATCGTTCACGAAGCTCGCACGTTTCTCGCTCTTAAGTGAAAACATTGGATGTTTGAGGACCTTCGTTTTTTATCAGTTTCAGAAGCAGTGTTGAACTAGATATGGCCGGTGTGTGTAGGAAACACAGATCTTTTGTTCTGAGCACACTCACGTTTCCCGCATTATTAGAGATCCCAGAAAGCAAGAGCGTGATTCTTGCTCTAAAGCAGAGTGTGTTTCATGGATGAGAACTGTGCTGTGTGTTTTTTCCTTCTGATACGGAGTGAAATGCCAGGCTCTGTGTCTTCCTACATGCAAGACTTTGTTTCAGGTAAACGCAGTCACTTTCCAGCTCAAAGGAAGCAACATCGTTCACGACGCTCGCACGTTTCTCGCTCTTAAGTGAAAAACATTGGATATTTGAGGACCTGTATTTTGTATCAGTTTCAGAAGCATAGTTGAACTAGAAATGGTGGTCCGTGTGTGTAGGAAATACAGTTCTTTTGTTCTGAGCTCACTCACGTTCCCCGCCTTAGTACAGACTCTAGAAAGCTAGAGCGTGCTTCTTGCTCTAAAGCAGATTGTGTTTCATGGTTTAGAACTGTGCTGTGTGTTTCCCTTCAGATACGGAGTGAAATGCCAGGCTCTGTGTTTTCCTACATGCAAGACATCGTTTCAGGTAATCGCAGTCACTTTTCAGCTCAATGGAAGCTACATCGTTCACGACGCTCACACCTTTGTCTCTGTTAACTGTAAAGCATTGGATGTTGGAGGACCTGTGGTTTGTATCAGTTTGAGAAGCAGAGTTGAACTAGATATGGCCCATGTGTGTAGGAAACACAGTTCTTTTGTTCTGAGCACACTCACGTTTCCCGCCTTATTAGAGACTCCAGAAAGCAAGAGCGTGCTTCTTGCTCTAAAGCAGAGTGTGTTTCATGGATGAGAACTGTGCTGTGTGTTTCCCTTCTGATGCGGAGTGAAATGCCAGACTCTGTGTCTTCCTACATGCAAGACTTCGTTTCAGGTAAACGCATTCACTTTTCAGCTCAAAGGAAGCTACATCATTCACTAAGCTCACATGTATCTCGATCTGAAGTAAAAATCATTGGATGTTAGAGGACGTGTGGTTTGTATCAGTTTATGAAGAAGAGTTGAACAAGATATGGTCCGTGTGTGTAGGAAACACAGTTCATTTTGCTGAGCACACTCACTTTTCCAGACTAATTATATCCCAGAAAGCAATAGCGTGCTTCTTGCTCTAAAGCAGAGTGCGCTTCATGGATGAGAACTGTGCTGTGTATTTCCCTTTAGAAACGGAGTGAAATGCCAGGGTCTGTGTCTTCCTACAAGCAAGACTTTGTTTCAGGTAAGGGCATTCACTTTTCTGCTCAAATGAAGCTACATTGTTCACGAAGCTCACACGTTTCTCGCTCTTAACTGAAAAGCATTGGATGTTAGAGGACCTGTGGTTTGTATCAGTTTCCGAAGCAGAGTTGAACTAGAAATGGTGGTCCGTGTGTGTAGGAAATACAGTTCTTTTGTTCTGAGCACACTCACGTTTCCCTCTGTATTAGTCACTCTAGAAAGCAAGAGCGTGCTTCTTGCGATAAAGCAGAGTGTGTTTCATCGATGAGAACTGTGCATTGTGTTTCCCTACTGAAACGGAGGTAAATGCCAAGCCCGTGTCTTTCTAAAAGCAAGACTTCGTTTCAGGAAACACAGTCACTTTTCAGCTCAAAAGAAGCTACATCATTCACGAAGCTCACACGTATCTCGATCTGAAGTGAAAAGCATTGGATGTTAGAAGACCTGTGGTTTGTATCAGTTTGTTAAGCAAAGTTGAAGTAGAAATGGTGGTCCGTGTGTGTAGGAAATACAGTTCTTTTGTTCTGAGCACACTCACGTTTCCCTCTTTATTAGAGACTCTAGAAAGCAAGAGCTTGCTTCTTGCTATAAAGCAGAGTGTGTTTCATGGATGAGAACTGTGCTGTGTGTTTCCCTACAGAAACGGATTTAAATGCCAGGCTCTGTGTCTTTCTACAAGCAAGACTTCGTTTCATGTAAACACAGTCACTTTCCAGCTCAAAGGAAGCTACATCGTTCACGAAGCTCGCACGTTTCTCGCTCTCAAGTGAAAACATTGGATGTTTGAGGACCTTCGTTTTTTATCAGTTTCAGAAGCAGAGTTGAACTAGATATGGCCGGTGTGTGTAGGAAACACAGATCTTTTGTTCTGAGCACACTCACGTTTCCTGACTTATTATAGACTCTAGAAAGCAAGAGCGTGCTTCTTGCTCTAAAGCGGAATGTGTTTCATGGTTGAGAACTTTGCTGTGTGTTTCCCTTCAGAAACGGAGTGAAATGCCAGGCTCTGTGTCTTCCTACAAGGAAGACTTCGTTTCAGGTAAACACAGTCACTTTTCAGCTCAAAGGAAGCTTCATTGTTCACGAAGCTCACTCGTATCTCGATCTGAAGTAAAAAGCATTGCATGTTAGAAGACCTGTGGTTTGTATCAGTTTGCTGAGCAGAGTTGAACTAGAAATGGTGGTCTGAGTGTGTAGGCAACACAGTTCTTTTGTTCTGAGCACACTGATGTTTCCTGCCTTAGAGACTCCAGAAAGCAAATGTGTGCTTCTTGCTCTAAAGCAGAGTGTGTTTCATGGATGAGAACTGTGCTGTGTGTTTCCCTACAGAAATGGCTTTAAATGCCAGGTTCTGTGTCTTTCTACAAGCAAGACTTCGTTTCATGTAAACGCATTCACTTTCCAGCTCAAAGGAAGCTACATCATTCACGAAGCTCGCACGTTTCTCGCTCTTAAGTGAAAACATTGGATGTTTGAGGACCTTCGTTTTTTATCAGTTTCAGAAGCAGTGTTGAACTAGATATGGCCGGTGTGTGTAGGAAACACAGATCTTTTGTTCTGAGCACACTCACGTTTCCCGCATTATTAGAGATTCCAGAAAGCAAGAGCGTGATTCTTGCTCTAAAGCAGAGTGTGTTTCATGGATGAGAACTGTGCTGTGTGTTTTTTCCTTCTGATACGGAGTGAAATGCCAGGCTCTGTGTCTTCCTACATGCAAGACTTTGTTTCAGGTAAACGCAGTCACTTTCCAGCTCAAAGGAAGCAACATCGTTCACGACGCTCGCACGTTTCTCGCTCTTAAGTGAAAAACATTGGATATTTGAGGACCTGTATTTTGTATCAGTTTCAGAAGCATAGTTGAACTAGAAATGGTGGTCCGTGTGTGTAGGAAATACAGTTCTTTTGTTCTGAGCTCACTCACGTTCCCCGCCTTAGTACAGACTCTAGAAAGCTAGAGCGTGCTTCTTGCTCTAAAGCAGATTGTGTTTCATGGTTTAGAACTGTGCTGTGTGTTTCCCTTCAGATACGGAGTGAAATGCCAGGCTCTGTGTTTTCCTACATGCAAGACATCGTTTCAGGTAATCGCAGTCACTTTTCAGCTCAATGGAAGCTACATCGTTCACGACGCTCACACCTTTGTCTCTGTTAACTGTAAAGCATTGGATGTTGGAGGACCTGTGGTTTGTATCAGTTTGAGAAGCAGAGTTGAACTAGATATGGCCCATGTGTGTAGGAAACACAGTTCTTTTGTTCTGAGCACACTCACGTTTCCCGCCTTATTAGAGACTCCAGAAAGCAAGAGCGTGCTTCTTGCTCTAAAGCAGAGTGTGTTTCATGGATGAGAACTGTGCTGTGTGTTTCCCTTCTGATGCGGAGTGAAATGCCAGACTCTGTGTCTTCCTACATGCAAGACTTCGTTTCAGGTAAACGCATTCACTTTTCAGCTCAAAGGAAGCTACATCATTCACTAAGCTCACATGTATCTCGATCTGAAGTAAAAATCATTGGATGTTAGAGGACGTGTGGTTTGTATCAGTTTATGAAGAAGAGTTGAACAAGATATGGTCCGTGTGTGTAGGAAACACAGTTCATTTTGCTGAGCACACTCACTTTTCCAGACTAATTATATCCCAGAAAGCAATAGCGTGCTTCTTGCTCTAAAGCAGAGTGCGCTTCATGGATGAGAACTGTGCTGTGTATTTCCCTTTAGAAAAGGAGTGAAATGCCAGGGTCTGTGTCTTCCTACAAGCAAGACTTTGTTTCAGGTAAGGGCATTCACTTTTCTGCTCAAATGAAGCTACATTGTTCACGAAGCTCACACGTTTCTCGCTCTTAACTGAAAAGCATTGGATGTTAGAGGACCTGTGGTTTGTATCAGTTTCCGAAGCAGAGTTGAACTAGAAATGGTGGTCCGTGTGTGTAGGAAATACAGTTCTTTTGTTCTGAGCACACTCACGTTTCCCGACATATTATTTCCCAGAAAGCAAGAAGGTGCTTCTTGATCTAAAGCAGAGTGTGTTTCATGGATGAGAACTGTGCTGTGTGTTTCCCTTCAGAAACGGATTTAAATGCCAGGCTCTGTGTCTTTCTACAAGCAACACTTCGTTTCAGGTAAACGCAGTCACTTTTCAGCGCAAAGGAAGCTACATTGTTCACGAAGCTCACACGTATCTCGATCTGAAGTAAAAAGCATTGGATGTTAGAGGTCGTGTGGTTTGTATCAGTTTCAGAAGAAGAGTTGAACAAGATATGGTCTGTGTGTGGTGGAAACACAGTTCATTTTTTCTGAGCACACTCACGTTTCCCGACATATTATTTCCCAGAAAGCAAGAAGGTGCTTCTTGATCTAAAGCAGAGTGTGTTTCATGGATGAGAACTGTGCTGTGTGTTTCCCTTCATAATGGAGTGAAATGCCAGACTCTGTGTCTTCCTAAGATCAAGACTTCGTTTCAGGTAAATGCAGTCACTTTCCAGCTCAAAGGAAGCTACATTGTTCATGAAGCTCCCACGTTTCTCGCTCTTAAGTGAAAAACATTGGATGTTTGAGGACCTGTGGTTTTTATCAGTTTCAGAAGCAGAGTTGAACTAGATATGGTCGGTGTGTGTAGGAAACACAGATCTTTTGTTCAGAGCACACTCACGTTTCCCGACTTATTAGAGACTCTAGAAAGCAAGAGCGTGCTGCTTGCTATAAAGCAGAGTGTGTTTCATGGATGAGAACTGTGCTCTGTGTTTCCCCTCTGATACGGAGTGAAATGCCAGGCTCTGTGTCTTCCTACATGCAAGCCTTCGTTTCAGGTAAACACAGTCACTTTTCAGCTCCAAGGATCTACATCGTTCACGAAGCTGACACTTATCTCGATCTGAAGTAAAAAGCATTGGATGTTAGAAGACCTGCGGTTTGTATCAGTTTGCTGAGCAGAGTTGAACTAGAAATGGTCCGTGTGTGTAGGAAACACAGTTCTTTTGTTCTGAGCACACTCACGTTTCACGCCTTATTTGAGCCTCAGAAAGCAAGAGCGTGCTTCTTGCTCTAAAGCAGAGTGTGTTTCATGGATGAGAACTGTGCTGAGTGTTTCCCTTCTGATACGGAGTGAAATGCCACGCTCTGTGTCTTCCTACATGCAAGACTTCGTTTCAGGTAAACGCAGTCACTTTTCAGCTCAAAGGAAGCTACATCATTCACGAAGCTCACATGTATCTCGATCTGAAGTAAAAATCATTGGATGTTAGAGGACGTGTGGTTTGTATCAGTTTCAGAAGAAGAGTTGAACAAGATATGGTCCGTGTGTGGTGGAAACACAGTTCATTTTTTCTGACCACACTCACGTTTCCCGACATATTATTTCCCAGAAAGCAAGAGAGTGCTTCTTGCTCTAAGGAAGAGTGTGTTTCATGGATTAGAACTGTGCTGTGTGTTTCCCTTCATAATGGAGTGAAATGCCAGACTCTGTGTCTTCCTACGAGCAAGACTTCGTTTCAGGTAAATGCAGTCACTTTCCAGCTCAAAGGAAGCTACATTGTTCATGAAGCTCCCACGTTTCTCGCTCTTAAGTGAAAAACATTGGATGTTTGAGGACCTGTGGTTTTTATCAGTTTCAGAAGCAGAGTTGAACTAGTTATGGTCGGTGTGTGTAGGAAACACAGATCTATTGTTCAGAGCACACTCACTTTTCCCGACTTATTAGAGACTCTAGAAAGCAAGAGCGTGCTGCTTGCTATAAAGCAGAGTGTGTTTCATGGATGAGAACTGTGCTGTGTGTTTCCCTTCTGATACGGAGTGAAATGCCAGGCTCTGTGTCTTCCTACATGCAAGACATCGTTTCAGGTAAACGCAGTCACTTTTCAGCTCAAAGGAAGCTACATCATTCACGAAGCTCACATGTATCTCGATCTGAAGTAAAAATCATTGGATGTTAGAGGACGTGTGGTTTGTATCAGTTTCAGAAGAAGAGTTGAACAAGATATGGTCCGTGTGTGTAGGAAACACAGTTCATTTTTTCTGAGCACACTCACGTTTCCCAACATATTATTTCCCAGAAAGCAAGAGCGTGCTTCTTGCTCTAAAGCAGAGTGCGTTTCATGGATGAGAACTGTGCTGTGTGTTTCCCTACAGAAACGGAGTGAAATGCCTGGTTCTGTGTCTTTCTACAAGCAGGACTTCGTTTCAGGTAAACACAGTCACTTTTCAGCTCAAAGGAAGCTACATCGTTCACGAATCTCACACGTTTCTCGCTCTTAACTGAAAAGCATTGGATGTTAGAGGACCTGTGGTTTGTATCAGTTTCAGAAGCAGAGTTGAACTAGATATGGTCCGTGTGTGTAGGAAACACAGTTCTTATGTTCTGAGCACACTCACGTTTCCCTCTGTATTAGAGACTCTAGAAAGCAAGAGCGTACTTCTTGCTTTAAAGCAGAGTGTGTTTCATAGATGAGAACTGTGATGTGTGTTTCCCTTCAGAAACGGATTTAAATGCCAGGCTCTGTGTCTTTCTACTAGCAACACTTTGTTTCAGGTAAACGCAGTCACTTTTCAGCTCAAAGGAAGCTACATGTTCAAGAATTCACACGTATCTCGATCTGAAGTAAAAAGCATTGGAATTTAGAGGACATCTGGTTTGTATCAGTTTCTTAAGAAGAGTTGAACATGATATGGTCTGTGTGTGGTGGAAACACAGTTCATTTTTTCTGAGCATACTCACGTTTCCCGATACATTATTTCCCAGAAAGCAAGAGAGTGCTTCTTGCTCTAAAGCAGAGTGTGTTTCATGGATGAGAACTGTGTTGTGTGTTTCCCTACAGAAACGGAGTGAAATGCCAGGCTCTGTGTCTTTCTACAAGCAAGACTTCGTTTCAGGTAAACACAGTCACTTTTCAGCTCAAAGGAAGCTGCATCTTTCACGAAGCTCACACGTTTCTCGCTCTTAACTGAAAAGCATTGGATGTTAGAGGACCTGTGGTTTGTATCAGATTCGGAAGCAGAGTTGAACTAGATATGGTCCGTGTGTGTAGGAAACACAGTTCTTATGTTCTGAGCACACTCACGTTTCCCTCTGTATTAGAGACTCTAGAAAGCAAGAGCGTACTTCTTGCTTTAAAGCAGAGTGTGTTTCATAGATGAGAACTGTGATGTGTGTTTCCCTTCAGAAACGGATTTAAATGCCAGGCTCTGTCTTTCTACAAGCAACACTTCGTTTCAGGTAAACGCAGTCACTTTTCAGCTCAAAGGAAGCTACATTTTCACGAAGCTCACACGTATCTTGATCTGAAGTAAAAAGCATTGGATGTTAGAGGTCGTGTGGTTTGTATCAGTTTCAGAAGAAGAGTTGAACAAGATATGGTCTGTGTGTGGTGGAAACACAGTTCATTTTTTCTGAGCACACTCACGTTTCCCTACATATTATTTCCCAGAAAGCAAGAGAGTGCTTCTTGCTCTAAAGCAGAGTGTGTTTCATGGATGAGAACTGTGCTGTGTGTTTCTCTTCATAATGGAGTGAAATGCCAGACTCTGTGTCTTCCTACGAGCAAGACTTCGTTTCAGATAAATGCAGTCACTTTCCAGCTCAAAGGAAGCTACATTGTTCATGAAGCTCCCACGTTTCTCGCTCTTAAGTGAAAAACATTGGATGTTTGAGGACCTGTGGTTTTTATCAGTTTCAGAAGCAGAGTTGAACTAGATATGGTCGGTGTGTGTAGGAAACACAGATCTTTTGTTCAGAGCACACTCACGTTTCCCGACTTATTAGAGACTCTAGAAAGCAAGAGCGTGCTGCTTGCTATAAAGCAGAGTGTGTTTCATGGATGAGAACTGTGCTCTGTGTTTCCCTTCTGATACGGAGTGAAATGCTAGGCTCTGTGTCTTCCTACATGCAAGCCTTCGTTTCTGGTAAACACAGTCACTTTTCAGCTCCAAGGAAGCTACATCGTTCACGAAGCTGACACTTATCTCGATCTGAAGTAAAGAGCATTGGATGTTAGAAGACCTGTGGTTTGTATCAGTTTGCTGAGCAGAGTTGAACTAGAAATGGTCCGTGTGTGTAGGAAACACAGTTCTTTTGTTCTGAGCACACTCACGTTTCCCGACATATTATTTCCCAGAAAGCAAGAGCGTGCTTCTTGCTCTAAAGCAGAGTGCGTTTCATGGATGAGAACTGTGCTGTGTGTATCCCTACAGAAACGTAGTTAAATGCCAGGTTCTGTGTCTTTCTACAAGCAGGACTTCGTTTCAGGTAAACACAGTCACTTTTCAGCTCAAAGGAAGCTACATCGTTCACGAAGCTCACACTTTTCTCGCTCTTAACTGAAAAGCATTGCATGTTAGAGGACTTGTGGTTTGTATCAGATTCAGAAGCAGAGTTGAACTAGATATGGTCCGAGTGTGTAGGAAACACAGTTCTTTTGTTCTGAGCACACTCACGTTTCCTGACTTATTATAGACTCTAGAAAGCAAGAGCGTGCTTCTTGCTCTAAAGCGGAATGTGTTTCATGGTTGAGAACTTTGCTGTGTGTTTCCCTTCAGAAACGGAGTGAAATGCCAGGCTCTGTGTCTTCCTACAAGGAAGACTTCGTTTCAGGTAAACACAGTCACTTTTCAGCTCAAAGGAAGCTTCATTGTTCACGAAGCTCACTCGTATCTCGATCTGAAGTAAAAAGCATTGCATGTTAGAAGACCTGTGGTTTGTATCAGTTTGCTGAGCAGAGTTGAACTAGAAATGGTGGTCTGAGTGTGTAGGCAACACAGTTCTTTTGTTCTGAGCACACTGATGTTTCCTGCCTTAGAGACTCCAGAAAGCAAATGTGTGCTTCTTGCTCTAAAGCAGAGTGTGTTTCATGGATGAGAACTGTGCTGTGTGTTTCCCTACAGAAATGGCTTTAAATGCCAGGTTCTGTGTCTTTCTACAAGCAAGACTTCGTTTCATGTAAACGCATTCACTTTCCAGCTCAAAGGAAGCTACATCATTCACGAAGCTCGCACGTTTCTCGCTCTTAAGTGAAAACATTGGATGTTTGAGGACCTTCGTTTTTTATCAGTTTCAGAAGCAGTGTTGAACTAGATATGGCCGGTGTGTGTAGGAAACACAGATCTTTTGTTCTGAGCACACTCACGTTTCCCGCATTATTAGAGATTCCAGAAAGCAAGAGCGTGATTCTTGCTCTAAAGCAGAGTGTGTTTCATGGATGAGAACTGTGCTGTGTGTTTTTTCCTTCTGATACGGAGTGAAATGCCAGGCTCTGTGTCTTCCTACATGCAAGACTTTGTTTCAGGTAAACGCAGTCACTTTCCAGCTCAAAGGAAGCAACATCGTTCACGACGCTCGCACGTTTCTCGCTCTTAAGTGAAAAACATTGGATATTTGAGGACCTGTATTTTGTATCAGTTTCAGAAGCATAGTTGAACTAGAAATGGTGGTCCGTGTGTGTAGGAAATACAGTTCTTTTGTTCTGAGCTCACTCACGTTCCCCGCCTTAGTACAGACTCTAGAAAGCTAGAGCGTGCTTCTTGCTCTAAAGCAGATTGTGTTTCATGGTTTAGAACTGTGCTGTGTGTTTCCCTTCAGATACGGAGTGAAATGCCAGGCTCTGTGTTTTCCTACATGCAAGACATCGTTTCAGGTAATCGCAGTCACTTTTCAGCTCAATGGAAGCTACATCGTTCACGACGCTCACACCTTTGTCTCTGTTAACTGTAAAGCATTGGATGTTGGAGGACCTGTGGTTTGTATCAGTTTGAGAAGCAGAGTTGAACTAGATATGGCCCATGTGTGTAGGAAACACAGTTCTTTTGTTCTGAGCACACTCACGTTTCCCGCCTTATTAGAGACTCCAGAAAGCAAGAGCGTGCTTCTTGCTCTAAAGCAGAGTGTGTTTCATGGATGAGAACTGTGCTGTGTGTTTCCCTTCTGATGCGGAGTGAAATGCCAGACTCTGTGTCTTCCTACATGCAAGACTTCGTTTCAGGTAAACGCATTCACTTTTCAGCTCAAAGGAAGCTACATCATTCACTAAGCTCACATGTATCTCGATCTGAAGTAAAAATCATTGGATGTTAGAGGACGTGTGGTTTGTATCAGTTTATGAAGAAGAGTTGAACAAGATATGGTCCGTGTGTGTAGGAAACACAGTTCATTTTGCTGAGCACACTCACTTTTCCAGACTAATTATATCCCAGAAAGCAATAGCGTGCTTCTTGCTCTAAAGCAGAGTGCGCTTCATGGATGAGAACTGTGCTGTGTATTTCCCTTTAGAAAAGGAGTGAAATGCCAGGGTCTGTGTCTTCCTACAAGCAAGACTTTGTTTCAGGTAAGGGCATTCACTTTTCTGCTCAAATGAAGCTACATTGTTCACGAAGCTCACACGTTTCTCGCTCTTAACTGAAAAGCATTGGATGTTAGAGGACCTGTGGTTTGTATCAGTTTCCGAAGCAGAGTTGAACTAGAAATGGTGGTCCGTGTGTGTAGGAAATACAGTTCTTTTGTTCTGAGCACACTCACGTTTCCCGACATATTATTTCCCAGAAAGCAAGAAGGTGCTTCTTGATCTAAAGCAGAGTGTGTTTCATGGATGAGAACTGTGCTGTGTGTTTCCCTTCAGAAACGGATTTAAATGCCAGGCTCTGTGTCTTTCTACAAGCAACACTTCGTTTCAGGTAAACGCAGTCACTTTTCAGCTCAAAGGAAGCTACATTGTTCACGAAGCTCACACGTATCTCGATCTGAAGTAAAAAGCATTGGATGTTAGAGGTCGTGTGGTTTGTATCAGTTTCAGAAGAAGAGTTGAACAAGATATGGTCTGTGTGTGGTGGAAACACAGTTCATTTTTTCTGAGCACACTCACGTTTCCCGACATATTATTTCCCAGAAAGCAAGAAGGTGCTTCTTGATCTAAAGCAGAGTGTGTTTCATGGATGAGAACTGTGCTGTGTGTTTCCCTTCATAATGGAGTGAAATGCCAGACTCTGTGTCTTCCTAAGATCAAGACTTCGTTTCAGGTAAATGCAGTCACTTTCCAGCTCAAAGGAAGCTACATTGTTCATGAAGCTCCCACGTTTCTCGCTCTTAAGTGAAAAACATTGGATGTTTGAGGACCTGTGGTTTTTATCAGTTTCAGAAGCAGAGTTGAACTAGATATGGTCGGTGTGTGTAGGAAACACAGATCTTTTGTTCAGAGCACACTCACGTTTCCCGACTTATTAGAGACTCTAGAAAGCAAGAGCGTGCTGCTTGCTATAAAGCAGAGTGTGTTTCATGGATGAGAACTGTGCTCTGTGTTTCCCCTCTGATACGGAGTGAAATGCCAGGCTCTGTGTCTTCCTACATGCAAGCCTTCGTTTCAGGTAAACACAGTCACTTTTCAGCTCCAAGGATCTACATCGTTCACGAAGCTGACACTTATCTCGATCTGAAGTAAAAAGCATTGGATGTTAGAAGACCTGCGGTTTGTATCAGTTTGCTGAGCAGAGTTGAACTAGAAATGGTCCGTGTGTGTAGGAAACACAGTTCTTTTGTTCTGAGCACACTCACGTTTCACGCCTTATTTGAGCCTCAGAAAGCAAGAGCGTGCTTCTTGCTCTAAAGCAGAGTGTGTTTCATGGATGAGAACTGTGCTGAGTGTTTCCCTTCTGATACGGAGTGAAATGCCACGCTCTGTGTCTTCCTACATGCAAGACTTCGTTTCAGGTAAACGCAGTCACTTTTCAGCTCAAAGGAAGCTACATCATTCACGAAGCTCACATGTATCTCGATCTGAAGTAAAAATCATTGGATGTTAGAGGACGTGTGGTTTGTATCAGTTTCAGAAGAAGAGTTGAACAAGATATGGTCCGTGTGTGGTGGAAACACAGTTCATTTTTTCTGACCACACTCACGTTTCCCGACATATTATTTCCCAGAAAGCAAGAGAGTGCTTCTTGCTCTAAGGAAGAGTGTGTTTCATGGATTAGAACTGTGCTGTGTGTTTCCCTTCATAATGGAGTGAAATGCCAGACTCTGTGTCTTCCTACGAGCAAGACTTCGTTTCAGGTAAATGCAGTCACTTTCCAGCTCAAAGGAAGCTACATTGTTCATGAAGCTCCCACGTTTCTCGCTCTTAAGTGAAAAACATTGGATGTTTGAGGACCTGTGGTTTTTATCAGTTTCAGAAGCAGAGTTGAACTAGTTATGGTCGGTGTGTGTAGGAAACACAGATCTATTGTTCAGAGCACACTCACTTTTCCCGACTTATTAGAGACTCTAGAAAGCAAGAGCGTGCTGCTTGCTATAAAGCAGAGTGTGTTTCATGGATGAGAACTATGCTGTGTGTTTCCCTTCTGATACGGAGTGAAATGCCAGGCTCTGTGTCTTCCTACATGCAAGACATCGTTTCAGGTAAACGCAGTCACTTTTCAGCTCAAAGGAAGCTACATCATTCACGAAGCTCACATGTATCTCGATCTGAAGTAAAAATCATTGGATGTTAGAGGACGTGTGGTTTGTATCAGTTTCAGAAGAAGAGTTGAACAAGATATGGTCCGTGTGTGTAGGAAACACAGTTCATTTTTTCTGAGCACACTCACGTTTCCCAACATATTATTTCCCAGAAAGCAAGAGCGTGCTTCTTGCTCTAAAGCAGAGTGCGTTTCATGGATGAGAACTGTGCTGTGTGTTTCCCTACAGAAACGGAGTGAAATGCCTGGTTCTGTGTCTTTCTACAAGCAGGACTTCGTTTCAGGTAAACACAGTCACTTTTCAGCTCAAAGGAAGCTACATCGTTCACGAATCTCACACGTTTCTCGCTCTTAACTGAAAAGCATTGGATGTTAGAGGACCTGTGGTTTGTATCAGTTTCAGAAGCAGAGTTGAACTAGATATGGTCCGTGTGTGTAGGAAACACAGTTCTTATGTTCTGAGCACACTCACGTTTCCCTCTGTATTAGAGACTCTAGAAAGCAAGAGCGTACTTCTTGCTTTAAAGCAGAGTGTGTTTCATAGATGAGAACTGTGATGTGTGTTTCCCTTCAGAAACGGATTTAAATGCCAGGCTCTGTGTCTTTCTACTAGCAACACTTTGTTTCAGGTAAACGCAGTCACTTTTCAGCTCAAAGGAAGCTACATTGTTCACGAATTCACACGTATCTCGATCTGAAGTAAAAAGCATTGGAATTTAGAGGACATCTGGTTTGTATCAGTTTCTTAAGAAGAGTTGAACATGATATGGTCTGTGTGTGGTGGAAACACAGTTCATTTTTTCTGAGCATACTCACGTTTCCCGATACATTATTTCCCAGAAAGCAAGAGAGTGCTTCTTGCTCTAAAGCAGAGTGTGTTTCATGGATGAGAACTGTGTTGTGTGTTTCCCTACAGAAACGGAGTGAAATGCCAGGCTCTGTGTCTTTCTACAAGCAAGACTTCGTTTCAGGTAAACACAGTCACTTTTCAGCTCAAAGGAAGCTGCATCTTTCACGAAGCTCACACGTTTCTCGCTCTTAACTGAAAAGCATTGGATGTTAGAGGACCTGTGGTTTGTATCAGATTCGGAAGCAGAGTTGAACTAGATATGGTCCGTGTGTGTAGGAAACACAGTTCTTATGTTCTGAGCACACTCACGTTTCCCTCTGTATTAGAGACTCTAGAAAGCAAGAGCGTACTTCTTGCTTTAAAGCAGAGTGTGTTTCATAGATGAGAACTGTGATGTGTGTTTCCCTTCAGAAACGGATTTAAATGCCAGGCTCTGTCTTTCTACAAGCAACACTTCGTTTCAGGTAAACGCAGTCACTTTTCAGCTCAAAGGAAGCTACATTTTCACGAAGCTCACACGTATCTTGATCTGAAGTAAAAAGCATTGGATGTTAGAGGTCGTGTGGTTTGTATCAGTTTCAGAAGAAGAGTTGAACAAGATATGGTCTGTGTGTGGTGGAAACACAGTTCATTTTTTCTGAGCACACTCACGTTTCCCTACATATTATTTCCCAGAAAGCAAGAGAGTGCTTCTTGCTCTAAAGCAGAGTGTGTTTCATGGATGAGAACTGTGCTGTGTGTTTCTCTTCATAATGGAGTGAAATGCCAGACTCTGTGTCTTCCTACGAGCAAGACTTCGTTTCAGATAAATGCAGTCACTTTCCAGCTCAAAGGAAGCTACATTGTTCATGAAGCTCCCACGTTTCTCGCTCTTAAGTGAAAAACATTGGATGTTTGAGGACCTGTGGTTTTTATCAGTTTCAGAAGCAGAGTTGAACTAGATATGGTCGGTGTGTGTAGGAAACACAGATCTTTTGTTCAGAGCACACTCACGTTTCCCGACTTATTAGAGACTCTAGAAAGCAAGAGCGTGCTGCTTGCTATAAAGCAGAGTGTGTTTCATGGATGAGAACTGTGCTCTGTGTTGCCCTTCTGATACGGAGTGAAATGCCAGGCTCTGTGTCTTCCTACATGCAAGCCTTCGTTTCTGGTAAACACAGTCACTTTTCAGCTCCAAGGAAGCTACATCGTTCACGAAGCTGACACTTATCTCGATCTGAAGTAAAAAGCATTGGATGTTAGAAGACCTGTGGTTTGTATCAGTTTGCTGAGCAGAGTTGAACTAGAAATGGTCCGTGTGTGTAGGAAACACAGTTCTTTTGTTCTGAGCACACTCACGTTTCCCGACATATTATTTCCCAGAAAGCAAGAGCGTGCTTCTTGCTCTAAAGCAGAGTGCGTTTCATGGATGAGAACTGTGCTGTGTGTATCCCTACAGAAACGTAGTTAAATGCCAGGTTCTGTGTCTTTCTACAAGCAGGACTTCGTTTCAGGTAAACACAGTCACTTTTCAGCTCAAAGGAAGCTACATCGTTCACGAAGCTCACACTTTTCTCGCTCTTAACTGAAAAGCATTGCATGTTAGAGGACTTGTGGTTTGTATCAGATTCAGAAGCAGAGTTGAACTAGATATGGTCCGAGTGTGTAGGAAACACAGTTCTTTTGTTCTGAGCACACTCAGGTTTCATGCCTTATTTGAGCCTCAGAAAGCAAGTGCGTGCTTCTTGCTCTAAAGCAGAGTGTGTTTCATGGATGAGAACTGTGCTGTGTGTTTCCCTTCTGATACGGAGTGAAATGCCAGGCTCTGTGTCTTCCTACATGCAAGACTTCGTTTCAGGAAAACGCACTCACTTTTCAGCTCAAAGGAAGCTACATCATTCACGAAGCTCACATGTATCTCGATCTGAAGTAAAAATCATTGGATGTTAGAGGACGTGTGGTTTGTATCAGTTTCTTAAGAAGAGTTGAACATGATATGGTCTGTGTGTGGTGGAAACACAGTTCATTTTTTCTGGGCACACTCACGTTTCCCGACATATTATTTCCCAGAAAGCAAGAGAGTGCTTCTTGCTCTAAGGAAGAGTGTGTTTCATGGATTAGAACTGTGCTGTGTGTTTCCCTTCATAATGGAGTGAAATGCCAGACTCTGTGTCTTCCTACGAGCAAGACTTCGTTTCAGGTAAATGCAGTCACTTTCCAGCTCCAAGGAAGCTACATTGTTCATGAAGCTCCCACGTTTCTCGCTCTTAAGTGAAAAACATTGGATGTTTGAGGACCTGTGGTTTTTATCAGTTTCAGAAGCAGAGTTGAACTAGATATGGTCGGTGTGTGTAGGAAACACAGATCTTTTGTTCAGAGCACACTCACTTTTCCCGACTAATTAGAGACTCTAGAAAGCAAGAGCGTGCTGCTTGCTATAAAGCAGAGTGTGTTTCATGGATGAGAACTGTGCTGTGTGTTTCCCTTCTGATACGGAGTGAAATGCCAGGCTCTGTGTCTTCCTACATGCAAGACATCGTTTCAGGTAAACGCAGTCACTTTTCAGCTCAAAGGAAGCTACATCATTCACGAAGCTCACATGTATCTCGATCTGAAGTAAAAATCATTTGATGTTAGAGGACGTGTGGTTTGTATCAGTTTCAGAAGAAGAGTTGAACAAGATATGTTCCGTGTGTGTAGGAAACACAGTTCATTTTTTCTGAGCACACTCACGTTTCCCAACATATTATTTCCCAGAAAGCAAGAGCGTGCTTCTTGCTCTAAAGCAGAGTGTGTTTCATGGATGAGAACTGTGCTGTGTGTTTCCCTACAGAAACGGAGTGAAATGCCAGGTTCTGTGTCTTTCTACAAGCAGGACTTCGTTTCAGGTAAACACAGTCACTTTTCAGCTCAAAGGAAGCTACATCGTTCACGAATCTCACACGTTTCTCGCTCTTAACTGAAAAGCATTGGATGTTAGAGGACCTGTGGTTTGTATCAGTTTCAGAAGCAGAGTTGAACTAGATATGGTCCGTGTGTGTAGGAAACACAGTTCTTATGTTCTGAGCACACTCACGTTTCCCTCTGTATTAGAGACTCTAGAAAGCAAGAGCGTACTTCTTGCTTTAAAGCAGAGTGTGTTTCATAGATGAGAACTGTGATGTGTGTTTCCCTTCAGAAACGGATTTAAATGCCAGGCTCTGTGTCTTTCTACAAGCAACACTTTGTTTCAGGTAAACGCAGTCACTTTTCAGCTCAAAGGAAGCTACATTGTTCACGAATTCACACGTATCTCGATCTGAAGTAAAAAGCATTGGAATTTAGAGGACATCTGGTTTGTATCAGTTTCTTAAGAAGAGTTGAACATGATATGGTCTGTGTGTGGTGGAAACACAGTTCATTTTTTCTGAGCATACTCACGTTTCCCGACATATTATTTCCCAGAAAGCAAGAGAGTGCTTCTTGCTCTAAAGCAGAGTGTGTTTCATGGATGAGAACTTTGTTGTGTGTTTCCCTACAGAAACGGAGTGAAATGCCAGGCTCTGTGTCTTTCTACAAGCAAGACTTCGTTTCAGGTAAACACAGTAACTTTTCAGCTCAAAGGAAGCTGCATCGTTCACGAAGCTCACACGTTTCTCGCTCTTAACTGAAAAGCATTGGATGTTAGAGGACTTGTGGTTTGTATCAGATTCAGAAGCAGAGTTGAACTAGATATGGTCCGAGTGTGTAGGAAACACAGTTCTTTTGTTCTGAGCACACTCACGTTTCATGCCTTATTTGAGCCTCAGAAAGCAAGTGCGTGCTTCTTGCTCTAAAGCAGAGTGTGTTTCATGGATGAGAACTGTGCTGTGTGTTTCCCTTCTCATACGGAGTGAAATGCCAGGCTCTGTGTCTTCCTACATGCAAGACTTCGTTTCAGGTAAACGCACTCACTTTTCAGCTCAAAGGAAGCTACATCATTCACGAAGCTCACATGTATCTCGATCTGAAGTAAAAATCATTGGATGTTAGAGGACGTGTGGTTTGTATCAGTTTCAGAAGAAGAGTTGAACAAGATATGGTCCGTGTGTGTAGGAAACACAGTTCATTTTTTCTGAGCACACTCACGTTTCCCGACATATTATTTCCCAGAAAGCAAGAGCGTGCTTCTTGCTCTAAAGCAGAGTGCGTTTCATGGATGAGAACTGTGCTGTGTGTTTCCCCACAGAAACGTAGTTAAATGCCAGGTTCTGTGTCTTTCTACAAGCAGGACTTCGTTTCAGGTAAACACAGTCACTTTTCAGCTCAAAGGAAGCTACAGCGTAAACGAAGCTCACACGTTTCTCGCTCTTAACTGAAAAGCATTGGATGCTAGAGGACCTGTGGTTTGTATCAGTTTCAGAAGCAGAGTTGAACTAGATATGGTCCGTGTGTGTAGGAAACACAGTTCTTATGTCTGAGCACAGTCACGTTTCCCTCTGTATTAGAGACTCTAGAAAGCAAGAGCGTACTTCTTGCTTTAAAGCAGAGTGTGTTACATAGATGAGAACTGTGATGTGTGTTTCCCTTCAGAAACGGATTTAAATGCCAGGCTCTGTGTCTTTCTACAAGCAACACTTCGTTTCAGGTAAACGCAGTCACTTTTCAGCTCAAAGGAAGCTACATTGTTCACAAAGCTCACACGTATCTCGATCTGAAGTAAAAAGCATTGGATGTTAGAGGACCTGTGGTTTGTATCAGTTTCAGAAGCAGAGTTGAACTAGATATGGTCCGTGTGTGTAGGAAACACAGTTCTTTTGTTCTGAGGACACTCACGTTTCCCGCCTTATTAGAGACTCCAGAAAGCAAGAGAGTGCTTCTTGAGATAAAGCAGAGTGTGTTTCATTGATGAGAACTGTGCTGTGTGTTTCCCTACAGAAACGTAGTTAAATGCCAGGTTCTGTGTCTTTCTACAAGCAGGACTTCGTTTCAGGTAAACACAGTCACTTTTCAGCTCAAAGGAAGCTACAGCGTAAACGAAGCTCACACGTTTCTCGCTCTTAACTGAAAAGCATTGGATGCTAGAGGACCTGTGGTTTGTATCAGTTTCAGAAGCAGAGTTGAACTAGATATGGTCCGTGTGTGTAGGAAACACAGTTCTTATGTTCTGAGCACACTCACGTTTCCCTCTGTATTAGAGACTCTAGAAAGCAAGAGCGTACTTCTTGCTTTAAAGCAGAGTGTGTTTCATAGATGAGAACTGTGATGTGTGTTTCCCTTCAGAAACGGATTTAAATGCCAGGCTCTGTGTCTTTCTACAAGCAACACTTCGTTTCAGGTAAACGCAGTCACTTTTCAGCTCAAAGGAAGCTACATTGTTCACGAAGCTCACACGTATCTCGATCTGAAGTAAAAAGCATTGGATGTTAGAGGACCTGTGGTTTGTATCAGTTTCAGAAGCAGAGTTGAACTAGATATGGTCCGTGTGTGTAGGAAACACAGTTCTTTTGTTCTGAGCACACTCACGTTTCAGGCCTTATTTGAGCCTCAGAAAGCAAGTGCGTGCTTCTTGCTCTAAAGCAGAGTGTGTTTCATGGATGAGAACTGTGCTCTGTGTTTCCCTTCTGATACGGAGTGAAATGCCTGGCTCTGTGTCTTCCTACATGCAAGTCTTCGTTTCAGGTAAACGCACTCACTTTTCAGCTCAAAGGAAGCTACATCATTCACGAAGCTCACATGTATCTCGATTTGAAGTAAAAAGCATTGGATGTTAAAGGACCTGTGGTTTGTATCAGTTTCAGAAGCAGAGTTGAACTAGATATGGTCCGTGTGTGTAGGAAACACAGTTCTTTTTTTCTGAGCGCACTCACGTTCCCTCTGTATTAGAGACTCTAGAAAGCAAGAGTGTGCTTCTTGCTCTAAAGCAGAGTGTGTTTCATGGATGAGAACTGTGCTGTGTGTTTCCCTACAGAAACGGAGTTGAATGGCAGGCTCTGTGTCTTTCTAAAAGAAATACTTCGTTTCAGCTAAACGCAGTCACTTTTCAGTCAAAGGAAGCTACATTGTTCACGATGCTCACACGTATCTCGATCTGAATTAAAAGCATTGGATGTTAGAGGTTGTGTGGTTTGTATCAGTTCAGAAGAAGAGTTGAACAAGATATTATCCGTGTGTGTAGGAAACACAGTTCATTTTTTCTGAGCACACTCACGTTTCCTGACATATTATTTCCTAGAAAGCAAGAGCGTGCTTCTTGCTCTAAAGCAGAGTGCGTTTCATGCATGAGAACTGTGCTGTGTATTTCCCTTTAGAAACCGAGTGAAATGCCAGGTTCTGTGTCTTCCTACAAGCAAGACTTTTTTTCAGGTAAGAGCTGTCACTTTTCTTCTCAAATGAAGCTACATTGTTCACGAAGCTCACACGTTTCTCGCTCTTAACTGAAAAGCATTGGATGTTAGAGGACCTGTGGTTTGTATCAGTTTCAAACGCAGAGTTGAACTTGACATGATGGTCCTTGTGTGTAGGAAATACAGTTCTTTTGTTCTGAGCACACTCACGTTTCCCTCTGTATTAGACACTCTAGAAAGCAAGAGCGTGCTTCTTGTGATAAAACTGAGTGTGTTTCATCGATGAGAACTGTGTTTTGTTTTTCCCTACAGAAACTGAGTTAAATGCCAGGCTCTGTGTCTTTCTAAAAGCAAGACTTCGTTTCAGGAAACGCAGTCATTTTTCAGCTCAAACGAAGCTACATCATTCACGAAGCTCACACGTATCTCGATCTGAAGTAAAAAGCATTGGAAGGTAGAAGACCTGTGGTTTGTATCAGTTTGCTAAGCAAAGTTGAACTAGAAATGGTGGTCCGTGTGTGTAGGAAATACAGTTCTTTTGTTCTGAGGACACTCACGTTTCCCGCCTTATTAGAGACTCCAGAAAGCAAGAGAGTGCTTCTTGAGATAAAGCAGAGTGTGTTTCATTGATGAGAACTGTGCTCTGTGTTTCCCTTCAGAAACGGAGTGAAATGCCATGCTCTGTGTCTTCCCACGAGCAAGACTTCGTTTCAGGTAAACACAGTCACTTTTCAGCTCAAACTAAGCTATATCGTTCAAGAAGCTCACAAGTTTCTCGCTTTGAACTGAAAAGCATTGGATGTTAGTAGACCTGGGGTTTGTATCAGTTTCAGAAGCAGAGTTGAACTAGATATCGTCCGTGTGTGTAGGAAACACAGTTCATTTTTTCTGAGCACACTCACGTTTCCCGACATATTATTTCCCAGAAAGCAAGAGCGTGCTTCTTGCTCTAAAGCAGAGTGCCTTTCATGGATGAGAACTGTGCTGTGTGTTTCCCTGCAGAAACGTAGTTAAATGCCAGGTTCTGTGTCTTTCTACAAGCAGGACTTTGTTTCAGGTAAACACAGTCACTTTTCAGCTCAAAGGAACCTACATCGTAAACGAAGCTCACACGTTTCTCGCTCTTAACTGAAAAGCATTGGATGTTAGAGGACATGTGGTTTGTATCAGTTTCAGAAGCAGAGTTGAACTAGATATGGTCCGTGTGTGTAGGAAACACAGTTCTTATGTTCTGAGCACACTCATGTTTCCCTCTGTATTAGAGACTCTAGAAAGCAAGAGCGTACTTCTTGCTTTAAAGCAGAGTGTGTTTCATAGATGAGAACTGTGCTGTGTATTTCCCTTTAGATACGGAGTGAAATGCCAGGCTCTGTGTCTTCCTACAAGCAAGACTTTGTTTCAGGTAAGGGTAGGCACTTTTCAGCTCAAATGAAGCTACATTGTTCACAAAGCTCACACGTTTCTCGCTCTTAACTGAAAAGCATTGGATCTTAGAGGACCTGTGGTTTGTGTCAGTTTCTGAAGCAGAGTTGAACTAGACATGGCGGTCCATGTGTGTAGGAAATACAGTTCTTTTGTTCTGAGCACACTCACGTTTCCCTCTGTATTAGACACTCTAGAAGGCAAGAGCGTGCTTCTTGCTCTAAAGCAGAGTATGTTTCATAGATGAGAACTGTGTTTTGTTTTTCCCTACAGAAACGGAGTTCAATGCCAGGCTCTGTGTCTTTCTAAAAGCAAGATTTCTTTTCAGGAAACGCAGTCACTTTTCAGCTCAAACGAAGCTACATCATTCACGAAGCTCACACGTATCTCGATCTGAAGTAAAAAGCATTGGAAGTTAGAAGACCTGTGGTTTGTATCAGTTTGCTAAGCAAAGTTGAACTAGAAATGATTGTCCGTTTGTGTAGGAAATAGAGTTCTTTTGTTATGAGCACACTCACGTTTCCTGCTTTATTATAGACTCCAGAAAGCAAGAGCGTGCTTCTGGCGATAAAGCAGAGTGTGTTTCATGGATGAGAACTGTGCTCTGTGTTTCCCTTCAGAAACGGAGTGAAATGCCAGGCTCTGTGTCTTCCTACGAGCAAGACTTCGTTTCAGGTAAACGCAGTCACTTTTCAGCTCAAAGGAAGCTACATCGTTCACGAAGCTTGCACGTTTCTCACTCTTAAGTGAAAAACATTGGATGTTTGAGGACCTATGGTTTTTATCAGTTTCAGAAGCATAGTTGAACTAGATAAGGTTGGTGTGTGTAGGAAACACAGTTCTTTTCTACTGAGCACACTCACGTTTCACGCCTTATTTGAGCCCCAGAAAGTAAGTGCGTGCTTCTTGTTCTAAAGCAGAGTGTGTTTCATGGATGAGAACTGTGCTGTGTGTTTCCCTTCTGATAGGGAGTGAAATTCCAGGCTCTGTGTCTTCCTACATGCAAGACTTCGTTTCATGTAAACGCAGTCACTTTTGAGCTCAAAGGAAGCTACATCATTCCGAAGCTCACATGTATCTCAATCTGAAGTAAAAAGCATTGGATGTTAGAGGAAGTGTGGTTTGTATCAGTTTCAGAAGAAGAGTTGAACAAGATATGGTCCGTGTGTGTAGGAAACACAGTTCATTTTTTCTGAGCACACTCACATTTCTAGACTAATTATTTCCCAAAAAGCAAGAGCATGCTTCTTGCTCTAAAGCAGAATGCGCTTCATGGATGAGAACTGTGCTGTGTATTTCCCTTTAGAAACGGAGTGAAATGCCAGGCTCTGTGTCTTCCTACAAGCAAGACTTTGTTTCAGGTAAGGGCAGTCACTTTTCTGCTCAAATGAAGCTGCATTGTTCACGAAGCTCACACGTTTCTCGCTCTTAACTGAAAAGCATTGGATGTTAGAGGACCTGTGGTTTGTATCAGTTTCAGAAGCAGAGTTCAACTAGATATGGTCCGTGTGTGTAGGAAACACAGTTCTTTTGTTCTGAGCACACTCACGTTTCAGGCCTTATTTGAGCCTCAGAAAGCAAGTGCGTGCTTCTTGCTCTAAAGCAGAGTGTGTTTCATGGATGAGAACTGTGCTCTGTGTTTCCCTTCTGATACGGAGTGAAATGCCTGGCTCTGTGTCTTCCTACATGCAAGTCTTCGTTTCAGGTAAACGCACTCACTTTTCAGCTCAAAGGAAGCTACATCATTCACGAAGCTCACATGTATCTCGATTTGAAGTAAAAAGCATTGGATGTTAGAGGACCTGTGGTTTGTATCAGTTTCAGAAGCAGAGTTGAACTAGATATGGTCCGTGTGTGTAGGAAACACAGTTCTTTTTTTCTGAGCGCACTCACGTTCCCTCTGTATTAGAGACTCTAGAAAGCAAGAGTGTGCTTCTTGCTCTAAAGCAGAGTGTGTTTCATGGATGAGAACTGTGCTGTGTGTTTCCCTACAGAAACGGAGTTGAATGGCAGGCTCTGTGTCTTTCTAAAAGAAATACTTCGTTTCAGCTAAACGCAGTCACTTTTCAGTCAAAGGAAGCTACATTGTTCACGATGCTCACACGTATCTCGATCTGAATTAAAAGCATTGGATGATAGAGGTTGTGTGGTTTGTATCAGTTCAGAAGAAGAGTTGAACAAGATATTATCCGTGTGTGTAGGAAACACAGTTCATTTTTTCTGAGCACACTCACGTTTCCCGACATATTATTTCCTAGAAAGCAAGAGCGTGCTTCTTGCTCTAAAGCAGAGTGCGTTTCATGCATGAGAACTGTGCTGTGTATTTCCCTTTAGAAACCGAGTGAAATGCCAGGTTCTGTGTCTTCCTACAAGCAAGACTTTTTTTCAGGTAAGAGCTGTCACTTTTCTTCTCAAATGAAGCTACATTGTTCACGAAGCTCACACGTTTCTCGCTCTTAACTGAAAAGCATTGGATGTTAGAGGACCTGTGGTTTGTATCAGTTTCAAACGCAGAGTTGAACTTGACATGATGGTCCTTGTGTGTAGGAAATACAGTTCTTTTGTTCTGAGCACACTCACGTTTCCCTCTGTATTAGACACTCTAGAAAGCAAGAGCGTGCTTCTTGTGATAAAACTGAGTGTGTTTCATCAATGAGAACTGTGTTTTGTTTTTCCCTACAGAAACTGAGTTAAATGCCAGGCTCTGTGTCTTTCTAAAAGCAAGATTTCGTTTCAGGAAACGCAGTCATTTTTCAGCTCAAACGAAGCTACATCATTCACGAAGCTCACACGTATCTCGATCTGAAGTAAAAAGCATTGGAAGGTAGAAGACCTGTGGTTTGTATCAGTTTGCTAAGGAAAGTTGAACTAGAAATGGAGGTCCGTGTGTGTAGGAAATACAGTTCTTTTGTTCTGAGCACACTCACGTTTCCCGCCTTATTAGAGACTCCAGAAAGCAAGAGCGTGCTTCTTGCGATAAAGCAGAGTGTGTTTCATGGATGAGAACTGTGCTCTGTGTTTCCCTTCAGAAACGGAGTGAAATGCCAGGCTCTGTGTCTTCCTATGAGCAAGACTTCGTTTCAGGTAAACGCAGTCACTTTCCAGCTCAAAGGAAGCTACATCATTCACGAAGCTCGCACGTTTCTCGCTCTTAAGTGAAAAACATTGGATGTTTGAGGACCTGTGGTTTTTATCAGTTTCAGAAGCAGAGTTGAACTAGATATGGTCGGTGTGTGTAGGAAACACAGATCTTTTGTTCAGAGCACACTCACGATTCCCAACTTATTAGAGACTCTAGAAAGCAAGAGCGTGCTTCTTGCGATAAAGCAGAGTGTGTCATGGATGAGAACTGTGCACTGTGTTTCCCTTCAGAAACGGAGTTGAATGCCAGGCTCTGTGTCTTTCTAAAAGCAAGACTTCGTTTCAGGAAACGCAGTTACTTTTCAGCTCAAAGGAAGCTGCATCATTCACGAAGCTCACAGATTTCTCGCTCTTAAATGAAAAGATTTGGATGTCAGAGGACCTGTGGTTTGTATTAATTTCAGAAGCAGAGATGAACTAGATATGGTCTTTGTATGTAGGAAACACAGTTCTTTTGTTCTGAGCACACTCACGTTTCACGCCTTATTTGAGCCCCAGAAAGCAAGTGCGTGCTTCTTGTTCTAAAGCAGAGTGTGTTTCATGGATGAGAACTGTGCACTGTGTTTCCCTTCAGAAACGGAGTTGAATGCCAGGCTCTGTGTCTTTCTAAAAGCAAGACTTCGTTTCAGGAAACGCAGTTACTTTTCAGCTCAAAGGAAGCTGCATCATTCACGAAGCTCACAGATTTCTCGCTCTTAACTGAAAAGCATTGGATGTTAGAGGACCTGTGGTTTGTATCAGTTTCCGAAGCAGAGTTGAACTAGATATGGTCCGTGTGTGTAGGAAACACAGATCTTTTGTTATGAGCACACTCACGTTTCCTGCCTCAGAGACTCCAGAAAGCAAGTGTGTGCTTCTTGCTCTAAAGCAGAGTGTGTTTCATCGATGAGAACTGTGCATTGTGTTTCCCTACAGAAACGGAGTTAAATGCCAGGCTCTGTGTCTTTCTACAACAAGACTTCGTTTCAGGTATACACAGTCACTTTTCAGCTCAAATGAAGCTACATCGTTCACGAAGCTCACACGTATCTCGATCAGAAGAAAAAAGCATTGGATGTTTGAGGACGTGTGGTTTATATCAGTTTCAGAAGAAGAGTTGAACAAAATATGGTCCGTGTGTGTAGGAAACACTGTTCATTTTTTCTGAGCACACACACGTTTCCAGACTAATTATTTACCATAAAGCCATAGCGTGCTTCTTGCTCTAAAGCAGAGTGCCTCTCTTGGATGAGAACTGTGCTCTGTGTTTCCCTTCAGAAATGGAGTTAAATGCCAGGATCTGTGTCTTCATACAAGCAAGACTTTGTTTCAGGTAAATGCAGTCACTTTTCAGCTCAAACGAAGCTACATCGTTCACGAACCTCACACGTTTCTTGCTCTTAATGAAAAGCATTGGATGTTACAGGACCTGTGGTTTGTATCAGTTTCAGAAGAATAGTTGAACAAGATATGGTCTGTGTGTGTACAAACTCAGTACTTTTTTTCTGAGCAAACACACGTTTCCTGCCTTAGAGACACCAGAAAGCAAGTGTGTGCTTCTTGCTCTAAAGCAGAGTGTGTTTCATGGATGAGAACTCTGCTGTGTGTTTCCATTCAGAAAAGGAGAGAAATGCCAGGCTCTGTGTCTTCCTACAAGCAAGACTTCGTTTCAGGTAAACGCAGTCACTTTTCAGCTCAAAGGAAGCTACATCGTTCACGATGATCACATGTATCTCGATCTGAAGTAAAAAGCATTGGATGTTAGAGGACGTGTGGTTTGTATCAGTTTCAGAAGAAGAGTTGAACAAGATAAGGTCCGAGTATGTAGGAAACACAGTTCATTTTTTCTGAGCACACTCACGTTTCCAGACTAATTATTTACCAGAAAGCAATAGCGTGCTTCTTGCTCTAAAGCAGAGTGCGCCTCATGGATGAGAATTGTGCTGTGTATTTCCCTTCAGAAACGGATATAAATGCCAGGCTCTGTGTCTTCCTACAAGCAAGACTTTGTTTCAGGTAAGGGCAGGCACTTTTCAGCTCAAATGAAGCTACATTGTTCACAAAGCTCACACGTTTCTCGCTCTTAACTGAAAAGCATTGGATCTTAGAGGACCTGTGGTTTGTGTCAGTTTCCGAAGCAGAGTTGAACTAGAAATGGTGGTCCATGTGTGTAGGAAATACAGTTCTTTTGTTCTGAGCACACTCAAGTTTCCCTCTGTATTAGACACTCTAGAAAGCAAGAGCGTACTTCTTGCTCTAAAGCAGAGTATGTTTCATAGATGAGAAATGTGCGTTGTGTTTTCCTACAGAAACAGAGTTAAATGCCAGGCTCTGTGTCTTTCTACAAGCAAGACTTCGTATCAGGTAAACGCAGTCAATTTTCAGCTCAAAGGAAGCTACATCGTTCACGAAGCTCACACGTATCTCGATCAGAAGAAAAAAGCATTGGATGTTTGAGGACGTGTGGTTTATATCAGTTTCAGAAGAAGAGTTGAACAAGATATGGTCCGTGTGTGTAGGAAACACAGTTCATTTTTTCTGAGCACACTCACGTTTCCAGACTAATTATTTACCATAAAGCCATAGCGTGCTTCTTGCTCTAAAGCAGAGTGCCTCTCTTGGATGAGAACTGTGCTGTGTGTTTCCCTTCAGAAATGGAGTTAAATGCCAGGATCTGTGTCTTCATACAAGCAAGACTTTGTTTCAGGTAAATGCAGTCACTTTTCAGCTCAAACTAAGCTACATCGTTCACGAACCTCACACGTTTCTTGCTCTTAATGAAAAGCATTGGATGTTACAGGACCTGTGGTTTGTATCAGTTTCAGAAGAATAGTTGAACAAGATATTGTCTGTGTGTGTACGAAACTCAGTACTTTTTTTCTGAGCAAACACACGTTTCCTGCCTTAGAGACACCAGAAAGCAAGTGTGTGCTTCTTGCTCTAAAGCAGAGTGTGTTTCATGGATGAGAACTCTGCTGTGTGTTTCCATTCAGAAAAGGAGAGAAATGCCAGGCTCTGTGTCTTCCTAAAAGCAAGACTTCGTTTCAGGTAAACGCAGTCACTTTTCAGCTCAAAGGAAGCTACATCGTTCACGAAGCTCACACGTATCTCGATCTGAAGTAAAAAGCATTGGATGTTAGAGGACGTGTGGTTTGTGTCAGTTTCAGAAGAACAGTTGAACAAGATAAGGTCCGTGTGTGTAGGAAACACAGTTCATTTTTTCTGAGCACACTCACGTTTCCAGACTAATTATTTACCAGAAAGCAATAGCGTGCTTATTGCTCTAAAGCAGAGTGCCCCTCATGGATGAGAACTGTGCTGTGTATTTCCCTTCAGAAACGGATATAAATGCCAGGCTCTGTGTCTTCCTACAAGCAAGACTTTGTTTCAGGTAAGGGCAGGCACTTTTCAGCTCAAATGAAGCTACATTGTTCACAAAGCTCACACGTTTCTCGCTCTTAACTGAAAAGCATTGGATCTTAGAGGACCTGTGGTTTGTGTCTGTTTCCAAAGCAGAGTTGAACTAGAAATGGTGGTCCATGTGTGTAGGAAATACAGTTCTTTTGTTCTGAGCACACTCAAGTTTCCCTCTGTATTAGACACTCTAGAAAGCAAGAGCGTACTTCTTGCTCTAAAGCAGAGTATGTTTCATAGATGAGAAATGCGCATTGTGTTTTCCTACAGAAACAGAGTTAAATGCCAGGCTCTGTGTCTTTCTACAAGCAAGACTTCGTATCAGGTAAACGCAGTCAATTTTCAGCTCAAAGGAAGCTACATCGTTCACGAAGCTCACATGTTTCTCGCTCTTAACTGAAAAGCATTCGATGTTAGATGACCTGTGCTTTGTATCAGTTTCAGAAGCAGAGTTGAACTAGATATGATCCGTGTGTGTACGAAACACAGTTCTTTTGTTCTGAGCACACTCACGTTTCCTGCCTTAGAGACTCCAGAAAGCAAGTGTGTGCTTCTTGCTCTAAAGCAGAGTGTGTTTCATGGATGAGAACTGTGCTGTGTGTTTCCATTCAGAAAAGGAGAAAAATGCCAGGCTCTGTGTCTTCCTACAAGCAAGACTTCGTTTCAGGTAAACGCAGTCACTTTTCAGCTCAAAGGAAGCTACATCGTTCACGAAGCTCACACGTATCTCGATCTGAAGTAAAAAGCATTGGATGTTAGTGGATTTGTGGTTTGTATCAGTTTCAGAAGAAGAGTTGAACAAGATATGGTCCGTCTGTGTAGGAAACACAGTTCATTTTTTCTGAGCACACTCACGTTTCCAGACTAATTATTTACCAGAAAGCAATAGCGTGCTTCTTGCTCTAAAGCAGAGTGCGCCTCATGGATGAGAACTGTGCTGTGTATTTCCCTTTAGAAATGGATTTAAATGCCAGGCTCTGTGTCTTTCTACAAGCAAGACTTTGTTTCAGGTAAGGGCAGGCACTTTTCAGCTCAAATGAAGCTACATTGTTCACAAAGCTCAAACGTTTCTTGCTCTTAAGCGAAAAGCAGTGGATGTTAGAGAACTTGTGGTTTGTATGAGTTTCAGAAGCAGAGTTGAACTAGATATGGTCCGTGTGTGTAGGAAACACAGTTCTTTTGTTCTGAGCACACTCTCATTTCCCGCCTTATTAGAGACTCCAGAAAGCAAGAGCATGCTTCTTGCGATAAAGCAGAGTGTGTTTCATCGATAAAAACTGTGCATTGTGTTTCCCTACAGAAACGGAGTTAAATGCCAGGCTCTGTGTCTTCCAACTAGCAAGACTTTGTTTCACGAAACACAGGCACTTTTCAGTTCAAACGAAGCTACATCGTTCACAAACCTCACACGTTTCTTGCTCTTAATGGAAAGCATTGGATGTTAGAGGACCTGTGCTTTGTATCAGTTTCAGAAGCAGAGTTGAACAAGATATGGTCCGTGTGTGTAAGAAACTCAGTACTTTTTTTCTGAGCACACTCATGTTTCCTGCCTTAGAGACTCCAGAAAGCAAGTGTGTGCTTCTTGCTCTAAAGCATAGTGTGTTTCATGGATGAGAACTGTGCTGTGTGTTTCCATTCAGAAATGGAGTAAAATGCCACGCTCTGTGTCTTCCTACAAGCAAGACTTCATTTTTTGGAAAATGCAGTCACTTTTCAGCTCAAACGAAGCTACATCATTTTCGAACCTCACACGTTTCTTGCTCTTAATGAAAATCATTGTATGTTAGAGGACCTGTGGTTTGTATCAGTTTCAGAAGCAGAGTTGAACTAGATATGGTCCATGTGTGTACGAAACACAGTTCTTTTGTTCTGAGCTCACTCACGTTTCCCGCCTTATTAGAGATTCCAGAAAGCAAGAGCGTGCTTTTGCGATAAAGCAGAGTGTTTTTCATCGATAAAAACTGTGCATTGTGTTTCCCTAAAGAAACGGAGTTAAATGCCAGGCTCTGTGTCTTCCAACTAGCAAGACTTCGTTTCACGAAACACAGTCACTTTTCAGCTCAAACGAAGCTACATCGTTCACGAACCTCACACGTTTCTTGCTCTTAATGAAAAGCACTGGATGTTAGAGGACCTGTGCTTTGTATCAGTTTCAGAAGAAGAGTTGAACTAGATATGGTCCGTGTGTGTACGAAACTCAGTACTTTTTTTCTGAGCACGCTCACGTTTCCTGCCTTAGAGACTCCAGAAAGCAAGTGTGTGCTTCTTGCTCTAAAGCAGAGTGTGTTTCATGGATGAGAACTGTGCTGTGTGTTTCCATTCAGACAGGGGAGAAATGCCAGGCTCTGTGTCTTCCTACAAGCAAGACTTCGTTTCAGGTAAACACAGTCACATTTCAGCTCAAAGGAAGCTACATCATTCACGAAGCTCACACGTATCTCGATCTGAAGTAAAAAGCATTGGATGTTAGAGGACATGTGGTTTGTATCAGTTTCAGAAGAAGAGTTGAACAAGATATGGTCTGTGTGTGTAGGAAACACAGTTCAATTTTTGTGAGCACACTCACATTTCCAGACTAATTATTTACCAGAAAGCAATAGCGTGCTTCTTGCTCTAAAGCAGAGTGCGCCTCATGGATGAGAACTGTGCTGTGTATTTCCCTTCAGAAACGGATTTAAATGCCAGGCACTGTGTCTTTCTACAAGCAAGACTTTGTTTCAGGTAAAGGCAGTCAATTTTCAGCTCAAAGGAAGCTACATTGTTCACGAAGCTCGCACGTTTCTCGCTCTTAAGTGAAAACATTGGATGTTTGAGGACCTTCGTTTTTTATCAGTTTCAGAAGCAGAGTTGAACTAGATATGGTCCGTGTGTGTACGAAACTCAGTACTTTTTTTCTGAGCACGCTCACGTTTCCTGCCTTAGAGACTCCAGATTGCAAGTGTGTGTTTCTTGCTCTAAAGCAGAGTGTGTTTCATGGATGAGAACTGTACTTTGTGTTTCCATTCAGAAAGGGGAGAAATGCCAGGCTCTGTGTTGTCCTACAAGCAAGACTTCGTTTCAGGTAAACGCACTCACTTTTCAGCTCAAAGGAAGCTACATTGTTCACGAAGCTCACACATATCTCGATCTGAAGTAAAAAGCATTGGATTTTAGAGGACATCTGCTTTGTATCAGTTTCAGAAGAAGAGTTAAACAATATATGGTCCATGTGTGTAGGAAACATAGTTCTTTTGTTCTGAGCACACTCACGTTTCCCTCTGTATTAGCGACTCCAGAAAGCAAGAGCGTGCTTCTTGCTCTAAAGCAAAGTGTGATTCATGGATGAGAACTGTGCTGTGTGTTTCCCTTCAGAAATGGAGTTAAATGCCAGGATTTTTGTCTTCCTACAAGCAAGACTTTGTTTCAGGTAAAGGCAGTCACTTTTCAGCTCAAACGAAGCTACATCGCTCACGAACCTCACACGTTTCTTGCTCTTAATGAAAAGCATTGTACGTTAGAAGACCTGTGGTTTGTATCAGTTTCAGAAGCAGAGTTGAACTAGATATGGTCCTTGTGTGTACGAAACTCAGTACTTTTTTTCTGAGCACGCTCATGTTTCTTGCCTTAGATACTCCAGAAAGCAAGTGTTTGCTTCTTGCTCTAAAGCAGAGTGTGATTCATGGATGAGAACTGTGCTGTGTGTTTCACTACAGAAACGGAATTAAATGCCAGGCTCTGTGTCTTCCCAAATGCAAGACATCGTTTCAGATAAACGCAGTCACATTTCAGATCAAAGGAAGCTACATCGTTCACGATGCTCACACGTTTCTCTCTGTTCACTGGAAAGCATTGGATGTTAGAGGACGTGTGGTTTGTATCAGTTTCAGAAGAAGAGTTGAACAAGATATGGTCTGTCTGTGTAGGAAACACAGTTCATTTTTTCTGAGCACATTCATGTTTCCCGACTTATTATTTCCCAGAAAGCAAGAGCGTGCTTCTTGCTCTAAAGCAGAGTGTGTTTCATGGATGAGAACTGTGCTGTGTGTTTCCCTTTAGAAACGGAGTGAAATTCTAGGCTCTGTGTCTTCCTACAAGCAAGACTTTGTTTCAGGTAAGGGCAGGCACTTTTCAGCTCAAATGAAGCTACATTGTTCACAAAGCTCACACGTTTCTCGCTCTTACTGAAAAGCATTGGATCTTAGAGGAACTGTGGTTTGTGTCAGTTTCCGAAGCAGAGTTGAACTAGAAATGGTGGTCCATGTGTGTAGGAAATACAGTTCTTTTGTTCTGAGCACACTCAAGTTTCCCTCTGTATTAGACACTCTAGAAAGCAAGAGCGTACTTTTTGCTCTAAAGCAGAGTATGTTTCATAGATGAGAACTGTGCATTGTGTTTTCCTACAGAAACAGAGTTAAATGCCAGGCTCTGTGTCTTTCTACAAGCAAGACTTCGTTTCAGGTAAACGCAGTCACTTTTCAGCTCAAAGGACGCTACATCGTTCACGAAGCTCACATGTTTCTCGCTCTTAACTGAAAAGCATTCGATGTTAGATGACCTGTGCTTTGTATCAGTTTCAGAAGCAGAGTTGAACTAGATATGGTCCGTGTGTGTAGGAAACACAGTTCATTTTTTCTGAGCACTCTCACGTTTCCTGCCTTATTAGAGACTCTAGAAAGCAAGAGAGTGCTTCTTGCTCTAAAGCATAGTTTGTTTCTTGGATGATAACTCTGCTGTGTTTTTCCCTTCAGAAAAGGAGTTAAATACCAGGCTCTCTGTCTTCCTACAAGCAAGACTTCGTTTCAGGAAACACAGTCACTTTTCAGCTTAAAGGAAGCTAAATCATTCACGAAGCTCACACATAACTCGATCTGAAGTAGAAAAGCATTGGATGTTAGAAGACCTGTGGTGTGTATCAGTTTGCTAAGCAAAGTTGAACTAGAAATGGTGGTCCTTGTGTGTAGGAAAAACAATTCTTTTGTTCTGAGCACACTCACGTTTCCCTCTTTATTAGAGACTCTAGAAATCAAGAGAGTGCGTCTTGCTATAAAGCAGAGTGTGTTTCATGGATGAGAACTGTGCTGTGTGTTTCCCTACAGAAACGGAATTAAATGCCAGGCTCTGTGTCTTCCCAAATGCAAGACATCGTTTCAGGTAAACGCAGTCACATTTCAGCTCAAAGGAAGCTACATCGTTCACGATGCTTACACGTTTCTCTCTGTTAACTGGAAAGCATTGGATGTTAGAGGACGTGTGGTTTGTATCAGTTTCAGAAGAAGAGTTGAACAAGATATGGTCCGTCTGTGTAGGAAACACAGTTCATGTTTTCTGAGCACACTCATGTTTCCCGACTTATTATTTCCCAGAAAGCAAGAGCGTGCTTCTTGCTCTAAAGCAGAGTTCGTTTCATGGATGAGAACTGTGCTGTGTATTTCCGTTTAGAAACGAAGTGAAATGCCAGGCTCTGTGTCTTCCTATAAGCAAGACTTTGTTTCAGGTAAAGGCAGTCAATTTTCAGCTCAAAGGAAGCTACATCGTTCACGAAGCTCACACGTATCTCGATCTGAAGTAAAAAGCATTGGATTTTAGAGGACGTGTGGTTTGTATCAGTTTCAGAAGAAGAGTTGAACAAGATATGGTCCTTGTGTGTAGGAAACACAGTTCTTTTGTTCTGAGCACACTCACGTTTCCTTCTGTATTAGCGACTCCAGAAAGCAAGAGCGTGCTTCTTGCTCTAAAGCAAAGTGTGATTCATGGATGAGAACTGTGCTGTGTGTTTCCCTTCAGAAACGGATTTAAATGCCAGGCACTGTGTCTTTCTACAAGCAAGACTTTGTTTCAGGTAAAGGCAGTCAATTTTCAGCTCAAACGAAGCTACATCATTCACGAACCTCACACGTGTCTTGCTCTTAATGAAAAGCATTGGATGTTAGAGGACCTGTGATTTGTATCAGTTTCAGAAGAAGAGTTGAACAAGATATGGTCCGTGTGTGTAGGAAACACAGTTCATTTATTCTGAGCACTCTCACGTTTCCTGCCTTATTAGAGACTCTAGAAAACAAGAGATTGCTTCTTGCTCTAAAGCAGAGTTTGTTTCATGGATGATAACTCTGATGTGTTTTTCCCTTCAGAAAAGGAGTTAAATGCCAGGCTCTCTGTCTTCCTACAAGCAAGACTTCGTTTCAGGAAACGCAGTCACTTTTCAGCTTAAAGGAAGCTACATCATTCACGAAGCTCACACGAATCTCGATCTGAAGTAAAAAGCATTGGATGTTAGAAGACCTGTGGTGTGTATCAGTTTGCTAAGCAAAGTTGAACTACAAATGTTGGTCCTTGTGTGTAGGAAAAACAATTCTTTTGTTCTGAGCACAGTCAGGTTTCCCTCTTTATTAGAGACTCTAGAAAGCAAGAGAGTGCGTCTTGCTATAAAGCACAGTGTGTTTTATGGATGAGAACTGTGCTGTGTGTTTCCCTACAGAAACGGAATTAAATGTAAGGCTCTGTGTCTTCCCAAATGTAAGACATCGTTTCAGGTAAACGCAGTCACATTTCAGCTCAAAGGAAGCTACATCGTTCACGATGCTTACACGTTTCTCTCTGTTAACTGGAAAGCATTGGATGTTAGAGGACGTGTGGTTTGTATCAGTTTCAGAAGAAGAGTTGAACAAGATATGGTCCGTCTGTGTAGGAAACACAGTTCATGTTTTCTGAGCACACTCATGTTTCCCGACTTATTATTTCCCAGAAAGCAAGAGCGTGCTTCTTGCTCTAAAGCAGAGTTCGTTTCATGGATGAGAACTGTGCTGTGTATTTCCGTTTAGAAACGAAGTGAAATGCCAGGCTCTGTGTCTTCCTATAAGCAAGACTTTGTTTCAGGTAAAGGCAGTCAATTTTCAGCTCAAAGGAAGCTACATCGTTCACGAAGCTCACACGTATCTCGATCTGAAGTAAAAAGCATTGGATTTTAGAGGACGTGTGGTTTGTATCAGTTTCAGAAGAAGAGTTGAACAAGATATGGTCCTTGTGTGTAGGAAACACAGTTCTTTTGTTCTGAGCACACTCACGTTTCCTTCTGTATTAGCGACTCCAGAAAGCAAGAGCGTGCTTCTTGCTCTAAAGCAAAGTGTGATTCATGGATGAGAACTGTGCTGTGTGTTTCCCTTCAGAAACGGATTTAAATGCCAGGCACTGTGTCTTTCTACAAGCAAGACTTTGTTTCAGGTAAAGGCAGTCAATTTTCAGCTCAAACGAAGCTACATCATTCACGAACCTCACACGTGTCTTGCTCTTAATGAAAAGCATTGGATGTTAGAGGACCTGTGATTTGTATCAGTTTCAGAAGAAGAGTTGAACAAGATATGGTCCGTGTGTGTAGGAAACACAGTTCATTTATTCTGAGCACTCTCACGTTTCCTGCCTTATTAGAGACTCTAGAAAACAAGAGATTGCTTCTTGCTCTAAAGCAGAGTTTGTTTCATGGATGATAACTCTGATGTGTTTTTCCCTTCAGAAAAGGAGTTAAATGCCAGGCTCTCTGTCTTCCTACAAGCAAGACTTCGTTTCAGGAAACGCAGTCACTTTTCAGCTTAAAGGAAGCTACATCATTCACGAAGCTCACACGAATCTCGATCTGAAGTAAAAAGCATTGGATGTTAGAAGACCTGTGGTGTGTATCAGTTTGCTAAGCAAAGTTGAACTACAAATGTTGGTCCTTGTGTGTAGGAAAAACAATTCTTTTGTTCTGAGCACAGTCAGGTTTCCCTCTTTATTAGAGACTCTAGAAAGCAAGAGAGTGCGTCTTGCTATAAAGCACAGTGTGTTTTATGGATGAGAACTGTGCTGTGTGTTTCCCTACAGAAACGGAATTAAATGTAAGGCTCTGTGTCTTCCCAAATGTAAGACATCGTTTCAGGTAAACGCAGTCACATTTCAGCTCAAAGGAAGCAACATAGTTCACGATGCTCACACGTTTCTCTCTGTTAACTGGAAAGCATTGGATGTTAGAGGACGTGTGGTTTGTATCAGTTTCAGAAGAAGAGTTGAACAAGATAAGGTATGTGTGTGTAGGAAACACAGTTCATTTTTTCTGAGCACACTCACTTTTCCAGACTAATTATTTACCAGAAAGCAATAGCGTGCTTCTTGCTCTAAAGCAGAGTGCGCCTCATGGATGAGAAGTGTGCTGTGTATTTCCCATCAGAAACGGATTTAAATGCCAGGCACTGTGTCTTTCTACAAGCAAGACTTTGTTTCAGGTAAAGGCAGTCAATTTTCAGCTCAAAGGAAGCTACATTGTTCACAAAGCTCACACGATTCTCGCTCTTAAGCGAAAAGCAGTGGATATTAGAGGACCTGTCGTTTGTATGAGGTTCAGACACAGAGTTGAACTAGATATGGTCCGTGTGTGTAGGAAACACAGTTCTTTTGTTCTGAGCACACTCACGTTTCCCGCCTTATTAGAGACTCCAGAAAGCAAGAGCGTGCTTCTTGTGATAAAGCAGAGTGTGTTTCATCGATGAAAACTGTGCATTGTGTTTCCCTACAGAAATGGAGTTAAATGCCAGGCTCTGTGTCTTCCAACTAGCAAGACTTCGTTTCACGAAACACAGTCACTTTTCATCTCAAACGAAGCTACATCGTTCACAAACCTCACACGTTTCTTGCTCTTAATGAAAAGCATTGGATGTTAGAGGACCTGTGCTTTGTATCAGTTTCAGAAACAGAGTTGAACTAGATATGGTCCGTGTGTGTACGAAACTAAGTACTTTTTTTCTGAGCACACTCACGTTTCCTGCCTTAGAGACTCCAGAAAGCAAGTGTGTGTTTCTTGCTCTAAAGCAGAGTGTGTTTCATGGATGAGAACTGTACTTTGTGTTTCCATTCAGAAAGGGGAGAAATGCCAGGCTCTGTGTCTTCCTACAAGCAAGACTTCGTTTCAGGTAAACGCACTCACTTTTCAGCTCAAAGGAAGCTACATCGTTCACGAAGCTCACACGTATCTCGATCTGAAGTAAAAAGCATTGGATTTTAGAGGACATCGGCTTTGTATCAGTTTCAGAAGAAGACTTGAACAAGATATGGTCCATGTGTGTAGGAAACACAGTTCTTTTGTTCTGAGCACACTCACGTTTCCTGCCTTAGAGACTCCAGAAAGCAAGTGTGTGCTTCTTGCTCTAAAGCAGCGTGTGTTTCATGGATGAGAACTGTGCTGTGTGTTTCCATTCAGAAAAGGAGAGAAATGCCAGGCTCTGTGTCTTCCTACAAGGAAGACTTCCTTTCAGGTAAACGCAGTCACTTTTCAGCTCAAAGGAAGCTACATAGTTCACGAAGCTCACACGTATCTCGATCTGAAGTAAAAAGCATTGGATGTTAGAGGACGTGTGGTTTGTATCAGTTTCAGAAGAAGAGTTGAACAAGATAAGGTCCGAGTGTGTAGAAAACACAGTTCATTTTTTCTGAGCACACTCCGGTTCCAGACTAATTATTTACCAGAAAGAAATAGCATGCTTTTTGCTCTAAAGCAGAGTGCGCCTCATGGATGAGAACTGTGCTGTGTATTTCCCTTCAGAAACGGATTTCAATGCCAGGCTCTGTGTTTTTCTACAAGCAAGACTTTGTTTCAGGTAAAGGCAGTCAATTTTCAGCTCAAAGGAAGCTACATTGTTCACGGAGCTCACACGTTTCTCGCTCTTAAGCGAAAAGCAGTGGATATTAGAGGACCTGTGGTTTGTATGAGTTTCAGAAGCAGAGTTGAACTAGATATGGTCCGTGTGTGTAGGAAACACAGTTCTTTTATTCTGAGCACACTCACGTTTCCCGCCTTATTAGAGACTCAAGAAAGCAAGAGCGTGCTTCTTGTGATAAAGCAGAGTGTGTTTCATCGATGAAAACTGTGCATTGTGTTTCCCTACAGAAACCGAGTTAAATGCCAGGCTCTGTGTCTTCCAACTAGCAAGACTTCGTTTCACGAAACGCATTCACTTTTCAACTCAAAGGAAGCTACATCGTTCACAAACCTCACACGTTTCTCTCTGTTAACAGGAAAGCATTGGATGTTAGAGGACCTGTGGTTTGTATCAGTTTCAGAAGCAGAGGTGAACTAGATATGGTCCGTGTGTGTACGAAACTCAGTACTTTTTTTCTGAGCACACTCACGTTATCCCGCCTTAGAGACTCCAGAAAGCAAGTGTGTGCTTCTTGCTCTAAAGCAGAGTGTGTTTCATTGATGAGAAATGTGCTGTGTGTTTCCATTGAGAAAGGGGAGAAATGCCAGGCTCTGTGTCTTCCTACAAGCAAGAATTCGTTTCAGGAAACACAGTCACTTTTCAGCTTAAATGAAGCTACATCATTCACAAAGCTCACACGTATCTCGATCTGAAGTAAAAAGCATTGGATGTTAGAAGACCTGTGGTGTGTATCAGTTTGCTAAGCATAGTTGAACTAGAAATGGTGGTCCTTGTGTGTAGGAAAAACAATTCTTTTGTTCTGAGCACACTCACGTTTCCCTCTTTATTAGAGACTCTAGAAAGCAAGAGGGTGCGTCTTGCTATAAAGCAGAGTGTGTTTCATGGATGAGAACTGTGCTGTGTGTTTCCCTACAGAAACGGAATTAAATGCCAGGCTCTGTGTCTTCCCAAATGCAAGACATCGTTTCAGGTAAACGCAGTCACATTTCAGCTCAAAGAAGCTACATCGTTCACGATGCTCACACATTTCTCTCTGTTAACTGGAAAGCATTGGATGTTAGAGGACGTGTGGTTTGTATCAGTTTCAGAAGAAGAGTTGAACAAGATATGGTCCGTCTGTGTAGGAAACACAGTTCATTTTTTCAGAGCACACTCATGTTTCCCGACTTATTATTTCCCAGAAAGCAAGAGCGTGCTTCTTGCTCTAAAGCAGAGTGCGTTTCATGGATGAGAACTGTGCTGTGTGTTTCCCTTTAGAAACGGAGTGAAATGCCAGGCTCTGTGTCTTCCTACAAGCAAGACTTTCTTTCAGGTAAGGGCAGGCACTTTTCAGCTCAAATGAAGCTACATTGTTCACAAAGCTCACACGTTTCTCGCTCTTACTGAAAAGCATTGGATCTTAGAGGACCTGTGGTTTGTGTCAGTTTCCAAAGCAGAGTTGAACTAGAAATGGTGGTCCATGTGTGTAGGAAATACAGTTCTTTTGTTCTGAGCACACTCAAGTTTCCCTCTGTATTAGACAGTCTAGAAAGCAAGAGCGTACTTCTTGCTCTAATGCAGAGTATGTTTCATAGATGAGAACTGTGCATTGTGTTTTCCTACAGAAACAGAGTTAAATGCCAGGCTCTGTGTCTTTCTACAAGCAAGACTTCGTTTCAGGTAAACGCAGTCACTTTTCAGCTCAAAGGAAGCTACATCGTTCACGAAGCTCACATGTTTCTCGCTCTTAACTGAAAAGCATTCGATGTTAGATGACCTGTGCTTTGTATCAGTCTCAGAAGCAGAGTTGAACTAGATATGATCCGTGTGTGTACGAAACACAGTTCTTTTCTTCTGAGCACACTCACGTTTCCAGACTAATTATTTACCAGAAAGAAATAGCATGCTTCTTGCTCTAAAGCAGAGTGTGTTTCATGGATGAGAACTGTGCTGTGTGTTTCCATTCAGAAAAGGAGAGAAATGTCAGGTTCTGTGTCTTCCTACAAGCAAGATTTCGTTTCAGGTAAACACAGTCACTTTTCAGCTCAAAGGAAGCTACATCGTTCACGAAGCTCACACGTATCTCGATCTGAAGTAAAAAGCATTGGATGTTAGAGGATGTGTGGTTTGTATCAGTTTCAGAAGAAGAGTTGAACAAGATAAGGTCCGTGTGTGTAGGAAACACAGTTCATTTTTTCTGAGCACACTCACTTTTCCAGACTAATTATTTTCCAGAAAGCAATAGCGTGCTTCTTGCTCTAAAGCAGAGTGCGCCTCATGGATGAGAACTGTGCTGTGTATTTCTCTTCAGAAACGGATTTAAATGCCAGGCACTGTGTCTTTCTACAAGCAAGACTTTGTTTCAGGTAAAGGCAGTCAATTTTCAGCTCAAAGGAAGCTACATTGTTCACGAAGCTCACACGTTTCTCGCTCTTAAGCGAAAAGCAGTGGATGTTAGAGGATCTGTGGTTTGTATGAGTTTCAGAAGCAGAGTTGAACTAGATATGGTCCGTGTGTGTAGGAAACACAGTTCTTTTGTTCTGAGCACACTCACGTTTCCCGCCTTATTAGAGACTCCAGAAAGCAAGAGCGTGCTTCTTGCGATAAAGCAGAGTGTGTTTCATCGATGAAAACTGTGCATTGTGTTTCCCTACAGAAACGGAGTTAAATGCCAGGCTCTGTGTCTTCCAACTAGCAAGACTTCGTTTCACGAAACACAGTCACTTTTCAGCTCAAACGAAGCTACATCGTTCACAAACCTCACACGTTTCTTGCTCTTAATGAAAAGCATTGGATGTTAGAGGACCTGTGCTTTGTATCAGTTTCAGAAGCAGAGTTGAACTCGATATGGTCCGTGTGTGTACGAACCTCAGTACTTTCTGTCTGAGCACACTCACGTTTCCTGCCTTAGAGACTCCAGAAAGCAAGTGTGTGTTTCTTGCTCTAAAGCAGAGTGTGTTTCATGGATGAGAACTGTACTTTGTGTTTCCATTCAGAAAGGGGAGAAATGCCAGGCTCTGGGTTGTCCTACAAGCAAGACTTCGTTTCAGGTAAACGCACTCACTTTTCAGCGCCATGGAAGCTACATCGTTCACGAAGCTCACACGTATCTCGATCTGAAGTAAAAAGCATTGGATTTTAGAGGACATCTGCTTTGTATCAGTTTCAGAAGAAGTGTTGAACAAGATATGGTCCATGTGTGTAGGAAACACAGTTCTTTTGTTCTGAGCACACTCACGTTTCCTGCCTTAGAGACTCCAGAAAGCAAGTGTGTGCTTCTTGCTCTAAAGCAGAGTTTGGTTCATGGATGATAACTCTGCTGTGTGTTTCCCTTCAGAAAAGGAGTTAAATGCCAGGCTCTCTGTCTTCCTACAAGCAAGACTTCGTTTCAGGAAACACAGTCACTTTTCAGCTTAAAGGAAGCTACATCATTCACGAAGCTCACACGTATCTCGATCTGAAGGAAAAAGCATTGGATGTTAGAAGACCTGTGGTGTGTATCAGTTTGCTAAGCAAAGTTGAACTAGAAATGGTGGTCCTTGTGTGTAGGAAAAACCATTATTTTGTTCTGAGCACACTCACGTTTCCCTCTTTATTAGAGACTCTAGAAAGCAAGAGGGTGCGTCTTGCTATAAAGCAGAGTGTGTTTCATGGATGAGAACTGTGCCGTGTGTTTCCCTACAGAAACGGAATTTAATGCCAAGCTCTGTGTCTTCCCAAATGCAAGACATCGTTTCAGGTAAACGCAGTCACTTTTCAGCTCAAAGGAAGCTACATCGTTCACAAAGCTCACATGTTTCTCGCTCTTAACTGAAAAGCATTCGATGATAGATGACCTGTGCTTTGTAGCAGTTTCAGAAGCAGAGTTGAACTAGATATGATCCGTGTGTGTACGAAACACAGTTCTTTTGTTCTGAGCACACACACGTGTCCTGCCTTAGAGACCCCAGAAAGCAAGTGTGTGCTTCTTGCTCTAAAGCAGAGTGTGTTTCATGGATGAGAACTGTGCTGTGTGTTTCCATTCAGAAAAGGAGAGAAATGCCAGGCTCTGTGTCTTCCTACAAGCAAGACTTCGTTTCAGGTAAACGCTGTCACTTTTCAGCTCAAACGAAGCTACATCGTTCACGAACCTCACACGTTTCTTGCTCTTAATGAAAAGCATTGGATGTTAGAGGACCTGGGATTTGTATCAGTTTCAAAAGAAGAGTTGAACAAGATATGGTCCGTGTGTGTAGGAAACACAGTTCATTTTTTCTGAGCACACTCACGTTTCCCTCCTTATTAGAGACTCTAGAAAGCCAGAGAGTGCTTCTTGCTCTAAAGCAGAGTTTGGTTCATGATGAGAAGTGTGCTGTGTGTTGCCCTTCAGAAAAGGAGTTAAATGCCAGGCTCTTTGTCTTCCTACAAACAAGACTTCGTTTCAGGAAACACAGTCACTTTTCAGCTTAAAGGAAGCTACATCATTCATGAAGCTCACACGTATCTCGATCTGAAGTAAAAAGCATTGGATGTTAGAAGACCTGTGGTGTGTATCAGTTTGCTAAGCAAAGTTGAACTACAAATGGTGGTCCTTGTGTGTAGGAAAAACATTTCTTTTGTTCTGAGCACACTCACGTTTCCCTCTTTATTAGAGACTCTAGAAAGCAAGAGGGTGCGTCTTGCTATAAAGCAGAGTGTGTTTCATGGATGAGAACTGTGCCGTGTGTTTTCCTACAGAAACGGAATTAAATGCCAGGCTCTGTGTCTTCCCAAATGCAAGACATCGTTTCAGGTAAACGCACTCACTTTTCAGCTCAAAGGAAGCTACATCGTTCACGAAGCTCACACGTATCTCGATCTGAAGTAAAAAGCATTGGATTTTAGAGGACATCGGCTTTGTATCAGTTTCAGAAGAAGACTTGAACAAGATATGGTCCATGTGTGTAGGAAACACAGTTCTTTTGTTCTGAGCACACTCACGTTTCCTGCCTTAGAGACTCCAGAAAGCAAGTGTGTGCTTCTTGCTCTAAAGCAGCGTGTGTTTCATGGATGAGAACTGTGCTGTGTGTTTCCATTCAGAAAAGGAGAGAAATGCCAGGCTCTGTGTCTTCCTACAAGGAAGACTTCCTTTCAGGTAAACGCAGTCACTTTTCAGCTCAAAGGAAGCTACATAGTTCACGAAGCTCACACGTATCTCGATCTGAAGTAAAAAGCATTGGATGTTAGAGGACGTGTGGTTTGTATCAGTTTCAGAAGAAGAGTTGAACAAGATAAGGTCCGAGTGTGTAGAAAACACAGTTCATTTTTTCTGAGCACACTCCGGTTCCAGACTAATTATTTACCAGAAAGAAATAGCATGCTTTTTGCTCTAAAGCAGAGTGCGCCTCATGGATGAGAACTGTGCTGTGTATTTCCCTTCAGAAACGGATTTCAATGCCAGGCTCTGTGTTTTTCTACAAGCAAGACTTTGTTTCAGGTAAAGGCAGTCAATTTTCAGCTCAAAGGAAGCTACATTGTTCACGGAGCTCACACGTTTCTCGCTCTTAAGCGAAAAGCAGTGGATATTAGAGGACCTGTGGTTTGTATGAGTTTCAGAAGCAGAGTTGAACTAGATATGGTCCGTGTGTGTAGGAAACACAGTTCTTTTATTCTGAGCACACTCACGTTTCCCGCCTTATTAGAGACTCAAGAAAGCAAGAGCGTGCTTCTTGTGATAAAGCAGAGTGTGTTTCATCGATGAAAACTGTGCATTGTGTTTCCCTACAGAAACGGAGTTAAATGCCAGGCTCTGTGTCTTCCAACTAGCAAGACTTCGTTTCACGAAACGCATTCACTTTTCAACTCAAAGGAAGCTACATCGTTCACAAACCTCACACGTTTCTCTCTGTTAACAGGAAAGCATTGGATGTTAGAGGACCTGTGGTTTGTATCAGTTTCAGAAGCAGAGGTGAACTAGATATGGTCCGTGTGTGTACGAAACTCAGTACTTTTTTTCTGAGCACACTCATGTTATCCCGCCTTAGAGACTCCAGAAAGCAAGTGTGTGCTTCCTGCTCTAAAGCAGAGTGTGTTTCATTGATGAGAAATGTGCTGTGTGTTTCCATTGAGAAAGGGGAGAAATGCCAGGCTCTGTGTCTTCCTACAAGCAAGAATTCGTTTCAGGAAACACAGTCACTTTTCAGCTTAAATGAAGCTACATCATTCACAAAGCTCACACGTATCTCGATCTGAAGTAAAAAGCATTGGATGTTAGAAGACCTGTGGTGTGTATCAGTTTGCTAAGCATAGTTGAACTAGAAATGGTGGTCCTTGTGTGTAGGAAAAACAATTCTTTTGTTCTGAGCACACTCACGTTTCCCTCTTTATTAGAGACTCTAGAAAGCAAGAGGGTGCGTCTTGCTATAAAGCAGAGTGTGTTTCATGGATGAGAACTGTGCTGTGTGTTTCCCTACAGAAACGGAATTAAATGCCAGGCTCTGTGTCTTCCCAAATGCAAGACATCGTTTCAGGTAAACGCAGTCACATTTCAGCTCAAAGAAGCTACATCGTTCACGATGCTCACACATTTCTCTCTGTTAACTGGAAAGCATTGGATGTTAGAGGACGTGTGGTTTGTATCAGTTTCAGAAGAAGAGTTGAACAAGATATGGTCCGTCTGTGTAGGAAACACAGTTCATTTTTTCAGAGCACACTCATGTTTCCCGACTTATTATTTCCCAGAAAGCAAGAGCGTGCTTCTTGCTCTAAAGCAGAGTGCGTTTCATGGATGAGAACTGTGCTGTGTGTTTCCCTTTAGAAACGGAGTGAAATGCCAGGCTCTGTGTCTTCCTACAAGCAAGACTTTCTTTCAGGTAAGGGCAGGCACTTTTCAGCTCAAATGAAGCTACATTGTTCACAAAGCTCACACGTTTCTCGCTCTTACTGAAAAGCATTGGATCTTAGAGGACCTGTGGTTTGTGTCAGTTTCCAAAGCAGAGTTGAACTAGAAATGGTGGTCCATGTGTGTAGGAAATACAGTTCTTTTGTTCTGAGCACACTCAAGTTTCCCTCTGTATTAGACAGTCTAGAAAGCAAGAGCGTACTTCTTGCTCTAATGCAGAGTATGTTTCATAGATGAGAACTGTGCATTGTGTTTTCCTACAGAAACAGAGTTAAATGCCAGGCTCTGTGTCTTTCTACAAGCAAGACTTCGTTTCAGGTAAACGCAGTCACTTTTCAGCTCAAAGGAAGCTACATCGTTCACGAAGCTCACATGTTTCTCGCTCTTAACTGAAAAGCATTCGATGTTAGATGACCTGTGCTTTGTATCAGTCTCAGAAGCAGAGTTGAACTAGATATGATCCGTGTGTGTACGAAACACAGTTCTTTTCTTCTGAGCACACTCACGTTTCCAGACTAATTATTTACCAGAAAGAAATAGCATGCTTCTTGCTCTAAAGCAGAGTGTGTTTCATGGATGAGAACTGTGCTGTGTGTTTCCATTCAGAAAAGGAGAGAAATGTCAGGTTCTGTGTCTTCCTACAAGCAAGATTTCGTTTCAGGTAAACACAGTCACTTTTCAGCTCAAAGGAAGCTACATCGTTCACGAAGCTCACACGTATCTCGATCTGAAGTAAAAAGCATTGGATGTTAGAGGATGTGTGGTTTGTATCAGTTTCAGAAGAAGAGTTGAACAAGATAAGGTCCGTGTGTGTAGGAAACACAGTTCATTTTTTCTGAGCACACTCACTTTTCCAGACTAATTATTTTCCAGAAAGCAATAGCGTGCTTCTTGCTCTAAAGCAGAGTGCGCCTCATGGATGAGAACTGTGCTGTGTATTTCTCTTCAGAAACGGATTTAAATGCCAGGCACTGTGTCTTTCTACAAGCAAGACTTTGTTTCAGGTAAAGGCAGTCAATTTTCAGCTCAAAGGAAGCTACATTGTTCACGAAGCTCACACGTTTCTCGCTCTTAAGCGAAAAGCAGTGGATGTTAGAGGATCTGTGGTTTGTATGAGTTTCAGAAGCAGAGTTGAACTAGATATGGTCCGTGTGTGTAGGAAACAAAGTTCTTTTGTTCTGAGCACACTCACGTTTCCCGCCTTATTAGAGACTCCAGAAAGCAAGAGCGTGCTTCTTGCGATAAAGCAGAGTGTGTTTCATCGATGAAAACTGTGCATTGTGTTTCCCTACAGAAACGGAGTTAAATGCCAGGCTCTGTGTCTTCCAACTAGCAAGACTTCGTTTCACGAAACACAGTCACTTTTCAGCTCAAACGAAGCTACATCGTTCACAAACCTCACACGTTTCTTGCTCTTAATGAAAAGCATTGGATGTTAGAGGACCTGTGCTTTGTATCAGTTTCAGAAGCAGAGTTGAACTCGATATGGTCCGTGTGTGTACGAACCTCAGTACTTTCTGTCTGAGCACACTCACGTTTCCTGCCTTAGAGACTCCAGAAAGCAAGTGTGTGTTTCTTGCTCTAAAGCAGAGTGTGTTTCATGGATGAGAACTGTACTTTGTGTTTCCATTCAGAAAGGGGAGAAATGCCAGGCTCTGGGTTGTCCTACAAGCAAGACTTCGTTTCAGGTAAACGCACTCACTTTTCAGCGCCATGGAAGCTACATCGTTCACGAAGCTCACACGTATCTCGATCTGAAGTAAAAAGCATTGGATTTTAGAGGACATCTGCTTTGTATCAGTTTCAGAAGAAGTGTTGAACAAGATATGGTCCATGTGTGTAGGAAACACAGTTCTTTTGTTCTGAGCACACTCACGTTTCCTGCCTTAGAGACTCCAGAAAGCAAGTGTGTGCTTCTTGCTCTAAAGCAGAGTTTGGTTCATGGATGATAACTCTGCTGTGTGTTTCCCTTCAGAAAAGGAGTTAAATGCCAGGCTCTCTGTCTTCCTACAAGCAAGACTTCGTTTCAGGAAACACAGTCACTTTTCAGCTTAAAGGAAGCTACATCATTCACGAAGCTCACACGTATCTCGATCTGAAGGAAAAAGCATTGGATGTTAGAAGACCTGTGGTGTGTATCAGTTTGCTAAGCAAAGTTGAACTAGAAATGGTGGTCCTTGTGTGTAGGAAAAACAATTATTTTGTTCTGAGCACACTCACGTTTCCCTCTTTATTAGAGACTCTAGAAAGCAAGAGGGTGCGTCTTGCTATAAAGCAGAGTGTGTTTCATGGATGAGAACTGTGCCGTGTGTTTCCCTACAGAAACGGAATTTAATGCCAAGCTCTGTGTCTTCCCAAATGCAAGACATCGTTTCAGGTAAACGCAGTCACTTTTCAGCTCAAAGGAAGCTACATCGTTCACAAAGCTCACATGTTTCTCGCTCTTAACTGAAAAGCATTCGATGATAGATGACCTGTGCTTTGTAGCAGTTTCAGAAGCAGAGTTGAACTAGATATGATCCGTGTGTGTACGAAACACAGTTCTTTTGTTCTGAGCACACACACGTGTCCTGCCTTAGAGACCCCAGAAAGCAAGTGTGTGCTTCTTGCTCTAAAGCAGAGTGTGTTTCATGGATGAGAACTGTGCTGTGTGTTTCCATTCAGAAAAGGAGAGAAATGCCAGGCTCTGTGTCTTCCTACAAGCAAGACTTCGTTTCAGGTAAACGCTGTCACTTTTCAGCTCAAACGAAGCTACATCGTTCACGAACCTCACACGTTTCTTGCTCTTAATGAAAAGCATTGGATGTTAGAGGACCTGGGATTTGTATCAGTTTCAAAAGAAGAGTTGAACAAGATATGGTCCGTGTGTGTAGGAAACACAGTTCATTTTTTCTGAGCACACTCACGTTTCCCTCCTTATTAGAGACTCTAGAAAGCCAGAGAGTGCTTCTTGCTCTAAAGCAGAGTTTGGTTCATGGATGAGAAGTGTGCTGTGTGTTGCCCTTCAGAAAAGGAGTTAAATGCCAGGCTCTCTGTCTTCCTACAAACAAGACTTCGTTTCAGGAAACACAGTCACTTTTCAGCTTAAAGGAAGCTACATCATTCATGAAGCTCACACGTATCTCGATCTGAAGTAAAAAGCATTGGATGTTAGAAGACCTGTGGTGTGTATCAGTTTGCTAAGCAAAGTTGAACTACAAATGGTGGTCCTTGTGTGTAGGAAAAACATTTCTTTTGTTCTGAGCACACTCACGTTTCCCTCTTTATTAGAGACTCTAGAAAGCAAGAGGGTGCGTCTTGCTATAAAGCAGAGTGTGTTTCATGGATGAGAACTGTGCCGTGTGTTTTCCTACAGAAACGGAATTAAATGCCAGGCTCTGTGTCTTCCCAAATGCAAGACATCGTTTCAGGTAAACGCAGTCACTTTTCAGCTCAAAGGAATCTACATCGTTCACGATGATCACACGTTTCTCTCTGTTAACTGGAAAGCATTGGATGTTAGACGATGTGTGGTTTGTATCAGTTTCAGAAGAAGAGTTGAACAGGATATGGTCCGTCTGTGTAGGAAACACAGTTCATTTTTTCTGAGCACACTCATGTTTCCCGACTTATTATTTCCCAGAAAGCAATAGCGTGCTTCTTGCTCTAAAGCAGAGTGCGTTTCATGGATGAGCACTGTGCTGTGTATTTCCCTTTAGAAACGGAGTAAAATGCCAGGTTCTGTGTCTTCCTACAAGCAAGACTTTGTTTCAGGTAAGGGCAGGCACTTTTCAGCTCAAATGAAGCTACATTGTTCACAAAGCTCACACGTTTCTCGCTCATAACTGAAAAGCATTGGATCTTAGAGGACCTGTGGTTTGTGTCAGTTTCCGAAGCAGAGTTGAACTAGAAATGGTGGTCCATGTGTGTAGGAAATACTGTTCTTTTGTTCTGAGCACACTCAAGTTTCCCTCTGTATTAGACACTCTAGAAAGCAAGAGCATACTTCTTGCTCTAAAGCAGAGTATGTTTCATAGATAAGAACTGTGCATTGTATTTTCCTACAGAAACAGAGTTAAATGCCAGGATCTGTGTCTTCCAACTAGCAAGACTTCGTTTCACGAAACGCAATCACTTTTCAGCTCAAAGGAAGCTACATCGTTCATGAACCTCACACGTTTCTCTCTGTTAACTGGAAAGCATTGGATGTTAGAGGACCTGTGGTTTGTATCAGTTTCAGAAGCAGAGTTGCACTAGATATGGTCGGTGTGTGTACGAAACTCAGTACTTTTTTTCTGAGCACACTCACGTTTCCTTCCTTAGAGACTCCAGAAATCAAGTGTGTGCTTCTTGCTCTAAAGCAGAGTGTGTTTCATGGATGAGAACTGTGCTGTGTGTTTCCATACTGAAAAGGAGAGAAATGCCAGGCTCTGTGTCTTCCTAAAAGCAAGACTTCCTTTCAGGTAAACGCAGTCACTTTTCAGCTCAAAGGAAGCTACATCGTTCACGAAGCTCACACGTATCTCGATCTGAAGTAAAAAGCATTGGATGTTAGAGGACGTGTGGTTTGTATCAGTTTCAGAAGAAGATTTGAACAAGATAAGGTCCGTGTGTGTAGGAAACACAGTTCACTTTTTCTGAGCACACTCACGTTTCCAGACTAATTATTTACCCGAAAGCAATAGCGTGCTTCTTGCTCTAAAGCAGAGTGTGCCTCATGGATGAGAACTGTGCTGTGTATTTCCCTTCAGAAGCGGATTTAAATGCCAGGCTCTGTGTCTTTCTACAAGCAAGACTTCGTTTCAGGTAAATGCAGTCACTTTTCAGCTCAAACGAAGCTACATCGTTCACGAACCTCACACCTTTCTTGCTCTTAATGAAAAGCATTGGATGTTATAGGACCTGTGGTTTGTATCAGTTTCAGAAGAAGAGTTGAACAAGATATGGTCCGTGTGTGTAGGAAACACAGTTCATTTTTTCTGAGCACACTCACGTTTCCCGCCTTATTAGAGACTCTAGAAAGCAAGAGAGTGCTTCTTGCTCTAAAGCAGAGTTTGGTTCATGGATGATAACTCTGCTGTGTGTTGCCCTTCAGAAAAGGAGTTAAATGCCAGGCTCTCTGTCTTCCTACAAACAAGACTTCGTTTCAGGAAACACAGTCACTTTTCAGCTGAAAGGAAGCTACATCATTCACGAAGCTCACACGTATCTCGATCTGAAGTAAAAAGCATTGGATGTTAGAAGACCTGTGGTGTGTATCAGTTTGCTAAGCAAAGTTGAACTACAAATGGTGGTCCTTGTGTGTAGGAAAAACATTTCTTTTGTTCTGAGCACACTCACGTTTCCCTCTTTATTAGAGACTCTAGAAAGCAAGAGGGTGCGTCTTGCTATAAAGCAGAGTGTGTTTCATGGATGAGAACTGTGCCGTGTGTTTTCCTACAGAAACGGAATTAAATGCCAGGCTCTGTGTCTTCCCAAATGCAAGACATCGTTTCAGGTAAACGCAGTCACTTTTCAGCTCAAAGGAAGCTACATCGTTCACGATGATCACACGTTTCTCTCTGTTAACTGGGAAGCATTGGATGTTAGACGATGTGTGGTTTGTATCAGTTTCAGAAGAAGAGTTGAACAGGATATGGTCCGTCTGTGTAGGAAACACAGTTCATTTTTTCTGAGCACACTCATGTTTCCCAACTTATTATTTCCCAGAAAGCAATAGCGTGCTTCTTGCTCTAAAGTAGAGTGCCTTTCATGGATGAGCACTGTGCTGTGTATTTCCCTTTAGAAACGGAGTAAAATGCCAGGCTCTGTGTCTTCCTACAAGCAAGACATTGTTTCAGGTAAGGGCAGGCACTTTTCAGCTCAAATGAAGCTACATTGTTCACAATGCTCACACGTTTCTCGCTCTTAACTGAAAAGCATTGGATCTTAGAGGACCTGTGGTTTGTGTCAGTTTCCGAAGCAGAGTTGAACTAGAAATGGTGGTCCATGTGTGTAGGAAATACTGTTCTTTTGTTCTGAGCACACTCAAGTTTCCCTCTGTATTAGACACTCTAGAAAGCAAGAGCATACTTCTTGCTCTAAAGCAGAGTATGTTTCATAGATAAGAACTGTGCATTGTGTTTTCCTACAGAAACAGAGTTAAATGCCAGGCTCTGTGTCTTCCAACTAGCAAGACTTCGTTTCACGAAACGCAATCACTTTTCAGCTCAAAGGAATCTACATCGTTCATGAACCTCACACGTTTCTCTCTGTTAACTGGAAAGCATTGGATGTTAGAGGACCTGTGGTTTGTATCAGTTTCAGAAGCAGAGTTGCACTAGATATGGTCCGTGTGTGTACGAAACTCAGTACTTTTTTTCTGAGCACACTCACGTTTCCTTCCTTAGAGACTCCAGAAATCAAGTGTGTGCTTCTTGCTCTAAAGCAGAGTGTGTTTCATGGATGAGAACTGTGCTGTGTGTTTCCATACTGAAAAGGAGAGAAATGCCAGGCTCTGTGTCTTCCTAAAAGCAAGACTTCCTTTCAGGTAAACGCAGTCACTTTTCAGCTCAAAGGAAGCTACATCGTTCACGAAGCTCACACGTATCTCGATCTGAAGTAAAAAGCATTGGATGTTAGAGGACGTGTGGTTTGTATCAGTTTCAGAAGAAGAGTTGAACAAGATAAGGTCCGTGTGTGTAGGAAACACAGTTCATTTTTTCTGAGCACACTCACGTTTCCAGACTAATTATTTACCCGAAAGCAATAGCGTGCTTCTTGCTCTAAATCAGAGTGTGCCTCATGGATGGGAACTGTGCTGTGTATTTCCCTTCAGAAGCGGATTTAAATGCCAGGCTCTGTGTCTTTCTACAAGCAAGACTTCGTTTCAGGTAAATGCAGTCACTTTTCAGCTCAAACGAAGCTACATCGTTCACGAACCTCACACCTTTCTTGCTCTTAATGAAAAGCATTGGATGTTAGAGGACCTGTGGTTTGTATCAGTTTCAGAAGAAGAGTTGAACAAGATATGGTCCGTGTGTGTAGGAAACACAGTTCATTTTTTCTGAGCACACTCACGTTTCCCGACTTATTAGAGACTCTAGAAAGCAAGAGAGTGCTTCTTGCTCTAAAGCAGAGTATGTTTCATGGATGATAACTCTGCTATGTGTTTCCCTTCAGAAAAGGAGTTAAATGCCAGGCTCTCTGTCTTCCTACAAGCAAGACTTCGTTTCAGGTAACACAGTCACTTTTCAGCTTAAAGGAAGCTACATCATTCACGAAGCTCACACGTATCTCGATCTGAAGTAAAAAGCATTGGATGTTAGAAGACCTGTGGTGTGTATCAGTTTGCTAAGCAAAGTTGAACTAGAAATGGTGGTCCTTGTGTGTAGGAAATACAATTCTTTTGTTCTGAGCACACTCACGTTTCCCTCTTTATTAGAGACTCTAGAAAGCAAGAGGGTGCGTCTTGCTATAAAGCAGAGTGTGTTTCATGGATGAGAACTGTGCTGTGTGTTTCCATTCAGAGAAGGAGAGAAATGCCAGCCTCTGTGTCTTCCTACAAGCAAGACTTCCTTTCAGGTAAAGGCAGTTACTTTTCAGCTCAGAGGAAGCTACATCGTTCACAAAGCTCACAGGTATCTCGATCTGAAGTAAAAAGCATTGGATGTTAGAGGACGTGCGGTTTGTATCAGTTTCAGAAGAACAGTTGAACAAGATAAGGTCCGTGTGTGTAGGAAACACAGTTCATTTTTTCTGAGCACACTCACGTTTCCAGACTAATTATTTACCAGAAAGCAATAGCGTGCTTCTTGCTCTAAAGCAGAGTGCGCCTCACGGATGAGAACTGTGCTGTGTAGTTCCCTTCAGAAACGGATTTACATGCCAGGCTGTTTCTTTCTACAAGCAAGACTTTGTTTCAGGTAAAGGCGGTCAATTTTCAGCTCAAAGGAAGCTACATTGTTCACGAAGCTCACACATTTCTCGCTCTTAAGCGAAAAGCAGTGGATGTTAGAGGACCTGTGGTTTGTATGAGTTTCAGAAGCAGAGTTGAACTAGATATGGTCCGTGTGTGTAGGAAACACAGTTCTTTTTTTCTGAGCACACTCACGTTTCCCGCCTTATTAGAGACTCCAGAAAGCAAGAACGTGCTTCTTGCGATAAAGCAGAGTGTGTTTCATCGATGAAAACTGTGATGGGTGTTTCCATTCAGAAAGTGGAGAAAGGCCAGACTCTGTGTCTTCCTACAAGCAACACTTCGTTTCAGGTAAACTCAGTCACTTTTCAGCTCAAAGGAAGCTACATGGTTCACGAAGCTCACATGTATCTCTATCTGAAGTAAAAAGCATTGGATGTTAGAGGACGTGTGGTTTGTATCAGTTTCAGAAGAAGAGTTGAACAAGATATGGTCCGTGTGTGTAGGAAACACAGCTCATTTTTTCTGAGCACACTCACGTTTCTAGACTAATTATTTACCAGAAAGAAATAGCGTGCTTCTGGCTCTAAAGCAGAGTGCGCCTCATGGATGAGAACTGTGCTGTGTTTTTCCATTCAGAAAGGGGAGAAATGCCAGGCTCTGTGTCTTCCTACAAGCAAGACTTCGTTTCTGGTAAATGCAGTCACTTTTCAGCTCAAACGATGCTACATCGTTCACGAACCTCACACCTTTCTTGCTCTTAATGAAAAGCATTGGATGTTAGAGGACCTGTGGTTTGTATCAGTTTCAGAAGAAGAGTTGAACAAGATATGGTCCGTGTGTGTAGGAAACACAGTTCATTTTTTCTGAGGACACACACGTTTCCCGCCTTATTAGAGACTCTAGAAAGCAAGAGAGTGTTTCTTGCTCTAAAGCAGAGTTTGTTTCCTGGATGATAACTCTGCTATGTGTTTCCCTTCAGAAAAGGAGTTAAATGCCAGGCTCTCTGTCTTCCTACAAGCAAGACTTCGTTTCAGGAAACACAGTCACTTTTCAGCTCAAACGAAGCTACATCATTCACGAAGCTCACACGTATCTCGATCTGAAGGAAAAAGCATTGGATGTTAGAAGACCTGTGGTGTGTATCAGTTTGCTAAGCAAAGTTGAACTAGAAATGGTGGTCCTTGTGTGTAGGAAAAACAATTATTTCGTTCTGAGCACACTCAGGTTTCCCTCTTTATTAGAGACTCTAGAAAGCAAGAGGGTGTGTCTTGCTATAAAGCAGAGTGTGTTTCATGGATGAGAACTGTGCTGTGTGTTTCCCTACAGAAAGGGAATTTAATGCCAAGCTCTGTGTCTTCCCAAATGCAAGACATCGTTTCAGGTAAACGCAGTCACTTTTCAGCTCAAAGGAAGCTACATCGTTCAAGATGATCACACGTTTCTCTCTGTTAACTGGAAAGCATTGGATGTTAGAGGACGTGTGGTTTGTATCAGTTTCAGAAGAAGAGTTGAACAAGATAGGGTCCGTCTGTGTTGGAAACACAGTTCAGTTTTTCTGAGCACACTCACGTTTCCCGACTTATTATTTCCCAGAAAGCAAGAGCGTACATCTTGCTCTAAAGCAGAGTATGTTTCATAGATGAGAACTGTGCATTGTGTTTTCCTACAGAAACAGAGTTAAATGCCAGGCTCTGTGTCTTTCTACAAGCAAGACTTCGTTTCAGGTAAACGCAGTCACTTTTCAGCTCAAAGGAAGCTACATCGTTCACAAAGCTCACATGTTTCTCGCTCTTATCCGAAAAGCATTCGATGTTAGATCACCTGTGCTTTGTATCAGTTCCAGAAGCAGAGTTGCACTAGATATGGTCCGTGTGTGTACGAAACTCAGTACTTTTTTTCTGAGCACACTCACGTTTCCTGCCTTAGAGACTCCAGAAAGCAAGTGTGGGCTTCTTGCTCTAAAGCAGAGTGTGTTTCATTGATGAGAACTGTGCTGTGTGTTTCCATTGAGAAAGGGGAGAAATGCCAGGCTCTGTGTCTTCCTACAAGCAAGACTTCGTTTCAGGAAACACAGTCACTTTTCAGCTTAAAGGAAGCTACATCATTCACAAAGCTCACACGTATCTCGATCTGAAGTAAAAAGCATTGGATGTTAGAAGACCTGTGGTGTGTATCAGTTTTCTAAGCAAAGTTGAACTAGAAATGGTGGTCCTTGTGTGTAGGAAAAACAATTCTTTTGTTCTGAGCACACTCACGTTTCCCTCTTTATTAGAGACTCTAGAAAGCAAGAGGGTGCGTCTTGCTATAAAGCAGAGTGTGTTTCATGGATGAGAACTGTGCTGTGTGTTTCCCTACAGAAACGGAATTAAATGCCAGGCTCTGTGTCTTCCCAATGCAAGACATCGTTTCAGGTAAACGCAGTCACTTTTCAGCTCAAAGGAAGCTACATCGTTCACGAAGCTCACATGTTTCTCGCTCTTAACTGAAAAGCATTTGATGATAGATGACCTGTGCTTTGTAGCAGTTTCAGAAGCAGAGTTGAACTAGATATGATCCGTGTGTGTACGAAACACAGTTCTTTTGTTCTGAGCACACACACGTGTCCTGCCTTAGAGACCCCAGAAAGCAAGTGTGTGCTTCTTGCTCTAAAGCAGAGTGTGTTTCATGGATGAGAACTGTGCTGTGTGTTTCCATTCAGAAAAGGAGAGAAATGCCAGGCTCTGTGTCTTCCTACAAGCAAGACTTCGTTTCAGGTAAACGCTGTCACTTTTCAGCTCAAAGGAAGCTACATCGTTCATGAAGCTCACACGTATCTCGATCTGAAGTAAAAAGCATTGGATGTTAGAGGACATGTGGTTTGTATCAGTTTCAGAAGAAGAGTTGAACAAGATAAGGTCCGTGTGTGTAGGAAACACAGTTCATTTTTTCAGAGCACACTCACGTTTCCAGACTAATTATTTACCAGAAAGCAATAGCGTGCTTCTTGCTCTAAAGCAGAGTGCGCCTCATGGATGAGAACTGTGCTGTGTATTTCCCTTCAGAAACGGATTTAAAGCCAGGCACTGTGTCTTTCTACAAGCAAGACTTTGTTTCAGGTAAAGGCAGTCAATTTTCAGCTCAAGGGAAGCTACATTGTTCACGAAGCTCACACGTTTCTCGCTCTTAAGCGAAAAGCAGTGGATGTTAGAGGACCTGTGGTTTGTATGAGTTTCAGAAGCAGAGTTGAACTAGATATGGTCCGTGTGTGTAGGAAACAGTACTTTTGTTCTGAGCACACTCACGTTTCCCGCCTTATTAGAGACTCCAGAAAGCAAGAGCGTGCTTCTTGCGATAAAGCAGAGTGTGTTTCATCGATGAAAACTGTGCATTGTGTTTCCCTACAGAAACGGAGTTAAATGCCAGGCTCTGTGTCTTCCAACTAGCAAGACTTCGTTTCACGAAACACAGTCACTTTTCAGCTCAAACGAAGCTACATCGTTCACGAACCTCACACGTTTCTTGCTCTTAATAAAAAGCATTGGATGTTAGAGGGCCTGTGCTTTGTATCAGTTTCAGAAGCAGAGTTGAACTAGATATGGTCCGTGTGTGTACGAAACTCAGTACTTTTTTTCTGAGCACGCTCACGTTTCCCGCCTCAGAGACTCCAGAAAGTAAATGTGTGCTTCTTGCTCTAAAGCAGAGTGTGTTTCATGGATGAGAACTGTGCTGTGTGTTTCCATTCAGACAGGGGAGAAATGCCAGGCTCTGTGTCTTCCTACAAGCAAGACTTCGTTTCAGGTAAATGCAGTCACTTTTCAGCTCAAACGAAGCTACATCGTTCACGAACCTCACACGTTTCTTGCTCTTAAGGAAAAGCATTGGATGTTAGAGGACCTGTGGTTTGTATCAGTTTCAGAAGAAGAGTTGAACAAGATATGGTCCGTGTGTGTAGGAAACACAGTTCATTTTTTCTGAGCACACTCACGTTTCCCTCCTTATTAGAGACTCTAGAAAGCAAGAGAGTGCTTCTTGCTCTAAAGCAGAGTTTGGTTCATGGATGATAACTCTGCTGTGTGTTGCCCTTCAGAAAAGGAGTTAAATGCCAGGCTCTCTGCCTTCCTACAAACAAGACTTCGTTTCAGGAAACACAGTCACTTTTCAGCTGAAAGGAATCTACATCATTCACGAAGCTCACACGTATCTCGATCTGAAGTAAAAAGCATTGGATGTTAGAAGACCTGTGGTGTGTATCAGTTTGCTAAGCAAAGTTGAACTACAAATGGTGGTCCTTGTGTGTAGGAAAAACATTTCTTTTGTTCTGAGCACACTCACGTTTCCCTCTTTATTAGAGACTCTAGAAAGCAAGAGGGTGCGTCTTGCTATAAAGCAGAGTGTGTTTCATGGATGAGAACTGTGCCGTGTGTTTTCCTACAGAAACGGAATTAAATGCCAGGCTCTGTGTCTTCCCAAATGCAAGACATCGTTTCAGGTAAACGCAGTCACTTTTCAGCTCAAAGGAAGCTACATCGTTCACGATGATCACACGTTTCTCTCTGTTAACTGGGAAGCATTGGATGTTAGACGATGTGTGGTTTGTATCAGTTTCAGAAGAAGAGTTGAACAGGATATGGTCCGTCTGTGTAGGAAACACAGTTCATTTTTTCTGAGCACACTCATGTTTCCCGACTTATTATTTCCCAGAAAGCAATAGCGTGCTTCTTGCTCTAAAGCAGAGTGCGTTTCATGGATGAGCACTGTGCTGTGTATTTCCCTTTAGAAACGGAGTAAAATGCCAGGCTCTGTGTCTTCCTACAAGCAAGACTTTGTTTCAGGTAAGGGCAGGCACTTTTCAGCTCAAATGAAGCTACATTGTTCACAAAGCTCACACGTTTCTCGCTCTTAACTGAAAAGCATTGGATCTTAGAGGACCTGTGGTTTGTGTCAGTTTCCGAAGCAGAGTTGAACTAGAAATGGTGGTCCATGTGTGTAGGAAATACAGTTCTTTTGTTCTGAGCACACTCAAGTTTCCCTCTGTATTAGACACTCTAGAAAGCAAGAGCATACTTCTTGCTCTAAAGCAGAGTATGTTTCATAGATGAGAACTGTGCATTGTGTTTTCCTACAGAAACGGAGTGAAATGCCAGGCTCTGTGTCTTCCAACTAGCAAGACTTCGTTTCACGAAACGCAATCACTTTTCAGCTCAAAGGAAGCTACATCGTTCATGAACCTCACACGTTTCTCTCTGTTAACTGGAAAGCATTGGATGTTAGAGGACCTGTGGTTTGTATCAGTTTCAGAAGCAGAGTTGCACTAGATATGGTCCGTGTGTGTACGAAACTCAGTACTTTTTTTCTGAGCGCACTCACATTTCCTGCCTTAGAGACTCCAGAAATCAAGTGTGTGCTTCTTGCTCTAAAGCAGAGAGTGTTTCATGAATGAGAACTGTGCTGTGTGTTTCCATACTGAAAAGGAGAGAAATGCCAGGCTCTGTGTCTTCCTAAAAGCAAGACTTCCTTTCAGGTAAACGCAGTCACTTTTCAGCTCAAAGGAAGCTACATCGTTCACGAAGCTCACACGTATCTCGATCTGAAGTAAAAAGCATTGGATGTTAGAGGACGTGTGGTTTGTATCAGTTTCAGAAGAAGAGTTGAACAAGATAAGGTCCGTGTGTGTAGGAAACACAGTTCATTTTTCTGAGCACACTCACGTTTCCAGACTAATTATTTACCCGAAAGCAATAGCGTGCTTCTTGCTCTAAAGCAGAGTATGTTTTATAGATGAGAACTGTGCATTGTGTTACCTACAGAAACAGAGTTAAATGCCAGGCTATGTGTCTTTCTACAAGCAAGACTTCGTTTCATGTAAACGCAGTCACTTTTCAGCTCAAAGGAAGCTACATCGTTCATGAAGCTCACATGTTTCTCGCTCTTAACTGAAAAGCATTCGATGTTAGATGACCTGTGCTTTGTATCAGTTTCAGAAGCAGAGTTGAACTTGATATGGTCCGTGTGTGTACGAAACTCAGTACTTTTTTTCTGAGCACACTCACGTTTCCTGCCTTAGAGACTCCAGAAAGCAAGTGTGTGCTTCTTGCTCTAAACCAAAGTGTAATTCATGGATGAGAACTGTGCTGTGTGTTTCCCTTCAGAAATGGAGTTAAATGCCAGGCTCTGTGTCTTCCTACAAGCAAGAATCCGTTTCAGGTAAATGCAGTCACTTTTCAGCTCAAATGAAGCTACATAATTCATGAAGCTCACACGTATCTCGATCTGAAGTAAAAAGCATTGGATGTTAGAAGACCTGTGGTGTGTATCAGTTTGCTAAGCAAAGTTGAACTAGAAATGGTGGTCCATGTGTGTAGGAAACACGGTTCTTTTGTTCTGAGCACTCTCACGTTTCCCGCCTTATTAGAGACTCTATAAAGCAAGAGCGTGCGTCTTGCCATAAAGCAGAGTGTGTTTCATGGATGAGAACTGTGCTGTGTTTTTCCCTACAGAAACAGAGTTAAATGCCAGGCTCTGCGTCTTCCAAAATGCAAGAGTTCGTTTCAGGTAAACGCAGTCATTTTTTAGTTCAAAGGAAGCTACATCGTTCACGATGCTCACACGTTTCTCTCTGTTAACTGGGAAGCATTGGATGTTAGAGGACGTGTGGTATGTATCAGTTTCAGAAGATGAGTTGAACAAGATATGGTCCGTCTGTGTAGGAAACACAGTTCACTTTTGTGAGCACACTCACGTTTCCCAAATTATTATTTCCCAGAAAGCAAGAGCGTGCTTCTTGCTCTAAAGCAGAGTGCGATTCATGGATGAGAACTGTGCTGTGTATTTCCCTTTAGAAACGGAGTGAAATGCCAGGCTCTGTGTCTTCCTACAAGCAAGACTTTGTTTAGGTAAGGGCAGTCACTTTTCAGCTCAAATGAGGCTACATTGTTCACGAAGCTCACACAATTCTCGCTCTTAACTGAAAAGCATTGGATGTTAGAGGACCAGTGGTTTTTTATCAGTTTCCCAGGCAGAGTTGATCTAGAAATGGTGGTCCGTGTGTGTAGGAAATACAGTTCTTTTGTTCTGAGTACACACACGTTTCCCTCTGTATTAGACTCTCTAGAAAGCAAGAGCGTGCGTCTTGCCATAAAGCAGAGTGTGTTTCATGGATGAGAACTGTGCTGTGTTTTTCCCTACAGAAACGGAGTTAAATGCCAGGCTCTGCGTCTTCCAAAATGCAAGACTTCGTTTCAGGTAAACGCAGTAACTTTTCAGCTCAAAGGAAGCTACATCGTTCACGAAGCTCACACGTATCTCCATCTGAAGTAAAAAGCATTGGATGTTAGAGGACGTGTGGTTTGTATCAGTTTCAGAAGAAGAGTTGAACAAGATATGGTCCGTGTGTGTAGGAAACACAGTTCATTTTTTCTGAGCACACTCACATTTCCTGCCTTATTAGAGACTCTAGAAAGCAAGAGCGTGCTTCTTGCTCTAAAGCAGAGTGTGTTTTATGGATGATAACTCTGCTATGTTTTTCCCTTCAGAAAAGGAGAGAAATGCCAGGCTCTGTGTCTTCCTACAAGCAAGACTTCGTTTCAGGTAAACGCAGTCACTTTTCAGCTCAAAGGAAGCAACATCATTCACGAAGCTCACACATATCTGGATCTGAAGTTAAAAGCATTGGATGTTAGAGGACGTGTGGTTTGTATCAGTTTCAGAAGAAGAGTTGAACAAGATATGGTCCGTGTGTGTAGGAAAAACAGTTACTTTTTACTGAGCACACTCACGTTTCCAGACTAATTATTTCCCAGAATGCAATAGCGTGCTTCTTGCTCTAAAGCAGAGTGTGCTTCATGGATGAGAACTGTGCATTTTGTTTCCCTACAGAAACGGAATTAAATGCCAGGCTCTGTGTCTTTCTACGAGCAAGACTTCGTTTCAGGTAAACGCAGTAACTTTCCAGCTCAAAGGAACCTACATCGTTCACGAAGCTCGCACGTTTCTTACTCTTAAGTGAAAAACATTGGATGATTGAGGGCCTGCATTTTTTATCAGTATCAGAAGCAGAGTTGAACTAGATATTGTCCGTGTGTGTAGGAAACACAGTTCTTTTGTTCTGAGCACACTCACGTTTCCCGCCTTATTAGAGACTCCAGAAAGCAAGAGCGTGATTCTTGCTCTAAAGCAGATTGTATTTCACAGTTGAGAACTGTGCTGTGTGTTTCTCTTCAGAAACGGAGTGAAATGCCTGGCTCTGTGTCTTCCTACAGGCAAGACTTCTTTTCATGTAAACGCAGTCACTTTTCAGTTCAAAGTAAGCTATATTGTTCACGAAGCTCACAAGTTTCTTGCTCTGAACTGAAAAGCATTGGATGTTAGAGGACCTGTGGTTTGTATCAGTTTCAGAAACAGAGTTGAACTAGATATGGTCCGTGTGTGTAGGAAACACTGTTCATTTTTTCTGAGCACACTCACGTTTACCTCTGTATTAGAGACTCTAGAAAGCAATTGCGTACTTCTTGCTCTAAAGCAGAGTGTGTTTCATAGATGAGAACTGTCATGTGTGTCTCCCTTCAGAAACGGAGTTAAATGCCAGGCTCTGTATCTTTCTACAAGCCAGACTTCGTTTCAGGTAATCGCAGTCACTTTACAGCTCAAAGGAAGCTACATCGTTCACGAAGCTGGCACGTTTCTCACTCTTAAGTGAAAAACAATGGATGTTTGAGGTCCTGTGGTTTGTATTGGTTTCAGAAGCAGAGTTGAACTAGATATGGTCCGTGTGTGTAGGGAACACAGTTCATTTGTTCTGAGCACACTCACGTTTCCCTCTGAATTAGAGACTCTAGAAAGCAAGAGCGTGCTTCTTGCTCTAAAGCAGAGTGTGTTTCATGGTTGAGAACTGTGCTGTGTGTTTCTCTTCAGAAACGGAGTGAAATGCCAGGCTCTGTGTCTTCCTACAAGCAAGACTTCTTTTCAGGTAAACGCAGTCACTTTTCAGTTCAAAGTAAGCTATATCGTTCACGAAGCTCACAAGTTTCTTGCTCTGAACTGAAAAGCATTGGATGTTAGAGGACGTGTGGTTTGTATCAGTTTCAGAAGAAGAGTTGAACAAGATATGGTCCGTGTGTGTAGGAAACACAGTTCATTTTTTCTGAGCACACTCACATTTCCTGCCTTATTAGAGACTCTAGAAAGCAAGAGCGTGCTTCTTGCTCTAAAGCAGAGTGTGTTTTATGGATGATAACTCTGCTATGTTTTTCCCTTCAGAAAAGGAGAGAAATGCCAGGCTCTGTGTCTTCCTACAAGCAAGACTTCGTTTCAGGTAAACGCAGTCACTTTTCAGCTCAAAGGAAGCAACATCATTCACGAAGCTCACACATATCTGGATCTGAAGTTAAAAGCATTGGATGTTAGAGGACGTGTGGTTTGTATCAGTTTCAGAAGAAGAGTTGAACAAGATATGGTCCGTGTGTGTAGGAAAAACAGTTACTTTTTACTGAGCACACTCACGTTTCCAGACTAATTATTTCCCAGAATGCAATAGCGTGCTTCTTGCTCTAAAGCAGAGTGTGCTTCATGGATGAGAACTGTGCATTTTGTTTCCCTACAGAAACGGAATTAAATGCCAGGCTCTGTGTCTTTCTACGAGCAAGACTTCGTTTCAGGTAAACGCAGTCACTTTCCAGCTCAAAGGAACCTACATCGTTCACGAAGCTCGCACGTTTCTTACTCTTAAGTGAAAAACATTGGATGATTGAGGGCCTGCATTTTTTATCAGTATCAGAAGCAGAGTTGAACTAGATATTGTCCGTGTGTGTAGGAAACACAGTTCTTTTGTTCTGAGCACACTCACGTTTCCCGCCTTATTAGAGACTCCAGAAAGCAAGAGCGTGATTCTTGCTCTAAAGCAGATTGTATTTCACAGTTGAGAACTGTGCTGTGTGTTTCTCTTCAGAAACGGAGTGAAATACCTGGCTCTGTGTCTTCCTACAGGCAAGACTTCTTTTCATGTAAACGCAGTCACTTTTCAGTTCAAAGTAAGCTATATTGTTCACGAAGCTCACAAGTTTCTTGCTCTGAACTGAAAAGCATTGGATGTTAGAGGACCTGTGGTTTGTATCAGTTTCAGAAACAGAGTTGAACTAGATATGGTCCGTGTGTGTAGGAAACACTGTTCATTTTTTCTGAGCACACTCACGTTTACCTCTGTATTAGAGACTCTAGAAAGCAATTGCGTACTTCTTGCTCTAAAGCAGAGTGTGTTTCATAGATGAGAACTGTCATGTGTGTCTCCCTTCAGAAACGGAGTTAAATGCCAGGCTCTGTATCTTTCTACAAGCCAGACTTCGTTTCAGGTAATCGCAGTCACTTTACAGCTCAAAGGAAGCTACATCGTTCACGAAGCTGGCACGTTTCTCACTCTTAAGTGAAAAACAATGGATGTTTGAGGTCCTGTGGTTTGTATCGGTTTCAGAAGCAGAGTTGAACTAGATATGGTCCGTGTGTGTAGGGAACACAGTTCATTTGTTCTGAGCACACTCACGTTTCCCTCTGAATTAGAGACTCTAGAAAGCAAGAGCGTGCTTCTTGCTCTAAAGCAGAGTGTGTTTCATGGTTGAGAACTGTGCTGTGTGTTTCTCTTCAGAAACGGAGTGAAATGCCAGGCTCTGTGTCTTCCTACAAGCAAGACTTCTTTTCAGGTAAACGCAGTCACTTTTCAGTTCAAAGTAAGCTATATCGTTCACGAAGCTCACAAGTTTCTTGCTCTGAACTGAAAAGCATTGGATGTTAGAGGACGTGTGGTTTGTATCAGTTTCAGAAGAAGAGTTGAACAAGATATGGTCCGTGTGTGTAGGAAACACAGTTCATTTTTTCTGAGCACACTCACATTTCCTGCCTTATTAGAGACTCTAGAAAGCAAGAGCGTGCTTCTTGCTCTAAAGCAGAGTGTGTTTTATGGATGATAACTCTGCTATGTTTTTCCCTTCAGAAAAGGAGAGAAATGCCAGGCTCTGTGTCTTCCTACAAGCAAGACTTCGTTTCAGGTAAACGCAGTCACTTTTCAGCTCAAAGGAAGCAACATCATTCACGAAGCTCACACATATCTGGATCTGAAGTTAAAAGCATTGGATGTTAGAGGACGTGTGGTTTGTATCAGTTTCAGAAGAAGAGTTGAACAAGATATGGTCCGTGTGTGTAGGAAAAACAGTTACTTTTTACTGAGCACACTCACGTTTCCAGACTAATTATTTCCCAGAATGCAATAGCGTGCTTCTTGCTCTAAAGCAGAGTGTGCTTCATGGATGAGAACTGTGCATTTTGTTTCCCTACAGAAACGGAATTAAATGCCAGGCTCTGTGTCTTTCTACGAGCAAGACTTCGTTTCAGGTAAACGCAGTCACTTTCCAGCTCAAAGGAACCTACATCGTTCACGAAGCTCGCACGTTTCTTACTCTTAAGTGAAAAACATTGGATGATTGAGGGCCTGCGTTTTTTATCAGTATCAGAAGCAGAGTTGAACTAGATATTGTCCGTGTGTGTAGGAAACACAGTTCTTTTGTTCTGAGCACACTCACGTTTCCCGCCTTATTAGAGACTCCAGAAAGCAAGAGCGTGATTCTTGCTCTAAAGCAGATTGTATTTCACAGTTGAGAACTGTGCTGTGTGTTTCTCTTCAGAAACGGAGTGAAATACCTGGCTCTGTGTCTTCCTACAGGCAAGACTTCTTTTCATGTAAACGCAGTCACTTTTCAGTTCAAAGTAAGCTATATCGTTCACGAAGCTCACAAGTTTCTTGCTCTGAACTGAAAAGCATTGGATGTTAGAGGACCTGTGGTTTGTATCAGTTTCAGAAACAGAGTTGAACTAGATATGGTCCGTGTGTGTAGGAAACACTGTTCATTTTTTCTGAGCACACTCACGTTTACCTCTGTATTAGAGACTCTAGAAAGCAATTGCGTAATTCTTGCTCTAAAGCAGAGTGTGTTTCATAGATGAGAACTGTCATGTGTGTCTCCCTTCAGAAACGGAGTTAAATGCCAGGCTCTGTATCTTTCTACAAGCCAGACTTCGTTTCAGGTAATCGCAGTCAATCTACAGCTCAAAGGAAGCTACATCGTTCACGAAGCTGGCACGTTTCTCACTCTTAAGTGAAAAACAATGGATGTTTGAGGTCCTGTGGTTTGTATCGGTTTCAGAAGCAGAGTTGAACTAGATATGGTCCGTGTGTGTAGGGAACACAGTTCATTTGTTCTGAGCACACTCACGTTTCCCTCTGAATTAGAGACTCTAGAAAGCAAGAGCGTGCTTCTTGCTCTAAAGCAGAGTGTGTTTCATGGATGAGAACTGTCATGTGTGTTTCTCTTCAGAAACGGAGTGAAATGCCAGGCTCTATGTCTTCCTACAAGCAAGACTTCTTTTCATGTAAAGGCAGTCACTTTTCAGTTCAAAGTAAGCTACATCGTTCACGAAGCTCACAAGTTTCTTGCTCTGAACTGAAAAGCATTGGATGTTAGAGGACCTGTGGTTTGTATCAGTTTCAGAAACAGAGTTGAACTAGATATGGTCCGTGTGTGTAGGAAACACTGTTGATTTTTTCTGAGCACACTCACGTTTACCTCTGTATTAGAGACTCTAGAAAGCAATTGCTTACTTCTTGCTCTAAAGCAGAGTGTGTTTCATAGATGAGAACTGTCATGTGTGTCTCCCTTCAGAAACGGAGTTAAAATCCAGGCTCTGTGTCTTCCTACAAGCGAGACTTCGTTTCAGGTAAACGCAGTCACTTTACAGCTCAAAGGAACCTACATCTTTCACGAAGCTCGCACGTTTCTTGCTCTTAAGTGAAAAACATTGGATGTTTGAGGGCCTGCGTTTTTTATCAGTATCAGAAGCAGAGTTGAACTAGATATGGTCCGTGTGTGTAGGAAACACAGTTCTTTTGTTCTGAGCACACTCACGTTTCCCGCCTTATTAGAGACTCCAGAAAGCAAGAACGTGCTTCTTGCTCTAAAGCAGATTGTGTTTCACAGTTGAGAACTGTGCTGTGTGTTTCTCTTCAGAAACGGAGTGAAATGCCAGGCTCTATGTCTTCCTACAAGCAAGACTTCTTTTCATGTAAACGCAGTCAATTTTCAGTTCAAAGTAAGCTATATCGTTCACGAAGCTCACAAGTTTCTTGCTCTGACCTGAAAAGCATTGGATGTTAGAGGACCTGTGGTTTGTATCAGTTTCAGAAGCAGAGTTGAACTAGATATGGTCCGTGTGTGTAGGAAACACAGTTCTTTTGTTCTGAGCACACTCACGTTTACCTCTGTATTAGAGACTCTAGAAAGCAATTGCATACTTCTTGCTCTAAAGCAGAGTGTGTTTCATAGATGAGAACTGTCATGTGTGTCTCCCTTCAGAAACGGAGTTAAAATCCAGGCTCTGTGTCTTCCTACAAGCGAGACTTCGTTTCAGGTAAACGCAGTCACTTTACAGCTCAAAGGAAGCTACATCATTCACGAAGCTGGCACGATTCTCGCTCTTAAGTGAAAAACAATGGATGTAAGAGGACCTGTGGTTTGTATTGGTTTCAGAAGCAGAGTTGAACTAGATATGGTCCGTGTGTGTAGGAAACACAGTTCATTTGTTCTGAGCACACTCACGTTTCCCTCTGAATTAGAGACTCTAGAAAGCAAGAGCGTGCTTCTTGCTCTAAAGCAGAGTGTGTTTCATGGATGAGAACTGTGCTGTTTGTTTCCCTTCAGAAACGGAGTGTAATGCCAGGCTTTGTGTCTTTCTACGAGTAAGACTTCGTTTCAGGTAAACGCAGTCACTTTCTAGCTCAAAGGAACCTACATCTTTCACGAAGCTCGCACGTTTCTTGCTCTTAAGTGAAAAACATTGGATGTTTGAGGGCCTGCGTTTTTTATCAGTATCAGAAGCAGAGTTGAACTAGATATGGTCCGTGTGTGTAGGAAACACAGTTCTTTTGTTCTGAGCACACTCACGTTTCCCGCCTTATTAGAGACTCCAGAAAGCAAGAACGTGCTTCTTGCTCTAAAGCAGATTGTGTTTCACAGTTGAGAACTGTGCTGTGTGTTTCTCTTCAGAAACGGAGTGAAATGCCAGGCTCTATGTCTTCCTACAAGCAAGACTTCTTTTCATGTAAACGCAGTCACTTTTCAGTTCAAAGTAAGCTATATCGTTCACGAAGCTCACACGTTTCTCTTTGTTAACTGCAAAGCATTGGATGTTAGAGGACCTGTGGTTTGTATCAGTTTCAGAAGCAGAGTTGAACTAGATATGGTCCGTGTGTGTAGGAAACACAGTTCTTTTGTTCTGAGCACACTCGCGTTTCCCGCCTTATTAGAGACTCCAGAAAGCAAGAGCGTGCTTCTTGCTCTAAAGCAGAATGTGTTTCATGGTTGAGAACTGTGCTGTGTGTTTCTCTTCAGAAACGGAGTGAAATGCCAGGCTCTGCGTCTTCATACAAGCAAGACTTTGTTTCAGGTAAACGCAGTCACTTTTCAGCTCACAGGAAGCTATATCGTTCACGAAGCTCACAAGTTTCTTGCTCTGAACTGAAAAGCATTGGATGTTAGAGGACCTGTGGTTTGTATCAGTTTCAGAAGCAGAGTTGAACTAGATATGGTCCGTGTGTGTAGGAAACACAGTTCTTTTGTTCTGAGCACACTCACGTTTCCCGCCTTATTAGAGACTCCAGAAAACAAGAACGTGCTTCTTTCTCTAAAGCAGATGGTGTTTCACGGTTGAGAACTGTGCTGTGTGTTTCTCTACAGAAACGGAGTGAAATGCCAGGCTCTGCGTCTTCATACAAGCAAGACTTTGTTTCAGGTAAACGCAGTCACTTTTCAGCTCAAAGGAAGCTACATCGTTCACGAAGCTCACACGTTTCTCTTTGTTAACTGAAAAGCATTTGATGTTAGAGGACCTGTGGTTTGTATCAGTTTCAGAAGCAGAGTTGAACTAGATATGGTCCGTGTGTGTAGGAAACACAGTTCTTTTGTTCTGAGCACACTCATGTTTCCCGCCTTATTAGAGACTCCAGAAAGCAAGAGTGTGCTTCTTGCTCTAAAGCAGATTGTGTTTCATGGTTGAGAACTGTGCTGTGTGTTTCTCTTCAGAAACGGAGTGAAATGCCAGGCTCTGTGTCTTCCTACAAGCAAGACTTCTTTTCATGTAAAGGCAGTCACTTTTCAGTTCAAAGTAAGCTATATCGTTCACGAAGCTCACAAGTTTCTTGCTCTGAACTGAAAAGCATTGGATGTTAGAGGACCTGTGGTTTGTATCAGTTTCAGAAACAGAGTTGAACTAGATATGGTCCGTGTGTGTAGGAAACACTTTTCATTTTTTCTGAGCACACTCACGTTTACCTCTGTATTAGAGACACTAGAAAGAAATTGCGTAATTCTTGCTCTAAAGCAGAGTGTGTTTCATAGATGAGAACTGTCATGTGTGTCTCCCTTCAGAAACGGAGTTAAATGCCAGGCTCTGTATCTTTCTACAAGCCAGACTTCGTTTCAGGTAATCGCAGTCACTTTACAGCTCAAAGGAAGCTACATCATTCACGAAGCTGGCACGTTTTTCGCTCTTAAGTGAAAAACAATGGATGTAAGAGGACTTGTGGTTTGTATCGGTTTCAGAAGCAGAGTGGAACTAGATATGGTCCGTGTGTGTAGGAAACACAGTTCATTTGTTCTGAGCACACTCACGTTTCCCTCTGAATTAGAGACTCTAGAAAGCAAGAGCGTGCTTCTTGCTCTAAAGCAGAGTGTGTTTCATGGATGAGAAGTGTGCTGTGTGTTTCCCTTCAGAAACGGAGTGTAATGCCAGGCTTTGTGTCTTTCTACGAGTAAGACATCGTTTCAGGTAAACGCAGTCACTTTCCAGCTCAAAGGAACCTACATCGTTCACGAAGCTCGCATGTTTCTTGCTCTTAAGTGAAAAACATTGGATGTTTGAGGGCCTGCGTTTTTTATCAGTATCAGAAGCAGAGTTGAACTAGATATGGTCCGTGTGTGTAGGAAACACAGTTCTTTTGTTCTGAGCACACTCACGTTTCCCGCCTTATTAGAGACTCCAGAAAGCAAGAACGTGCTTCTTGCTCTAAAGCAGATTGTGTTTCACAGTTGAGAACTGTGCTGTGTGTTTCTCTTCAGAAACGGAGTGAAATGCCAGGCTCTGCGTCTTCATACAAGCAAGACTTTGTTTCAGGTAAACGCAGTCACTTTTCAGCTCAAAGGAAGCTATATCGTTCACGAAGCTCACAAGTTTCTTGCTCTGAACTGAAAAGCATTGGATGTTAGAGGACCTGTGGTTTGTATCAGTTTCAGAAGCAGAGTTGAACTAGATATGGTCCGTGTGTGTAGGAAACACAGTTCTTTTGTTCTGAGCACACTCACGTTTCCCGCCTTATTAGAGACTCCAGAAAACAAGAACGTGCTTCTTTCTCTAAAGCAGATGGTGTTTCACGGTTGAGAACTGTGCTGTGTGTTTCTCTACAGAAACGGAGTGAAATGCCAGGCTCTGCGTCTTCATACAAGCAAGACTTTGTTTCAGGTAAACGCAGTCACTTTTCAGCTCAAAGGAAGCTACATCGTTCACGAAGCTCACACGATTCTCTTTGTTAACTGCAAAGCATTGGATGTTAGAGGACCTGTGGTTTGTATCAGTTTCAGAAGCAGAGTTGAACTAGATAAGGTCCGTGTGTGTAGGAAACACAGTTCTTTTGTTCTGAGCACACTCACGTTTCCCGCCTTATTAGAGACTCCAGAAAGCAAGAGCGTGCTTCTTGCTCTAAGGCAGAATGTGTTTCATGGTTGAGAACTGTGCTGTGTGTTTCTCTTCAGAAACGGAGTGAAATGCCAGGCTCTGTGTCTTCCTACAAGCAAGACTTCTTTTCAGGTAAACGCAGTCACTTTTCAGTTCAAAGTAAGCTATATCGTTCACGAAGCTCACAAGTTTCTTGCTCTGAACTGAAAAGCATTGGATGTTAGAGGACCTGTGGTTTGTATCAGTTTCAGAAACAGAGTTGAACTAGACATGGTCCGTGTGTGTAGGAAACACTGTACATTTTTTCTGAGCACACTCACGTTTACCTCTGTATTAGAGACTCTAGAAAGCAATTGCGTACTTCTTGCTCTAAAGCAGAGTGTGTTTCATAGATGAGAACTGTGCTGTGTGTTTCTCTACAGAAAAGGAGTGAAATGCCAGGCTCTGCGTCTTCATACAAGCAAGACTTTGTTTCAGGTAAACGCAGTCACTTTTCAGCTCAAAGGATGCTACATCGTTCACGAAGCTCACACGTTTCTCTTTGTTAACTGCAAAGCATTGGATGTTAGAGGACCTGTGGTTTGTATCAGTTTCAGAAGCAGAGTTGAACTAGATATGGTCCGTGTGTGTAGGAAACACAGTTCTTTTGTTCTGAGCACACTCACGTTTCCCGCCTTATTAGAGACTCCAGAAAGCAAGAGCGTGCTTCTTGCTCTAAGGCAGATTGTGTTTCACAGTTGAGAACTGTGCTGTGTGTTTCTCTTCAGAAACGGAGTGAAATGCCAGGCTCTGCGTCTTCATACAAGCAAGACTTTGTTTCTGGTAAACGCAGTCACTTTTCAGCTCACAGGAAGCTATATCATTCACGAAGCTGGCACGTTTTTCGCTCTTAAGTGAAAAACAATGGATGTAAGAGGACTTGTGGTTTGTATCGGTTTCAGAAGCAGAGTGGAACTAGATATGGTCCGTGTGTGTAGGAAACACAGTTCATTTGTTCTGAGCACACTCACGTTTCCCTCTGAATTAGAGACTCTAGAAAGCAAGAGCGTGCTTCTTGCTCTAAAGCAGAGTGTGTTTCATGGATGAGAAGTGTGCTGTGTGTTTCCCTTCAGAAACGGAGTGTAATGCCAGGCTTTGTGTCTTTCTACGAGTAAGACATCGTTTCAGGTAAACGCAGTCACTTTCCAGCTCAAAGGAACCTACATCGTTCACGAAGCTCGCATGTTTCTTGCTCTTAAGTGAAAAACATTGGATGTTTGAGGGCCTGCGTTTTTTATCAGTATCAGAAGCAGAGTTGAACTAGATATGGTCCGTGTGTGTAGGAAACACAGTTCTTTTGTTCTGAGCACACTCACGTTTCCCGCCTTATTAGAGACTCCAGAAAGCAAGAACGTGCTTCTTGCTCTAAAGCAGATTGTGTTTCACAGTTGAGAACTGTGCTGTGTGTTTCTCTTCAGAAACGGAGTGAAATGCCAGGCTCTGCGTCTTCATACAAGCAAGACTTTGTTTCAGGTAAACGCAGTCACTTTTCAGCTCAAAGGAAGCTATATCGTTCACGAAGCTCACAAGTTTCTTGCTCTGAACTGAAAAGCATTGGATGTTAGAGGACCTGTGGTTTGTATCAGTTTCAGAAGCAGAGTTGAACTAGATATGGTCCGTGTGTGTAGGAAACACAGTTCTTTTGTTCTGAGCACACTCACGTTTCCCGCCTTATTAGAGACTCCAGAAAACAAGAACGTGCTTCTTTCTCTAAAGCAGATGGTGTTTCACGGTTGAGAACTGTGCTGTGTGTTTCTCTACAGAAACGGAGTGAAATGCCAGGCTCTGCGTCTTCATACAAGCAAGACTTTGTTTCAGGTAAACGCAGTCACTTTTCAGCTCAAAGGAAGCTACATCGTTCACGAAGCTCACACGATTCTCTTTGTTAACTGCAAAGCATTGGATGTTAGAGGACCTGTGGTTTGTATCAGTTTCAGAAGCAGAGTTGAACTAGATATGGTCCGTGTGTGTAGGAAACACAGTTCTTTTGTTCTGAGCACACTCACGTTTCCCGCCTTATTAGAGACTCCAGAAAGCAAGAGCGTGCTTCTTGCTCTAAGGCAGAATGTGTTTCATGGTTGAGAACTGTGCTGTGTGTTTCTCTTCAGAAACGGAGTGAAATGCCAGGCTCTGTGTCTTCCTACAAGCAAGACTTCTTTTCAGGTAAACGCAGTCACTTTTCAGTTCAAAGTAAGCTATATCGTTCACGAAGCTCACAAGTTTCTTGCTCTGAACTGAAAAGCATTGGATGTTAGAGGACCTGTGGTTTGTATCAGTTTCAGAAACAGAGTTGAACTAGACATGGTCCGTGTGTGTAGGAAACACTGTACATTTTTTCTGAGCACACTCACGTTTACCTCTGTATTAGAGACTCTAGAAAGCAATTGCGTACTTCTTGCTCTAAAGCAGAGTGTGTTTCATAGATGAGAACTGTGCTGTGTGTTTCTCTACAGAAAAGGAGTGAAATGCCAGGCTCTGCGTCTTCATACAAGCAAGACTTTGTTTCAGGTAAACGCAGTCACTTTTCAGCTCAAAGGATGCTACATCGTTCACGAAGCTCACACGTTTCTCTTTGTTAACTGCAAAGCATTGGATGTTAGAGGACCTGTGGTTTGTATCAGTTTCAGAAGCAGAGTTGAACTAGATATGGTCCGTGTGTGTAGGAAACACAGTTCTTTTGTTCTGAGCACACTCACGTTTCCCGCCTTATTAGAGACTCCAGAAAGCAAGAGCGTGCTTCTTGCTCTAAGGCAGATTGTGTTTCACAGTTGAGAACTGTGCTGTGTGTTTCTCTTCAGAAACGGAGTGAAATGCCAGGCTCTGCGTCTTCATACAAGCAAGACTTTGTTTCTGGTAAACGCAGTCACTTTTCAGCTCACAGGAAGCTATATCATTCACGAAGCTCACAAGTTTCTTGCTCTGAACTGAAAAGCATTGGATGTTAGAGGACCTGTGGTTTGTATCAGTTTCAGAAGCAGAGTTGAACTAGATATGGTCCGTGTGTGTAGGAAACACAGTTCTTTTGTTCTGAGCACACTCACGTTTCCCGCCTTATTAGAGACTCCAGAAAACAAGAACGTGCTTCTTTCTCTAAAGCAGATGGTGTTTCACGGTTGAGAACTGTGCTGTGTGTTTCTCTACAGAAACGGAGTGAAATGCCAGGCTCTGCGTCTTCATACAAGCAAGACTTTGTTTCAGGTAAACGCAGTCACTTTTCAGCTCAAAGGAAGCTACATCGTTCACGAAGCTCACACGTTTCTCTTTGTTAACTGAAAAGCATTGGATGTTAGAGGACCTGTGGTTTGTATCAGTTTCAGAAGCAGAGTTGAACTAGATATGGTCCGTGTGTGTAGGAAACACAGTTCTTTTGTTCTGAGCACACTCATGTTTCCCGCCTTATTAGAGACTCCAGAAAGCAAGAGTGTGCTTCTTGCTCTAAAGCAGATTGTGTTTCATGGTTGAGAACTGTGCTGTGTGTTTCTCTTCAGAAACGGAGTGAAATGCCAGGCTCTGTGTCTTCCTACAAGCAAGACTTCTTTTCATGTAAAGGCAGTCACTTTTCAGTTCAAAGTAAGCTATATCGTTCACGAAGCTCACAAGTTTCTTGCTCTGAACTGAAAAGCATTGGATGTTAGAGGACCTGTGGTTTGTATCAGTTTCAGAAACAGAGTTGAACTAGATATGGTCCGTGTGTGTAGGAAACACAGTTCTTTTGTTCTGAGCACACTCACGTTTCCCGCCTTATTAGAGACTCCAGAAAGCAAGAGCGTGCTTCTTGCTCTAAGGCAGTATGTGTTTCATGGTTGAGAACTGTGCTGTGTGTTTCTCTTCAGAAACGGAGTGAAATGCCAGGCTCTGTGTCTTCCTACAAGCAAGACTTCTTTTCAGGTAAACGCAGTCACTTTTCAGTTCAAAGTAAGCTATATCGTTCACGAAGCTCACAAGTTTCTTGCTCTGAACTGAAAAGCATTGGATGTTAGAGGACCTGTGGTTTGTATCAGTTTCAGAAACAGAGTTGAACTAGATATGGTCCGTGTGTGTAGGAAACACTGTTCATTTTTTCTGAGCACACTCACGTTTACCTCTGTATTAGAGACTCTAGAAAGCAATTGCGTAATTCTTGCTCTAAAGCAGAGTGTGTTTCATAGATGAGAACTGTCATGTGTGTCTCCCTTCAGAAACGGAGTTAAATGCCAGGCTCTGTATCTTTCTACAAGCCAGACTTCGTTTCAGGTAATCGCAGTCACTTTACAGCTCAAAGGAAGCTACATCATTCACGAAGCAGGCACGTTTCTCGCTCTTAAGTGAAAAACAATGGATGTAAGAGGACTTGTGGTTTGTATCGGTTTCAGAAGCAGAGTGGAACTAGATATGGTCCGTGTGTGTAGGAAACACAGTTCATTTGTTCTGAGCACACTCACGTTTCCCTCTGAATTAGAGACTCTAGAAAGCAAGAGCGTGCTTCTTGCTCTAAAGCAGAGTGTGTTTCATGGATGAGAAGTGTGCTGTGTGTTTCCCTTCAGAAACGGAGTGTAATGCCAGGCTTTGTGTCTTTCTACGAGTAAGACATCATTTCAGGTAAACGCAGTCACTTTCCAGCTCAAAGGAACCTACATCGTTCACGAAGCTCGCATGTTTCTTGCTCTTAAGTGAAAAACATTGGATGTTTGAGGGCCTGCGTTTTTTATCAGTATCAGAAGCAGAGTTGAACTAGATATGGTCCGTGTGTGTAGGAAACACAGTTCTTTTGTTCTGAGCACACTCACGTTTCCCGCCTTATTAGAGACTCCAGAAAGCAAGAACGTGCTTCTTGCTCTAAAGCAGATTGTGTTTCACAGTTGAGAACTGTGCTGTGTGTTTCTCTTCAGAAACGGAGTGAAATGCCAGGCTCTGCGTCTTCATACAAGCAAGACTTTGTTTCAGGTAAACGCAGTCACTTTTCAGCTCAAAGGAAGCTATATCGTTCACGAAGCTCACAAGTTTCTTGCTCTGAACTGAAAAGCATTGGATGTTAGAGGACCTGTGGTTTGTATCAGTTTCAGAAGCAGAGTTGAACTAGATATGGTCCGTGTGTGTAGGAAACACAGTTCTTTTGTTCTGAGCACACTCACGTTTCCCGCCTTATTAGAGACTCCAGAAAACAAGAACGTGCTTCTTTCTCTAAAGAAGATGGTGTTTCACGGTTGAGAACTGTGCTGTGTGTTTCTCTACAGAAACGGAGTGAAATGCCAGGCTCTGCGTCTTCATACAAGCAAGACTTTGTTTCAGGTAAACGCAGTCACTTTTCAGCTCAAAGGAAGCTACATCGTTCACGAAGCTCACACGATTCTCTTTGTTAACTGCAAAGCATTGGATGTTAGAGGACCTGTGGTTTGTATCAGTTTCAGAAGCAGAGTTGAACTAGATATGGTCCGTGTGTGTAGGAAACACAGTTCTTTTGTTCTGAGCACACTCACGTTTCCCGCCTTATTAGAGACTCCAGAAAGCAAGAGCGTGCTTCTTGCTCTAAGGCAGAATGTGTTTCATGGTTGAGAACTGTGCTGTGTGTTTCTCTTCAGAAACGGAGTGAAATGCCAGGCTCTGTGTCTTCCTACAAGCAAGACTTCTTTTCAGGTAAACGCAGTCACTTTTCAGTTCAAAGTAAGCTATATCGTTCACGAAGCTCACAAGTTTCTTGCTCTGAACTGAAAAGCATTGGATGTTAGAGGACCTGTGGTTTGTATCAGTTTCAGAAACAGAGTTGAACTAGACATGGTCCGTGTGTGTAGGAAACACTGTACATTTTTTCTGAGCACACTCACGTTTACCTCTGTATTAGAGACTCTAGAAAGCAATTGCGTACTTCTTGCTCTAAAGCAGAGTGTGTTTCATAGATGAGAACTGTGCTGTGTGTTTCTCTACAGAAACGGAGTGAAATGCCAGGCTCTGCGTCTTCATACAAGCAAGACTTTGTTTCAGGTAAACGCAGTCACTTTTCAGCTCAAAGGATGCTACATCGTTCACGAAGCTCACACGTTTCTCTTTGTTAACTGCAAAGCATTGGATGTTAGAGGACCTGTGGTTTGTATCAGTTTCAGAAGCAGAGTTGAACTAGATATGGTCCGTGTGTGTAGGAAACACAGTTCTTTTGTTCTGAGCACACTCACGTTTCCCGCCTTATTAGAGACTCCAGAAAGCAAGAGCGTGCTTCTTGCTCTAAGGCAGATTGTGTTTCACAGTTGAGAACTGTGCTGTGTGTTTCTCTTCAGAAACGGAGTGAAATGCCAGGCTCTGCGTCTTCATACAAGCAAGACTTTGTTTCAGGTAAACGCAGTCACTTTTCAGCTCACAGGAAGCTATATCATTCACGAAGCTCACAAGTTTCTTGCTCTGAACTGAAAAGCATTGGATGTTAGAGGACCTGTGGTTTGTATCAGTTTCAGAAGCAGAGTTGAACTAGATATGGTCCGTGTGTGTAGGAAACACAGTTCTTTTGTTCTGAGCACACTCACGTTTCCCGCCTTATTAGAGACTCCAGAAAACAATAACGTGCTTCTTTCTCTAAAGCAGATGGTGTTTCACGGTTGAGAACTGTGCTGTGTGTTTCTCTACAGAAACGGAGTGAAATGCCAGGCTCTGCGTCTTCATACAAGCAAGACTTTGTTTCAGGTAAACGCAGTCACTTTTCAGCTCAAAGGAAGCTACATCGTTCACGAAGCTCACACGTTTCTCTTTGTTAACTGAAAAGCATTGGATGTTAGAGGACCTGTGGTTTGTATCAGTTTCAGAAGCAGAGTTGAACTAGATATGGTCCGTGTGTGTAGGAAACACAGTTCTTTTGTTCTGAGCACACTCATGTTTCCCGCCTTATTAGAGACTCCAGAAAGCAAGAGTGTGCTTCTTGCTCTAAAGCAGATTGTGTTTCATGGTTGAGAACTGTGCTGTGTGTTTCTCTTCAGAAACGGAGTGAAATGCCAGGCTCTGTGTCTTCCTACAAGCAAGACTTCTTTTCATGTAAAGGCAGTCACTTTTCAGTTCAAAGTAAGCTATATCGTTCACGAAGCTCACAAGTTTCTTGCTCTGAACTGAAAAGCATTGGATGTTAGAGGACCTGTGGTTTGTATCAGTTTCAGAAACAGAGTTGAACTAGATATGGTCCGTGTGTGTAGGAAACACTGTTCATTTTTTCTGAGCACACTCACGTTTACCTCTGTATTAGAGACTCTAGAAAGCAATTGCGTAATTCTTGCTCTAAAGCAGAGTGTGTTTCATAGATGAGAACTGTCATGTGTGTCTCCCTTCAGAAACGGAGTTAAATGCCAGGCTCTGTATCTTTCTACAAGCCAGACTTCGTTTCAGGTAATCGCAGTCACTTTACAGCTCAAAGGAAGCTACATCGTTCACGAAGCTGGCACGTTTCTCGCTCTTAAGTGAAAAACAATGGATGTAAGAGGACTTGTGGTTTGTATCGGTTTCAGAAGCAGAGTGGAACTAGATATGGTCCGTGTGTGTAGGAAACACAGTTCATTTGTTCTGAGCACACTCATGTTTCCCTCTGAATTAGAGACTCTAGAAAGCAAGAGCGTGCTTCTTGCTCTAAAGCAGAGTGTGTTTCATGGATGAGAACTGTGCTGTTTGTTTCCCTTCAGAAACGGAGTGTAATGCCAGGCTTTGTGTCTTTCTACGAGTAAGACATCGTTTCAGGTAAACGCAGTCACTTTCCAGCTCAAAGGAACCTACATCGTTCACGAAGCTCGCATGTTTCTTGCTCTTAAGTGAAAAACATTGGATGTTTGAGGGCCTGCGTTTTTTATCAGTATCAGAAGCAGAGTTGAACTAGATATGGTCCGTGTGTGTAGGAAACACAGTTCTTTTGTTCTGAGCACACTCACGTTTCCCGCCTTATTAGAGACTCCAGAAAGCAAGAACGTGCTTCTTGCTCTAAAGCAGATTGTGTTTCACAGTTGAGAACTGTGCTGTGTGTTTCTCTTCAGAAACGGAGTGAAATGCCAGGCTCTGCGTCTTCATACAAGCAAGACTTTGTTTCAGGTAAACGCAGTCACTTTTCAGCTCACAGGAAGCTATATCATTCACGAAGCTCACAAGTTTCTTGCTCTGAACTGAAAAGCATTGGATGTTAGAGGACCTGTGGTTTGTATCAGTTTCAGAAGCAGAGTTGAACTAGATATGGTCCGTGTGTGTAGGAAACACAGTTCTTTTGTTCTGAGCACACTCATGTTTCCCGTCTTATTAGAGACTCCAGAAAGCAAGAGTGTGCTTCTTGCTCTAAAGCAGATTGTGTTTCATGGTTGAGAACTGTGCTGTGTGTTTCTCTTCAGAAACGGAGTGAAATGCCAGGCTCTGTGTCTTCCTACAAGCAAGACTTCTTTTCATGTAAAGGCAGTCACTTTTCAGTTCAAAGTAAGCTATATCGTTCACGAAGCTCACAAGTTTCTTGCTCTGAACTGAAAAGCATTGGATGTTAGAGGACCTGTGGTTTGTATCAGTTTCAGAAACAGAGTTGAACTAGATATGGTCCGTGTGTGTAGGAAACACTTTTCATTTTTTCTGAGCACACTCACGTTTACCTCTGTATTAGAGACTCTAGAAAGAAATTGCGTAATTCTTGCTCTAAAGCAGAGTGTGTTTCATAGATGAGAACTGTCATGTGTGTCTCCCTTCAGAAACGGAGTTAAATGCCAGGCTCTGTATCTTTCTACAAGCCAGACTTCGTTTCAGGTAATCGCAGTCACTTTACAGCTCAAAGGAAGCTACATCATTCACGAAGCTGGCACGTTTCTCGCTCTTAAGTGAAAAACAATGGATGTAAGAGGACTTGTGGTTTGTATCGGTTTCAGAAGCAGAGTGGAACTAGATATGGTCCGTGTGTGTAGGAAACACAGTTCATTTGTTCTGAGCACACTCATGTTTCCCTCTGAATTAGAGACTCTAGAAAGCAAGAGCGTGCTTCTTGCTCTAAAGCAGAGTGTGTTTCATGGATGAGAACTGTGCTGTTTGTTTCCCTTCAGAAACGGAGTGTAATGCCAGGCTTTGTGTCTTTCTACGAGTAAGACATCGTTTCAGGTAAACGCAGTCACTTTCCAGCTCAAAGGAACCTACATCGTTCACGAAGCTCGCATGTTTCTTGCTCTTAAGTGAAAAACATTGGATGTTTGAGGGCCTGCGTTTTTTATCAGTATCAGAAGCAGAGTTGAACTAGATATGGTCCGTGTGTGTAGGAAACACAGTTCTTTTGTTCTGAGCACACTCACGTTTCCCGCCTTATTAGAGACTCCAGAAAACAAGAACGTGCTTCTTTCTCTAAAGCAGATGGTGTTTCACGGTTGAGAACTGTGCTGTGTGTTTCTCTACAGAAACAGAGTGAAATGCCAGGCTCTGCGTCTTCATACAAGCAAGACTTTGTTTCAGGTAAACGCAGTCACTTTTCAGCTCAAAGGAAGCTACATGGTTCACGAAGCTCACACGATTCTCTTTGTTAACTGCAAAGCATTGGATGTTAGAGGACCTGTGGTTTGTATCAGTTTCAGAAGCAGAGTTGAACTAGATATGGTCCGTGTGTGTAGGAAACACAGTTCTTTTGTTCTGAGCACACTCACGTTTCCCGCCTTATTAGAGACTCCAGAAAGCAAGAGTGTGCTTCTTGCTCTAAAGCAGATTGTGTTTCATGGTTGAGAACTGTGCTGTGTGTTTCTCTTCAGAAACGGAGTGAAATGCCAGGCTCTGTGTCTTCCTACAAGCAAGACTTCTTTTCATGTAAAGGCAGTCACTTTTCAGTTCAAAGTAAGCTATATCGTTCACGAAGCTCACAAGTTTCTTGCTCTGAACTGAAAAGCATTGGATGTTAGAGGACCTGTGGTTTGTATCAGTTTCAGAAACAGAGTTGAACTAGATATGGTCCGTGTGTGTAGGAAACACTTTTCATTTTTTCTGAGCACACTCACGTTTACCTCTGTATTAGAGACTCTAGAAAGAAATTGCGTAATTCTTGCTCTAAAGCAGAGTGTGTTTCATAGATGAGAACTGTCATGTGTGTCTCCCTTCAGAAACGGAGTTAAATGCCAGGCTCTGTATCTTTCTACAAGCCAGACTTCGTTTCAGGTAATCGCAGTCACTTTACAGCTCAAAGGAAGCTACATCATTCACGAAGCTGGCACGTTTCTCGCTCTTAAGTGAAAAACAATGGATGTAAGAGGACTTGTGGTTTGTATCGGTTTCAGAAGCAGAGTGGAACTAGATATGGTCCGTGTGTGTAGGAAACACAGTTCATTTGTTCTGAGCACACTCATGTTTCCCTCTGAATTAGAGACTCTAGAAAGCAAGAGCGTGCTTCTTGCTCTAAAGCAGAGTGTGTTTCATGGATGAGAACTGTGCTGTTTGTTTCCCTTCAGAAACGGAGTGTAATGCCAGGCTTTGTGTCTTTCTACGAGTAAGACATCGTTTCAGGTAAACGCAGTCACTTTCCAGCTCAAAGGAACCTACATCGTTCACGAAGCTCGCATGTTTCTTGCTCTTAAGTGAAAAACATTGGATGTTTGAGGGCCTGCGTTTTTTATCAGTATCAGAAGCAGAGTTGAACTAGATATGGTCCGTGTGTGTAGGAAACACAGTTCTTTTGTTCTGAGCACACTCACGTTTCCCGCCTTATTAGAGACTCCAGAAAGCAAGAACGTGCTTCTTGCTCTAAAGCAGATTGTGTTTCACAGTTGAGAACTGTGCTGTGTGTTTCTCTTCAGAAACGGAGTGAAATGCCAGGCTCTGCGTCTTCATACAAGCAAGACTTTGTTTCAGGTAAACGCAGTCACTTTTCAGCTCACAGGAAGCTATATCATTCACGAAGCTCACAAGTTTCTTGCTCTGAACTGAAAAGCATTGGATGTTAGAGGACCTGTGGTTTGTATCAGTTTCAGAAGCAGAGTTGAACTAGATATGGTCCGTGTGTGTAGGAAACACAGTTCTTTTGTTCTGAGCACACTCATGTTTCCCGCCTTATTAGAGACTCCAGAAAGCAAGAGTGTGCTTCTTGCTCTAAAGCAGATTGTGTTTCATGGTTGAGAACTGTGCTGTGTGTTTCTCTTCAGAAACGGAGTGAAATGCCAGGCTCTGTGTCTTCCTACAAGCAAGACTTCTTTTCATGTAAAGGCAGTCACTTTTCAGTTCAAAGTAAGCTATATCGTTCACGAAGCTCACAAGTTTCTTGCTCTGAACTGAAAAGCATTGGATGTTAGAGGACCTGTGGTTTGTATCAGTTTCAGAAACAGAGTTGAACTAGATATGGTCCGTGTGTGTAGGAAACACTTTTCATTTTTTCTGAGCACACTCACGTTTACCTCTGTATTAGAGACTCTAGAAAGAAATTGCGTAATTCTTGCTCTAAAGCAGAGTGTGTTTCATAGATGAGAACTGTCATGTGTGTCTCCCTTCAGAAACGGAGTTAAATGCCAGGCTCTGTATCTTTCTACAAGCCAGACTTCGTTTCAGGTAATCGCAGTCACTTTACAGCTCAAAGGAAGCTACATCATTCACGAAGCTGGCACGTTTCTCGCTCTTAAGTGAAAAACAATGGATGTAAGAGGACTTGTGGTTTGTATCGGTTTCAGAAGCAGAGTGGAACTAGATATGGTCCGTGTGTGTAGGAAACACAGTTCATTTGTTCTGAGCACACTCATGTTTCCCTCTGAATTAGAGACTCTAGAAAGCAAGAGCGTGCTTCTTGCTCTAAAGCAGAGTGTGTTTCATGGATGAGAACTGTGCTGTTTGTTTCCCTTCAGAAACGGAGTGTAATGCCAGGCTTTGTGTCTTTCTACGAGTAAGACATCGTTTCAGGTAAACGCAGTCACTTTCCAGCTCAAAGGAACCTACATCGTTCACGAAGCTCGCATGTTTCTTGCTCTTAAGTGAAAAACATTGGATGTTTGAGGGCCTGCGTTTTTTATCAGTATCAGAAGCAGAGTTGAACTAGATATGGTCCGTGTGTGTAGGAAACACAGTTCTTTTGTTCTGAGCACACTCACGTTTCCCGCCTTATTAGAGACTCCAGAAAGCAAGAACGTGCTTCTTGCTCTAAAGCAGATTGTGTTTCACAGTTGAGAACTGTGCTGTGTGTTTCTCTTCAGAAACGGAGTGAAATGCCAGGCTCTGCGTCTTCATACAAGCAAGACTTTGTTTCAGGTAAACGCAGTCACTTTTCAGCTCAAAGGAAGCTATATCGTTCACGAAGCTCACAAGTTTCTTGCTCTGAACTGAAAAGCATTGGATGTTAGAGGACCTGTGGTTTGTATCAGTTTCAGAAGCAGAGTTGAACTAGATATGGTCCGTGTGTGTAGGAAACACAGTTCTTTTGTTCTGAGCACACTCACGTTTCCCGCCTTATTAGAGACTCCAGAAAACAAGAACGTGCTTCTTTCTCTAAAGCAGATGGTGTTTCACGGTTGAGAACTGTGCTGTGTGTTTCTCTACAGAAACAGAGTGAAATGCCAGGCTCTGCGTCTTCATACAAGCAAGACTTTGTTTCAGGTAAACGCAGTCACTTTTCAGCTCAAAGGAAGCTACATGGTTCACGAAGCTCACACGATTCTCTTTGTTAACTGCAAAGCATTGGATGTTAGAGGACCTGTGGTTTGTATCAGTTTCAGAAGCAGAGTTGAACTAGATATGGTCCGTGTGTGTAGGAAACACAGTTCTTTTGTTCTGAGCACACTCACGTTTCCCGCCTTATTAGAGACTCCAGAAAGCAAGAGCGTGCTTCTTGCTCTAAGGCAGAATGTGTTTCATGGTTGAGAACTGTGCTGTGTGTTTCTCTTCAGAAACGGAGTGAAATGCCAGGCTCTGTGTCTTCCTACAAGCAAGACTTCTTTTCAGGTAAACGCAGTCACTTTTCAGTTCAAAGTAAGCTATATCGTTCACAAAGCTCACAAGTTTCTTGCTCTGAACTGAAAAGCATTGGATGTTAGAGGACCTGTGGTTTGTATCAGTTTCAGAAACAGAGTTGAACTAGACATGGTCCGTGTGTGTAGGAAACACTGTACATTTTTTCTGAGCACACTCACGTTTACCTCTGTATTAGAGACTCTAGAAAGCAATTGCGTACTTCTTGCTCTAAAGCAGAGTGTGTTTCATAGATGAGAACTGTGCTGTGTGTTTCTCTACAGAAACGGAGTGAAATGCCAGGCTCTGCGTCTTCATACAAGCAAGACTTTGTTTCAGGTAAACGCAGTCACTTTTCAGCTCAAAGGATGCTACATCGTTCACGAAGCTCACACGTTTCTCTTTGTTAACTGCAAAGCATTGGATGTTAGAGGACCTGTGGTTTGTATCAGTTTCAGAAGCAGAGTTGAACTAGATATGGTCCGTGTCTGTAGGAAACACAGTTCTTTTGTTCTGAGCACACTCACGTTTCCCGCCTTATTAGAGACTCCAGAAAGCAAGAGCGTGCTTCTTGCTCTAAGGCAGATTGTGTTTCACAGTTGAGAACTGTGCTGTGTGTTTCTCTTCAGAAACGGAGTGAAATGCCAGGCTCTGCGTCTTCATACAAGCAAGACTTTGTTTCAGGTAAACGCAGTCACTTTTCAGCTCACAGGAAGCTATATCATTCACGAAGCTCACAAGTTTCTTGCTCTGAACTGAAAAGCATTGGATGTTAGAGGACCTGTGGTTTGTATCAGTTTCAGAAGCAGAGTTGAACTAGATATGGTCCGTGTGTGTAGGAAACACAGTTCTTTTGTTCTGAGCACACTCACGTTTCCCGCCTTATTAGAGACTCCAGAAAACAAGAACGTGCTTCTTTCTCTAAAGCAGATGGTGTTTCACGGTTGAGAACTGTGCTGTGTGTTTCTCTACAGAAACGGAGTGAAATGCCAGGCTCTGCGTCTTCATACAAGCAAGACTTTGTTTCAGGTAAACGCAGTCACTTTTCAGCTCAAAGGAAGCTACATCGTTCACGAAGCTCACACGTTTCTCTTTGTTAACTGAAAAGCATTGGATGTTAGAGGACCTGTGGTTTGTATCAGTTTCAGAAGCAGAGTTGAACTAGATATGGTCCGTGTGTGTAGGAAACACAGTTCTTTTGTTCTGAGCACACTCATGTTTCCCGCCTTATTAGAGACTCCAGAAAGCAAGAGTGTGCTTCTTGCTCTAAAGCAGATTGTGTTTCATGGTTGAGAACTGTGCTGTGTGTTTCTCTTCAGAAACGGAGTGAAATGCCAGGCTCTGTGTCTTCCTACAAGCAAGACTTCTTTTCATGTAAAGGCAGTCACTTTTCAGTTCAAAGTAAGCTATATCGTTCACGAAGCTCACAAGTTTCTTGCTCTGAACTGAAAAGCATTGGATGTTAGAGGACCTGTGGTTTGTATCAGTTTCAGAAACAGAGTTGAACTAGATATGGTCCGTGTGTGTAGGAAACACTTTTCATTTTTTCTGAGCACACTCACGTTTACCTTTGTATTAGAGACTCTAGAAAGAAATTGCGTAATTCTTGCTCTAAAGCAGAGTGTGTTTCATAGATGAGAACTGTCATGTGTGTCTCCCTTCAGAAACGGAGTTAAATGCCAGGCTCTGTATCTTTCTACAAGCCAGACTTCGTTTCAGGTAATCGCAGTCACTTTACAGCTCAAAGGAAGCTACATCATTCACGAAGCTGGCACGTTTCTCGCTCTTAAGTGAAAAACAATGGATGTAAGAGGACTTGTGGTTTGTATCGGTTTCAGAAGCAGAGTGGAACTAGATATGGTCCGTGTGTGTAGGAAACACAGTTCATTTGTTCTGAGCACACTCACGTTTCCCTCTGAATTAGAGACTCTAGAAAGCAAGAGCGTGCTTCTTGCTCTAAAGCAGAGTGTGTTTCATGGATGAGAACTGTGCTGTTTGTTTCCCTTCAGAAACGGAGTGTAATGCCAGGCTTTGTGTCTTTCTACGAGTAAGACATCGTTTCAGGTAAACGCAGTCACTTTCCAGCTCAAAGGAACCTACATCGTTCACGAAGCTCGCATGTTTCTTGCTCTTAAGTGAAAAACATTGGATGTTTGAGGTCCTGCGTTTTTTATCAGTATCAGAAGCAGAGTTGAACTAGATATGGTCCGTGTGTGTAGGAAACACAGTTCTTTTGTTCTGACCACACTCACGTTTCCCGCCTTATTAGAGACTCCAGAAAGCAAGAACGTGCTTCTTGCTCTAAAGCAGATTGTGTTTCACAGTTGAGAACTGTGCTGTGTGTTTCTCTTCAGAAACGGAGTGAAATGCCAGGCTCTGCGTCTTCATACAAGCAAGACTTTGTTTCAGGTAAACGCAGTCACTTTTCAGCTCAAAGGAAGCTATATCATTCACGAAGCTCACAAGTTTCTTGCTCTGAACTGAAAAGCATTGGATGTTAGAGGACCTGTGGTTTGTATCAGTTTCAGAAGCAGAGTTGAACTAGATATGGTCCGTGTGTGTAGGAAACACAGTTCTTTTGTTCTGAGCACACTCACGTTTCCCGCCTTATTAGAGACTCCAGAAAACAAGAACGTGCTTCTTTCTCTAAAGCAGATGGTGTTTCACGGTTGAGAACTGTGCTGTGTGTTTCTCTACAGAAACGGAGTGAAATGCCAGGCTCTGCGTCTTCATACAAGCAAGACTTTGTTTCAGGTAAACGCAGTCACTTTTCAGCTCAAAGGAAGCTACATCGTTCACGAAGCTCACACGATGCTCTTTGTTAACTGCAAAGCATTGGATGTTAGAGGACCTGTGGTTTGTATCAGTTTCAGAAGCAGAGTTGAACTAGATATGGTCCGTGTGTGTAGGAAACACAGTTCTTTTGTTCTGAGCACACTCACGTTTCCCGCCTTATTAGAGACTCCAGAAAGCAAGAGCGTGCTTCTTGCTCTAAGGCAGAATGTGTTTCATGGTTGAGAACTGTGCTGTGTGTTTCTCTTCAGAAACGGAGTGAAATGCCAGGCTCTGTGTCTTCCTACAAGCAAGACTTCTTTTCAGGTAAACGCAGTCACTTTTCAGTTCAAAGTAAGCTATATCGTTCACGAAGCTCACAAGTTTCTTGCTCTGAACTGAAAAGCATTGGATGTTAGAGGACCTGTGGTTTGTATCAGTTTCAGAAACAGAGTTGAACTAGATATGGTCCGTGTGTGTAGGAAACACTGTTGATTTTTTCTGAGCACACTCACGTTTACCTCTGTATTAGAGACTCTAGAAAGCAATTGCGTACTTCTTGCTCTAAAGCAGAGTGTGTTTCATAGATGAGAACTGTCATGTGTGTCTCCCTTCAGAAACGGAGTTAAATGCCAGGCTCTGTATCTTTCTACAAGCAAGACTTCATTTCAGGTAATCGCACGCACTTTACAGCTCAAAGGGAGCTACATCGTTCACGAAGCTGGCACGTTTCTCGCTCTTAAGTGATAAACATTGGATGTTTGAGGGCCTGCGTTTGTTATCAGTTTCAGAAGCAGAGTTGAACTAGATATGGTCCGTGTGTGTAGGAAACACTGTACATTTTTTCTGAGCACACTCACGTTTACCTCTGTATTAGAGACTCTAGAAAGCAATTGCGTACTTCTTGCTCTAAAGCAGAGTGTGTTTCATAGATGAGAACTGTGCTGTGTGTTTCTCTACAGAAACGGAGTGAAATGCCAGGCTCTGCGTCTTCATACAAGCAAGACTTTGTTTCAGGTAAACGCAGTCACTTTTCAGCTCAAAGGATGCTACATCGTTCATGAAGCTCACACGTTTCTCTTTGTTAACTGCAAAGCATTGGATGTTAGAGGACCTGTGGTTTGTATCAGTTTCAGAAGCAGAGTTGAACTAGATATGGTCCGTGTCTGTAGGAAACACAGTTCTTTTGTTCTGAGCACACTCACGTTTCCCGCCTTATTAGAGACTCCAGAAAGCAAGAGCGTGCTTCTTGCTCTAAGGCAGATTGTGTTTCACAGTTGAGAACTGTGCTGTGTGTTTCTCTTCAGAAACGGAGTGAAATGCCAGGCTCTGCGTCTTCATACAAGCAAGACTTTGTTTCAGGTAAACGCAGTCACTTTTCAGCTCACAGGAAGCTATATCATTCACGAAGCTCACAAGTTTCTTGCTCTGAACTGAAAAGCATTGGATGTTAGAGGACCTGTGGTTTGTATCAGTTTCAGAAGCAGAGTTGAACTAGATATGGTCCGTGTGTGTAGGAAACACAGTTCTTTTGTTCTGAGCACACTCACGTTTCCCGCCTTATTAGAGACTCCAGAAAACAAGAACGTGCTTCTTTCTCTAAAGCAGATGGTGTTTCACGGTTGAGAACTGTGCTGTGTGTTTCTCTACAGAAACGGAGTGAAATGCCAGGCTCTGCGTCTTCATACAAGCAAGACTTTGTTTCAGGTAAACGCAGTCACTTTTCAGCTCAAAGGAAGCTACATCGTTCACGAAGCTCACACGTTTCTCTTTGTTAACTGAAAAGCATTGGATGTTAGAGGACCTGTGGTTTGTATCAGTTTCAGAAGCAGAGTTGAACTAGATATGGTCCGTGTGTGTAGGAAACACAGTTCTTTTGTTCTGAGCACACTCATGTTTCCCGCCTTATTAGAGACTCCAGAAAGCAAGAGTGTGCTTCTTGCTCTAAAGCAGATTGTGTTTCATGGTTGAGAACTGTGCTGTGTGTTTCTCTTCAGAAACGGAGTGAAATGCCAGGCTCTGTGTCTTCCTACAAGCAAGACTTCTTTTCATGTAAAGGCAGTCACTTTTCAGTTCAAAGTAAGCTATATCGTTCACGAAGCTCACAAGTTTCTTGCTCTGAACTGAAAAGCATTGGATGTTAGAGGACCTGTGGTTTGTATCAGTTTCAGAAACAGAGTTGAACTAGATATGGTCCGTGTGTGTAGGAAACACTTTTCATTTTTTCTGAGCACACTCACGTTTACCTTTGTATTAGAGACTCTAGAAAGAAATTGCGTAATTCTTGCTCTAAAGCAGAGTGTGTTTCATAGATGAGAACTGTCATGTGTGTCTCCCTTCAGAAACGGAGTTAAATGCCAGGCTCTGTATCTTTCTACAAGCCAGACTTCGTTTCAGGTAATCGCAGTCACTTTACAGCTCAAAGGAAGCTACATCATTCACGAAGCTGGCACGTTTCTCGCTCTTAAGTGAAAAACAATGGATGTAAGAGGACTTGTGGTTTGTATCGGTTTCAGAAGCAGAGTGGAACTAGATATGGTCCGTGTGTGTAGGAAACACAGTTCATTTGTTCTGAGCACACTCACGTTTCCCTCTGAATTAGAGACTCTAGAAAGCAAGAGCGTGCTTCTTGCTCTAAAGCAGAGTGTGTTTCATGGATGAGAACTGTGCTGTTTGTTTCCCTTCAGAAACGGAGTGTAATGCCAGGCTTTGTGTCTTTCTACGAGTAAGACATCGTTTCAGGTAAACGCAGTCACTTTCCAGCTCAAAGGAACCTACATCGTTCACGAAGCTCGCATGTTTCTTGCTCTTAAGTGAAAAACATTGGATGTTTGAGGGCCTGCGTTTTTTATCAGTATCAGAAGCAGAGTTGAACTAGATATGGTCCGTGTGTGTAGGAAACACAGTTCTTTTGTTCTGACCACACTCACGTTTCCCGCCTTATTAGAGACTCCAGAAAGCAAGAACGTGCTTCTTGCTCTAAAGCAGATTGTGTTTCACAGTTGAGAACTGTGCTGTGTGTTTCTCTTCAGAAACGGAGTGAAATGCCAGGCTCTGCGTCTTCATACAAGCAAGACTTTGTTTCAGGTAAACGCAGTCACTTTTCAGCTCAAAGGAAGCTATATCATTTACGAAGCTCACAAGTTTCTTGCTCTGAACTGAAAAGCATTGGATGTTAGAGGACCTGTGGTTTGTATCAGTTTCAGAAGCAGAGTTGAACTAGATATGGTCCGTGTGTGTAGGAAACACAGTTCTTTTGTTCTGAGCACACTCACGTTTCCCGCCTTATTAGAGACTCCAGAAAACAAGAACGTGCTTCTTTCTCTAAAGCAGATGGTGTTTCACGGTTGAGAACTGTGCTGTGTGTTTCTCTACAGAAACGGAGTGAAATGCCAGGCTCTGCGTCTTCATACAAGCAAGACTTTGTTTCAGGTAAACGCAGTCACTTTTCAGCTCAAAGGAAGCTACATCGTTCACGAAGCTCACACGATGCTCTTTGTTAACTGCAAAGCATTGGATGTTAGAGGACCTGTGGTTTGTATCAGTTTCAGAAGCAGAGTTGAACTAGATATGGTCCGTGTGTGTAGGATACACAGTTCTTTTGTTCTGAGCACACTCACGTTTCCCGCCTTATTAGAGACTCCAGAAAGCAAGAGCGTGCTTCTTGCTCTAAGGCAGAATGTGTTTCATGGTTGAGAACTGTGCTGTGTGTTTCTCTTCAGAAACGGAGTGAAATGCCAGGCTCTGTGTCTTCCTACAAGCAAGACTTCTTTTCAGGTAAACACAGTCACTTTTCAGTTCAAAGTAAGCTATATCGTTCACGAAGCTCACAAGTTTCTTGCTCTGAACTGAAAAGCATTGGATGTTAGAGGACCTGTGGTTTGTATCAGTTTCAGAAACAGAGTTGAACTAGATATGGTCCGTGTGTGTAGGAAACACTGTTGATTTTTTCTGAGCACACTCACGTTTACCTCTGTATTAGAGACTCTAGAAAGCAATTGCGTACTTCTTGCTCTAAAGCAGAGTGTGTTTCATAGATGAGAACTGTCATGTGTGTCTCCCTTCAGAAACGGAGTTAAATGCCAGGCTCTGTATCTTTCTACAAGCAAGACTTCATTTCAGGTAATCGCACGCACTTTACAGCTCAAAGGGAGCTACATCGTTCACGAAGCTGGCACGTTTCTCGCTCTTAAGTGATAAACATTGGATGTTTGAGGGCCTGCGTTTGTTATCAGTTTCAGAAGCAGAGTTGAACTAGATATGGTCCGTGTGTGTAGGAAACTCAGTTCATTTCTTTTGAGCACAATCACGTTTCCCTCTGAATTAGAGACTCTAGAAAGCAAGAGCGTGCTTCTTGCTCTAAAGCAGAGTGTGTTTCATGGATGAGAACTGTGCTGTTTGTTTCCCATCAGAAACGGAGTGTAATGCCAGGCTTTGTGTCTTTCTACGAGCAAGACTTCGTTTCAGGTAAACGCAGTCACTTTCCAGCTCAAAGGAACATACATCGTTCACGAAGCTCGCACGTTTCTTGCTCTTAAGTGAAAAACATTGGATGTTTGAGGGTCTGCGTTTTTTATCAGTTTCAGAAGCAGAGTTGAACTAGATATGGTCCGTGTGTGTAGGAAACTCAGTTCTTTTGTTCTGAGCACACTCACGTTTCCCGCCTTATTAGAGACTCCAGAAAGCAAGAACGTGCTTCTTGCTCTAAAGCAGATTGTGTTTCACAGTTGAGAACTGTGCTGAGTTTTTCTCTTCAGAAACGGAGTGAAATGCCAGGCTCTGCGTCTTCATACAAGCAAGACTTTGTTTCAGGTAAACGCAGTCACTTTTCAGCTCCAAGGAAGCTACATGGTTCACGAAGCTCACACGTTTCTCTTTGTTAACTGAAAAGCATTGAATGTTAGAGGACCTGTGGTTTGTATCAGTTTCAGGAGCAGAGTTGAACTAGATATGGTCCGTGTGTGTAGGAAACACAGTTCTTTTGTTCTGAGAACACTCACGTTTCCCGCCTTATTAGAGACTCCAGAAAGCAAGAGTGTGCTTCTTGCTCTAAAGCAGATTGTGTTTCATGGTTGAGAACTGTGCTGTGTGTTTCTCTTCAGAAACGGAGTGAAATGCCAGGCTCTGTGTCTTCCTACAAGCAAGACTTCTTTTCATGTAAAGGCAGTCACTTTTCAGTTCAAAGTAAGCTATATCGTTCACGAAGCTCACAAGTTTCTTGCTCTGAACTGAAAAGCATTGGATGTTAGAGGACCTGTGGTTTGTATCAGTTTCAGAAACAGAGTTGAACTAGATATGGTCCGTGTGTGTAGGAAACACTGTTGATTTTTTCTGAGCACACTCACGTTTCCCTCTGTATTAGAGACTCTAGAAAGCAATTGCGTACTTCTTGCTCTAAAGCAGAGTGTGTTTCATGGATGAGAACTGTGCTGTTTGTTTCCCATCAGAAACGGAGTGTAATGCCAGGCTTTGTGTCTTTCTACGAGCAAGACTTCGTTTCAGGTAAACGCAGTCACTTTCCAGCTCAAAGGAACATACATCGTTCACGAAGCTCGCACGTTTCTTGCTCTTAAGTGAAAAACATTGGATGTTTGAGGGTCTGCGTTTTTTATCAGTTTCAGAAGCAGAGTTGAACTAGATATGGTCCGTGTGTGTAGGAAACTCATTTCTTTTGTTCTGAGCACACTCACGTTTCCCGCCTTATTAGAGACTCCAGAAAGCAAGAACGTGCTTCTTGCTCTAAAGCAGATTGTGTTTCACAGTTGAGAACTGTGCTGTGTTTTTCTCTTCAGAAACGGAGTGAAATGCCAGGCTCTGCGTCTTCATACAAGCAAGACTTTGTTTCAGGTAAACGCAGTCACTTTTCAGCTCAAAGGAAGCTACATGGTTCACGAAGCTCACACGTTTCTCTTTGTTAACTGAAAAGCATTGGATGTTAGAGGACCTGTGGTTTGTATCAGTTTCAGAAGCAGAGTTGAACTAGATATGGTCCGTGTGTAGAGGAAACACAGTTCTTTTGTTCTGAGCACACTCAAGTTTCCCGCCTTATTAGAGACTCCAGAAAGCAAGAGTGTGCTTCTTGCTCTAAAGCAGATTGTGTTTCATGGTTGAGAACTGTGCTGTGTGTTTCTCTTCAGAAACGGAGTGAAATGCCAGGGTCTGTGTCTTCCTACAAGCAAGACTTTGTTTCAGGTAAACGCAGTCACTTTTCAGCTCAAAGTAAGCTACATCGTTCACGAAGCTCACACGTTTCTCTTTGTTAACTGAAAAGCATTGGATGTTAGAGGACCTGTGTTTTGTATCAGTTTCAGAAGCAGAGTGGAACTAGATATGGTCCGTTTGTGTAGGAAACACAGTTCTTTTGTTCTGAGCACACTCACGTTTCCCGCCTTATTAGAGACTCCAGAAAGCAAGAGCGTGCTTCTTGCTCTAAAGCAGAATGTGTTTCATGGTTGAGAACTGTGCTGTGTGTTTCTCTTCAGAAACGGAGTGAAATGCCAGGCTCTGTGTCTTCCTACAAGCAAGACTTCTTTTCAGGTAAACGCAGTCACTTTTCAGTTCAAAGTAAGCTATATCGTTCACGAAGCTCACAAGTTTCTTGCTCTGAACTGAAAAGCATTGGATGTTAGAGGACCTGTGGTTTGTATCAGTTTCAGAAACAGAGTTGAACTAGATATGGTCCGTGTGTGTAGGAAACACTGTTCATTTTTTCTGAGCACACTCACGTTTACCTCTGTATTAGAGACTCTAGAAAGCAATTGCGTAATTCTTGCTCTAAAGCAGAGTGTGTTTCATAGATGAGAACTGTCATGTGTGTCTCCCTTCAGAAACGGAGTTAAATGCCAGGCTCTGTATCTTTCTACAAGCAAGACTTCATTTCAGGTAATCGCAGGCACTTTACAGCTCAAAGGAAGCTACATCATTCACGAAGCTGGCACTTTTCTCGCTCTTAAGTGAAAAACAATGGATGTAAGAGGACCTGTGGTTTGTATCGGTTTCAGAAGCAGAGTGGAACTAGATATGGTCTGTGTGTGTAGGAAACACAGTTCAATTGTTCTGAGCACACTCACGTTTCCCTCTGAATTAGAGACTCTAGAAAGCAAGAGCGTGCTTCTTGCTCTAAAGCAGAGTGTGTTTCATGGATGAGAACTGTGCTGTTTGTTTCCCATCAGAAACGGAGTGTAATGCCAGGCTTTGTGTCTTTCTACGAGCAAGACTTCGTTTCAGGTAAACGCAGTCACTTTCCAGCTCAAAGGAACATACATCGTTCACGAAGCTCGCACGTTTCTTGCTCTTAAGTGAAAAACATTGGATGTTTGAGGGTCTGCGTTTTTTATCAGTTTCAGAAGCAGAGTTGAACTAGATATGGTCCGTGTGTGTAGGAAACACAGTTCTTTTGTTCTGAGCACACTCACGTTTCCCGCCTTATTAGAGACTCCAGAAAGCAAGAGTGTGCTTCTTGCTCTAAAGCAGATTGTGTTTCATGGTTGAGAACTGTGCTGTGTGTTTCTCTTCAGAAACGGAGTGAAATGCCAGGGTCTGTGTCTTCCTACAAGCAAGACTTCTTTTCATGTAAAGGCAGTCACTTTTCAGTTCAAAGTAAGCTATATCGTTCACGAAGCTCACAAGTTTCTTGCTCTGAACTGAAAAGCATTGGATGTTACAGGACCTTTGGTTTGTATCAGTTTTGAGAAACAGAGTTGAACTAGATATGGTCCGTGTGTGTAGGAAACACTGTTGATTTTTTCTGAGCACACTCACGTTTACCTCTGTATTAGAGACTCTAGAAAGCAATTGCGTACTTCTTGCTCTAAAGCAGAGTGTGTTTCATAGATGAGAACTGTCATGTGTGTCTCCCTTCAGAAACGGAGTTAAATGCCAGGCTCTGTATCTTTCTACAAGCAAGACTTCATTTCAGGTAATCGCAGGCACTTTACAGCTCAAAGGAAGCTACATCGTTCACGAAGCTGGCACGTTTCTCGCTCTTAAGTGATAAACATTGGATGTTTGAGGGCCTGCGTTTGTTATCAGTTTCAGAAGCAGAGTTGAACTAGATATGGTCCGTGTGTGTAGGAAACACAGTTCATTTCTTCTGAGCACAATCACGTTTCCCTCTGAATTAGAGACTCCAGAAAGCAAGAACGTGCTTCTTGCTCTAAAGCAGATTGTGTTTCACAGTTGAGAACTGTGCTGTGTGTTTCTCTTCAGAAACGGAGTGAAATGCCAGGCTCTGCATCTTCATACAAGCAGGATTTTGTTTCAGGTAAACGCAGTCACTTTTCAGCTCAAAGGAAGCTACATCGTTCTCGAAGCTCACACGTTTCTCTTTGTTAACTGAAAAGCATTGGATGATAGAGGACCTGTGGTTTGTATCAGTTTCAGAGGCAGATTTGAAATAGATATGATCCGTGTGTGTAGGAAACACAGTTCATTTTTTTCTGAGCACACTCACGTTTACCTCTGAATTAGAGACTCTAGAAAGCAAGAGCGTGCTTCTTGCTCTAAAGCAGAGTGTGTTTCATGGATGAGAACTGTGCTGTTTGTTTCCCTTCAGAAACGGAGTGTAATGCCAGGCTTTGTGTCTTTCTACGAGTAAGACTTCGTTTCAGGTAAACGCAGTCACTTTCCAGCTCAAAGGAACCTACATCTTTCACGAAGCTCGCACGTTTCTTGCTCTTAAGTGAAAAACATTGGATGTTTGAGGGCCTGCGTTTTTTATCAGTATCAGAAGCAGAGTTGAACTAGATATGGTACGTGTGTGTAGGAAACACAGTTCTTTTGTTCTGAGCACACTCACGTTTCCCGCCTTATTAGAGACTCCAGAAAGCAAGAACGTGCTTCTTGCTCTACAGCAGATTATGTTTCATGGTTGAGAACTTTGCTGTGTGTTTCTCTTCAGAAACGGAGTGAAATGCCAGGCTCTGTGTCTTCCTACAAGCAAGACTTCTTTTCATGTAAAGGCAGTCACTTTTCAGTTCAAAGTAAGCTATATCGTTCACGAAGCTCACAAGTTTCTTGCTCTGAACTGAAAAGCATTGGATGTTAGAGGACCTGTGGTTTGTATCAGTTTCAGAAACAGAGTTGAACTAGGTATGGTCCGTGTGTGTAGGAAACACTGTTCATTTTTTCTGAGCACACTCACGTTTACCTCTGTATTAGAGACTCTAGAAAGCAATTGCGTACTTCTTGCTCTAAAGCAGAGTGTGTTTCATAGATGAGAACTGTCATGTGTGTCTCCCTTCAGAAACGGAGTTAAATGCCAGGCTCTGTATCTTTCTACAAGCCAGACTTCGTTTCAGGTAATCGCAGTCACTTTACAGCTCAAAGGAAGCTACATCATTCACGAAGCTGGCACGTTTCACGCTCTTAAGTGAAAAACAATGGATGTTTGAGGTCCTGTGGTTTGTATCGGTTTCAGAAGCAGAGTTGAACTAGATATGGTCCGTGTGTAGGAAACACAGTTCATTTCTTCTGAGCACAGTCATGTTTCCCTCTGAATAAGAGACTCTAGAAAGCAAGAGCGTGCTTCTTGCTCTAAAGCAGAGTGTGTTTCATGGATGAGAACTGTGCTGTTTGTTTCCCATCAGAAACGGAGTGTAATGCCAGGCTTTGTGTCTTTCTACGAGCAAGACTTCGTTTCAGGTAAACGCAGTCACTTTCCAGCTCAAAGGAACCAACATCTTTCACGAAGCTCACACGTTTCTTGCTCTTAAGTGAAAAACATTGGATGTTTGAGGGCCTGCGTTTGTTCTCAGTTTCAGAAGCAGAGTTGAACTAGATATGGTCCGTGTGTGTAGGAAACACAGTTCATTTCTTCTGAGCACAATCACGTTTCCCTCTGAATTAGAGACTCTAGAAAGCAAGAGTGTGCTTCTTGCTCTAAAGCAGAGTGTGTTTCATGGATGAGAACTGTGCTGTTTGTTTCCCATCAGAAACGGAGTGTAATGCCAGGCTTTGTGTCTTTCTATGAGCAAGACTTCGTTTCAGGTAAACGCAGTCACTTTCCAGCTCAAAGGATCCTACATCGTTCACGAAGCTCGCACATTTCTTGCTCTTAAGTAAAAAACATTGGATGTTTGAGGGTCTGCGTTTTTTATCAGTTTCAGAAGCAGAGTTGAACTAGATATGGTCCGTGTGTGTAGGAAACACAGTTCTTTTGTTCTGAGCACACTCACGTTTCCCGCCTTATTAGAGACTCCAGAAAACAAGAACGTACTTCTTTCTCTAAAGCAGATGGTGTTTCACGGTTGAGTACTGTGCTGTGTGTTTCTCTTCAGAAACGGAGTGAAATGCCAGGCTCTGCGTCTTCATACAAGCAAGACTTTGTTTCAGGTAAACGCAGTCACTTTTCAGCTAAAAGGAAGCTACATCGTTCACGAAGCTCACACGTTTCTCTTTGTTAACTGCAAAGCATTGGATGTTAGAGGACCTGTGGGTTGTATCAGTTTCAGAAGCAGAGTTGAACTAGATATGGTCCCTGTGTGTAGGAAACACAGTTCTTTTGTTCTGAGCACACTCACGTTTCCCGCCTTATTAGAGACTCCAGAAAGGAAGAGCGTGCTTCTTGCTCTAAAGCAGAATGTGTTTCATGGTTGAGAACTGTGCTGTGTGTTTCTCTTCAGAAACGGAGTGAAATGCCAGGCTCTGTGTCTTCCTACAAGCAAGACTTCTTTTCAGGTAAACGCAGTCACTTTTCAGTTCAAAGTAAGCTATATCGTTCACGAAGCTCACAAGTTTCTTGCTCTGAACTGAAAAGCATTGGATGTTAGAGGACCTGTGGTTTGTATCAGTTTCAGAAACAGAGTTGAACTAGATATGGTCCGTGTGTGTAGGAAACACTGTTCATTTTTTCTGAGCACACTCACGTTTACCTCTGTATTAGAGACTCTAGAAAGCAATTGCGTAATTCTTGCTCTAAAGCAGAGTGTGTTTCATAGATGAGAACTGTCATGTGTGTCTCCCTTCAGAAACGGAGTTAAATGCCAGGCTCTGTATCTTTCTACAAGCAAGACTTCATTTCAGGTAATCGCAGGCACTTTACAGCTCAAAGGAAGCTACATCGTTCACGAAGCTGGCACGTTTCTCGCTCTTAAGTGATAAACAATGGATGTAAGAAGACTTGTGGTTTGTATCGGTTTCAGAAGCAGAGTTGAACTAGATATGGTCCGTGTGTAGGAAACACAGTTCATTTCTTCTGAGCACAATCACGTTTCCCTCTGAATGAGAGACTCTAGAAAGCAAGAGCGTGCTTCTTGCTCTAAAGCAGAGTGTGTTTCATGGATGAGAACTGTGCTGTTTGTTTCCCATCAGAAACGGAGTGTAATGTCAGGCTTTGTGTCTTTCTACGAGCAAGACTACGTTTCATGTAAACGCAGTCACTTTCCAGCTCAAAGGAACCTACATCGTTCACGAAGCTCACACGTTTCTTGCTCTTAAGTGAAAAACATTGGATGTTTGAGGGCCTGCGTTTGTTATCAGTTTCAGAAGCAGAGTTGAACTAGATATGGTCCGTGTGTGTAGGAAACACTGTTCATTTTTTCTGAGCACACTCACGTTTACCTCTGTATTAGAGACTCTAGAAAGCAATTGCGTACTTCTTGCTCTAAAGCAGAGTGTGTTTCATAGATGAGAACTGTCATGTGTGTCTCCCTTCAGAAACGGAGTTAAATGCCAGGCTCTGTATCTTTCTACAAGCAAGACTTCATTTCAGGTAATCGCAGTCACTTTACAGCTCAAAGGAAGCTACATCATTCACGAAGCTCGCACGTTTCTCGCTCTTAAGTGATAAACAATGGATGTAAGAGGACTTGTGGTTTGTATCGGTTTCAGAAGCAGAGTTGAACTAGATATGGTCCGTGTGTAGGAAACACAGTTCATTTCTTCTGAGCACAATCACGTTTCCCTCTGAATGAGAGACTCTAGAAAGCAAGAGCGTGCTTCTTGCTCTAAAGCAGAGTGTGTTTCATGGATGAGAACTGTGCTGTTTGTTTCTCATCAGAAACGGAGTGTAATGCCAGGCTTTGTGTCTTTCTATGAGCAAGACTTCGTTGCAGGTAAACGCAGTCACTTTCCAGCTCAAAGGAACCTACATCGTTCACGAAGCTCACACGTTTCTTGCTCTTAAGTGAAAAACATTGGATGTTTGAGGGCCTGCGTTTGTTATCAGTTTCAGAAGCAGAGTTGAACTAGATATGGTCCGTGTGTGTAGGAAACACAGTTCTTTTGTTCTGAGCACACTCACGTTTCCCGCCTTATTAGAGACTCCAGAAAACAAGAACGTGCTTCTTTCTCTAAAGCAGATGGTGTTTCAGGGTTGAGAACTGTGCTGTGTGTTTCTCTTCAGAAACGGAGTGAAATGCCAGGCTCTGCGTCTTCATACAAGCAAGACTTTGTTTCAGGTAAACGCAGTCACTTTTCAGCTAAAAGGAAGCTACATCGTTCACGAAGCTCACACGTTTCTCTTTGTTAACTGCAAAGCATTGGATGTTAGAGGACCTGTGGTTTGTATCAGTTTCAGAAGCAGAGTTGAACTAGATATGGTCCGTGTGTGTAGGAAACACAGTTCTTTTGTTCTGAGCACACTCACGTTTCCCGCCTTATTAGAGACTCCAGAAAGGAAGAGCGTCTTCTTGCTCTAAAGCAGAATGTGTTTCATGGTTGAGAACTGTGCTGTGTGTTTATCTTCAGAAACGGAGTGAAATGCCAGGCTCTGTGTCTTCCTACACGCAAGACTTCTTTTCAGGTAAACGCAGTCACTTTTCAGTTCAAAGTAAGCTATATCGTTCACGAAGCTCACCAGTTTCTTGCTCTGAACTGAAAAGCATTGGATGTTAGAGGACCTGTGGTTTGTGTCAGTTTCAGAAACAGAGTTGAACTAGATATGGTCCGTGTGTGTAGGAAACACTGTTCATTTTTTCTGAGCACACTCACGTTTACCTCTGTATTAGAGACTCTAGAAAGCAATTGCGTACTTCTTGCTCTAAAGCAGAGTGTGTTTCATAGATGTGAACTGTCATGTGTGTCTCCCTTCAGAAACGGAGTTAAATGCCAGGCTCTGTATCTTTCTACCAGCCAGACTTCGTTTCAGGCAATCGCAGTCACTTTACAGCTCAAAGGAAGCTACATCATTCACGAAGCTGGCACGTTTCTCGCTCTTAAGTGAAAAACAATGGATGTAAGAGGACCTGTGGTTTGTATCTGTTTCAGAAGCAGAGATGAACTAGATATGGTCCGTGTGTGTAGGAAACACAGTTCTTTTGTTCTGAGCACACTCAGGTTTCCCTTTGAATTAGAGACTCTAGAAAGCAAGAGTGTGCTTCTTGCTCTAAAACAGAGTGTGTTTCATGGATGAGAACTGTGCTGTTTGTTTCCCTTCAGAAACGGAGTGTAATGCCAGGCTTTGTGTCTTTCTACGAGTAAGACTTCGTTTCAGGTAAACCCAGTCACTTTCCAGCTCAAAGGAACCTACAGCATTCACGAAGCTCGCACGTTTCTTGCTCTTAAGTGAAAAACATTGGATGTTTGAGGGCCTGCGTTTTTTATCAGTATCAGAAGCAGAGTTGAACTAGATATGGTCCGTGTGTGTAGGAAACACTGTTGATTTTTTCTGAGCACACTCACGTTTCCCTCTGTATTAGAGACTCTAGAAAGCAATTGTGTACTTCTTGCTCTAAAGCAGAGTGTGTTTCATAGATGAGAACTGTCATGTGTGTCTCCCTTCAGAAACGGAGTTAAATGCCAGGCTCTGTATCTTTCTACAAGCAAGACTTCATTTCAGGTAATCGCAGGCACTTTACAGCTCAAAGGAAGCTACATCGTTCACGAAGCTGGCACGTTTCTCGCTCTTAAGTGATAAACAATGGATGTAAGAAGACTTGTGGTTTGTATCGGTTTCAGAAGCAGAGTTGAACTAGATATGGTCCGTGTGTAGGAAACACAGTTCATTTCTTCTGAGCACAATCTCGTTTCCCTCTGAATGAGAGACTCTAGAAAGCAAGAGCGTGCTTCTTGCTCTAAAGCAGAGTGTGTTTCATGGATGAGAACTGTGCTGTTTGTTTCCCATCAGAAACGGAGTGTAATGCCAGGCTTTGTGTCTTTCTACGAGCAAGACTTCGTTTCAGGTAAACGCAGTCACTTTCCAGCTCAAAGGAACCTACATCGTTCACGAAGCTCGCACGTTTCTTGCTCTTAAGTGAAAAACATTGGATGTTTGAGGGCCTGCGTTTGTTATCAGTTTCAGAAGCAGAGTTGAACTAGATATGGTCCGTGTGTGTAGGAAACACTGTTCATTTTTTCTGAGCACACTCACGTTTCCCTCTGTATTAGAGACTCTAGAAAGCAAGAGCGTGCTTCTTGCTCTAAAGCAGAGTGTGTTTCATGGATGAGAACTGTGCTGTTTGTTTCCCATCAGAAACGGAGTGTAATGCCAGGCTTTGTGTCTTTCTATGAGCAAGACTTCGTTGCAGGTAAACGCAGTCACTTTCCAGCTCAAAGGAACCTACATCGTTCACGAAGCTCACACGTTTCTTGCTCTTAAGTGAAAAACATTGGATGTTTGAGGGCCTGCGTTTGTTATCAGTTTCAGAAGCAGAGTTGAACTAGATATGGTCCGTGTGTGTAGGAAACACAGTTCTTTTGTTCTGAGCACACTCACGTTTCCCGCCTTATTAGAGACTCCAGAAAGGAAGAGCGTGCTTCTTGCTCTAAAGCAGAATGTGTTTCATGGTTGAGAACTGTGCTGTGTGTTTATCTTCAGAAACGGAGTGAAATGCCAGGCTCTGTGTCTTCCTACACGCAAGACTTCTTTTCAGGTAAACGCAGTCACTTTTCAGTTCAAAGTAAGCTATATCGTTCGGGAAGCTCACCAGTTTCTTGCTCTGAACTGAAAAGCATTGGATGTTAGAGGACCTGTGGTTTGTGTCAGTTTCAGAAACAGAGTTGAACTAGATATGGTCCGTGTGTGTAGGAAACACTGTTCATTTTTTCTGAGCACACTCACGTTTACCTCTGTATTAGAGACTCTAGAAAGCAATTGCGTACTTCTTGCTCTAAAGCAGAGTGTGTTTCATAGATGTGAACTGTCATGTGTGTCTCCCTTCAGAAACGGAGTTAAATGCCAGGCTCTGTATCTTTCTACAAGCCAGACTTCGTTTCAGGCAATCGCAGTCACTTTACAGCTCAAAGGAAGCTACATCATTCACGAAGCTGGCACGTTTCTCGCTCTTAAGTGAAAAACAATGGATGTAAGAGGACCTGTGGTTTGTATCGGTTTCAGAAGCAGAGTTGAACTAGATATGGTCCGTGTGTGTAGGAAACACAGTTCTTTTGTTCTGAGCACACTCAGGTTTCCCTCTGAATTAGAGACTCTAGAAAGCAAGAGCGTGCTTCTTGCTCTAAAACAGAGTGTGTTTCATGGATGAGAACTGTGCTGTTTGTTTCCCCTCAGAAACGGAGTGTAATGCCAGGCTTTGTGTCTTTCTACGAGTAAGACTTCGTTTCAGGTAAACCCAGTCACTTTCCAGCTCAAAGGAACCTACAGCGTTCACGAAGCTCGCACGTTTCTTGCTCTTAAGTGAAAAACATTGGATGTTTTAGGGCCTGCGTTTTTTATCAGTATCAGAAGCAGAGTTGAACTAGATATGGTCCGTGTGTGTAGGAAACACTGTTGATTTTTTCTGAGCACACTCATGTTTCCCTCTGTATTAGAGACTCTAGAAAGCAATTGCGTACTTCTTGCTCTAAAGCAGAGTGTGTTTCATAGATGAGAACTGTCATGTGTGTCTCCCTTCAGAAACGGAGTTAAATGCCAGGCTCTGTATCTTTCTACAAGCAAGACTTCATTTCAGGTAATCGCAGGCACTTTACAGCTCAAAGGAAGCTACATCGTTCACGAAGCTGGCACGTTTCTCGCTCTTAAGTGAAAAACAATGGATGTAAGAGGACCTGTGTTTTGTATCGCTTTCAGAAGCAGAGTTGAACTAGATATGGTCCGTGTGTGTAGGAAACACAGTTCTTTTGTTCTGAGCACACTCAGGTTTCCCTCTGAATGAGAGACTCTAGAAAGCAAGAGCGTGATTCTTGCTCTAAAGCAGAGTGTGTTTCATGCATGAGAACTGTGCTGTTTGTTTCCCTTCAGAAACGGAGTGTAATGGCAGGTTTTGTGTCTTTCTACAAGTAAGACTTCGTTTCAGGTAAACGCAGTCACTTTCCAGCTCAAAGGAACCTACATCGTTCACGAAGTTCGCACGTTTCTTGCTCTTAAGTGAAAAACATTGGATGTTTGAGGGCCTGCGTTTTTTATCAGTATCAGAAGCAGAGTTGAACTAGATATGGTCCGTGTGTGTAGGAAACACACTTCTTTTGTTCTGAGCACACTCACGTTTCCCGCCTTATTAGAGACTCCAGAAAGCAAGAACGTGCTTCTTGCTCTAAAGCAGATTGTGTTTCACAGTTGAGAACTGTGCTGTGTGTTTCTCTTCAGAAACGGAGTGAAATGCCAGGCTCTGCGTCTTCATACAAGCAAGACTTTGTTTCAGGTAAACGCAGTCACTTTTCAGCTAAAAGGAAGCTACATCGTTCACGAAGCTCACACGTTTCTCTTTGTTAACTGCAAAGCATTGGATGTTAGAGGACCTGTGGTTTGTATCAGTTTCAGAAGCAGAGTTGAACTAGATATGGTCCGTGTGTGTAGGAAACACAGTTCTTTTGTTCTGAGCACACTCACGTTTCCCGCCTTATTAGAGACTCCAGAAAGGAAGAGCGTGCTTCTTGCTCTAAAGCAGAATGTGTTTCATGGTTGAGAACTGTGCTGTGTGTTTATCTTCAGAAACGGAGTGAAATGCCAGGCTCTGTGTCTTCCTACACGCAAGACTTCTTTTCAGGTAAACGCAGTCACTTTTCAGTTCAAAGTAAGCTATATCGTTCACGAAGCTCACCAGTTTCTTGCTCTGAACTGAAAAGCATTGGATGTTAGAGGACCTGTGGTTTGTGTCAGTTTCAGAAACAGAGTTGAACTAGATATGGTCCGTGTGTGTAGGAAACACTGTTCATTTTTTCTGAGCACACTCACGTTTACCTCTGTATTAGAGACTCTAGAAAGCAATTGCGTACTTCTTGCTCTAAAGCAGAGTGTGTTTCATAGATGTGAACTGTCATGTGTGTCTCCCTTCAGAAACGGAGTTAAATGCCAGGCTCTGTATCTTTCTACAAGCCAGACTTCGTTTCAGGCAATCGCAGTCACTTTACAGCTCAAAGGAAGCTACATCATTCACGAAGCTGGCACGTTTCTCGCTCTAAAGTGAAAAACAATGGATGTAAGAGGACCTGTGGTTTGTATCGGTTTCAGAAGCAGAGTTGAACTAGATATGGTCCGTGTGTGTAGGAAACACAGTTCTTTTGTTCTGAGCACACTCAGGTTTCCCTCTGAATTAGAGACTCTAGAAAGCAAGAGCGTGCTTCTTGCTCTAAAACAGAGTGTGTTTCATGGATGAGAACTGTGCTGTTTGTTTCCCTTCAGAAACGGAGTGTAATGCCAGGCTTTGTGTCTTTCTACGAGTAAGACTTCGTTTCAGGTAAACCCAGTCACTTTCCAGCTCAAAGGAACCTACAGCGTTCACGAAGCTCGCACGTTTCTTGCTCTTAAGTGAAAAACATTGGATGTTTGAGGGCCTGCGTTTTTTATCAGTATCAGAAGCAGAGTTGAACTAGATATGGTCCGTGTGTGTAGGAAACACTGTTGATTTTTTCTGAGCACACTCACGTTTACCTCTGTATTAGAGACTCTAGAAAGCAATTGCGTACTTCTTGCTCTAAAGCAGAGTGTGTTTCATAGATGAGAACTGTCATGTGTGTCTCCCTTCAGAAACGGAGTTAAATGCCAGGCTCTGTATCTTTCTACAAGCAAGACTTCATTTCAGGTAATCGCAGGCACTTTACAGCTCAAAGGAAGCTACATCGTTCACGAAGCTGGCACGTTTCTCGCTCTTAAGTGAAAAACAATGGATGTAAGAGGACCTGTGTTTTGTATCGCTTTCAGAAGCAGAGTTGAACTAGATATGGTCCGTGTGTGTAGGAAACACAGTTCTTTTGTTCTGAGCACACTCAGGTTTCCCTCTGAATGAGAGACTCTAGAAAGCAAGAGCGTGATTCTTGCTCTAAAGCAGAGTGTGTTTCATGCATGAGAACTGTGCTGTTTGTTTCCCTTCAGAAACGGAGTGTAATGGCAGGCTTTGTGTCTTTCTACAAGTAAGACTTCGTTTCAGGTAAACGCAGTCACTTTCCAGCTCAAAGGAACCTACATCGTTCACGAAGTTCGCACGTTTCTTGCTCTTAAGTGAAAAACATTGGATGTTTGAGGGCCTGCGTTTTTTATCAGTATCAGAAGCAGAGTTGAACTAGATATGGTCCGTGTGTGTAGGAAACACACTTCTTTTGTTCTGAGCACACTCACGTTTCCCGCCTTATTAGAGACTCCAGAAAGCAAGAACGTGCTTCTTGCTCTAAAGCAGATTGTGTTTCACAGTTGAGAACTGTGCTGTGTGTTTCTCTTCAGAAACGGAGTGAAATGCCAGGCTCTGCGTCTTCATACAAGCAAGACTTTGTTTCAGGTAAACGCAGTCACTTTTCAGCTCAAAGGAAGCTACATGGTTCACGAAGCTCACACGTTGCTCTTTGTTAACTGAAAAGCATTGGATGTTAGAGGACCTGTGGTTTGTATCAGTTTCAGAAGCAGAGTTGAACTAGATATGGTCCGTGTGTGTAGGAAACACAGTTCTTTTGTTCTGAGCACACTCACGTTTCCCGCCTTATTAGAGACCCCAGAAAGCAAGAACGTGCTTCTTGCTCTAAAGCAGATTGTGTTTCATGGTTGAGAACTGTGCTGTGTGTTTCTCTTCAGAAACGGAGTGAAATGCCAGGCTCTGTGTCTTCCTATAAGCAAGACTTCTTTTCAGGTAAATGCAGTCACTTTTCAGTTCAAAGTAAGCTATATTGTTCACGAAGCTCACAAGTTTCTTGCTCTGAACTGAAAAGCATTGGATGTTAGAGGACCTGTGGTTTGTATCAGTTTCAGAAACAGAGTTGAACTAGATATAGTCCGTGTGTGTAGGAAACACTGTTCATTTTTTCTGAGCACACTCACGTTTACCTCTGTATTAGAGACTCTAGAAAGCAATTGCGTACTTCTTGCTCTAAAGCAGAGTGTGTTTCATAGATGTGAACTGTCATGTGTGTCTCCCTTCAGAAACGGAGTTAAATGCCAGGCTCTGTATCTTTCTACAAGCCAGACTTCGTTTCAGGTAATCGCAGTCACTTTACAGCTCAAAGGAAGCTACATCATTCACGAAGCTGGCACGTTTCTCGCTCTTAAGTGAAAAACAATGGATGTAAGAGGACCTGTGGTTTGTATCGGTTTCAGAAGCAGAGTTGAACTAGATATGGTCCGTGTGTAGGAAACACAGTTCATTTCTTCTGAGCACAATCACGTTTCCCTCTGAATGAGAGACTCTAGAAAGCAAGAGCGTGCTTCTTGCTCTAAAGCAGAGTGTGTTTCATGGATGAGAACTGTGCTGTTTGTTTCCCATCAGAAACGGAGTGTAATGCCAGGCTTTGTGTCTTTCTACGAGCAAGACTTCGTTTCAGGTAAACGCAGTCACTTTCCAGCTCAAAGGAACCTACATCGTTCACGAAGCTCACACGTTTCTTGCTCTTAAGTGAAAAACATTGGATGTTTGAGGGCCTGCGTTTGTTATCAGTTTCAGAAGCAGAGTTGAACTAGATATGGTCCGTGTGTGTAGGAAACACTGTTCATTTTTTCTGAGCACACTCACGTTTACCTCTGTATTAGAGACTCTAGAAAGCAATTGCGTACTTCTTGCTCTAAAGCAGAGTGTGTTTCATAGATGAGAACTGTCATGTGTGTCTCCCTTCAGAAACAGAGTTAAATGCCAGGCTCTGTATCTTTCTACAAGCAAGACTTCATTTCAGGTAATCGCAGTCACTTTACAGCTCAAAGGAAGCTACATCATTCACGAAGCTCGCAAGTTTCTCGATCTTAAGTGATAAACAATGGATGTAAGAGGACTTGTGGTTTGTATCGGTTTCAGAAGCAGAGTTGAACTAGATATGGTCCGTGTGTAGGAAACACAGTTCATTTCTTCTGAGCACAATCACGTTTCCCTCTGAATGAGAGACTCTAGAAAGCAAGAGCGTGCTTCTTGCTCTAAAGCAGAGTGTGTTTCATGGATGAGAACTGTGCTGTTTGTTTCCCATCAGAAACGGAGTGTAATGCCAGGCTTTGTGTCTTTCTATGAGCAAGACTTCGTTGCAGGTAAACGCAGTCACTTTCCAGCTCAAAGGAACCTACATCGTTCACGAAGCTCACACGTTTCTTGCTCTTAAGTGAAAAACATTGGATGTTTGAGGGCCTGCGTTTGTTATCAGTTTCAGAAGCAGAGTTGAACTAGATATGGTCCGTGTGTGTAGGAAACACAGTTCTTTTGTTCTGAGCACACTCACGTTTCCCGCCTTATTAGAGACTCCAGAAAACAAGAACGTGCTTCTTTCTCTAAAGCAGATGGTGTTTCAGGGTTGAGAACTGTGCTGTGTGTTTCTCTTCAGAAACGGAGTGAAATGCCAGGCTCTGCGTCTTCATACAAGCAAGACTTTGTTTCAGGTAAATGCAGTCACTTTTCAGCTAAAAGGAAGCTACATCGTTCACGAAGCTCACACGTTTCTCTTTGTTAACTGCAAAGCATTGGATGTTAGAGGACCTGTGGTTTGTATCAGTTTCAGAAGCAGAGTTGAACTAGATATGGTCCGTGTGTGTAGGAAACACAGTTCTTTTGTTCTGAGCACACTCACGTTTCCCGCCTTATTAGAGACTCCAGAAAGGAAGAGCGTGCTTCTTGCTCTAAAGCAGAATGTGTTTCATGGTTGAGAACTGTGCTGTGTGTTTATCTTCAGAAACGGAGTGAAATGCCAGGCTCTGTGTCTTCCTACACGCAAGACTTCTTTTCAGGTAAACGCAGTCACTTTTCAGTTCAAAGTAAGCTATATCGTTCAGGAAGCTCACCAGTTTCTTGCTCTGAACTGAAAAGCATTGGATGTTAGAGGACCTGTGGTTTGTGTCAGTTTCAGAAACAGAGTTGAACTAGATATGGTCCGTGTGTGTAGGAAACACTGTTCATTTTTTCTGAGCACACTCACGTTTACCTCTGTATTAGAGACTCTAGAAAGCAATTGCGTACTTCTTGCTCTAAAGCAGAGTGTGTTTCATAGATGTGAACTGTCATGTGTGTCTCCCTTCAGAAACGGAGTTAAATGCCAGGCTCTGTATCTTTCTACAAGCCAGACTTCGTTTCAGGCAATCGCAGTCACTTTACAGCTCAAAGGAAGCTACATCATTCACGAAGCTGGCACGTTTCTCGCTCTTAAGTGAAAAACAATGGATGTAAGAGTACCTGTGGTTTGTATCGGTTTCAGAAGCAGAGTTGAACTAGATATGGTCCGTGTGTGTAGGAAACACAGTTCTTTTGTTCTGAGCACACTCAGGTTTCCCTCTGAATTAGAGACTCTAGAAAGCAAGAGCGTGCTTCTTGCTCTAAAACAGAGTGTGTTTCATGGATGAGAACTGTGCTGTTTGTTTCCCTTCAGAAACGGAGTGTAATGCCAGGCTTTGTGTCTTTCTACGAGTAAGACTTCGTTTCAGGTAAACCCAGTCACTTTCCAGCTCAAAGGAACCTACAGCGTTCACGAAGCTCGCACGTTTCTTGCTCTTAAGTGAAAAACATTGGATGTTTGAGGGCCTGCGTTTTTTATCAGTATCAGAAGCAGAGTTGAACTAGATATGGTCCGTGTGTGTAGGAAACACTGTTGATTTTTTCTGAGCACACTCACGTTTCCCTCTGTATTAGAGACTCTAGAAAGCAATTGCGTACTTCTTGCTCTAAAGCAGAGTGTGTTTCATAGATGAGAACTGTCATGTGTGTCTCCCTTCAGAAACGCAGTTAAATGCCAGGCTCTGTATCTTTCTACAAGCAAGACTTCATTTCAGTTAATCGCAGGCACTTTACAGCTCAAAGGAAGCTACATCGTTCACGAAGCTGGCACGTTTCTCGCTCTTAAGTGAAAAACAATGGATGTAAGAGGACCTGTGGTTTGTATCGGTTTCAGAAGCAGAGTTGAACTAGATATGGTCCGTGTGTGTAGGAAACACAGTTCTTTTGTTCTGAGCACACTCAGGTTTCCCTCTGAATTAGAGACTCTAGAAAGCAAGAGCGTGCTTCTTGCTCTAAAACAGAGTGTGTTTCATGGATGAGAACTGTGCTGTTTGTTTCCCTTCAGAAACGGAGTGTAATGCCAGGCTTTGTGTCTTTCTACGAGTAAGACTTCGTTTCAGGTAAACCCAGTCACTTTCCAGCTCAAAGGAACCTACAGCGTTCACGAAGCTCGCACGTTTCTTGCTCTTAAGTGAAAAACATTGGATGTTTGAGGGCCTGCGTTTGTTATCAGTATCAGAAGCAGAGTTGAACTAGATATGGTCCGTGTGTGTAGGAAACACTGTTCATTTTTTCTGAGCACACTCACGTTTCCCTCTGTATTAGAGACTCTAGAAAGCAATTGCGTACTTCTTGCTCTAAAGCAGAGTGTGTTTCATAGATGAGAACTGTCATGTGTGTCTCCCTTCAGAAACGGAGTTAAATGCCAGGCTCTGTATCTTTCTACAAGCAAGACTTCATTTCAGGTAATCGCAGGCACTTTACAGCTCAAAGGAAGCTACATCGTTCACGAAGCTGGCACGTTTCTCGCTCTTAAGTGAAAAACAATGGATGTAAGAGGACCTGTGTTTTGTATCGCTTTCAGAAGCAGAGTTGAACTAGATATGGTCCGTGTATGTAGGAAACACAGTTCTTTTGTTCTGAGCACACTCAGGTTTCCCTCTGAATGAGAGACTCTAGAAAGCAAGAGCGTGATTCTTGCTCTAAAGCAGAGTGTGTTTCATGCATGAGAACTGTGCTGTTTGTTTCCCTTCAGAAACGGAGTGTAATGGCAGGCTTTGTGTCTTTCTACAAGTAAGACTTCGTTTCAGGTAAACGCAGTCACTTTCCAGCTCAAAGGAACCTACATCGTTCACGAAGTTCGCACGTTTCTTGCTCTTAAGTGAAAAACATTGGATGTTTGAGGGCCTGCGTTTTTTATCAGTATCAGAAGCAGAGTTGAACTAGATATGGTCCGTGTGTGTAGGAAACACAGTTCTTTTGTTCTGAGCACACTCACGTTTCCCGCCTTATTAGAGACTCCAGAAAGCAAGAACGTGCTTCTTGCTCTAAAGCAGATTGTGTTTCACAGTTGAGAACTGTGCTGTGTGTTTCTCTTCAGAAACGGAGTGAAATGCCAGGCTCTGCGTCTTCATACAAGCAAGACTTTGTTTCAGGTAAACGCAGTCACTTTTAAGCTCAAAGGAAGCTACATGGTTCACGAAGCTCACACGTTGCTCTTTGTTAACTGAAAAGCATTGGATGTTAGAGGACCTGTGGTTTGTATCAGTTTCAGAAGCAGAGTTGAACTAGATATGGTCCGTGTGTGTAGGAAACACAGTTCTTTTGTTCTGAGCACACTCACGTTTCCCGCCTTATTAGAGACTCCAGAAAGCAAGAACGTGCTTCTTGCTCTAAAGCAGATTGTGTTTCATGGTTGAGAACTGTGCTGTGTGTTTCTCTTCAGAAACGGAGTGAAATGCCAGGCTCTGTGTCTTCCTATAAGCAAGACTTCTTTTCAGGTAAATGCAGTCACTTTTCAGTTCAAAGTAAGCTATATCGTTCACGAAGCTCACAAGTTTCTTGCTCTGAACTGAAAAGCATTGGATGTTAGAGGACCTGTGGTTTGTATCAGTTTCAGAAACAGAGTTGAACTAGATATGGTCCGTGTGGGTAGGAAACACTGTTCATTTTTTCTGAGCACACTCACGTTTACCTCTGTATTAGAGACTCTAGAAAGCAATTGCGTACTTCTTGCTCTAAAGCAGAGTGTGTTTCATAGATGTGAACTGTCATGTGTGTCTCCCTTCAGAAACGGAGTTAAATGCCAGGCTCTGTATCTTTCTACAAGCCAGACTTCGTTTCAGGTAATCGCAGTCACTTTACAGCTCAAAGGAAGCTACATCATTCACGAAGCTGGCACGTTTCTCGCTCTTAAGTGAAAAACAATGGATGTAAGAGGACCTGTGGTTTGTATCGGTTTCAGAAGCAGAGTTGAACTAGATATGGTCCGTGTGTAGGAAACACAGTTCATTTCTTCTGAGCACAATCACGTTTCCCTCTGAATGAGAGACTCTAGAAAGCAAGAGCGTGCTTCTTGCTCTAAAGCAGAGTGTGTTTCATGGATGAGAACTGTGCTGTTTGTTTCCCATCAGTAACGGAGTGTAATGCCAGGCTTTGTGTCTTTCTACAAGCAAGACTTCGTTTCAGGTAAACGCAGTCACTTTCCAGCTCAAAGGAACCTACATCGTTCACGAAGCTCACACGTTTCTTGCTCTTAAGTGAAAAACATTGGATGTTTGAGGGCCTGCGTTTTTTATCAGTTTCAGAAGCAGAGTTGAACTAGATATGGTCCGTGTGTGTAGGAAACACTGTTCATTTTTTCTGAGCACACTCACGTTTCCCTCTGTATTAGAGACTCTAGAAAGCAATTGCGTACTTCTTGCTCTAAAGCAGAGTGTGTTTCATAGATGAGAACTGTCATGTGTGTCTCCCTTCAGAAACGGAGTTAAATGCCAGGCTCTGTATCTTTCTACAAGCAAGACTTCATTTCAGGTAATCGCAGGCACTTTACAGCTCAAAGGAAGCTACATCGTTCACGAAGCTGGCACGTTTCTCGCTCTTAAGTGAAAAACAATGGATGTAAGAGGACCTGTGTTTTGTATCGCTTTCAGAAGCAGAGTTGAACTAGATATGGTCCGTGTATGTAGGAAACACAGTTCTTTTGTTCTGAGCACACTCAGGTTTCCCTCTGAATGAGAGACTCTAGAAAGCAAGAGCGTGATTCTTGCTCTAAAGCAGAGTGTGTTTCATGCATGAGAACTGTGCTGTTTGTTTCCCTTCAGAAACGGAGTGTAATGGCAGGCTTTGTGTCTTTCTACAAGTAAGACTTCGTTTCAGGTAAACGCAGTCACTTTCCAGCTCAAAGGAACCTACATCGTTCACGAAGTTCGCACGTTTCTTGCTCTTAAGTGAAAAACATTGGATGTTTGAGGGCCTGCGTTTTTTATCAGTATCAGAAGCAGAGTTGAACTAGATATGGTCCGTGTGTGTAGGAAACACAGTTCTTTTGTTCTGAGCACACTCACGTTTCCCGCCTTATTAGAGACTCCAGAAAGCAAGAACGTGCTTCTTGCTCTAAAGCAGATTGTGTTTCACAGTTGAGAACTGTGCTGTGTGTTTCTCTTCAGAAACGGAGTGAAATGCCAGGCTCTGCGTCTTCATACAAGCAAGACTTTGTTTCAGGTAAACGCAGTCACTTTTAAGCTCAAAGGAAGCTACATGGTTCACGAAGCTCACACGTTGCTCTTTGTTAACTGAAAAGCATTGGATGTTAGAGGACCTGTGGTTTGTATCAGTTTCAGAAGCAGAGTTGAACTAGATATGGTCCGTGTGTGTAGGAAACACAGTTCTTTTGTTCTGAGCACACTCACGTTTCCCGCCTTATTAGAGACTCCAGAAAGCAAGAACGTGCTTCTTGCTCTAAAGCAGATTGTGTTTCATGGTTGAGAACTGTGCTGTGTGTTTCTCTTCAGAAACGGAGTGAAATGCCAGGCTCTGTGTCTTCCTATAAGCAAGACTTCTTTTCAGGTAAATGCAGTCACTTTTCAGTTCAAAGTAAGCTATATCGTTCACGAAGCTCACAAGTTTCTTGCTCTGAACTGAAAAGCATTGGATGTTAGAGGACCTGTGGTTTGTATCAGTTTCAGAAACAGAGTTGAACTAGATATGGTCCGTGTGGGTAGGAAACACTGTTCATTTTTTCTGAGCACACTCACGTTTACCTCTGTATTAGAGACTCTAGAAAGCAATTGCGTACTTCTTGCTCTAAAGCAGAGTGTGTTTCATAGATGTGAACTGTCATGTGTGTCTCCCTTCAGAAACGGAGTTAAATGCCAGGCTCTGTATCTTTCTACAAGCCAGACTTCGTTTCAGGTAATCGCAGTCACTTTACAGCTCAAAGGAAGCTACATCATTCACGATGCTGGCACGTTTCTCGCTCTTAAGTGAAAAACAATGGATGTAAGAGGACCTGTGGTTTGTATCGGTTTCAGAAGCAGAGTTGAACTAGATATGGTCCGTGTGTAGGAAACACAGTTCATTTCTTCTGAGCACAATCACGTTTCCCTCTGAATGAGAGACTCTAGAAAGCAAGAGCGTGCTTCTTGCTCTAAAGCAGAGTGTGTTTCATGGATGAGAACTGTGCTGTTTGTTTCCCATCAGTAACGGAGTGTAATGCCAGGCTTTGTGTCTTTCTACAAGCAAGACTTCGTTTCAGGTAAACGCAGTCACTTTCCAGCTCAAAGGAACCTACATCGTTCACGAAGCTCACACGTTTCTTGCTCTTAAGTGAAAAACATTGGATGTTTGAGGGCCTGCGTTTGTTATCAGTTTCAGAAGCAGAGTTGAACTAGATATGGTCCGTGTGTGTAGGAAACACTGTTCATTTTTTCTGAGCACACTCACGTTTCCCTCTGTATTAGAGACTCTAGAAAGCAATTGCGTACTTCTTGCTCTAAAGCAGAGTGTGTTTCATAGATGAGAACTGTCATGTGTGTCTCCCTTCAGAAACGGAGTTAAATGCCAGGCTCTGTATCTTTCTACAAGCAAGACTTCATTTCAGGTAATCGCAGGCACTTTACAGCTCAAAGGAAGCTACATCGTTCACGAAGCTGGCACGTTTCTCGCTCTTAAGTGAAAAACAATGGATGTAAGAGGACCTGTGTTTTGTATCGCTTTCAGAAGCAGAGTTGAACTAGATATGGTCCGTGTATGTAGGAAACACAGTTCTTTTGTTCTGAGCACACTCAGGTTTCCCTCTGAATGAGAGACTCTAGAAAGCAAGAGCGTGATTCTTGCTCTAAAGCAGAGTGTGTTTCATGCATGAGAACTGTGCTGTTTGTTTCCCTTCAGAAACGGAGTGTAATGGCAGGCTTTGTGTCTTTCTACAAGTAAGACTTCGTTTCAGGTAAACGCAGTCACTTTCCAGCTCAAAGGAACCTACATCGTTCACGAAGTTCGCACGTTTCTTGCTCTTAAGTGAAAAACATTGGATGTTTGAGGGCCTGCGTTTTTTATCAGTATCAGAAGCAGAGTTGAACTAGATATGGTCCGTGTGTGTAGGAAACACAGTTCTTTTGTTCTGAGCACACTCACGTTTCCCGCCTTATTAGAGACTCCAGAAAGCAAGAACGTGCTTCTTGCTCTAAAGCAGATTGTGTTTCACAGTTGAGAACTGTGCTGTGTGTTTCTCTTCAGAAACGGAGTGAAATGCCAGGCTCTGCGTCTTCATACAAGCAAGACTTTGTTTCAGGTAAACGCAGTCACTTTTAAGCTCAAAGGAAGCTACATGGTTCACGAAGCTCACACGTTGCTCTTTGTTAACTGAAAAGCATTGGATGTTAGAGGACCTGTGGTTTGTATCAGTTTCAGAAGCAGAGTTGAACTAGATATGGTCCGTGTGTGTAGGAAACACAGTTCTTTTGTTCTGAGCACACTCACGTTTCCCGCCTTATTAGAGACTCCAGAAAGCAAGAACGTGCTTCTTGCTCTAAAGCAGATTGTGTTTCATGGTTGAGAACTGTGCTGTGTGTTTCTCTTCAGAAACGGAGTGAAATGCCAGGCTCTGTGTCTTCCTATAAGCAAGACTTCTTTTCAGGTAAATGCAGTCACTTTTCAGTTCAAAGTAAGCTATATCGTTCACGAAGCTCACAAGTTTCTTGCTCTGAACTGAAAAGCATTGGATGTTAGAGGACCTGTGGTTTGTATCAGTTTCAGAAACAGAGTTGAACTAGATATGGTCCGTGTGGGTAGGAAACACTGTTCATTTTTTCTGAGCACACTCACGTTTACCTCTGTATTAGAGACTCTAGAAAGCAATTGCGTACTTCTTGCTCTAAAGCAGAGTGTGTTTCATACATGTGAACTGTCATGTGTGTCTCCCTTCAGAAACGGAGTTAAATGCCAGGCTCTGTATCTTTCTACAAGCCAGACTTCGTTTCAGGTAATCGCAGTCACTTTACAGCTCAAAGGAAGCTACATCATTCACGAAGCTGGCACGTTTCTCGCTCTTAAGTGAAAAACAATGGATGTAAGAGGACCTGTGGTTTGTATCGGTTTCAGAAGCAGAGTTGAACTAGATATGGTCCGTGTGTAGGAAACACAGTTCATTTCTTCTGAGCACAATCACGTTTCCCTCTGAATGAGAGACTCTAGAAAGCAAGAGCGTGCTTCTTGCTCTAAAGCAGAGTGTGTTTCATGGATGAGAACTGTGCTGTTTGTTTCCCATCAGTAACGGAGTGTAATGCCAGGCTTTGTGTCTTTCTACGAGCAAGACTTCGTTTCAGGTAAACGCAGTCACTTTCCAGCTCAAAGGAACCTACATCGTTCACGAAGCTCACACGTTTCTTGCTCTTAAGTGAAAAACATTGGATGTTTGAGGGCCTGCGTTTGTTATCAGTTTCAGAAGCAGAGTTGAACTAGATATGGTCCGTGTGTGTAGGAAACACTGTTCATTTTTTCTGAGCACACTCACGTTTTCCTCTGTATTAGAGACTCTAGAAAGCAATTGCGTACTTCTTGCTCTAAAGCAGAGTGTGTTTCATAGATGAGAACTGTCATGTGTGTCTCCCTTCAGAAACAGAGTTAAATGCCAGGCTCTGTATCTTTCTACAAGCAAGACTTCATTTCAGGTAATCGCAGTCACTTTACAGCTCAAAGGAAGCTACATCATTCACGAAGCTCGCAAGTTTCTCGATCTTAAGTGATAAACAATGGATGTAAGAGGACTTGTGGTTTGTATCGGTTTCAGAAGCAGAGTTGAACTAGATATGGTCCGTGTGTAGGAAACACAGTTCATTTCTTCTGAGCACAATCACGTTTCCCTCTGAATGAGAGACTCTAGAAAGCAAGAGCGTGCTTCTTGCTCTAAAGCAGAGTGTGTTTCATGGATGAGAACTGTGCTGTTTGTTTCCCATCAGAAACGGAGTGTAATGCCAGGCTTTGTGTCTTTCTATGAGCAAGACTTCGTTGCAGGTAAACGCAGTCACTTTCCAGCTCAAAGGAACCTACATCGTTCACGAAGCTCACACGTTTCTTGCTCTTAAGTGAAAAACATTGGATGTTTGAGGGCCTGCGTTTGTTATCAGTTTCAGAAGCAGAGTTGAACTAGATATGGTCCGTGTGTGTAGGAAACACAGTTCTTTTGTTCTGAGCACACTCACGTTTCCCGCCTTATTAGAGACTCCAGAAAACAAGAACGTGCTTCTTTCTCTAAAGCAGATTGTGTTTCACAGTTGAGAACTGTGCTGTGTGTTTCTCTTCAGAAACGGAGTGAAATGCCAGGCTCTGTGTCTTCATACAAGCAAGACTTTGTTTCAGGTAAACGCAGTCACTTTTCAGCTAAAAGGAAGCTACATCGTTCACGAAGCTCACACGTTTCTCTTTGTTAACTGCAAAGCATTGGATGTTAGAGGACCTGTGGTTTGTATCAGTTTCAGAAGCAGAGTTGAACTAGATATGGTCCGTGTGTGTAGGAAACACAGTTCTTTTGTTCTGAGCACACTCACGTTTCCCGCCTTATTAGAGACTCCAGAAAGCAAGAGTGTGCTTCTTGCTCTAAAGCAGATTGTGTTTCATGGTTGAGAACTGTGCTGTGTGTTTCTCTTCAGAAACGGAGTGAAATGCCAGGCTCTGTGTCTTCCTACACGCAAGACTTCTTTTCAGGTAAACGCAGTCACTTTTCAGTTCAAAGTAAGCTATATCGTTCAGGAAGCTCACCAGTTTCTTGCTCTGAACTGAAAAGCATTGGATGTTAGAGGACCTGTGGTTTGTGTCAGTTTCAGAAACAGAGTTGAACTAGATATGGTCCGTGTGTGTAGGAAACACTGTTCATTTTTTCTGAGCACACTCACGTTTACCTCTGTATTAGAGACTCTAGAAAGCAATTGCGTACTTCTTGCTCTAAAGCAGAGTGTGTTTCATAGATGTGAACTGTCATGTGTGTCTCCCTTCAGAAACGGAGTTAAATGCCAGGCTCTGTATCTTTCTACAAGCCAGACTTCGTTTCAGGCAATCGCAGTCACTTTACAGCTCAAAGGAAGCTACATCATTCACGAAGCTGGCACGTTTCTCGCTCTTAAGTGAAAAACAATGGATGTAAGAGGACCTGTGGTTTGTATCGGTTTCAGAAGCAGAGTTGAACTAGATATGGTCCGTGTGTGTAGGAAACACAGTTCTTTTGTTCTGAGCACACTCAGATTTCCCTCTGAATTAGAGACTCTAGAAAGCAAGAGCGTGCTTCTTGCTCTAAAACAGAGTGTGTTTCATGGATGAGAACTGTGCTGTTTGTTTCCCTTCAGAAACGGAGTGTAATGCCAGGCTTTGTGTCTTTCTACGAGTAAGACTTCGTTTCAGGTAAACCCAGTCACTTTCCAGCTCAAAGGAACCTACAGCGTTCACAAAGCTCGCACGTTTCTTGCTCTTAAGTGAAAAACATTGGATGTTTGAGGGCCTGCGTTTTTTATCAGTATCAGAAGCAGAGTTGAACTAGATATGGTCCGTGTGTGTAGGAAACACTGTTGATTTTTTCTGAGCACACTCACGTTTCCCTCTGTATTAGAGACTCTAGAAAGCAATTGCGTACTTCTTGCTCTAAAGCAGAGTGTGTTTCATAGATGAGAACTGTCATGTGTGTCTCCCTTCAGAAACGGAGTTAAATGCCAGGCTCTGTATCTTTCTACAAGCAAGACTTCATTTCAGTTAATCGCAGGCACTTTACAGCTCAAAGGAAGCTACATCGTTCACGAAGCTGGCACGTTTCTCGCTCTTAAGTGAAAAACAATGGATGTAAGAGGACCTGTGTTTTGTATCGCTTTCAGAAGCAGAGTTGAACTAGATATGGTCCGTGTGTGTAGGAAACACAGTTCTTTTGTTCTGAGCACACTCAGGTTTCCCTCTGAATGAGAGACTCTAGAAAGCAAGAGCGTGATTCTTGCTCTAAAGCAGAGTGTGTTTCATGCATGAGAACTGTGCTGTTTGTTTCCCTTCAGAAACGGAGTGTAATGGCAGGCTTTGTGTCTTTCTACAAGTAAGACTTCGTTTCAGGTAAACGCAGTCACTTTCCAGCTCAAAGGAACCTACATCGTTCACGAAGTTCGCACGTTTCTTGCTCTTAAGTGAAAAACATTGGATGTTTGAGGGCCTGCGTTTTTTATCAGTATCAGAAGCAGAGTTGAACTAGATATGGTCCGTGTGTGTAGGAAACACAGTTCTTTTGTTCTGAGCACACTCACGTTTCCCGCCTTATTAGAGACTCCAGAAAGCAAGAACGTGCTTCTTGCTCTAAAGCAGATTGTGTTTCACAGTTGAGAACTGTGCTGTGTGTTTCTCTTCAGAAACGGAGTGAAATGCCAGGCTCTGCGTCTTCATACAAGCAAGACTTTGTTTCAGGTAAACGCAGTCACTTTTCAGCTCAAAGGAAGCTACATGGTTCACGAAGCTCACACGTTTCTCTTTGTTAACTGAAAAGCATTGGATGTTAGAGGACCTGTGGTTTGTATCAGTTTCAGAAGCAGAGTTGAACTAGATATGGTCCGTGTGTGTAGGAAACACAGTTCTTTTGTTCTGAGCACACTCACGTTTCCCGCCTTATTAGAGACTCCAGAAAGCAAGAACGTGCTTCTTGCTCTAAAGCAGATTGTGTTTCATGGTTGAGAACTGTGCTGTGTGTTTCTCTTCAGAAACGGAGTGAAATGCCAGGCTCTGTGTCTTCCTATAAGCAAGACTTCTTTTCAGGTAAATGCAGTCACTTTTCAGTTCAAAGTAAGCTATATCGTTCACGAAGCTCACAAGTTTCTTGCTCTGAACTGAAAAGCATTGGATGTTAGAGGACCTGTGGTTTGTATCAGTTTCAGAAACAGAGTTGAACTAGATATGGTCCGTGTGTGTAGGAAACACTGTTCATTTTTTCTGAGCACACTCACGTTTACCTCTGTTTTAGAGACTCTAGAAAGCAATTGCGTACTTCTTGCTCTAAAGCAGAGTGTGTTTCATAGATGTGAACTGTCATGTGTGTCTTCCTTCAGAAACGGAGTTAAATGCCAGGCTCTGTATCTTTCTACAAGCCAGACTTCGTTTCAGGTAATCGCAGTCACTTTACAGCTCAAAGGAAGCTACATCATTCACGAAGCTGGCACGTTTCTCGCTCTTAAGTGAAAAACAATGGATGTAAGAGGACCTGTGGTTTGTATCGGTTTCAGAAGCAGAGTTGAACTAGATATGGTCCGTGTGTGTAGGAAACACAGTTCTTTTGTTCTGAGCACACTCAGGTTTCCCTCTGAATTAGAGACTCTAGAAAGCAAGAGCGTGCTTCTTGCTCTAAAGCAGAGTGTGTTTCATGCATGAGAACTGTGCTGTTTGTTTCCCTTCAGAAACGGAGTGTAATGCCAGGCTTTGTGTCTTTCTACAAGTAAGACTTCGTTTCAGGTAAACGCAGTCACTTTCCAGCACAAAGGAACCTACATCGTTCACGAAGTTTGCACGTTTCTTGCTCTTAAGTGAAAAACATTGGATGTTTGAGGGCCTGCCTTTTTTATCAGTATCAGAAGTAGAGTTGAACTAGATATGGTCCGTGTGTGTAGGAAACACAGTTCTTTTGTTCTGAGCACACTCACGTTTCCCGCCTTATTAGAGACTCCAGAAAGCAAGAACGTGCTTCTTGCTCTAAAGCAGATTGTGTTTCATGGTTGAGAACTGTGCTGTGTGTTTCTCTTCAGAAACGGAGTGAAATGCCAGGCTCTATGTCTTCCTACAAGCAAGACTTCTTTTCATGTAAACGCAGTCACTTTTCAGTTCAAAGTAAGCTATATCGTTCACGAAGCTCACAAGTTTCTTGCTCTGAACTGAAAAGCATTGGATGTTAGAGGACCTGTGGTTTGTATCAGTTTCAGAAACAGAGTTGAACTAGATATGGTCCGTGTGTGTAGGAAACACTGTTCATTTTTTCTGAGCACACTCACGTTTACCTCTGTATTAGAGACTCTATAAAGCAATTGCGTACTTCTTGCTCTAAAGCAGAGTGTGTTTCATAGATGAGAACTGTCATGTGTGTCTCCCTTCAGAAACGGAGTTAAATGCCAGGCTCTGTATCTTTCTACAAGAAAGACTTCATTTCAGGTAATCGCAGGCACTTTACAGCTCAAAGGAAGCTACATCGTTCACGAAGCTCGCAAGTTTCTCGCTCTTAAGTGATAAACAATGGATGTAAGAGGACCTGTGGTTTGTATCGGTTTCAGAAGCAGAGTTGAACTAGATATGGTCCGTGTGTGTAGGAAACACTGTTCATTTTTTCTGAGCACACTCACGTTTACCTCTGTATTAGAGACTCTAGAAAGCAATTGCGTACTTCTTGCTCTAAAGCAGAGTGTGTTTCATAGATGTGAACTGTCATGTGTGTCTTCCTTCAGAAACGGAGTTAAATGCCAGGCTCTGTATCTTTCTACAAGCCAGACTTCGTTTCAGGTAATCGCAGTCACTTTACAGCTCAAAGGAAGCTACATCATTCACGAAGCTGGCACGTTTCTCGCTCTTAAGTGAAAAACAATGGATGTAAGAGGACCTGTGGTTTGTATCGGTTTCAGAAGCAGAGTTGAACTAGATATGGTCCGTGTGTGTAGGAAACACAGTTCTTTTGTTCTGAGCACACTCAGGTTTCCCTCTGAATTAGAGACTCTAGAAAGCAAGAGCGTGCTTCTTGCTCTAAAGCAGAGTGTGTTTCATGGATGAGAACTGTGCTGTTTGTTTCCCTTCAGAAACGGAGTGTAATGCCAGGCTTTGTGTCTTTCTACGAGTAAGACTTCGTTTCAGGTAAACCCAGTCACTTTCCAGCTCAAAGGAACCTACAGCGTTCACGAAGCTCGCACGTTTCTTGCTCTTAAGTGAAAAACATTGGATGTTTGAGGGCCTGCGTTTTTTATCAGTATCAGAAGCAGAGTTGAACTCGATATGGTCAGTGTGTGTAGGAAACACTGTTGATTTTTTCTGAGCACACTCACGTTTACCTCTGTATTAGAGACTCTAGAAAGCAATTGCGTACTTCTTGCTCTAAAGCAGAGTGTGTTTCATGCATGAGTACTGTGCTGTTTGTTTCCCTTCAGAAACGGAGTGTAATGGCAGGCTTTGTGTCTTTCTACAAGTAAGACTTCGTTTCAGGTAAACGCAGTCACTTTCCAGCTCAAAGGAACCTACATCGTTCACGAAGTTCGCACGTTTCTTGCTCTTAAGTGAAAAACATTGGATGTTTGAGGGCCTGCGTTTTTTATCAGTATCAGAAGCAGAGTTGAACTAGATATGGTCCGTGTGTGTAGGAAACACAGTTCTTTTGTTCTGAGCACACTCACGTTTCCCGCCTTATTAGAGACTCCAGAAAGCAAGAACGTGCTTCTTGCTCTAAAGCAGATTGTGTTTCACAGTTGAGAACTGTGCTGTGTGTTTCTCTTCAGAAACGGAGTGAAATGCCAGGCTCTGCGTCTTCATACAAGCAAGACTTTGTTTCAGGTAAACGCAGTCACTTTTCAGCTCAAAGGAAGCTACATGGTTCACGAAGCTCACACGTTTCTCTTTGTTAACTGAAAAGCATTGGATGTTAGAGGACCTGTGGTTTGTATCAGTTTCAGAAGCAGAGTTGAACTAGATATGGTCCGTGTGTGTAGGAAACACAGTTCTTTTGTTCTGAGCACACTCACGTTTCCCGCCTTATTAGAGACTCCAGAAAGCAAGAACGTGCTTCTTGCTCTAAAGCAGATTGTGTTTCATGGTTGAGAACTGTGCTGTGTGTTTCTCTTCAGAAACGGAGTGAAATGCCAGGCTCTGTGTCTTCCTATAAGCAAGACTTCTTTTCAGGTAAATGCAGTCACTTTTCAGTTCAAAGTAAGCTATATCGTTCACGAAGCTCACAAGTTTCTTGCTCTGAACTGAAAAGCATTGGATGTTAGAGGACCTGTGGTTTGTATCAGTTTCAGAAACAGAGTTGAACTAGATATGGTCCGTGTGTGTAGGAAACACTGTTCATTTTTTCTGAGCACACTCACGTTTACCTCTGTATTAGAGACTCTAGAAAGCAATTGCGTACTTCTTGCTCTAAAGCAGAGTGTGTTTCATAGATGTGAACTGTCATGTGTGTCTCCCTTCAGAAACGGAGTTAAATGCCAGGCTCTGTATCTTTCTACAAGCCAGACTTCGTTTCAGGTAATCGCAGTCACTTTACAGCTCAAAGGAAGCTACATCATTCACGAAGCTGGCACGTTTCTCGCTCTAAAGTGAAAAACAATGGATGTAAGAGTACCTGTTGTTTGTATCGGTTTCAGAAGTAGAGTTGAACTAGATATGGTCCGTGTGTGTAGGAAACACAGTTCTTTTGTTCTGAGCACACTCAGGTTTCCCTCTGAATTAGAGACTCTAGAAAGCAAGAGCGTGCTTCTTGCTCTAAAGCAGAGTGTGTTTCATGCATGAGAACTGTGCTGTTTGTTTCCCTTCAGAAACGGAGTGTAATGCCAGGCTTTGTGTCTTTCTACAAGTAAGACTTCGTTTCAGGTAAACGCAGTCACTTTCCAGCTCAAAGGAACCTACATCGTTCACGAAGTTTGCACGTTTCTTGCTCTTAAGTGAAAAACATTGGATGTTTGAGGGCCTGCCTTTTTTATCAGTATCAGAAGTAGAGTTGAACTAGATATGGTCCGTGTGTGTAGGAAACACAGTTCTTTTGTTCTGAGCACACTCACGTTTCCCGCCTTATTAGAGACTCCAGAAAGCAAGAACGTGCTTATTGCTCTAAAGCAGATTGTGTTTCACAGTTGAGAACTGTGCTGTGTGTTTCTCTTCAGAAACGGAGTGAAATGCCAGGCTCTGCGTCTTCATACAAGCAAGACTTGTTTCAGGTAAAAGCAGTCACTTTTCAGCTCAAAGGAAGCTACATGGTTCACGAAGCTCACACGTTTCTCTTTGTTAACTGAAAAGCATTGGATGTTAGAGGACCTGTGGTTTGTATCAGTTTCAGAAGCAGAGTTGAACTAGATATGGTCCGTGTGTGTAGGAAACACAGTTCTTTTGTTCTGAGCACACTCACGTTTCCCGCCTTATTAGAGACTCCAGAAAGCAAGAACGTGCTTCTTGCTCTAAAGCAGATTGTGTTTCATGGTTGAGAACTGTGCTGTGTGTTTCTCTTCAGGAACAGAGTGAAATGCCAGGCTCTGTGTCTTCCTACAAGCAAGACTTCTTTTCAGGTAAATGCAGTCACTTTTCAGTTCAAAGTAAGCTATATCGTTCACGAAGCTCACAAGTTTCTTGCTCTGAACTGAAAAGCATTGGATGTTAGAGGACCTGTGGTTTGTATCAGTTTCAGAAACAGAGTTGAACTAGATATGGTCCGTGTGTGTAGGAAACACTGTTCATTTTTTCTGAGCACACTCACGTTTACCTCTGTATTAGAGACTCTAGAAAGCAATTGCGTACTTCTTGCTCTAAAGCAGAGTGTGTTTCATAGATGAGAACTGTCATGTGTGTCTCCCTTCAGAAACGGAGTTAAATGCCAGGCTCTGTATCTTTCTACAAGCCAGACTTCGTTTCAGGTAATCGCAGTCACTTTACAGCTCAAAGGAAGCTACATCATTCACGAAGCTGGCACGTTTCTCGCTCTTAAGTGAAAAACAATGGATGTTTGAGGTCCTGTGGTTTGTATCGGTTTCAGAAGCAGAGTTGAACTAGATATGGTCCGTGTGTGTAGGGAACACAGTTCATTTGTTCTGAGCACACTCACGTTTCCCACTGAATTAGAGACTCTAGAAAGCAAGAGCGTGCTTCTTGCTCTAAAGCAGAGTGTGTTTCAATGATGAGAACTGTGCTGTTTGTTTCCCTTCAGAAACGGAGTGTAAGGCCAGGCTCTGCGTCTTCATACAAGCAAGACTTTGTTTCAGGTTAACGCAGTCACTTTTCAGCTCAAAGGAAGCTACATGGTTCACGAAGCTCACACGATTCTCTTTGTTAACTGAAAAGCATTGCATGTTAGAGGACCTGTGGTTTGTATCAGTTTCAGAAGCAGAGTTGAATTAGATATGGTCCGTGTGTGTAGGAAACACAGTTCTTTTGTTCTGAGCACACTCACGTTTCCCGCCTTATTAGAGACTCCAGAAAGCAAGAGTGTGCTTCTTGCTCTAAAGCAGATTGTGTTTCATGGTTGAGAACTGTGCTGTGTGTTTCTCTTCAGAAACGGAGTGAAATGCCAGGCTCTATGTCTTCCTACAAGCAACACTTCTTTTCATGTAAACGCAGTCACTTTTCAGTTCAAATTAAGCTATATCGTTCACGAAGCTCACAAGTTTCTTGCTCTGAACTGAAAAGCATTGGATGTTAGAAGACCTGTCGTTTGTATCAGTTTCAGAAACAGAGTTGAACTAGATATGGTCCGTGTGTGTAGGAAACACTGTTCATTTTTTCTGAGCACACTCACGTTTACCTCTGTATTAGAGACTCTATAAAGCAATTGCGTACTTCTTGCTCTAAAGCAGAGTGTGTTTCATAGATGAGAACTGTCATGTGTGTCTCCCTTCAGAAATGGAGTTAAATGCCAGGCTCTGTATCTTTCTACAAGAAAGACTTCATTTCAGGTAATCGCAGGCACTTTACAGCTCAAAGGAAGCTACATCGTTCACGAAGCTCGCACGTTTCTCGCTCTTAAGTGATAAACAATGGATGTAAGAGGACCTGTGGTTTGTATCGGTTTCAGAAGCAGAGTTGAACTAGATATGGTCCGTGTGTGTAGGAAACACAGTTCTTTTGTTCTGAGCACACTCAGGTTTCCCTCTGAATTAGAGACTCTAGAAAGAAAGAGCGTGCTTCTTGCTCTAAAGCAGAGTGTGTTTCATGGATGAGAACTGTGCTGTTTGTTTCCCTTCAGAAACGGAGTGTAATGCCAGGCTTTGTGTCTTTCTACGAGTAAGACTTCGTTTCAGGTAAACCCAGTCACTTTCCAGCTCAAAGGAACCTACAGCGTTCACGAAGCTCGCACGTTTCTTGCTCTTAAGTGAAAAACATTGGATGTTTGAGGGCCTGCGTTTGTTATCAGTTTCAGAAGCAGAGTTGAACTAGATATGGTCCGTGTGTAGGAAACACAGTTCATTTCTTCTGAGCACAATCACGTTTCCCTCTGAATTAGAGACTCTAGAAAGCAAGAGCGTGCTTCTTGCTCTAAAGCAGAGTGTGTTTCATGGATGAGAACTGTGCTGTTTGTTTCCCATCAGAAACGGAGTGTAATGCCAGGCTTTGTGTCTTTCTACGAGCAAGACTTCGTTTCAGGTAAACGCAGTCACTTTCCAGCTCAAAGGAACATACATCGTTCACGAAGCTCGCACGTTTCTTGCTCTTAAGTGAAAAACATTGGATGTTTGAGGGTCTGCGTTTTTTATCAGTTTCAGAAGCAGAGTTGAACTAGATATGGTCCGTGTGTGTTAGAAACACAGTTCTTTTGTTCTGAGCACACTCACGTTTCCCGCCTTATTAGAGACTCCAGAAAGCAAGAACGTGCTTCTTTCTCTAAAGCAGATGGTGTTTCACGGTTGAGAACTGTGCTGTGTGTTTCTCTTCAGAAACGGAGTGAAATGCCAGGCTCTGCGTCTTCATACAAGCAAGACTTTTTTTCAGGTAAACGCAGTCACTTTTCAGCTTAAAGGAAGCTACATCATTCAGGAAGCTCACACGTTTCTCTTTGTTAACTGCAAAGCATTGGATGTTTGAGGGTCTGCGTTTTTTATCAGTTTCAGAAGCAGAGTTGAACTAGATATGGTCCGTGTGTGTAGGAAACACAGTTCTTTTGTTCTGAGCACACTCAGGTTTCCCTCTGAATTAGAGACTCTAGAAAGCAAGAGCGTGCTTCTTGCTCTAAAGCAGAGTGTGTTTCATGGATGAGAACTGTGCAGTTTGTTTCCCTTCAGAAACGGAGTGTAATGCCAGGCTTTGTGTCTTTCTACGAGTAAGACTTCGTTTCAGGTAAACCCAGTCACTTTCCAGCTCAAAGGAACCTACAGCGTTCACGAAGCTCGCACGTTTCTTGCTCTTAAGTGAAAAACATTGGATGTTTGAGGGCCTGCGTTTTTTATCAGTATCAGAAGCAGAGTTGAACTCGATATGGTCGGTGTGTGTAGGAAACACTGTTGATTTTTTCTGAGCACACTCACGTTTACCTCTGTATTAGAGACTCTAGAAAGCAATTGCGTACTTTTTGCTCTAAAGCAGAGTGTGTTTCATAGATGAGAACTGTCATGTGTGTCTCCCTTCAGAAACGGAGTTAAATGCCAGGCTCTGTATCTTTCTACAAGCAAGACTTCATTTCAGGTAATCGCAGGCACTTTACAGCTCAAACGAAGCTACATCTTTCATGAAGCTGGCACGTTTCTCGCTCTTAAGTGATAAACAATGGATGTAAGAAGACTTGTGGTTTGTATCGGTTTCAGAAGCAGAGTTGAACTAGATATGGTCCGTGTGTAGGAAACACAGTTCATTTCTTCTGAGACAATCACGTTTCCCTCTGAATGAGAGACTCTAGAAAGCAAGAGCGTGCTTCTTGCTCTAAAGCAGAGTGTGTTTCATGGATGAGAACTGTGCTGTTTGTTTCCCATCAGAAACGGAGTGTAATGCTAGGCTTTGAGTCTTTCTACGAGCAAGACTTCGTTTCAGGTAAACGCAGTCACTTTCCAGCTCAAAGGAACCTACATCGTTCACGAAGCTCACACGTTTCTTGCTCTTAAGTGAAAAACATTGGATGTTTGAGGGCCTGCGTTTTTTATGAGTATCAGAAGCAGAGTTGAACTAGATATGGTCCGTGTGTGTAGGAAACACAGTTCTTTTGTTCTGAGCACACTCACGTTTCCCGCCTTATTAGAGACTCCAGAAAGCAAGAACGTGCTTCTTGCTCTAAAGCAGATTGTGTTTCACAGTTGAGAACTGTGCTGTGTGTTTCTCTTCAGAAACGGAGTGAAATGCCAGGCTCTGCGTCTTCATACAAGCAAGACTTTGTTTCAGGTAAACGCAGTCACTTTTCAGCTCAAAGGAAGCTACATGGTTCATGAAGCTCACACGTTTCTCTTTGTTAACTGCAAAGCATTGGATGTTAGAGGACCTGTGGTTTGTATCAGTTTCAGAAGCAGAGTTGAACTAGATATGGTCCGTGTGTGTAGGAAACACAGTTCTTTTGTTCTGAGCACACTCACGTTTCCCGCCTTATTAGAGACTCCAGAAAGCAAGAACGTGCTTCTTGCTCTAAAGCAGATTGTGTTTCATGGTTGAGAACTGTGCTGTGTGTTTCTGTTCAGAAACGGAGTGAAATGCCAGGCTCTGTGTCTTCCTATAAGCAAGACTTCTTTTCAGGTAAATGCAGTCACTTTTCAGTTCAAAGTAAGCTATATCGTTCACGAAGCTCACAAGTTTCTTGCTCTGAACTGAAAAGCATTGGATGTTAGAGGACCTGTGGTTTGTATCAGTTTCAGAAACAGAGTTGAACTAGATATGGTCTGTGTGTGTAGGAAACACTGTTGATTTTTTCTGAGCACACTCACGTTTACCTCTGTATTAGAGACTCTAGAAAGCAATTGCGTACTTCTTGCTCTAAAGCAGAGTGTGTTTCATAGATGAGAACTGTCATGTGTGTCTCCCTTCAGAAACGGAGTTAAATGCCAGGCTCTGTATCTTTCTACAAGCAAGACTTCATTTCAGGTAATCGCAGGCACTTTACAGCTCAAAGGAAGCTACATCGTTCACGAAGCTGGCACGTTTCTCGCTCTTAAGTGATAAACAATGGATGTAAGAAGACTTGTGGTTTGTATCAGTTTCAGAAGCAGAGTTGAACTAGATATGGTCCGTGTGTAGGAAACACAGTTCATTTCTTCTGAGCACAATCACGTTTCCCTCTGAATGAGAGACTCTAGAAAGCAAGAGCGTGCTTCTTGCTCTAAAGCAGAGTGTGTTTCATGGATGAGAACTGTGCTGTTTGTTTCCCATCAGAAACGGAGTGTAATGCCAGGCTTTTTGTCTTTCTACGAGCAAGACTTCGTTTCAGGTAAACGCAGTCACTTTCCAGCTCAAAGGAACCTACATCGTTCACGAAGCTCACACGTTTCTTGCTCTTAAGTGAAAAACATTGGATGTTTGAGGGCCTGCGTTTGTTATCAGTTTCAGAAGCAGAGTTGAACTAGATATGGTCCGTGTGTAGGAAACACAGTTCATTTCTTCTGAGCACAATCACGTTTCCCTCTGAATTAGAGACTCTAGAAAGCAAGAGCGTGCTTCTTGCTCTAAAGCAGAGTGTGTTTCATGGATGAGAACTGTGCTGTTTGTTTCCCAACAGAAACGGAGTGTAATGCCAGGCTTTGTGTCTTTCTACGAGCAAGACTTCGTTTCAGGTAAACGCAGTCACTTTCCAGCTCAAAGGAACCTACATCGTTCACGAAGCTCGCACGTTTCTTGCTCTTAAGTGAAAAACATTGGATGTTTGAGGGTCTGCGTTTTTTATCAGTTTCAGAAGCAGTGTTGAACTAGATATGGTCCGTGTGTGTAGGAAACCCAGTTCTTTTGTTCTGAGCACACTCACGTTTCCCGCCTTATTAGAGACTCCAGAAAGCAAGAACGTGCTTCTTGCTCTAAAGCAGATTGTGTTTCACAGTTGAGAACTGTGCTGTGTGTTTCTCTTCAGAAACGGAGTGAAATGCCAGGCTCTGCGTCTTCATACAAGCAAGACTTTGTTTCAGGTAAACGCAGTCATTTTTCAGCTCAAAGGAAGCTACATGGTTCACGAAGCTCACACGTTTCTCTTTGTTAACTGCAAAGCATTGAATGTTAGAGGACCTGTGGTTTGTATCAGTTTCAGAAGCAGAGTTGAACTAGATATGGTCCGTGTGTGTAGGAAACACAGTTCTTTTGTTCTGAGCACACTCACGTTTCCCGCCTTATTAGAGACTCCAGAAAGCAAGAACGTGCTTCTTGCTCTAAAGCAGATTGTGTTTCATGGTTGAGAACTGTGCTGTGTGTTTCTCTTCAGAAACGGAGTGAAATGCCAGGCTCTGTGTCTTCCTATAAGCAAGACTTCTTTTCAGGTAAATGCAGTCACTTTTCAGTTCAAAGTAAGCTATATCGTTCACGAAGCTCACAAGTTTCTTGCTCTGAACTGAAAAGCATTGGATGTTAGAGGACCTGTGGTTTGTATCAGTTTCAGAAACAGAGTTGAACTAGATATGGTCCGTGTGTGTAGGAAACACTGTTGATTTTTTCTGAGCACACTCACGTTTACCTCTGTATTAGAGACTCTAGAAAGCAATTGCGTACTTCTTGCTCTAAAGCAGAGTGTGTTTCATAGATGAGAACTGTCATGTGTGTCTCCCTTCAGAAACGGAGTTAAATGCCAGGCTCTGTATCTTTCTACAAGCAAGACTTCATTTCAGGTATCGCAGGCACTTTACAGCTCAAAGGAAGCTACATCGTTCACGAAGCTGGCACGTTTCTCGCTCTTAAGTGATAAACAATGGATGTAAGAGGACCTGTGGTTTGTATCGGTTTCAGAAGCAGAGTTGAACTAGATATGGTCCGTGTGTGTAGGAAACACAGTTCTTTTGTTCTGAGCACACTCAGGTTTCCCTCTTAATTAGAGACTCTAGAAAGCAAGAGCGTGCTTCTTGCTCTAAAGCAGAGTGTGTTTCATGGATGAGAACTGTGCTGTTTGTTTCCCTTCAGAAACGGAGTGTAATGCCAGGCTTTGTGTCTTTCTACGAGTAAGACTTCGTTTCAGGTAAACCCAGTCACTTTCCAGCTCAAAGGAACCTACAGCGTTCACGAAGCTCGCACGTTTCTTGCTCTTAAGTGAAAAACATTGGATGTTTGAGGGTCTGCGTTTTTTATCAGTTTCAGAAGCAGAGTTGAACTAGATATGGTCCGTGTGTGTAGGAAACCCAGTTCTTTTGTTCTGAGCACACTCACGTTTCCCGCCTTATTAGAGACTCCAGAAAGCAAGAACGTGCTTCTTGCTCTAAAGCAGATTGTGTTTCACAGTTGAGAACTGTGCTGTGTGTTTCTCTTCAGAAACGGAGTGAAATGCCAGGCTCTGCGTCTTCATACAAGCAAGACTTTGTTTCAGGTAAACGCAGTCACTTTTCAGCTCAAAGGAAGCTACATGGTTCACGAAGCTCACACGTTTCTCTTTGTTAACTGAAAAGCATTGGATGTTAGAGGACCTGTGGTTTGTATCAGTTTCAGAAGCAGAGTTGAACTAGATATGGTCCGTGTGTGTAGGAAACACAGTTCTTTTGTTCTGAACACACTCACGTTTCCCGCCTTATTAGAGACTCCAGAAAGCAAGAACGTGCTTCTTGCTCTAAAGCAGATTGTGTTTCATGGTTGAGAACTGTGCTGTGTGTTTCTCTTCAGAAACGGAGTGAAATGCCAGGCTCTGTGTCTTCCTATAAGCAAGACTTCTTTTCAGGTAAATGCAGTCACTTTTCAGTTCAAAGTAAGCTATATCGTTCAAGAAGCTCACAAGTTTCTTGCTCTGAACTGAAAAGCATTGGATGTTAGAGGACCTGTGGTTTGTATCAGTTTCAGAAACAGAGTTGAACTAGATATGGTCCGTGTGTGTAGGAAACACTGTTCATTTTTTCTGAGCACACTCACGTTTACCTCTGTATTAGAGACTCTAGAAAGCAATTGCGTACTTCTTGCTCTAAAGCAGAGTGTGTTTCATAGATGAGAACTGTCATGTGTGTCTCCCTTCAGAAACGGAGTTAAATGCCAGGCTCTGTATCTTTCTACAAGCAAGACTTCATTTCAGGTAATCGCAGGCACTTTACAGCTCAAAGGAAGCTACATCGTTCACGAAGCTGGCACGTTTCTCGCTCTTAAGTGATAAACAATGGATGTAAGAGGACCTGTGGTTTGTATCGGTTTCAGAAGCAGAGTTGAACTAGATATGGTCCGTGTGTGTAGGAAACACAGTTCTTTTGTTCTGAGCACACTCAGGTTTCCCTCTGAATTAGAGACTCTAGAAAGCAAGAGCGTGCTTCTTGCTCTAAAGCAGAGTGTGTTTCATGGATGAGAACTGTGCTGTTTGTTTCCAGTCAGAAACGGAGTGTAATGCCAGGCTTTGTGTCTTTCTACGAGTAAGACTTCGTTTCAGGTAAACGCAGTCACTTTCCAGCTCAAAGGAACCTACATCGTTCACGAAGCTCGCACGTTTCTTGCTCTTAAGTGAAAAACATTGGATGTTTGAGGGCCTGCGTTTTTTATCAGTAATAGAAGCAGAGTTGAACTAGATATGGTCCGTGTGTGTAGGAAACACAGTTCTTTTGTTCTGAGCACACTCACGTTTCCCGCCTTATTAGAGACTCCAGAAAGCAAGAACGTGCTTCTTGCTCTAAAGCAGATTGTGTTTCACAGTTGAGAACTGTGCTGTGTGTTTCTCTTCAGAAACGGAGTGAAATGCCAGGCTCTGCGTCTTCATACAAGCAAGACTTTGTTTCAGGTAAACGCAGTCACTTTTCAGCTCAAAGGAAGCTACATGGTTCACGAAGCTCACACGTTTCTCTTTGTTAACTGAAAAGCATTGGATGTTAGAGGACCTGTGGTTTGTATCAGTTTCAGAAGCAGAGTTGAACTAGATATGGTCCGTGTGTGTAGGAAACACAGTTCATTTCTTCTGAGCACAATCACGTTTCCCTCTGAATTAGAGACTCTAGAAAGCAAGAGCGTGCTTCTTGCTCTAAAGCAGATTGTGTTTCACAGTTGAGAACTGTGCTGTGTCTTTCTCTTCAGAAACGGAGTGAAATGCCAGGCTCTGCGTCTTCATACAAGCAAGACTTTGTTTCAGGTAAACGCAGTCACTTTTCAGCTCAAAGGAAGCTACATCGTTCACGAAGCTCACACGTTTCTCTTTGTTAACTGCAAAGCATTGGATGTTAGAGGCCCTGTGTTTTGTATCAGTTTCAGAAGCAGAGTTGAACTAGATATGGTCCGTGTGTGTAGGAAACACAGTTCTTTTGTTCTGAGCACACTCACGTTTCCCGCCTTATTAGGGACTCCAGAAAGCAAGAGCGTGCTTCTTGCTCTAAAGCAGAATGTGTTTCATGGTTGAGAACTGTGCTGTGTGTTTCTCTTCAGAAACGGAGTGAAATGCCAGGCTCTGTGTCTTCCTACAAGCAAGACTTCTTTTCAGGTAAACGCAGTCACTTTTCAGTTCAAAGTAAGCTATATCGTTCACGAAGCTCACAAGTTTCTTGCTCTGAACTGAAAAGCATTGGATGTTAGAGGACCTGTGGTTTGTATCAGTTTCAGAAACAGAGTTGAACTAGATATGGTCCGTGTGTGTAGGAAACACTGTTCATTTTTTCTGAGCACACTCACGTTTACCTCTGTATTAGAGACTCTAGAAAGCAATTGCGTACTTCTTGCTCTAAAGCAGAGTGTGTTTCATAGATGAGAACTGTCATGTGTGTCTCCCTTCAGAAACGGAGTTAAATGCCAGGCTCTGTATCTTTCTACAAGCCAGACTTCGTTTCAGGTAATCGCAGTCACTTTACAGCTCAAAGGAAGCTACATCATTCACGAAGCTGGCACGTTTCTCGCTCTTAAGTGAAAAACAATGGATGTAAGAGGACTTGTGGTTTGTATCGGTTTCAGAAGCAGAGTTGAACTAGATATGGTCCGTGTGTAGGAAACACAGTTCATTTCTTCTGAGCACAATCACGTTTCCCTCTGAATGAGAGACTCTAGAAAGCAAGAGCGTGCTTCTTGCTCTAAAGCAGAGTGTGTTTCATGGATGAGAACTGTGCTGTTTGTTTCCCATCAGAAACGGAGTGTAATGCCAGGCTTTGTGTCTTTCTACGAGCAAGACTTCGTTTCAGGTAAACGCAGTCACTTTCAAGCTCAAAGGAACCTACATCGTTCACGAAGCTCACACGTTTCTTGCTCTTAAGTGAAAAACATTGGATGTTTGAGGGCCTGCGTTTGTTATCAGTTTCAGAAGCAGAGTTGAACTAGATATGGTCCGTGTGTGTAGGAAACACAGTTCATTTCTTCTGAGCACAATCACGTTTCCCTCTGAATTAGAGACTCTAGAAAGCAAGAGCGTGCTTCTTGCTCTAAAGCAGATTGTGTTTCACAGTTGAGAACTGTGCTGTGTGTTTCTCTTCAGAAACGGAGTGAAATGCCAGGCTCTGCGTCTTCATACAAGCAAGACTTTGTTTCAGGTAAACGCAGTCACTTTTCAGCTCAAAGGAAGCTACATGGTTCACGAAGCTCACACGTTTCTCTTTGTTAACTGCAAAGCATTGGATATTAGAGGACCTGTGGTTTGTATCAGTTTCAGAAGCAGAGTTGAACTAGATATGGTCCGTGTGTGTAGGAAACACAGTTCTTTTGTTCTGAGCACACTCACGTTTCCCGCCTTATTAGAGACTCCAGAAAGCAAGAGTGTGCTTCTTGCTCTAAAGCAGATTGTGTTTCATGGTTGAGAACTGTGTTGTGTGTTTCTCTTCAGAAACGGAGTGAAATGCCAGGCTCTATGTCTTCCTACAAGCAAGACTTCTTTTCATGTAAACGCAGTCACTTTTCAGTTCAAAGTAAGCTATATCGTTCACGAAGCTCACAAGATTCTTGCTCTGAACTGAAAAGCATTGGATGTTAGAGGACCTGTGGTTTGTATCAGTTTCAGAAACAGAGTTGAACTAGATATGGTCCGTGTGTGTAGGAAACACTGTTGATTTTTTCTGAGCACACTCACGTTTACCTCTGTATTAGAGACTCTAGAAAGCAATTGCGTACTTCTTGCTCTAAAGCAGAGTGTGTTTCATTGATGAGAACTGTCATGTGTGTCTCCCTTCAGAAACGGAGTTAAATGCCAGGCTCTGTATCTTTCTACAAGCAAGACTTCATTTCAGGTAATCGCAGGCACTTTCCAGCTCAAAGGAAGCTACATCGTTCACGAAGCTGGCACTTTTCTCGCTCTTAAGTGATAAACAATGGATGTAAGAGGACTTGTGGTTTGTATCAGTTTCCGAAGCAGAGTTGAACTAGATATGGTCCGTGTGTAGGAAACACAGTTCATTTCTTCTGAGCACAATCACGTTTCCCTCTGAATTAGAGACTCTAGAAAGCAAGAGCGTGCTTCTTGCTCTAAAGCAGAGTGTGTTTCATGGATGAGAACTGTGCTGTTTCTTTCCCATCAGAAACGGAGTGTAATGCCAGGCTTTGTGTCTTTCTACGAGCAAGACTTTGTTTCAGGTAAACGCAGTCACTTTCCAGCTCAAAGGAACCTACATCGTTCACGAAGCTCACACGTTTCTTGCTCTTAAGTGAAAAACATTGGATGTTAGAGGGCCTGTGGTTTGTATCAGTTTCAGAAGCAGAGTTGAACTAGATATGGTCCGTGTGTGTAGGAAACACAGTTCTTTTGTTCTGAGCACACTCATGTTTCCCGCCTTATTAGAGACTCCAGAAAACAAGAACGTGCTTCTTTCTCTAAAGCAGATGGTGTTTCACGGTTGAGAACTGTGCTGTGTGTTTCTCTTCAGAAATGGAGTGATATGCCAGGCTCTGCGTCTTCATACAAGCAAGACTTTGTTTCAGGTAAACGCAGTCACTTTTCAGCTCAAAGGAAGCTACATGGTTCACGAAGCTCACACGTTTCTCTTTGTTAACTGCAAAGCATTGGATGTTAGAGGACCTGTGTTTTGTATCAGTTTCAGAAGCAGAGTTGAACTAGATATGGTCCGTGTGTGTAGGAAACACAGTTCATTTGTTCTGAGCACACTCACGTTTCCCGCCTTATTAGGGACTCCAGAAAGCAAGAGCGTGCTGCTTGCTCTAAAGCAGAATGTGTTTCATGGTTGAGAACTGTGCTGTGTGTTTCTCTTCAGAAACGGAGTGAAATGCCAGGCTCTATGTCTTCCTACAAGCAAGACTTCTTTTCATGTAAACGCAGTCACTTTTCAGTTCAAAGTAAGCTCTATCGTTCACGAAGCTCACAAGTTTCTTGCTCTGAACTGAAAAGCATTGGATGTTAGAGGACCTGTGGTTTGTATCAGTTTCAGAAACAGAGTTGAACTAGATATGGTCCGTGTGTGTAGGAAACACTGTTCATTTTTTCTGAGCACACTCACGTTTACCTCTGTATTAGAGACTCTAGAAAGCAATTGCGTAATTCTTGCTCTAAAGCAGAGTGTGTTTCATAGATGAGAACTGTCATGTGTGTCTCCCTTCAGAAACGGAGTTAAATGCCAGGCTCTGTATCTTTCTACAAGCCAGACTTCGTTTCAGGTAATCACAGTCACTTTACAGCTCAAAGGAAGCTACATCATTCACGAACCTGGCACGTTTCTCGCTCTTAAGTGAAAAACAATGGATGTAAGAGGACCTGTGGTTTGTATCGGTTTCAGAAGCAGAGTTGAACTAGATATGGTCCGTGTGTGTAGGAAACACAGTTCTTTTGTTCTGAGCACACTCAGGTTTCCCTCTGAATTAGAGACTCTAGAAAGCAAGAGCGTGCTTCTTGCTCTAAAGCAGAGTGTGTTTCATGCATGAGAACTGTGCTGTTTGTTTCCCTTCAGAAACGGAGTGTAATGCCAGGCTTTGTGTCTTTCTATGAGTAAGACTTCGTTTCAGGTAAACGCAGTCACTTTCCAGCTCAAAGGAACCTACATCGTTCACGAAGCTCACACGTTTCTTGCTCTTAAGTGAAAAACATTGGATGTTTGAGGGCCTGCGTTTTTTATCAGTATCAGAAGCAGAGTTGAACTAGATATGGTCCGTGTGTGTAGGAAACACAGTTCTTTTGTTCTGAGCACACTCACGTTTCCCGCCTTATTAGAGACTCCAGAAAGCAAGAACGTGCTTCTTGCTCTAAAGCAGATTGTGTTTCACAGTTGAGAACTGTGCTGTGTGTTTCTCTTCAGAAACGGAGTGAAATGCCAGGATCTGCGTCTTCATACAAGCAAGACTTTGTTTCAGGTAAACGCAGTCACTTTTCAGCTCAAAGGAAGCTACATCGTTCACGAAGCTCACACGTTTCTCTTTGTTAACTGAAAAGCATTGGATGTTAGAGGACCTGTGGTTTGTATCAGTTTCAGAAACAGAGTTGAACTAGATATGGTCCGTGTGTGTAGGAAACACTGTTGATTTTTTCTGAGCACACTCACGTTTACCTCTGTATTAGAGACTCTAGAAAGCAATTGCGTACTTCTTGCTCTAAAGCAGAGTGTGTTTCATAGATGAGAACTGTCATGTGTGTCTCCCTTCAGAAACGGAGATAAATGCCAGGCTCTGTATCTTTTTACAAGCCAGACTTCATTTCAGGTAATCGCAGGCACTTTACAGCTCAAAGGAAGCTACATCGTTCACGAAGCTGGCACGTTTCTCGCTCTTAAGTGATAAACAATGGATGTAAGAGGACTTGTGGTTTGTATCGGTTTCAGAAGCAGAGTTGAACTAGATATGGTCCGTGTGTAGGAAACACAGTTCATTTCTTCTGAGCACAATCACGTTTCCCTCTGAATTAGAGACTCTAGAAAGCAAGAACGTGCTTCTTGCTCTAAAGCAGAGTGTGTTTCATGGATGAGAACTGTGCTGTTTGTTTCCAGTCAGAAACGGAGTGTAATGCCAGGCTTTGTGTCTTTCTACGAGTAAGACTTCGTTTCAGGTAAACCCAGTCACTTTCCAGCTCAAAGGAACCTACAGCGTTCACGAAGCTCGCACGTTTCTTGCTCTTAAGTGAAAAACATTGGATGTTTGAGGACCTGCGTTTTTATCAGTATCAGAAGCAGAGTTGAACTCGATATGGTCCGTGTGTGTAGGAAACACTGTTGATTTTTTCTGAGCACACTCACGTTTACCTCTGTATTAGAGACTCTAGAAAGCAATTGCGTACTTCTTGCTCTAAAGCAGAGTGTGTTTCATAGATGAGAACTGTCATGTGTGTCTCCCTTCAGAAACGGAGTTAAATGCCAGGCTCTGTATCTTTCTACAAGCAAGACTTCATTTCAGGTAATCGCAGGCACTTTACAGCTCAAAGGAAGCTACATCTTTCACGAAGCTGGCAAGTTTCTCGCTCTTAAGTGATAAACAATGGATGTAAGAAGACTTGTGGTTTGTATCGGTTTCAGAAGCAGAGTTGAACTAGATATGGTCCGTGTGTAGGAAACACAGTTCATTTCTTCTGATCACAATCACGTTTCCCTCTGAATGAGAGACTCTAGAAATCAAGAGCCTGCTTCTTGCTCTAAAGCAGAGTGTGTTTCACAGTTGAGAACTGTCCTGTGTGTTTCTCTTCAGAAACGGAGTGAAATGCCAGGCTCTGCGTCTTCATACAAGCAAGACTTTGTTTCAGGTAAACGCAGTCACTTTTCAGCTCAAAGGAAGCTACATCGTTCACGAAGCTCACACGTTTCTCTTTGTTAACTGAAAAGCATTGGATGTTAGAGGAGCTGTGGTTTGTATCAGTTTCAGAAGCAGAGTTGAACTAGATATGGTCCGTGTGTGTAGGAAACACAGTTCTTTTGTTCTGAGCACACTCACGTTTCCCGCCTTATTAGAGACTCCAGAAAGCAAGAACGTGCTTCTTGCTCTAAAGCAGATTGTGTTTCATGGTTGAGAACTGTGCTGTGTGTTTCTCTTCAGAAACGGAGTGAAATGCCAGGCTCTGTGTCTTCCTATAAGCAAGACTACTTTTCAGGTAAATGCAGTCACTTTTCAGTTCAAAGTAAGCTATATCGTTCACGAAGCTCACAAGTTTCTTGCTCTGAACTGAAAAGCATTGGATGTTAGAGGACCTGTGGTTTGTATCAGTTTCAGAAACAGAGTTGAACTAGATATGGTCCGTGTGTGTAGGAAACACTGTTGATTTTTTCTGAGCACACTCACGTTTACCTCTGTATTAGAGACTCTAGAAAGCAATTGCGTACTTCTTGCTCTAAAGCAGAGTGTGTTTCATAGATGAGAACTGTCATGTGTGTCTCCCTTCAGAAACGGAGTTAAATGCCAGGCTCTGTATCTTTCTACAAGCAAGACTTCATTTCAGGTAATCGCAGGCACTTTACAGCTCAAAGGAAGCTACATCATTCACGAAGCTGGCACGTTTCTCGCTCTTAAGTGAAAAACAATGGATGTTTGAGGTCCTGTGGTTTGTATCGGTTTCAGAAGCAGAGTTGAACTAGATATGGTCCGTGTGTGTAGGGAACACAGTTCATTTGTTCTGAGCACACTCACGTTTCCCTCTGAATTAGAGACTCTAGAAAGCAAGAGCGTGCTTCTTGCTCTAAAGCAGAGTGTGTTTCATGCATGAGAACTGTGCTGTTTGTTTCCCTTCAGAAACGGAGTGTAATGCCAGGCTTTGTGTCTTTCTATGAGTAAGACTTCGTTTCAGGTAAACGCAGTCACTTTCCAGCTCAAAGGAACCTACATCGTTCACGAAGCTCACACGTTTCTCTTTGTTAACTGCAAAGCATTGGATGTTAGAGGACCTGTGTTTTGTATCAGTTTCAGAAGCAGAGTTGAACTAGATATGGTCCGTGTGTGTAGGAAACACAGTTCTTTTGTTCTGAGCACACTCACGTTTCCCGCCTTATTAGGGACTCCAGAAAGCAAGAGCGTGCTTCTTGCTCTAAAGCAGAATGTGTTTCATGGTTGAGAACTGTGCTGTGTGTTTCTCTTCAGAAACGGAGTGAAATGCCAGGCTCTGTGTCTTCCTACAAGCAAGACTTCTTTTCAGGTAAACGCAGTCACTTTTCAGTTCAAAGTAAGCTATATCGTTCACGAAGCTCACAAGTTTCTTGCTCTGAACTGAAAAGCATTGGATGTTAGAGGACCTGTGGTTTGTATCAGTTTCAGAAACAGAGTTGAACTAGATATGGTCCGTGTGTGTAGGAAACACTGTTGATTTTTTCTGAGCACACTCACGTTTACCTCTGTATTAGAGACTCTAGAAAGCAATTGCGTACTTCTTGCTCTAAAGCAGAGTGTGTTTCATAGATGAGAACTGTCATGTGTGTCTCCCTTCAGAAACGGAGTTAAATGCCAGGGTCTGTATCTTTCTACAAGCCAGACTTCGTTTCAGGTAATCGCAGTCACTTTACAGCTCAAAGGAAGCTACATCATTCACGAAGCTGGCACGTTTCTCGCTCTTAAGTGAAAAACAATGGATGTAAGAGGACCTGTGGTTTGTATCGGTTTCAGAAGCAGAGTTGAACTAGATATGGTCCGTTTGTATAGGAAACACAGTTCTTTTGTTCTGAGCACACTCAGGTTTCCCTCTGAATTAGAGACTCTAGAAAGCAAGAGCGTGCTTCTTGCTCTAAAGCAGAGTGTGTTTCATGGATGAGAACTGTGCTGTTTTTTTTCCCTTCAGAAACGGAGTGTAATGCCAGGCTTTGTGTCTTTCTACGAGCAAGACTTCGTTTCAGGTAAACGCAGTCACTTTCCAGCTCAAAGGAACCTACATCGTTCACGAAGCTCGCACGTTTCTTGCTCTTAAGTGAAAAACATTGGATGTTTGAGGGCCTGCGTTTTTTATCAGTATCAGAAGCAGAGTTGAACTAGATATGGTCCGTGTGTGTAGGAAACACAGTTCTTTTGTTCTGAGCACACTCACGTTTCCCGCCTTATTAGAGACTCCAGAAAGCAAGAACGTGCTTCTTGCTCTAAAGCAGATTGTGTTTCACAGTTGAGAACTGTGCTGTGTGTTTCTCTTCAGAAACGGAGTGAAATGCCAGGCTCTGCGTCTTCATACAAGCAAGACTTTGTTTCAGGTAAACGCAGTCACTTTTCAGCTCAAAGGAAGCTACATGGTTCACGAAGCTCACACGTTTCTCTTTGTTAACTGAAAAGCATTGGATGTTAGAGGACCTGTGGTTTGTATCAGTTTCAGAAGCAGAGTTGAACTAGATATGGTCCGTGTGTGTAGGAAACACAGTTCATTTCTTCTGAGCACAATCACATTTCCCTCTGAATTAGAGACTCTAGAAAGCAAGAGCCTGCTTCTTGCTCTAAAGCAGATTGTGTTTCACAGTTGAGAACTGTGCTGTGTGTTTCTCTTCAGAAATGGAGTGATATGCCAGGCTCTGCGTCTTCATACAAGCAAGACTTTGTTTCAGGTAAACGCAGTCACTTTTCAGCTCAAAGGAAGCTACATGGTTCACGAAGCTCACACGTTTCTCTTTGTTAACTGCAAAGCATTGGATGTTAGAGGACCTGTGTTTTGTATCAGTTTCAGAAGCAGAGTTGAACTAGATATGGTCCGTGTGTGTAGGAAACACAGTTCATTTGTTCTGAGCACACTCACGTTTCCCGCCTTATTAGGGACTCCAGAAAGCAAGAGCGTGCTGCTTGCTCTAAAGCAGAATGTGTTTCATGGTTGAGAACTGTGCTGTGTGTTTCTCTTCAGAAACGGAGTGAAATGCCAGGCTCTATGTCTTCCTACAAGCAAGACTTCTTTTCATGTAAACGCAGTCACTTTTCAGTTCAAAGTAAGCTCTATCGTTCACGAAGCTCACAAGTTTCTTGCTCTGAACTGAAAAGCATTGGATGTTAGAGGACCTGTGGTTTGTATCAGTTTCAGAAACAGAGTTGAACTAGATATGGTCCGTGTGTGTAGGAAACACTGTTCATTTTTTCTGAGCACACTCACGTTTACCTCTGTATTAGAGACTCTAGAAAGCAATTGCGTAATTCTTGCTCTAAAGCAGAGTGTGTTTCATAGATGAGAACTGTCATGTGTGTCTCCCTTCAGAAACGGAGTTAAATGCCAGGCTCTGTATCTTTCTACAAGCCAGACTTCGTTTCAGGTAATCACAGTCACTTTACAGCTCAAAGGAAGCTACATCATTCACGAACCTGGCACGTTTCTCGCTCTTAAGTGAAAAACAATGGATGTAAGAGGACCTGTGGTTTGTATCGGTTTCAGAAGCAGAGTTGAACTAGATATGGTCCGTGTGTGTAGGAAACACAGTTCTTTTGTTCTGAGCACACTCAGGTTTCCCTCTGAATTAGAGACTCTAGAAAGCAAGAGCGTGCTTCTTGCTCTAAAGCAGAGTGTGTTTCATGCATGAGAACTGTGCTGTTTGTTTCCCTTCAGAAACGGAGTGTAATGCCAGGCTTTGTGTCTTTCTATGAGTAAGACTTCGTTTCAGGTAAACGCAGTCACTTTCCAGCTCAAAGGAACCTACATCGTTCACGAAGCTCACACGTTTCTTGCTCTTAAGTGAAAAACATTGGATGTTTGAGGGCCTGCGTTTTTTATCAGTATCAGAAGCAGAGTTGAACTAGATATGGTCCGTGTGTGTAGGAAACACAGTTCTTTTGTTCTGAGCACACTCACGTTTCCCGCCTTATTAGAGACTCCAGAAAGCAAGAACGTGCTTCTTGCTCTAAAGCAGATTGTGTTTCACAGTTGAGAACTGTGCTGTGTGTTTCTCTTCAGAAACGGAGTGAAATGCCAGGATCTGCGTCTTCATACAAGCAAGACTTTGTTTCAGGTAAACGCAGTCACTTTTCAGCTCAAAGGAAGCTACATCGTTCACGAAGCTCACACGTTTCTCTTTGTTAACTGAAAAGCATTGGATGTTAGAGGACCTGTGGTTTGTATCAGTTTCAGAAACAGAGTTGAACTAGATATGGTCCGTGTGTGTAGGAAACACTGTTGATTTTTTCTGAGCACACTCACGTTTACCTCTGTATTAGAGACTCTAGAAAGCAATTGCGTACTTCTTGCTCTAAAGCAGAGTGTGTTTCATAGATGAGAACTGTCATGTGTGTCTCCCTTCAGAAACGGAGATAAATGCCAGGCTCTGTATCTTTTTACAAGCCAGACTTCATTTCAGGTAATCGCAGGCACTTTACAGCTCAAAGGAAGCTACATCGTTCACGAAGCTGGCACGTTTCTCGCTCTTAAGTGATAAACAATGGATGTAAGAGGACTTGTGGTTTGTATCGGTTTCAGAAGCAGAGTTGAACTAGATATGGTCCGTGTGTAGGAAACACAGTTCATTTCTTCTGAGCACAATCACGTTTCCCTCTGAATTAGAGACTCTAGAAAGCAAGAACGTGCTTCTTGCTCTAAAGCAGAGTGTGTTTCATGGATGAGAACTGTGCTGTTTGTTTCCAGTCAGAAACGGAGTGTAATGCCAGGCTTTGTGTCTTTCTACGAGTAAGACTTCGTTTCAGGTAAACCCAGTCACTTTCCAGCTCAAAGGAACCTACAGCGTTCACGAAGCTCGCACGTTTCTTGCTCTTAAGTGAAAAACATTGGATGTTTGAGGACCTGCGTTTTTATCAGTATCAGAAGCAGAGTTGAACTCGATATGGTCCGTGTGTGTAGGAAACACTGTTGATTTTTTCTGAGCACACTCACGTTTACCTCTGTATTAGAGACTCTAGAAAGCAATTGCGTACTTCTTGCTCTAAAGCAGAGTGTGTTTCATAGATGAGAACTGTCATGTGTGTCTCCCTTCAGAAACGGAGTTAAATGCCAGGCTCTGTATCTTTCTACAAGCAAGACTTCATTTCAGGTAATCGCAGGCACTTTACAGCTCAAAGGAAGCTACATCTTTCACGAAGCTGGCAAGTTTCTCGCTCTTAAGTGATAAACAATGGATGTAAGAAGACTTGTGGTTTGTATCGGTTTCAGAAGCAGAGTTGAACTAGATATGGTCCGTGTGTAGGAAACACAGTTCATTTCTTCTGATCACAATCACGTTTCCCTCTGAATGAGAGACTCTAGAAATCAAGAGCCTGCTTCTTGCTCTAAAGCAGAGTGTGTTTCACAGTTGAGAACTGTCCTGTGTGTTTCTCTTCAGAAACGGAGTGAAATGCCAGGCTCTGCGTCTTCATACAAGCAAGACTTTGTTTCAGGTAAACGCAGTCACTTTTCAGCTCAAAGGAAGCTACATCGTTCACGAAGCTCACACGTTTCTCTTTGTTAACTGAAAAGCATTGGATGTTAGAGGAGCTGTGGTTTGTATCAGTTTCAGAAGCAGAGTTGAACTAGATATGGTCCGTGTGTGTAGGAAACACAGTTCTTTTGTTCTGAGCACACTCACGTTTCCCGCCTTATTAGAGACTCCAGAAAGCAAGAACGTGCTTCTTGCTCTAAAGCAGATTGTGTTTCATGGTTGAGAACTGTGCTGTGTGTTTCTCTTCAGAAACGGAGTGAAATGCCAGGCTCTGTGTCTTCCTATAAGCAAGACTACTTTTCAGGTAAATGCAGTCACTTTTCAGTTCAAAGTAAGCTATATCGTTCACGAAGCTCACAAGTTTCTTGCTCTGAACTGAAAAGCATTGGATGTTAGAGGACCTGTGGTTTGTATCAGTTTCAGAAACAGAGTTGAACTAGATATGGTCCGTGTGTGTAGGAAACACTGTTGATTTTTTCTGAGCACACTCACGTTTACCTCTGTATTAGAGACTCTAGAAAGCAATTGCGTACTTCTTGCTCTAAAGCAGAGTGTGTTTCATAGATGAGAACTGTCATGTGTGTCTCCCTTCAGAAACGGAGTTAAATGCCAGGCTCTGTATCTTTCTACAAGCAAGACTTCATTTCAGGTAATCGCAGGCACTTTACAGCTCAAAGGAAGCTACATCATTCACGAAGCTGGCACGTTTCTCGCTCTTAAGTGAAAAACAATGGATGTTTGAGGTCCTGTGGTTTGTATCGGTTTCAGAAGCAGAGTTGAACTAGATATGGTCCGTGTGTGTAGGGAACACAGTTCATTTGTTCTGAGCACACTCACGTTTCCCTCTGAATTAGAGACTCTAGAAAGCAAGAGCGTGCTTCTTGCTCTAAAGCAGAGTGTGTTTCATGCATGAGAACTGTGCTGTTTGTTTCCCTTCAGAAACGGAGTGTAATGCCAGGCTTTGTGTCTTTCTATGAGTAAGACTTCGTTTCAGGTAAACGCAGTCACTTTCCAGCTCAAAGGAACCTACATCGTTCACGAAGCTCACACGTTTCTCTTTGTTAACTGCAAAGCATTGGATGTTAGAGGACCTGTGTTTTGTATCAGTTTCAGAAGCAGAGTTGAACTAGATATGGTCCGTGTGTGTAGGAAACACAGTTCTTTTGTTCTGAGCACACTCACGTTTCCCGCCTTATTAGGGACTCCAGAAAGCAAGAGCGTGCTTCTTGCTCTAAAGCAGAATGTGTTTCATGGTTGAGAACTGTGCTGTGTGTTTCTCTTCAGAAACGGAGTGAAATGCCAGGCTCTGTGTCTTCCTACAAGCAAGACTTCTTTTCAGGTAAACGCAGTCACTTTTCAGTTCAAAGTAAGCTATATCGTTCACGAAGCTCACAAGTTTCTTGCTCTGAACTGAAAAGCATTGGATGTTAGAGGACCTGTGGTTTGTATCAGTTTCAGAAACAGAGTTGAACTAGATATGGTCCGTGTGTGTAGGAAACACTGTTGATTTTTTCTGAGCACACTCACGTTTACCTCTGTATTAGAGACTCTAGAAAGCAATTGCGTACTTCTTGCTCTAAAGCAGAGTGTGTTTCATAGATGAGAACTGTCATGTGTGTCTCCCTTCAGAAACGGAGTTAAATGCCAGGGTCTGTATCTTTCTACAAGCCAGACTTCGTTTCAGGTAATCGCAGTCACTTTACAGCTCAAAGGAAGCTACATCATTCACGAAGCTGGCACGTTTCTCGCTCTTAAGTGAAAAACAATGGATGTAAGAGGACCTGTGGTTTGTATCGGTTTCAGAAGCAGAGTTGAACTAGATATGGTCCGTTTGTATAGGAAACACAGTTCTTTTGTTCTGAGCACACTCAGGTTTCCCTCTGAATTAGAGACTCTAGAAAGCAAGAGCGTGCTTCTTGCTCTAAAGCAGAGTGTGTTTCATGGATGAGAACTGTGCTGTTTTTTTTCCCTTCAGAAACGGAGTGTAATGCCAGGCTTTGTGTCTTTCTACGAGCAAGACTTCGTTTCAGGTAAACGCAGTCACTTTCCAGCTCAAAGGAACCTACATCGTTCACGAAGCTCGCACGTTTCTTGCTCTTAAGTGAAAAACATTGGATGTTTGAGGGCCTGCGTTTTTTATCAGTATCAGAAGCAGAGTTGAACTAGATATGGTCCGTGTGTGTAGGAAACACAGTTCTTTTGTTCTGAGCACACTCACGTTTCCCGCCTTATTAGAGACTCCAGAAAGCAAGAACGTGCTTCTTGCTCTAAAGCAGATTGTGTTTCACAGTTGAGAACTGTGCTGTGTGTTTCTCTTCAGAAACGGAGTGAAATGCCAGGCTCTGCGTCTTCATACAAGCAAGACTTTGTTTCAGGTAAACGCAGTCACTTTTCAGCTCAAAGGAAGCTACATGGTTCACGAAGCTCACACGTTTCTCTTTGTTAACTGAAAAGCATTGGATGTTAGAGGACCTGTGGTTTGTATCAGTTTCAGAAGCAGAGTTGAACTAGATATGGTCCGTGTGTGTAGGAAACACAGTTCATTTCTTCTGAGCACAATCACATTTCCCTCTGAATTAGAGACTCTAGAAAGCAAGAGCCTGCTTCTTGCTCTAAAGCAGATTGTGTTTCACAGTTGAGAACTGTGCTGTGTGTTTCTCTTCAGAAACGGAGTGAAATGCCAGGCTCTGCGTCTTCATACAAGCAAGACTTTGTTTCAGGTAAACGCAGTCACTTTTCAGCTCAAAGGAAGCTACATCGTTCACGAAGCTCACACGTTTCTCTTTGTTAACTGCAAAGCATTGGATGTTAGAGGACCTGTGTTTTGTATCAGTTTCAGAAGCAGAGTTGAACTAGATATGGTCCGTGTGTGTAGGAAACACAGTTCTTTTGTTCTGAGCACACTCACGTTTCCCGCCTTATTAGGGACTCCAGAAAGCAAGAGCGTGCTTCTTGCTCTAAAGCAGAATGTGTTTCATGGTTGAGAACTGTGCTGTGTGTTTCTCTTCAGAAACGGAGTGAAATGCCAGGCTCTGTGTCTTCCTACAAGCAAGACTTCTTTTCAGGTAAACGCAGTCACTTTTCAGTTCAAAGTAAGCTATATCGTTCACGAAGCTCACAAGTTTCTTGCTCTGAACTGAAAAGCATTGGATGTTAGAGGACCTGTGGTTTGTATCAGTTTCAGAAACAGAGTTGAACTAGATATGGTCCGTGTGTGTAGGAAACACTGTTCATTTTTTCTGAGCACACTCACGTTTACCTCTGTATTAGAGACTCTAGAAAGCAATTGCGTACTTCTTGCTCTAAAGCAGAGTGTGTTTCATAGATGAGAACTGTCATGTGTGTCTCCCTTCAGAAACGGAGTTAAATGCCAGGCTCTGTATCTTTCTACAAGCCAGACTTCGTTTCAGGTAATCGCAGTCACTTTACAGCTCAAAGGAAGCTACATCATTCACGAAGCTGGCACGTTTCTCGCTCTTAAGTGAAAAACAATGGATGTAAGAGGACTTGTGGTTTGTATCGGTTTCAGAAGCAGAGTTGAACTAGATATGGTCCGTGTGTAGGAAACACAGTTCATTTCTTCTGAGCACAATCACGTTTCCCTCTGAATGAGAGACTCTAGAAAGCAAGAGCGTGCTTCTTGCTCTAAAGCAGAGTGTGTTTCATGGATGAGAACTGTGCTGTTTGTTTCCCATCAGAAACGGAGTGTAATGCCAGGCTTTGTGTCTTTCTACGAGCAAGACTTCGTTTCAGGTAAACGCAGTCACTTTCCAGCTCAAAGGAACCTACATCGTTCACGAAGCTCACACGTTTCTTGCTCTTAAGTGAAAAACATTGGATGTTTGAGGGCCTGCGTTTGTTATCAGTTTCAGAAGCAGAGTTGAACTAGATATGGTCCGTGTGTGTAGGAAACACAGTTCATTTCTTCTGAGCACAATCACGTTTCCCTCTGAATTAGAGACTCTAGAAAGCAAGAGCGTGCTTCTTGCTCTAAAGCAGATTGTGTTTCACAGTTGAGAACTGTGCTGTGTGTTTCTCTTCAGAAACGGAGTGAAATGCCAGGCTCTGCGGCTTCATACAAGCAAGACTTTGTTTCAGGTAAACGCAGTCACTTTTCAGCTCAAAGGAAGCTACATGGTTCACGAAGCTCACACGTTTCTCTTTGTTAACTGCAAAGCATTGGATGTTAGAGGACCTGTGTTTTGTATCAGTTTCAGAAGCAGAGTTGAACTAGATATGGTCCGTGTGTGTAGGAAACACAGTTCTTTTGTTCTGAGCACACTCACATTTCCCGCCTTATTAGAGACTCCAGAAAGCAAGAGTGTGCTTCTTGCTCTAAAGCAGATTGTGTTTCATGGTTGAGAACTGTGCTGTGTGTTTCTCTTCAGAAACGGAGTGAAATGCCAGGCTCTATGTCTTCCTACAAGCAAGACTTCTTTTCATGTAAACGCAGTCACTTTTCAGTTCAAAGTAAGCTATATCGTTCACGAAGCTCACAAGATTCTTGCTCTGAACTGAAAAGCATTGGATGTTAGAGGACCTGTGGTTTGTATCAGTTTCAGAAACAGAGTTGAACTAGATATGGTCCGTGTGTGTAGGAAACACTGTTGATTTTTTCTGAGCACACTCATGTTTACCTCTGTATTAGAGACTCTAGAAAGCAATTGCGTACTTCTAGCTCTAAAGCAGAGTGTGTTTCATTGATGAGAACTGTCATGTGTGTCTCCCTTCAGAAACGGAGTTAAATGCCAGGCTCTGTATCTTTCTACAAGCCAGACTTCATTTCAGGTAATCGCAGGCACTTTCCAGCTCAAAGGAAGCTACATCGTTCACGAAGCTGGCACTTTTCTCGCTCTTAAGTGATAAACAATGGATGTAAGAGGACTTGTGGTTTGTATCAGTTTCCGAAGCAGAGTTGAACTAGATATGGTCCGTGTGTAGGAAACACAGTTCATTTCTTCTGAGCACAATCACGTTTCCCTCTGAATTAGAGACTCTAGAAAGCAAGAGCGTGCTTCTTGCTCTAAAGCAGAGTGTGTTTCATGGATGAGAACTGTGCTGTTTCTTTCCCATCAGAAACGGAGTGTAATGCCAGGCTTTGTGTCTTTCTACGAGCAAGACTTTGTTTCAGGTAAACGCAGTCACTTTCCAGCTCAAAGGAACCTACATCGTTCACGAAGCTCACACGTTTCTTGCTCTTAAGTGAAAAACATTGGATGTTTGAGGGCCTGCGTTTGTTATCAGTTTCAGAAGCAGAGTTGAACTAGATATGGTCCGTGTGTGTAGGAAACACAGTTCTTTTGTTCTGAGCACACTCACGTTTCCCGCCTTATTAGAGACTCCAGAAAACAAGAACGTGCTTCTTTCTCTAAAGCAGATGGTGTTTCACGGTTGAGAACTGTGCTGTGTGTTTCTCTTCAGAATGGAGTGATATGCCAGGCTCTGCGTCTTCATACAAGCAAGACTTTGTTTCAGGTAAACGCAGTCACTTTTCAGCTCAAAGGAAGCTACATCGTTCACGAAGCTCACACGTTTCTCTTTGTTAACTGCAAAGCATTGGATGTTAGAGGACCTGTGTTTTGTATCAGTTTCAGAAGCAGAGTTGAACTAGATATGGTCCGTGTGTGTAGGAAACACAGTTCTTTTGTTCTGAGCACACTCACGTTTCCCGCCTTATTAGAGACTCCAGAAAGCAAGAGCGTGCTGCTTGCTCTAAAGCAGAATGTGTTTCATGGTTGAGAACTGTGCTGTGTGTTTCTCTTCAGAAACGGAGTGAAATGCCAGGCTCTATGTCTTCCTACAAGCAAGACTTCTTTTCATGTAAACGCAGTCACTTTTCAGTTCAAAGTAAGCTATATCGTTCACGAAGCTCACAAGTTTCTTGCTCTGAACTGAAAAGCATTGGATGTTAGAGGACCTGTGGTTTGTATCAGTTTCAGAAACAGAGTTGAACTAGATATGGTCCGTGTGTGTAGGAAACACTGTTCATTTTTTCTGAGCACACTCCCGTTTACCTCTGTATTAGAGACTCTAGAAAGCAATTGCGTAATTCTTGCTCTAAAGCAGAGTGTGTTTCATAGATGAGAACTGTCATGTGTGTCTCCCTTCAGAAACGGAGTTAAATGCCAGGCTCTGTATCTTTCTACAAGCCAGACTTCGTTTCAGGTAATCACAGTCACTTTACATCTCAAAGGAAGCTACATCATTCACGAAGCTGGCACGTTTCTCGCTCTTAAGTGAAAAACAATGGATGTAAGAGGACCTGTGGTTTGTATCGGTTTCAGAAGCAGAGTTGAACTAGATATGGTCCGTGTGTGTAGGAAACACAGTTCTTTTGTTCTGAGCACACTCAGGTTTCCCTCTGAATTAGAGACTCTAGAAAGCAAGAGCGTGCTTCTTGCTCTAAAGCAGAGTGTGTTTCATGCATGAGAACTGTGCTGTTTGTTTCCCTTCAGAAACGGAGTGTAATGCCAGGCTTTGTGTCTTTCTATGAGTAAGACTTCGTTTCAGGTAAACGCAGTCACTTTCCAGCTCAAAGGAACCTACATCGTTCACGAAGCTCACACGTTTCTTGCTCTTAAGTGGAAAACATTGGATGTTTGAGGGCCTGCGTTTTTTATCAGTATCAGAAGCAGAGTTGAACTAGATATGGTCCGTGTGTGTAGGAAACACAGTTCTTTTGTTCTGAGCACACTCACGTTTCCCGCCTTATTAGAGACTCCAGAAAGCAAGAACGTGCTTCTTGCTCTAAAGCAGATTGTGTTTCACAGTTGAGAACTGTGCTGTGTGTTTCTCTTCAGAAACGGAGTGAAATGCCAGGATCTGCGTCTTCATACAAGCAAGACTTTGTTTCAGGTAAACGCAGTCACTTTTCAGCTCAAAGGAAGCTACATCGTTCACGAAGCTCACACGTTTCTCTTTGTTAACTGAAAAGCATTGGATGTTAGAGGACCTGTGGTTTGTATCAGTTTTAGAAACAGAGTTGAACTAGATATGGTCCGTGTGTGTAGGAAACACTGTTGATTTTTTCTGAGCACACTCACGTTTACCTCTGTATTAGAGACTCTAGAAAGCAATTGCGTACTTCTTGCTCTAAAGCAGAGTGTGTTTCATAGATGAGAACTGTCATGTGTGTCTCCCTTCAGAAACGGAGATAAATGCCAGGCTCTGTATCTTTTTACAAGCCAGACTTCATTTCAGGTAATCGCAGGCACTTTACAGCTCAAAGGAAGCTACATCGTTCACGAAGCTGGCACGTTTCTCGCTCTTAAGTGATAAACAATGGATGTAAGAGGACTTGTGGTTTGTATCGGTTTCAGAAGCAGAGTTGAACTAGATATGGTCCGTGTGTAGGAAACACAGTTCATTTCTTCTGAGCACAATCACGTTTCCCTCTGAATTAGAGACTCTAGAAAGCAAGAGCGTGCTTCTTGCTCTAAAGCAGAGTGTGTTTCATGGATGAGAACTGTGCTGTTTCTTTCCCATCAGAAACGGAGTGTAATGCCAGGCTTTGTGTCTTTCTATGAGCAAGACTTTGTTTCAGGTAAACGCAGTCACTTTCCAGCTCAAAGGAACCTACATCGTTCACGAAGCTCACACGTTTCTTGCTCTTAAGTGAAAAACATTGGATGTTTGAGGGCCTGCGTTTGTTATCAGTTTCAGAAGCAGAGTTGAACTAGATATGGTCCGTGTGTGTAGGAAACACAGTTCTTTTGTTCTGAGCACACTCACGTTTCCCGCCTTATTAGAGACTCCAGAAAACAAGAAGGTGCTTCTTTCTCTAAAGCAGATGGTGTTTCACGGTTGAGAACTGTGCTGTGTGTTTCTCTTCAGAAATGGAGTGAAATGCCAGGTTCTGCGTCTTCATACAAGCAAGACTTTGTTTCAGGTAAACGCAGTCACTTTTCAGCTCAAAGGAAGCTACATCTTTCACGAAGCTCACACGTTTCTCTTTGTTAACTGCAAAGCATTGGATGTTAGAGGACCTGTGTTTTGTATCAGTTTCAGAAGCAGAGTTGAACTAGATATGGTCCGTGTGTGTAGGAAACACAGTTCTTTTGTTCTGAGCACACTCACGTTTCCCGCCTTATTAGGGACTCCAGAAAGCAAGAGCGTGCTTCTTGCCCTAAAGCAGAATGTGTTTCATGGTTGAGAACTGTGCTGTGTGTTTCTCTTCAGAAACGGAGTGAAATGCCAGGCTCTGTGTCTTCCTACAAGCAAGACTTCTTTTCAGGTAAACGCCGTCAATTTTCAGTTCAAAGTAAGCTATATCGTTCACGAAGCTCACAAGTTTCTTGCTCTGAAATGAAAAGCATTGGATGTTAGAGGACCTGTGGTTTGTATCAGTTTCAGAAACAGAGTTGAACTAGATATGGTCCGTGTGTGTAGGAAACACTGTTCATTTTTTCTGAGCACACTCACGTTTACCTCTGTATTAGAGACTCTAGAAAGCAATTGCGTACTTCTTGCTCTAAAGCAGAGTGTTTTTCATAGATGAGAACTGTCATGTGTGTCTCCCTTCAGAAACGGAGTTAAATGCCAGGCTCTGTATCTTTCTACAAGCCAGACTTCGTTTCAGGTAATCGCAGTCACTTTACACCTCAAAGGAAGCTACATCATTCACGAAGCTGGCACGTTTCTCGCTCTTAAGTGAAAAACAATGGATGTAAGAGGACCTGTGGTTTGTATCGGTTTCAGAAGCAGAGTTGAACTAGATATGGTCCGTTTGTTTAGGAAACACAGTTGTTTTGTTCTGAGCACACTCACGTTTCCCTCTGAATTAGAGACTCTAGAAAGCAAGAGCGTGCTTCTTGCTCTAAAGCAGAGTGTGTTTCATGCATGAGAACTGTGCTGTTTGTTTCCCTTCAGAAACGGAGTGTAATGCCAGGCTTTGTGTCTTTCCATGAGTAAGACTTCGTTTCAGGTAAACGCAGTCACTTTCCAGCTCAAAGGAACCTACATCGTTCACGAAGCTCACACGTTTCTTGCTCTTAAGTGAAAAACATTGGATGTTTGAGGGCCTGCGCTTTTTATCAGTATCAGAAGCAGAGTTGAACTAGATATGGTCCGTGTGTGTAGGAAACACAGTTCTTTTGTTCTGAGCACACTCACATTTCCCGCCTTATTAGAGACTCCAGAAAGCAAGAACGTGCTTCTTGCTCTAAAGCAGATTGTGTTTCACAGTTGAGAACTGTGCTGTGTGTTTCTCTTCAGAAACGGAGTGAAATGCCAGGATCTGCGTCTTCATACAAGCAAGACTTTGTATCAGGTAAACGCAGTTACTTTTCAGCTCAAAGGAAGCTACATCGTTCACGAAGCTCACACGTTTCTCTTTGTTAACTGAAAAGCATTGGATGTTAGAGGACCTGTGGTTTGTATCAGTTTCAGAAACAGAGTTGAACTAGATATGGTCCGTGTGTGTAGGAAACACTGTTGATTTTTTCTGAGCACACTCACGTTTACCTCTGTATTAGAGACTCTAGAAAGCAATTGCGTACTTCTTGCTCTAAAGGAGAGTGTGTTTCATAGATGAGAACTGTCATGTGTGTCTCCCTTCAGAAACGGAGATAAATGCCAGGCTCTGTATCTTTTTACAAGCCAGACTTCATTTCAGGTAATCGCAGGCACTTTACAGCTCAAAGGAAGCTACATTGTTCACGAAGCTGGCACGTTTCTCGCTCTTAAGTGATAAACAATGGATGTAAGAGGACGTGTGGTTTGTATCGGTTTCAGAAGCAGAGTTGAACTAGATATGGTCCGTGTGTGTAGGAAACACAGTTCATTTCTTCTGAGCACACTCAGGTTTCCCTCTGAATTAGAGCCTCTAGAAAGCAAGAGCGTGCTTCTTACTCTAAAGCAGAGTGTGTTTCATGGATGAGAACTGTGCTGTTTGTTTCCCTTCAGAAACGGAGTGTAATGCCAGGCTTTGTGTCTTTCTACGAGCAAGACTTCGTTTCAGGTAAACGCAGTCACTTTCCAGCTCAAAGGAACCTACATCGTTCACGAAGCTCGCACGTTTCTTGCTCTTAAGTGAAAAACATTGGATGTTTGAGGGCCTGCGTTTTTTATCAGTATCAGAAGCAGAGTTGAACTAGATATGGTCCGTGTGTGTAGGAAACACAGTTCTTTTGTTCTGAGCACACTCACGTTTCCCGCCTTATTAGAGACTCCAGAAAGCAAGAACGTGCTTGTTGCTCTAAAGCAGATTGTGTTTCACAGTTGAGAACTGTGCTGTGTGTTTCTCTTCAGAAACGGAGTGAAATGCCAGGCTCTGCGTCTTCATACAAGCAAGACTTTGTTTCAGGTAAACGCAGTCACTTTTCAGCTCAAAGGAAGCTACATCGTTCACGAAGCTCACACGTTTCTCTTTGTTAACTGAAAAGCATTGGATGTTAGAGGACCTGTGGTTTGTATCAGTTTCAGAAGCAGAGTTGAACTAGATATGGTCCGTGTGTGTAGGAAACACAGTTCTTTTGTTCTGAGCACACTCACGTTTCCCGCCTTATTAGAGACTCCAGAAAGCAAGAGCGTGCTTCTTGCTCTAAAGCAGAATTTTTTCATGGTTGAGAACTGTGCTGTGTGTTTCTCTTCAGAAACGGAGTGAAATGCCAGGCTCTGTGTCTTCCTACAAGCAAGACTTCTTTTCAGGTAAACGCAGTCACTTTTCAGTTCAAAGTAAGCTATATCGTTCACGAAGCTCACAAGTTTCTTGCTCTGAACTGAAAAGCATTGGATGTTAGAGGACCTGTGGTTTGTATCAGTTTCAGAAACAGAGTTGAACTAGATATGGTCCGTGTGTGTAGGAAACACTGTTCATTTTTTCTGAGCACACTCACGTTTACCTCTGTATTAGAGACTCTAGAAAGCAATTGCGTACTTCTTGCTCTAAAGCAGAGTGTGTTTCATAGATGAGAACTGTCACGTGTGTCTCCCTTCAGAAATGGAGTTAAATGCCATGCTCTGTATCTTCCTACAAGCCAGACTTCGTTTCAGGTAATCGCAGTCACTTTACAGCTCAAAGGAAGCTACATCATTCACGAAGCTGGCACGTTTCTCGCTCTTAAGTGAAAAACAATGGATGTAAGAGGACCTGTGGTTTGTATCGGTTTCAGAAGCAGAGTTGAACTACATATGGTCCGTGTGTGTAGGAAACAGAGTTTATTTCTTCTGAGCACAATCACGTTTCCCTCTGAATTAAAGACTCTAGAAAGCAAGAGCGTGCTTCTTGCTCTAAAGCAGAGTGTGTTTCATGGATGAGAACTGTGCTGTTTGTTTCCCATCAGAAACGGAGTGTCATGCCAGGCTTTGTGTCTTTCTACGAGCAAGACTTCGTTTCAGGTAAACGCAGTCACTTTCCAGCTCAAAGGAACCTACATCGTTCACGAAGCTCACACGTTTCTTGCTCTTAAGTGAAAAACATTGGATGTTTGAGGGCCTGTGTTTGTTATCAGTTTCAGAAGCAGAGTTGAACTATATATGGTCCGTGTGTGTAGGAAACACAGTTCTTTTGTTCTGAGCACACTCACGTTTCCCGCCTTATTAGAGACTCCATAAAACAAGAACGTACTTCTTTCTCTAAAGCAGATGGTGTTTCACGGTTGAGAACTGTGCTGTGTGTTTCTCTGCAGAAACGGAGTGAAATGCCAGTCTCTGCGTCTTCATACAAGCAAGACTTTGTTTCAGGTAAACGCAGTCACTTTTCAGCTCAAAGGAAGCTACATCGTTCACGAAGCTCACACGTTTCTCTTTGTTAACTGCAAAGCATTGGATGTTAGAGGACCTGTGGTTTGTATCAGTTTCAGAAGCAGAGTTGAACTAGATATGGTCCGTGTGTGTAGGAAACACAGTTCTTTTGTTCTGAGCACACTCACGTTTCCCGCCTTATTAGAGACTCCAGAAAGCAAGAGCGTGCTTCTTGCTCTAAAGCAGAATGTGTTTCATGGTTGAGAACTGTGCTGTGTGTTTCTCTTCAGAAACGGAGTGAAATGCCAGGCTCTGTGTCTTCCTACAAGCAAGACTTCTTTTCAGGTAAACGCAGTCACTTTTCAGTTCAAAGTAAGCTATATCGTTCACGAAGCTCACAAGTTTCTTGCTCTGAAATGAAAAGCATTGGATGTTAGAGGACCTGTGGTTTGTATCAGTTTCAGAAACAGAGTTGAACTAGATATGGTCCGTGTGTGTAGGAAACACTGTTCATTTTTTCTGAGCACACTCACGTTTACCTCTGTATTAGAGACTCTAGAAAGCAATTGCGTACTTCTTGCTCTAAAGCAGAGTGTGTTTCATAGATGAGAACTGTCATGTCTGTCTCCCTTCAGAAACGGATTAAATGCCATGCTCTGTATCATTCTACAAGCCAGACTTCGTTTCAGGTAATCGCAGTCACTTTACAGCTCAAAGGAAGCTACATCATTCACGAAGCTGGCACGTTTCTCGCTCTTAAGTGAACAACAATGGATGTAAGAGGACCTGTGGTTTGTATCGGTTTCAGAAGCAGAGTTGAACTACATATGGTCCGTGTGTGTAGGAAACACAGTTCATTTCTTCTGAGCACAATCACGTTTCCCTCTGAATTAAAGACTCTAGAAAGCAAGAGCGTGCTTCTTGCTCTAAAGCAGAGTGTGTTTCATGGATGAGAACTGTGCTGTTTGTTTCCCATCAGAAACGGAGTGTAATGCCAGGCTTTGTGTCTTTCTACAAGCAAGACTTGTTGCAGGTAAACGCAGTCACTTTCCAGCTCAAAGGAACCTACATCGTTCACGAAGCTCACACGTTTCTTGCTCTTAAGTGAAAAACATTGGATGTTTGAGGGCCTGCGTTTGTTATCAGTTTCAGAAGCAGAGTTGAACTAGATATGATCTGTGTGTGTAGGAAACACAGTTCTTTTGTTCTGAGCACACTCACGTTTCCCGCCTTATTAGAGACTCCAGAAAACAAGAACGTACTTCTTTCTCTAAAGCAGATGGTGTTTCACGGTTGAGAACTGTGCTGTGTGTTTCTCTGCAGAAACGGAGTGAAATGCCAGGCTCTGCGTCTTCATACAAGCAAGACTTTGTTTCAGGTAAACGCAGTCACTTTTCAGCTCAAAGGAACCTACATCGTTCACGAAGCTCACACGTTTCTCTTTGTTAACTGAAAAGCATTGGATGTTAGAGGACCTGTGGTTTGTATCAGTTTCAGAAGCAGAGTTGAACTAGATATGGTCCGTGTGTGTAGGAAACACAGTTCTTTTGTTCTGAGCACACTCACGTTTCCCGCCTTATTAGAGACTCCAGAAAGCAAGAGCGTGCTTCTTGCTCTAAAGCAGAATGTGTTTCATGGTTGAGAACTGTGCTGTGTGTTTCTCTTCAGAAACGGAGTGAAATGCCAGGCTCTGTGTCTTCCTACAAGCAAGACTTCTTTTCAGGTAAACGCAGTCACTTTTCAGTTCAAAGTAAGCTATATCGTTCACGAAGCTCACAAGTTTCTTGCTCTGAACTGAAAAGCATTGGATGTTAGAGGACCTGTGGTTTGTATCAGTTTCAGAAACAGAGTTGAACTAGATATGGTCCGTGTGTGTAGGAAACACTGTTCATTTTTTCTGAGCACACTCACGTTTACCTCTGTATTAGAGACTCTAGAAAGCAATTGCGTACTTCTTGCTCTAAAGCAGAGTGTGTTTCATAGATGAGAACTGTCACGTGTGTCTCCCTTCAGAAATGGAGTTAAATGCCATGCTCTGTATCTTCCTACAAGCCAGACTTCGTTTCAGGTAATCGCAGTCACTTTACAGCTCAAAGGAAGCTACATCATTCACGAAGCTGGCACGTTTCTCGCTCTTAAGTGAAAAACAATGGATGTAAGAGGACCTGTGGTTTGTATCGGTTTCAGACGTAGAGTTGAACTACATATGGTCCGTGTTTGTAGGAAACAGAGTTCATTTCTTCTGAGCACAATCACGTTTCCCTCTGAATTAAAGACTCTAGAAAGCAAGAGCGTGCTTCTTGCTCTAAAGCAGAGTGTGTTTCATGGATGAGAACTGTGCTGTTTGTTTCCCATCAGAAACGGAGTGTAAAGCCAGGCTTTGTGTCTTTCTACGAGCAAGACTTCGTTGCAGGTAAACGCAGTCACTTTCCAGCTCAAAGGAACCTACATCGTTCACGAAGCTCACACGTTTCTTGCTCTTAAGTGAAAAACATTGGATGTTTGAGGGCCTGCGTTTGTTATCAGTTTCAGAAGCAGAGTTGAACTAGATATGATCCGTGTGTGTAGGAAACACAGTTCTTTTGTTCTGAGCACACTCACGTTTCCCGCCTTATTAGAGACTCCAGAAAACAAGAACGTACTTCTTTCTCTAAAGCAGATGGTGTTTCACGGTTGAGAACTGTGCTGTGTGTTTCTCTGCAGAAACGGAGTGAAATGCCAGGCTCTGCGTCTTCATACAAGCAAGACTTTGTTTCAGGTAAACGCAGTCAATTTTCAGCTCAAAGGAAGCTACATCGTTCACGAAGCTCACACGTTTCTCTTTGTTAACTGCAAAGCATTGGATGTTAGAGGACCTGTGGTTTGTATCAGTTTCAGAAGCAGAGTTGAACTACATATGGTCCGTGTGTGTAGGAAACACAGTTCTTTTGTTCTGAGCACACTCACGTTTCCCGCCTTATTAGAGACTCCAGAAAGCAAGAGCGTGCTTCTTGCTCTAAAGCAGAATGTGTTTCATGGTTGAGAACTGTGCTGTGTGTTTCTCTTCAGAAACGGAGTGAAATGCCAGGCTCTGTGTCTTCCTACAAGCAAGACTTCTTTTCAGGTAAACGCAGTCACTTTTCAGTTCAAAGTAAGCTATATCGTTCACGAAGCTCACAAGTTTCTTGCTCTGAACTGAAAAGCATTGGATGTTAGAGGACCTGTGGTTTGTATCAGTTTCAGAAACAGAGTTGAACTAGATATGGTCCATGTGTGTAGGAAACACTGTTCATTTTTTCTGAGCACACTCACGTTTACCTCTGTATTAGAGACTCTAGAAAGCAATTGCGTACTTCTTGCTCTAAAGCAGAGTGTGTTTCATAGATGAGAACTGTCATGTCTGTCTCCCTTCAGAAACGGATTAAATGCCATGCTCTGTATCTTTCTACAAGCCAGACTTCGTTTCAGGTAATCGCAGTCACTTTACAGCTCAAAGGAAGCTACATCATTCACGAAGCTGGCACGTTTCTCGCTCTTAAGTGAAAAACAATGGATGTAAGAGGACCTGTGGTTTGTATCGGTTTCAGAAGCAGAGTTGAACTACATATGGTCCGTGTGTGTAGGAAACACAGTTCATTTCTTCTGAGCACAATCACGTTTCCCTCTGAATTAAAGACTCTAGAAAGCAAGAGCGTGCTTCTTGCTCTAAAGCAGAGTGTGTTTCATGGATGAGAACTGTGCTGTTTGTTTCCCATCAGAAACGGAGTGTAATGCCAGGCTTTGTGTCTTTCTACAAGCAAGACTTCGTTGCAGGTAAACGCAGTCACTTTCCAGCTCAAAGGAACCTACATCGTTCACGAAGCTCACACGTTTCTTGCTCTTAAGTGAAAAACATTGGATGTTTGAGGGCCTGTGTTTGTTATCAGTTTCAGAAGCAGAGTTGAACTATATATGGTCCGTGTGTGTAGGAAACACAGTTCTTTTGTTCTGAGCACACTCACGTTTCCCGCCTTATTAGAGACTCCATAAAACAAGAACGTACTTCTTTCTCTAAAGCAGATGGTGTTTCACGGTTGAGAACTGTGCTGTGTGTTTCTCTGCAGAAACGGAGTGAAATGCCAGGCTCTGCGTCTTCATACAAGCAAGACTTTGTTTCAGGTAAACGCAGTCACTTTTCAGCTCAAAGGAACCTACATCGTTCACGAAGCTCACACGTTTCTCTTTGTTAACTGCAAAGCATTGGATGTTAGAGGACCTGTGGTTTGTATCAGTTTCAGAAGCAGAGTTGAACTAGATATGGTCCGTGTGTGTAGGAAACACAGTTCTTTTGTTCTGAGCACACTCACGTTTCCCGCCTTATTAGAGACTCCAGAAAGCAAGAGCGTGCTTCTTGCTCTAAAGCAGAATGTGTTTCATGGTTGAGAACTGTGCTGTGTGTTTCTCTTCAGAAACGGAGTGAAATGCCAGGCTCTGTGTCTTCCTACAAGCAAGACTTCTTTTCAGGTAAACGCAGTCACTTTTCAGTTCAAAGTAAGCTATATCGTTCACGAAGCTCACAAGTTTCTTGCTCTGAAATGAAAAGCATTGGATGTTAGAGGACCTGTGGTTTGTATCAGTTTCAGAAACAGAGTTGAACTAGATATGGTCCGTGTGTGTAGGAAACACTGTTCATTTTTTCTGAGCACACTCACGTTTACCTCTGTATTAGAGACTCTAGAAAGCAATTGCGTACTTCTTGCTCTAAAGCAGAGTGTGTTTCATAGATGAGAACTGTCATGTGTGTCTCCCTTCAGAAACGGATTAAATGCCATGCTCTGTATCTTTCTACAAGCCAGACTTCGTTTCAGGTAATCGCAGTCACTTTACAGCTCAAAGGAAGCTACATCATTCACGAAGCTGGCACGTTTCTCGCTCTTAAGTGAAAAACAATGGATGTAAGAGGACCTGTGGTTTGTATCGGTTTCAGAAGCAGAGTTGAACTAGATATGGTCCGTGTGTGTAGGAAACACAGTTCATTTCTTTTGAGCACAATCACGTTTCCCTCTGAATTAAAGACTCTAGAAAGCAAGAGCGTGCTTCTTGCTCTAAAGCAGAGTGTGTTTCATGGATGAGAACTGTGCTGTTTGTTTCCCATCAGAAACGGAGTGTAATGCCAGGCTTTGTGTCTTTCTACGAGCAAGACTTCGTTTCAGGTAAACGCAGTCACTTTCCAGCTCAAAGGAACCTACATCGTTCACGAAGCTCACACGTTTCTTGCTCTTAAGTGAAAAACATTGGATGTTTGAGGGCCTGCGTTTGTTATCAGTTTCAGAAGCAGAGTTGAACTAGATATGATCCGTGTGTGTAGGAAACACAGTTCTTTTGTTCTGAGCACACTCACGTTTCCCGCCTTATTAGAGACTCCAGAAAACAAGAACGTACTTCTTTCTCTAAAGCAGATGGTGTTTCACGGTTGAGAACTGTGCTGTGTGTTTCTCTGCAGAAACGGAGTGAAATGCCAGGCTCTGCGTCTTCATACAAGCAAGACTTTGTTTCAGGTAAACGCAGTCACTTTTCAGCTCAAAGGAAGCTACATCGTTCACGAAGCTCACACGTTTCTCTTTGTTAACTGCAAAGCATTGGATGTTAGAGGACCTGTGGTTTGTATCAGTTTCAGAAGCAGAGTTGAACTAGATATGGTCCGTGTGTGTAGGAAACACAGTTCTTTTGTTCTGAGCACACTCACGTTTCCCGCCTTATTAGAGACTCCAGAAAGCAAGAGCGTGCTTCTTGCTCTAAAGCAGAATGTGTTTCATGGTTGAGAACTGTGCTGTGTGTTTCTCTTCAGAAACGGAGTGAAATGCCAGGCTCTGTGTCTTCCTACAAGCAAGACTTCTTTTCAGGTAAACGCAGTCACTTTTCAGTTCAAAGTAAGCTATATCGTTCACGAAGCTCACAAGTTTCTTGCTCTGAACTGAAAAGCATTGGATGTTAGAGGACCTGTGGTTTGTATCAGTTTCAGAAACAGAGTTGAACTAGATATGGTCCGTGTGTGTAGGAAACACTGTTCATTTTTTCTGAGCACACTCACGTTTACCTCTGTATTAGAGACTCTAGAAAGCAATTGCGTACTTCTTGCTCTAAAGCAGAGTGTGTTTCATAGATGAGAACTGTCACGTGTGTCTCCCTTCAGAAATGGAGTTAAATGCCATGCTCTGTATCTTCCTACAAGCCAGACTTCGTTTCAGGTAATCGCAGTCACTTTACAGCTCAAAGGAAGCTACATCATTCACGAAGCTGGCACGTTTCTCGCTCTTAAGTGAAAAACAATGGATGTAAGAGGACCTGTGGTTTGTATCGGTTTCAGAAGCAGAGTTGAACTACATATGGTCCGTGTGTGTAGGAAACAGAGTTCATTTCTTCTGAGCACAATCACGTTTCCCTCTGAATTAAAGACTCTAGAAAGCAAGAGCGTGCTTCTTGCTCTAAAGCAGAGTGTGTTTCATGGATGAGAACTGTGCTGTTTGTTTCCCATCAGAAACGGAGTGTAATGCCAGGCTTTGTGTCTTTCTACGAGCAAGACTTCGTTGCAGGTAAACGCAGTCACTTTCCAGCTCAAAGGAACCTACATCGTTCACGAAGCTCACACGTTTCTTGCTCTTAAGTGAAAAACATTGGATGTTTGAGGGCCTGCGTTTGTTATCAGTTTCAGAAGCAGAGTTGAACTAGATATGATCCGTGTGTGTAGGAAACACAGTTCTTTTGTTCTGAGCACACTCACGTTTCCCGCCTTATTAGAGACTCCAGAAAACAAGTACGTACTTCTTTCTCTAAAGCAGATGGTGTTTCACGGTTGAGAACTGTGCTGTGTGTTTCTCTGCAGAAACGGAGTGAAATGCCAGGCTCTGCGTCTTCATACAAGCAAGACTTCTTTTCAGGTAAACGCAGTCACTTTTCAGTTCAAAGTAAGCTATATCGTTCACGAAGCTCACAAGTTTCTTGCTCTGAACTGAAAAGCATTGGATGTTAGAGGACCTGTGGTTTGTATCAGTTTCAGAAACAGAGTTGAACTAGATATGGTCCGTGTGTGTAGGAAACACAGTTCTTTTGTTCTGAGCACACTCACGTTTCCCGCCTTATTAGAGACTCCAGAAAACAAGTACGTACTTCTTTCTCTAAAGCAGATGGTGTTTCACGGTTGAGAACTGTGCTGTGTGTTTCTCTGCAGAAACGGAGTGAAATGCCAGTCTCTGCGTCTTCAAACAAGCAAGACTTTGTTTCAGGTAAACGCAGTCACTTTTCAGCTCAAAGGAAGCTACATCGTTCACGAAGCTCACACGTTTCTCTTTGTTAACTGCAAAGCATTGGATGTTAGTGGACCTGTGGTTTGTATCAGTTTCAGAAGCAGAGTTGAACTAGATATGGTCCGTGTGTGTAGGAAACACAGTTCTTTTGTTCTGAGCACACTCACGTTTCCCGCCTTATTAGAGACTCCAGAAAGCAAGAGCGTGCTTCTTGCTCTAAAGCAGAATGTGTTTCATGGTTGAGAACTGTGCTGTGTGTTTCTCTTCAGAAACGGAGTGAAATGCCAGGCTCTGTGTCTTCCTACAAGCAAGACTTCTTTTCAGGTAAACGCAGTCACTTTTCAGTTCAAAGTAAGCTATATCGTTCACGAAGCTCACAAGTTTCTTGCTCTGAAATGAAAAGCATTGGATGTTAGAGGACCTGTGGTTTGTATCAGTTTCAGAAACAGAGTTGAACTAGATATGGTCCGTGTGTGTAGGAAACACTGTTCATTTTTTCTGAGCACACTCACGTTTACCTCTGTATTAGAGACTCTAGAAAGCAATTGCGTACTTCTTGCTCTAAAGCAGAGTGTGTTTCATAGATGAGAACTGTCATGTGTGTCTCCCTTCAGAAACGGATTAAATGCCATGCTCTGTATCTTTCTACAAGCCAGACTTCGTTTCAGGTAATCGCAGTCACTTTACAGCTCAAAGGAAGCTACATCATTCACGAAGCTGGCACGTTTCTCGCTCTTAAGTGAAAAACAATGGATGTAAGAGGACCTGTGGTTTGTATCGGTTTCAGAAGCAGAGTTGAACTAGATATGGTCCGTGTGTGTAGGAAACACAGTTCATTTGTTCTGAGCACACTCACGTTTCCCCCTGAATTAGAGACTCTAGAAAGCAAGAGCGTGCTTCTTGCTCTAAAGCAGAGTGTGTTTCATGGATGAGAACTGTGCTGTTTGTTTCCGTTCAGAAACGGAGTGTAATGCCAGGCTTTGTGTCTTTCTACGAGTAAGACTTCGTTTCAGGTAAACGCAGTCACTTTCCAGCTCAAAGGAACCTACGTCGTTCACGAAGCTCGCACGTTTCTTGCTCTTAAGTGAAAAACATTGGATGTTTGAGGGCCTGCGCTTTTTATCAGTATCAGAAGCAGAGTTGAACTAGATATGGTCCGTGTATGTAGGAAACACAGTTCTTTTGTTCTGAGCACACTCACGTTTCCCGCCTTATTAGAGACTCCAGAAAGGAAGGACGTGCTCCTTGCTCTAAAGCAGATTGTGTTTCACAGGTGAGAACTGTGCTGTGTGTTTCTCTTCAGAAACGGAGTGAAATGCCAGGCTCTGCGTCTTCATACAAGCAAGACTATGTTTCAGGTAAACGCAGTCACTTTTCAGCTCAAAGGAAGCTACATCGTTCAAGAAGCTCACACGTTTCTCTTTGTTAACTGCAAAGCATTGGATGTTAGAGGACCTGTGGTTTGTATCAGTTTCAGAAGCAGAGTTGAACTAGATATGGTCCGTGTGTGTAGGAAACACAGTTCTTTTGTTCTGAGCACACTCACGTTTCCCGCCTTATTAGAGACTCCAGAAAGCAAGAGCGTGCTTCTTGCTCTAAAGCAGATTGTGTTTCATGGTTGAGAACTGTGCTGTGTGTTTCTCTTCAGAAACGGAGTGAAATGCCAGGCTCTGTGTCTTCCTACAAGAAAGACTTCTTTTCATGTAAACGCAGTCACTTTTCAGTTCAAAGTAAGCTATATCGTTCACGAAGCTCACAAGATTCTTGCTCTGAACTGAAAAGCATTGGATGTTAGAGGACCTGTGGTTTGTATCAGTTTCAGAAACAGAGTTGAACTAGATATGGTCCGTGTGTAGGAAACACAGTTCATTTCTTCTGAGCACACTCACGTTTACCTCTGTATTAGAGACTCTAGAAAGCAATTGCGTACTTCTTGCTCTAAAGCAGAGTGTGTTTCATAGATGAGAACTGTCATGTGTGTCTCACTTCAGAATCGGAGATAAATGCCAGGCTCTGTATCTTTCTACAAGCAAGACTTCGTTTCAGGTAATCGCAGGCACTTTACAGCTCAAAGGATGCAACATCGTTCACGAAGCTAGCACGTTTCTCGCTCTTAAGTGATAAACAATGGATGTAAGAGGACTTGTGGTTTGTATCGGTTTCAGAAGCAGAGTTGAACTAGATATGGTCCGTGTGTAGGAAACACAGATCATTTCTTCTGAGCACAATCACGTTTCCCTCTGAATGAGAGACTCTAGAAAGCAAGAGCGTGCTTCTTGCTCTAAAGCAGAGTGTGTTTCATGGATGAGAACTGTGCTGTTTGTTTCCCATCAGAAACGGAGTGTAATGCCAGGCTCTGTATCTTTCTACAAGCCAGACTTCGTGTCAGGTAATCGCAGTCACTTTACAGCTCAAAGGAAGCTACATCATTCACGAAGCTGGCACGTTTCTCGCTCTTAAGTGAAAAACAATGGATGTAAGAGGACCTGTGGTTTGTATCGGTTTCAGAAGCAGAGTTGAACTAGATATGGTCCGTGTGTGTAGGAAACACAGTTCATTTCTTCTGAGCACAATCACGTTTTCCTCTGAATTCGAGACTCTAGAAAGCAAGAGCATGCTTCTTGCTCTAAAGCAGAGTGTGTTTCATGGATGAGAACTGTGCTGTTTGTTTCCCATCAGAAACGGAGTGTAATGCCAGGCTTTGTGTCTTTCTACGAGCAAGACTTCGTTTCAGGTAAACGCAGTCACTTTCCAGCTCAAAGGAACCTACATCGTTCACGAAGCTCGCACGTTTCTTGCTCTTAAGTGAAAAACATTGGATGTTTGAGGGCCTGCGTTTTTTATCAGTTTCAGAATCAGAGTTGAACTAGATATGGTAGTTGTGTGAAGGAAACCCAGTTCTTTTGTTCTGAGCACACTCACGTTTCCCGCCTTATTAGAGACTCCAAAAACAAGAACGTGCTTCTTTCTCTAAAGCAGATGGTGGTTCACGGTTGAGAACTGTGCTGTGTGTTTCTCTTCAGAAACGGAGTGAAATGCCAGGCTCTGTATCTTTCTACAAGCAAGACTTCGTTTCAGGTAAACGCAGTAACTTTTCAGCTCAAAGGAAGCTACATCGTTCACGAAGCTGGCACGTTTCTCGCTCTTAAGTGAAAAACAATGGATTTAAGAGGACCTGTGGTTTGTATCGGTTTCAGAAGCAGAGATGAACTAGATATGGTCCGTGTGTGTAGGAAACACAGTTCATTTGTTCTGAGCACCCTCACGTTTCCCTCTGAATTAGAGACTCTAGAAAGCAAGAGCGTGCTTCTTGCTCTAAAGCAGAGTGTGTTTCATGGATGAGAACTGTGCTGTTTGTTTCCCTTCAGAAACGGAGTGTAATGCCAGGCTTTGTGTCTTTCTACGAGTAAGACTTCGTTTCAGGTAAACGCAGTCACTTTCCAGCTCAAAGGAACCTACAACTTTCACGAAGCTCGCATGTTTCTTGCTCTTAAGTGAAAAACATTGGATGTTTGAGGGCCTGAGTTTTTTATCAGTATCAGAAGCAGAGTTGAACTAGATATGGTCCGTGTATGTAGGAAACACAGTTCTTTTGTTCTGAGCACACTCACGTTTCCCGCCTTATTAGAGACTCCAGAAAGGAAGGACGTGCTCCTTGCTCTAAAGCAGATTGTGTTTCACAGGTGAGAACTGTGCTGTGTGTTTCTCTTCAGAAACGGAGTGAAATGCCAGGCTCTGCGTCTTCATACAAGCAAGACTTTGTTTCAGGTAAACGCAGTCACTTTTCAGCTCAAAGGAAGCTACATGGTTCACGAAGCTCACACGTTTCTCTTTGTTAACTGAAAAGCATTGGATGTTAGAGGACCTGTGGTTTGTATCAGTTTCAGAAGCAGAGTTGAACTAGATATGGTCCGTGTGTGTAGGAAACACTGTTCATTTTTTCTGAGCACACTCACGTTTACCTCTGTATTAGAGTCTCTAGAAAGCAATTGCGTACTTCTTGCTCTAAAGAAGAGTGTGTTTCATAGATGAGAACTGTCATGTGTGTCTCCCTTCAGAAACGGAGTTAATTGCCAGGCTCTGTATCTTTCTACAAGCAAGACTTCGTTTCAGGTAAACGCAGTCACTTTCCAGCTCAAAGGAACCTACATCGTTCACGAAGCTCACACGTTTCTTGCTCTTAAGTGAAAAACATTGGATGTTTGAGGGCCTGCGTTTTTAATCAGGTTCAGAAGCAGAGTTGAACTAGATATGGTCCGTGTGTGTAGGAAACACAGTTCATTTCTTCTGAGCACAATCACGTTTTCCTCTGAATTCGAGACTCTAGAGAGCAATAGCACGCTTCTTGCTCTAAAGCAGAGTGTGTTTCATGGATGAGAACTGTGCTGTTTGTTTCCCATCAGAAACGGAGTGTAATGCCAGGCTTTGTGTCTTTCTACGAGCAAGACTTCGTTTCAGGTAAACGCAGTCACTTTCCAGCTCAAAGGAACCTACATCGTTCACGAAGCTCGCACGTTTCTTGCTCTTAAGTGAAAAACATTGGATGTTTGAGGGCCTGCGTTTTTTATCAGTTTCAGAATCAGAGTTGAACTAGATATGGTACGTGTGTGTAGGAAACCCAGTTCTTTTGTTCTGAGCACACTCACGTTTCCCTCTCAATTAGAGACTCTAGAAAGCAAGAGCGTGCTTCTTGCTCTAAAGCAGATGGTGATTCACGGTTGAGAACTGTGCTGTGTGTTTCTCTTCAGAAATGGAGTGAAATGCCAGGCTCTGCGTCTTCATACAAGCAAGACTTTGTTTCAGGTAATCGCAGGCACTTTACAGCTCAAAGGAAGCTACATCGTTCACGAAGCTAGCACGTTTCTCGCTCTTAAGTGATAAACAATGGATGTAAGAGGACTTGTGGTTTGTATCGGTTTCAGAAGCAGAGTTGAACTAGATATGGTCCGTGTGTAGGAAACACAGATCATTTCTTCTGAGCACAATCACGTTTCCCTCTGAATTAGAGACTCTAGAAAGCAAGAGCGTGCTTCTTGCTCTAAAGCAGAGTGTGTTTCATGGATGAGAACTGTGCTGTTTGTTTCCCATCAGAAACGGAGTGTAATGCCAGGCTCTGTATCTTTCTACAAGCCAGACTTCGTTTCAGGTAATCGCAGGCACTTTACAGCTCAAAGGAAGCTACATCATTCACGAAGCTGGCACGTTTCTCGCTATTAAGTGAAAAACATGGATGTAAGAGGACCTGTGGTTTGTATCGGTTTCAGAAGCAGAGTTGAACTAGATATGGTCCGTGTGTGTAGGAAACACAGTTCATTTGTTCTGAGCACACTCACGTTTCCCTCTCAATTAGAGACTCTAGAAAGCAAGAGCGTGCTTCTTGCTCTAAAGCAGAGTGTGTTTCATGGATGAGAACTGTGCTGTTTGTTTCCCTTCAGAAACGGAGTGTAATGCCAGGCTTTGTATCTTTCTACGAGTAAGACTTCGTTTCAGGTAAACGCAGTCACTTTCCAGCTCAAAGGAACCTACATCGTTCACGAAGCTCTCACGTTTCTTGCTCTTAAGTGAAAAACATTGGATGTTTGAGGGCCTGCGTTGTTTATCAGTATCAGAAGCAGAGTTGAACTAGATATGGTCCGTGTGTGTAGGAAACACAGTTCTTTTGTTCTGAGCACACTCACGTTTCCCGCCTTATTGGAGACTCCAGAAAGCAAGAACGTGCTTCTTGCTCTAAAGCAGATTGTGTTTCACAGTTGAGAACTGTGCTGTGTGTTTCTCTTCAGAAACGGAGTGAAATGCCAGGCTCTGCGTCTTCATACAAGCAAGACTTTGTTTCAGGTAAACGCAGTCACTTTTCAGCTCAAAGGAAGCTACATCGTTCAAGAAGCTCACACGTTTCTCTTTGTTAACTGAAAAGCATTGGATGTTAGAGGACCTGTGGTTTGTATCAGTTTCAGAAGCAGAGTTGAACTAGATATGGTCCGTGTGTGTAGGAAACACAGTTCTTTTGTTCTGAGCACACTTACGTTTCCCGCCTTATTAGAGACTCCAGAAAGCAAGAGTGTGCTTCCTGCTCTAAAGCAGATTGTGTTTCATGGTTGAGAACTGTGCTGTGTGTTTCTCTTCAGAAACGGAGTGAAATGCCAGGCTCTATGTCTTCCTACAAGCAAGACTTCTTTTCATGTAAACGCAGTCACTTTTCAGTTCAAAGTAAGCTATATCGTTCACGAAGCTCACAAGTTTCTTGCTCTAAACTGAAAAGCATTGGATGTTAGAGGACCTGTGGTTTGTATCAGTTTCAGAAACAGAGTTGAACTAGATATGGTCCGTGTGTGTAGGAAACACTGTTCATTTTTTCTGAGCACACTCACGTTTACCTCTGTATTAGAGACTCTAGAAAGCAATTGCGTACTTCTTGCTCTAAAGCAGAGTGTGTTTCATAGATGAGAACTGTCATGTGTGTCTCCCTTCAGAAACGGAGTTAAATGCCAGGCTCTGTATCTTTCTACAAGCAAGACTTCGTTTCAGGTAATCGCAGGCACTTTACAGCTCAAAGGAAGCTACATCGTTCACGAAGCTCGCACGTTTCTTGCTCTTAAGTGAAAAACATTGGATGTTTGAGGGCCTGCGTTTTTTATCAGTTTCAGAAGCAGAGTTGAACTAGATATGGTCCGTGTGTGTAGGAAACCCAGTTCTTTTGTTCTGAGCACACTCACATTTCCCGCCTTATTAGAGACTCCAGAAAACAAGAACGTGCTTCTTTCTCTAAAGCAGATGGTGGTTCACGGTTGAGAACTGTGCTGTGTGTTTCTCTTCAGAAACAGAGTTAAATGCCAGGCTCTGTATCTTTCTACAAGCAAGACTTCGTTTCAGGTAAACTCAGTAACTTTTCAGCTCAAAGGAAGCTACATCGTTCACGAAGCTGGCACGTTTCTCGCTCTTAAGTGAAAAACAATGGATTTAAGAGGACCTGGGGTTTGTATCGGTTTCAGAAGCAGAGATGAACTAGATATGGTCCGTGTGTGTAGGAAACACAGTTCATTTGTTCTGAGCACCCTCACGTTTCCCTCTGAATTAGAGACTCTAGAAAGCAAGAGCGTGCTTCTTGCTCTAAAGCAGAGTGTGTTTCATGGATGAGAACTGTGCTGTTTGTTTCCCTTCAGAAACGGAGTGTAATGCCAGGCTTTGTGTCTTTCTACGAGTAAGACTTCGTTTCAGGTAAACGCAGTCACTTTCCAGCTCAAAGGAACCTACAACTTTCACGAAGCTCGCATGTTTCTTGCTCTTAAGTGAAAAACATTGGATGTTTGAGGGCCTGCGTTTTTTATCAGTATCAGAAGCAGAGTTGAACTAGATATGGTCCGTGTATGTAGGAAACACAGTTCTTTTGTTCTGAGCACACTCACGTTTCCCGCCTTATTAGAGACTCCAGAAAGGAAGGACGTGCTCCTTGCTCTAAAGCAGATTGTGTTTCACAGGTGAGAACTGTGCTGTGTGTTTCTCTTCAGAAACGGAGTGAAATGCCAGGCTCTGCCTCTTCATACAAGCAAGACTTTGTTTCAGGTAAACGCAGTCACTTTTCAGCTCAACGGAAGCTACATCGTTCAAGAAGCTCACACGTTTCTCTTTGTTAACTGAAAAGCATTGGATGTTAGAGGACCTGTGGTTTGTATCAGTTTCAGAAGCAGAGTTGAACTAGATATGGTCCGTGTGTGTAGGAAACACAGTTCTTTTGTTCTGAGCACACTCACGTTTCCCGCCTTATTAGAGACTCCAGAAAGCAAGAGTGTGCTTCTTGCTCTAAAGCAGATTGTGTTTCATGGTTGAGAACTGTGCTGTGTGTTTCTCTTCAGAAACGGAGTGAAATGCCAGGCTCTATGTCTTCCTACAAGCAAGACTTCTTTTCATGTAAACGCAGTCACTTTTCAGTTCAAAGTAAGCTATATCATTCACGAAGCTCACAATTTTCTTGCTCTGAACTGAAAAGCATTGGATGTTAGAGGACGTGTGGTTTGTATCAGTTTCAGAAACAGAGTTGAACTAGATATGGTCCGTGTGTGTAGGAAACACTGTTCATTTTTTCTGAGCACACTCACGTTTACCTCTGTATTAGAGACTCTAGAAAGCAATTGCGTACTTCTTGCTCTAAAGAAGAGTGTGTTTCATAGATGAGAACTGTCATGTGTGTCTCCCTTCAGAAACGGAGTTAATTGCCAGGCTCTGTATCTTTCTACAAGCAAGACTTCGTTTCAGGTAAACGCAGTCACTTTCCAGCTCAAAGGAACCTACATCGTTCACGAAGCTCACACGTTTCTTGCTCTTAAGTGAAAAACATTGGATGTCTGAGGGCCTGCGTTTTTAATCAGGTTCAGAAGCAGAGTTGAACTAGATATGGTCCGTGTGTGTAGGAAACACAGTTCATTTCTTCTGAGCACAATCACGTTTTCCTCTGAATTTGAGACTCTAGAAAGCAAGAGCGTGCTTCTTGCTCTAAAGCAGAGTGTGTTTCATGGATGAGAACTGTGCTGTTTGTTTCCCATCAGAAACGGAGTGTAATGCCAGGCTTTGTGTCTTTCTACGAGTAAGACTTCGTTTCAGGTAAACGCAGTCACTTTCCAGCTCAAAGGAACCTACAACTTTCACGAAGCTCGCATGTTTCTTGCTCTTAAGTGAAAAACATTGGATGTTTGAGGGCCTGCGTTTTTTATCAGTATCAGAAGCAGAGTTGAACTAGATATGGTCCGTGTATGTAGGAAACACAGTTCTTTTGTTCTGAGCACACTCAGGTTTCCCGCCTTATTAGAGTCTCCAGAAAGGAAGGACGTGCTCCTTGCTCTAAAGCAGATTGTGTTTCACAGGTGAGAACTGTGCTGTGTGTTTCTCTTCAGAAACGGAGTGAAATGCCAGGCTCTGCCTCTTCATACAAGCAAGACTTTGTTTCAGGTAAACGCAGTCACTTTTCAGCTCAAAGGAAGCTACATCGTTCAAGAAGCTCACACGTTTCTCTTTGTTAACTGAAAAGCATTGGATGTTAGAGGACCTGTGGTTTGTATCAGTTTCAGAAACAGAGTTGAACTAGATATGGTCCGTGTGTGTAGGAAACACTGTTCATTTTTTCTGAGCACACTCACGTTTACCTCTGTATTAGAGTTTCTAGAAAGCAATTGCGTACTTCTTGCTCTAAAGCAGAGTGTGTTTCATAGATGAGAACTGTCATGTGTGTCTCCCTTCAAAAACGGAGTTAAATGCCAGACTCTGTATCTTTCTACAAGCAAGACTTTGTTTCAGGTAAACGCAGTCACTTTCCAGCTCAAAGGAACCTACATCGTTCACGAAGCTCACACGTTTCTTGCTCTTAAGTGAAAAACATTGGATGTTTGAGGGCCTGCGTTTTTTATCAGGTTCAGAAGCAGAGTTGAACTAGATATGGTCCGTGTGTGTAGGAAACACAGTTCATTTCTTCTGAGCACAATCACGTTTCCCTCTGAATTAGAGATTCTAGAAAGCAAGAGCGTGCTTCTTGCTCTAAAGCAGAGTGTGTTTCATGGATGAGAACTGTGCTGTTTGTTTCCCATCAGAAACGAAGTGTAATGCCAGGCTTTGTGTCTTTCTACGAGCAAGACTTCGTTTCAGGTAAACGCAGTCACTTTCCATCTCAAAGGAACCTACATCGTTCACGAAGCTCTCACGTTTCTTGCTCTTAAGTGAAAAACATTGGATGTTTGAGGGCCTGCGTTTTTTATCAGTTTCAGAATCAGAGTTGAACTAGATATGGTACGTGTGTGTAGGAAACCCAGTTCTTTTGTTCTGAGCACACTCACGTTTCCCGCCTTATTAGAGACTCCAGAAAACAAGAATGTGCTTCTTTCTCTAAAGCAGATGGTGTTTCACGGTTGAGAACTGTGCTGTGTGTTTCTCTTCAGAAACGGAGTGAAATGCCAGGCTCTGCGTCTTCATACAAGCAAGACTTTGTTTCAGGTAAATGCAGTCACTTTTCAGCTCAAAGGAAGCTACATCGTTCAAGAAGCTCACACGTTTCTCTTTGTTAACTGCAAAGCATTGGATGTTAGAGGACCTGTGGTTTGTATCAGTTTCAGAAGCAGAGTTGAACTAGATATCGTCCGTGTGTGTAGGAAACACAGTTCTTTTGTTCTGAGCACACTCACGTTTCCCGCCTTTTTAGAGACTCCAGAAAGCAAGAGCGTGCTTCTTGCTCTAAAGCAGATTGTGTTTCATGGTTGAGAACTGTGCTGTGTGTTTCTCTTCAGAAACGGAGTGAAATGCCAGGCTCTATGTCTTCCTACAAGCAAGACTTCTTTTCATGTAAACGCAGTCACTTTTCAGTTCAAAGTAAGCTATATCGTTCACGAAGCTCACAAGATTCTTGCTCTAAACTGAAAAGCATAGGATGTTAGAGGACCTGTGGTTTGTATCAGTTTCAGAAACAGAGTTGAACTAGATATGGTCCGTGTGTGTAGGAAACACTGTTCATTTTTTCTGAGCACACTCACGTTTACCTCTGTATTAGAGAATCTAGAAAGCAATTGCGTACTTCTTGCTCTAAAGCAGAGTGTGTTTCATAGATGAGAACTGTCATGTGTGTCTCCCTTCAGAAACGGAGTTAAATGCCAGGCTCTGTATCTTTCTACAAGCAAGACTTCGTTTCAGGTAATCGCAGGCACTTTACAGCTCAAAGGAAGCTACATCGTTCACGAAGCTCGCACGTTTCTTGCTCTTAAGTGAAAAACATTGGATGTTTGAGGGCCTGCGTTTTTTATCAGTTTCAGAAGCAGAGTTGAACTAGATATGGTCCGTGTGTGTAGGAATCACAGTTCTTTTGTTCTGAGCACACTCACGTTTCCCGCCTTATTAGAGACTCCAGAAAACAAGAACATGCTTCTTTCTCTAAAGCAGATGGTGTTTCACAGTTGAGAACTGTGCTGTGTGTTTCTCTTCAGAAACGGAGTGAAATGCCAGGCTCTGCGTCTTCATACAAGCAAGACTTTGTTTCAGGTAAACGCAGTCACTTTTCAGCTCAAAGGAAGCTACATCGTTCACAAAGCTCACACGTTTCTCTTTGTTAACTGAAAAGCATTGGATGTTAGAGGACCTGTGGTTTGTATCAGTTTCAGAAGCAGAGTTGAACTAGATATGGTCCGTGTGTGTAGGAAACACAGTTCTTTTGTTCTGAGCACACTCACGTTTCCCGCCTTATTAGAGACTCCAGAAAGCAAGAGTGTGCTTCTTGCTCTAAAGCAGATTGTGTTTCATGGTTGAGAACTGTGCTGTGTGTTTCTCTTCAGAAACGGAGTGAAATGCCAGGCTCTATGTCTTCCTACAAGCAAGACTTCTTTTCAGGTATAGGCAGTCACTTTTCAGTTCAAACTAAGCTATATCGTTCATGAAGCTCACAAGTTTCTTGCTCTGAACTGAAAAGCATTGGATGTTAGAGGACCTGTGGTTTGTATCAGTTTCAGAAACAGAGTTGAACTAGATATGGTCCGTGTGTGTAGGAAACACTGTTCATTTTTTCTGAGCACACTCACGTTTACCTCTGTATTAGAGACTCTAGAAAGCAATTGCGTACTTCTTGCTCTAAAGCAGAGTGTGTTTCATAGATGAGAACTGTCATGTGTGTCTCCCTTCAGAAACGTAGTTAAATGCCAGGCTCTGTATCTTTCTACAAGCAAGACTTCGTTTCAGATAATCGCAGGCACTTTACAGCTCAAAGGAAGCTACATTGTTCACGAAGCTGGCACGTTTCTCGCTCTTAAGTGATAAACAATGGATGTAAGAGGACTTGTGGTTTGTATCGGTTTCAGAAGCAGAGTTGAACTAGATATGGTCCGTGTGTAGGAAACACAGTTCATTTCTTCTGAGCACAATCACGTTTCCCTCTGAATTAGAGACTCTAGAAAGCAAGAGCGTGCTTCTTGCTCTAAAGCAGCGTGTGTTTCATGGATGAGAACTGTGCTGTTGTTTCCCATCAGAAACGGAGTGTAATGCCAGGCTCTGTATTTTTCTACAAGCAAGACTTCGTTTCAGGTAAACGCAGTCACTTTCCAGCTCAAAGGAACTTACATCGTTCACGAAGCTCACACGTTTCTTGCTCTTACGTGAAAAACATTGGATGTTTGAGGGCCTGCGTTTTTAATCAGGTTCAGAAGCAGAGTTGAACTAGATATGGTCCGTGTGTGTAGGAAACACAGTTCATTTCTTCTGAGCACAATCACGTTTCCCTCTGAATTAGAGACTCTAGAAAGCAAGAGCGTGCTTCTTGCTCTAAAGCAGAGTGTGTTTCATGGATGAGAACTGTGCTGTTTGTTTCCCATCAGAAACGGAGTGTAATGCCAGGCTTTGTGTCTTTCTACGAGCAAGACTTCGTTTCAGGTAAACGCAGTCACTTTCCAGCTCAAAGAACCTACATCGTTCACGAGCTCACACGTTTCTTGCTCTTAAGTGAAAAATATTGGATGTTTGAGGGCCTGCGTTTTTTATCAGTTTCAGAAGCAGAGTTGAACTAGATATGGTACGTGTGTGTAGGAAACCCAGTTCTTTTGTTCTGAGCACACTCACGTTTCCCGCCTTATTAGAGACTCCAGAAAACAAGAACGTGCTTCTTTCTCTAAAGCAGATGGTGTTTCACAGTTGAGAACTGTGCTGTGTGTTTCTCTTCAGAAACGGAGTGAAATGCCAGGCTCTGTGTCTTCCTACAAGCAAGACTTCTTTTCAGGTATAGGCAGTCACTTTTCAGTTCAAACTAAGCTATATCGTTCATGAAGCTCACAAGTTTCTTGCTCTGAACTGAAAAGCATTGGATGTTAGAGGACCTGTGGTTTGTATCAGTTTCAGAAACAGAGTTGAACTAGATATGGTCCGTGTGTGTAGTAAACACTGTTCTTTTCTTCTGAGCACACTCACGTTTACCTCTGTATTAGAGACTCTAGAAAGCAATTGCGTACTTCTTGCTCTAAAGAAGAGTTTGTTTCATAGATGAGAACTGTCATGTGTGTCTCCCTTCAGAAACGTAGTTAAATGCCAGGCTCTGTATCTTTCTACAAGCAAGACTTCGTTTCAGGTAATCGCAGGCACTTTATAACTCAAAGGAAGCTACATCATTCACGAAGCAGGCAAGTTCCTCGCTCTTAAGTGAAAAACAATGGATTTAAGAGGACGTGTGGTTTGTATCGGTTTCAGAAGCAGAGTTGAACTAGATATGGTCCGTGTGTAGGAAACACAGTTCTATTGTTCTGAGCACACTCACGTTTCCCTCTGAATTAGAGACTCTAGAAAGCAAGAGCGTGCTTCTTGCTCTAAAGCAGAGTGTGTTTCATGGATGAGAACTGTGCTGTATGTTTTCCATCAGAAACGGAGTGTAATGCCAGGCTTTGTGTCTTTCTACGAGCAAGACTTCGTTTCAGGTAAACGCAGTCACTTTCCAGCTCAAAGGAACCTACATCGTTCACGAAGCTCGCATGTTTCTTGCTCTTAAGTGAAAAACATTGGATGTTTGAGGGCCTGCGTTTTTTATCAGTTTCAGAAGCAGAGTTGAACTAGATATGGTCCGTGTGTGTTGGAAACACAGTTCTTTTGTTCTGAGCACACTCACGTTTCCCGCCTTATTAGAGACTCCAGAAAGCAAGAACGTGCTTCTTGCTCTAAAGCAGATTGTGTTTCACAGTTGAGAACTGTGCTGTGTGTTTCTCTTCAGAAACGGAGTGAAATGCCAGGCTCTGCGTCTTCATACAAGCAAGACTTCATTTCAGGTAAACGCAGTCACTTTTCAGCTCAAAGGAAGCTACATCGTTCAAGAAGCTCACACGTTTCTCTTTGTTAACTGAAAAGCATTGGATGTTCGAGCACCTGTGGTTTGTATCAGTTTCAGAAGCAGAGTTGAACTAGATATGGTCCGTGTGTGTAGGAAACACAGTTCTTTTGTTCTGAGCACACTCAGGTTTCCCGCCTTATTAGAGACTCTAGAAAGCAAGAGAGGGCTTCTTGCTCTAAAGCAGAGTGTGTTTCATGGATGAGAACTGTGCTGTGTGTTTCCATTCAGAAAGGATAGAAATACCAGGCTCCGTGTCTTCCTACAAGCTAGACTTCGTTTCAGATAAACGCAGTCACTTTTCAGCTCGAAGGAAGCTACATCTTTCACGAAGCTCACACATATCTGGATCTGAAGTAAAAAGCATTGGATGTTAGAGGACGAATGGTTTGTATCAGTTTCAGAAAAAGAGTTGAACAAGATTTGGTCCGTTTGTGTAGGAAACACACTTCATTTTTTCTGAGCACACTCACGTTTCCCGCCTTATTAGAGAATCTAGAAAGCAAGAGCATACATCTTGCTCTAAAGCAGAGTATGTTTCATAGATGAGAACTGTGCGTTGGGTTTTCCTACAGAAACATAGTTAAATGCCAGGCTCTATGTCTTTCTACAAGCAAGACTTCGTTTCAGGTAAACCCAGTCACTTTTCAGCTCTAAGGGAGCTACATCGTTCACGAGCTCGCATGTTTTTCGCTCTTAACTGAAAAGCATTCGATGTTAGATGACCTGTGCTTTGTATCAGTTTCAGAAGCAGAGTTGAACTAGATATGCTCCGTGTGTTTACGAAACTCTGTACTTTTTTTCTGAGCACACTCACGTTTCCTGCCTTAGAGACTCCAGAAAGCAAGTGTGTGCTTCTTGCTCTAAGCAGAGTGTGTTTCATGGATGAGAACTGTGCGGTGTTTTTCCTTTCAGAAAAGGAGAGAAATGCCAGACTCTGTGTCTTCCTACAAGCAGGACTTCTTTTCAGGTACACGCAGTCACGTTTCAGCTCAAGGGAAGCTAAATTGTTCACGAAGCTCGCACGTATCTCGATCTGAAGTAAAAAGCATTGAATGTTAGAGGTCGTGTGGTTTGTAACAGTTTCAGAAGAAGAGTTGAACAAGATATGGTCCGTATGTGTAGGAAACACAGTTCATTTTTTCTGAGCACACTCACGTTTCCCGACATATTATTTCCCAGAAAGCAAGAGTATGCTTCTTGGTCTAAAGCAGAGCGCGTTTCATGGATAAGAACTGTGCTGTGTATTTCCCTTAAGAAATGGAGTGAAATGCCAGGCTCTGTGTCTTCCTACAAGCAAGACTTTGTTTCAGGTAAGGGCAGTCACTTTTCAGATCAAATGACACTACATTGTTCACGAAGCTCCCACGTTTCTTGCTCTTAACTGAAATGCATAGGATGTTAGAGGACCTATGATTTGTATCAGTTTCCGAAGCAGTGTTGAACTAGAAATGCTGGTTCGTGTGTGTAGGAAATACAGTTCTTTTGTTCTGAGCACACTCACGTTTCCCTGTCTATTAGACTCTCTAGGAAGCAAGAGCGTGCTTCCTGCAATAAGTAGAGTGTGTTTCATCGAAGAGAACTGTGCATTGTGTTTCCCTACAGAAACTGCGGTAAATGCCAGGCTCTGTATCTTTCTACAAGCAAGACTTCGTTTCAGGTAATCGCAGTCACTTCACAGCTCAAAGGAAGCAACATCGTTCACGAAGCTGGCACATTTCTCGCTCTTAAGTGAAAAACAATGGATGTAAGAGGACCTGTGGTTTGTATCGGTTTCAGAAGCAGAGTTGAACTAGATATGGTCCGTGTGTGTAGGAAACACAGTTCATTTGTTCTGAGCACCCTCACGTTTCCCTCTGAATTAGAGACTCTAGAAAGCAAGAGCGTGCTTCTTGCTCTAAAGCAGAGTGTGTTTCATGGATGAGAACTGTGCTGTTTGTTTCTCTTCAGAAACGGAGTGTAATGCCAGGCTTTGTGTCTTTCTACGAGTAAGACTTCGTTTCAGGTAAACGCAGTCACTTTCCAGCTCAAAGGAACCTACAACTTTCACGAAGATCGCATGTTTCTTGCTCTTAAGTGAAAAACATTGGATGTTTGAGGGCCTGCGTTTTTTATCAGTATCAGAAGCAGAGTTGAACTAGATATGGTCCGTGTATGTAGGAAACACAGTTCTTTTGTTCTGAGCACACTCACGTTTCCCGCCTTATTAGAGACTCCAGAAAGGAAGGACGTGCTCCTTGCTCTAAAGCAGATTGTGTTTCACAGGTGAGAACTGTGCTGTGTGTTTCTCTTCAGAAACGGAGTGAAATGCCAGGCTCTGCCTCTTCATACAAGCAAGACTTTGTTTCAGGTAAACGCAGTCACTTTTCAGCTCAAAGGAAGCTACATCGTTCAAGAAGCTCACACGTTTCTCTTTGTTAACTGAAAAGCATTGGATGTTAGAGGACCTGTGGTTTGTATCAGTTTCAGAAGCAGAGTTGAACTAGATATGGTCCGTGTGTGTAGGAAACACAGTTCTTTTGTTCTGAGCACACTCACGTTTCCCGCCTTTTTAGAGACTCCAGAAAGCAAGAGTGTGCTTCTTGCTCTAAAGCAGATTGTGTTTCATGGTTGAGAACTGTGCTGTGTGTTTCTCTTCAGAAACGGAGTGAAATGCCAGGCTCTATGTCTTCCTACAAGCAAGACTTCTTTTCATGTAAACGCAGTCACTTTTCAGTTCAAAGTAAGCTATATCATTCACGAAGCTCACAAGATTCTTGCTCTGAACTGAAAAGCATTGGATGTTAGAGGACCTGTGGTTTGTATCAGTTTCAGAAACAGAGTTGAACTAGATATGGTCCGTGTGTGTAGGAAACACTGTTCATTTTTTCTGAGCACACTCACGTTTACTTCTGTATTAGAGTCTCTAGAAAGCAATTGCGTACTTCTTGCTCTAAAGAAGAGTGTGTTTCATAGATGAGAACTGTCATGTGTGTCTCCCTTCAGAAACGGAGTTAATTGCCAGGCTCTGTATCTTTCTACAAGCAAGACTTCGTTTCAGGTAAACGCAGTCACTTTCCAGCTCAAAGGAACCTACATCGTTCACGAAGCTCACACGTTTCTTGCTCTTAAGTGAAAAACATTGGATGTTTGAGGGCCTGCGTTTTTAATCAGGTTCAGAAGCAGAGTTGAACTAGATATGGTCCGTGTGTGAAGGAAACACAGTTCATTTCTTCTGAGCACAATCACGTTTTCCTCTGAATTCGAGACTCTAGAAAGCAAGAGCATGCTTCTTGCTCTAAAGCAGAGTGTGTTTCATGGATGAGAACTGTGCTGTTTGTTTCCCATCAGAAACGGAGTGTAATGCCAGGCTTTGTGTCTTTCTACGAGCAAGACTTCGTTTCAGGTAAACGCAGTCACTTTCCAGCTCAAAGGAACCTACATCGTTCACGAAGCTCGCACGTTTCTTGCTCTTAAGTGAAAAACATTGGATGTTTGAGGGCCTGCGTTTTTTATCAGTTTCAGAATCAGAGTTGAACTAGATATGGTACGTGTGTGTAGGAAACCCAGTTCTTTTGTTCTGAGCACACTCACGTTTTCCGCCTTATTAGAGACTCCAGAAAACAAGAACGTGCTTCTTTCTCTAAAGCAGATGGTGGTTCACGGTTGAGAACTGTGCTGTGTTTTTCCATTCAGAAAGGAGAGAAATGCCAGGCTCTGTGTCTTCCTACAAGCAAGACTTTGTTTCAGGTAAGGGCAGTCACTTTTCAGATCAAATGACGCTACATTGTTCACGAAGCTCCCACGTTTCTCGCTCTTAACTGAAATGCATAGGATGTTAGAGGACCTATGATTTGTATCAGTTTCCGAAGCAGTGTTGAACTAGAAATGCTGGTTCGTGTGTGTAGGAAATACAGTTCTTTTGTTCTGAGCACACTCACGTTTCCCTGTCTATTAGACTCTCTAGGAAGCAAGAGCGTGCTTCCTGCGATAAGTAGAGTGTGTTTCATCGAAGAGAACTGTGCATTGTGTTTCCCTACAGAAACTGCGGTAAATGCCAGGCTCTGTATCTTTCTACAAGCAAGACTTCATTTCAGGTAATCGCAGTCACTTTACAGCTCAAAGGAAGCAACATCGTTCACGAAGCTGGCACATTTCTCGCTCTTAAGTGAAAAACAATGGATGTAAGAGGACCTGTGGTTTGTATCGGTTTCAGAAGCAGAGTTGAACTAGATATGGTCCGTGTGTGTAGGAAACACAGTTCATTTGTTCTGAGCACCCTCACGTTTCCCTCTGAATTAGAGACTCTAGAAAGCAAGAGCGTGCTTCTTGCTCTAAAGCAGAGTGTGTTTCATGGATGAGAACTGTGCTGTTTGTTTCCCTTCAGAAACGGAGTGTAATGCCAGGCTTTGTGTCTTTCTACGAGTAAGACTTCGTTTCAGGTAAACGCAGTCACTTTCCAGCTCAAAGGAACCTACAACTTTCACGAAGCTCGCATGTTTCTTGCTCTTAAGTGAAAAACATTGGATGTTAGAGGACCTGTGGTTTGTATCAGTTTCAGAAGCAGAGTTGAACTAGATATGGTCCGTGTGTGTAGGAAACACTGTTCATTTTTTCTGAGCACACTCACGTTTACCTCTGTATTAGAGTCTCTAGAAAGCAATTGCGTACTTCTTGCTCTAAAGAAGAGTGTGTTTCATGGTTGAGAACTGTGCTGTGTGTTTCTCTTCAGAAACGGAGTGAAATGCCAGGCTCTATGTCTTCCTACAAGCAAGACTTCTTTTCATGTAAACGCAGTCACTTTTCAGTTCAAAGTAAGCTATATCGTTCACGAAGCTCACAAGATTCTTGCTCTAAACTGAAAAGCATAGGATGTTAGAGGACCTGTGGTTTGTATCAGTTTCAGAAACAGAGTTGAACTAGATATGGTCCGTGTGTGTAGGAAACACTGTTCATTTTTTCTGAGCACACTCACGTTTACCTCTGTATTAGAGTCTATAGAAAGCAATTGCGTACTTCTTGCTCTAAAGCAGAGTGTGTTTCATAGATGAGAACTGTCATGTGTGTCTCCCTTCAAAAACGGAGTTAAATGCCAGACTCTGTATCTTTCTACAAGCAAGACTTTGTTTCAGGTAAACGCAGTCACTTTCCAGCTCAAAGGAACCTACATCGTTCACGAAGCTCACACGTTTCTTGCTCTTAAGTGAAAAACATTGGATGTTTGAGGGCCTGCGTTTTTTATCAGGTTCAGAAGCAGAGTTGAACTAGATATGGTCCGTGTGTGTAGGAAACACAGTTCATTTCTTCTGAGCACAATCACGTTTCCCACTGAATTAGAGATTCTAGAAAGCAAGAGCGTGCTTCTTGCTCTAAAGCAGAGTGTGTTTCATGGATGAGAACTGTGCTGTTTGTTTCCCATCAGAAACGGAGTGTAATGCCAGGCTTTGTGTCTTTCTACGAGCAAGACTTCGTTTCAGGTAAACGCAGTCACTTTCCATCTCAAAGGAACCTACATCGTTCACGAAGCTCTCACGTTTCTTGCTCTTAAGTGAAAAACATTGGATGTTTGAGGGCCTGCGTTTTTTATCAGTTTCAGAATCAGAGTTGAACTAGATATGGTACGTGTGTGTAGGAAACCCAGTTCTTTTGTTCTGAGCACACTCACGTTTCCCGCCTTGTTAGAGACTCCAGAAAACAAGAATGTGCTTCTTTCTCTAAAGCAGATGGTGTTTCACGGTTGAGAACTGTGCTGTGTGTTTCTCTTCAGAAACGGAGTGAAATGCCAGGCTCTGCGTCTTCATACAAGCAAGACTTTGTTTCAGGTAAATGCAGTCACTTTTCAGCTCAAAGGAAGCTACATCGTTCACGAAGCTCACACGTTTCTCTTTGTTAACTGCAAAGCATTGGATGTTAGAGGACCTGTGGTTTGTATCAGTTTCAGAAGCAGAGTTGAACTAGATATCGTCCGTGTGTGTAGGAAACACAGTTCTTTTGTTCTGAGCACACTCACGTTTCCCGCCTTATTAGAGACTCCAGAATGCAAGAGCGTGCTTCTTGCTCTAAAGCAGATTGTGTTTCATGGTTGAGAACTGTGCTGTGTGTTTCTCTTCAGAAACAGAGTGAAATGCCAGGCTCTATGTCTTCCTAAAAGCAAGACTTCTTTTCAGGTAAATGCAGTCACTTTTCAGTTCAAAGTAAGCTATATCGTTCACGAAGCTCACAAGATTCTTGCTCTAAACTGAAAAGCATAGGATGTTAGAGGACCTGTGGTTTGTATCAGTTTCAGAAACAGAGTTGAACTAGATATGGTCCGTGTGTGTAGGAAACACTGTTCATTTTTTCTGAGCACACTCACGTTTACCTCTGTATTAGAGACTCTAGAAAGCAATTGCGTACTTCTTGCTCTAAAGCAGAGTGTGTTTCATAGATGAGAACTGTCATGTGTGTCTCCCTTCAGAAACGGAGTTAAATGCCAGGCTCTGTATCTTTCTACAAGCAAGACTTCGTTTCAGGTAATCGCAGGCACTTTACAGCTCAAAGGAAGCTACATCGTTCACGAAGCTCGCACGTTTCTTGCTCTTAAGTGAAAAACATTGGATGTTTGAGGGCCTGCGTTTTTTATCAGTTTCAGAAGCAGAGTTGAACTAGATATGGTCCGTGTGTGTAGGAATCACAGTTCTTTTGTTCTGAGCACACTCACGTTTCCCGCCTTATTAGAGACTCCAGAAAACAAGAACATGCTTCTTTCTCTAAAGCAGATGGTGTTTCACAGTTGAGAACTGTGCTGTGTGTTTCTCTTCAGAAACGGAGTGAAATGCCAGGCTCTGCGTCTTCATACAAGCAAGACTTTGTTTCAGGTAAACGCAGTCACTTTTCAGCTCAAAGGAAGCTACATCGTTCACGAAGCTCACACGTTTCTCTTTGTTAACTGAAAAGCATTGGATGTTAGAGGACCTGTGGTTTGTATCAGTTTCAGAAGCAGAGTTGAACTAGATATGGTCCGTGTGTGTAGGAAACACAGTTCTTTTGTTCTGAGCACACTCACGTTTCCCGCCTTATTAGAGACTCCAGAAAGCAAGAGTGTGCTTCTTGCTCTAAAGCAGATTGTGTTTCATGGTTGAGAACTGTGCTGTGTGTTTCTCTTCAGAAACGGAGTGAAATGCCAGGCTCTATGTCTTCCTACAAGCAAGACTTCTTTTCAGGTATAGGCAGTCACTTTTCAGTTCAAACTAAGCTATATCGTTCATGAAGCTCACAAGTTTCTTGCTCTGAACTGAAAAGCATTGGATGTTAGAGGACCTGTGGTTTGTATCAGTTTCAGAAACAGAGTTGAACTAGATATGGTCCGTGTGTGTAGGAAACACTGTTCATTTTTTCTGAGCACACTCACGTTTACCTCTGTATTAGAGACTCTAGAAAGCAATTGCGTACTTCTTGCTCTAAAGCAGAGTGTGTTTCATAGATGAGAACTGTCATGTGTGTCTCCCTTCAGAAACGGAGTTAAATGCGAGGCTCTATATCTTTCTACAAGCAAGACTTCGTTTCAGGTAATCGCAGGCACTTTACAGCTCAAAGGAAGCTACATCGTTCACGAAGCTGGCACGTTTCTCGCTCTTAAGTGATAAACAATGGATGTAAGAGGACTTGTGGTTTGTATCGGTTTCAGAAGCAGAGTTGAACTAGATATGGTCCGTGTGTAGGAAACACAGTTCATTTCTTCTGAGCACAATCACGTTTCCCTCTGAATTAGAGACTCTAGAAAGCAAGAGCGTGCTTCTTGCTCTAAAGCAGAGTGTGTTTCATGGATGAGAACTGTGCTGTTGTTTCCCATCAGAAACGGAGTGTAATGCCAGGCTCTGTATCTTTCTACAAGCAAGACTTCGTTTCAGGTAAACGCAGTCACTTTCCAGCTCAAAGGAACCTACATCGTTCACGAAGCTCACACGTTTCTTGCTCTTATGTGAAAAACATTGGATGTTTGAGGGCCTGCGTTTTTAATCAGGTTCAGAAGCAGAGTTGAACTAGATATGGTCCGTGTGTGTAGGAAACACAGTTCATTTCTTCTGAGCACAATCACGTTTCCCTCTGAATTAGAGACTCTAGAAAGCAAGAGCGTGCTTCTTGCTCTAAAGCAGAGTGTGTTTCATGGATGAGAACTGTGCTGTTTGTTTCCCATCAGAAACGGAGTGTAATGCCAGGCTTTGTGTCTTTCTACGAGCAAGACTTCGTTTCAGGTAAATGCAGTCACTTTCCAGCTCAAAGAACCTACATCGTTCATGAGCTCGCACGTTTCTTGCTCTTAAGTGAAAAACATTGGATGTTTGAGGGCCTGCGTTTGTTATCAGTTTCAGAAGCAGAGTTGAACTAGATATGGTACGTGTGTGTAGGAAACCCAGTTCTTTTTTTCTGAGCACACTCACGTTTCCCGCCTTATTAGAGACTCCAGAAAAAAAGAACGTGCTTCTTTCTCTAAAGCAGATGGTGTTTCACAGTTGAGAACTGTGCTGTGTGTTTCTCTTCAGAAACGGAGTGAAATGCCAGGCTCTGTGTCTTCCTACAAGCAAGACTTCATTTCAGGTATAGGCAGTCACTTTTCAGTTCAAACTAAGCTATATCGTTCATGAAGCTCACAAGTTTCTTGCTCTGAACTGAAAAGCATTGGATGTTAGAGGACCTGTGGTTTGTATCAGTTTCAGAAGCAGAGTTGAACTAGATATCGTCCGTGTGTGTAGGAAACACAGTTCTTTTGTTCTGAGCACACTCACGTTTCCTGCCTTATTAGAGACTCCAGAAAGCAAGAGCGTGCTTCTTGCTCTAAAGCAGATTGTGTTTCATGGTTGAGAACTGTGCTGTGTGTTTCTCTTCAGAAACGGAGTGAAATGCCAGGCTCTATGTCTTCCTACAAGCAAGACTTCTTTTCATGTAAACGCAGTCACTTTTCAGTTCAAAGTAAGCTATATCGTTCACGAAGCTCACAAGATTCTTGCTCTAAACTGAAAAGCATAGGATGTTAGAGGACCTGTGGTTTGTATCAGTTTCAGAAACAGAGTTGAACTAGATATGGTCCGTGTGTGTAGGAAACACTGTTCATTTTTTCTGAGCACACTCACGTTTACCTCTGTATTAGAGTCTATAGAAAGCAATTGCGTACTTCTTGCTCTAAAGCAGAGTGTGTTTCATAGATGAGAACTGTCATGTGTGTCTCCCTTCAAAAACGGAGTTAAATGCCAGACTCTGTATCTTTCTACAAGCAAGACTTTGTTTCAGGTAAACGCAGTCAATTTCCAGCTCAAAGGAACCTACATCGTTCACGAAGCTCACACGTTTCTTGCTCTTAAGTGAAAAACATTGGATGTTTGAGGGCCTGCGTTTTTTATCAGGTTCAGAAGCAGAGTTGAACTAGATATGGTCCGTGTGTGTAGGAAACACAGTTCATTTCTTCTGAGCACAATCACGTTTCCCTCTGAATTAGAGATTCTAGAAAGCAAGAGCGTGCTTCTTGCTCTAAAGCAGAGTGTGTTTCATGGATGAGAACTGTGCTGTTTGTTTCCCATCATAAACGGAGTATAATGCCAGGCTTTGTGTCTTTCTACGAGCAAGACTTCGTTTCAGGTAAACGCAGTCACTTTCCAGCTCAAAGGAACCTACATCGTTCACGAAGCTCTCACGTTTCTTGCTCTTAAGTGAAAAACATTGGATGTTTGAGGGCCTGCGTTTTTTATCAGTTTCAGAATCAGAGTTGAACTAGATATGGTACGTGTGTGTAGGAAACCCAGTTCTTTTGTTCTGAGCACACTCACGTTTCCCGCCTTGTTAGAGACTCCAGAAAACAAGAACGTGCTTCTTTCTCTAAAGCAGATGGTGTTTCACGGTTGAGAACTGTGCTGTGTGTTTCTCTTCAGAAACGGAGTGAAATGCCAGGCTCTGCGTCTTCATACAAGCAAGACTTTGTTTCAGGTAAATGCAGTCACTTTTCAGCTCAAAGGAAGCTACATCGTTCACGAAGCTCACACGTTTCTCTTTGTTAACTGCAAAGCATTGGATGTTAGAGGACCTGTGGTTTGTATCAGTTTCAGAAGCAGAGTTGAACTAGATATCGTCCGTGTGTGTAGGAAACACAGTTCTTTTGTTCTGAGCACACTCACGTTTCCCGCCTTATTAGAGACTCCAGAAAGCAAGAGCGTGCTTCTTGCTCTAAAGCAGATTGTGTTTCATGGTTGAGAACTGTGCTGTGTGTTTCTCTTCAGAAACGGAGTGAAATGCCAGGCTCTATGTCTTCCTACAAGCAAGACTTCTTTTCATGTAAACGCAGTCACTTTTCAGTTCAAAGTAAGCTATATCGTTCACGAAGCTCACAAGATTCTTGCTCTAAACTGAAAAGCATAGGATGTTAGAGGACCTGTGGTTTGTATCAGTTTCAGAAACAGAGTTGAACTAGATATGGTCCGTGTGTGTAGGAAACACTGTTCATTTTTTCTGAGCACACTCACGTTTACCTCTGTATTAGAGACTCTAGAAAGCAATTGCGTACTTCTTGCTCTAAAGCAGAGTGTGTTTCATAGATGAGAACTGTCATGTGTGTCTCCCTTCAGAAACGGAGTTAAATGCCAGGCTCTGTATCTTTCTACAAGCAAGACTTCGTTTCAGGTAATCGCAGGCACTTTACAGCTCAAAGGAAGCTACATCGTTCACGAAGCTCGCACGTTTCTTGCTCTTAAGTGAAAAACATTGTATGTTTGAGGGCCTGCGTTTTTTATCAGTTTCAGAAGCAGAGTTGAACTAGATATGGTCCGTGTGTGTAGGAATCACAGTTCTTTTGTTCTGAGCACACTCACGTTTCCCGCCTTATTAGAGACTCCAGAAAACAAGAACATGCTTCTTTCTCTAAAGCAGATGGTGTTTCACAGTTGAGAACTGTGCTGTGTGTTTCTCTTCAGAAACGGAGTGAAATGCCAGGCTCTGCGTCTTCATACAAGCAAGACTTTGTTTCAGGTAAACACAGTCACTTTTCAGCTCAAAGGAAGCTACATCGTTCACGAAGCTCACACGTTTCTCTTTGTTAACTGAAAAGCATTGGATGTTAGAGGACCTGTGGTTTGTATCAGTTTCAGAAGCAGAGTTGAACTAGATATGGTCCGTGTGTGTAGGAAACACAGTTCTTTTGTTCTGAGCACACTCACGTTTCCCGCCTTATTAGAGACTCCAGAAAGCAAGAGTGTGCTTCTTGCTCTAAAGCAGATTGTGTTTCATGGTTGAGAACTGTGCTGTGTGTTTCTCTTCAGAAACGGAGTGAAATGCCAGGCTCTATGTCTTCCTACAAGCAAGACTTCTTTTCAGGTATAGGCAGTCACTTTTCAGTTCAAACTAAGCTATATCGTTCATGAAGCTCACAAGTTTCTTGCTCTGAACTGAAAAGCATTGGATGTTAGAGGACCTGTGGTTTGTATCAGTTTCAGAAACAGAGTTGAACTAGATATGGTCCGTGTGTGTAGGAAACACTGTTGATTTTTTCTGAGCACACTCACGTTTACCTCTGTATTAGAGACTCCAGAAAGCAAGAGCGTGCTTCTTGCTCTAAAGCAGATTGTGTTTAATGGTTGAGAACTGTCATGTGTGTCTCCCTTCAGAAACGGAGTTAAATGCCAGGCTCTGTATCTTTCTACAAGCAAGACTTCGTTTCAGGTAATCGCAGGCACTTTACAGCTCAAAGGAACCTACATCGTTCACGAAGCTCACACGTTTCTTGCTCTTATGTGAAAAACATTGGATGTTTGAGGGCCTGCGTTTTTAATCAGGTTCAGAAGCAGAGTTGAACTAGATATGGTCCGTGTGTGTAGGAAACACAGTTCATTTCTTCTGAGCACAATCACGTTTCCCTCTGAATTAGAGACTCTAGAAAGCAAGAGCGTGCTTCTTGCTCTAAAGCAGAGTGTGTTTCATGGATGAGAACTGTGCTGTTTGTTTCCCATCAGAACGGAGTGTAATGCCAGGCTTTGTGTCTTTCTACGAGCAAGACTTCGTTTCAGGTAAACGCAGTCACTTTCCAGCTCAAAGAACCTACATCGTTCACGAGCTTGCACGTTTCTTGCTCTTAAGTGAAAAACATTGGATGTTTGAGGGCCTGCGTTTTTTATCAGTTTCAGAAGCAGAGTTGAACTAGATATGGTACGTGTGTGTAGGAAACCCAGTTCTTTTGTTCTGAGCACACTCACGTTTCCCGCCTTATTAGAGACTCCAGAAAACAAGAACGTGCTTCTTTCTCTAAAGCAGATGGTGTTTCACAGTTGAGAACTGTGCTGTGTGTTTCTCTTCAGAAACGGAGTGAAATGCCAGGCTCTGCGTCTTCATACAAGCAAGACTTTGTTTCAGGTAAATGCAGTCACTTTTCAGCTCAAAGGAAGCTACATCGTTCACGAAGCTCACACGTTTCTCTTTGTTAACTGCAAAGCATTGGATGTTAGAGGACCTGTGGTTTGTATCAGTTTCAGAAGCAGAGTTGAACTAGATATCGTCCGTGTGTGTAGGAAACACAGTTCTTTTGTTCTGAGCACACTCACGTTTCCCGCCTTATTAGAGACTCCAGAAAGCAAGAGCGTGCTTCTTGCTCTAAAGCAGATTGTGTTTAATGGTTGAGAACTGTGCTGTGTGTTTCTCTTCAGAAACGGAGTGAAATGCCAGGCTCTATGTCTTCCTACAAGCAAGACTTCTTTTCAGGTATAGGCAGTCACTTTTCAGTTCAAAGTAAGCTATATCGTTCATGAAGCTCACAAGTTTCTTGCTCTGAACTGAAAAGCATTGGATGTTAGAGGACCTGTGGTTTGTATCAGTTTCAGAAGCAGAGTTGAACTAGATATGGTCCGTGTGTGTAGGAAACACAGTTCTTTTGTTCTGAGCACACTCACGTTTCCCGCCTTATTAGAGACTCCAGAAAGCAAGAGTGTGCTTCTTGCTCTAAAGCAGATTGTGTTTCATGGTTGAGAACTGTGCTGTGTGTTTCTCTTCAGAAACGGAGTGAAATGCCAGGCTCTATGTCTTCCTACAAGCAAGACTTCTTTTCAGGTATAGGCAGTCACTTTTCAGTTCAAACTAAGCTATATCGTTCATGAAGCTCACAAGTTTCTTGCTCTGAACTGAAAAGCATTGGATGTTAGAGGACCTGTGGTTTGTATCAGTTTCAGAAACAGAGTTGAACTAGATATGGTCCGTGTGTGTAGGAAACACTGTTGATTTTTTCTGAGCACACTCACGTTTACCTCTGTATTAGAGACTCTAGAAAGCAATTGCGTACTTCTTGCTCTAAAGCAGAGTGTGTTTCATAGATGAGAACTGTCATGTGTGTCTCCCTTCAGAAACGGAGTTAAATGCCAGGCTCTGTATCTTTCTACAAGCAAGACTTCGTTTCAGGTAATCGCAGGCACTTTACAGCTCAAAGGAACCTACATCGTTCACGAAGCTCACACGTTTCTTGCTCTTATGTGAAAAACATTGGATGTTTGAGGGCCTGCGTTTTTAATCAGGTTCAGAAGCAGAGTTGAACTAGATATGGTCCGTGTGTGTAGGAAACACAGTTCATTTCTTCTGAGCACAATCACGTTTCCCTCTGAATTAGAGACTCTAGAAAGCAAGAGCGTGCTTCTTGCTCTAAAGCAGAGTGTGTTTCATGGATGAGAACTGTGCTGTTTGTTTCCCATCAGAACGGAGTGTAATGCCAGGCTTTGTGTCTTTCTACGAGCAAGACTTCGTTTCAGGTAAACGCAGTCACTTTCCAGCTCAAAGAACCTACATCGTTCACGAGCTTGCACGTTTCTTGCTCTTAAGTGAAAAACATTGGATGTTTGAGGGCCTGCGTTTTTTATCAGTTTCAGAAGCAGAGTTGAACTAGATATGGTACGTGTGTGTAGGAAACCCAGTTCTTTTGTTCTGAGCACACTCACGTTTCCCGCCTTATTAGAGACTCCAGAAAACAAGAACGTGCTTCTTTCTCTAAAGCAGATGGTGTTTCACAGTTGAGAACTGTGCTGTGTGTTTCTCTTCAGAAACGGAGTGAAATGCCAGGCTCTGCGTCTTCATACAAGCAAGACTTTGTTTCAGGTAAATGCAGTCACTTTTCAGCTCAAAGGAAGCTACATCGTTCACGAAGCTCACACGTTTCTCTTTGTTAACTGCAAAGCATTGGATGTTAGAGGACCTGTGGTTTGTATCAGTTTCAGAAGCAGAGTTGAACTAGATATCGTCCGTGTGTGTAGGAAACACAGTTCTTTTGTTCTGAGCACACTCACGTTTCCCGCCTTATTAGAGACTCCAGAAAGCAAGAGCGTGCTTCTTGCTCTAAAGCAGATTGTGTTTAATGGTTGAGAACTGTGCTGTGTGTTTCTCTTCAGAAACGGAGTGAAATGCCAGGCTCTATGTCTTCCTACAAGCAAGACTTCTTTTCAGGTATAGGCAGTCACTTTTCAGTTCAAAGTAAGCTATATCGTTCATGAAGCTCACAAGTTTCTTGCTCTGAACTGAAAAGCATTGGATGTTAGAGGACCTGTGGTTTGTATCAGTTTCAGAAACAGAGTTGAACTAGATATGGTCCGTGTGTGTAGGATACACTGTTCATTTTTTCTGAGCACACTCACGTTTACCTCTGTATTAGAGACTCTAGAAAGCAATTGCGTACTTCTTGCTCTAAAGCAGAGTGTGTTTCATAGATGAGAACTGTCATGTGTGTCTCCCTTCAGAAACGGAGTTAAATGCCAGGCTCTGTATCTTTCTACAAGCAAGACTTCGTTTCAGGTAATCGCAGGCACTTTACAGCTCAAAGGAAGCTACATCGTTCACGAAGCTGGCACGTTTCTCGCTCTTAAGTGATAAACAATGGATGTAAGAGGACTTGTGGTTTGTATCGGTTTCAGAAGCAGAGTTGAACTAGATATGGTCCGTGTGTAGGAAACACAGTTCATTTCTTCTGAGCACAATCACGTTTCCCTCTGAATTAGAGACTCTAGAAAGCAAGAGCGTGCTTCTTGCTCTAAAGCAGAGTGTGTTTCATGGATGAGAACTGTGCTGTTGTTTCCCATCAGAAACGGAGTGTAATGCCAGGCTCTGTATCTTTCTACAAGCAAGACTTCATTTCAGGTAAACGCAGTCACATTCCAGCTCAAAGGAACTTACATCGTTCACGAAGCTCACACGTTTCTTGCTCTTACGTGAAAAACATTGGATGTTTGAGGGCCTGCGTTTTTAATCAGGTTCAGAAGCAGAGTTGAACTAGATATGGTCCGTGTGTGTAGGAAACACAGTTCATTTCTTCTGAGCACAATCACGTTTCCCTCTGAATTAGAGACTCTAGAAAGCAAGAGCGTGCTTCTTGCTCTAAAGCAGAGTGTGTTTCATGGATGAGAACTGTGCTGTTTGTTTCCCATCAGAAACGGAGTGTAATGCCAGGCTTTGTGTCTTTCTACGAGCAAGACTTCGTTTCAGGTAAACGCAGTCACTTTCCAGCTCAAAGAACCTACATCGTTCACGAGCTCGCACGTTTCTTGCTCTTAAGTGAAAAACATTGGATGTTTGAGGGCCTGCGTTTTTTATCAGTTTCAGAAGCAGAGTTGAACTAGATATGGTACGTGTGTGTAGGAAACCCAGTTCTTTTGTTCTGAGCACACTCACGTTTCCCGCCTTATTAGAGACTCCAGAAAACAAGAACGTGCTTCTTTCTCTAAAGCAGATGGTGTTTCACAGTTGAGAACTGTGCTGTGTGTTTCTCTTCAGAAACGGAGTGAAATGCCAGGCTCTGTGTCTTCCTACAAGCACGACTTCTTTTCAGGTATAGGCAGTCACTTTTCAGTTCAAACTAAGCTATATCGTTCATGAAGCTCACAAGTTTCTTGCTCTGAACTGAAAAGCATTGGATGTTAGAGGACCTGTGGTTTGTATCAGTTTCAGAAACAGAGTTGAACTAGATATGGTCCGTGTGTGTAGTAAACACTGTTCATTTCTTCTGAGCACACTCACGTTTACCTCTGTATTAGAGACTCTAGAAAGCAATTGCGTACTTCTTGCTCTAAAGAAGAGTTTGTTTCATAGATGAGAACTGTCATGTGTATCTCCCTTCAGAAACGTAGTTAAATGCCAGGCTCTGTATCTTTCTACAAGCAAGACTTCGTTTCAGGTAATCGCAGGCACTTTATAACTCAAAGGAAGCTACATCATTCACGAAGCAGGCAAGTTCCTCGCTCTTAAGTGAAAAACAATGGATTTAAGAGGACGTGTGGTTTGTATCGGTTTCAGAAGCAGAGTTGAACTAGATATGGTCCGTGTGTAGGAAACACAGTTCTTTTGTTCTGAGCACACTCACGTTTCCCGCCTTATTAGAGACTCCAGAAAGCAAGAACGTGCTTCTTGCTCTAAAGCAGATTGTGTTTCACAGTTGAGAACTGTGCTGTGTGTTTCTCTTCAGAAACGGAGTGAAATGCCAGGCTCTGCGTCTTCATACAAGCAAGACTTCATTTCAGGTAAACGCAGTCACTTTCCAGCTCAAAGGAAGCTACATCGTTCACGAAGCTCACACGTTTCTCTTTGTTAACTGGAAAGCATTGGTTGTTAGAGCACCTGTGGTTTGTATCAGTTTCAGAAGCAGAGTTGAACTAGATATGGTCCGTGTGTGTAGGAAACACAGTTCTTTTGTTCTGAGCACACTCAGGTTTCCCGCCTTATTAGAGACTCTAGAAAGCAACAGCGGGCTTCTTGCTCTAAAGCAGAGTGTGTTTCATGGATGAGAACTGTGCTGTGTGTTTCCATTCAGAAAGGATAGAAATACCAGGCTCCGTGTCTTCCTACAAGCTAGACTTCGTTTCAGATAAATGCAGTCACTTTTCAGCTCGAAGGAAGCTACATCTTTCACGAAGCTCACACATATCTGGATCTGAAGTAAAAAGCATTGGATGTTAGAGGACGAATGGTTTGTATCAGTTTCAGAAAAAGAGTTGAACAAGATTTGGTCCGTTTGTGTAGGAAACACACTTCATTTTTTCTGAGCACACTCACGTTTCCCGCCTTATTAGAGAATCTAGAAAGCAAGAGCGTACATCTTGCTCTAAAGCAGAGTATGTTTCATAGATGAGAACTGTGCATTGGGTTTTCCTACAGAAACATAGTTAAATGCCAGGCTCTATGTCTTTCTACAAGCAAGACTTCATTTCAGGTAAACCCAGTCACTTTTCAGCTCTAAGGGAGCTACATCGTTCACGAGCTCGCATGTTTTTCGCTCTTAACTGAAAAGCATTCGATGTTAGATGACCTGTGGTTTGTATCAGTTTCAGAAGCAGAGTTGAACTAGATATGCTCCGTGTGTTTACGAAACTCTGTACTTTTTTTCTGAGCACACTCACGTTTCCTGCTTTAGAGACTCCAGAAAGCAAGTGTGTGCTTCTTGCTCTAAGCAGAGTGTGTTTCATGGATGAGAACTGTGCGGTGTTTTTCCTTTCAGAAAAAGAGAGAAATGCCAGGCTCTGTGTCTTCCTACAAGCAGGACTTCTTTTCAGGTACACGCAGTCACGTTTCAGCTCAAGGGAAGCTAAATTGTTCACGAAGCTCGCACGTATCTCGATCTGAAGTAAAAAGCATTGAATGTTAGAGGTCGTGTGGTTTGTAACAGTTTCAGAAGAAGAGTTGAACAAGTTATGGTCCGTATGTGTAGGAAACACAGTTCATTTTTTCTGAGCACACTCACGTTTCTCGACATATTATTTCCCAGAAAGCAAGAGGATGCTTCTTGGTCTAAAGCATAGCGCGTTTCATGGATGAGAACTGTGCTGTGTATTTCCCTTAAGAAATGGAGTGAAATGCCAGGCTCTGTGTCTTCCTACAAGCAAGACTTTGTTTCAGGTAAGGGCAGTCACTTTTCAGATCAAATGACGCTACATTGTTCACGAAGCTCCCACGTTTCTCGCTCTTAACTGAAATGCATAGGATGTTAGAGGACCTATGATTTGTATCAGTTTCCGAAGCAGTGTTGAACTAGAAATGCTGGTTCGTGTGTGTAGGAAATACAGTTCTTTTGTTCTGAGCACACTCACGTTTCCCTGTCTATTAGACTCTCTAGGAAGCAAGAGCGTGCTTCCTGCGATAAGTAGAGTGTGTTTCATCGAAGAGAACTGTGCATTGTGTTTCCCTACAGAAACTGCGGTAAATGCCAGGCTCTGTATCTTTCTACAAGCAAGACTTCGTTTCAGGTAATCGCAGTCACTTTACAGCTCAAAGGAAGCAACATCGTTCACGAAGCTGGCACATTTCTCGCTCTTAAGTGAAAAACAATGGATGTAAGAGGACCTGTGGTTTGTATCGGTTTCAGAAGCAGAGTTGAACTAGATATGGTCCGTGTGTGTAGGAAACACAGTTCATTTGTTCTGAGCACCCTCACGTTTCCCTCTGAATTAGAGACTCTAGAAAGCAAGAGCGTGCTTCTTGCTCTAAAGCAGAGTGTGTTTCATGGATGAGAACTGTGCTGTTTGTTTCCCTTCAGAAACGGAGTGTAATGCCAGGCTTTGTGTCTTTCTACGAGTAAGACTTCGTTTCAGGTAAACGCAGTCACTTTCCAGCTCAAAGGAACCTACAACTTTCACGAAGCTCACATGTTTCTTGCTCTTAAGTGAAAAACATTGGATGTTTGAGGGCCTGCGTTTTTTATCAGTATCAGAAGCAGAGTTGAACTAGATATGGTCCGTGTGTAGGACACACAATTCTTTTGTTCTGAGCACAGTCACGTTTCCCGCCTTATTAGAGATTCCAGAAAGCAAGAGCGTGCTTCTTGCTCTAATGCAGATTGTGTTTCATGGTTGAGAACTGTGCTGTGTGTTTCTCTTCAGAAACGGAGTGAAATGCCAGGCTCTGTGTCTTCCTACAAGCAAGACTTCTTTTCAGGTAAACGCAGTCACTTTTCAGTTCAAACTAAGCTATATTGTTCACAAAGCTCACAAGTTTCTTGCTCTGAACTGAAAAGCATTGGATGTTAGAGGACAAGTGGTTTGTATCAGTTTCAGAAACAGAGTTGAACTAGATATGGTCCGTGTGTGTTAGAAACACAGTTCAATTTTCTGAGCACACTCACGTTTACCTCTGTATTAGAGACTCTAGATAGCAAGTGGGTACTTTTTGCTCTAAAGCAGAGTGTGTTTCATAGATGAGAACTGTAATGTGTGTCTCCCTTCAGAAACGGAGTTAAATGCCAGGCTCTGTATCTTTCTACAAGCAAGACTTCGTTTCAGGTAAACGCAGTAACTTTTCAGCTCAAAGGAAGCTACATCGTTCACGAAGCTGGCACGTTTCTCGCTCTTAAGTGAAAAACATTGGATGTTTGAGGACCTGTGGTTTGTATCGGTTTCAGAAGCAGAGATGAACTAGATATGGTCCGTGTTTGTAGGAAACACAGTTCTATTGTTCTGAGCACACTCACGTTTCCCTCTGATTAGAGACTCCAGAAAGCAAGAGTGTGCTTATTGCTCTAAAGCAGAGTGTGTTTCATGGATGAGAACTGTGCTGTGTGTTTCCATTCAGAAAGGAGAGAAATACCAGGCTCTGTGTCTTCCTACAAACAACTCTTCGTTTCAGGTAAAGGCAGTCACTTTTCCACTCAAAGGAAGCCACATCGTTCACAAAGCTCACACCTATCTGGATCTGAAGTAAAAAGCATTGGATGTTAGAGGACAAATGGTTTGTATCAGTTTCAGAAGAAGAGTTGAACAAGATATGGTCCGTGTGGGTAGGAAACACAGTTCATTTTTTCTGAGCACACTCACGTTTCCCGCCTTATTAGAGAATCTAGAAAGCAAGAGAGTGCTTCTTGCTCTAAAGCAGAGTTTGTTTCATGGATGATAACTCTGCTATGTGTTTACCTTCAGAAAAGGAGTTAAATGCCAGGCTCTCTGTCTTCCTACAAGCAAGATTTCGTTTCAAGAAACGCAGTCAATTTTCAGCTCAAACGAAGCTACATCATTCACGAAGCTCACACGTATCTCAATCTGAAATAAAAAGCATTGGATGTTAGAGGACCTGTGGTTTGTATCAATTTCAGAAGCAGAGTTGAACTAGATATGGTCCGCGTGTGTACGAAACTCAGTTCTTTTGTTCTGAGCACACTCACGTTTCCCGCCTTATTAGAGACTCCAGAAAGCAAGAGCGTGCTTCTTGCTCTAAAGCAGATTGTGTTTCACAGTTGAGAACTGTGCTGTGTGTTTCTCTTCAGAAACGGAGTGAAATGCCAGGCTCTGCGTCTTCATACAAGCAAGACTTCGTTTCAGGTAAACGCAGTCACTTTTCAGCTCAAAGGAAGCTACATCGTTCACGAAGCTCACACGTTTCTCTCTGTTAACTGAAAAGCATTTGATGTTAGAGGACCTGTGGTTTGTATCAGGTTCAGAAGCAGAGTTGAACTAGATATGGTCCGTGTGTGTAGGAAACACAGTTCTTTTGTTCTGAGCACACTCACGTTTCCCGACATATTATTTCCCAGAAAGCAAGAGCATGCTTCTTGCTCTAAAGCAGAGCGCGTTTCATGAATGAGAACTGTGCTGTGTATTTCCCTTTAGAAACGGAGTGAAATGCCAGGCTCTGTGTCTTCCTACAAGCAAGACTTTGTTTCAGGTAAGGACAGTCACTTTTCAGATCAAATGAAGCTACATTGTTCACGAAGCTCACACGTTTCTCGCACTTAACTGAAATGCATTGGATGTTAGAGGACCTATGGTTTGTATCAGTTTCCGAAGCAGAGTTGAACTATAAATGCTGGTCCGTGTGTGTAGGAAATACAGTTCTTTTGTTCTGAGCACACTCACTTTTCCCTCTCTATTAGACTCTCTAGAATGCAAGAGCGTGCTTCTTGCGATAAAGTAGAGTGTGTTTCATCGATGAGAACTGTGCATTGTGTTTCCCTACAGAAACTGCGGTAAATTCCAGGCTCTGTATCTTTCTACAAGCAAGACTTCGTTTCAGGTAAACGCAGTAACTTTTCAGCTCAAAGGAAGCAACATCGTTCACGAAGCTGGCACGTTCCTCGCTCTTAAGTGAAAAACAATGGATGTAAGAGGTCCTGTGGTTTGTATCGGTTTCAGAAGCAGAGTTGAACTAGATATGGTCCGTGTGTGTAGGAAACACAGTTCTTTTGTTTGGAGCACACTCAGGTTTCCCTCTGAATTAGATACTCTAGAAAGCAAGAGCGTGCTTCTTGCTCTAAAGCAGAGTGTGTTTCATGGATGCGAACTGTGCTGTTTGTTTCCCTTCAGAAACGGAGTGAAATGCCAGGCTTTGTGTCTTTCTACGAGCAAGACTTCGTTTCAGGTAAACGCAGTCACTTTCCCGCTCAAAGGAAGCTACATCGTTCAGGAAGCTCGCACGTTTCTTGCTCTTAAGTGAAAAACATTGGATGTTTGAGGGCCTGCGTTTTTTATCAGTTTCAGAAGCAGAGTTTAACTACATATGGTCCGTGAGTGTAGGAAACGCAGTTCTTTTGTTCTGAGCACACTCACGTTTCCCGCCTTATTAGAGACTCCAGAAAGCAAGAGAGTGCTTCTTGCTCTAAAGCAGAGTTTGTTTCATGGATGATAACTCTGTTATGTATTTCCCTTCAGAAAAGGAGTTAAATGCCAGGCTCTCTGTCTTCCTATAAGCTAGATTTCATTCAGGAAACGCAGTCACTTTTCAGCTCAAACAAAGCTACAATAGTCACGAAGCTCACAAGTATCTCGAACTGAAATAAAAAGCACTGGATGTTAGAGGACCTGTGGTTTGTATCAGGTTCAGAAGCAGAGTTGAACTAGATATGGTCCGTGTGTGTAGGAAACACAGTTCTTTGGTTCCGAGCGCACTCACGTTTCCCTCTGTATTAGAGACTCTAGAAAGCAAGAGCGTACTTCTTGCTCTAAAGCAGAGTATGCTTCATAGATGAGAACTGTGCATTGTGTTTTCCTACAGAAACATAGTTAAATGCCAGGCTCTATGTCTTTCTACAAGCAAGACTTCGTTTCAGGTAAACGCAGTCACTTTTCAACTCAAAGGAAGCTACATTGTTCACGAGCTCGCATGTTTCTCGCTCTTAACTGAAAAGCATTCGATGATAGATCACCTGTGCTTTGTATCAGTTTCAGAAGCAGAGTTGAACTAGATATGCTCCGTGTGTTTACGAAACTCTGTACTTTTTGTCTGAGCACACTCATGTTTCGTGCCTTAGAGACTCCAGAGAGCAAGTGTGTGCTTCTTGCTCTAAGGCAGAGTGTGTTTCATGGATGAGAACTGTGCGGTGTTTTTCCATTCAGAAAAGGAGAGAAATGCCAGGCTCTGTGTCTTCCTACTAGCAAGACTTCTTTTCCGGTAAACGCAGTCACTTTTCAGCTCAAAGGAAGCTACATTGTTCATTAAGCTCACACGTTTCTCGCTTTTAACTGAAAAGCATTGGATGTTAGAGGACGTGTGGGTGGTATCAGTTTCAGAAGAAGAGATGAACAAGAAATGGTCCGTGTGTGTATGAAACACAGTTCATTTTTTCTGAACACACTCACATTTCCCGCATTATTAGAGACTCTAGAAAGCAAGAGCGTGCTTCTTGCTCTAAAGCAGAGTGTGTTTCATAGATGAGAACTGTCATGTGTGTCTCCCTTCAGAAACGGAGTTAAATGCAAGGCTCTGTATCTTTCTACAAGCAAGACTTCGTTTCAGGTAAAGGCAGTCACTTTTCAGCTCAAAGGAAGCTACATCGTTCACGAAGCTGGCACGTTTCTCGCTCTTAAGTGAAAAACAATGGATTTAAGAGGACCTGTGGTATGTATTGGTTTCAGAAGCAGAGTTGAACTAGATATGGTCCGTGTGTGTAGGAAACACAGTTCATTTTTTCTGAGCACACTCACGTTTCCCTCTGTATTAGAGACTCTAGAAAGCAAGTGCGTACTTCTTGCTCTAAAGCAGAGTGTGTTTCATAGATGAGAACTGTCATGTGTGTCTCCCTTCAGAAACGGAGTTAAATGCCAGACTCCGTGTCTTTCTACAAGCAAGACTTCGTTTCAGGTAAACGCAGACACTTTTCAGCTCAAAGGAAGCTACATCGTTCACGAAGCTCACACGTATCTCGATCTGAAATAAAAAGCATTGGATGTTAGAGGTCATGTGGTTTGTAACAGTTTCAGAAGAAGAGTTGAACAAGATATGGTCCGTATGTGTAGGAAACACAGTTCATTTTTTCTGAGCACACTCACGTTTCCCGCCTTATTAGAGAATCTAGAAAGCAAGAGAGTGCTTCTTGCTCTAAAGCAGAGTTTGTTTCATGGATGATAACTCTGCTATGTGTTTCCCTTCAGAAAAGGAGTTAAATGCCAGGCTCTCTGTCTTCCTACAAGCAAGATTTCGTTTCAGGAAACGCAGACACTTTTCAGCTCAAACGAAGCTACAATATTCACGAAGCTCACACGTATCTCGATCTGAAATAAAAAGCATTGGATGTTAGAGGACCTGTGGTTTGTATCAGTTTCAGAAGCAGAGTTGAAGTAGATATGGTCCGTGTGTGTAGGAAACACAGTTCTTTGGTTCTGAGCGCACTCACGTTTCCCTCTGTATTAGAGACTCTAGAAAGCAAGAGCGTACTTCTTGCTCTAAAGCAGAGTATGTTTCATAGATGAGAACTGTGCATTGTGTTTTCCTACAGAAACATAGTAAAATGCCAGGCTCTATGTCTTTCTACAAGCAAGACTTCGTTTAAGGTAAACGCAGTCACTTTTCAGCTCAAAGGGAGCTACATTGTTCAAGAGCTCGCATGTTTCTCGCTCTTAACTGAAAAGGATTCGATGTTAGATGACCTGTGCTTTGTATCAGTTTCAGAAGCAGAGTTGAACTAGATATGCTCCGTGTGTTTATGAAACTCTGTACTTTTTTTCAGAGCACACTCATGTTTCGTGCCTTAGAGACTCCAGAAAGCAAGTGTGTGCTTCTTGCTCTAAGGCAGAGTGTGTTTCATGGATGAGAACTGTGCGGTGTTTTTCCATTCAGAAAAGGAGAGAAATGCCAGGCTCTGTGTCTTCCTACAAGCAAGACTTCTTTTCAGGTAAACACAGTCACTTTTCAGCTCAAAGGAAGCTACATTGTTCATTAAGCTCACACGTTTCTCGCTTTTAACTGAAAAGCATTGGATGTTAGAGGACGTGTGGTTTGTATCAGTTTCAGAAGAAGACATGAACAAGAAATGGTCCGTGTGCGTAGGAAACACAGTTCATTTTTTCTGAGCACACTCACGTTTACCTCTGTATTAGAGACTCTAGAAAGCAAGTGCGTACTTCTTGCTCCAAAGCAGAGTGTGTTTCATAGATGAGAACTGTCATGTGTGTCTCCCTTCAGAAACGGAGTTAAATGCAAGGCTCTGTATCTTTCTACAAGCAAGACTTCGTTTCAGGTAAACGCAGTCACTTTTCAGCTCAAAGGAAGCTACATCGTTCACGAAGCTGGAACGTTTCTCGCTCTTAAGTGAAAAACAATGGATTTAAGAGGACCTGTGGTTTGTATTGGTTTCAGAAGCAGAGTTGAACTAGATATGGTCCGTGTGTGTAGGAAACACAGTTCATTTGTTCTGAGCACACTCACGTTTCCCTCTGAATTAGAGACTCTAGAAAGCAAGAGAGGGCTTCTTGCTCTAAAGCAGAGTGTGTTTCATGGGTGAGAACTGTGCTGTGTGTTTCCATTCAGAAAGGAGAGAAATGCCAGGCTCTGTGTCTTCCTACAAGCAAGACTTTGTTTCAGGTAAGGGCAGTCACTTTTCAGATCAAATGACGCTACATTGTTCACGAAGCTCCCACGTTTCTCGCTCTTAACTGAAATGCATAGGATGTTAGAGGACCTATGATTTGTATCAGTTTCCGAAGCAGTGTTGAACTAGAAATGCTGGTTCGTGTGTGTAGGAAATACAGTTCTTTTGTTCTGAGCACACTCACGTTTCCCTGTCTATTAGACTCTCTAGGAAGCAAGAGCGTGCTTCCTGCGATAAGTAGAGTGTGTTTCATCGAAGAGAACTGTGCATTGTGTTTCCCTACAGAAACTGCGGTAAATGCCAGGCTCTGTATCTTTCTACAAGCAAGACTTCGTTTCAGGTAATCGCAGTCACTTTACAGCTCAAAGGAAGCAACATCGTTCACGAAGCTGGCACATTTCTCGCTCTTAAGTGAAAAACAATGGATGTAAGAGGACCTGTGGTTTGTATCGGTTTCAGAAGCAGAGTTGAACTAGATATGGTCCGTGTGTGTAGGAAACACAGTTCATTTGTTCTGAGCACCCTCACGTTTCCCTCTGAATTAGAGACTCTAGAAAGCAAGAGCGTGCTTCTTGCTCTAAAGCAGAGTGTGTTTCATGGATGAGAACTGTGCTGTTTGTTTCCCTTCAGAAACGGAGTGTAATGCCAGGCTTTGTGTCTTTCTACGAGTAAGACTTCGTTTCAGGTAAACGCAGTCACTTTCCAGCTCAAAGGAACCTACAACTTTCACGAAGCTCGCATGTTTCTTGCTCTTAAGTGAAAAACATTGGATGTTTGAGGGCCTGCGTTTTTTATCAGTATCAGAAGCAGAGTTGAACTAGATATGGTCCGTGTGTAGGACACACAATTCTTTTGTTCTGAGCACAGTCACGTTTCCCGCCTTATTAGAGATTCCAGAAAGCAAGAGCGTGCTTCTTGCTCTAATGCAGATTGTGTTTCATGGTTGAGAACTGTGCTGTGTGTTTCTCTTCAGAAACGGAGTGAAATGCCAGGCTCTGTGTCTTCCTACAAGCAAGACTTCTTTTCAGGTAAACGCAGTCACTTTTCAGTTCAAACTAAGCTATATTGTTCACAAAGCTCACAAGTTTCTTGCTCTGAACTGAAAAGCATTGGATGTTAGAGGACAAGTGGTTTGTATCAGTTTCAGAAACAGAGTTGAACTAGATATGGTCCGTGTGTGTTAGAAACACAGTTCAATTTTCTGAGCACACTCACGTTTACCTCTGTATTAGAGACTCTAGATAGCAAGTGGGTACTTTTTGCTCTAAAGCAGAGTGTGTTTCATAGATGAAAACTGTAATGTGTGTCTCCCTTCAGAAACGGAGTTAAATGCCAGGCTCTGTATCTTTCTACAAGCAAGACTTCGTTTCAGGTAAACGCAGTAACTTTTCAGCTCAAAGGAAGCTACATCGTTCACGAAGCTGGCACGTTTCTCGCTCTTAAGTGAAAAACAATGGATTTAAGAGGACCTGTGGTTTGTATCGGTTTCAGAAGCAGAGATGAACTAGATATGGTCCGTGTTTGTAGGAAACACAGTTCTATTGTTCTGAGCACACTCACGTTTCCCTCTGATTAGAGACTCCAGAAAGCAAGAGTGTGCTTATTGCTCTAAAGCAGAGTGTGTTTCATGGATGAGAACTGTGCTGTGTGTTTCCCTTCAGAATGGAGAGAAATACCAGGCTCTGTGTCTTCCTACAAACAACTCTTCGTTTCAGGTAAAGGCAGTCACTTTTCCACTCAAAGGAAGCCACATCGTTCACAAAGCTCACACCTATCTGGATCTGAAGTAAAAAGCATTGGATGTTAGAGGACAAATGGTTTGTATCAGTTTCAGAAGAAGAGTTGAACAAGATATGGTCCGTGTGGGTAGGAAACACAGTTCATTTTTTCTGAGCACACTCACGTTTCCCGCCTTATTAGAGAATCTAGAAAGCAAGAGAGTGCTTCTTGCTCTAAAGCAGAGTTTGTTTCATGGATGATAACTCTGCTATGTGTTTACCTTCAGAAAAGGAGTTAAATGCCAGGCTCTCTGTCTTCCTACAAGCAAGATTTCGTTTCAAGAAACGCAGTCAATTTTCAGCTCAAACGAAGCTACATCATTCACGAAGCTCACACGTATCTCAATCTGAAATAAAAAGCATTGGATGTTAGAGGACCTGTGGTTTGTATCAATTTCAGAAGCAGAGTTGAACTAGATATGGTCCGCGTGTGTACGAAACTCAGTTCTTTTGTTCTGAGCACACTCACGTTTCCCGCCTTATTAGAGACTCCAGAAAGCAAGAGCGTGCTTCTTGCTCTAAAGCAGATTGTGTTTCACAGTTGAGAACTGTGCTGTGTGTTTCTCTTCAGAAACGGAGTGAAATGCCAGGCTCTGCGTCTTCATACAAGCAAGACTTCGTTTCAGGTAAACGCAGTCACTTTTCAGCTCAAAGGAAGCTACATCGTTCACGAAGCTCACACGTTTCTCTCTGTTAACTGAAAAGCATTTGATGTTAGAGGACCTGTGGTTTGTATCAGGTTCAGAAGCAGAGTTGAACTAGATATGGTCCGTGTGTGTAGGAAACACAGTTCTTTTGTTCTGAGCACACTCACGTTTCCCGACATATTATTTCCCAGAAAGCAAGAGCATGCTTCTTGCTCTAAAGCAGAGCGCGTTTCATGAATGAGAACTGTGCTGTGTATTTCCCTTTAGAAACGGAGTGAAATGCCAGGCTCTGTGTCTTCCTACAAGCAAGACTTTGTTTCAGGTAAGGACAGTCACTTTTCAGATCAAATGAAGCTACATTGTTCACGAAGCTCACACGTTTCTCGCACTTAACTGAAATGCATTGGATGTTAGAGGACCTATGGTTTGTATCAGTTTCCGAAGCAGAGTTGAACTATAAATGCTGGTCCGTGTGTGTAGGAAATACAGTTCTTTTGTTCTGAGCACACTCACTTTTCCCTCTCTATTAGACTCTCTAGAATGCAAGAGCGTGCTTCTTGCGATAAAGTAGAGTGTGTTTCATCGATGAGAACTGTGCATTGTGTTTCCCTACAGAAACTGCGGTAAATTCCAGGCTCTGTATCTTTCTACAAGCAAGACTTCGTTTCAGGTAAACGCAGTAACTTTTCAGCTCAAAGGAAGCAACATCGTTCACGAAGCTGGCACGTTCCTCGCTCTTAAGTGAAAAACAATGGATGTAAGAGGTCCTGTGGTTTGTATCGGTTTCAGAAGCAGAGTTGAACTAGATATGGTCCGTGTGTGTAGGAAACACAGTTCTTTTGTTTGGAGCACACTCAGGTTTCCCTCTGAATTAGATACTCTAGAAAGCAAGAGCGTGCTTCTTGCTCTAAAGCAGAGTGTGTTTCATGGATGCGAACTGTGCTGTTTGTTTCCCTTCAGAAACGGAGTGAAATGCCAGGCTTTGTGTCTTTCTACGAGCAAGACTTCGTTTCAGGTAAACGCAGTCACTTTCCAGCTCAAAGGAAGCTACATCGTTCAGGAAGCTCGCACGTTTCTTGCTCTTAAGTGAAAAACATTGGATGTTTGAGGGCCTGCGTTTTTTATCAGTTTCAGAAGCAGAGTTGAACTACATATGGTCCGTGAGTGTAGGAAACGCAGTTTTTGTTCTGAGCACACTCACGTTTCCCGCCTTATTAGAGACTCCAGAAAGCAAGAGAGTGCTTCTTGCTCTAAAGCAGAGTTTGTTTCATGGATGATAACTCTGTTATGTATTTCCCTTCAGAAAAGGAGTTAAATGCCAGGCTCTCTGTCTTCCTATAAGCTAGATTTCATTCAGGAAACGCAGT